>JARCGZ010000008.1:3750000-5000000 GCA_029784005.1 Lenwebbia sp. NSW1173648 | reverse complement strand
GAAACCAGCAAGGGTAAGAGACGTGTCCAAGTTTAAAGCCAAGGAAACGAATAATTATTCCTTTGATATCTATAAGTTGGATGAGATATTTGACTTATTGCTGAAAGATGGAATGATTAAATTGGCTGAGGGACAGGTGATCCCATCCAAGGAAGAAACTACGGATAAAAGGTATTGCAAATGGCATCATTCCAAGACCCATGATACGGTGAATTGTATTGTTTTTAGGAAGACAATTCAAGAAGCGATTCGCCAAGGCAAGATCAAGTTTTGGCGGATAAAACGTGGGCAAATGGGAAGTTATTAAAGGCGCCAAGATTCAAAGTTTGAAAGCAAGAAAATAACCGACGGACGGTTATAGAAAGCTGAAGAATAACAAATACTCGAAAGAGAAGAGAAGAAGACAGATCAACAGACATCCAAAAGAACTTAAGTTTTTCTGCACTTTAACTTCCCTGTACTCTCTTTTCCAGCATTTAGAGTTTCTGCAATTCCAACTTATTTTAAAGCTTTCTACTGCTTTCTTAGGAGTATTGTAACGTAGCCTGAACCTTTGTTGATCTCAAATCCATATTCGATCCACTGATTTCCTACCCATTTCATTTCTATCTGTGTTACTTCGTGTTCTCACTAAAATTTCCTTTCGAGAGTTGAGTCACAGAACCATCTTCATAAAAACCGAAGACTGAATTTCGGTGAAAGATATTCCTTGTTGCAAAAACGAGCGAACCCAATCGGGATGTGGCGCCTTTAAGATGTACACTTTCCATAAAGAGTATGTAACTCCTCTAATGCCAAGCTAGACTTGGGAATCCACTCAGTTTTCATATTTCCAAAGCGGCAATAAGCGTAGGATCGTGAATCTGCTTTCGGTGTTCCGATAACATGTCCTCCATGTGAATACTCTTGATGATCTTGATGAATACCGGTCAACCCTATTGAAGCAAGTCCCGAATCAACCTCAATGTACTCTACTTCCTTACCATTCCAAAATGCCAGAACCTGATGAAGAGTCGAAGGTACACATTGATTAGAGTGTATCCAATCTCTTCCAAGTAACAAATTGTACGAACCATCAGACTCTATCACGAAGAAAGTCGTCCTTGATGTCTTGGATCCTATGGTTAAGTCCAGTACAACTGCTCCTTTGACTTCGGTAACTTCTCCTAGGAAATCAGACAGCTGAACATTCGACGGAATTATATCATCATCACCTTTTCCCAACTTCTTGAAGTACCTATAAGATATGAGATTCAAGGTAGCTCCCGCATCTACAAAGATCTTACCGACAGCTTGACCATTGATTCTACCTGAAATAACCAAGGACCTTAAATGTCTAGCCTTGTTTGAGGATACTTTATCAAGCCTTATCATTTCTTTATCAGAGAATTCGAATTCTGCCATTGCTATTTCTTTCTCTGAGATATGCTCGAGTTCTTCTTCTACCACTAAACAAGCTCCATATTCAGCTGGAAGCTTAGCATGGACCATGTTGATCCTCATTGGCGAACGATTCTCTTTCGGCATTTTGGAATGACCAGCTCGGCAACTCTTGTCATCTTCTTGCGACATCTTGAGATTCAGATTCTTTTGTTCTATCTTGACTTGATGCCTCGGATTAAGAGCTACCTGGAATTACCCAAAGTTAATTGTTTGGGAGACTTGTTGAACCTCTCTTCCCTTTTTCACCTCGTGGTGAGAACTACTTCCCGAATCATATACAGAATTTTTCTCTGGTTTGACAGGTTCTTTATCATCAGGGTTTCTTCTCCAAACCCAATTTCCTCTTGTACTAAAAGATCTGAATGGAGGAATGTCAGCAAGAAGTTACGAGCAAGAAATCCGGATAATGGGTGCGAACAGTTCACGGCAGTTATTGGAGAAGGTTCAAATTTGAAGTCATATTGACAGTTGAAGATCAAGTTTTGGCGGATAAAACGTGGGCAAATGGGAAGTTATTAAAGGCGCCAAGATTCAAAGTTTGAAAGCAAGAAAATAACCGACGGACGGTTATAGAAAGCTAAAGAATAACAAATACTCGAAAGAGAAGTGAAGAAGACAGATCAACAGACATCCAAAAGAACTCAAGTTTTTCTGCACTTTAACTTCCCTGTATTCTCTTTTCCAGCATTTAGAGTTTCTGCAATTCCAGCTTATTTTAAAGCTTTCTACTGCTTTCTTAGGAGTATTGTAACGTAGCATGAACCTTTGTTGATCTCAAATCCATATTCGATCCACTGATTTCCTACCCATTTCATTTCTATCTGTGTTACTTCATGTTCTCACTAAAATTTCCTTTCGAGAGTTGAGTCACAGAACCCTCTTCATAAAAATCGAAGACTGAATTTCGGTGAAAGATATTCCTTGTTGCAAAAACGAGCGAACATAACGTAAGACGGTCTGGGTCTTTATTACATTGGTTACAATAGGGGACGTGTTTTCCTACAATCATGTACAATCATACATCTGATTAGTAGGTGATAAGCATAAATATCTCCCACATCTCTCCAAAGAAGCAAACCCTTGATGGATCTATCTCTCCACTAAAAGGCTTGAAAAGCATAGAAGTGATTACCAACTTTTTCTCAAATTAAATTACAAACTAATTTGCAGCTACCGGCTCATAAACAAGCTATTATTTGTGAGATTCGCCGACTTTTCTCCAATTAAGTTACCATTTAGTTTGTACTATCAACTCTCGCTTGAGGTGCTTACGGGGCCTATTTGTTTTTTTCTTAAATTTACCGACTTGCCTATTGAGCTACCGTTGTTAGTTCCCTTCCTTACTAGTTATGTAAATTGATACCGTCCTCAATTAGAATTATCACCAACTTTTATTTGATTAAGTTGCCGACTAGTTTTACCTTACCAACTCTTATTCGAATTGATTGCCCGTGTTTATTTGGTTTATTGTCCGCTTCGGTTTATCTTCGACCAAACAAGAGTATCCCTACACATTTGGAGCACGGATATTCTGCTCTTCGAGGACATGCTGTTTATCTTCGGTGGAACCAATGTGGAAGGACAGTTCACTCTCAAAAGGGTAGGACCAGAAGAAGTTCTTGCTGATACCCTGATCTAGCAACTAAATCATGGATCCGTTTCTTCGTTATAACATGTCAAAAGTGAATGCGTTGCCGGTGCTGGTGCTGGCGGAGTCAAGAAGATCTCCGGCAATCCCTGCACGAAAAGATGAGGGGCTGTTACGTTATCCATCGACATCCACCTCATCCTAGTAGTTCTATCAAGATCGGAAAGTTCTATGAGAGTGAGGTTGAATGTTTTCGGTTAGTTCGGTTGGATCAGCTTTAGATCTCTCTGGCTAGTACTTCGCCGTCCTCGTATATGACAGTTTGTTCATGCACATTAGAGAGAGAGAGAGAGAGAGAGAGAGCACTCGTGAGCTCAAAGCAAATCGGGAAGAGAGGCAACAGATTCTGAATTCATTAGCACTTTTTATTAGCATCGGAGGAAAGCATACAGGCTAGTGATAATGCCGTGTCAAAGGGTCTTTTTCCTCGCTCCCCTTCTCTAATACCTCGACAATGAAGAACCAACCCACTATCGCCCTTACAAATCCCACCCCAGCATGATCCTCCGCACTCTAATTCAATATTTCATTACTACAATGACAAAGCTTAAACTTGAATCTCCACCGGCCATTTGTACATATCTTCTTCCAGGATGGGAAGGTTCACCGTCATCAGACCCGTGGCCGAGTCATAGACGAACTCTGTCTCGACGCTGCCCACGGTGCATTTCAATGGCCGCTGAGAAGAGTAGGCGCCGAATCGTCCGCATCCCCTCACCTTGAGTGCGATTGTCGCAGTTGGAGAACGGTTCTCACTGAGGGAAGTGGTCAACTCCGAAGAAGCTTCCCCGTCGAAAAGCTCCGCTTTCTTGTCAGAAGCCATGTGGATGTCGATTTGCTCGACGGCACCACCGGAGTTGAACATGTTGAGCAGGCCGATTGGAGCAAAAGAGATGTTAGGTGTGATTTCCTGCCGAAGAGAAAGGTCGGTATTAGGAACCGTGACTTGCGAAGACCAAAAAGTCTGAAATAGTTAATCGCACAGGCAACAAAGAGAAAAGGATAGAATTCTTACCTTCAGTGGACAGAAGTGGAAAAGCTCATACTCCAGAACCTTGAGAGTAACAGGGACGGATGCACCTTTCGGCAGCCGAATCACCTCCCCTGGAATATCCAACGGTATCAGAATTTGAAACTTCCCTTTTGAGTATCCAAGAAACTCTTATGTTCTAGAATCATTCTTCGGAATGACAGGTTTATATAATTACCTGATCTGTAGGCATAAACAATAGTCTCTCCATTCCAATTTGGACTGGCCACTTGGGAAATGAGGTCAGCATCCGTGGCACGGACAGAGCCGGTGAGGGTACCAGGTGATTCATCATGGATGCGAGTCTTCTTTACAACCTTGCACCAGCCAGCACCTTGGCAGTTGAATACTCCGACCACACCAGTGCATTTATTCAAGTTCCATATCTTGAGCAAACTGATTCCATCTCGTGCTGGATCAACGAAGAGACAATCACGTGTAGGCCTACCAGGCAGTTGTGCACGTAGAACGGATCCATCCGGTAAAACAAGCTTCTTCAAAAGCTCAAAGTTGTGGTTGCCTGGCTTGTCACTGATAAATATACATCACAAGAAGACACACTCCCATTATATTGACCCTTATCAACATCAAAACAAGCATTCATATGAAGGACACTCGGGTGTGCTCAAAGTACCTCACGTATATTGCGCAGCCTCCAACAGCACGAGCAGCACCATGGTATTCTGCTGCTGGATGAAGACTCTGAAAAGAGAACATTTTCATCAGCTTCTCAGGTTCACAGAACAAGTAAAAGACACAACAGCAGCCATTTTCTCATGTAAACAGCAGAAAGGGCATGTAGGACAATGGAAAAGAATTGCTTAGTTATGAGCAACTTAAAAAAGGTAGCAACATCAACTAAAACTCCGTAATAAAATTGATACATGCTAATGATCTCCCAAATCTATGATCCTGTACAACTCTATATAGAACTCCAAGGAGGAAGCGGAACACTGACTTATTACCCAAGATTTCATACCGTCTTCAGTTGGTTAGAAATTAGTAAAGCGATGCAACCAAAACTGAAAAGAGAAGAATTGACTATATGTCAGGGTTTAACAAGTTCTTAGTACTTACATGGAACATATCCCAGTCAGGTTGCATAAACTCTCCAAGGAAAAGCGTGTTATAAGCCACCGACGAAATATGAATGGTGTGGGACGCGGGATCCCTGGGGTAAAAGTCATCAGAAGCTCTCACAATAGCAGTCTGCTTGGCACTATAAATCCCATCTGTATTGTGGCACATGCAAGCAATGCATCCATTGTCGGGAAAGTTTCGAGCAATGGAAGCCTCAAGGGCTTGGTTGTAGCTGCGGGTAAGAGACACTCTTCCCCCGTGACCAGCACCTAGAGTCTCGATGATGTTCTGAACGTCTACTTTCACTCCATCAACTCCGCATGAAGCCAAGTAGGCATGAAGCTCGTTGTAGAAGTTGAATACCTTCTTTGGATGCACCAGACCCAGGCCATGAACAGCGAGACTGTCCATGACAATGTCTGGCTGGTTGCCAAGTACACCTGGGGACTGGACTGGATATGCCAGAGCAGTGTCATAGTGTTCCATGCCAGCAGCAGCTGGCTTTACTCCGCCCCAGTAACCGGCAAGAGCATGCCATACATAGACAAACCTGCACCAGTTACAAATGTTAAAATTTAAATAAAAATATTTGACCTCTTCAGCAAAATATCATCATATTCTAGTCACACAGATACAATCACAAAGCAAATAATCTCATTGGAGCCCAGTAGCTTCAATCTATTACTTTAAAGGCAGGTCTGTAATGTGGTTATAAGCAAAGAGAAGGCATTTGTAGTATGTGTTGGAGAACTACATTTATATTTACTGCTCGCTGCTTACCTAGAAGGAAGAAATTTGTTGAGAGAAAGAATACAAATTGCAGGATATGTTGCGAAATTCAAAAAATCACGAAAAATAAGAGGAAAAATTAAAATGACAGAATCATTCAAGAGACTTACTTGACATTGCGATGCTGCTTGGCTTCATCAACAACATGCTTCAATCCTGAGACCTGTTCGCTATTCTGGCCATTTTTCTGGAATTTTGAGTTCTCTTTAATGCCAGTCAGCCTGCTAGCGAACCTACGACAAACGAAATAAGACAGAAGTGATGGTTACTTTGATTATAGAAATTGAAAAATGAAAAATGAGTAGCAAAAGAGGAAAACAAAGTCAGGAAGACCTCCACTAATCCTTTAAGAATCCTGTTACCATGTACAGGGCAGTCAACAAAGTTAACAGGCATATACATTCGCAAGTCCTTAAAACGATAAATATGTTTTCCATGGAGTAAATTTAGTCTTAAAGATTGTAGTTGTAGCTCCTGATGATGTGTCTGTTTTCCATGGTTACTGAATAGCAGAGTAACAGGGAGCAGGGTCTTACTGTGCTCCTTCTTGTACAATGGAAGCACTTTCCTCCTTGGCTTTGTTTTCAATCTGCTGCCAACCATCATCAATGATAAGGAATCTTGGAGGTGTCCCTCCCTCAGATAGGCTGCAAAGAGGAATGCCACAAAGTCCATCATCCATCCTTATACCGTATTTTACTCAAGCTATTACTTCAGAATAAAATGCTGAAGCTGAACTTAGGCTCTCATTATTTACCTTCTAAGGCCTTCATCAACTCCCTCTGCTGTGACGTCGGTATAGAACGCATCCCATGTGCACCAACCAAACCAGTCAAGGAAAGAAGGCAACTGGACAAAAACCAAATGAAAAGGTCGAGTAAGTTTTATTCTAATGGAGGCACTAAATCATCTTGGCAATAAATGAGAGAGCGCCTACCTTTTTTTTCTCTCGATGAAGGAAAGTTTGCATGTGTTTCTCAACACCCCTGTTTCAGAGTTCAGAAGAATTTATTCATGATGCATGGTGCAACTTATAACATTTTGAGATTATTCAACATAATAATTTCATGAAAGTTAGGAGGGCTCACTTCACAGCCTGGTTGATAACTTCAAAGGGGTTAGTCCCGGCATGCACATAGACAAAGTAGAGACCTTGGTTGGTTTCAACAGCACTGTCCCCTGCAAAACCACGTAACAGGACAAAAAAAAACATGTTTTGGTTCTTTCGAGCTCGATTGACTCTACATTGCTGTTCCACAAATGCTATAAGCTCCAGTAATTTGTGTCATGCGAATGCAGAAATTGTGTGATTTCTCCAGCCTGACTGTGTTTGCGTCCATTGCATCTTCACCGCATGATTTCATATGGTCAGGCGTCTCCACTATTGCCCGATGGAACATGACAGAACTAACAGTTGACATGGCCCCTAATTGAGCGCATATCCAGTGTGTGTACGGTCTACAACGTCTCATACATTTTGATGACCATGATCTACTCACCACTCTCAAGGCAGATCTCTAGCTCGTTCTTGTCATTGCCTTGAAGAACAGCACGGAATGGGCCTTCAAGGAGAGGGAGAAAGACTGTATAAATGGTCGATGGATCACCCTGCTCCCCTGTCTCTGTGTTGACTTTGCTCTCTACGAGCATAAATTGGGTCTCAAGCGGGATGTCTCTCCCACTTGTTCCCATTCTCTGAGTCATCCACCAGAGCTTGAACCGGAAGCAGCACATGAACCGAAGATCCCTATCAGAAGATAAGAACAAGAAATTTCAGAAATAGCCCACACAAATGCTAACGTTAATTTCTCTTCATCATATTTTAACTATACTAAACCTGACCCTCAAATCATAATGTAAGAGAGGAAAATATAGTAGGAGATGACCATTCTACAAACAGAACTGTTCTCTTATATCATATTGGTATAGAGAGGTATATATGATGTTTAGTCTCCAGAAATGGATCATAAGCAGGTTGTCAATCTTCATTCGTTCCAGACTACTTCCAAACAATCTAACTGCAATCAAGCAAGTAGAACCAATTTACTTCCCCATATCCAGTATTACTAGGGGTACAACTAAAGTGTCTGGCTAACCTGTTCTATTAAGAGCTTGGAAGAGTTAAAAAAGAAAGGTCGTTTAAAGCTTGGGAATCTCTCCTAAATTGAGATCCCCCTCGAATGGTATAATATATAGCACGAGAATTAAAATTATGGCAACATGCTATCTCTTAGCATTAAGCACATAGTAGAGTTCAATTAAAGCCACAGTAATACATGTCCTCTGCCATTTTTCCAGATAACAACCGAAAACATCAAATTTAATGAAGTGGCTGGCTAACCTGTTCTATTAAGAGCTTGGAAGAGTTAAAAAATAAAGGTCATTTAAAGCTTGGGAATCTCTCCTAAATTGAGATCCCCCTCGAATGGTATAATATATAGCAGGAGAATTAAAATTATGGCAACATGCTATCTCTTAGCATTAAGCTCATAGTAGAGTTCAATTAAAGCCACAGTAATACACGTTCTCTGCCATTTTTCCAGATAACAACCAGAAACATCAAATTTAATGTACAGATCCTTTTTCAAGAACTTGGATGTATCAAGTTCATTTCAGAATAATTAATCATATTAGATAAAATCCGGCCTCTCATGACTAATATGATTCAATGGCAGTTGCTATCACTTGCACGGATAAAATCTGAACATGCACATAACAGGATTTGGTAATTGCACAAGTCTACACATATTGAATAAAGAATGAATATACATAATAAAAGGGTTGAATAGTGCGTACTCTAAAACACCAACAGGGAAAACATGAAGGCTCTTGCTGTGAGAGGCTGTAGCCCCAATGAATGCACCAGCAACAAGCCCAACTCCAGAACCTGGAGTCAACACAATGTTGTCCGGCACCCCCGTGAGTATGGTCTTTCCATGAACCACAAGGTTCCCATCATTGATGGAGATTTTTGGTGTGACCGTCATCGTTGAGCACCTTAATACTGCAAAAGAGCAGACAGACTAAAGAGTTAGCAATTTCAGATACAAAGCCAAGAGTAAATAGCGTGCCCCCTTGAAGCAAACGTTGCCTCAAATAGGAATGATACAGGACAAAAATCAGTAGCAACAAGGATGAACTCAATCACCCAAACCAATGACAATGTTTAAAAAAAAAAAAAAGGAGGACGGGAGAAAGGGAAAAAAATATTGAGGGAAGGTTCTAAGAATAACCTACGGATTTATGTTTCCTGCGTAATGCTAGGCGTGCATTAGAATGACTGCCACGCGACATCCATGAATAAGCAAACCATTTGGGTTGATGCACTCATACTGTCCTCAACATCCTAACCTACCCCGAAGAACGAAAACGGGGAAAGTAAAAGGAAAAGACCAAAAAAAAAATGATGCTGAAAATATGTTATTCTTGGTTTATCAATCTCAATTTACTATATTCAGGAAGTAACCAAGAAGGGAAGGAAACAAAGATGAAAGCAAATTTTCCCCGGTCGCTTCAGTGGTTGGTATTCCTGAATATGTATGGAAACTTGGAGCTTGATTTGAACAGCTAAGCCCATCTGTTCTCTTTTCATTCTCCTCCTGGAAGAGGAGGAAAATACAATTTGAAACACGGAAGCCACACTAATTTTGTGGTGTTTGCTCTGTTTTGGATCGTATAGAACAGAACAAAATATCGCTTTCGGGTAGATGAAACTATTTTGACCATTACGGAAGCTCCGAGAAGCAAAAGCTACAACTACCGCCTTACCTGGAAATAAAGGAATCTACAGGGGTTTCCACGCAAAATAGGCAAAGGAAACGAAAGGAAACAACTTGGAGCGAGAGACGGGGAAGAAAAAAACAGAGAAAATACAGAGAAAATATTCTAGTAGACTGGTCACCAGATATATCCCCTAAGTGGAAAAAGGAAAATAAATCGGAGGAAAAGGGCGAGTATCCTGTGAGATGGGAAGTAGAGCTGAAAGATACACGAGAAACGAGTTCAAAGATTCAGAAAGACCAGATTCACGGGAGGAAAATTTAAAAAAAGCGCTCGAACGGGGGTAGATCCTCCGATGACGACCACAATAGGTCGAGCAACTTTCGAGACGTCAACTAAAGGTGCACGAGTACGTCTTTTTCGCGTCTGGATTTCAGTTGTTTTTCAACTATGCGAATCTCAGGTGTGAACTTCTCATTTCCGACTTGATCCACCATGACTTCCGTGAATCGATGCCGAATTCGCCCCAAGGTAACACGAGTCCGAGCTTGAAATTCCAAACGATGTCCAGATGACGACCGCCAGGACGCATAGAAGTTACCAGAAAGCGAGCAAAAACCACTCAGCGGTCAGAAACCAAATGAAAATTTCTCTTAAGTCGGCCTCTTCCGCGAACTAAAAGTCCTTCGAGAGAGCGGATGATGAATCTCGAAAGGAAGTCCTGATCGTTCAACGACCAACACAGATGAGCTCAAACAACGCCAAAAGATATCAGGCACGTAACTCGACCTCACCATCTCTCTCTCTCTCTCTCTCTCGGAGAGTTCTTCACAAAGAAGCAGCTCAAAACTCAAAAGCAGTCGAAACACCTCGACAAAAAAGAGAGTCCATCTTCCATGGCAGCGAAGGTCGGCCACACAGAAATCAACACAACAACCAAAACCTCAAAACGCGAAAAATCTCCACCGGAAACTCACCAGATGATCCCGAAGCGAAAGCGAGAGATCTCTTGCTCTTCGCGGAGGGGGCAACGACGCAGAGAGACGGCGAAAAGATGGAAGATATCAACTCAGCAGAAGCGCATTCCACAGAGAAATGCTTCTTCTCCGAGAGAGAGAGAGAGAGAGAATGAGAAAAACAGAGCGCTCAGTAAACAAGCTCTGATTTCTCACGAGACTATGGAGACTCAGCCGAGTTGGTAGCAATTTTATAGCACGAGGACGGTTAAACGTCGAGCAGGTTCGAGGCGCAGGTGCCGTCCAGATCTCGACACGTGGGCACTCGATTTTGATCGACGCCGCTGGTGGGGTGTGGAGAAACCAACAAGAGCCCCAATCCAAAAATGGGATATTTCGAATTGTCTATTGATTACGGGAATTGTTGAATTCGGCGACGATAATTTGGTCTTCTCTGGTGAATGCTTTGCTAGGAAGTAAAACAGTCCTCCTGATTTCAGCAAAAATTACAAAAAAAAACCAAACGCAAAAAAGAAATATCTTAAACCGATACATCAAGTTAAAAATGATGGAATATATCATAAAAAGTGTGTTTTAAAAAAGAACATATTTAGGGCGCGCATAGCACCAGTTTTATTTCTCTATTTTTCGGAGAGAACATGTTTGGAACATAAATCTGTTTGGTAATTCAATTTCATTCTTTTATTTTCGGGACAAATTGTTGCCTAGAAATAGGTTTGGAACATAAATATTTTTTTCTATCTCTTGGAACATAAACAGAAATAAGAATTCTTCTCATTGTTCACTCGCTTGCGATCTCCCTCTCTCTCGAGTCCCTACAGCCGACCGCCGGTCGACATCTGTCGGCCGCCGTTTTCTGGTCGACCACAGCCAATCTTCGATTCCCTGCCGTCGGTCGTCGTTCAATGGCCGCCGATCGATGGTCGACCACTGCTTGTCTCTGGCTCCCGTTCAACCTTCGCCAATCACTGTTCGCCGACCGTCGGTCTCTGTCCGCCCATCGTTGTCCGACGGCCGACAATCGTAAAAAAATTTATGTTGTTATCAAACGAATTTCTGCTCCGGGAATAGAATTTTTGTGTCGGTATCAAACACGTATCTCTGCTCAGAAACTCGTTCAGCGAATGGAAATAGAGTCCCGAAAGAAAATGGTTGTCATTCGCGCCGTAGCACTCGAGAATACCCACCTCGACGCAAAATTCCCATCCGACTTCATTGCTGAATCTTTTGAAAGTTTTCTCGCTTTCGTTTTTGCTACTCCACGCGCTCGATCTCTACCGAAAAAAATATTGTGAATATTGATTAATTTCACTGCGCGGAAAAGAAAAATAATTTACAACTTCGTCGGATGATAATTAATATATGATAAATGTTGGATTGCAAGACCTAACTCCAAACACACAAGTCCCGGGTCGTTGATTTATGTGAAGCATGTGTTTCTCCTTTTTGCTGTGGACCGTGCAATGACTCGAACACTTAATCCGATTGGCGAAATGATTTCATCGATTCTTTCTTTTCTTTTTTGTCGATATTATATTTCCACCTCGAAAAAAGGCCGAATTAACGGCGACCGCAGCCGCAACTTTGTCTTAAATCATCAACGCCGTTCTAAAGTGGTGGCGCCGCCTGTCCAACCCCCTGGAAACGCAACAATCCCAGATTCATTCCTCCTTATAATTTTTTCTTTTTGTTTTTGCCCTTTCTGGCGACTTGTATTTTTGTATTTGCTTTCATTTTTGAAATTATTACGTGAGCACCGTGGTTTTTAAGGGAGTTTTGGCGCTCCGCAGTTTAAGTAGCATCAACACCGACACACGATATGACACGACACGATACGCCGACACAGCTGGACTCCCGTGTCGCTGACGTGTTTGGAGCGCTTACCATGTGTCGATCGCATGTCTAAGAGTGTCGAAGTGTCGTGTCGGTCACACGTCAGAGAGTATCGGAGTGTCGGACACGACACGACACGACACGACATGAAGACCTTCAGAGAGTGACAACACGACACGACATAAAAACCTTCAGAGAGTGTCGGTGCTTCTTAATCTGCAATTTATTTTCTCTTTGTTTTCTCGTTTGTGCCAAGGAAAGGGAAACCCTGCTTTTTTTTTTTGGGGGGGGGGGGGGGGGGAGGACCTTTTGGCTTTTATGAAAGGGCATTGAAGGGGACAAAAAAAAACCAATTTCTTTACATGTTGGGTGGTTTTGCCTCCTTAATCTAGGTTTCCTCCAATGTGAAGATAATGTATCAGGGCACATAACTAGTAAAGAAGACACATGTACTTGTTTGTCGTTTTGCCAGAACATGAATTATTGAATGCCCGATTTATGTTGTCTGAGAAAGAAGAAAAGGCAGTTTTCTGAATTCAAATCCGGATCATTTGTGGGTGTCCTCCGAGATGATGAACTTATCAGAGAACATCGGGAATATATTGCCCTTTTCTTTTTGTGTTAGTGTTTCCCCATTCAAATTGCAAATTAAGGTGCATTTTCAATGGCCGACGAAGAAACCCCAACTAGGAGATATATTCGCCGTTGGCTCGCTCGAGGAAGGTGTCGTGCAACATTTAGCTTCCACCAAATCGAGTTGTTCTATAAGCCCATCTTCGTTCCGCGTGCTTCTTTCCCTAATTTTAAAGATTCACATCCACTCGTGCGATGAATTGGCCTCGGGATAATGAGTCATGTCCATCGGGAAATTAAGTTAATATGGCAATATAGGTGAGGAAAATCATTCCAATTGCTGTTATAGAGAGAAAAAAAAAATTTGTTGCGTGAATCACTAAAATGGGAGGTAATGCGCTAAGTTGCTGAGAGTACGGCAAGGGTAACGGAGGGAATCGGGGCCATGTGCGTGAAGACATCAATTTCACGCCAAAAAAAAAAACGATTTACTTCTAATCTTCTTCCTAAGCAGCGCAGGCACGCAAGCAAATGTCAAACAAGAAAGCATCCCGCAGAATCATATTCCATGAGGGAATGATAAACAAACCAAAGAATGGTCTGTCAATAACCAAATAACGAGATGATAAAATCTAAGAAATAAAGAACACTTTACTTTTATTCTCGTGACGCACCCCTCGAGCCTTGTTGAGTGAAAATCTCACACGCAAAATGTACGGTCCGATTTGAATGAGAAGGGAAATCCGAACTTACAAGTTAAAGTCAATCTCTGTCGATGAATCCAAACCCCCCCTAATTCATTCTCATCGAGTACGACTTGATTTATAGATCTACGGAAGGGATATAGCCCCACTACTGTCGAACCAAGCGCTTGATCGCCCGTGTACTTTTTAACTGAGTATCTTTAGTCCATTCATCGAGGTAACCACCGTCACCCCCGAGTTCGTCTCACACGAAAGGCAAGAGCTTATCATGTCCAAAACGAATCGACCCATATGTATTTAGTCTTCTTTTTGGCCCTGGTGGAGTCAAATATGCCCCATTTTAAGCATTAAAAAAAAACAAAAAAACAAAAAAACAACCCAACTCAGCCCAAATCGGAGAAAAGGAAAGATTTGACGAGTGCTAATGGGGTTCATCACGATCTTAATGGCATCTCCAATTCTCCATAATCAAAACGATCACCTCCTCCCCGTCTTTTCCTCAGGACAGAGACAAGAGCCGGTCCAGATCGCGACACGTAACCCTTTGGTAATACACGGTCCTTGTTGGTTCCCGAGTGCGCGGGGCCCGCCGGGCAGAGTGGGGGTACAATCGCGTCTCGACGCGTTTCGGCTCCACGTCGGACCGGCGAGAGAGAGAGTGTGTGTGTGTCGTCCCCGTTGCGGGACCCACTGCCACGTCGGATCAGCATGGTAATTCCGCCTCCTCCTGTCGGTTCGTGGCGATTTGGTGGGTGAAATGTTTATGATCAGATCAAACCCCGTAAAAATAAATCACAAGAAATGGTGCCAAAATTTACGATTAAAGTAATGGGGGACATGTGGGCCCACGACACGTCAGATCTGACAAGGAACGTGTCTGTTCGTGCATGTCTTCATGTTCGGGAATCGGGGCGGGGGGGTCACATGAAATCCCGGCAACTTCTCTGTCGCGTTCTTGCATGTGGATGAGTCAGATGACGGGTATATTTTCAGGTCCTCCCGGGATAATTATAGTTATTTCAAGCAAGTCCTTAGTTAAGCGCGAGGTTTTGGACGATTATGCAAGACACATTAATTAGTTGTTAGAAAAAGCACCAAAAAAAAAAAGAAAAAAGAGAGGAATGTAGTTGTTACTACTTGATGTGGTCCTTTTTGGCCACCACTAATTAATTTGTTTGACGACGATTGAAGATAGAGTGTTCGGCCAGCAAAAAAACATTCGATGCGAATCAAGTCACATGAAGGTTTTTTGGGAGAGAATTGGAGAAAATTATCATATAAATACAAATTCAGTCTTAAACTTTTCAATTATGTCGATTCATTTTCAAACCTTCTGACAATTTGTCAATGCAATACTTTCACCAAATTTTGATAGGAAATCGATATTGTGGACGTCGACTGTCATACGTAACGTTGACATTTTTTTAAAATTTTTCTGTTTATTAATTTTTTTAATCTTATTTTTCTTTTTTCTTTTTTGTGCGGTGAGCGATGGCTCGGCGACCCTCGCCGAGCACTAGATGAGGCCCTACAAGCCTTCGCCGGCTGGTGGCTAGAGTCACGATCCTCCCCCAGGCCCTCGTTGGCCACGGGCAAAGGCACCCTACCCTATGGCCCATCCCCAGTCATGGCCATAATTGAACATGGGCAAAGATGAAAAGAAAATAATTCGAAAAAAATCAAGAAAATTGTCTACGCTAGCGTCGACCACGCCACATAAGATGGTCGGCGATGACTGAACCGCCACGTCAGTGATTTTTGGTCAAAAATTGGCTAAAAAGACTATATTGGCAATTGTTAAAAGGTTTAGGACTAAATTGGCACAATTAAAAAGTTAGTGACCGAATTGACATCACTACAATAGGTTTAGGAATTGTTTGGTAATTTTCCCGAGAGAGTTGAGAATTTACAAGAGGATCCTATTAACAAGTTTGCGAGATCACTATCAACTATTCTAAAAGTTTAATGGAAGGTAAATAAGAACTTAAAAATATTCGAATTTAGGATCTCCTGTTATGATGCGAAAGAATTTGTGGGACCATTATCAACTATTCCAAAATTTTAGCCTTGTAGGTGAAGGTGTGATTTAATATTTAAATAAGCTATTAAAGCGTCATTTATGTACTTATTTTTTTTTTGTCCGGTATTTATGTACTTATTGAGCATATAAAAATAGTTAATCTAATGAAAATTATAATATTTTATAAGGATCTTATTAACGAGTTGTCTGGGAGAATAATTAAGACCATTAAAAATAGATGGGAGGCATACCAAGACACTTTTCATATTGAGCTATGACACGTTTCGAAAAAGTCACTCACTTTAAATAGAAATATGCAAGTTTTTTCGCATAAGTCATTTAACAAGTGTTAGGTCCTAAGTAAGACCTTAAAAAGCTTCATCTAATTTTGAGATTTAAAACTCTAGGGTATTCTCTCTCTAAGGGGAAGAAAAAGAGTCTTAGGGAATTGAGGGTGAAGGGCGTGCGGGTCCCGGCAAGTTAAAATAAGGTGTGCATCCAGGCAGGGCGCCGGGTTTCCGGACTACCGCTGGAGGCCCCTTCAGGGAAAAGAAGCTAGAAGGCAAAAGCTGGAAGGCTTAGGCTCCCCTTGGCTTAGCCTGGGTTAAATCCCAGTCGAAGAAATATGCATGTTTTTCGCATAAGTCATTTAACAAATGTCCACCACCAATTCATTGACGATATCCTTTCAAAAATAATACCTGAATCCGTTGCATGGCTAATTAGACCCCAATATCAACATATTGGGCAAAAAAACATATCTTGCATGGCTCAAAATGCATCGTCCAATTTTGCTTAGTTGATACTAAGGTCAACCGTCGGTATATTTGAGATACACGCTTTTAAGGGCGTGCATAATAACCATTTTGTTTTTTTGTTTTTCTATTTTATGTTCCCGATAACAAGTTTGGAACATAAATATGTTTGGTAACGTAATTTTACTTTTCTATTTTCGGGACAAATTTTTAGCCTAAAAATAGGTTTGAAACAGAAATGAGAAGTAGAAATTTTCTACTACTTTCTATTTCTGGAACAGATACAGAAATAAAGGCTCTTCTCGTCGTCAATCCCCGCTCGCCAGTCGCCGATCCCCAATCCCTAGTCCCCGGCCCCCGTCCGCCACTGCATCTATAAAATTTTTATGTTGTTATCAAACGAACTTTTGTTTCGAGAACAGAAATTGTGTGTTGTTATCAAAATTGTTTCTCTGCTCCAAAACTCGTCCATGGAATAGAATGGTTATCATTCGTGTCCTAGAATTCTCGATGGCCTACCTAACAATCTTTAACCCGGGGAAGATTATGGGTGATTGCGACTGAAAGGGCTTGTATGAATATTTCAGACCTCGCGTGCCAGAAATTTCTTCTTCAGGCATGCCACCTCTGTAAAATCTCTCTCTCCAAGAAGAAAACAATTGAATTTTGAATTCGCGTTAATCTTCAATTTTTCCCCTTGTAATTTGATATAATCGTCCACCACTTGTGAGTACGCGCGAGAGAAAATTAGTGGCGATTAGACCTGTCAAACGAGTGAATTGATTTTGGGTTATAAATGTTCGACCCAAATAGACCAATTCAACTCATTTATTACAATGCAAATCTAGTGACTCATACCAAATCCGATCCATATCCAGTATATAACGACACGACCTATATTCCTAAAACACTTCCATAGTTATTCCAATTTACGAAAATTCATACTCAAATTGAGGTGAGAGTACGGAGTGATTGAAAGCAAAATCGAGCGAGAACGAGAGAGAATGAAGAGAAAGTCCTAGAAGTGGGTTGGGTCTGAGCTGTAAACTTATTTATGATCTATTTACGATCCATTGATGACCCATTTAATATTCGCATTATGTTTAAACTCATTTATGACTCATTTGCTGAATATAATTTACTCATATAACAATTCAGTTCATTATATGTGGATTAAAAAATGGATTTATGACTTATTTAAAAGGGTCTGGTGACCATACATGAGATTAGCTGAGGGAGTTGGACAGAAACAAAAGCACACGACTTTCCATGCATTACGAGGTGTGACCGGAGTCGGTGAATCCTACAACGACAGGAGATTTATATAATTGAGAAGGAGAAAGATGCGATTGGTATTTTAATCTCAATGACAGACAAATTAAATGTGAGGTTAAGGTTGTCCCTTTCGATGTTTTAGTGCGTGAGCAAAGGAAAAGGACCGGTCCTGGGCGGTTTGAAACCTCTGGCCGCCGTTCTTGGCTTATTCTACTCCAACCATGTGCCCACACACACTCGATGGTCATTTGGTGTTCGACAGCTTTTTGCTTAGACACGAGCATATACCTAACTTCATTTTAATTTAATTCAATGTGAGTTTCTTCTCTACAGATGTGGTATCATCCATAGGATTAGATGTACATGTGCTTGTGGTGTGGACCCGATTACCTAGCATGCGTGGAGCGGGGATCCTCTAGAGTGGGATAGCTAGTGTAATACATCGATAACCAATCACAATTTTCGGGTCTGTTTGATCTAATATACATGACAAGCTAGCCGGTGTCGAGGAAGTAGTTGCAACACCATGGAACATTTCATCTCCACCACGGAGCGGAAGATAGGTTGCAATGCGATACACGAGTAAATATCCATTTGCAATAGCAAGCATCATCTAAATAATTTCTCTAATCGGTTTGATCCATGTATGTTTGATCCAACTTCTGATTATTCGGGGAGATGGGCATGCCATGACGAGAGAAGCCTCACTTCTTATACGTGGACAGAACAGTTTGCACTTCCATGGAAATTACCTAAGTAAAGTACATGGATTTAATTTCGAAAAAAATTATTTATTTCAAATGATAACAGGATTATTTTTCTAATTTGTTTTATGTAACATGTATTTAAAAGAATAAATAAATGTTTGGCTTGAATTTTGGCTTTTAACGTAAGAAATTTGTGATTTTTACCCTAAACACCGGATCTTGACATTTACACAAGTGTTAGCATCTAAAGTTGCCCCAAAAGTCATTTGCCACCTACTATAGCAACACGGGAGAAGAGGGAAAATGGCAAGGTCATCTGTCACTCGAGATCTTAACATTTTACAAAACTCTAGATTTGGGGTTTTTTTGTGGGTATGAATTCGGATTTTCGCTTTTCTCGAGTTTTCTTGTTGTACAAATCCAGTTTCGTAGGAGATCGGATGAGTTTCGTGAAGGTTTTACTCTCACAAGTATTGGATTTGTGTTCGTTCAACATTGTTACTCTGACTCGCGATGGTATTGGGGACGCCAAACTAAAGCGTACACCGCCGAAAGGCAAAGCCATAACAACAGATGGAGATCTTGGTGTGCGCTCATTACTGAGATAAATTCTATGATCGGTTACCGATTTTGATTTGAAGAAGTCAATTTACTCTTTTGGCGTGTGACCCATAAATTTATCTGGAGCTTGTTTATTTTGAAATTGTTTGAGATAGTTTGCTGTTGCGATGCTTTTCTTTTGTATTTTTTTGGAAATGAATGAAATGTTAGCTTAAAAAAAAATTCAGGCAAGTAACCCAGTCGAAATTTGCTCTATGTCAAGACGAACAAACGAAATCAAGAAGAAATTTTGTAGGACGAGGTCCATCGAAAAGGGCGGTGGAGATTCGTCCACGTCCGCACCAACCCCAGTCAGCACGTGAAGCAGGCCCGTGATAGTTCGGCACGTGGGCCATGTCCCGCCAGTGATGCGCTCATGGTGGAATTCGTCTAGCCCCGCGACACGTAGCCGAATTAGATAACCTAATTTATTTGGGTCTTTAGCTAGATTTTATTTATTGGTTCTTTTCTAAAGACGTGAAAACACTTTCCAAATTTGTTCATATTGATTTTTTTTAGCTTTTTAATATTATGTTTTTTTTTGTCATTTTAATATTTTAATCTTTTTCTTTTTCTTTTTCTTTTTCTTTCACCGCGAGTTCGACGGTGGCCCGAACCACGAGCTCGAGGCTCGCCTTCCGCCGGCGAGCTCAAGGTCGCCCATTGCCGCCGCCGGCTGTCGTAATGGAGGAAGAAGAAAGAAAAAGGAAAGTAAAATATTAAAAAATATGATTTTTTTTTTGTTAAGATGGAGTCACGAGATTGAATCATTTTCCAAATGAAAAACAAACACCATAAATCACATATTACCAAACAAAGGAAAATAAATCATTTTACTGAAAAATGATTTCCAGAAAATCATTTTTCTTTTTCACAGAGTTTTCCATGAAACAAACGCACTCTAAATCTAAAAGCGTTTGCTATTGCTGATCGAAAAGGGATTAATCTTTGAGGTGATCTCGAATCAGCCATCAAGTTTAAGCCTCATGAAAGTCTGTGAAGGAACGAGATTAAAATCATACGCGAGCTACTCAAAAGTGAAGATCTTCTTATCCTCAAATCATCAAATCCTCGCAAGAGTCCATTCGATTAGGTAAACCTCCGAATCCATAAAATGCCACGTCAAATCCAGATCGGATGGGTGATCCAAACACAAGAACGTTTGCACTCAAACGGTCAAATCTGTTGGAAAACATCGATCGGAATTGGATGAAATGGAATTAGACGTTGAGGTGTGATAACACTCTTTTAAAGATTTATTTGCCCCACAACGTTGCTAACGATTTTCGGCAAATATTCTCTAAAATACAACAAAGTCTCAATGAGAATAGCAAATAACAATTCTGATATTTCTTTAGGATCTCTCAAGGGAAATAATTGGAGAAGATCGATTGTGTTTCTTTAGAAAAAGCGAATTGAAGTTTTGAAAATAAACACAATCGCTTAATATATAATAGTCGAAGGAAAACAATTTTTCGTGTCTCAAAAACTGTAATTCGGACACAAATCTTCGTGTCCGAAGAACGGTTAATTGGGACATACCTCTTCGTGTCCTGGAACAGTTAATTCGGACGCACCTTTTTGTTGTCCAAAAGAACAGTTATGTTTAAAAAGTTGCAACCAATGGACAAAATTAACTAATTAAAATTCAAAAATGAATTTAATGAAAAATAACTGCAACTCTTACATGTACAGTCGCACTGTTTCGTTATGAACTCAATAGTTTATTTTTATCGTAATTTTCGCAAAATAAAAAATAAAAAATAAAATGATTGTTGATTAGTGCCAATAATTATTGCCGATCGCGCAAGCATGCAAAGTGCTAAATGCTCCTAATAATCGCGCACTCGAGTATAGTGGGGTCTAGCCCACTTGCCCATTTTTTTATTTTAAAGACTATAGCAACCTTCTAACTAATAAAGTGACTAGCACTCTTCCTTCCATCCTATGTGAGATTGGAAAAATGGCACTTTCATTTATTTTACAAACAAACCTCAACAAAATCTAGATCGGATGGGCGATCCAAACACAAGAATGTTTGCACTCGGCGGTCAAATTTAGATCGGATGGGCGATCCAAGCACAAGAACATTTGCACTCGGTGGTGTTCAGGAATCAAACACGCGTCTTTCCATCTGATTCGCGAAAAGGTCCAATCGGGGTTTCGGAATCAAACATGCGTCTCTCCATTTGATTCGCGAAAAGGTCTTGTTTGTAATGATATGAAATACTAAAATAAATAGCATGTCAAATTCGAATTACATGTTAGGAGCGCGCAGCAAAAGCTCGATACCTTCACCCGGGGAGATTGCCAAGAGGAAGCCCAAGTCCGAGCATGTCAAAGTATCCAGTTAGACTCATCTTCACTAAAAAAACTTAAGTCAATAACTTGTGGGCTAATTATGATATATTAACTGCTCAACGCCATATTAATTATCCGATTTGAAATTTTTCTAACACAACACATACGTGTATTTTAACATATCGGATGGATGCACAATGTTACAAATATATAGGAGATCGGGTCAAAATTGATGGTTGTCGTTGCCCAACTTAAAGTGGGCTTAAGAACGAATCAAGTGGAAAACAAAGCTTTATATCATTATACTTTTCGTAGTCTCCATACACTTGCCCTTTGTCGCTTCCAAGAAAACACTTCAAAGCTATGAGAGAGAAAGAGTTTGCTGATGCTTTACAAAAGATGAAACTTTAAGAAAATGAGAATTCTCCATCTAAAGGCAAAGAGCCCATTGCGGTGCTCTTATCATTAGCTTCGAAATAATAACCTATGCACAATCCCAACTTTTATCACCACGAAGCATCTTATCCCTTCTAAGCCATGATAAATATAAAAAAAAAAGAAAGAAAAAAAAAAGAAATAAGCTATTTCTGGATTGGGAATTACATGAAATCAGAGATCTTAGCTTGATGACCACCATATGTTTCCTAAGTTATTGGCTAATAATTGGGTGATCCAGAGACTACCCCAATTTTAGATCCATCATTCCCTCCCACTCCATTCATCCTCACTTATACAGATACAGTGTCGAGTTTTGAATGAAATGCCTTTCTAGTTAAAGAGATGTAGTCGTGGGGCTACATGACTTAGTACTGTATTTATTCGATGGGTGTTTTGTAGGGTCTTTTACTTTAAACTCTTGAAAGGTTTGAAATCGGAATTTATTAAAGCATGCGAATCGACATCGGCATTTTGTCTTTTCATAGTTTCCAAAACTAAAAAACGCCTTTCCTTTTTGTTTGGAAATGGTCGAACAAAATGCACCCTGTAACCACCTGATCCGACGAGGGCGACAAGTGATTGCCGAGTTCAGAGGGGCCGAACAAGGAGCAACGTTCGTGCAGCGTGTTCCTCGAGGGGGTTTGAATTCCAATCAAAGCTTGAATCTCAAACCATGGATCAGCAACGTTCGTGCAGCGTGTTCCTCCACGCAATTCTAGCTCGTACCGATGAAAACGACGGGCGGTAGGAGTCAAAAGAAGGAAGGACCAGTGCGGGCGGGAACGTGTACTGTCACTATGGAATTTAGTAAGTGGGGGCATGCGCGACTTTGTTACCGCGGCGTCGTTTTGCTCCCGTCCGCTTCTTTCCCGATCTATTATCTTACGGAGAAACTTACGCACTCGCAGCCGCCCTCGTGATTGGGAAAAATTATCGCATGCGTTCGGATCAATGGATATAGAAAACTTTCTGTTTATAATCTAAAGTTCCTTTTTGTATTAAGAGAGTAACCACGCATAATTGGTTAAACAAAACAAAAAAACAAAAAAAACTCTACAATTAGTTTTTACTTTTTAGGGTTCTACATGGATTTCCCATACATCTCTCTTTTCTCAAGTTATAGAAACCGATAATGATCCGTGCCGTGCAACGCACGGGAATGAAAACTAGCTACGTATGTTCATTTAGGGAAGAAGGATACGTGGGCTTCGTTTGTTTAGCGCAAAATGAATGATTTGATTTTTTTTTTTTCCTAAAAACGATCGCTTGTATCACTTAAAATAATTAGCTAGTGAAAAAATATTTTCATTGCCAACAGCAATTTATATCTACATATTTTCGTGCACGGTGAAAATATTTTCCGTCCATTCATTTTTGTAAGCGATATAAGCGATCGTTTCTAGGAAAATATTTTCCCAATCATTTATTTTCCGTGAAACAAACGAAGCTTAGCCGTTAATTTAAATTGTCGAGAAAAATGATCGTCTAAACATGGCTAGCAAAATGCAACTCAACGGTTGGGATTCCTACCATCCAATGCTGACATATATAGGATGAGATTTTCTTTTTTCTTTTTTCCATTTGGCCAGCTATACACTGTTAAGATGAATTTATTGGTTGAATGAAGATTTTCCAAAGATAGCAACCTTAACAAATCAAGGGCCTAACCAGGTCAATGTCTCTTCCATAAATAGGGCCATGCAAGGTAGGTGGTGGTTATTATGGAGAGGGTTGCTCTTGATAAAATGACCCCTCAACAAAATTATTGCCTAAAGTTATTAATAAGAATCGAACTTACGACTTTGCGTATCGAAGCGGACATATCGACTGGACCACCGGTTCAATAATTCCAACGTACGAATTAGAAGTTCGAAAATCACATTGAATCAACAATACAAACTTAGAGACTGGATGCGATCTCCTCTTGCACTAATCATATGGCTAACGCATGCTCGTGAAATTTGTAGTTGATAGGCGGAATCAATCGCAAGACACGCATGGCCGCATCCGAATGGTATATACCCTCGAACCCTCGCGAATAGTTCATTCCAAAATTCATATATCCGTCGCTCAAGAACATTCCGTAGCAAATTTCAATGGGAAAGTTGTCAAAAAAGTTTTAAACCTATTGCACTTTTACCAATTCAGTCACAAACTCTTTCATTGCGCCAATTTTTTATTTTTATTTTTTTGTCTGTCATATATCTAACTCTCCTCTCTTTCTGACTTTTGCTTTGTCGCTTTACAGAGCGTGGGAGTCGAACCCCTCATCTATGATACTACATCCCCACCGTCCCAATCCCTTTACCAGCAAGGCTGCATGTCTACATCTTTTTACGTGTTGCCAATTGAGTCTATCTGGCCAATTTTGGGCGAAAGTCGCTAACGTGGACGCTGGCCATCTTACTTGGCACGGCTGGTGTTCACATGGAGAATTTTTCATAATATTTTCATATTTCTTAAAATTAATTTTTTTTTTACTTTTAAATTTTCTTTTTCCCTTTTCTGTGTTTTTCTTCTCTTTTCCTTTTTTTTCTTACTTTGGTCAACGAGGGTCGAGGAAAAAAGGAAAATAAAATAATTAAATAATTCGAAAGAAATATTAAAAAATTTTAAAAATATTATCCACGTAAAATGGTCGGCATTCACTTCAGCTATTTTCGGCCAAAATGGACCTAATGGACTGAATTGGCGAAATGTGATATGGTTTAGGACTCAATCGACACAATTAAAATGTTTATGATTGAATTGAAAAAAATGCAATAGATTTATGAATTTTAAACAATTCTCTCTGTGTCAACTCAATGTCCCTAAATATATTGGAGACGGGGATAATTATGTGCTAACAACTAGTCACTTTTTACATCACTTGTAAGTCTCACTCTAGTCACATTTCATTCCATCAATTGACTGCATTTTGCTTTTCTTCAACATCAATCTGACAAAATTAGATTTTTGGACCCTACCAACATGTATTGTCGCTCTTGTCAATCTACCCCAATTTCTCTGTTCGGACGTACACGTCAATTCCACCAAGTGTGTTCCACGTACATACCCTGCTTGACCCACAATCTTTGTGGAGTACATTTATCTTGTTCATTTCATTATTTTATTTTTTTGGGCTTTCACAAAGCCCAATTTCGCACAAGTTTCAAGCGTCGGATACGCGTGGATGTAGGATAACCAGGCGTACCCACGTCCCCACGCAATCGCACAAAAAATGCTCAATCAATCGTTTCGAAGACGTGGATGTACGTGGAATTTGCAAACCTAGGGATATGAAAATGATCTCAGCCTAGAATCGAAAACCAATCAGATCGATGGCAATCGGTCCCATTTCAAGATATGGAGAGCACGTTGCGTCCCAAATTCTAAAAATCAGAGAATCAATTTTGATAGGTAGATTCTAGGTTCCAAGCCTGAAACCTGAATTGTGATTTTCTTGTTTTATATTTTCGCGAGATCGCTCCATGGCTTTCGATGATGAGGTATTCTGAAACTACTAGTTTGAGTTTGCATTTCCGACGATATCCATGATCGAGACTTTAACTTTGTTAATATTTCATATTTTTTGCGTGTCTAAATAGGAGTTGTTGTCGGTAGATAGTAGTCGTAAATTATGGTCATTAGAGTTGATAAGTCACTACTATTGTTCAATTAAGAATATAAGTGAAACCTAGACATTGGAACCTGTGGCGTAGGTTTCGGGTTCCAAAAATTAAGAAAACGGTCCGACGAATATATTCTAGGTTTTCAAGTGGAACCTGAATCGACCGCTCACCCCTATGTAAACTCATATGCGATGTTTGATCGCCACACACCCGCCTGAATCACGCTGATCGGACAAAGAGACGATCCGGCATATGCTGTTCCGTTTTTCTTTTTGCCCTTTCTGGGGTGGTCATTTTGTTCAGGGTCACACGATTATCGCATTCATCCGAATGATGTGCACGAACAATCGTAACCAGAGAGATGAGTCCAAGTGTCGTTTCAACGATCATACCAACCAAAACGTTCGATCATTTGAGCAAAATTGACAATTCCATCGCCACCTCGCAAAAGAGATTGTGCGAGTCAATCTCGAGTCGAGGGGTAGTCGAGCTGATCGGATCGGATCGGATTCGGGTCGTGGCGAAAGCAATTACCTCAGGGGCCTCCCCTGATGGCCAACGGACCCGATAGTTACCGGGTCTTCGATGAGATGCGAAGATTACCTCGACTCGACGAGTTAATTTGAGAGTGGTTCGGCATATCCAAAAGCCGTTGAGAATGAGAAGGACTGTGCGTCAAATTGCCACTCAAAGGTCCAAGCATGCCTTTAGAAATTGCCCTCTCCTTGTTCTCCTTTATATAATGGCTTTGCAATATAATCCAGCAAGCACTTGCCTCGTCCCATCCCGGCCCAAAAATCATAGATGCCAGTCTGGGCTCAATAATGCGTCCATGCATGTTCCTTTGGATAGGCCGGGCCCGTGGCTCCAAGGACCCAAATAAATTGGCGATCTTGCCGTCGGGTTCAGGCCCAAGTAGATCTACAAACAGATGGATCGGGTCATAAATAGTCCTACCCAAATTGACTCATATAACCTGTTTATGACTCATTTATTGCAATGCAAATTTTCCAACTCGACCCATATTGCTAAAAAAAATTACATGTTTAATCCAATCTAGGAAAACTTGTTTCTTAAAAATATTTAAGAAAATTATGTTGCTAAAACATTGTGGACAATTTGTGAATTAAAAAAAAAATAAAAAAAAATAAAAAAAAAATATGATTCTTTTTCTTTTTCTTTTTTTCCTACGAAATCATACGAGGGCCGTGAGCCTCGCCTTGTGGCCGGCGACCCTCACCGTATTTCACCCAAAAAAAAAGGAAAAGGAAAAGAAAGAAAGAAAAATGAAAAAGAAAAAAAATGACTTGTTTATTATGACTATTTTTTTTATTTGGTCAAAAGAAACATGTCACTCATATATTAGAAAAATACTCGAGGGGTCGAGAGATACATTGAAGGATTTCAAGCCTAGCAAATCCTAAATAATTACAAAACAGAGTAAAAGGCATAAATAACAAAGCATAATCTGCAGTTAAAGGCACACTCTCATTGCTCAGGAACAAATATGTCACTGTAACATTCGGCGGCCGATCACCAGATTCAGTGATGAGCACACGTCGAGATCTCCTACTCCATTTGCAACGGCTTGCGGTGCACGTCTAGATTCGGCGCCCTCATCACCATCGGCGTACAAAGACACCAACATCAAAATGTTGAAAGAACATAGATCAAATATCTGTAAGGAACTCCCAAATCTATATCTAGATCTAGTTCAAGAGAGTGAAACCCCCAAAACTTGACCTAAATATAAATCGAGAGAGGAAAGTGGCTTAATCTCAGAGGGGTTGTAGGGCCACGTCACGAACATCCTCCTCAGTTTGTCAACTGGACAAATGGCCGAACCGATCTTCACGTATACCAAAGATTAGCTGCAGGAATTTATTCACACATACATACTCTCAGAACATATCGGGAGAGAAAAGAAAAACATAGTGTTTCAAAAGACAAAGTCAGGTACCCATTTAAGACACATTAAATAATTAAGTAACTCATGTATGGCCCGTTTAAGCTTTTTTTAAAAAAAACTTAATGCAACACATTTATGACCCATACCATTAAATATGGATTCTAGACTCATTTTTCCACCTCTAGGCCCAAGTATGCTGTTGGCCGTCTCCATGATGAATGGGCTAGAAAGTAGATAAGCAACATGTAATGTCGATTATTCTGAGTGTTGCCTTAATCTCGAGATGAAAATTAGTTTTTCGCTATCCTCACTTTCCGTATTATTTGTGAACTGAATTTATTGTCACCTGGGGAGATCGCCAAGAGAGAGCTCAAGTCCGAGCCCATTATCATATCCAGTTGGACCAACCTTCACTCAAAAGCTTAAGCGAGTGAGTTATGGACTAACTAGGATATATTAACTGCTTTATACCACGCCGATTCTCTGATGTGGGATTTCTCTAACACAACTCACTCACATGTGCATCTCAACACAACAAATTGACAAACTCAGAAAGTTTTCTTACATAAGACCACTTTTACCTTGTCGTGATTGTGGTTACCTATATACCTTCCCAAAAGCTATCAAGTTTCTTTTAGAGCATTGACTTTTTGGGATGAAGTTTGTTAGAACACAAACGTAGGATGATGAAAAAGAAAAAACGGAAAAGGTGGTTGGTGGCAGAATTCAAGACTATATAACCTTGTCAAGTTAAGTATCCCGCATGGAGGGTAACTTCGCATCTTCTCCATTTCTCTGAAATTTTCAAAGAGAGGTGGGTGTTTTTCCATTCAATTCCCCTTCATTTCTTCTCTCCTCATCCACACCATGGAAAATATAACCCCTTTGGTTCTTTGTTCACTCGACTTCCTCTCGCTTCTTTCAAACCAAACTAAGAATCATTGTGGTTCTAGAGTAGACTCTTTTCACACCTTTTGATCCCTGGTCTTAACCGAATTAATGCCCATCCGGTCGAGTTTGAGCCAGCAAACAAAGTACCGAAGCCGATTTGCAAGATTGATCAGCACTATTTTCTCCTAAGCTTGATTCGGTTGTATCATCTGAGCATTGAAATTCAACTCCGAGTTACGACAACGCCAATACAGAGGAAATTGTTCTTTGAATCAATTGGCGACACCAAGAATTAGCAAAGCGTACTTTCAGGATACCATGTCAGGCTCTGAGAGTATCGAGTTGAGTCATCACGAATTCCACGAGGGTAGGCAATTCGAGTCAGAATACCCAGTCAATATACTTGGATTGCACGCGATTAACCCGACCAGCTGCCATTCCTATGCCGATCCAATGGCATTCTGCATCTCAAACATAATATTTGCCTGAACAAAAACCATGTGATTGACTCTCTATACTGAAAATAATATTTGCCAAACCACTATTTACATTCACCAATCACCTCCTCTCCAACCTCCACCACTCCTTTTTTTCACTCTTCCCAGTGGAATTCACGACAACAAACCAAAGGAAACACAAAGCAATTCCTTTGAAGACATTAACCAGCCAGGGGCCCAAATCCTCTATTTGTTCATACCTGGGTCCCTAGAAGGAAGGGGAGAAAATTAACCAAAAAAAACCGGCGAAAACAATTTCTGAAAAGCCAAAGAACAAATACACCGTCTTCTCATTCGTAAGGGGCCCCTCTACTCGTTTACATAGTTTTCCCCGGTATAACATCCTCCTCGTCAACTCATCTTTTCCTCGTTGTTTACTTGCAATGATCCATCTTTGATCAAATTCAAGCTGAGATTGTTGAACCGCTCTCTTGAGTACTGCCTCGATGCTTTTCTCCAATCCGTGCCGGCCTTCATCATCGCAGCAAACTCCTCATAACTGATACGCCCATCCTACGAGTTCCACGCCGTAATGAATTTAGCATCAAAGATTTCACGCGCAGAGGTATATCAAGGGTATATGGAGACAGTTAGAAATAGAGTCCAGCGTGACAAATTTACTTGATCAAGCTCACGCTTGACCCCCATTAATTGATCCCCGGACATGACAATTCTGAATCCACTAAGACACTCCCAAAATCATCAACTATAACTTTTAAGAAAAATAAGCAAGAAAATGTCAGGTAGTGCCCTTAGGGGCACTTTAAAACTCATTAACGGTAATTTGAAAATAGTACATTTTCCGGTTTGTTAATAGGCAGCTTTCGTGAAGTACATTTTTCATTTCCAAAGAATCTTCATATGCATTTTTTCCATTTAAGTTAACCATACCCATATTTAGTTATGCACTTTGCAGCAAAACCAGCTTTGGTTTTAGGTAGAAAAATTAACTTGATAACCAAATGAAAAGCAATAAAGATGAATAATCGCGGTGGAAACATATGCACATTCGCCCAACTAACCTTGTCCGTATCTACATCTTGCATGATGGCACTAACAACTTCTTCACTGGTATCAACTTCATCGGCCAAGGCATCCCTCAATTCTTCAACCTCTATGTATCCACTTTGGTTCTGATCAAACAACTCAAATGCCTTTTGCAGATGATCTTCATTGCCCATCTTTCGCAAGTGAACAGATATAGCAACGAATTCTCCGTAGTCAAGATATCCATCCCGGTCAACATCACCCTGCAACAAGCACATCCGGAAAAGTTAACAAGTCTGCTCCACTAAACATCTATGAAAGCAAAGAACAAGCAGTTGGAAGAGAAAAAATCTACGTAGCTAAAAGTTCTCCCCTATTCGTCTTATATGAAGTTTCAAAATGCACAGGGATTGACATGGATATGCAGTCACCAATTACTTCTATTGAGTAACAGATTTGTATGAATTTGCTTGATGAAAGGTAATTGATGGTCTGCATTTGCATTGCTTGCACTCATCTGAAGGCCCATGGCAAAGTCAAGTTTCTCATCGCCAATCACAGATTACTTAAAACAAAAACATTTTTAACCACAACCGCCTCAATCAATAGCAGCTACTAATCAAGTATACATGAATTGAGTAAGGTCTCCAAGTAGTGTTTACAGAAACTGCCAAGTTCTCTTTCCTTGTAATAAGCTATCATTCACTAGGCAATGCTATCTGTTGAAAGCAAGCTGATAAGTAACTGACCAGAGTCCAGACTATCAACTCTGGAGAGAGAGAGAGAGAGAGAGGAAAGAAAAACTTAGTACAAGGTCTCAAAACTATGAAATTCTGTACTTACAGCGTCCATTAGAATTTGAAGATCTATATCAGGGATCTGATGACCAAGCTTGTATAAACCAAGTCGTAGCTCGTCAATGTTTATCTTGCCCTTATTGCCTGTGTCCATCAATTGAAATCCTTCCTTTATGCCAGCAACTTCCTCCACGGACAAATGCTCAGCTATTACCTGTTAATTTCAAAGTCCATGCAAATTCAGCAAATGCAACGTGCAGAACGTAAAGGAGAATCCATCTTTGTCAACTTTGACTGAGATGTTAGGTGAAGAAAGAAGAATAAGCCACAATAATACCTTCAGAGCTCGTTTCTTGAGCTTATTCATCATAGAGAATTGCTTGAGCCTTGCCCTCACAGTCTCACCCAAATTAACATTTGGAGCCCTCTTTGCATTTTGTACCCAAGTATGATCTGCATTTAACAAGGAAACACGATGAGTTCGAGTGTTCACCCATCTGCCTTGACAGGAGCTAAGCATTATTATTCACTCACGAACAGAAACCGAAACAACAAACAAAACTTCACCTAGCACTTCCTGAGCTGAAAGGCGCCTCTTCGGGTCAGGATCCAGCATTTTCTTCACAAGGTCTTTTGCATTAGCTGAAACTTTTGGCCAAGGGTCCCTCTTGAAATCCACAACCGACCTGATAATAGCTTGGGCAATTCCTTGTTCCGTCTCTGCATTTTAAACAAAACATGAGTGCACAGTCCAAACCCTAGATTCACTCAGAAGAGAAAACAGATGATAAAACAAAATGTTAATTTGGTATCTAAAATTTTGATTCTAATCCATTTGAGACACCACATTTCCAACTTATTAGGTCGAAAACTATGCATTCACGTAAAAGAAATTTTCGGACGAGATTCATCATAAATATTAGGAGCCAAAGAGCTGAGAAGACCTTCAACGGTAGACTTCAACTCCGACTCTCTAACTTACCAAATGAGCTGGGATTCGTGAGATCAAGAAGCCTGACATTTTGTCAAAGAATTCAATGCAGGCATTAACTAAATGGTACAGGCATTCCAACTATCTTACGAATCCAAGCTCAAAGCAGATCCATCTTTGTGAACCATTTCACTGCAAACCAGAGCAGCCCTAACAGACATTGATGAATAATTCATTCCCAAAAGGAGAAAAGGAAGCAACCTGCCCAAAAAGGTGGGACACCACAAAGCAAAATATAAAGGATCACTCCAGCACTCCAGACATCCACTTCTGGGCCATAATTCCTTCTAAGCACCTCTGGAGCCATGTAGTATGGACTTCCAACTATCTCGCTGAATTTTTCACCTGTACAAAATCTCTAAGTTCAGTAAAATATCTAAGCTACATATATCTAATGACACAAGAAGTCAGAAGATTTATGTGATGGGTACCACAAAACTTACCAGGTTTAAAGAACATCGACAACCCAAAATCAATTGCCTTCAAAGGTGATGTTTCCTTCTTGTTTGCAAACAAGAAATTCTCGGGCTTAAGATCCCGATGCATCACCCCATGCTTGTGGCAAACCTGCAGCATCACAAACAATGATGAACCTCGTAAATCCAAATTCAAGAGTGTAATGCTGGGTCACTCATTCTCTTCTCCTGTAGTGAAATTTATAGTAATCTAGTAGCACACCAACTGGGAATGTCGTGAGGTATAGGAGATGGCATCATAACATTAGCACAAAACAAGCAAAAAAGCTAGTTGGTGTGTATCGGCTCCTAGAATTCACACTCTTTTCCTGAACATTGTTTACACTCCCAACAGGAAGAAGAAGTTCAATACCACTTCTCCAAATTTCCAGATTTCAAGAATTTATTAGCACCATAATTTTCAATCGGTTTGAATAACTAGCTAGCTTACGGTCTTTTCTCCAGTCACACTCTGATTTATCGAACAAATTAGATACATGTCTCCACCTAGTAACGTGCCAAGTGCCGCCTAACTCACCTAGTAAGGCGATCATTCAACAGGCCTGAAGCAGGATTTCATCTCCCCACGAGATCGAGTAATAAAAATCACACACAAGACATGATCATTTGAATTCACAATCTAAAAAGGCAGACAGAAACCCACAGATCAGGCCTAACCACCAATCGAAAGAAGCAAGAAGTAGCCCAAAATCCATCGATAAAACACAAAAAGACACGAACCTGGATAACCTCGACGATCGTCTTGATCACCGCAGCGGCAGCTCGCTCCGTGTAGTGTCCCCTGGCGACGATCCGGTCGAACAACTCCCCTCCTTCGCACAACTCCATCACCAAATGCACCGCGTTGTCGTCCTCGTACGTGTCTTTCAAGGTCACGATGTTGGGGTGCTCGGGCAAGTGCTTCATGATCGCCACCTCCCTCCTGACATCCTCGATGTCCACGGCGGTCCTCAGCTTCTTCTTCAGTATCGACTTGCACGCGAACTCCTCGCTGGTCTCCTTGTCCGTGCACAGGTACGTGATGCCGAACTCGCCCCGGCCGAGCTCCCGGCCGAGCTCGTACTGGAGCCCGATGTCGGTCCCGGTCGGATCCTTCAGGACGGCGAGCTTGTGGCTGCCGCCGTTGACGTTGTAATTGACGCCGTAGTCGATGGCGAAGGGGTTTTGCTTCTTGCCCCTCTTCTCGTCGCCGTCGACTTGGGGCGTGACGCAGCAATTCCCCATGGATGGCGATCAAGATCTTTCCGGGCGACTCGCCGAAAGGGGCGTCCGAATTTCTAGGGTTTTAGCGACCTGCAGATCGGAGGCGCGGACAAGAATCGAGGGAAAGACTCAGCAGGGTCGAGATCAGATCGCAAAATGATGAAGAGGAAGATCTGAAAGCCCTCTCTTTTTTTCTTTTCCCGGGAAAACAGAGAGAAGAATTCTTCAGAATGCGAATTGCGAAGAAAATGGAGGAGGGAATTTAAGGGAAGGAGGGTTTTGGGGGAGGGGAAGGAGAAGAGGGTGAGAAGAGGAATATAGCGCGTGACCAGCCACCATTGCTGAAGAAACAATGTGGGTCAAACCAACAACAACAACAACAAAAAAAAACACCCTTCCTCTTCCTTTCCAAGACACTTTCCTCTTTCTCTATCTATCTGTCCATGTGATTGTGTACTCTCAGAGGAAGAGAGAGAGAGAGAGAGACAGTGTGTGTGTTTTTTGTTTTGGGGGTGTTGTTTACCAAAAATGTCCAAAACAAACAAGGATCCAATTTTTCGCCCCGAATTGTCCTCCTATTCTCAAGAATGCCACTCACTGCCTCTTTTCCACTCCCATTATACATGTATGTGAAATTTGAACTTCAATTTTTCTTTTCTTTTCTTTTCTTTTTTGCAGAGAAAAATTGCGCAAATGGGACCCGCAATTTACGTGGAACAAATGAATTTTCTCCCCTAGAACACGACATGTTAAACCGTTTGTTTCGTCTAATTTCCTCGCGCGTACGCAAATTATTTTGTCCATGCACGTCGAATGAGACGTCTTTTGCGGATTTACGTGGACACGGGTGCTTATTTACGACCAAAAAAAAAAAAAAAAGGAGGCGGGAAAAAATCAATATTCGGACTGACTACTCCTCTCCCCTTTTGTACAATTTTTGTGCATGAATTTTTCCTGATCGGACATAAGTTTGATATCCCAAAGCAAAACGTTAACAAAAACCGTACCATCATTCTCCACAGATTATAACCACACATGCATGGCCATGCGCACCATCATTATTACATGCGCCCACGTCTTTATGGTGCATAGGGAATATGAATTTCCACGCCATTAATTTCATCAAGAATTATGGACCGTCGTTATTATCGTGGCAATCATCTTTTTCTTCTTCTTCTCTGCTGTGTTTCGCTTGAACTATTCGAACGATGCCTTGTCTGTGCGATACAAGCGCCGTCGCTCGAACTCGATGGCGAAATTGCTCCGAGCGTTGAGATTAAGCGGATCGTGGGACCGTGAATTGGGTCGAGCATTCGGTGCGCTCGATGATCAAATACCCGTATTTGGGATTAAGCTCTGCGTGTTTTAGGTTCGCGTCTCGTGGGTAAAAATGATTCATGTTTAATCGTTGTATGAATCTTCACGAAAATTAGTCGGGAAACCAATACCTTGGACAGGTCCTTCTAGAAGCCGACCCTCTAAGTTATCCGTTCAACACGTGTAGCTGATCCATTGGCTGAAGGGGCGAGTCCTTCTAGAAGCCGACCCCCCCTCTCTAATCTGCAGTTCCGCAGCGTGCACTTTGCGCACGTAACGGAACGGGCGGCGACTGGACAGGAGGGACGAGGGTACTTTCGTCAATTCACCTTATCCCCCCAAAATAACTTCCGAGTATAGTTTCCTATGAAATTACGTGGACCCCTCAATTAATTACGTCGTTACTTACCCACTCATAATAACAATAAAAATAAAAAAATATAGTAAAAAAATTCTTTTTTTATTTTTCGGAATTTGGCTAATTGGCTGAATGGTGTTGTGATTGATTGATTTTCTTAGCTTTTTAATGGGTAAAGATCACCGATAAGCATTATCATAAATCAAACCCCATTAAAAATTAAGAAGAAATGGCTTCACTGTCCACCTCACCAAGGCGCACATGGTAACACTTATGGAAATGAATTTCTGCTCCAGAAGTGCTTCTAGAGTAAAAATCCGTTTGCTAATGTAACTTCTGAAGCAGAAATCCATTTGGTTACGCAACATTGCATTTCTACTTTTGAAGTAAATTTCTACTTCTGAAGTTATTTTTGAATCAATTCCAGGAGTTAAAAAAAAGTTACTTATCTTTCAAAAGTATAAATCTCTCAACATCAATATCTCTTACTTCGGCCTCTTTTCTTTTTCATCTCTCTCCCAACCACACATTCGCCGTCGCCGCCAACCGTCGCCCCCACGATCACCGCCGGCCACTGCGACCCCCGCCTGCCGCCCACCGCCATTGTCGGGCGGCCGTCTCTAGCCTCCAGAGTAAAAACGAAAGAATAATTTTTTATTTTTAAAAAATAAATAATATTATTAAATAATAAAAAATTAAAGAAATTAAAAAAATGAAAAGAATTTTCGGCCACCGACAATAATTTTTCGCATAAGATTTTTTTAAGCAAAAATTTTCAACCGTTGCCAATCGAATTTCTGTTCCAAAAGCATAAATTTTGTCCTGTCATCAAACGTTTTTTCTTTGATTAGAAATATATTTCTAGAGCAAAAATAAGAAAATCAACTTCTGCTCAGAAGCAGAATTAAAAAAATCAACTTCTGATCAGAAGTTGATTTCTGAAGCGGAAGTGTTACTATGTGCGCCCCAAGCGTCCCATAAAAGAGAGTCTTCCAAAGTGGTTGTCTTGCCGACCAAAAACAAAACAAAAAAAAGTTTTGAACTAACGAATTTCGAAAATATGGCAGAGACATAATCTGAATAGCGGTTGAGGATTAGTACATCATTTCGATTAAGTTCTTGAGGAAAATTGTGGGTTGACTTAGGTATTGTCCTTTTATTGAGTGTGTTTTTACGCGACGTGCACTTATAATAAGGAGGTCAAAGTACATTATAAGTGCCAAAACTTGTGTGCCAAAACTTTGACTTCAGTGCCAAAAAAATTTTAAAACGCTAGCTTCAGTGCCGACTTCGATTTGAACTGACGTGGCTCGCCAGAAATCCGACGTGGCCTATTTTTTTCATTAATATTTGAGCTGACGTGACTCGTCGGAGTTGGCACTGAAGTGAGCGTTTTTCAAAACATTTAACACTTAAACGATCGTTTTGAAAGTTTTGGCGTTGAAGTGATTATTTTTCAAAAAAATTGGCACTTAAATAATCGTTTTGAAAGTTTTGGCACTAGAGTGAGCGCCGTACACAAGTTTTGGCACTTAAAATGTACTTAAACCTAATAAGGACCATATTTAGTAGTCGTTGAAGACCAAATACATGTTTCTTTAGGCATCTCACACGGATCGTTTGGCATGAGAAATCTACTAGAATATGCGTGTGGCGCAAGATTACATATGAAAACAAGATGATAACATTTTCGAGAAAGTAAACCCGATACGACAGAGTTACGAGATTCGGGAGCGTGCACATTCCAATGGAAATAAATGACGAGATGGTTTCACTTTAGTCGGCAAGAGAACGAGATTATAATCGCTCGATCACATTCGGGCGCGGGTGTTTCCAATCCTGATCACGCCCTATCAATTTAAGCCCCGCAAGAACTAATCAAGAATCTCTCTCACTTGGTTTCTCCTTGACGGCTTTCTAATTATTTTCGGTTTCGTACGCGCCTTGTTATGGTGGATGTTCCGAGTCGGATGTCCGACTAATTTGCTCCTTCCCTAGTCAGATGTCCGAGCTTGAATCCGGTTGTCCGCGCACAATATTACGGAGCCACATAGCCTCCGACCTATCAGTCTTCCTTCCGAACTGGTGGAATAGTTAAATATTAAACAATACCTTCATTTAACAGTTTAAGTTTTTAGAACATTTGACATTAGTTCTACGAAATTGTACATGGTATTAGTGCATGAGAGAAAATTAGCAAACAAAGTCATTCCCTAATTCAGTCATAAACTTTTTTTTGACAATTGAGTCCTAAACATTTTACATTTGTGCTAATTCAGTCCATCTGACCAATTTAGGCTAGAAATCGCCGACATGAATGCCAACCGTCCTACGTGGCGCAGCCGTTGCTGACGTGAACATTTTGTATTGATATTTTAATTTTTTTTATAACTTTGTTTTTCTTTTCTTTCTTTTTTCCTTTTTTTTTTCTTCCTTTCCTTCTTCCTCCAGCCGGTTGCCTAAGGCGAGGGTCGACGAAGTTGACCTTCCCAGCATCTGGCGAAGCTCGTCCTCGCCGACCACTGGCAATGGCGAGCCTATCCAGATCTTGGCCTTTACCTCCTTGTTGTCGATCTCCACAACATGCGTCTAAAACTGACCCCCATCGTGGCCTTGTTGTTGTTGATGTCGAACCCGTCGGGAAATCCAACCTCCTCTCGCAATTCGAGCGATTTTGAAGAGGTCCTCCTTGCCCTGAGCGTCGTCCTCCATTCGGTCGGGAAATGCCAAAGTTGTGGCGGTGATTAGAGCTGGTTCGATTAGGGTTTTCATGGCGAAGGAAGAGGTTATGGACATTGATGGCAAGGAGGTGAAGGCTCATATCTAGGACACCTTTGACCAGTGCCGAGGGAGAGCTTCGCCAGAGGCCAGCGAGGTCGACCTCGCCAGCCTAGCCTCTGGCTGTCGCCGAGGTCTGGCGATCGGCTGGGCAAAGAAAAAAAGAGAGAAAGAAAAGAAAAAAAGAAAAAAATCGAAAAATATCACGTCAGCGCCGGCCGCACCATGTAGGATTGCTGGCGTTCATGTCGGCGATTTTTACCCAAAATTGATCGGATTGACTAAATTGGCATAAATACAAAAGGTTTAAAACTCAATTGACAAAAAGGAGAAAGATTTAGGACTAAATTGACACAATTGCAACGTGTTTATGACTTTTTTGGCAATTCTCCATAGTGTTGGAAGACCTAAGTTCTAATTGTTGGAATGTGGTTCATACTCCCTAACAACAGGAAAGCATGTGAGTTTCGCTCCACGTTGAGCGGGTGGGGGTCCAGAGGAGCTGCCCCGGCGGGGGCAACGCCCCTTGGACACTAGAGGGCTTTTACGATTTAAACCCATATTTTTTATTGGTAGTTTGGGTTTGGGTCAATGAATAGTTAATGATATTGTTACATATACTATTTTTCGTTTGTAATCAAGTGATGTAATGAGAGGTGTGAGATGCTAATTATAGTGAAATTCTCTACTGGATGTAGCCCTAGTTTAAGGGCGAACTAAGATAAATCTTGCGTGGTTTTCTGTTTCTCGCTTTTACGCTTTACTTAGTGTGATTATGCGCCGAATCCTCACACAAATCTTCCTAAACCCAATTTGCCACCCTCTCAGTTGAATTTTTTCACGCAAAAAGATCGCACTAAATATGAAGGGGAGTGATAAAATAGTTAAACGTCAGACGAACATTGTCGAGCCGTGTTCAACGATTCTTCGCCGGGACGAGAAGTGCAACTCAGTCCTCGTCGATCGCCTGTCTCTTCCTAGCCCAAATATAAGGGGACGCCACTCTCTGAGTTGTCACTGTCATATTAAATGACGCGGCCAAATCTTATCGGCATATTAATTCGGTCTCGCTTGAGGGGCACTTGCGTCAAAGCACACAGTCTCTCTCTCTCTCTCTCTCTCTCTCTCTCTCTAGTCTCTATCTGCTTTTCTTTTCTTTTTAATTTTTAATTTTTAATTTTTAATTTTGTGGGAGAGAAAGTCATTTCATTTCATGTTATCCTTCCGAGAAGGAGGAGGAAAAGGCGGGGGGGTGATTTGGACAATTCACGCGTTCCACTTGAGCATCTAAAAAGAACCGCCACCTTTCAGCTGGCCGGTCAAACTCCAAGATTTTGACTTTGAATATAACGTTGGAAAACTCTCTCTATCTTTTTCCTTTTTCCCTTTGTTAAAATTTAGTTATCATTGTGGGCATACATGCTGACAACTCAATAGTCCTCAAACAATACATTACTGTCCCATCGCATTTTTGTATAATTCGTTCCATGACGAACATATTATGTATTCTCAATCTTTAAAACGGTAGAGATATCTCGAAAAAAATATAAGTGTTTTTATCTTAATTTCTCTAATGTGCATCGAAAGCAACTTTTGTCCAATGAAACAATAGTTTTTTTTTGGATGGTGCGCGTCGTATCAGCTCGATCTAACAGGAGAACTGTCGAAATGTGATTTATATTCCCCATCGATAAGAAGGCACGGAGATCTCGCTACTCTGTGAGCGGGCGGGTAAAGCCATAGGGCTTTCATATTTTGAGCATATATTTTATTGGTAGTTTGGGTTTGCGCCCATAAATAGTTGATGTTATATATAATATCTTTTCCTTGCTAACAATAGTGAAATTCTCTGCTGCAAGTAAGCCTTAATTTAAGAGTGAATCAACATAAATTTTGTATCTCAATTTTTCTTCCATGTACTTATTCTATTTTTTTTTTGTTTATACGCCTAATCCTAATACGAACCACTTCAAATCGCGTGTTCACATGCATCCGATGAAGAGAGGAGCTCAATGACTGGAGTACAAAAGCAAAAAAAGTGCTTAAAAAAGACAAAGAAAGGTGAAAAAGGTCACTTTTGAGAGTGAGGTTGGGGACGTTGTTGCTGGGTTGTAAAGAAACAAGCGTGGATTCAACAGTGGATTCAACAGTGACTGCGCGGACGATTCATGCCTTTACTGGCTCCAAACCCAAAAAAGAAAACAACAAAAAGGAAAAGGCAATCATGATTGGCAAAATATTTTTATTTTTCCTTTTGTTAAAGCAACATAAGAAGGAAAAAAGAAGAAGATAGAAAATCACAATCAGTGCTGTGTAGCCAAGACCTGTTTGGACGAGCGATGAGCGTAATTAAGAATTCAATACGCAATACTATTTTAACAATGTCATTATTTTACTTTTTATTCGGACATCATCAATCAAAATGAGATGCGCCTGTAAAATAATCTTATCCCGACAATAGACGTAACGAAACTTCCTACGGTTAATTTAGTGTTCCCCACCTTTGCGAAGGTCTCTTCTCGTGATTCTACTTATGCTATGACCATCTAAAGCGTTAGCATTCGAAGCCCTTTTTTCTTTCGCATTATAGCTTATTCTAATTCAGAAGGTTTAGGTTTCCTACTGTCCTAGGGTGTTAGCCTTCATTAGTGTGATGTCAGGTGGTGGTGTATCTACAAAGTTGTCATACCCTTTCTCTAATAAGCTTTGATGAGATCAAGTTACTTTCTAATCCACATCCAATCCATCGGCCTCAGGTTGCCGCTGAGAAGACGGACAGAATAGAAAGAATGACAAATAGAGAGATCTAGTTGGGGGCGAGTACTGAGTATGTACGGTGTCTGCATTTTCCTAGCACTGTGCTCAAGTTTCGAAATCCATATTGAATAAAAGGTCAATCGATGCCATCGCATTGATAAAAAAACGCTTTAGGCAGCGCCGACTTGGCCACCACATCGACATCCCAACCATTTTGCAAGCCTGCCGTTGTGGGTTAGCTAAAAACCAAGCCGCACAAACGAGGGTCGATGATAGAACCGAGACTCGGGCTGAAAATCCGCCCTCGAGACGCACCAGGACCGTTTCGAAGTGAAAAAAGGATGGAAAGAAAGGACGTTTTTTTTTTTTGTTTCCATAGAGCAAACAAAACTTGGTCATCAAGGCCCAAGTCCCAGAACAGTATGCGAGGATGCCAAGTCAAGAATGGTATGTGTGGACATGGTCGTCTCGGCCACTTGCTGATGACGACCCATTCAAATCAAGGCTTCTATCAACGACAAGTAATTAAACCCAATAAGAGGAAGAGAGATAGAGAGGGGTCAACAAAAGCATTATTCTGAGCTCTTTCTCGTTATCGTCAGCTTGCACCGCAAAGGTCAAACAAGGAAAGCGACCGAATATGGTAATAAAAGTCGTCCTGATCTCGATATCCAACCGTTTGATGATTGAGATCATTTTACCGAATCTGCTTCGACAAGACATCATGGTAGATGTTAATCTTGACATAGCCTTCGACGCTTTGTGGACAAAAAGATATTATAAGATAAAGACACCCATATTGCAGAACCGTTCACCTTCTAGATGCACACGTGCGCAGGAAGGACGGTTTCTTCTCCATGGATTCAGATGCGTAGTCATGGAGACTTGGCAGATATCCAGGGGAAGAGTACTTGTCGTTCTAGATGCTGGAAAACTTCCCTAATGCGTGGAGAATATGTAAGTAAGACGAGATAAGATGGATTAAAGCTGTAATCAGGATATGCAGAGTACGGTGCGACTCGTTAAATTAACAGATGGATGCAAGAGCAAGGTTCTAGAAAGATGGCTTTTCTAGATGGCTTTTTGACTGTTCAATTCATGAAATATCAACTCAGAACATTCAAACATTCTACATGCCATGGACCACTGAAACTTTCCACACTCCCACTGCTAAGACGGAAGAAAGAGACAACAGGGCACCAAAAAGAGGTGCTTCAGAACTGACTCAAGCGGAAACAGCGGCGATTGTATGACGCCATATGCAGAAAAATAGAATGTAAACAAATAAAGATTACCATGAACTCGAGCGAGGAAATATAATGGCTGTGTGGCGGCGAGAAGAAAGACACGGCAGTGAATCTCTGGAAATCTCCACTGTATGATTCATTCAGGTAAAAGAGTACCGGAGTGTATTCAATGCTTCGCTATTGATGTCCAAAATTAGTAGTAGTACAATTTAACTATGACCTCCAATTGGCAATGATACAGTGCTTGATGTCCCTTTCTGTATGTATGAACTCGCTGGGAGTTAGGAAGGTTACAAAAAATGGGCATGATCTGGATGACCAGACGAGGTGGATCGCCAAAAGTAGTTTGTGTAGAGAGCTTCCAACATTCTCTATACACCCTCCCGCAGAGAGAGAGAGAGAGAGAGCAACATGTAAACTTTAATAGATATGTTGCTCGAGCAGCAGATGACTAATAAGGCAACAAGCAGATGTTCAGCTGTTCACCTTCATCTCGACTTCTTTGCAAGTTTAGGATTTTTGCACATCCGGATACTTAAAGGAGTCACCTCCACCAGTTCATCTTCCTGAATATATTCTATGCAGTCGTCCAAACTATAATCCAATGGGGTATCAAGCACCACTGCAAAAGGGAATAGATTGGATCAGAGAATGTTACACTACTGCTTTTATGTGACCAGCTGAGAAGTTCACAGCGACATCCCAAATAAAAGAGAGGATCGAACTTTCGTTTCAGCATCCTAATATTAGCCTCTTCCCAGATAACAAATACATGTATAAGATGTAGGTACTAGAGAAATATAACATAGCTGAACTTCTCGAATTTTTGCAACTATAATCGATCAAAGAGGAAGGCACATATCCAGATACCCATTGTGAGATATAAATTTTTTACTTGTGTAACCAAAATGCACAATAGATAATTCTAACTGCAGCTGTTCAATTGAAGTGACATTCTGTCTTCGTTAAATGGGAGCAATCAACATCTCAAAGATGGGAAGCATACTCTTCACATGATAATGTACGAATATCTCATAAATGCTTCTGCCTATTTATTCACAGGTAATAGGAAGAAAATGCACAACTTTAGTATAGCTGTCTTCGTTAAATGGGAGCAATCAACATCTCAAAGATGGGAAGCATACTCTTCACATGATAATGTACGAATTTCTCATAAATGCTTCTGCCTATTTATTCACAGGTAATAGGAAGAAAATGCACAACTTTAGTATAGCTGCTTCTCACCAGTTTGTTCCTTGTTGGAGCGTACGTTGGTTGCAGCCTTTTTCTTGCAGACATTGAGGGATAGATCCCCTGTACGCTGATGAATTCCTACAATTTGACCTTTATAAACCTCCACGCCAGGACCAATAAACATCTGCCCCCTCTCCTGAGAATTTGCAAGGGCATAGGATGTACTTGTTCCATCCTCAAAAGCAACCTGAAAATTAGTCTTATAGGTCACTATATAACAGAGTAAGGTAGAGAGAAAAGGTGTGGTTAATAAAAGCGTGGAAGTTAAATTTCCACACATGGTTTTAAGTCTCAACTAATAACAAAATTGGAAACAAAAAAAAAGTTACCAATGATCCTTGATCCCGAGTGTTGATATCACCAGCCCAAGGACCGTAGCTATCGAATATTGTGTTGAGAATAGCTGTTCCCCGAGAAGCAGTTAAAATTGCATTTCGCAGTCCAAGAAGGCCGCGAGTTGGCATCCTATATTTAAGCAAAGTAGTTCCCTCTGACCTGGAAGACACAAAAGTTTACCTAAATTAAGATCAAAATAATGTTTTCACACAGCAAACTACCTGAAGGAGAGAGACCCTAATGGCCAAGGAAGCAGCAGCAGCCAGCAATTCAATTAAACGACATATTGCGAAGAGACAAGCACTATTCTACCAAGACTAAACCTATCTGCTCTATCCCAGCTGCAACTAAGAAAAGTCCAGTAAAACAAATGCCTCTGAGTGCCGATTGAATATCTTCAGGCACAATCAAAGATCTTAAGAACAATCTGAACATGAGCATGTGAGGGCATCTCATCTCACAAATAATGTCTATTCTCACATAGCATGCAATGGCGTGCAAGACGTTAAAATCTACCGATCTCCAATGTGCTGATTGCATCATTTATTTTTACAAATGGAAGCATAAAAATTTGACTAGCATAGCATTATCTACCATACAATGATCAAATATGGTGCCACCAGGCACCAAAACGGCTACGCAAACAACTTCTTCCATAAGATGTCGTTTGTGCATCGTCATTTTCTCTACTGCTTCTTACCCTGAAAAACCAGGGGCACCTTGCGTCCTTGATCAATACAACATACATTTTGAATGCTATAGTAAATTTGCAATGCACTTATACAAAGAAACCTCAAAGTTTGGTCATGCAAATAACAGGAGAGAAATTGTTTTACAAACCCGACCCCCTGCATATCAAACATCTGCCCACGCCTTCTGCCAAGAAGCTCAACGACAGATCCCATGTGTTCTTCTGGTACCTCCACCGTAGCAATCTGGCATGGATATCAAACATCAAGGTCACCTAATTTTCGAAACATAGTTCTCCATGCGAATAGAATCGAGTTTCTAAGTTAGATAGCATCGAGAACCCTAATATCTGGTGCAGAAAAATGGGTTTATTTGAATACATAACAGAAGATGCAGATCGTCCAGTACTCTTTCTGGATTAGCTCTACCAGTAATGTCCTCAATTGATTTAAGCAAATAGAAAGTCATCCAAGGGTCCGCAAAGATTGAAGGTATATCAGTATTGAAAGTATTCGTTGTGAAGGAATAGTGATAAGGCACTCACCTCAAATGGCTCCAGCAACTTGTCATTCACCCTTTTGCTAATGACCTTAGGAGGGCCCACCATGAATTCATATCCTTCTCTTCGCCTGAAAGGCATTAACGAGTGAATAGGCATACATATATGTGAATGGAAAGGAGAGGGAGCACACTTACATGTTTTCTATAAGAATGGTGATATGCAACGTACCACGCCCACTGACTATGAAGGTGTCAGAAGTTTCACCATCTTCAACTTTCATTGCCAAATTCCTCTCAAGTTCACGGAATAGTCGATCACGTAAGTTCCGACTAGTAACATATTTTCCCTGAAAAACAAAAGTTCAATTCCCCTACATGAGTCTTCCACAACATTTACACTGGCAATCCAAATAAATAAACATGCCATCCCAATAAGAAACAAAGAAAAAGCAGACAGACCAAATGGAAAAATAATGGAGTGTCCAGGGATAAAGCAAACCATCCTCCATGCATCTAGCAAGCCTTACTCAAGACACAGAGTCAACTATTTTAAAACCTTAAGCTATTAAATGAATGCGTAATTTAATATTTAAACACTTCAACACTCCCCCGCAGTCATAGGCTGGACACCTGATACTAAAGCGTGGAAATACATAATAAGGGAGGCCTATAAAGACCTAGAAAAAATTGAACTCACGATCTCCCGCTTTGATACCATATAAAATTTGTGGGACCACTACCAACTATTCTAATATTACATGAAGGGGTGGTTTAATATTTAAACACTTTAACATAGAAAAAAGTTAAACCTCTATACTCCTAACCTCAAACTTCCTGTCAAACTGCCAGAAAGGTTTTACAATTACAACTACAGTCAAGCTTTAGAGGGGCACACATCGCCAGACATATGTAAACTGTCAATGCAAACAAGCTACTTCAACAATTTCCTAAAGGACCTTTGAGCACCAGTTTTACAGGTAAATTGTAATGCTGTAGGAGATGCAATATTACAGAGGATAATTCCAGAGACATTAATTAAGGACAAGATTTTTTTAGTGATAGAATATGTGTGCTCTTGCCATGAAATTCTTAGATAAAGCAGATCCAGTTAACATGTGATAGAATCCCAGTACTCTAAAAAAGAGAACCTAGCAAACAACGATGTATCTATTCATGCTGCAATTTTATGTTACAATTGACAAGTAGGCCCCAAAGGACTTCCAGTATATTACTGTCCAAATAGCATACCTCACGTCCAGCAAATGGTGATATGTTTATAGAAAATGACATTTTCACTGTCGGTTCCTCCACCTTGATGGCAGGTAATGGCTTTCCTGACATTCTATCAGCAATTGTCTCTCCAATCTGAGCAGATTAGATGCTAGTCACAAAGAAGAAGATAGCTAAACATTATTGTGATCATCATGTAGGAAATGAATAATTACCTGGATATCGTTGATGCCACAGACTGCACATATATCACCTGCTTCCACACTTTCTACAGGAATTCTACTGAATTTTTCATACACAAAAAGCTCACTAACTCTTGCATATCGACAAGAATCTTCCGAAGTGCATACCTAAAGAAGAAACAACTTAAAATAGTCAGAAAAGAGAGAAAACTTTCTTTCTTTCTAACAAGCATACAGCCAATTCCGGCCCGCATTCCCAGGGTTGTGGCCTATTACATGGTCAATAATAGGCATCCAAGAATTTTTTAGACAATACTTCAAATTAAATTCACTCAGGATAATAAGCAAGCAAGGTATACCCATGATAACTACGACGCATCCGCAGTTCTGTACCAGCATTCAAACGAAGACTGAGGATATTCTTGGTTGAGCTATATACAGAATAATAGTTGTTAAATTTTAGAGTATTTCTATTAAATTTCTGTTTTTGTGACAAGTCGTATAGAATTTTGTGGATTCAGATATTGAGTTGGAATGATCAAATAATTTTCCATTAAGAAACATAAGATTGGAATCTCAGGTTAATGAAAAAGACAACTATTGACGAAGACCATCTGAGCATAAGTTACTAATCTCTTAATTCTAGCAAATGAATCATCAATACTAAAGCATATAAGAAAAATGTCCCAAACTGATCTCATCTCAAGATTAAATTCAAGAAAAAGGTCCATGAAATAGCAGACAACTCCTTCACTGACTCATCAGTGCATTTTCTACAAGGTGGATTCATTACCAATGAACACTTCATTAGCATGTATTTCCAATACCAGTGGACCAACTAAAACCAATATGTCCGCTGGATTAGTTTTAGACAATTATCTGATCATCACTAACTAAGGTTGAGAGAAGTTCTAGCTGTAAACTATCTCTGAAAGACCAGCAAAGCTAAAAGTTCTAGAGAAGGAAAAGGAAAGACGTCCATGAAACGATTTGAGCTTTCAAGCTGTACCTTCACATCAGTGCCCTTCTTCAAAGTCCCAGCATGCAAGCGCCCAATAGCTATTCGTCCTTTATGTTCATCATACTCAATATTTGTGGCCTAAATAACAAAAAGTGATTGTTACACATTACTGGATTCATGATATGTTGACAATCAAGCTTACTTAATCAATACCAAGCAAAGTATCTATAACTTGAGAAGATAGGATCAGGAAGCACTATAATATGATGCTTCAAGAGAACAAGAGACTCGTTCATTTCTACTTATACTTTAGACTTGCTGACCATCATTATGTTAAACTGCCATCTGTTATCTAACAATGAAATTTGTGTAAAAAGGTAACAAGTATCCATGTTCTAGTTTTGTAGACAAGTCCAGGAAATTACTTTTTCTTCCTAGCCCAATATAAGGTAGCACATAATAGCAACATCAGCTAATAACAATAACAAAAATGACAAATAAATTTGAGAGGGAGAGGGAGAGAGGCTATGAAGGTGTAGAACCACTGACAAGCATTTGTAATGCGCCATCTTTGTCAATACTAGGTCCAGGTATACATCTGATTATCGCCTCAAAAAGTGGGCTAAGGTCTTCCGCCAAATTATCTGGGGAAAGTCCAGCTTTTCCTTTAATGCCACTAGCATATATTGCTTGGAAATCACACTGCACGCGCATCACATCTAGATGATTTAACTTCTGATGAATCCAGTTCTAAAGACCCAAAAATAAAAGAGGAAAGGTAATGAACAGTTATAAAATCCCAATTACTCATATTTAGATTCTGAGGGTCACCATATAGATAAGAGTCAAAAGGAATTAACAATCGTCATGATGAATAACTCCATCTAGACTACCAGAAACTATTACTACCATACAAATATATTTGAGTAGCCTAGATTTTATATGCGCCACAACACAGATATGATTGACTTCCAGTATATGCCACAAGTACCTGTTCATCTGTCGCGTTTAGTTCAATGAACAATTCAAAAGTGGAGTTGATGACAAAATCTGGACGAGCAGATGGTCTATCAATCTTATTGACGACGACAACTACAGCATGACCAAATTCCAATGCCTTCTTCAGGACAAATCTAGTTTGGGGCATAGGACCTTCAACAGAATCCACCTACGAGAAAGGAGTGATGTGCATTAAAATTAACACTGGAGTAAACACTTATCAACCACAAAGACAAAAGAAAGTAAAACAGAGACACTCAACAAAGGAGGATCAACTGTCATTTGATGTAAAGCAACAACTAACTAACAGAGCATACATGCCTTCTAGTGTAGTATTGAATATGCGATTCAAATAAGGTCTTTCTTACCATATATTCAGACGAAAGTACATTACAGATAAGGGAAGAAGTAGCAAATTCAGAACTAGGAAATGAAAACTCGTGTTAGAAAAGCGTGCACAAAGTTTTGAAGTGAACAATCAGAGGAAACCATAGTTCTTACTCAGTAACAACCTCTGTCGAATAAGATAGAGTCTACAATCCAGATGTGAAGAGGGTTTCAAATTTCCCTAAATTTGGGTTTTAAGATTTATCTATAAATGTATCAGTTAACCTATCATCTTGCTCTGTAGCTAAATTATCTGATCGCACCACTAAGACTGACACATCTCTAAAATGATAATCACCTGATCAATTATGAGATAATTTAGGTTTCCTTTTTCAGAAACCACAAGAACTGCATAACACGACCAACAGGAAAATGAAAAATTTACCACGAGCAGCACTCCTTCCACCATATTAAGGATGCGTTCCACTTCACCTCCAAAGTCAGAGTGTCCCGGTGTGTCGATTATGTTAATTTTCGTGTCTTTGTAATTGATAGACGTGTTTTTGCTAAGAATTGTAATTCCCCTTTCGCGTTCAAGATCGTTCGAGTCCATTATCCGTTCTTGTACGAATTGATTATCCCGAAAAACCTGCAAATGAGAACCGATACACACATCAGCAATATTTCATTCCCTCGGAAGAGAATGTGTTCCTGATTCAGAAGTAATACTGCCGAAGACCAATGTTTAGAGTCTTTGTTTAGATTACAAAGCGATCTTGAGCTGTACCTTGGCTTGCCTCAACATAGAATCCACCAAAGTTGTTTTTCCGTGATCAACATGCGCAACGATGGCTATATTCCTTATGTCTCTTCTCCTCATCAACTGGCTCTTCTTCTCTGCCAGAACAAAATTTCGGCATCAAATACTCTCTCAATGCACTGGTGATCCAAAAATCTCTCGCCATTTCTCCAGTCACGAAAATTCATTTCCCACTAGAAAGCCTCTTTCTGCCAACTAAGAAATCGGAATCCCGGAACAACAACAAACACAAAATCCCCATGCTTACACGCACAGTGCGTGATATCAAAAGCAGACTAGAGAGTAGCGAGTACTCATCTTCTGCGCAATGACAACTCAAAACCGGCGACGGAGTTTCCGAAACGTACCAGTAGGCGTCTCCGTGGTCTGAGTGGCGGAGCAGGCTATGGGGCGGTGAATCCGACGCTTGGAACGACATCGGAGGGTCGTCCTGGAGGCGAGAGGCGAAGACAAGCTCGAGCCGAGACCGAAGAGCCGCGTCGCCGACTGAGAAGAAGGGCGGGGACTTCTCGCGTTAGAGCTCGAGCCAGGGTTTAACAGAGCAGGCGAAGGACTGCGGAAGCCGAGCGCCATCTCCATCTTCTTCTCCTCTCTCTCTCTCTCTCTCTCTCTCTGCAATTGCAGTGTGAGTGTGCGCGCGCGCGTGAGAGAGCGAAGGCGGAAGCGATTTGGCAAATGCGGCCGTTATTGGTGGTGGTGGTGCTCTTCCTTCATCGTCATCTGGGTCTTTTTTTTGCTGCGGCCCAATGTTCGTCCACGTCGACGGTGTGGCCCCACTTGGAGGGTGACGTGGACAGCTCCTAGTACGTGGCTCCCCTTGATTTGTCATCACATGCGCTTTTTCTATCTGTATATTTTGGGGTCAGGATTTTGCCGGGGCTCTCGGCAGGTCCGACGCGACGAAGTATCTGACAATCTAATCTAAATATCTCGTAAGAAAACATATACTAAGGATTTGTTTGGTAACGTTTCTGTTCTAAAAAAACGATTCTAATTAAAATCATATTTTTTGATTCTGTTCTCTCGATGAGTTTTAGAGAATTGGAACACGTTTGGTAACTGCGTAAAATTTCTGTTCCCGGAACAGAAACGCGTTTGGTAACTGCACAAAATTTCTGTTATGGGAAATAATTTATCTTCCAAATTTGTCATTTAAATCAAATAATTACATAATCACATTTGATGACTTTCCTCAGACCCCGCAATTGCGATCCTCTTGCACCATAACATCTTTTTGGCCAAAATAGGGATGCTTCAGATTTGTTCCTTGGAAGGATAATACGCTAAAATTGTTATTTTCCCATGCTTCTCTTGAGGCTATGCATATACCAATAATGAAAGAGGTGACTCTGATAATCTTTTATTGCTCATAATAAATAAAATCCATCTTTGCCACATAGGTGGTTTAGTTTTACCTTTAGATACCATGCAGATGGTCACTGATGCAGCATGGTATTCCGGCAACAAATCAGGCAGGGGTTAGGAAAAATCGGAAGGCAAAATCACCAAAAATAGGATTGGTCAGTTGAATGGACTCATTTCCTATTTTTTGAGAATTTTTGAGAATTTTCGGGATTTTTCTAAACGATTTGCCCATGAGAGGCAAAATCGTCATTTGAGAGAAATCGAAAGGCAAAATTGTCAAAAATAGGATTGGCCAATTGAAATTACCCATCTCCTAATTTTTGAGATTTTTTTCTGGTTTTTTTCAATTTTTTAGAATTTTTTAGAATTTTCCATTTTTTTGGATTTTTTTAATCATTTTCTGATTTTTTTATTTTTTAATTATTAATTTTTTTATTTTTATTAAATAAAAAAATATCCGGACTGGGTCGGGTTGACCCGGCCAACGCCTCGCGGGCGCCCGACAAAAGTGAGAGAAGACTATCGTTGCCTTTTTTATTTTCAAAAGTGTTCTTTTTTTTGTTCTTATTTTTGGTCCAAAAGCGTTCCCGGGAGCAGAATCAAAATCAAAATCAAAATCATTTGCGTTACCAAACATATTTCTGATTCTTTTTTGTTCCGGGGAATAGAATCAGAGCAATAGAAACGTTACCAAACAGGCCCTAAATATAACGGAATGAAAATGTTTGTGTAATTAACAAAGGATTTTTTCCACTCCTTATCTGACTCTGACACTTCGCGTGTCACAGTATTTCGAATGTATTATCCCCCGTCTCGCTCACCTTTTAACATGCTTTAATTACAATTTCACGAAAATGATTCCATTATTTTTTTCCCTCTTTGCCATTTTTTTGCTTCAGACGCACCTTTGGAGTCTCGTGTTCTTTTTGTCCCGATTTTTTCTCGCAAAACATTCAAATGCAATGCTAAGTTGAAAGCTTTTTGTGAGTCACCGAAAAAAGCACTAAAGGCAGAAATTAGAACCATTACCAAAAAGAGAACGATATTCATATAAAATATTGCAAATGTACTGCAATAGTAACAAGTTGCATATGCAAATTAACAAAAAAATATAGATCATTCAGCTGCTTGGCTCCACTGAAAAATGCATTGTGCCTATGTTTCAACATCCGGAATTCTAATGGTCCTTGCACGTGGGTTTAATCCGAGATCTTTGTCTTTCCATTTACATGTCCAACTATCATGGTCATAACTAGGGCTATCAAAAAGGCCCACGCAGACCCGACCCAGCCCAGCCCGAAAATTAAGGAAATTTTCGGCCCGAAAACAAGGTGAACCAGCGACCCCCATATGCAACAACAAGAGACAGGTTGGTTGCTTAAAAAAGGCGCGCACCGCCCCAGCCCGGCCCGGCCCGAAAATTTCCTAAATTTTCAAGCAGGACTAATACTATTTCGGACTAGGCCAGACCGAGCTTGGCATTGTTTGATTTCGGGCCGAGTCGGGCCTATATGAGACCCAGCCCATTGACACCCATAGTCATAATCCTTACAAGTACCGCATCTCTTTCCCCTTCTCAAAAAAAGGGCATAGGAAGGCGAGGTTGGCATTGTAAATCTTCGTTGTCTCGACTTGAGGAGTTGGAAGACGTGGAAAGAAAAGAATTACCTGCAAGAGAGAACAGAGAAGTAAGAGGAAGAAGGAAAGTGTGACTCACAAGAAAAGGTTATAAAGTTTATGAACGGGAAAATTTTGAGGGATGTTAAATTAATTACAAAAGGCATGTAACAGTATATATGTCTAAAGTAATTATTTGATATTTATATAAAACTTATAAAGTGAGGTACGAAATTGTTATGCGATAAATGTGTAAACCCTCAGTTACAAAATTCTTATGATGGAATAAAGAGGGAAGGGGGAGAAAGAAAGAAAGAAAAAAAAAACCAAGAGGATTTTCCGGGTTGGGTACGTGGGATATTCTAAATAGAGGGTCTATTGTGGTCTCTACTATCCACGAGAACACGACGATGATAAGCGGGTCGGGCCGTCCATAGACCCGGCCCAGATTGCACGATCCATGTGCTACTTGGTCACTTTCGGCCTTGGTAATTCAGCCCATGGACCACCCGTGGGCACGGTTGGTTTCGTGGGCCATCGAGTCGATTGGACAATGTAGATTGGCGGGATAAGATTTGAGTTGGGGAAATTGGCATTCTACGCACGAGACACGTCGCACGGCAGTGACGCAGAGAAAAAACTCGGTTGGTGATTGTGTGTTTTGAAAATTCAAATGCCAAATCGATCGAGGAGTGTATCATGTCTGTAGAGTGATCAATCAATCCAACCAGAAAGACTTGAACAACTTGATTAAGAATCGCTTTTCATTCCATCATCCTCGAGCAAAATCATTGGCTAACCCTGGGTTAAAACGGGTTAAAATAGGTCATTATGGGTCGAACCATATTTGACCCAAACCCTCAACCCGACACACCCATTTGACAGCCCTAAATACTTGCGTGATTCTTAATAAAACTTCCGTCTCCCGCACATTCCTTAACGTAGTTTTCATGTACAAAACATACGTCTTATGATACTCAAAGAATCAATTTTGACTTTATTTAACATCTTTCTGTCCAATGACATTCCTTGGCAATCTATCATCATTCACATATCGCATTAAGCATTTCATCATGACATAAACATTTATAAACGTGATTTTCTTTTGATTTCTCGTTAGAAAGCAATAAGTAACAATACAGTTCGATCGGGAAAATTACCAAAAAAATCATAAACCTATTGCAATTGTGTCAATTCAGTCATAAACTTTTTTTTTGCCAACTTAGTCCTAAACATTTTGCATTTGTGACAATTTAGTCCATCCGGCCAACTTTGGCCAGCCGGCTATGACGTCGATGCCGGCACTAACGTGACAAATTTTAATAATTTTTTAATAATTTTTTGTCTTTTTTTTCCTTAATCTTCCTCTTCCTCCGGCCGAGGAAGAAGAAGAGAGGGCCGAGCCCTCGCCGTTGCTAGACGAGCTCGACCTCGCCCAGCCCCGGCGAGGCAGGCCCTCTCCTTTGGCCGGTAACTGGATCCGCAACCGGCGAGAAGAGGGAAAAAGAAGAAAAAAAAATTAAAAAGAATTTTTATAAAAAAAATATTTAAAAATTGCCACATTAGCGCTGGTATCGTCACATTAGTGCCGACCGGCGTCCACGTCAGCGTCGACCAGCCAAAATTGGCCGGATGGACTGAATTGACACAAATACAAAAGGTTTTAGACTGAATTGGCAAAAAAAAAAAGTTTAAGATTGAATTGACACAATTGCAATAGGTTTAGGACTTTTTTCGGTAATTTTCCCGAGTTTGAATAGTTAATGGGATTAATATTACTTAGAAAACAATCATGTCGGCCTTTCCATTCGACAAAAGTCGTTATTCCAAGAGAAAGAGTTGCTTTTCTAGTGGTGTGTAGAACTTACAAGTTGGCCCCATGAAGATTTGTTCTGAAGCACTTTCGGTGGTATTTAATTCCAGATTTGCATCCACTTTGATCTATCAGTTTCTGCGAATCATTCGAGGAATCTCTTATCAGTTGATAAACTAAAGTGTTGTTAGGTCTAAGATAGCGGATTTTGTGCAACGAAAACCACTAATTCATATAATTAAAGAGATGTCTAAGTTTAATTTATATCCATGGATAAATTAAACTACACATAATAGAGGGCAGCACATCAAAGTGAGATTTCCTATGTCTGAAAATATCTTTCGTTCACCACAAGTGATGCATAGACCTGCTAAACGGGTGTGGGTTGGGTTTGGGTCAGGTAATAAATGATCCGGCCCAAATTTGCCCATTAACTCGTTTATGACCCATTTCTTGTATTGCAAATTTTTCGACCCATATGAGCTATACCGGACCCAACCTATACCTGGCCCATACACGACTCAATTCATATTACTAAAACACTTCCATATTTAATTCAATTTAGCAAAACTTATAAATTATTAAAAGATTATATTGCTAAAACATTGTGGAGAATTTTTATAATTTTAAAAAAAATCATAAATAAAAATAAAATAATAAAATTTCTGATTTTTCTGATTTTTCTTTTTTGTTTTCCTTTCTTTTTCAAAGTCCGGCGAGGACGGCCTGACCCTCACCGACCACGAGCGAGGGCTGGAGCGGCCCTGGCTGGCCACGGACGAAGAGATGGAGTCGGTGCTGAAACTCGGGTTGACGGGTTCTAAGCTACTTTAGTGGCGTTAACGCATGAGCACGACCCTTCACATATTCGAAGCTAATTTCTTCGAAGGAAACCATATCGAAGATTGGGAAGTATAGTGTCCTTGAGGTCGAGAGCTGATTTCTTCAGCTTTTCAGAGAGAGCCGCGTGGGGAAGATGGTGGAGATTCGAGAGCGAGTCCTTGGCTCTTTCCATGACGACAGTATCTTCCATTGAGTTTATGGGAGAAGAGATGGAGTTGGTGCTGAAACTCGGGTTGACGTGTTCCGGCTTCGACCTGAGGCCGAGCATGCGCCAAGTTTTGCAGTACTTGGAGGCCGATCTTCCGATGCCGGAATTGTCGTCCATCGGCCTTTCCGCCGGCACGACTTTTGTCACGGAATCGCATCTCTCAGGTGGATGATGAACCTCGTGGTTTAGTTTCTAATTTAATTCCCCTCTCTTGTAGAAATCGATTAGTTGTAAGATGAGATCATGTGCAGATCTAGAATGCGTAAGCTCTATGAGTCATTCTGTGCATGTATAAAATACACGCTAGTATTTTTCATATGGCTCAAATTAGCTGTAAGTATCGCCCAGATCTGGCGAGGGTTTCGGGGCTCTCGCCAGCCACGGGAGAGGGTCTGTCAGTGACCCTCGCCGGACTCGTTGGAGAAAAAAAACAAAAAGAAAAAAGAAAAAGGAAAAAAAAAGCAGAAAATCTTTTTATAACTCACTTAATATAGTAAAACAACCCATTTAAGACCTATTAAGTTGTTAAGTGATCTATTTACAACTCACTTAAGTTTGTTAAACAACTCATTTATGATTCACACTCTTAAATGTGGGTTAATATATGGGTTATTTACTCATTTTGCCGCCTCTCATGAGTTTCAGTATCGGTTATCTGATGAACATGTGTTGTCGACCCTTCTCGTGAGGGGAAAAGGGGCCATGCTTTTCCATTCCTTTTTGCTTGAAAACTTTGTATTTATGGAACGGACTTTAGACCAAAGGAGTTTATATACAATTATTGTACGCAACCTTGCATTCCGCCTCATAAGAGAGGGAGAATCGATGAGCTCCGGTGATGAAGGACAGCTCAAGCGAGTATCGTCACGATCGCGCAACCCCAAACGAGGCAATACCGAGGTCGCGCGACTTTAGGCGAGCCAGATCTAGAGATCGAGCGTCGATGCAACCCTAAGCAAGGGCTGCCGAGGTCACGTGACACTAGGCAAGAGGTAGTGTGACCCCATCGAGTTGACGTCGAGGTCGCTGACCCCCAGGCGACAGGCCGCTGACGACACATGTCCTGGTTGACGGCCCGCCGAGGTCGTGCAACCCTAGTTGACTCTTCGCCGATGTCCCTCCAGCCCCTCCGCAAAGTCCGACCACGATCTATCCTCAGGGAAAGTCTAATTGTTCATTCTTGTCCTCTAATAGTTCCGGCTGATAAGTAAAACTTCTTAGGCATGTTCTTAGTACAGAAGGCTTAGCATACCTTGCCGGATGTTATGCTGAAACGAGCCAAAAGGCAAAAATCTACTTTTGTGACACTAAGTTGAAGAAAATTCCGAGAGAAAGCACCGCAAATTTCAAAATTATCCTCCCCTCTCCTCTCACATAAGTTCCAAAAGCTTTAAACTTGTTACTTAAATTTTCAATCCCTCCATTTTCTCTCCTTTCCCATACACCAAACTTCTCTTCTAAATGGAAGTTAGCAAAAATTGAAATCAAAGTGAAATTGCAATTCCTCATAGCTCGTGACTTCACAGTAGATAAGCAGCCTAAATCAGATAGAAATTGATTGGTGCACAAAACGACATCACACCACCATAATGAAGCAGATGCGCCCATCAGCTCTAGGTCAACAATTAAGCCAAATTGGCATCTAACAAGACCAAGTACGTCCAAAAAGGCCGTTCCTTCAATTCTTCACCAGCACACCCGACAAACTATTGTACCGACCATTAAATCCCGGCGAATCCCATGTGGACCCTAACGGATCCGACGATCCGGGCTTAATTTAATATACACAGAACGCTGGGCAGATGATATTCGCGAACACACACTATGCCCTTTCCGAGAGGGCAAATTAGAAAAAGCAATTGATGACACATCGCCCCCCGAAAAGAGTCCTTGCCAAACACCAATCAATTCACAGTTCCAAAAAACTTTAAAGACGGTCCAAAGTCCAACATGCTCGCCTTGCAACATTGCCCCGTTCCTGAAAAAGGTCGAAGGAGGCCTAACATATGAAGGGGGCACTTATTTTTCCATGCCCATAATTTGACATAATTACACTCAACACCCTCTTCTCCTTCTTCCTTTTCTTTTCTGACTTTAGTGTATGTATGTTACTACAACATATCAGAAGAAGGACCTCTTGGCTGGGGCTCGACCGACGGCCCTCATCAGGTTCGCGATCTCGAGGACCCTGGCGACCTTGGTCCCTCGCTTGGCCTCCGCGCCCGCCCGCCTCTCCTCCGCTCTCCGGCGCGCCTTCGCGATGTCGTTCTGCATCTTCTCCAACGCTCTCGCCCTCTTCTCCTCCAGCTTCCTCTGCAGCATCAATCAAATTCATTCATATCGGCTCTGAGTCATCACCAACAAGCCAAACCCTAAGCTTCCTACCATTAAGAAAATAGATCGAAACCCTAATTTTTTAGTCGAAGAAAAAGAAGCGATTAACATGGTATTAGTGAGAGAAAGGCAATAATCTCAACTTGAGGAGACTTTTAGGGGTTAAGCTTAAACTATACTCTTTCAATCATTGCGTTGCATTAATTTGCATACAATTGATGTACATGCATCCAACAAAATAGATCGTCTTCTGGTCAAAAGGGTCATCATGTTGGAGTGATTAATGTTAACCCACCACAGCAGTTAAGCTTGAATGAATCAGAGTATAGAATAATTAATTTCAGAAACTGCTCGTGAAAATCATTTTTCATCATGCAAGCGCCACGTACCTCGACCTTCTTCATCCAAGAAGAGGCCTTGTGGACCTGCTCGCTCTCCCACCCGCCGATGACGGCGTCCTCCCGCTTGAACCGGTTGTTTACCTTGGCCACCTTCGCGTTCTGCCACGCGCTTATCTTCGCCTCCACCTCCTCCCTCTTCACCCTCTGCACCGTCACCTGGTCTCCCGGGCGGCCGGCGCCGCTGCTCACGCTCGACCCCGCGCGTCTCGGAGAGCTGCTGCTCCGCCCAACCTCCTCCAGGGGATTGTTGTCCGGAACGATCGCGAGCGGGTTCGTCTCCTCCGCCGGAGTGCCGTCGTCTTCTTCTCCGATCATCGCCAGGTTGTTCCCGTTCGCGTTGTTGCTCGAGCCCTGCTCGGTCTCCGTGTTGATCGCAGAGCCTGCAAGAGGCCATGCAGTTTTCGTACCTAATTCTTTGTATAGATCGTGTGTGAATTATAAATTGGAATTTGCATCGCTCTACGATCGTGAAAGATTTAGAGCACACGGTCGTGCGATACGTCGAAGCTCTGGAGAAGTTATCTGTACGATCAGCCTCGTTCTCTCGCAGTTTAAACCAGCAACTGCTGCACAGTCCAACTAGATCAAGCGGAATCGTTTTCTACAGAAAGTTCTTCTAGCGACGTTCGTGCCCTTTTCCGAGACAGAGATCGGTGGCCTTACCGGCGATGACGAGAGCGTTGAACTCTCTGCTCATGGTGGTGAAGTTCTCGCTCGAGGCCACGTCGCTCCCCATGGACAGAGAGGACGACCGGTCGTGGCTGCCGGTCTCCCACTGGTCCCTCCTGCGGCCAGCGGTGGCGGAAGGCGGCGGCGGGGGCGGCGGGGTCAGAGCGTGGATGTCTCTGAACCGGTGCTCATCGTCGTCGTCGATCGATCCGCTGCTTGTCGTAGGCCTTTGACGATGATGTTCTATGCTCAGCATTGCAGGGAAGTGAACAAGAGAGAGAGAGAGAGAGAGAGAGAGAGAGGGGACTAGGAATGACGAGGTAGTGAGAGAAAGGGTTTAATCATGGTTTATGTCTTCTTCTTCTTTTTTCTTGTGGCGTGGTATATGAAAGAATAAGAACCACACACGTGCCACTTGAAAAAAAAAGGGAATTCGAGTAAGAAATTATTTGGTGGATGTGATACACGTACTAAATTGAATCCGACGTTAAATTTTGTTAATTTTATGTGAGGCAAACATAAGATCTATGAAATTCAACGGCCCAAATGTGATCTGCCGACATGAAGGGTTCCTCGAATTCAAGTGTTAAAAAGATCTTTTAGGTATCTTTTAGAGATATATAGAAATTTCAGTATATTTTGATGTGTATAGAAAAAAGTTATTTATAAGCTTTTTATTACATAACTATTTAAAGTAATAAAATAATCACGATACCGAATATAGTCAATTAAGGATATGCAATATCAATTGAGATATATGAATAATCCCATCAGATGTATAGTATCAAATAGATATCATAATATTGTTAACATCAATAAGTAGCGAAAGTGATTTCGATTAATCACCATCCCCTTAATAAAGTAAAGATAGGTAAACCTAGAGGTGGAAAGAGAAAAATGACAATTTTATTCACGTCTTTGCTGGTCGATTCTTTAAGGGTAGCTATTATATGCTAATGGTCCTTGAGAAAATTGTCTGACACGTCTTAAATCTATTGTACGGTGAATAATTCGGTTCTAAACCTTTTAATTATGTCAATTTAGTACTAAATCAATTGTACAATGATCAATTCAGTTCTAAACAAGCCAATTGTGTCAATTTAATCATAATCATATAGCCATTTGCCAATTTAATCCTAAATATTTTGTCAATTTACATAAATCGTTGACATGGCGTTCTAATCAGCGCCGACTATCCTACGTGGCACGACCGACGCTAACGTGGACATTTTTAAAAAAAAAAATTCTGAAATTTTTTCTATTTTCCCTTTTACTCTCCATCAGGCCTCGTTGATGGTTAGCAGAGGTTGCCAGCCTTAGGCGACAGCCGCCCTCGGGGAATCTGGCGAGGGCGAGAGCTACCTTCGTCTGATTCGGCAGGGTGGCCGGACAAAAAGGGGAAAAATAGAAAAAGAAAAAGGATAATAAAAGAAAAAATTGCAAACATTGTCCACATCACTTCAGTGCCGGTCGTGTCATGTAAGACGAACGACTCTGACTAGATCACCACATCAACGATTTTCGACCAAAATTGACAAATCATTAAAATATTTATGACTAGATTAATAAATTATCTAAATGTTTATGACTAAATTGGCACAATTTAAAGGTTTAAGATTAAATTGGCACAATAAAAATATTTATGATTCAATTGGGCGCCGTATAATAGGTTTAAGATTTCTTTGAAAATTTTCTCGATGATTCTATAATATTGCACTTTTGTGACAAAAGTTTGGCTTCCTCTCTCCTTTCGAGCTCATATGTAGAGTTTTTGTTATCTTCACTTCCTTCTCTCTCTATCCACTTCCTCTTTCTTCAAAGTGGCTATCAAACATCGCATAATCTTTTATGTCATTCCTTCTCCATTCCTTCTCTTATTCCAAGTTCCCTCTAGCAATCAAACTAGTAAAAAATGGCTATCAAACATTGCATCTCATAACCTGCTTGACTCAAATTTATAGATCGTGCTCGGGTGCGCGAGTGTCAAAAACAAAATGTGGATATTTGCTACCTTTTAGATATGATATATGTAACTTAACATAGTTTCGAATCGGATCACTAAATAGTTAAAAACGAGCGTAACGACTTGAACTAGATATATAAGGAACGCGATCCCCCAAGGCGCATACATGTGTATTTCCAAAGTGGATTTGCTAGATAATAGGTGGGCCAAAAAAGTATCATCGGTCGAAATTGAGGGGCATTATTGCAAGAATTTGTGATAAGGGTCCTTTTGAAAAAGTTTAAGAGCATCTCTGGTTAATTCTTCCCTCTCAGAATTGTAAAATTTATCAACATAAGTGTCGGTAGAAACAGTTCAAGGGCCCCACGCAAATTAGGCAGTCCCCTCCAGTCCCACTCATGAGCTGCACACCTGTCATGGAGGGGTTGCCATCGAGGCCCCTGCGATGGGGCAGACGTGGCGGTCTCCGAAAGGACCCGGACCCACCCGGAGAAACCACGTAACCTGCTCCCATGCAAAAGGAAAAGGCTTCACCAAGGTGCGCTGAGCTCATCGAGGCCCTTGGATTTCGATTGGACGATTCTCATCTCGATCCAACGGCTGCAACGCACTGGGTTCACGTGGATCCTATTCATCTGAAAATTGCTCCCACCAAAAGCTCCCGCGCTCGCTCCCACCCGACGGACGCCACGTGTACGTCGGCGGACCGAGCCCGGTAATCCCGGGTTTCCTAGATGCCCACGTCTCACGTGTTAATCAACATTATCTCTTTGCCCAAATGATGTGATATTAAATAATCTCGGAATTTTCGACCCAAAAAAAATAAAAAGAAAAATTATCTCGGAATTGAGATGCTTACTTTTCGCATTTTCCACATAATTCTTTATGCTCTTTTAAATTACGAATCAAAAAAGGACGAAGAGGTTCGACGAATGGGGTGCCTACACGTGGACTTCTCCGAGGAGTGGAGATTATCGGGTGACGTAACGGGAGTCCGAGACGGGACATCTGTCCTCCATTAGAGGACAATTGCTTGGTGGCTTCTGTTAAGAAAGCTGGGGATGGAGATGGCGACTCGTTCTTCTCGTGTTTTTTTTTTTTTTTTTTGGCCAATTAAGATGGCGACTGGCATTTGGTGGTTAAATCACAAAAGGTAAGGTAACTGAAAAAAATCTTAGCGTTTGACGGCAACGTTTGCGGTCGAATCCGAGGCTAGGTTAGCTGTGTTTTCAGGGATGTTCCTCAGCTGCTAGATTGGATTCTTGGGCGGGCCCATTTGGGTAGTTATCTCCGTGATGCGAGGGTTCGTAGGCCAGGCCCATGGACCCGAGTCGCAGCCCGCGAGCTCATTAGGTCCGCCGTTCGATCGAGCGAAACGGTGCATCGGCCTGGTCGCCGCGGGAGGTTGCGACCCAAACCCAACCCCCTCTCCTCAACACGAGAGAAGAGAAGCGGATGAAAGGCATACTTTTAGCATCGAAGAATAAGAAGACCGACAAGCACGTTGTGACCAGATTTGGTCGAGCCGATAATGTCGTTCTCTTCTAGGACGGGAGTAAATTCAAGTATAGTCCCTGGCCCCTCACTAAAATTCAGGAGAATTTAGACACTCGAATTTAGATAACGAATTACCTCGTTACTCCGTAAGGTCGCCCGGTTGGCCCTTGCGAGTACTTATCCTCTTGCTCAAGCGATCTTCGAGCATCATAACAAGGATGAATTCCTAGTATTGCATGTGACATGTCACTATGAAATGCTAGAAATCCAGAGTCCGTTTCAAGTTTCAATTTATCTATTCCTAGCCTTCGAAACTCATAACTTTCTTAATTTCATGTTCAAATTTTGTTAGTGCAATCTTCAAGTATTCCAATGGATCAAGCCCGAAAGCACCTCGAACGATTTGCAATCTTGGGCTCTTCACCATTTGAACAAGACCGAGCCCAAGACAGAGGTTCTGGAATTTGAATCCTATTAGACTATATTAGTCAGGCCAACAGCCCACTAAAGTTGTATAATTTAAACATTCATCAGGCTTATTCGGTAAACAAAGATCCTTATTTTTAAGATTTTGATTACGTATATTATGAGAGTATCCGTCGCATAAAGAATTGCGTGCTTGTTGCGTTAGCATATATGGGGATTGATGCTATTCCCTCGTACAAGGGGACTTGCAAAAATCACTGCATCGTGGAGAAAAAATTGAGGAGGATGGTGTACCGATTCTGATTCGTCAATGGCAAAAGGGGAAGAGAATACGACTAGTATGAACGGATTTTACGTAGATGCCTTCGTGATATCGCGGAATGAATTTTCTGTTATTTTGCGGTCATCAATAAAAAGATGGAGTAAACCGATGAAAAAGTGAGTAGAGATGAGCGGTTCCAAGGTCGGTCCGGGTTTCATCTAGAATTAGGAACCTACCCATCGGAATAAGTTCCTCAATTTTTGGAATCTAGAGCCTATCGTGCATAGCCTAGAACCTGAAGCCTACCATGTCACGGGTTTTAGGGTCTACCTAGGTTCCACATATATTCTTAATTGAACGATAGTGGTGAATCATCACATCTAATGACCACAATTTGCTGCTGCAATCTACTGACCACAACTCATATTTAGACACACAAAGAATATGAAACATTAACAAAGTAAAAGTCTCGGTCATGGATACCGCCGGAAAATGGAAGCTGGGACTAGTTGTTTCTTTAGTACACATTCATCATCGAACGCCGTGGAATACCGCAGGATCGCGCGAAGATATAAAATTTAAAAAATACACAAAGAGTTGTTCTAGGTTCCATGTAGAACCTACCCGCCGAAACCGATTCTCCAATTTTTTGAACCTAAAACCTACCCTGCATACTTTGAAACCTGAAATCGTACCGGTGGGAACTGGAACGATTTTTCGATTTCAGGTTCTATCCTAAAATCATGCTTACCCCTAGCAAAGAGTTTGGTTCCCCCACTTAAATCTTATTTCATATGCAAAGTACCATGAACTTAAACTAACAAAGAGCAAATCATGTTTTACCCCTTCTCAACTTAAGAACACATGTTGACTCTTCCAGCAAAATAAAAGAAAATCATTTTAGATTATTAAAAACTTGATGTACATATAAGTTTTTAAAGATTCTTGGGTTCGATATTAACGAAATGTCCAATCCCAAATACTTCAAAAAGGATATCGAAAAGCGATTCATGGGTCACAAAGTAAAAGGCTATTCAACCAAAAGCCCAAAATCAGCAGGTTTCATTCATTCTCTAGACGAAGAAGAGGCATATGCTAATTTGCGCTTAATTTTCATATCTGATTTCAAAGGCAAGATTACATCTTATTTTCCCGCCCAATCCCAAATCCAAAATGGGTAGGACTTGAGAAAGTGGGCTACATTGAAAAAAGTCTTTGTCTTGTCATCGGGGCACGCAAAATCGAAATATATGTGCATCTTTCTTAAATTGATTGGACCCGAACATTTGAGTTGGGTCGGGGGCATCGCAACCGACTTACGAGAGTCCTACTGGCAAATGCCTATGATCAAGTCTACCCTCTCATATCAATTCAAACTAAATTCAAGATATCATCGGCGAGACCGTCACAGCAATCTCACCAGCATGTTAGCAAACGGGACGTTTTCCCGGCAACGAAACGTGCCGTAACTAGGCAATGCGGCACGGGCCGATTTCGGAGGTCCGTTCGCTACGCAAGTCGAGCTCGTGATTTCACGGCGACAGGGAAGCGATTCCTTTGTCGCCAGGCCAATCAATTTCGCGGGTTTCGGAAGGTGCTGGTTAAAGCAAAGAGGAGGAAAAATGGGGGTGGGGTGGATTCCGACCCCACAACGCCTTTTGTTTCCATAGCATGGCTTTTGCCGAAAGTGACGATTCAAATTGCTCCAAATTGTTGTGGTAAGATTCGGACCGCCGAAGTGCGGACCCGATTCCAATTGGTTGGCGAATTTTCCTCGAAACATACATAGTCAAATCGTGGCAGAAAAAATAAAGCTGGACGCCTGTGGATCTGCAAGCTGAGGTATGCACACTTTTTGTTTTTATTATTGATTGCTTGTTATTGCAATCTTTTTCAAGTCAACTTGACCCGTTAAGTACGTTTAGATTAAAAAAAAATTATATAAGAGAAGGGAAGAAATTGACCATTCAGCATTTTAAAGTATGATTAATGAAAATAAAAACTTTGACAGTCCTTGAATAGCCAAGTAGGCACATCTTATTCGATCAAAAAAAGAAAAAAACTGGGCACATCTTGTCAATAGGCATGCAGCCTTTCTGGTGAAGGGATTGGAGAAGTGGGTACGCTAATATCATAGGTGCGAGGTTCGACTCTCGCGTTTTGTAAAGAGACAGAGAAATGTTAGAAATAGAATAGATTAAAGGAAAAAAAAGTAAGCACATCTTTCAATCCCTATAAAAAAAACAAAAAAGAAAAGTAGGCACATCCAGTTGCCAAGTGGGTTTAGGTTAGAAGCCACTATAACATGCCCATTGGCCTGACATTATTATGTTGACTGTTCTTTGAGCTCAAACACGAGTACCTTCAATGTACTTATTTCTCAAATACCTTCTCATAACGACTAATCCTCTAATAAATTATTCACATGCATGCAACATTCGCGCACCCTTTTCTCCCTTAAGCTAGTCGAGACCCGGGCTCATCTTCAACTCGGTCAAGCTTCTTAACACCTTCAGGATCGGCTTCGGTATCAGCTTCCAAGGCGCTCTCTACCGATTCCGAGATCCCGTCCTTTCATCTAAAAGGGAAATATATGACAAAAAAAAGTATGTATCGAGAAAGTAAAGTCCTGAATCTATATGTCGAGACGTGTCTTTCTTCCGTCGAGGTCTGAGTTATTGAAAATTCGTGGTCACGTGGATTCCAAACCAACGAACGGAGGCATGATTCTCATTGCTCCTTTCCCAATTTTTCCAAGTCAAATGGAAAAAAAAAATTGTTGAGTCTTCTTCTTTCTTTCCATTGTCGCGGCGGATTTGTCTACCAAGAAACCTCCCCGCCGTTGAATTCTTCCCAATGGTGGCTTTCAATAGTGGGTCTACACCCAATAAAAATTTCACCTTTTATTTTTATTTTTATAATTCTCCTCTCACTTAACCAAATTAAACGCTAATAGGCATGCGTGTGATCTTACTGGTAAAGAGATTGGAGGGTGGCGACGCTAGTATCATAGGTACGGGGTTCGACTCCCCGCGTTCAAAAAAAAAAAAGAATGCAAAAGCCCGAAAGAGAAGAGTTAGAGATATGACAGAACAAAAAAAAAAATTCAAATTAAATCGGAAATAAGAAGAATAAATATTTAAAAAAGGAAAGAAATTTATGGAGAAGCTTCACAAGAACCTCACGAACCTAAAAAAAAAAAAAAGTAAATTAAAATAGGAAAAGCCGGTCTTGTTTGTTCCATGAATTGAATGCGACCAACATCCATCACCTCTTTCTCTCTCTCTCTCCTACAAATACTAGAATTGCTCCGAAATCTTCCTGCGACCTCTTCTCGTGATTTTTTTTCCCCCTTCCTATAATTATTATTTTTTTCTCCGAGTTCGTGTCGATTTCGGCATTCCGAGGCGACTTGAGCTCGAAAAAGCACGCCATCGCGTGCTTTTTGAAGCATTCGGTTTTCGGCTCTCCTTTCTTTCCCTCTCTTCGGGCGTTGGTGTTGCCGGCTCACAACCAGGACGAGCTCGAGCTTCGCTTTCCCGTCGGAGAAACAGCCGCCGCCGCGCGAAGGTATTCCGATATGGGGAGGCTTTCGTTTGTGTTCTGCGAAGCGTTGTCTTGTCGGTTCCGGACCTGATTGGTTCGTGATCTGTGAGTTTTTCGCTTGATTGGAGGTGGGATTCTGTTTGGCGCTCTGCTTTTGCATCATTCCGTTCGGTTCTTTTTGGGAGGTCTTGAGCTCGTGAATGTGGCTTCTTTGGCCATTCTTTACATCTTTCTCTCTGTTTTTTTTTTTTGGTCAGATTACATCTTTCTCTTTAAATATGTGTTCTTTTGCGATACGATTTGTGAATTGCACGAGTCTTGTTGCTTCGGCGCGGTCTCCATGATCTTCGAGGTTAATGCCACTGGCAGCTTTGTGTTTTGGTCCGTTCTTGATTGATGGTTTTGTCGGTGCTTTTCATGGCTTTTGCCAAAATTTTCTATTTTCCCTGAAGCCTCATGTGCCGATGCTTGCATCAATCAATGTTAGATCCGGGGAATACGGATGTATCTGATATTTTCTCTCTCGATGCCTTGTTGAGCAGGGGCTCTTTGGAGTGAAGAATTAAGATTCTCAATGGTGAGCCTCTAAGTTTAAATTTGCTTAAACAGTTGGTAAGAAGAAGAGAAGGAGTCTTTGGGAGCAATGCAATTTGATAATGTTTCGCAATTCAGTGATGTGATGTGTTCTGCTTGATGGTTGGCAGGGAGGAGCGCCAGCTTTTTGCAATGAGAATCTGCAGAAGGAATTTGCCAACGGAAATGCCTTAAAATCCAAGAGCGGCGAGGCTGCCATCATCATTGGGGATAAAATAGTATGATGCTACGATGCTCTGAGTTTATATTTCCCTGAAACTTTCTGCTCGAACCTACATTTGTTCCTATGATCAGTTGGCTTCCAATGTCAGGATCTTTTTACCAAATAAAAAATTTCTGGCCTTTTCAGTATGTTTTCGGGGAATCCGATGGGGAATCAACATCTCTGGGCGTCCGAATATTTGATAAATCAACAGCACAATGGTGAGCTTCTAACTCGACCCAGGGAGTAGGGTAATCCTTACTTTAGTAACAGTCGAGATCCGTAATTGATGGTTAAGTTTATAGGGTTCATCCTGTTGTACTGGGAACTGAACCGAGAGCTTGCAAAGGCCATTCAGCGGTACTTCTGAATGAGGACCGCATATTGATTATTAAGAAGGGAGCAAGCCCAGATGATTGCACATGGTTCCTTGAGGTCTGCCTCTTGCTGCTTATTAGTTCTTTTAGCAATTCCAGCCTAAACTCTAGTTCCTTGTTTGCAACTTTTATGGTAGTTGGATTCTCTTTCTGTCTAAAGATATTAATGCGACTAAACTCTTACAGCTGGATACCCACTATGTCCGAGATCAGAAGACAATGCGTGGTGGGAAGACTGAGGTTGTCGCCTGGAGTAAGGGTGTGAGAGGCAATGTTGAGAAGCCAGTTGTGATTAGTGGTCCTTCTGGTGTGGGCAAGGGTACCCTGATTTCTAAACTTATGGAGGAATGTCCATCGTTGTTTGGGTTTTCTGTAAGCCATACAACCAGAGCTCCGAGAGGTATGGAGAAAGATGGGGTCCATTACCATTTCACAGAGAAAACTGTCATGGAGAAAGAGATAAAAGATGGAAAGTTCCTTGAATATGCATTGGTTCACGGGAATCTTTACGGGACTAGTGTTGAAGCGGTTGAAGTTGTAGCTGATGAGGGAAAGGTATAGGTTTCTGCAAATCCATGCTTAAAAATAGTTTGTAGCGATTCAATCTAACGGCTGTTTTTGACCAGTGCAGCCTCCCCTTGTTGAAGAAGAGATTTTTCAACTGTTAATTTTTGTTTTTGTGGTATATGCAACATCTGATGTTATGTATTTGCCGAACTTGCTGTCGGTTGATTTAGGGTACCTTGTTTCTTTATGTCTGTTGTGATCAATCTATCTACATAATTTTCCAGTCGAAGATTGTTATATTGAGATTTTTGCCGTCTTTTAATCTGAAACTTTCATATGACTTTTTAGAGATGCATCCTTGATATTGACGTTCAAGGGGCAAGATCCGTCCGGGGAAGTCCTCTGGAAGCTATTTTCATCTTTATTTGTCCACCCTCGATGGAGGAGCTTGAAAAACGACTTCGTGCCAGGTTAGCATTTTAACATCAAGGCACTCATGTCCTTGTGCATTCAAGATATTGGTATAAATCCACACGTTTAACAGGGGAACCGAAACTGAGGAACAAATTTTAAAGCGTCTTCGAAACGCTGAGGCAGAGCTTAAACAAGGAATGTCATCAGGCCTTTTTGACCATATTTTGTATAATGACAACCTTGAAGAATGTTATCAGAGACTCAAGGTGATTCTGCTGTTTTGTGTTTCATCACCCTTTTTTGGTTGCGCTGCGTAGATTTATGTTTGCTCAGGAAAATTGACGAACAACTGACGGTTTAGCATTCCTCTGTGGTGATTTTTCTGTTGTGTAGAAACTCCTGGGACTAGATGGAAGTGTAGGAGCAGCCTCCAAACCAGGTGAAAACATCCTCGTACAGCTTATATTTTGCAATTAACATCTATATTTGCTAGCTTGCTTTTGTAAATGAAATATAACGTGTTCAAATCCTAATACAGTGTCTGGGGGGATTGATCTGCCTGTGGACCATTCAGTATCAAAATTGGATAATAAGATCATTATAGATTGTGGAACCCCAGAGTTGGAGAAGGCATTCAAAAATCTGTAAAATCTCTCTCTCTCTCTCTCTCTCTCTTGCATGCGTTTGAGTCTATTCTTGTACGACATGAGCTCTAACTTGTTGCGGTCTGGCAGGCTTGTGTTGGACGTCTCCTGCCTCAACGGCGGGGCACCTGGCCGTACAAGGGGGTTAGACTTGTATGCAATTGATTCATTTTCAGATGGGTTGAAAGAGGTCAGATAACCAAGTCAGTGCCTGCCATTCTCCTCAGCCCTTGGTACTAACTACGTCGATTTCGGGATATCCTCTTATCTTAACCTTTTAACATCATAGCCCGAGGTTGATGAACATAAGAGCTTTACATTCGTGGACAATTGCTGAGACCGGATTTTCTAGATTCTTTGGGATTTTTAGAAGCATGCTTTGTTTCTTGTGAGTGTCTGAAGAATTTTTATTTTCCTAAATGGGCATCGATGATTTCCAAGTTACACGGCATCTGGGTCATCTACGAGCGGTCCGATGTATTGCCCTTTAGAAAGTTGATTGTTTTGGGAGGGAAAGATCTTGTGATAATATAGGAAAGCAGGGCATTCTTTCTCTGAAATAGTAGTCAGCTGAGAAGCGACCTGAAGTTGTCATACTCGTAATCTTGATTCTTGACCTCTATATACTGTTGACTTTTGATTGACAGCGTGCATTTATGTAATCGTGTAATGAATAGATTTAAGAAGATTTAGAAGAACTGAGAGATATCGATAGTTCAAAGTTTAAATTTGTGATAGAAGAGCGTGTGAAATGTAATATTTTGAACATGATTGAATGAAGAGTACAATTTCGACCAAAGATAGTGAAGAGTACATGTCTTTATAAGGTGAGAAGACAATTGGACTTCTTACAATTAATGTAAATTACAATTTACTTAATTTCAAAAATTGTAATCCTATGCAGCTATCAAAGATACATCTAACATCCTCTCAAACTTGAGTTTGGAGAAAAGATCTAGAAAATGCCTAGGGGGATGTGTCTTAATGAAGACATTATTGGTCTGTTCAGCAGATGAATTGGAGACAAGTGGAATAGTGCCACAAAGAACGTGTTATTGGATGAAGATGAAATCATGAAATAATAGTCTATTTCAATGTGTTTGTTGTGATAACGAAAAGCATCATCATATGCTATTTGGATAGCATTTCAGTTGTTGCAATGAATGACTTGTGTGCTATTATGATGCACTCCCATGTTTTCTAGTTTTCATTGCAACCATTACAACTCTGATATCGTATCAACAAGAGCGCAATATTTTGCTTCTATGCTAGAGCGAGTAACAATAGTTTGTTTTTTGTTACGCCATGAGATATGTGAGCTACCCAAAAATTAAACGGTAGCCCCTAGTGGAGCGACGATCTTGAAGGTCTCTATCCTAGTCAGTATCAGAATAAGCACTCAACTTGAATGTCAAATGAGCAGAAAAGTGAATGCCATAGAACCATGTACCGTTGATGTAGAGAAGAATTCAAAAGACTGCAGCAAAATGAGTCGTATGAGGTGCGGGCATTACTGACTTGATGTGAGCAACATAGACAAAGTCAAGTCAAGTAACACTGAGGTATATATGATTGCCGATTAGCTATCGGAAAAGTGTAGGATTTGATAGAGAAGTTCCATCTTTGGCATCAAATAGGGCATTTGTCTCAATAGGAGTTGTAGCGATCTTGCTGTGGGTGAGTCGGGCTCGAGAAAGGAGATTAGTGGCATAATTTGCTTGAAAAAGATAATAACTAGAGAAATCTGAATTAACCTTCAAGCTCAAAAGGTAGCTACTTGCTCAAGATCTTTTTTTCAAACTGTTGATTGAGTGTTAAAGTACAGGTATGATCATCGCTAGTAATAACTATGTTGTCCACATAAGAGAGCAACGTGATATACCCACTGAATGTGCACCAAACAAAAAGAACATGGTCATAGGGATTGAATTTGAAGCCAAGACATTCCATGATTGAGCTAAACTTGGAATACTATGCACAAAGAGCTTGCTTCAAGCCGTAGAATGCTTGACATAATTGACACACTTCGTTGGAAGGATGAGTGTACCCAACACACACACACACACACACGACACACACATTACTATATTCAGGAACCAGATAAATTGTAAGGGTACATTTGTTTCATTGAAAACTTAATTATAGAGGAAAATCTTCTCTATAGAAATCATCTTCAAGGAAAATATTTTTCATTTGTTTGGAAGTTTAGGAAAAAAGATTTCCTTCTTGTCAAAAGGGAAAGTCAGTTTTTCCCTAATCTAAGCCTGTTGTTTTCAATCTATGAAAAACATTTTCCATAAATCTATTGGCTTTCTATCATCTAAACACCGGAAAGCCGGACTCGAAAAACATTCTCCTAACCAGAAGGACCCAAAGTCTAATTGTCTTCTCGCACTATATATAGCAGACTTGTACTCTTCATTTGGTAGTACTAAGATATTACATTTCTCTCTTTCATCACAAATCTCAACATGATATCAAAAATCAGGTTCAGACCCAATTTATTTGTCATGTGTCTTCACTCCATTGGTCAAATTACACGTATCATTCCTAATTGATTTGCACACAAGAGGGGGTGTCGTTTGACGAGGGGATGCTGGAACCGCGTTTGTCAAGTTGTTTTCAAATTTCAATATAGCCCTTTGAGGCTCTAGGCTTTTATCCGCTCTTTATACACATGTTCTCTATATATATATATATATGAGTTGAAGTTTTTGGATTGCATTGACGCAAAGATAGTACAGTTGGTCAGATCTTGTGGTCGTCGGAACCAGATGGATTCGCCGAATTGGCTTTATGTGAACCAAGAAAAGTCCAACCTGAGGTCTCAAATTTCGGGTCAACACGCAGCCGTCGGGTCAGCCTCACGATGTGTAGCGTGGGGCATGTGGAAACTGGAAAGGTACCCATGAAGGGCTTCGTGTAAAACGCAGCCGTCATGTCCTGTTTGGAAGATTGTGGGAACTGGAAAGGTACCCATGAAGGGCTTCGTGTAAAACGCACATTAACACCAAAGGAATGACGAATAAACATAAAATGGACCTCGGAATAATGACTACACGTGATATCAGCTTAAAATATGCATCTTGAGCAAATTGTTAAAAACTCATTACGAAGCGTGCTTTCTTTCTTGTAGGATGTTTTAATCGATAAAACCGTTTGCTAATTCTCAAAGAGTAACCAAAGATCGGAAACACCGGTCTTATAGGAGCTTTATCCATCCCAACTCGCGTGCGTGTCGATAGGAACACGACCCTAAAGCTCGTTTCGCTCCATGTCTCGATACACAATTCCCTCTTCATCACGCTACACTTGGAACAATTTCTAGCGGGTGGGCGATCCCTTTTGGCTCTTTTGAAGAAAAAGAGTGCAACTTGCTAAGCCGTGAGGCTCAGAACGCAACGCATTTGATCGGATTCGGCCAACTGCTTTCGGTGATTGGAACTGGGAAGCTTCATAGAATCGACAAAAGACAAAGTTCGAATTGGAATCTGCCAACCAGAAAAGTATGGCGCGAGTGGGGACAGACAGGCCTCCGCGGGCAAGTGGGTCTCTTCCTCGCCTCAAATTTTTCTCTTTACTTAGGTCTGCCAGCTTTCATGTCTCGTGAAGGGGACCACCTCTTCACTCCCCAACCCTTCGGAGCATACTAGACGACGAACGCGGTCGCGAGAGCGATTCCTCGTCACGACGCGAATGCCGAGGATGGAAACCACGTTACCCTGGCGAATCAGTGGCGAATCGAGAATGATTTGCTGGCTCGCCGTCGGTCATTTTAAGGCGCGAAACCTGTTTCACGGGCTCAGTATAACCATTTGTATAGACGTGGGAAGTCCAAGGTGACAAGAAGATGTTAACATGATCACACGAGCGATGACTATAAACATTACGGCTTCTTTTCTCACAAGACTACTCCTTACTTTAGAAGCACACCAATAGGCAACAATGCCGCATCCCTCACGAGAACATCGCGAAAATCCAGTGCGATAAGTACTTCATTCACTAGGCAACAAGTCCCGTGGCTCTGCAGGCAGGATGCTGCTATTGATTGCTACAAAGCGTGAACTAAAAAAAAAGTCGAAACACGAATTTTTTGCTCACTATCTTGGAGTAGCGAACCTGATTGCCCAGAGTTGTGCCATCATGTCCCCGTCCCCATGGTTGCTCCTGCAAGAGGCTGTTCAGAGCTGTTTGCCATTGCAATCTACTTCAGCGCGTCATCTGGGTGGATACCGGCACAAAGGCAAGTGAAATCATGTATGGTTTGGGAAACGGGTGATGCAGTTGCCGCTATGGTTTTGCCCACGCATGAAGCGCATTTCGAGCATGAGGCAGATTTTCTTTGCTAAGGAGACTGGTCAGCGGGTCCTGGTTCAAAGATAGGAAGGAAGGCGCCAGTTCGGAGCTCGACAGATTGGATTCATCGGCTGAACCAGTTCTCCTAGAATCGCCGCCGATGCTACCTTCAGGAGCTGGATTGGTTGCAGCATTTGCTAGCTTCTTCGTATTTAAAAAGCGGCCTCCACAGCCTCTTGCTCTTCTCACAGCGTGCAGATGCCGGGACTCATGGAGATAGGGCTGGGGGGCAAGCCAAGACAAGGCAAGGAAAAGGGTTCTTACATGGAAGTATGCAAATGCTGGGAGGTTTTGGATGTACAATGTAGTTTAGGGCGATGAAGATTCTATTCGATTAGATAAAGGGATACAACAGAGAATTACCTTCCTCGCTCTAATCAACTTCCTCTCCAGCTCCGCCTTGGCTCGCGACTGCCTTCGCCTCAGAATACCATGGTACTGCTTGGCATTCACATAAACAGGTTCCTCCGCCAGTCCGAAGGGCAACATCAATCTGAAGGAGTTGACCCCGAGATACTGAGAATGCGCCTGCGCATAGTGCAAATCGTCAAACTCATCAGTAATCCTCTATCTGTGTACACCCGCTATGCCCTCTCACAATCAGCTCGAGGCTTTATAATCTGAGTTCGTAACTACCAGTCGAGTAGCACTAAACCGGCTAAAATAAGGTTGCTCATGACGGTATCGTGCCGTTCATGCTCGTTTTCAGGGTCTCAATAGTAGGCTAAGATAGAACTGAGCTAAATGTTCTCAACAGCTGGCAAGAAGGAGCACCTACCGATATCTGAGGTCCAAATGCCGGCCTAACTCCGTCATGGTATTGCTCAGAATATTCATATGATCCACATGCCTGCATGGAATTTTCCTATTAGAAACGGGGGCTCCCCCTTTCATAACTATTTCCAGAACATCCCTTATGTTATGTCCAGAGAACAAGCCTGTTGAAGTGCTCAATCGATAGGAACGAAGATTGCGGTTCGTGCGACTACACAGTTCATGAAGCTGGCACCGTGGGAGGCGCGTAATCGCCACACCACTACTCACACAGACATACAAGATGGATTCGTGAGAGAGAGAGATTACAATCGGGCGGCAAACTTGCTGGGACAGCGGTGTAGCATAGTCTGTCGATGTCGGTAGCAGAATCGAGACACCATCTGTTGAATGTCTCTGCTCTTGTCTATAGACTCCTGCCATCGCTGCCCATGTAAATTATAAAAGCTCATACCATCAGGAAGATAGTAACATTTCTTTTACTCATACTTGAAAAGTTAATATATCGTTGCAGAACCTTAAAGCCATGAGACACTCACATACTCAAGTAGCTAGAAGCACTTAGGGAAGCCAAATTGAAGCAACACATTCCGACCCAAGCAAACTAATTTTACGAGCTTTAGGTCGGTGTGCACTAGCTATCTGGAAAACTTGCAAATAACTCTAGGAGATTGTAGTTTCCACTAATATGCAACCAACAATATCCTATGAAGAAGGCACACAAAAACCAAAACGATATACGAATAAATTTGTTACGGGACCTGCGCAAACATACTGTCATGCCATATTCCTCACTCTAAGAGTGAAAGACAAGATTTTTAACCTAGTCTAGGCAAAGTTATTGAATCCCATCTTTCCAGGCCTGTACGAAAACAGGAAGTTAGGCACAGGGAAAGAGTTTGAAGGTCTCAGCATCTAGACATTTCACCTGTATAGCATTCGGCGGTTTAGCTAATGCATGTGCATACTTGAAGTTGAATCTGAAACATGACATAGCATGCCATGCAACAATTTAAGTTTTCCTTCAATAACTTGGCATATGAGAAAAACAACATTAACAGTTTTTTTTTTTTGGGTCGAAACATTGACAGTTAAAACCTTCAAATAAACTTATGTGCTTGATTTTATGACTTGTCCAATGAATTACCATGTGTAGGAGTTCAATTCAATGGCCATATTTATTTTCTTCAAACACAGAGACATTACCTGATTGGGACACCTCTGCAGGGTGCCTATGTCGGTTAGCATCGTTAGCCTCTGGAGCACCTGTTGACCGTAATTCGGTAATTTTAGTCCCTAAACCGATGACTGAATTTTTCCCTGTCGGCAGATCATCCAAGCTTTTCAACATATCCAAGAAGGTAGCCTGATGCCTCGTGTGGGAATAGAACGGATGCAAGCCACCTCCATTTGCATCAGGATCTACTTCCAGTTTGTTATTCATGTTCCTTCCCATCTCGCTTTCTTATCTCAACTCAAGTACAAGCGACCGGAAGAAGAGTGTTCACAGCAATAGTTCCTGCGGAGATGCGGGAAAAGTTTAGGTTTACAGAATTACTGATTCCAATGCAAGAATAAAATCTGCAATCCATGAGAAGCTCGTGCAACGTCCTCTAAGCTGGTTAAACAATTAGAATTCATCTACCGACTCGGTGTTTGGATTGATTTGTAGGTCTAGGTGGGTAGGCGGCCCTGATGGGAGTTCCCTGTATAATCCGAAACTAACACCGGAGAGAAGGATTGCAGCATTTCAATTCTCTGAATCTCCTCACTTGGATCCCCAGAAAATGCAGTTTTGTACGCTTTGCCTCAAGGTGCTAAGCCAACCTATGGTGAGAGGATGCATTAGAGTATTTATGTATTTAAAAAAGAAGTACTAACTACACTTCTATCTACAAGTTTTAAGCTTTTAAATAGTTGAAGAATAGTCCGCATATTCCAATCTTAAAACTCGGGCGTCGAAGACATATGAAACAGCTAATGAAATTTCCCAAATCAAAGGCGAAGAAACCGACAGTATTGCTAAATGAAAACATAAATAAAAAATGCTGCTGCTAAAACACCAAATATGAATCATATCATTTTACTCCCCTTAAAGACGTCAAAAAGAATAAGAATGTTACTTGTGTTATCTGATTAGAAGTGCAAAAAATGCATGGAACACAACAGAACTTTAATTTTATCGCGCTGTTAAGAGACGGACTAATTACTTGCAAATGCGATCTTCGTAAAGAGCTAATTGTATCACCTGGCATCCATTTGAGTTGCAAACACAGAACCTCAGGACCTCAAAACCAGTTGAAGAAGATTTCCTGCTAGATACATAAACATGTAGCATCGAATAGCTAAGAACACTTCACGTTCGATTCCCCCTAGTCATTCAGGCGACAGACCAGACCAAGTTAATGTTCATATTCGATTAGATCGACCGCCACACGACCAAAGTCGTACTTAGCGACCAAAACCGCGATATACAAGCAAATTTCAAGTTGATCGACTTCGAGTGGCAATCGACCAAACCGCAAAAGCAAATCGTCCGAAAAAACAGGTCGGAGACGAATCAAATTCGGGCGATCGAATTATTGCCTCAACTGATTTTCTCGTTCAAACCATGGCATGGAAAATAAAAGGAAAACTACCTCGAAATGTATCCATAACAAGCACTTAGAAAGCAATATCTGGTTAAATCCTCGTAGACATATGCAGACACACATACACATAATACTTCTCCCACCAGTACAAACGCTGAACAAAAGCCAAAAACATGAAGCACATGCTGTGAAATATGCATGCAAGAACGTATACACGTACATAATCATACGCCTCGTAACTTTAATTTAAGCTTCGATCAATCATGGACGACGCAGAAATAACACACACACACAAAAAAAAACCAGTAGCCAGACGATCTTGAGAAAAATCGAAGCCGTAGTTAACTAAATCGCCTCGCAAAGTTCTTGAACTTCCTCCGTACATACGTACATACAGACATACTCGCATGAACTCCACAAGGAGGAAAAAAGAACCAGAACAGAAGAAGAAAAAAGACCCAAGAAGAGGAAACTCGGCAGAGTCTTACTTCTCCGACTCAGAACTACAACCAGCGAGAACCCAGAGAGCTTCTTCTTCTACTGGGGAGGACGACGACTCGATCCCCAGCCCGTAGTTGATTCCGCCAGATATATGGAGACGAAGAGGGGTGGGGAGTAGCAGTATCCCAGCACTGAAGAGAGACAGAACAGACCAAAAATGGGGAAATATTCAATCATTTTTCGCGAATAAATTAAACAGGGGAGATTTTTTTTTTCTTTTTTAAAAACGACGTTGAAAAGTTAATTTGGATTTGATTAGTGTTTTTCTCGAGGTAGGTCAGTCTTTTAACGGACAGGTGGAAGTGCCCGTACAACCTAGTTGCGCCGTCTGATGACGTCAGCGTCCGTTTGCTTCCCCCAAGGGACCAAATTCTCGACCTGCCGACTTCCTCGAACGAATGACGTCATTAATAAATTAAGTAAAATTGCAAGTCTTATGAAAATAAAAGTAGGGCTGAGCATGGGTTCAGAATAAATTTCAGAGTTCAAAACGTGAGGAAAGGATCTTAAAACAAATCTTTCTGCTTTTTCGTTTTCTCGCGATCCTGCGATACCGGTGTCTGACGATGAGTGCATGATTTGGATTGAGTTTCAATTTCCGGCGATATTCATAACTGAGACTTTTGCTTTGTTGATATTTCATATACTTCGTGTATCTACATATGAGTTGTAGCCAGTGGATTATAACAGCAAATTGTGATCGTCAGATGTGATGATTCACTGTAATCATTCAATTAAGAATACGGATGGAGTCTGGGTAGACCCTACAATCGACCCTAGAATCTGCGATGGGGTAGATTCCGTGAAATGTTTCAGGTTTCTAAAAATCGAGGAATCGATTCTACCGGATAGGTTTCAGGTTCCAGGTTCCAGGTGAAATATGAATCGAATCTGAAACCGCTCACTCCTAAATGAAAGTGACGCGAGTCAATAATTTCTTGACCACATAAGAAAAACGGCTGAATTTTTTAAAACAAGAAAAAGAAAGTTCTATGGAATTTTTATGTGGGGTCTTGAAATAATTAAAATAGGTCAAATGCTAGTAAAAGAAATTCCCATGTGTATAGTCTAACCCACCCTAACGCTAGTGGACCTTATTCGAGGGTGGCATAAGTCAATAAATGTGATTTTTATAGGCCGGAAATTCGTACGATCTGTGTTCTTGAATTCCACAACGGCAAGTTTGAGAAAATGGGTTCCTTCGGAGAAAAAAAGAAATTGATTAGTGTTGTAATCAAGTCGATAACTTGTGGAGAGGATTTTTAATTAGATATGAGTGGTTTGTGAAGTAGGGCTACCTGCCATTCCTTTGATTATAGCCATGGGGACACAATGTTCATGGGCTACTACTATGTCCACGTGAACTTCGGCGCTAATTTGCTCTTCGCGGAAATGAAAACACGATGAAATCAGAGTTTTTCCCCTCGAGGAATCTTTTGATTTGCCATTGCTTAGCTCTTTGGATTGTTCTTTTTATGATTCTTACGACGGTTTCTCGGCCCGACGCTCATCGTTGATTGGGGCATAGATGTCTGATCAACAGAGAGAAGGCTTTGGTAAACCTGAAAAAGCTTTTGTCCCGCACTCACATTAGTTGTCGTGAGACGAATCAATTGGGCGTTTTGGTCGCCGATTTTTTTCTGAACATGCATCGCAAACAGGATCATAATTGGGTGTATTGTATTGAACCGATCTGTCCAGACTCGACTATGATTAAAACGTCGCTATTTCTTTTGTCCTATAGAAAGTCAAAGCGAATAGGGGTGAGTATGGTTTCAAGGTAGAACCTGAAATCGGGTCGGTGGAGAACTTGTCCGGTTCCAGGTTCCAACGTATGCAGGGTAGGTTTCAGATTCCAAAAATTGAGGAACTTGTTTCGACGAGTGGGTTCTAGATAGGTAAAACCCGTAACTTATAACATGTAGCAGGTTTTTGTGTTGTTCTTTGTACATCTCTTCGCGCGATGGTGAGGTATTCCGTGGCGTCTAATGATGAGTGTGAAATTTGGAACCACTAGTCCGAGCTTTCATTTTCGGCGATATTTATGACTGGGATTTTTACTTTGTTAATGTATCAGATTTATTCGTGTGTTATGGTCAGTTGATTGTAACAATAAACGTTGGTCATTGAAAGTGATAATTCATTATAATCGTTCAATTAAGAATACAAATGAAACTTGGTAGACCCTGGAATCAATCTTGGAACATATGACATGGTAGGTTCCAGATTTTAGGATATGCATAGTAAGTTTTAAGTTCTAGAAAATGATGAACATGTTCTTATGGATAGGCCTCCAAGTTCCGTACAGGTTCCACTTTGAACCTGGAACCGCCCATCTCTAAAAGTGAATATGGATCGGTAAGTTGGGCGGCCAGAGCTCAAGAAGGGAAAGGCTTGCTCGTTGTTGCCCATTCCGCACACTACGGGGATTCAATCTATGTGTGCCCAGCGAGCCGCGAACTCCATAGTCACATGTCTAATTAGAAAAATCAATTTTTTTAACTTATGAATAATTTCCTTGCAGAGAATTATGTCTCGAAACTGGTGGCCAAGAGAGAGAAACTAATGAGGTCATCAGCACCTAGCAGTAGGGGGGCAAACCTATCCCGATATATCAAAATTATCTGTTAATCACGCTGATTAACGTTAACCCAACCTTTATCTAATCAAATAAAATACGATTTTTTAAATCGCCCCTTTCGAAAGCAACCTTGTACTGATCCGCATCACATCATCCCCGCCACGTGTCCGGCGTGGAACGTTCAACTACAAGGACATGTGGGCCCCCCCGCCCCAACAGCACAAGAACGGGACACGTGGTGCCCGTTCCCGCTAGTTAACGGCGACGCCCCGTTAGGCTGTCGTGGCGTTGGGTGACAGGGCTTGTGCTTTTATTACCGGGGAGACAGAAGGGAGGACGAGGGGCAGGCCACGCGCGGATCTCGCGACGGCGACCGTGAAGTCCAGCCACGTGCCCCCCGAGCCGGGAAGGCGACGGTGATCGCTCCACCTGGATTATTCGTAGAAGCTTTGGGAAAGTGGGGGGCTGCTCCGTTTGGAAACACTTTGGTAGAAAGTCTTTAGAAAAATATAAAGAAATTTAAATTGAATGAATTTTTCAAAATGCAAATTGTGTTTGGTAAGTTGTAACTTAAAAGTCCATTACAAAGCAATTTTGGTAAAAATAGTGTTTGGAAAAATTATACTTGCAAGGCACTTTTTTCATTTTTTATTAAAGAAAAATTGAAATCCTTCGCCACTGCCGGCGAAGGGCAGGCGGCCGCCGGCGACCTAGATTTAGCGTCGACGGTCGTCGTTTGAGGTCAAACGACCTCAGGCAACCCCCACCGACGAGGGCTGCTTGGGGTCGAGCGACCCCCGACGAGGGTCGCGAACCCAGGCGAGGGCCGCCGATGACCCAGATCTGACGTCGCGTGGCCCTCGTCTGAGGCCGAACAGTCTCAGGCATCCCCGGCAACCACCGACGAGGGCAGCCTCGCATGGGTTTCGCGGGGGGCCGCGCGGGTCGCAAGACCGTCGCCTAGGCTCGCACGACCGCCGTGAGGGGCCATGCGACCTAGGCGAGGGCCAACTGAGGTCGCGCAACCCAGCGACGAGCCCTCGCGGCGGTCGTACGAGCCCAGGCGACGGTCGCTGGGTTGCACGACAACGTCGGTCCCCCTCCGATCGGTCGTCGTCCCCTCACAGCCACGCCGGCCGAAGTGTAAGCGAAGAAGACAATGAACAGTGACAAACGAGGCCAAAATTGGAAAATCAAAAAATAGATGATGGCAGTTTCAGAAGAATTGTTTTTTACTTATCCGGTACTGTTGGTTTGCCGAGAATGCTGAAATGCCAAAGCACCTCCAAGGCAGCCTTGGGCTTTTAGCCTTCAAAAGGCCAACTTTGGCTCAATGGGGTTTCTAAAAAAATTACCAAAACACCAAATTTTAGCCCAATGGGCTTTGGATGCCCAAAGTGGCTTGACAAAGCCAATTCCAAACGTACCCTAAAAAGAGCGGGCGCGTGAGGACCACGCCCCCTCCCCCTCGAGTCACGAGCGACAACCAATGAATGGAAACCCTGAGGTCGTTGAAGAGGTATAAGCTCGATGGCTTCCGATCGACTATTCGAGGAATTATGCAATTTCAAGCGTCGTCGTCGTCCGGTGCTTCAGACTTATTGTTCGATAGCTGCAGGTTTCAAGGTGGCAACTTTGAGTTGTAGTTACATCGTGCTCCACTTTCGACCGGTTAAGAAGAGCGGGAATCGGTCCTCACGGACTGTGTAAGGCCCCCAAACCTTCCGAGGGCCTGCTCAAGCACCGAGCGGTATGTAGCCGGCCATACGGATGGGTCGGATCGAAGATGGTCCGACCCAAATAGATAAGTCTAATCCATTTTTTATCCCTTTACGTGCAATGCGAAGCTAGTGACGTATACCTGACCCGACTCATGTCAAACTAATACCCGACTCGATCCATATTTCTAAAATACTTTCCTATTTAACCCAATCTAAAAAAACTTAAACCCAAGCTATGAGCGAGAGATAGAGTGAGGGCGAGAGAGAATGGAAAGAGAGTCATAGAGGTGGATTGGGTCTTAATAAGATGTAAATCCGATTACGACCCATTTAACTTTTATATAATGTTTAAACTCATTTATAACACATTCATTAACTATAATTAATGCATATAATAACGCATCTTATTATTGATAGGTTAAAAAACGGGTTTATGACTTATTTTGGGGGTCCTATGCCGGTTTTCTGTTCATGGGCTTGCCCTATCCATGCTTGATGGGACACACCCCCAAGGAAGATGGTGGTCAGGCCTCTCCAGCCAAACAAAGCAAATTCATCTGCTACTTAGCTAATGAGTTTATTAACTGCTTAATAGAGTTAACAAAGCCAAGAAATGAGACAAAAGAAGGTCACATAGACATGGAAGTGCATGCATGCACACATTGTTCAAACTCCTCTTACTTCCGCTCGCTCGTGTATGGTCCACTAAAGAATTAAGCAGAAAGAAAAATTGTACGGAGATCCGCCAACCGGTTAAGAAGAACCGGACTTGCGGCGCCGAAGCAAACGCTCTCAGCAGATCACACTAGCAGAAGCAGAACCATATCAATCGACCCTACAAAAGTACCAAGAACTACTCTCATCAGGCCTAATCTCGCAGTGTGCATTGTCGATGCTGGTTATGGCCCCGATCTTCGTGTTGAGTACCTAACTGCAGACTTGAAGTTTCAGCCGCCTCCTAACAAACCGAAGGAATCGATCTATCCAGAAAAAGGGCAGATTATGTCGATACATTATGGAATGCAAAGAGGAAGAACATGTCTATATCAGGGTGAGTGAAGAAGGTTGCAGGAGATTTTCTCGATGATCCATTCGGAGCCGACAACAACGCCCTTCTCTTCTTCATTGGAGCTGGCGGACAAGACAAGATCTCCGGCACTCTGATCTTTTCGGCTTTCGGCGTACAGCAATCCATTGGTGGAACATCTGTGGTTTTGCCTGGAGGTGCCATTACTGAGAAGCTCTCAAAGGTTCCTCTGCTTTTAGCGGTATATGTCAAATGATGAATCAGACCAAGGACCACAATTTTAACACGAATGGCTAATATAGAGTCGCTTGTCTTGTGGAACAGTTGGATCATTCATGGATTCTAGTTGAACTTTTGTTCCAAAAAAGAAGAAGTGTGACCTAAGAAAGAAGCGCCACTTTAGTGTTTTCAACCATGACTGCTTGAAAGTGTTAAAACCTGGCGACAACAACAATCCAAACAACCTCTGTTTTTATCTGTTTGAATACTTGGAAAGTTTCTTCATTCTCTCAAAGTAAAATCCACCCTACGGCAGCAGCTAACTGCTTCCACTAACTAGCTGCCTAAAGACTCATTCAAAGCTCTGCCAAATCTAGATAAGGGAGGAGCAACTTTTCAGAATAACCCCATCATTTGTGACCTAATACCAGGATGAAAAATGTACTCTCCACGAAATTTCGTTGATGATGATCAGACAGAGATCATATATAAGTTAGTATCTGCGGCTGAAGTGCTTTCTTTCTTGGGAAAAGCTGTTCTTTTATGGTTAGTTCTTACATTTTATCTGGTTCCAGTTATGCAGAGCAAAGTCAGGAAATGTCAGCAGGTAACGGGGGGGACACGAAACCAGATGAAAGAGTGCATTGCTCATACTTAGACATCATCATCTGGTTTAGTCACAGCTCAATCCAAAGGAGTCCTTGTTCAAAACTAACATAAAATGAAAATTATGCCGCAATCAGGACTAATTTTCTCGAAGACTCCACCTGAGGATGCATCGAAAGACAGTCTCAGGCTTTGCATACTACCAGGTTCCAGTACTATATTTTCTGAACCACTGCTTCATCTATTTTCATCTATCTTATTTAAGGAACAGATGGAGCAGCAGCACTATCAATACCAAGAAAAGGAAGCAGTGACATAAGAACGACAGTTCATACAAAACACATCCACAAACGCGCGCATGGAGAGAGAGAGAGAGAGATTTTACAATTGCTGAACTTGAGAAGAGATATCAGTACATTTGCTTTATACAACGCCCAACAAGGGCAAGTCAATCAGAGGCCTAATTCAAGCTGAAAGGCTTAGTTAATCCGACCACAAAAAAGAGATGCAGAACAGGAAAAAACTTCAGAGGCAACAAATTCTATGCCTCTGAGCCAGACCTGGAAGATTCTTCTTCCTGCCATGGCCTCTCGCGACAAAAAGGAGGTGGCGGGGGGTCAACCGTCAAAGTACCCTCTAACACCTTAACAACCTCACCCATTGATGGTCTCAACCGTTCATCGCTTTGTAAACACCAAAATGCAATCCTCATGACCCGGTTCAACTCTTCTAAGCTAACCTCGCTCTTTGTTCTTTTATCTACCACCTTCTCTAGCTGCCCAACCATCATCTCGTTGTAAGCCCACTCACTTACGCTCCTGTGATCTCGACATCCGCTGACCAAAGCAACCACCAGCTTCCCAAAATCCTCCACATCCCTCTCGGCCGATATGTCAGGGCTTAGTGCTTCACCGTGAATTATTGAGAGCCCAAACTCAGAGACCTTGGCGTCTAGCTTCTCGTCCAGCACAATGTTTTCACATTTCAAGTTCCCATGACTTATAAACTCTCTACATTCTGAGTGCAAATAAGACAGTGCCTTTGCCACGCTCAAACACACTTCCATTCTCTTCTTCCAAGTTAATTTCTTACTCAGCTCAGGGTCTTCGATGTACTTCTCCAAAGAGCCGTTTTTAGCATATTCGTAGACCAAGTACCTGTGAATAGACTCGCAACAATAGCCCTCCAACTTTATGAGATATTTGTGATGGATGCTTCCCACTCTCAAGACTGCAGCTCTAAACTTCCTCTCTGCCACAGTTGCCTCCACATCTTTAATTGCAACAGGCTGCCTATTTGGAAGCATGCCTTTGTACATCTTCAGCCCAATCTGATGCTTAAAGTTGCCAGTGAGTTCTTCAATCTCCATGAAAGAGAACACAACCAAGCTCTTTGAGTAAAGATCTTTATAGGCCAATGCAGGTCTCTTCCAAATCCAGTTACGCCTTTTATAAATATAGAACCCGACAGCTAACTGAATTGCAAGAACTGTAATGAATGTTCCAGAGGCAGCTCCGGCTAGACAAGGAATGCAAAACCTATAAGATTGGTTGACAGGGATAGGCGCCGGAGACGGTCTTGGACGACTTGGGTCAACGGCAATTGGGTCCGAACACTTCTTAACAAAAGATATCGAACTTAAAGATGGGTCTGTATAACCAGTGAAATAACGAGAGGTCTTGAATAGACATTCTGCCGATCCATCGTTAGTAAATGTTACAGCTGCACAGAGTGGGTCCTTCAGGCACAAATCTTTGCATTGCTGTAGACTACTTAGGACAACTGAATCATTCACTGGATACATCCCATGAAGAAAAGTATGCTCATAGGAAAGCATGATAGAACCAGATTTGCATCCCTGCTGATACTGAAGCAGACATTTCGGGTAAGTCGTGGAAGCAGACTTAAATGGACACACACAATCTGGTAAGCCTGAACTGTTGAAAAAGCATATTCCAAAATCCCCACAAGTTGCAAAGACGTTGCATTGATTATCAACCGCTTGCCAGACTGATATCCAAGAGGCTGAAGCTTCTCTCCATGAGTACATACGTAGATTACCATCAGTATCTAACCTGAGAAATCGAAATTTCACGGTCTCGCTGTGATCTTCCCCAAAAAGAGAATCGATAGGCTTTGAATTCCTATTTAGAAGCAGCAGAGCTCCATTAGCTGTGAGGACAGCACTAACATTTGAGTTCGAAACACTTCCAAAAGTCCAATATTTGACATCAGTCTCCCATCTCAGTTGCAACTGACCAGACTCATTCATATAGAGGCTGTAGTAACTTGACATTGAATTCACCTTCTGTGCTCTGAGTGTTTCGAAGACTGATAATTTCTGTCCCGGGAGAAGTGTGTTAGATGGACTGTCAAAACTCTGCCAAACTCTGTCCCCCTTGTCGTTGAGAAGGATAAAATTGCCGTCATCATGTAGAACGGCTGAAACTACTGCCAATTGACTTGTTTTACTGCTCCAAGCAATGGTGCTTTCCAAGGAATCAAACAGGATGAGTTCTCCTTCTTGGGTGAGCTGAAAATAAGACTTGTTTCCAACCATGATCTCAGCTCCAGCAACCCAAACCGCCTTTTGCTCATAAGCAGGAATAGAATTTGAATTGAAACGGATGCCGACGCTATACTGAAATGACTGAGGTGAGCTGTTATAAAACCCAAGTGCAAAATCCCCATTGGAGGAGACCCAGAAGTTATTATCTTCAACCGAAAGTTTTGAACCTAAGGGAACTTCTGAAACCACAGTGGACGATAGCAGGAACCCAATGGAGAGGTAAATCCACAAAAACCAAAACTCAACCTGTTTAACCATTCTCAGATGCTAAGATTTGGGAAGAAGGTACATACATGTACCCAACGGCCCCACGACTAAAGCTTCAGGATAAGCCAAAGTGGCAAACATCAGAGAGTAATAAAGTAGAATTAGGCAAGATAATTGACAGACCTCAAAATTGTCAAAGCAACCATAATGCAGATGGTAGCCAACAATAATTCCCAGAAAATGGCATCTTCCAACCTCCGCAAATCAACAGGGAATTTCTCCGATGTGAGAGCACATTTCAAAGATAATTAGGTGACATCAACCGAATTTCAAGAATCCCATGGCGGTTTCCAAGTGAAGGCAACACAATTCAACGGGAAATCCAGTCGTCGGCGTTCGGTACCTAAAAAGACAGTCAAAATCAGCACCCAGAATCAAGAAGCCAGCTTGGACTACAGAACCTGGCGGTCCTGGCCCGGTGTTCAGTAAACAGGCATAGGGGTCCACTTAATCGTCAAAGAGTTTGAATCCACTGGAACAATAAGGGAGTGAGCTCACAAGATACAAAGGCGTTACAGCGTTGGTGACATGTGGAGGTTGAAAAGGAGATTTTTTTAACAGAAACCTAGATTAAAAAAAGGGATTAGAGTTGAAAATCAAGCACAAGAAGGGGTCCCAATCAATGCCTAACCAGCTACTCCCTCGCGCAATGCCATCACTTTCATGCTACAGAAGATAGACTGTTGATGGTGATACTGTTGACAACCAAGATCTCCAGAGGTATAAGTAGAAAACGTGATAACCCAGCAACATGCACAAGATTAAAAGTCAAATATCGAAGCGACCCCATCTTACCATAGGATCTTACTCCTCCGCATGACGACCACGAGGTTGAGACCACTAAAACGTTTCCGACAGTTCATTTTCAAGACAACCAGCAGAGAGTGACAGGAGGAAGAAACATCAAAAACAACAACCAAGCCACAACAATGAGCCCAACTTAAAAGCGCAAATGCAAAAGGGGAGTAAAGAGCAAGGGCCTGACCTGAGTGTAAGGCAACGGAGCCCCGACCGACAGGGTCCAGAAAAGGAACCCAGGAAAGAAAGCACTCTCTCTCTCTCTCTCTCCCTCTCTCAAGCGAAACACAAAAAGAGGAAAAAGATTATGGGGACAGAAATGTGCGTGGAAAAGATAAGTTAAAAGGGGCTTTAAAAAACGGGATCTTTCTGAGAAAAACGGACGGCAATGTGGCCGGAAAGTAGTCGGAGAATGGCCGGCCGAGAGAGAGAGAGAGAGGTGGGAGCAGCAGAGACCAGAAAGAAAGTACTCTCGGAGCGAAAAAATGAAGACAGCTGTGTGAAAATGAGCCGACTTTGAGTCAAAAAACACAAGGGTCGTCCTTCATATCTTTATTACGTTACAGTATGGGGTAGGGGTGGGATTTATCAAATATTCTGGGGAGTGGGGATTAGGTAGGGCTCTCAGACAGATGCGGCTCGTGAAGGAATCCAATGGCTCTTTTCGGCCGCTTGGAGGAAATCGGCTTTGGACACGCCCTGTCCCTCCCTCGCCCTCTGTTCTTGCAGATGTTCAGCTGAAAATGAGTTCTTGGAACTCGGAATCCCCTTCCTCCGTTGCCTTCTTTTCCCTATTTCGAAGCGAGAAAGCAAGATGAAGAACGAAGCTTGAACGAACACGACCAAATTGAGGGAGGAGGGTCTTACCTTTGTCCGCTGCTTAACCGTTCAATTCAATCCGTTCCCACTGAAATTGGAATGGTCTTGAAAAAGTACTCTCGATAGTTCAATCTCCTCCGACATAAGATTAACATGTAATTACGAGGTTAAGCCGAACACGACCCTCGAGCAGGTCTCTACTTCCAACTAATCGTACTAAATTTAATGAGGATTAGGTGACTACACCATCACCCTAGAGCATTAGACAAAGACGAAATAGGTGAGGGACAATACAATAAGTACCTCGTGCAAATTGTCTTTTTTGCATATAAGTCGGATTATGTTTCATTGGAGTTGCCTATATACCAAAGCCTTTGCTATATAGGCAACTTGTAAGGTATAACAATCTCGTATTTTATTATCATCGTCCAACGGCCGAGACTTAGCATCTAGTCGATCTTTCTGTCGACCCGCGTCATCTAACGGTCGATAATAGGAGTATGGGGAAGAATCGGTAGAACCGGCATGGTCAAACAGGTTCCCAAATGAATATTAAAACTCTCGAGGTGGGTTTCAAGTGCCGAAGTTGTAGGTTCAAACATACCTTGTCAAAAGGTACAACATACCTTGTATAGTTTATCCTGTGTAAGTATATGTGTGCTTAACTATTCAAGATTTTCTCTTTTTATTTAGGGTTAATATCACGAAAAACCCCAAATTAGAATACATGTGATAAATTTACCCCGAATTATTTTGTTGACAAAAAAAAACTCCAAATTAGAATACCTTTGACAGATATATCCCAAACTAATTTTTCGACCACCAAAAATCTCAAACTGTTACACTTGCGACAAATTTACCCTCCGTTAGTTTTCGTTAAATTGGATTAATTCCACGAAAAATCTCAAACTAGCACACATATAACAAACGGAGGGTAATACCCCAATCGGTACACTTATCAACTGTCGCGTGTCATCAAACTCAACAAATTGACGGCAAAATTTAACGGAAAGTAACGGCCGATAAATTTATCACATGTATACTGGTTTGGAGTTTTTGGTGGTATTAACCATTTTCTTTGTGAATATTTCAAATTTGCAATGTGTGAAGCTCCGACTAATCAACAATCTCCAACCCAATTAGAAATCACAAATCTCCAACTTGGTTTTTCTCTCTAAGTAATAATATAGTCATCGTGGATACCGGAAGGTCATGAAGGTTTAAAAGACAGAATTCCCTTCAGAGAAACAAATTCCCAAATTCCTAACATTATTAAGAATAAACTAACAAAAATCATCTTCCCAAACAATTCCCCGAATGCTCTCGGAACCTGGAAAGCTAAAAAAGAGGGGCAAGCAATACCATTTGTACGTGACCAAGCAATTAATGATGCAATCTATCAAGCATGCAAGAATGTCGTCCAATGCATAAACAACGAGAAAATTACCAAAAAAGTTTTAAAATTATCGTACTTGTGCTAATTCAATCATAAACCTTTCAAGTATGTCAATTTAGTCCTAAAATTCTTCACATTTTGCCAATGTAGTCCATCCGTCCAAAATTGATCGAACATCGCTAACGCAAACATCGGCCGTGCAAGCACGGTCAACACTGACGTGAACAAGCTTTATTAATTATTTAATATTTTTCAAAATATTTATTAAGTTTTATTTTGTTATTTCTTCATTTTTTTCCTTATTCCTTCGCCGGTTGCCAGGCCTCGGCAATGGCTGGCGACCAGCCAAAGGCAACTACTGACCTTAGGTGAGGTCACCCCCGCGAGGATCTGGCGAGGGGCATCCTCGCAAAAAGCCAGTGAGGGCTAGCCTCAGGCAAGGCTCACCCAAAGCTAGCGAGGGCGACCCTCGTTGGGCTTTGACGAGGCTCAACCTCGCCTCACCAGAGGCCGGCGAGGGTCGGTTGTAACCCGTGGCCGCTCACCGACGACCGGCAAAGGAAGAAGGAAAACGTAAAAGAAAGAAAAGAAAAGAATATATATATAATGTTCAACAAAAAAATTCAAATGATTAATAAATTTTGTCCACGCCAATGATTTTTTGGCCAAAATTGCCCAGATGGATTTTATTGGCAAGACGTGAAACGGTTTAGGACCGAAATGACATAATTGAAAGGTTCGTGAATGAATCGACACAAATACAATAGGATTATGACTTTTTTGATAATTTTCCCCGTCCAACAATAGTTTCGCACAGACAATATAATTCCACACGCGTGCATATATAATATGAGCTTATCCGAAATCCAATTGTTCGCGTCAATAAATCCTACCATCACGTTTCGCCAAAGAAATCGTATCGGCTAGTTAAGCTCGAAAAATCACAATGGCCGTGATTAAACCTCGAAAATCACATCGGATGTGATTGGTTCCCTAAGCAGCACTGGTGTCGCACGATCATGAATTTCAATTGGATAGTGTGCAATTATCGCGTAGGTCGACATCGAGTATAATTCCAAGTGATGTACAGTCCATAATTCACATCGTGGCATACAAAAATCGCCTATGCGAAAATTCTTTACGCACATATATGTTTTTACCCAGAAATCCAGAATTGATAATTTTCTCGAGATAATAAATTTGAAATCTAATTTAGGAAATTTCTATAAAGTCACTCGGCTTAATGAAAATAAATTTCTAGTATTTTATACAATTTGGACAGACTCGTAAATTTTGAAATTCACATAAAAATCAAATTCCATGGATCGTAGAAAACATCCTGCCGATTTCAACGGTGAAGATGGCATAGAAATTCGATTTTCAGAGTGTACGGTACAAGCCGTTAGAGGGGCTGCCGCACTCGAAGAGATCCTAACAAAATCCACAAAAGTTATAAACAAAAAAATCATATACTTATGGTATGAACTCAATCCAGTTGTAAACCTACCGTACAAATGTCGTTTCGGTCTTAAGTCTTTCAATTTGATCAATTTAGTTAATGTACTAATGTAGTCATTCCAGTCAATTTTGGTCGAAAATCATTAACACAAACATCTGTCATCCCACATGGCGCGGTCTACGTTGATGATGTAGACAATTTTACAATTTAAAAAAAAACTGACTTTTTATTCTTTTTTTTATGTGGCTAGAGAAGGCTTGACTGGGCAAGGGTGTCATAGCCCTTGCTAGATGTGGCGAGACCAAAGGCCGCGAGGGTCGAGCGTTCGCTAGATTTGGCAAGGGTGATCATCTTTAAGGACCGACAAAGGGTAACAGGAAAAAATGAACAAGGAAATAAAAGGAAAGAAAAATAAATTACGAAAATTTTACAAAGAAATTGCATAAATTTATCCGCGCCAGCGCTGACGCTAATAGTACCACGTAGAAAGGTTGGCGCCCACGTCAGCGGTTTTTCGGCCAAAATTGATTGGAATGACTACATTGACAAATCGTCAAAAATTTTAGAACTAAATTGGCACGATTGAGATGCTTAAGACTGAATTGGGCGCCGATGACTTTTTGGATAATTTTCCCAACAAAACCCAAATTTTGTTAATGAGCGCTATGAACACCCTCGTGTTATATGTAATCAATACATGAAACTACTTTTTTATTCAATATAATTAATCAATGTCTTAAGAACACACGTTAAATTAATAAGATCCCTAAAAGACATCCCCTACCGTAAGCACGAGGGTTCGAACGGGGACAAATTTAGGATGGCTTAAGCATGGCAGAGGACAGAGGCTGCTGTTATCAACTTCATATATATTAGCTTTAAAAAGGAAATCAAGATGAACACAAAAAGAAAAAAAAGAAAAAAAAAAGGGGATATTAGTTTCCTCTTAACACTCGATGGCGATCTTGATGATTTCTTGTCCCCTTTGCAATTTGCGAATCATTGCAGTTAAAGAGATTTTCTTAAAAAATTTCAATTTAGTCCTTTACACTCGATGGCGATCTCGATCGTGGAAAACAGCAGACCAAAGATGAGACGCTGCCTCGTCCTTATCGAAGCGCATGCGGTGGCGTTTTCTTTTAGGTATAATGATTTTAAAAAAATACTAAATTATTACATGGCAATCAATTTAATCCAAAATTTTCTAAAAATTTATCAATTTAATCCTAAATCTTTCAACGATTTGTCAATTTAGTACTTTCGACCTATTATCTAAATAATAAGTTTAAGACTAAATTGACAAATCTTCAAAAGATTTTGGATTAAATTGAGGTAATTAAAAGGTTCATGACTGAATTGATTGCCGTACAATAAGTTTAGAATATTTTGGAATTTTTTTTTTTTTTTTTGTTCTTTTGAGATCTAACGATCATCTCTCGAATTCTCGAAGATCCGTACAAGCGTCCTTAATTTGCCTCCACGGCATTGGAGGCCCTCTTTTTCCTTTGTCCGCTTAGTAACTTCTCGCTGAAGGAAAATAAGAGAGAACAAAAGATGGAAACACTATTGTACCCCTCCCCAGAAAAGAACGACGTGATTTGAAAAACGCGAAGAGTTATTTTTCATTTCGTTTATTGTCGGAGGTACGAAACCTTCGTCAATCTATCTTCCGATTGGCGAGTCGCGACGTATATATTTTTGTAGTTAAATTAAGTTTGCACGTAAGTGATATCCGAAATCGTCACCAATCAAGAAAAATAACGTGGGTCGGGGTGGTAGTTTGGGATGAAAATACAGTTTGCAAAGTATAAAAAAGAAAAAAAGAAGAAGTGGAATTGTCTACGGGGTGAGGTCCGAGCAACGGGGTAGGTGGTGAATTAGGCTTTCCTCGTTGTCGTATGCGGTCCGACCGGGGGGACATCCAGACGATTATAAGTGGCCCAATCATCTGACGCAACCATGCTCGATCTCGTTGAAAGTTGGTTCTGAAATCTCATTCGGATCGGACTCCATAATCTTGGAGAGTTTGAGCGTAACGACCTTTCCAATGGCAAAAGAAACCAACGTAAAGCGAGGCCCTTCGCGCGGCCCAGACCATAAAGCCCATGAAGTATCGATGGGCTTTCGCTAGCGGTGGGCCTCCCTTCTCTCTCTCGGATTCGATCCGGGCGACCTGACCTCGTTACCGTCGAGCCGATCGCCTGGTATTTCGTGGGCCTCCTTTCGCTCGGGATTAGTTTGGTACGCGCGAGATCCAACCTTAAAGTACTACTTAACTACGTCATGAAAGGATTTGCTCGGGAGAACTGAAGCCTAGCTTTTTCTTCGATCTCGAATCTTCTCTTTGAAACACGCGAAAATACGGGCATCTATCGATTGAATTAGCCATAATAGAGGCGACCTCGAGAGATCGTTCGAGTCAAAAGGTAGGTCCTTTTTTTCTTCCCGTAAATCGGAGTCTAATGTACTATGATTAGTCCGTCTACGGTGTAGATACCTTGTTTTCCTAATTTCTAAATGATCAAAAAGGTGCGTGAGCGATGCGATGGACTTCATGGACAAAGATGAAAAATGATAGCAACCCCTCACCTAATGGGTTAAAAAAAAAATTCTCGGATGGCAAATTCGTGCTTACTGTGCTCTTAATCAAGATTCCCAAGCTTCACTGGACAATATATTTAAAAAATAAATTCCTCTCTGACATTAGAGAATCACGAGGTTAGGTAAGTAACCCTTCTTTCATATGCTTTCGGACTAAAGAACCGAGAGATTAGGTAGATTTTCCTTGGCCCTTCTTTATTTATTTTTATTTTTTTCATAAAATCGGGTTTTGTTCAAGTGCCGGTCGACCACCGATTAGTCGGTCCCTTATCGTGCGTGCCAGTCTCGCTTTTCTCGGGTAATTATAAAAGTCCCATTCGATTCCTAAAACCTGGAGCTACTCGTAAAGGAGTCGGGGCGGTGAAATCGAACCCTAGACCTCCGGCTCGTCCCTCAAGCGAGATGCCGAGACGGCTTAATCGCGGCACCGAACCCGGTCGGCCGGTCCAAAGGTGAAGCTCTGTATGCAATGAAACGGACTAATGGAGCAAGTAGGCCTTTGATTGGAGGGGGGCTGAGCCATTGGTGACGGTGGGCTTCTCTTGTTTGGAACCCGAATCTTCTTGACCATCGAAGGGAGGGGGGATTTGTCTTAAGCCGATCCTCAAGTACTTACAAAAGCAAACCTTTGGAAAAACGAACACCGGAAAAAACGACTTTTTTTTTTTTTTGTTTTTCTAGGGTGATTAAGAAAATTAAACTTGATCGCGGTCGATGAATTACGGGCGGGTCGTAAATCGCAACCGAGTCGAACATAACACGGAGCGAATGAGCTTAGATTTTGATGGTCGTTTTGTGGTTACACTACATCATTTGTTTGAATCATTCCACGGAGCGAATGAGCTTAGATTTTGATGATCTCAGCTTCAAAGAACTTTTCCGAAGTCATTGCAACATTATTCGTCTGGGATCATGGTGTTCAAACCTAATTTCCATCACGAATGAGTCCATTTGACCATTTAGCTTTCACGTGGTTCATGTCTTCTCGATTATTCATCTTCCAATTTAGTTTCCCTTGCAAGCACCGTCTATCGACCCCCAATCCGGATGCTTGTTCACCCGTATCGGCCAATCGAAAAATAGATAATTTCCCTTTTTTGTGGACACATCGTGTAGTTCGACACGTGCGAAATTAAGGAAAACAGGGACCTCCTTAAAAAGCGACAAAGGAGAGGAGTGAGGTCCAATTCAAGGCGTGTCTTCGATTTCCTTTCCCTTGAGAAACAACTGTTGCCATAATTCCGCGGGGCCTCAGACAGACAAACCAAATAATCGAGAGAAATTTTTTATTTTTAAAGAAATAAATTTAAAGGGAGAAATCGATGACTGGATAATCATCTGATGGCGACTGGTCGACGGCCTGGATCGTCCCATCTGGGGAGATATTGAACAAGAGCAGAAAGTGCCCCCACCCACTCGCCGGGAGGGCCCCACCGGTGGCCCCTTCGAAGTTCCGATGCTCTAAGCTCGCCCACACGATAGAATCCCCCACGGGTGATTAGAACCGTCGACGCAATGGGATCGCGACGAGTGTTTCGTGATGCCCCCGATCGGGGCCCCACTTTTGGGTTCCCGCCCGAGGAGCCATCCCCACGAAAAATTTATATCAATATACATGTATTTACATAAATTTTATCTGTTCGTCTTTACGATCGAGGGACACCAAGTGCAAAAATCCGACCGGTGAAGAGTCATCAAACACCCTGCAAGTCCCGTAAAGTAGTTAATATCGTACCTCTGATCCGTGTTGGTGGTGCTGACTCGAGATCAATTTCGCCGGCGACCGGCCAGTTTTCGAGCCGAAACTTTCCCCACGTCCAATCATGCGGAGTTTTTTTTTTTTTTTTTGGGTCGAAATCATGCGGAGTTAAATGTTGCATAACTCTTGTTAATACATGGCACTAAGGCACCCATGACTTCAATGCGACCTTGTACCGCTCGAATGACATGTTTTGCCCGGTGTACAATTCATGTGTTCTCCTTGTTATGGTTTTCACACGTGGACATAAAAATTAAACCTCTATTCTAGTGACCAGGATAAAAAGTCAGATTCGCTTCCACCATAACAAATCCTAAACGAATTCACAGCACAACATATTCGAACATCATTAAAATTAGGGAAAATTTCAAATAAAGGCTCCAAGTCCCATCATTTTCTCAAATAAGGACCTAAAGTTGACATTGTTTCAAACAATAGCCTGAAATGCATTATTTGTCTCAAATAAGGGCCCGAAGTGACCATAATTGTTTCAAATAAAGACCTGATCTCGCCGGCCAAAAATTCCGGTCAATAAAAGGCATTTGTTTCAAAATACAATTTTAACCTAATTTTTAGATAAACTAAATTAAAATTTAAAATGCAAAAGTAAAAAACAAAAACAAAAAAAGGGAGATACAGGCGGGAGGGGGCTGTGGCCGCCGCCCCACTGGCGTTGGGGAGGCGGCCCCCCTCCCGCTTGTATCTCCTTTCTTGCTTTTTTTGTTGTTGGAAAAAACTGAAAAAAGAAAATGACGAAAATGCCCCTAATCAATGATGAGTCTGCCTTTTATTAGATTGGTATGGTCACTTCAAGCCATTATTTGAAATAATGCCCACTTCAGACCCTTATTTGAGACAATAATGGTACTTCAGACCCTTATTTGAAACAAGGTCAACTCCAGGGCCTTATTTGAGAAAATGAGGGACTTGAGGCCTTTTTTTTAAAAAAATTTCCCTTAAAATTCAATCGCGCCACTAGACAAATAAAACCGCATTACTTTTGTAAATAATGCCTTAATAACAACGCTTATCCATCTATTTTTAATCTAAACTTAGGTGAATAAAATCACTGTCAGTCTGTCACGCGATAAAATTTCGAGCGACGATAGTTATATATATAAATATATAAATCCACGCGTCCGCCCAAAAAAAAGGATGTAGACCCGATAGAGAGATCATGCTTTTTGATCGCACGGGCCCACCTCCACCACGAGAAAGTCCCTTTCGAAAGTGTCGACTTTTAAGGTTTTGGTGGGGGGCATCGGATTTGGGTTATCGGTTGGATTTTTGCGAATTTTCCAAAGGCATATATGTAGTTATTTGTATTCATATTTATATTCATGTGAAAAGAAAAAAAGGGTATCGTCGTCGCATTCTTGGCTACACTACATTTCCTAAATGTCAAAAAAGAAAGAAAGTTGGGTCCATTATCTTATCTAAACATGCAAGTGCATCGAGAATTAGTGCTCCTTCGTGTCCACGTCCATACAGATAGAGACAATGATGCAAATCGCGAAATATGTTATGCTTGAATTTGAAAAAGACGGAGAATCTCGCCACGCCTCGTTCTGAGCAATAGGATTTAGTTAGCACATCGGATATTTTAGTAAGAAAGAAGATAGGATTATTAGTTTGGCGACGCGTGCTTTTGTTATTCATTTTTAGGTCATCTACCCTCCCCTAATGGTCGCTTTCAAAAGTACTTTTTGTATAGTAATCGATGCAACTTGAGAATGAAAATAAAGGAGAAACGGATGGAGCAAGGTAAGGAGGGTAATTCGAATCTTTCATTGCGAGAAGTCGGGTCTAGCCTCGTTTCTATTTACACTTTCTTCAACTCTACTGTGAATAAATTCTAATGTGATGTAGAAAATATATTTTGTTAGTCTATCCAAAGTAGTCATTATGTGTCAAGGGGTGTGACTTTTCATTTTTTCTTCCATTTTTTTAACCTTAAACTTATTTTTGGAGTTAAAAAACTTTTCTTCTTAACTTTTGTAATTTTTTCTATTTGATTATTGATTGTGTTGGTACCTATAAATATAGTAATTGATTTGAGTGGATGTCAATGTCCTGTCACGTAAACATGCAATCTCGAGGCAATTAACAATATGTTTGTTTCGCGTAAAATAAATGATTCGAAAAATATTTTCCTCCAAATGATCGCTTATATCGCTTACAAAAATAAGTGAACGAAAAGTATTTTCATTTTTCACGAAAATGTTTAGACATAAAATTATTGTTAAGAATGAAAATATTTTTAATTGACCAAATATTTTAAGTGATATAAGTGATCAATTTTTGGAAAGTGTTTTGCAAATCGTTAATTTTTCGTGAAATAAATGGAGCCCAAGAAGGGCGAGGATAAGATAAACCGCAAATTTCGAACGCATCTCGAACCTAATCGAAACTCAAAAGGAGGACCTGACTTAAGGCATATAAGCATGTGAGATTGGCAATTGTTCCAAATTCCAAACCCACTTTATGCCTCCTCTTTCTATTATCAAAATACTTTTAATTAATGGGGAATCTCCAAGACAAAATAAATGATAGATTAACTATCCAACACATATTCCATCCACCATGAACATGTCTTGAATTTATCACACATGGAGATCATCTAAGGAACTCATGCTGGGAAAATTACCAAAAAAAGTCATAAATCTACTGCAATTGTGTCGATTCAGTCTTAAACTTTTTTTTTGGCCAATTCAATCTTAAACCCTTTGCATTTGGGCCAATTCAGTCATTCCGGCCAATTTAAGCCAGAAATTGCTGACGTGGCTAAGCCGACAATGACGTTGCCAATTTTTAATAATAATTTAACATTTTTTCAAAAAAAAATTCTCTTCTTCTCATTCCTCCTCCAACTGGCCGCCCAGCCCGGTGCCTGGCCCTAGCGAGGCACGACCTCACTTGGCCAGGGCGAGGTCGCGCCTCACTATGGCCCGCAGGGGCGAGCTTCGCTGGCTTGAGGAAGAAGAAGAAGAAGAGAAAAGTAAAAAAAAAAAAAAATTTGAAATTATTAAAATATTAATAAATTTTGGCAACGTCAGTAATTTCCGGTTAAAATTAGCCGAAATGATTAAATTGGCAAAAAAAGAATATTTAAGACTGAATTGACACAATTACAATAGATTTATGACTTTTTTGGTAATTTCCTCAATTCTGTACTCACTATCGTATTTAGTTAAACCCAATCTTGATGCAAAAATATTAAATTACGAGCCATCGTGTTATTCATCTGAAGCGCTATTTGCCACAAACACTTTAATTTATTTATCATCGCGTGTGAATCTTCCATATACAATATATCTGCGTCACTCAATCCATGGATAATGCTACGTCAACATATCTCGATCAAAGCTCCACATTCGTTCCATTGTTAAGCTCGCGCTCCATCTGTCCTGATTTGCAACTCACGGTCGTGCGTACATGCAAACCATCTAATGGAGATTTGACTGCTCATTATCGAGATATTTGTAAGCTGCGAATTTAATCTTTATGTAGCAACCCAAGATTATCATGTATAAATATGTCAATCACTGATTCATAAAGTAGAAGAATTGACGCACCTTGTTTCGGATCTATCGTTCTTGATGAAGAATTGCGACGATCAGATGCTCAAGAGCTTCTTTTCTATGAACCCCTTTAAACACCGGCTTCAATGAGACAGCCCCTCACGTATCGCTTTCTAACGACTCTTTATGTGAGGTTATGTAAATATTAGGGTTTAGAGGAGGGACTTGAGCTCTATTTATAGAGTTTGTAACCCACCCTCTCATTACGGATAATGAAATAACTCAGCCCACACTATCCAGCTCCATACTAGACTAAATAAGAAACTGCATATATTTTCTTTATTAGACCAATTAATAATTACAATAACAATTAATAAAGCTCATATTAATATATATATTCTAACATTCTCTCACTTGGGCTATATTAATTGAAATTGTACTGTATATACGCATCTTTATATTGGTCTAGAGATAATTCTTAATAGTCAATCTGATCCCATAAAGTCGTAAACACCGAATCATGGCAGTAACTGCATCAGAAGACACGTGGCAATCCATGGTTACAAATGCTCTTAACTTTATTGATATGGATTTAATATGATAGTGTGGCAAACGGATAACATCTCAAATAATGGAGAAAACTTTATGTGTTATTCTCATTGTCAGTCACCATTCTCTTACTTTAAGTGTCACGAAACCTGATATGCCACAAGCGAATATCATTATGGTTCCAACAAATCCATATACGTCTTACCTTTATAGTTAACTATACTTTATGTGTAACAAGACTTATGTATATGGCAAAAAATAAATGCCCCAGCCATCACTCAAGGTTTACACAATACCTTGAGGTTTTAAATAGATATGTATTCAATATAAAAATATCACACTCATGAACACTTCATTGAATGTAAAAGAGTCAATACATATCAAAACTGTTACTAAATATAACATAATACAGATAAAAACTTTATTATGGCAAAAACTGAAGAGCTCCCGCTAAACAATAGCATCCCACAATGCTTCTAAGCCCATGTTAATGACATGTTGTTCAAATATACAATGGCGTAGACTTTTAGTCAGTGGATCAACAATCATATCATCTGTAGAAATATGCTATACTACAACGTCACTATTCCGTACGGATTCCTTTATGGTAAAAAACTTGACCTTCATATGCTTAGACTCCTTAAGACCTTTGTCGTTGTTAATGAATAACACTGTAGAGTTATTGTCACAGTATAATTGTATGAGCATATTGACAAAATCAAATATGGTCAACTCCCTAATGAGATTTCGGAGCCAAATAGCATGAGTATAAGCTGAAAAGCGTGCTATAGACTCCGCTTGCATGGTAGAGGATGATACCATTTTCTGTTTCTCGCTTTTCCACGATACTATACCACTTGCTAGCATAAAGATGTACCATGTTGTTGACTTCTTGTCATCATAACAACTAGCATAGTCTGAATCTGAATACCTTACTAGCTGCAGGTTTTGAATATGTCGATAAATCAGCATATAGTCCGTAGTCCTTTTTAAGTACCTCAAAACCTTATTGGCAGCAACCCCGTGATCGTGTCCTAGATTTGACTGATATTTTCCTAGAAGTCCTGTTGCAAAAACAATGTCTAGCCTAGTACAAACTTGAGCATACATGATACTACCAAGTGCACTAGCACAAGGTACGTTCTTTATCTGGGCTTTCTCAATATCCGAACGAGGACATTGTGAAAAACTCAATTTATCACCTTTACAGACATGAGCAATTCCCGATTTGCATTGTTGCATATTGAATCTTTCCAAAACACAATCGATATATGTCCTCTGAGATAAGCCTAAAATGCGGCGAGAACGATCCCTGTGGATCTCAATGCCAATGACGAAAGATGCCTCACCAAGGTCCTTCATATCAAAGTTATGTGACAACATTCATTTTGTCTCATGTAGTAATTCAATATCACTACTTACAAGTAAGATGTCGTCAACATAAAGAACAAGAAAAATAAATTTCCTCCCACTAACTTTGCAGTATATACACTGATCTAGCTTGTTCTCAATAAAACTAAAAGAAGTAACAATGCTATGAAACTTTAAGTACCATTGTCTAGAAGCTTATTTTAAACCATAGATAGACTTTCTCAATCTACAAACCAGATTACCTGAATCATCTACTGCAAAACCTCTGGGTTGTGCCATATAGACCTGTTCATCAAGATCTCAATTTAGAAAAGCAGTTTTAACATCCATCTGATGAAGCTCCATATTAAAATAAGCTACTAGAGTCATTATCACTCTAAAAGAGTTTTTAGAAGAGACTGGAGAAAAAGTCGCATCATAGTCTACTCATTCTCTCTGAGTGAATCCCTTGGCTATCAGTCTCGCTTTAAATTTCTCAATCTTTCATTTGGAGTCCCTCTTGGTCTTAAACACCAATTTACAGCCGGTGGGCTTATAACATTCAGGCAATTCAACAAGCTCCCAAACATCGTTATGTTTCATAGACTGCATCTCATCTTTCATCGCATCTAACCATAAATCAAACTGAGAACAAGAAACAGCTTTTGTATAGATTACCGGATCAACAACAAAGCCAATATCATAATCCTTCTCTCCTAGATAAACTATATAGTCTGGTGGTATAGCTGATCGTCGCTGCCTAACGGATCTCCTCAGGTGAGCATCTTCAACCTCATTCTATTTCTGGGAGGTTTGAGGAACTTCATAAGAAACTGCTTCAATAACAGGTTCATGAATCTCAACAGGCTCTGTCTGTGGTGTAGGGACCTCTACAACTATCTCTATAGGTAGAGAAAACGACATAGAAGTACTCACCGTACTGTTATCCTCGGTAGTCCGTGAGCAATCACCTTTTTCGGCTACATCATCCAATTCTCCATATCCTTACGTCCATGACCCATAGTGTTTGTAATTTTGGAGATATCAACATGACAGGAAACTCCATGCACTAGTTGGATTCGGTCAACGAAATCAGACCCACTATCCAGCAAGCAACGTGAATTTTTTTTTTTTTGTTTACTGGGTCCTTAGACACTGTTCCCTTTTACAGATTGTGTGTGGTTAACATTGGAGCCTTCGACTAAACTAGACGTCGAAGAAACTCCCTGAGCAACAAGAGTGACCTCAGGGACTTCTCGGCGCGTCAGAAGGTCAGCAACATCCAAGATAACATCCATTCAGAAAATGAAATTCCAAAAATTATCCAAATCGTGATTCGAGATCTAAAACGTGTAGGCTCTGATACCACACGTGAGCTGCGAATTTAATCCTTATGTAACAACCCAAGATCATCACGTTTAGATATGTGAATTACCGATTCATAAAGTAGAAGAATTAATGCACATTGTTTCAGATCCATCGTTCTTGATGTGGAATTGCGACGATCCGATACTCAATAGCTTATCCTCTATGAACCCCTTTTAGACACTGGCTTCAATGAGACAGCCCCACGTATCGCTTTCTGACGACTCTTTATGTGAGATTATGTAGACATTAGGGTTTAGAAGAGGGATTTGAGTTCTATTTATAGAGTTTGTAACCTATCATCTCATTACGGATAAGGAAATAACTCAGCCCACATTATCCAGCTCCATATTAGACTAAATAAGAAACTGTATATATTTTCTTTATTAGATCAATTAATAATTACAATAACAATTAATAAAGCCTGTATTAATATATATATATATTCTAACAATATTTGCCCACGTCGAAACTTTGTCTCTAACACCGGTTGTGATGAAGTGCATCGGAGGCTCGACGCCTTGTCCTGACGAAAGATTGTCAAGAGAGCGCCCAAGCAAAAATTACCGATATAGACTCAAGCTAACGAGCTTACCAGTACTTGCTCGGCATTTCGTCGATTACCGACGCGATATTTCGCCCGCATCATTAACGCAAAAGCGAAACAACCGAGCATTCAGCGTTACGGCTATCTGGGGTTCGATCCGTCGACCCAAAACCACACAACTCTTGAAAAGGAGAGGGGCGAAGGCATCCCCCCATTGTTTATAATTTGGACCACATTCGGGTCGATTTCGCCTAGGTTTCCCATGGACGGTTCCAATTGATTGCTTAGTTCGCCAGATACGCTTGGCCAATCTCGTGGTGGCAGTTGTTTTCTGTTGCAATTCCGGCGACAAATCCAATGCCGACGATTTTTCGATTGGTTTAGGTTTAATTAGGGCGGGCAATTGCCTAAGGGTCTCTTGGAAGTAGTTAAACGTCCTCGTTTCGGTGAAAGGGAAAGATTCCGAGGAGGCCAACATCAAAATGTCCATTGTCACACAACGTCCCATGATATCATTTTCTCATTTGGCGATGCCACACATCCACGTGACTTGACATTTCTCTTTAGTATAATTTAAGTTTTTATTAAGGTTCGTGTATAACCATGACTTGACGTAAGCATTTTGACTGTATACGCTACCTTATATTCATGGGACTTTTCTCCGTTCGTTCGTTCCACCCATTGAAAATTCTAATGAGATTGCGAAATACGATCGACGGATCGAGTTCTAAATCTTAGAATCAGTACAATGAAACGCTGTTTAAAAAAATAAATACAACCAAATCCCATACCTTAATGAGAAATGCGATCATTATTTTAGCTCGATTGTTCTTTTCGGTAAAAATTTAAGACTTTGATCGTACCGATCAAAATGCGATTGAGAGTCGTATTGCATTCCCTTTTAAGCTTTTAGAGCGTGTTTTTCTCTTTAAATTCCATTTCTCTCGTAATTTTATTTTTCGAGTTTCAAAAGTCCTTTAAGGTACAAATTTCACGAATGAAAAGATGTGAAGTAGACTCCGAGGAGTTACAAAACCATTCGAAATTTCAATAGTTCACGGACTAAATTGAACATGCATCAAAAGTTCAGAGACCGTATTAAATAAATTAAAAATTCATGAGACGAAATTACACGCCGGACCAAAGTTCAAAGATCTTTTATATCATTTTCCCTTTTTTTTTTCAACTCACTAGATCATTTGTTTTGGATCTAAGCAAGCCTTTAAACTACTTCGTTTGAACTCTGGGACGTAAAATTCGGAAGTATTCCCTTAAGATGAATGGGAGAAAAATAATTTTTCTCAACTTAGAGGGCGAAGATAGAGAAGGTAAACTCCACGTCATCTTCGAATGATTGTCGCCATGTAAGCTCGTATACTAACTATCCACATTTCAGGAGAGTCAGCGGAGCTGCGGTGATTGAACATTTCCATACGGTGAACAATGGGGGTCATAAAGAGCAACTCCGATTACGTATGCGAAAGATAAATAATCAGTTTATTTCACTTTCGTTTTTCCGGTCAACTGTGGTGGCGGCGGCTACCAAAAATGTTTCCGATTTTGCTCTTACAAAAATCCCTTTTTATGTTTTTGCACGACAGGATTTTCTCTTCACGTCTTTACCTTTTTTTCCTCAACGCACCACATCACAAACTCCTGACTCGTTTCATTTTTCTTATTAAATTACTTGATTATCAACATCATCGAGACTTAAATAAGTCTTTAAACTATTTCGTCTGATATTTCGAGATCCCACGGACGTAAAAGCAATAAAGGGTATCAATTAAGGGTGTAGGACGTGCGGACGTCGACACGTTAAAATAAGAAACGCATTTAGACAGCCGGTCTGATTATCGAACAGGCACGCTAAAGGCTTTGCAAGAGAGAAATCTTCCTTCTTGGGTGCTTCGACCGAACCAAAGGTCCAGAGAATCACAAACTTCCTGACTCGTTTAATTTTTATTATTAATTAAAAGATTATCAATATCATCGGAAACATTTATCGTTTTCCTTTTACGTTTTTAATTCTCGTTGGTGCTCCATGCTTTTTTTGCCCACAGTCCACACAGACTATCACGCCTTGTGATTTGACCTCACAATTAACCGGAATTGACCGCTGCCTCGAGTCCGTCCCAAAGGCCAAGTACGCTTCGGAAAAAGCTCGCTCCCCCGCTCTCTGATTGGCGGACGCCAGACGACCCATTCCATTCCAGTTTAATCCCACCCCCTCGCGCCCCCGCCCCCCCGGCCCACCGGCCCAACCGGTCATCTCGGCCCCGCTTTTATGTTTAATCTCACCTAACCGGTCTTCCTCCCTACTTTTCCACCTCCCCCCACCGGTCTCCCAAACCGGAAAAATGATAATCACATGCTCCCGATTTACGTGAACTCACTTGTGTTCAGACGTTAGATCACAATGGTTACAAAAAACCCAAATTAATTCCGACAAAAAAAAAACAAACCAAATGAATAAATTATTTAATTCGAGCCACAAACTTGATACTCCAACCAACAGCGTGCAAGAACGACTATTCAAGAGCACGTGGTATTATCCATTTATCACCCATAACTCAAATGTATGCCCGCAATTTGAAATTTATGAAATTGCGTAAAAATCGATGTAATATTATTCAATGATATTGTTAGAATATTGGGATACGATTAAAAATTGACTTTTATTGAAAACGAACATTAATGAACCTTTAAGTAAGTCCGATTTTGAGTTAATTACATTGTTCCGATTTCGATCTATCAAGAACTAGTTCGGGCAATTTCATACAGGTCTCTTAGTATTGGTACTCGATATATGACATGTTAATTTAGATGAAATTGGGTCTAATTTTGTTAGCTTCAATTTTTTTTTTTGTGTGGTCAAAGTTAGCTTCAAATTGATCTTGCTGTATAGTATCTCGTATTTTCGTATCATGTCAAGTACGCTCTCTTAGACCAAAAAAAAAAAAAAAAAACGCACGCTCTCTTCTCCCCCAACTCGCCCAAGTCGTCGACACTTTTAATTGAATGCTTTACGGGACCAGGCCTCGTGCTGACGTGTCGTTGACTGAGTGGATAAGACGGGCTCCTCTCTAGAACTCTACGAGGACAATCTCGTAAATGCACGGAGGCTTTTGCTCAGCGTTGAACCGCGACTCCACGTGGCGCGGCGTCGTTCCGTAAACCCGACCGCAGGGGACCGCGCCCCCTCTTCCCCCGAATTTAAACCGTCATGTAGGGTGAATTTGGGTTGAATTTCCACGTAATTTGACCTAAAGACGACGTGGGGGGCCGGGGGCAGGGTTAACATCCTCTTTGCAAGAACCTCCGCAAAAACTTTAGCGAACGACACCGTCCCGATTCGCCCTCGGCCAATGGGATATCGACAACTCGCCGATCGCATAAGATCCCGCCGGCCGCATTTACGGTTTTGCCCCCGGATTGGCACGCGATGACGTGTCTGCCCTCGGCTATAAATACCCACAAAATGGCGTACGCCGAGAATTGGATTAATTAATTCGGGGGGATTGTCCCAGTGCGCCTGCCTGCTTCTCTTCTTTAAAAAATTTTCCCTTCAGATTCTATTGGATAGGCGATTTTATCTAACCCCAGAAACCAATAATTAAAAAAAAAAAAAAAAATAGAAAAAAAGGTAAGTCAATAATTTTCTTTTCTTTTTCTTTTTCTTTTTCTTTTCACTTTCAACAATTCATTTTTCCCTGCGCATGCCCTTGAAGAAGGAGGAGGGACTTGGGAAATAGAGATGGAAGACGAAGAACAGCAAAAGAGGGGCCTCTCTACTCTCTCTCTCTCTCTCTCTCTCTCTCCGCTTCTAACAAAGTCTCCTCCTTGACAGACAGGGTTCTCTGTTTCTCTCTCTTCATTGCGGGCTTCTGAGAAAGTTCAATTCTTTTTTCTTCCTCCCTTCTGGGTATCACTGTGAACCTCGTTTTTTGTTTTTTTTTTTTCTGGGCATACCGTCTCTCTGCTTTGGACTGAGGGGCCAGTAGCTATAGATCTGCGAGCTCTCTACTTGCTCAGTGAGCTGGGTTAGTTCAATCGGTAAGATTCGCTTCGATCGCTCTGCGTTTTACCTCTGCAAGATCTCTTTTGGTGTGGTAGTTGGTCGCATGCAGAGGTATCTGGGTTTTTGCTCCATTTTTTTTGTTCTTTCAGACGTCTCTTGCTTGGTATTAGGACAAGGTTTCCTAGTTCTGCGGCGAATCGAACTCTGATCTGTGCTATACGTTGGTTCCGAGAAACGCTGTATCTGTCTCCATTTTTGCTGTTTTTGCTGGGTTTTGTTTTTCCGCTTCGGCTCTTCTTTTTCCTGTGAATAAGGGTTTTCTGTCGATTTACGGGAGACCCTCATTGTTGTTTCGCTTCCTTTGGTTATGCCTTCTCTTATCTTGTATGATGAGTGTTAGTTTGTTGTTGTGCTGACTGGTACACAATGAAGATGGGTTCTTTTATCTTTTCTTTGGGGCCAATAGTGAAAATAAGATTTAGCCAGATGTTCAGCTTCAGGTTGAGTTCCTGTTCCAAACAAAGTTCTTTTTTTTTTTTGTTGAACATGATTTATCTGTTTTTGTTCTCGAATCTGTGGAAGTGAAGTGATACCCGTACTGCTTCTGCTATTTCTTTAGCTCTGGAAACATTGGAGAAGGGGACGATTGTCGCAGCTGGAATATCGATTTAAGCTTCTGGTTCTGTCTGAAGTTGTTTGGCTGACATGCAAATTGATGAGAAAATGAAGAAAATTTCGGCAAATGCTTAGTTCGATTGTTGACTTTCTTCTCCCCTTGTGATGGCCCTGGCGATTAAAACGCCTGCCGAACATTCTTATTAGGAGGTTTTGTTTTCAGTGTTTACTTCTCATAGATGGGTACTGATGTCACTTGATTAAGTTTCTTGGGCGGCTAACCATATTGCCTCATGTAATATGGAGCAAGTCTGTATTCTAGGGCTTCTTTATCAGGATTGGTGTTGCTGAAACTGCCAATTTTTTTTTCATTACTCTTTAACAGTTCTGCCACTTAGGTCTGAAATCTTCTTTTGTCATCAAATCAGTGAATCTATTTTCTATTTTTTTTTCCTCTAATCATTCGTCTTCTATGCTGATATTGTTGATACCTTGAGCTTTGGGTCTTGATATTGTTATTCGCTATTCATGCCGGTGGGAAAAGCTGATAGTTTCCTCTTTATTTCAGACGAAGAAAGCATGTGCAAGTGATTGGTGTGGTAATACTCCCCATTCGATCTGCACTGAAGTATTCCCTTTTTTGTGAGGAAGAAGATCCCGTTCTCAGCCATGAGTCAACTTACCATTCAGACTGAGGACACCTTTGCCAGCTTGCTTGAGCTTGCTGCTAACAATGACACAGAATCGTTCAGACAATGCGTGGAACGTGATCCTACGAGCATAGATGAGATTGGGTATTGGTATGGTCGTCAAAAGGGTCTGAAGCAGATGGTCAATATGCAAAGAACTCCTCTTATGGTGGCTGCTACATATGGTAGTGTTGATGTAATGAAACTCATTCTTTGCCTATCTGATGCTGATGTGAATCGAACCTGTGGCACAGACAAAAGCACAGCCCTTCACTGTGCTGCCTCAGGTGGTGCTTTGAGTGCTGTCGATGCTGTGAAGCTGCTCCTGGCAGCTGGTGCTGACCCAAGTTTAGCAGATGCTAGTGGTCACCGGCCTGTGGATGTGATTGTTGTTCCTCCAAAGCTCCTTTCAATTAAATTCACTCTCGAAGAGCTCTTGTCGACCAATGGATCTGTAAGTGAACGTAGTCTGAGAGTGTCCGTTGCCACTTCCAATTCAACCTCTCCCCCACTTTCATCTTCCCCGGAAAACGGTTCCCCAGCATCTGCTAATTGTTCTTCACCCAAGAACTCAAAGTTAAGTGATGTTCCTGTTCCTTATGCATCAGAAAAGAAGGAATACCCCGTGGATCCATCTCTTCCGGATATCAAGAATAGCATTTACTCAACGGATGAATTTCGGATGTATTCTTTTAAAGTGCGCCCTTGTTCACGAGCTTACTCCCATGATTGGACAGAGTGTCCCTTTGTTCATCCGGGGGAGAATGCCCGTAGAAGGGATCCAAGGAAGTACCACTACAGCTGCGTCCCTTGTCCCGATTTCCGGAAGGGTGCTTGTAGACGGGGAGATATGTGTGAGTATGCTCATGGTGTTTTTGAGTGCTGGCTCCATCCTGCCCAGTATCGGACTCGGTTATGCAAGGATGGTACAAGTTGTGCTCGGAGAGTGTGCTTCTTTGCCCACACGGAGCAAGAGCTGCGTCCATTGTATGTCTCCACCGGTTCTGCTGTCCCGTCTCCTCGCTCAAGTACCTCTGGAGCTGCTGCCATGGATTTTGCTGCAGCCATGAGCCTCTTACCTGGTTCTCCATCGTCAGTATCCATCATGTCCCCTTCACCCTTCACTCCTCCTATGTCTCCATCTGCTAATGGTATTTCACACCCATCTGTTCCCTGGCCCCAGCAAAATGTCCCAACTTTGCATCTTCCTGGAAGCAATCTTCAGTCCAGCCGCTTGAGATCTTCTCTTAATGCGAGAGATATTCTTCAGGAGGATTTTGACATGCTGTCAGATTATGATGTGCAGCAGCAGCAGCTCCTAAATGAGTTATCCGTCCTTTCACAACAATCGATGGGTCCTAATTCCTTGAACCGTTCTGGTCGGTTGAAAACTTTGACCCCCTCAAACCTTGATGATCTCTTCTCTGCCGAGAGCTTATCCCCTCGCTACGCCGATCAAGCACTGGCTTCTGCTGTTTTTTCGCCAACGCACAAATCTGCAGTGATCAATCAGTTTCAGCAGCAGCAGCAAAGCATGTTATCACCCATCAACACAACCTTTTCTCCTAAAAGTGTTGACCATCCTTTGTTGCAAGCGTCTTTCGGGGTTCAATCTGGGCGAATGTCCCCTCGTAACATGGATCCGATCTCTCCTATGAGTTCTCGCGTGTCAATGTTAGCTCAACGAGAGAAACAGCAGCAGCAATTACGCAGTCTGAGCTCTCGTGAGCTTGGTTCCAATTCAGCTGCCATTGTGGGTTCCCCCGTGGGTTCTTGGTCGAAGTGGGGAACTACAAACGGGATACCCGACTGGGCTGTTAGTGCAGATGAACTAGGTAAGCTTCGCAGGTCCAATTCGTTTGAGCTTGGGAACAATGGCGAGGAACCCGATCTCTCATGGGTTCAATCACTCGTTAAAGAATCTCCTACCGAGATGAAAGAAAAGCTTTCGTCGACTCTCTCTGGTGTTCCAGCCCCCGCTTCCTCCAGCGAGGCTCCGAGTATCAGCTCGCAGATGGAATCAGTTGATCACGAAGTGTTAGGAGCATGGCTCCAACAAATGCAGCTTGACCCGCTCGTGGCTCAGCAAAACTAGGTTGTTTTTTTCCTACATGGCCTTGAGGAAGTAGACAGCGGAAAGTTTTTTTTGGTAAATACTATGTTTTTTCTGGGAATTTTTGATGGTGGTGGTGGGTCTGGAAGAAGACAACAAGGCAGGGAAGGGATAAGTGGAGTCACTGGAGAAACGGAATTCATTTTTAACCATTTTATCATTCTATTACAACAGAAAGTAGGGAAAAAATAGGAAGACCCTCTGGGTTATGAAGAGAACTTATACCCCAGGTTAGGTGTTCTCCTTTCTAATATTTCCATTTTTAGGTCCATATTACTGTTGTTTCCTTTTTGCCTTCTATCATATTTCATTAAAATGGAACCAGGGGACTAATGTTTTGTTCCATTCTTTTGCTCTTTCGATTCATTTTCGCCCCTTGGGGGAAGATCAAAAGAGAGTTTGTGAACATTTTTCTTTTGAGGATTTTTTTTTTTTCAATCTTTGTGAGAATGAAAGTTAGAGGGGGATGTGATATGTCTGGTGTTGTAGTATGAAAACCAATAACTGAGTTAACCAGTTACTGCTGGTAGTAGAGAAAGTGGAGAAGCTATGATCCTTTGATGTAACAATCCATCAAACATTTTAATACCTTTATTTTTTGTTTCCTCATGTAATCCCTCTTTTGTGATTGCTCTCTCTCTCTCTCTCTCTCTTTCTTTAAACCTTGAAAAGCTTCTTCATAAGTGTCTTTGCTTGTCGATCAGTTAATTATTGAAGAGGGTCATGGAAAGCTGTGCTGTTGTGGATTCCCATGTTGCACTAAGGGATCACACTTTGGGACACTGGTATGTGGATGGGTGAAAGCTCTTTCTTTTTCATGGAAAAACCAACCATAGTATATTGTTTAATGAGAATCCCAGTGGTTTACACTTATCAAGAACACTTTTCAAAGAGCTTGGTGGATCTTGCTTCAGTGGAAGATGAGGTTGAGGCAAATATTGTCGTTCTTGATTCGTTCCCTCCACGTGGGTATCGATTGGACGTGACAAGTTTCAAGGAATGTAAATCGAAAGTGGCTCTGATGGGGAATCGAGTTGGCACTCTTTTATATCTAGTGGAAAAACAGAGCACGTTATTTGCATTTTGATATTGCTCTTCCTGTTGGGATATGAGCAAAATACAGAGCACAAAATTCCTGATTAGATATAAGGGCGTTCATGATTACGTCCTACACTTTTCTGGGTCGATGCCAAGATCGGCTGAGAAAGCAATTTCCCTTGGAAAGTCGTGGCTTTTGCACTTTTCTTTTCCTTTTCCTTTTGGGAAAAACAGGGGAAAATAGACAGACAGAGATAAAAGGGGGCAGAGTAGGTGTGCGTTGAGAGGAAATTTGAGTCACTCTTTTATTAGGGGGGGACAACTTTCGGTGCCTTTAGGTTCTCCAATCTCTGACAAAGAGATCAGAATTGAGAGAGAATGATCAATGAAATCTTCAGAGGGAGAGAAAACGACCGCCACAGCTCGGAAAGAGAAAGGGATGGGATTGCGATTTGTCCTGTTTTTCCTTTCGTGGATGGTGAATGTGAATATTTCTTGGCATCATATTCATAGGGCTAAGTTCCTAGTCCTTGGTCTTGATGTTGTATCTAGAGTAGGTTTGTCGCCATGCATCTTGTTTGGTAGCTAGAAAGCATCGATTTGGACACCCACAGCAACAGCATAGCGTAGTGGAGCTAACATTCTTCCTAATTTTACATTTTGGCCCGGTTCACAAGCATTTTCATTTAAGCGACTGCAAAAACTGTCCCTACAATACGATTACTAGGATACAGCATTAGAAAGTGACTATTATTTGATTGTTCTGACGTTTGAATGGTGAGATGTACCGCTCACCCCTATGCAGCGACTATTATTTGGTCGTTCAGACGCTTGAATGGTAAGATGTTATGCCAAACAGGTCGATTCCGAATGTCCATTCCTCGCACAGTCTGCCACAAAAGGGCACGTACTGAATGATCACGGATGATCCAACCAGACCAGCTTAGAGGAAAATCGCGCAAGTGCTTCCTAACCTGGAACCATCAAAATTATAACTCTGGTTCTATATCAGTTTCTTCAAGGGTAAAACTCGAGCTGTATCAACCCTTTGCCAACAATGAGACCAGTGTGATATGTGTAATTGAATGGCCGTTAATACATGGTAAAGAAAACTTTTATTGCAGAATAGTTTCTATCACTTCAAATTGCGGGGGGAACGATCTACCTACATGTGTGGAGGTATCACTTCAAGGAAATGATGCAATGATAGTATCGCGTGACGGGTGTGCGAGCTGTCTGGGATCCAAAGTGTCAAGGAAACTATGTTGGAATGCAAAAAAACCAAATGACAAACGAAGGTGGAGGCTGCCATTAGTTCTTTAGAAATCCCCAAGGTCCCATCCCAGCACCGATCCTGCATATTTCCGAAAATCGGTGTTTGGTAAGATGAGAATTCTCATTTGTAACTAGAATCATCAGTAATGCGATCGATTGCTATTAGAAAAAGCCCTCTATACTGTAGTGTATTCATATTCAAGTCATGTGTAGAAAGAGAAACAATAAAAATAAAATAAAATTAGAGAGCCAGATGTGTCTCGTGGCATCTAGAAAGAGATACAAGGCGCAAAGAGCCTTTATAGAAACAGAGCATTACCTTAAGAAACCAGCAAATGCCCTCAAAGTCATATAGATGGTCAAAGCAATCCAAATTCCTATGAAGCCGTGAGTTGAGGACAGCGAAAACAAACATACAATGCTCACTACAGCCACCAGCACCTGCAAGTCAATAAAACACAAGAAGTTGAGAGAGAGATGTGCTGTTTAATTTGCTCAAATGTGAAGGTAACAAAGCCCTTTCTTCTATTTTTTTGGTCGGAAGCAAGGCCCTTTCCTAAAAACTATGCTTTTGTCCATACACAACTTCAATACCACGTGGAGCAAAGCATACTATGAACTCCAAAATGACAGGATCTTTAGTCGCATACCACTTGACACTCACCATTGAGTAGGCTGAATATGCAAAATCAGACGCGCCGTAGTTGATTCCGTCGAAAACAAAGGCTAAAGCGTTGATGGGTTGAGTCACTGCAACAAACTAACAAGCAAAAGGTAAAAAATTCAGTTCCGGTACAACTCAGTCTTGGATGATTCGGAAGATTTATCTTGAACTTCAAGACCAGGAGAAGGGAGATACCGGAATCCCCACACTAATGAGATGTAAAACACCAACGTCCTCCGTAAATAATCTGGAAGCAATCTGTAATACCATGACAAGGACAACAGAGAGAACTAGCCCCATGACCAAACCCAACTGCATATCAAAATCAAAGGCGTTTCAGAATATAAGGAGCTGAACAAAGTTATACCGTCAGGATAAAGATTGGATATACCTGCAATACACGAGAAGCTGTTGATGTGGCCTTCTCATAATCTGCTCTAGCGAATGCACTTGCAAGGATTGCCTGAGAGAAATAAAGTTCATCTCAAACTATTTGAGAAAGAAAAATTGGAAATAGTTCACTAAAAAGAACTCAAGGCTTTGTTGGGGAAAACATAAAATTGGTCAAATAAATATAATGGTTTACAGTGCACTCAATCAGTTAAGACGTAAAGGTCTGAACTGAGCTAGAGGTTATCAGATTCAGGCATCAGCACTATCACCTCAAAACCTCCAGATAATTATCCTCAAACGCTTATCAGATCCTTCAATTAGATTGCAAATCTCCCAGGGAAACTACGGCGCTCTCTAGAAAGGCGACAAAGGAGATAAGTAAATTACTAAGCCAGCAAATACCCCAACTCTTAAGCTGATGCAGTAGAGCAAGTAGATAGAAGACAACAGCGGAGACGTGATGAAACTATGAGTCAAGTAACTCTTGTTCAAGGAATTGAATTGAGAAAGCCATCTACGATAACTTCTCCCACTAAATACATTCCAGTTAGCAACTTTCAAGTTCTAACACTTGCCAAAAATGCATACCTATGGCTGTTGACATTCATAAATGCATCAATTTCTCTAGATAACACCTTCATTTGAGTATAAAATGGAGAAATGACATTGAGAATACTAGGGAAGACTGCTTCTGCTGTTTCCAGCATCTACCATTAGATGTTTACGAATCACTTTACATCTTCAAAAGAATGATACAGGAAAACTATGCATGTTCATCAAGGCATTTCTTTGATTTCGATGAGACATCAATTCAGAATGATGTCTCTTTTACTTGTTTCAACCATTCATTTTCTGTTTTACAGAAACATAAAAACTCTTCTTTTTTAGGTCGAAAGCGAAACATAAAAACTTAAGCCACCCATTTCTTACTTGTGCAGCAACAGCCAATCCGTCAGCAAGCAAAGAAGTTGCAAGCCAAATTTGCAGGCAAACTTGGAAGGCAGCCATTGATGTTGCTCCATGCCTGGCAGCCAATGATGCTGCCAGGGTAACACAAAATGTTACAGCAATTACTCTCACCAGCAAGAGAAATCCTGGAATAAAATGCACCAAGATAGGTCAGCTTAACTACTAAACCAAAATTTCATCGTTTATTCGTTTATTGCAAACATTTGTGTTCATCCATATACCAGACCTGTCGTGGAGAAGAAGCATTCAGGCTTTCACAGGGAAAAGTATTAATTGGAATTAGTACTTTCCACAAGGAATGAACACAAGACAAGTTTGAGAAGAAATGATGTGCGAAGGAGTTTATCAGGACATGTCAGATATGATTTCATCATAATCAGAATTGGAGAAGATAGAAATGCCAATGAAAATAATCCAACTTTTTAGTCCTTCAATGAATATTAGCTGTTGTACAACTTACTCAAACAAAATACATATAGAGAAAATGTGCCACGGCGTTCATGTGATGTTTCTCGTCTAATATTCTTCGCCAGATTGACCATGATTAGCTCTTCACAAGCAGTGGTTATATCTTTTTTCATTTGCATAACTTCAGCGAATCAACTAATCATGTCCTTGGTGATGGTTAAAGAAAGAAAATCAATTGTGTCCAATCTAGAGAGAAAACTCGTAATACCACATAGAGAAAATGGTGTTGCCATCTGATAAGAAATATTACATATTCATTTATTCGTAGATTATCAAATCATTTTTTTTTTTGTAGCCAGCATCATTCATAAGATTGAAAAGAAACAATGCTGGGTTTTGACGAAGGTGAGGATGGACTAATAAAGAATTGTACGAACAAAAAAAATACAGGAGCTGACTAGCATATAAAATTTACCGTTCCTCAGGAATCGCTCAAACTTGAGATCTTTAATGCTTGGAGGTAATAGATCAACTTGTGACATTAATCTCCATAGCAGTATAAGTGAAATCAAATACCTAAAAATAACAATTTACCATGTCAGAGAGGAAAACCACCTAGAAATTTGCATCATTATCAGGCAAAAGTACAATAACAGAAGGGGAAAACGTCTATATACATGAAGAACTTACTGAGAAATAACATGGGCAATTGCTGCACCGCTGATGCCCATCCGGAGAACAAAAATAAATAGAGGATCTAAGATGATGTTTGAAGCGTCGCCCACCACTAAATGGAAACCAAAAAACCTGAATTAATCTTTAAAACCAATTAAAAAACACAACTTTGAATACAAAAACTGTATACATTAAACTTCTGCTGATGCAATTGCAAATGCTATATCATGTGGACAATACATTTTTGTGAGTTCCTAAGATAAGAAACTCAATATCTATGGCCCATTTGCTGGCCCTCCACAGTGATAGCAATTCCAAAAGGTAATGTCTAGTAGACATACCACACTAGATGCGTCTTCCTAAATATCCGAGAGACAGGAATTTATCTCATGATCTTGCTGTGCCCTCCCTGAACCATTTTATCAATCAACAACTTTGGATTAAGGCTGGAAGGTTTTATCGAAAAAGATCTATTCACCAAAAGTGAAAAAGAAAGTAAAGCAAAGCGGAGGACTTATTCCTTTGAGAAAAGTGAGCTTTACATCATTGTCTCCATTCGACTCTACCTATAGATATGCAAGTTGGCATCATGGAGGGAATGCCATGAGCGATGAATTTCCTCACGCTTCAACACTTTGTAAATGGTGCTTATAACAAAGCTCTTGCTTCTTTAGGGTACTTGGTGACAAACAAAACCTCGGAGGTCTGAATGCATACACTGAAGCAATCAGACCCCGTTAAATGTATCTATTCAAATTTCCTTTTTGCCAAAATGGGTAACTAAACACAAAATGACATGATATAGGAGACATCCAAGTTGCTCTTTAAGAGGCAGAATGCAAAATTTGCATTCCACAATAGACTAATGCATTGGCTTCTTTCTTTGGATGCACACGCATATCCATAGCAATACTTAATTAAATTTTGTGCTAGCACCAAAAAGTCCACGTACATAAAGAAAGTTTGGCAGAAGGTGCCTTCAGCTCACCTGTCGCATACAAAGGCGTTTTTGTATCCTTAAATCCTCGAAAGATTCCTTGCATGGCCAAAGAGAGAAGAACAGCCGGAGCACCAAGTGACCTCAATGTTAGGTACTTTTGAGCAGGCATTAGCATGGGTGAGTCCTGCACCAAGAGATATCCCGTAGTCTCAGTATAATTAGCCACATGTACCAAGTTGAAGGCAAACAATTTGCTCGACTAAAAGGTATAATCCAAACCATGAGGACTGGAAAAGCAGATCAGTTTTGAAAGTAGTATGACCGAATCTCATCAATACAAGGCACAATGTGTTTCCTCATAATCAGAGCATAACCGAAGAAACACAAAACTCACAGACTTCACACCCATGAAGTTTAAGATTGGCTTGGCAGCAAATATGAGGAACAAAGTTTGCAGTATCCCAAGAACGCTCCCAATGACCAACGCCGACGAAGCTGATGGGATATGTCTTCTCTTATTGTCAAGACTATCCATTTTATTGTAACTAGTACTAGTGGATGATGACTTGCTTGTAGAATCTGGCAAAAGAGAAGTTCGTTTTTCAAACATGTCAAAAAAGTTGCACCGATAACAGAAAATCAAAATGACCAAAAAGGAGGAGCATTAGTTATCAATGTGCTTTCGAGGAATTGAGTAGGCTCAATAGAAAGGAGATTTAAATAGAGTATACCGCTCTGAGGTAACAGCTCTTCCAGTTCAACATCCCTTTCCTCGTAGACAGGTAAGCATTTGTCTCCATTTTTGTTTTCCTGTGCTTCAATATGCAATCGCTCTATGGTATCTTCTTCAGCAACGAACGAAGTTGTAATACTGACTAGAGGGAAAATTGTAATCTTCGACACTTGATTAAAAATGGCAATGGCGACTCCTACAGCTGCAAGCTCAGTCGGACCTGCATATGCACAACCCAAGATTTCGAAGAAAGTCACATCGTGAAATGGCAGAGAGATGTACGTAGTTATTGACAGTCAATGAAAGAGATATAGAGAAAAAATAAGGGTTTTGCAGCACATTAGAGAGAAAAGGCACGTACGCACAGCAAGAATGCACATTCTCATACTGTTCAACCATACATATTTGAAGAATGAAGAGATGAGCACAAGTTTCGAAATTCTTGAGTATTGAAACATACAATTGCAAACTGAGAACGAGTTTATAAAGTTTCCATCAATTTTCAATACTCCTAAGGCCATTCCAATGATTTTGAGAACATACAGAAAATAAATACCAATAACAGACAAAATAAAGTCTTACCATTTCATCTTTGCACACCCTTATATACCAACAGTGTGGGTATTTACTCTCAAACAGAATCGACACCGATTACAAAATAGTACCATCAGAACAGGCATAATTTGCATGAATTATCTAGATTCAGTCAATAAGATTGTACGTTCCTTAGCTCCATAGCATCGTTAATTGAAGCTCTCTTTCACTCTTGGGAAGCGAATTGGCAGCCAAACGATGAAAGCTAGGCCATGAGATGTTACAATAGATATGAAGTAAAAAAAGCATCACACAACAGAGTCTCCTGAATAATAACTAAAAAGAGGAGCTGATGACCGACCTATATGGCCAATGAATGCCGTATCAATGAGAGAAGCTACGGGATCCGCTGCTAAAGCCAAAGCTGCTGGGAGCGCAATCTGTGCTATTTCAATGCCGAGCTCATCTTTCTTGAAAACGTTTCTGACCACCGCATTCCAAATGACAATTAGGCATAACATAATGTATACTGGACTGAACTATTATGAAAAAAATGCTCCAACGACAAGAAATGAATGGTAAAAGCAAAAGACCAATGATCTTTGACAGGGGAAGCATCCGCTTCTCACACCAGATAACCCTAAATTGCCATGACCGAATATATGGAAATCGTTATATTCATGCACAAAAAACTTGCCCTCTTTACAGTTGTGGTAACACCTGGCTGCTAGTCCAGATTGCAATTCATGAAATGAAAGTACTAACATCAGAACGAACGATGCAAGAATTAGATGGGAAACTGGAATTTCACTCAAGAACATCAATTCAAGATACGTAGGTACCGAAAATGACTACCTCGCGTCCTTGAAGAGCATAGACAGAGGCATCTCCCTAAATTGTTCTTCGTAAGACCCTCGACCAAGATCAGAGTCTCGAGAAAAATGCAGTCCCCAACACTTCACGAATCACCGAAAGTTCACCATTTTCAGCAAGCAAGAACGAGAACGGGGTAAAAAGAAAAGACCCAACTTTCAAACCGAACAGGAACCTCCGTGGAATCAACAGAGTCGGGCTCTTGCCTTTAAGAATTTCCAGAACCAGAGTGGATGAGCCAGGCGATATGCAAAATTAAGAAAGATTCAACGGGGAGTAGGAAGTGAATTGACGAGGAGCGCTGAACAAAACCAACTGACCACGGAAATGAGAGCGAGCCTCCCCTAGATGACGATGCCCCAGATGCCGTCGGCTTTCGAATAACAATAATAATAATCAAAAGTGCGATAACAGTCACATCTTCATTTCGTGGCGGCAGCGAACTTCCTGGGCGAGGTCGCAGAAAACTGAGCGGAAGCATCGACAAGATTACCGCGGAAATACGAAACGAGATCGAGCGGCCATCGCCGGTCCTTGGGGGAACCTCGGACGTGGTTGAGCGGCCGTAACGCGGCACTCGCGTTCGATGCTTTTTGCGTCAAATCTTGCTTTCATCCTCCATAGATGGTGGTGTGCTCCAGTTTAGTTCTTCTGCATCCATACATTTTCCAAAGACTTTTACTTGTAAAATGCTTGGCTCCGTTTACTCCACAAAAAATAAATAATTTTAAAAATATTTTAAAAAATAGCACTTATATTACTTACAAATAAATAAAACAATATTTTTATCATTTATTAAAATATTAAAATATGAGTTATTGTCGATAATAAAAGCATATTCTGATTGAATAACTATTTCATATGACACAATTGATTAAATCATATTCTGCACGAGTGTAATTAGAGATGGCAAAACGAGTTAGCAACCCATTTGTTAACTCGGTTTTAATTGGCCAAATCAAATATAGATCACTTAAAATTTTAAAAATAAGTCAAAATAAGTTTGAAACTTTAAAGCCTAATTTTATATGAATTTATATGGGTTTGCACCAAATTCATATTAACTTAAACCTAAAAAGTAACCTGCCAAGCTCCAAGCAAGGACATGACTCGCCACTGTTGCTCATCCCTCGAGACCGCCATCGTTTTCGGTCGCCAGTCATTGCAATTGCTTTTCCATTGAGTAGCACGACCATCCTCTATTCTTAGTTTTAGATCACTCTCTCTCCCTAAGACTCGGGGAATTCGGAGAAGAGGTCTTGGACCCTCCACTGTGCGATTCCATGCTCAAAATAGGTTAAATGGACTAATTTTGGATTGAATCATTTTTGATCCGGTCCAAATCGAGCCCCGACCCCTCCATCCATTTGAGTGTAATGGGAGTATCGGTGCACCTTCAATAAGCTGTCCATCGCGTATTTACGAAAAAGTTCGAAGCTAGAACTAGAAGTCTAGAAGCCCCGAGCACATGATCGATTTTCGACAAAGTTTTAACTTTTGCCTCCAAAATTTTTTTCTTCATTTTCCGTTCGCCGGAGGGCGAGAAAACCCAATTTCACAGTGCGACCTCAGCTCGCTTCTCTTCGCGCCAAGCAATCTCGTCTAGCCTCGACCGGTTGCGATGGACAAGGTAGTGGCGGAGGAAGAAGAGGAGCGACAGTTGCTATGGCGATCGGGCTCCGAATCGATGGTCTCCCTCACTCTCGGCAGAGTTTTGACCTCTCTGCTCTCTGCTCGCCCCAAGAAGCTCCGGGACGCCGCCTCTCGCTTCTCTCCCGAGCTCCGATCATTTCCTACCGGTGCGTCGCGGGTTCTCTTCTCTTCTCCTCTCCTCTCCTCTCCTCTCCTCAGTCTCGTCGGACGTAACTCTATTTTTTTTTTCACGGCTGCTAGTTGCGGCGTCGCTGCGAGTTTTGGTACAGCTATTTATTCCATGCTTAACTCTGTTGATGTCAATAGGTTCTCTCGACGAGTCGCTGTTGTTTCTGTACAAGTACGTTAAGGACGCAGCTGAGAGAAAGGAGCGGTTGGATCAGATTCTCGTTCCGATGTTCGAACACGTACGTGTTTTTACCTGGAATGTTAGTTTGCTCGAGTGAATCATTTCCTAGACTGTTGTAGTTCGAATTGTTCTCTGCAGTGCGTTTTTGTTTGGAGAATACTTGCTCATGATGTTGTGGTAACCTAATTTCCTTCCTGATCGACCGAGTTTAGCGTTTGCATGGTGTGAAGCACTTCTCACTTTCAGGGCTTTTCGTTGCTTGAGATCACTATTCAAGAAGGATGTTGGTGTCGGGAAAAGAGTTGTGTCTTCAGCTAATTCTGTTGCCTAGCAATCTGTTTCGTTTGATTCTACAGTTCTAAGCACAGGAGAGAACTCTCTACTTACTAATTCAAGCTTTATCAGGAAAGTGCCTTTTAAATAGTGTGTTTGATAAGGGATGTATGGGTTCTTGAGAAGAAAGGAGCTTTGGCGGTCCACCTGGATGCCATAAATGAAAAGAAAGTTGGATCTATTTGCGTAGAGAACTAAATGGATTGTTACAAGTGGAATGAAGGGGTGTGTTAAACCTTTCTCTTTATAGGAACAAGATGTCATTTATTTCTCTGGAGCAAGGGATGTGTTATGAGTGAGCGGCTAATGTTCAATATGTTTGTGCAAATATAGGTCATGTGTCATCTTGGTGATTTTTCTAGTTTGTCTTTTAATGATTGCTTCCTTTTCTATCATTGGCTCGTTTTTTTATGAGGTAAACATTTTACTTCATTTTTTTAGGTTTAACTGATTTATTCTTTGGTCTTGCTTCTTATATCCTGTTAGCTTTGTTGTCAGCAAAATCGGGTACTTTTCTACTTATGTGCCGTCATATCTTTCGCTGTTACATGTGAAGCACTTGTTTTTTCAGTCACTGAGGAGCAAAGAATCAAGACACTGTGGCCAAATCTTGATACTTCTTGACTGGCTTGTTCAAGATGAGTTCGTTTTCCAATATTTCACAGAGAGTCTTGCTGACATTATCTCTAGAAAAGAAGATCGTTATGTATCACTGGGCTGGTGTACCCTAGTACGAGGTCTTTTGGAATGTGAGAGTGCAATCAACCAATATTTACTGGATGGTAAGGGTACAACATGCCCATTCATGTTAAGACGAAGCACTTGCGCATACCAAATCATTTTTGATATCGTTGGTTTGTTTGTGTGTTTCTTCCTGATTTTTTCATCCTTCAAAATGATTTGTTGTGATTAGAAGTGCACTCTTATTCCATTTCATGTAGTTTCTGACATCACTTAGAAGAGGATGTAAGAGTCTAATAATCTGATTTCTTTGGCAAATTTATTTCTTTTGTATTTGATAAGGTGCTTTTAGGATCCATTTCATGGAAAAAGGTTGCCTTTGGCATTCCACATTGATTTATGCTTCATCAAGGAAGCTTTCTTTTGTTGAGATGTTACTTTTAATGTTATTGTTGATGGTGGAGCTCCCTTTTCAACTTCTGATGGCAGGATTAAGGAGGAAGTACTACGTGATTCTGGAGATGCTTTGTCCATGTATTTCACATCTTTCTTCTATAATTCGCAAAGGAAGGTATGTGTCTCTTCACTTTGAAATTCCGTGACGTGCACTGATGACTCGATGCTCGCTCTGTAAATGTTAGGCATGTAAAACCTACTTTGCCTGTGAAGTATTGATTCGTGCACTTCTTGCAACTATTTTGGTTTTCCAGTACCAAGTTGATGTGTTGGCAGGCCATTTTTAGGTTTCTGTTCCTTCCATTTCACTTTGTAGTGGGAAATGGGCGTGGGTTTGTTTGTTCTAAGATGCTGTAACTTTTGCAGAGTTCAAGGATCATTGGGTTTCTAGTGCCCTGAAAAATCCGAGAATCAGTGCTTTCTGCATTGAATACGTTCTCTCTTTTCTTTATTCTATCACAAGAATCAAAGGTTATTCTGTTCAAATTTGTGGGAATCCTTTGTGAATGTGTAGATGAATACACATGTCTATCTTTCCTGTTCATTTGTGTTGCCAAACTTTTGTCGGTGCACCTTAGATAACTAAAGTGCAGTCTAAGTTAAGTGGGAATGCTGGAATTCCTCAAATGGGATACCATGGAATCGTCTTTACATAGGCAGACGGTCGTGGGGGAGTGGAGGAGTGGGGACAAGAGTTCTGAATTCAAAATCCAAAACTTGCAAATTTTTCCATGGGGGAAACGAATGGTTTCAGATTTACCGCACTGCTTCTTAAAAAACATGCCAAATTTTTTTTTTTTGTCTCTTGTTATCTGTGCTTGAGAACAAGTATGCATGTATAGCGTTTGTATTGCATAGAATTAGGAGATAGAAGACAATAAAATTAGGAACTTTTCCTTAAGTGAATAGCACTGGTCTTGCCTAGTGGACTTACATTACATTACAAGGTAACAATGTCACAAGTGTGTGGGAGGACCCTCTAGTGACAAAGGCTTTCCCTAGATGCTAATATGAAATTTGCATCAAATAATATGCTTTTGCACCTTGGAGATCAGTTCGGTCAGTTGTGCAACTGCAAATATTCTAGGATCTCAAGAGAGAGGGAGAGTGAAAAATACTGAAGACTGCATCTTCTCATTAATTTAGAAAGTGTGCATAACATGGCTCTGTTTATAGAGCATGAGAGACAACCAAAACCCTAATTACCTTTTTCATGATCACCTACTAACTATATATTCTTAGTTGTTTAATGTGTGGAAGCTATCCCATGAAATGCCACTATATGCTCTCAAGAAAATTCTCTACAGTCTTGCAGAGCGTTAATGTTGTCCTTTGGAATGCTTTTTTGCAGCTCCTTGCAAGATGGATATGAGTTGCCTTCTCGTCTTTCAATTTCCGCTGCCGATTGTTTTCTAGCTCTCACTGAAGCATTGACAAGAAAAGATGAGATTGTGAGCAACCAGAAAAGTTATGTAGATTCGGATGTATCTTTAAACACAAACGCGTGCTTGTCTGCAGCTGCTGCTGACGAGGGGACTGTAGGAATCCCAAAAATGGAACTGGAACCAAAGAATTTGCTTTCCAATCACCTTGAGGAACTCGTCAATCTGGTGCAGCTGCTCTTTGCTGTATGTCTCTTTCATCTCCTCTGCGGAGTTTAGATTGTGAGAGGATGTCAGAGCTAGTTGGTTGTTGGCAATGGCATACTCAGATCTCTTTTTCCTTGATGATGGCTGAAGAATTTTGAGAAATGATAATTTTTTTTACTGAAAATCATAAGTGCATTGGCCTGTTGATTTACTGAAGGCTTTTGGCTTGGGCTGGCCTCGTTAGTTAAGATTCTAGATTTGTCCTTATTTACATAGAGTACCCATGCTATATTGCAGTGGAGCAGAAAGAGCCGGTCTTTACACTCTAGAGGACTAGAAGGAGTTCTCAAATGGTTACTGGATATTAAGAAGCACTCTGGTTGCTCCCAAAATGAGGCAGGTCCTTTACATCTTCACCACTTTTGGGATTTTTCTGTTTTTCAGACTTCTCTATAAGTCATGATTTTGTTTCCTGTAACTTGGAAGACAGACTTAACTATAATGAAGACTCAAGAACTACTACTCTCTTCATGTTGGAAGCATTGCAGCAAGTTATTGCATTTGGAAGATCACAGGTTCTCTCAGCATCATAAAGCATGGTTGGAACAATACTTATCTGGCATTCAGGTTAATGGAACAAGTTCAGTTTATGCAGTTTTATATTTCCATCCTCCTCTCTCTGTCACTCGATAGATACCTTTAGAAACATCTATTAACGCTACAGTAATGCTGTTAGTTGGTTAAGGTACTCTTGTTCCCAAGCAAGCCAACAAGTTTGTCCTAGAAAGTAGAGGTTATGTAGAGCCCCTGTTAGTGTGGCACTGAAGCTTAAGCAATTAAATTCAGTGGTTAAGCTATTAGTTATAGGGCAAACTGATAAGATAAACCTGGGATAGAAGGTCCCACTGAAACTTATTTCATTTCAAAGAAGTTGGATGATTTGGGGTTCGTGGTTATCCCAATGCATCATCATTGGCAGAGGTATCTTGTTTATTTACTCTCGGATGATCAGTGAGTAGTACTCTGTATGTGTATAACAATGTCAATATGGATTTATTGGATCACTGTTTGTATATAATAGGTATTTCAAAAGGCTTATTAATTTCTTAAAATCGAATTTTATTGGCGGCGGAAGTCATGCAGATTGCTGTTAAAAAAAAGTCATGCACATTGACCATGATTTAAGTTAAAGTCATTTTGTGTCATTAAAAAGCAAATATTTGGCGGTGGACATTTGTTTCTTTAAGAAGATTTTAGGCAGTGGTCAGTGGAGCAGTTTCCTTGTTGGAAAATCTCAATCTCTAGCTGGTGATAGCCACGCAAGTTGGCAGCACACTTCATTGGTTACCGGTGGAAATTCTTACAAGGAACGGTCACAAAGCTCTATAAATACATGGGCTCATGCATTATGTTTTAGAAGGGAAGTCCAAGTCATTAGAGAAAGAGTTTAGTCGTTTCATAAGTTGAAGTGTTTAGAGAATAATTAAAGAGAGTGACTTGTGGTATCAAAAGAATTCTGATATTATAGCGAGGTGCACGCTATTTGGAAGGTCTGTTGTATTTTGGAGCATAGCTGCAACACAACTTTTGCACTTTGTAAAGTACAGAATTTATCTTTGAGGATAATGTTTGCATGCCTCAGATGTTGTTATTTTCTACATTTTCTATTTGTAATTCTCGTATTTTCACAACGCACCAAGCATGAACTTATTATTCAGAAAGCAATTGTGATTTTGCTTTTATTAGAAAGTTAATCATTTCTTAGATTTCCTTTTGGCGTCATATCTGGCTTGCTCAATTGCTGCTACTCAAACATGCAGTCCTGTGCAGAGAGATGTTCGTACAGGCATGAAGAGTATGATGAGGGTAGGGCTGAGACCAGAAAGTTCTTCCTGAATTGCTTATGTCTTCTATTGGGTCGTCTTGTTGGCAAGAGGCTTGAAACTACTGTGTTGGAATATGGATCGCAGATATCCCAGGTTCTTTTACCTCAGGTATTTATGTCGGAGGGCTTCAAGAAACTTTAATAGCTTCAAGAAACTGCAATACTATTGTATTTGTAAGCTGGAATCCAAGTGATCAATTTCTTAGATTCCTTTGGAAATTATAAAGCAATAACTTATGACAGTATCGGAGTTTATTTTAAGGACAAATATGCACTCTGCAGTATTGCTTTTGGATACTATTTGAATTGATAAATGCTCATTATGCATGTGGGTACCCTGGCATGATATTATCTTGAGCTAGCCTTGTGGATTATGTAATTTTCTCCATTGATTTTGAGGTGTAACCATGTAAGTTTGGAGACAGTGACAATGAGCTGTCTTGCCGTTTTTTCTTTGCAAATGACAATACTGCTGTTTTGGATAGTTAATTTGACGCTGTTGATGCCGGCGTGTAAAGATAGTTTTTAGTTATCTGAATGACATTAACTTGAAAAACTAGTTATATTGTTTTGCCATACGATATGGTAAAATATCTCTTTTGTGGCTAAGATTATGATTGGAAAGGGTTTCTGATTTGCTATCAAATATAAATCTGAAATCCTACTCAATCAAAATTGTCTGGCAAATTTATGCTGTGAACTATTTAGCTCGTTTTCATGATTCAATGTGATCAAGGTGTTTAAGATATAGTGAAATCACACTTCTTGTTCAACCATACTCTGCTGGTTTATATCGTGTTGGTTCCACTTTATCTTTTTGTAGCTAGACTGACATACTGCCCTTTATCCTCAAGCTAAACTGTGCAGATGAAGATGTGATAGATGGGATTGTCTGCATATTCAAGGAAACCATTTTCAAGTTGAACTGTTCTGATGAAAGCAGTCTTGTAGAAAAAGAACAGTTCAATGCGGTACTCCCTTTGCTGCTTCAGCTTCTGGATGAGAGGGATGGAACAGCTAGAGCTGCTGTAACGCTCATTGCAGAATACTGCTCCATGTACGTTTTCTTTTTTATCCACTAATCAGTTCTTGAGATATAATAGGTTTTTCAGGGTTCATGTAATTACAGTGGATGTTGATAATGAATTGTCAGAAACTCGGAGAATCACTGTGTCAAAGAAGTTATAGATCGACTTGCTTGTGGAAGCACTATGCAGAGAAGAAATGCCATTGATGTCATATGCGAGTTGATAAGTATATCATCAAAGACAGTGAGTGGACTCCCTCATTTGAAGTGGTAAGATTATGCTATTTGACTGATTCATGATTTCTCTCTCTCTCTCTCTCTCTCTCAGCCCAATCTATTATTCTTACTAATCTTTTGTTTGGAAAAATTACAGGGACGATATAGCAAACGGCTTGCTGAGATGCCTTAGTGATGGAGATTGTACAATTCGTGAACTGGCATCTGATTCACTTTCTAACATGGGTAAGTTCGATGACCGGATCTGCTCTTGGCCTATATACCCTGCTGGGTCACTCTATTTGAGAATCCTGTTCAGGGACATGCTTTGAACTGAGAACTGTGTTATGTCCCTTGTATTGCTTTGGACTTTAAGATCTCTCTCCCTCCTTGTTGTACAGCTAAGTGCTGTAATGAACATGTGAATCTCATGTTTTCCTCCAAGTTGATGCTTACTGTTGTTCACCATGATAAATGGAAACTATGTCAGTTATACATTTTCTGATAATGACAGTCGTCTTGATGATATTCCATATTGATTAGTTTGACTTCTTGCAGAGCCTTCAATAGTGTTGCCTAGATTGGTTCGTATCCTTTATACTTCAGACAGAACATTGCAGTCATCTGCAAGGAAAGCATTTATTGGGATGCTGAGATTGCATAAACAAAAATCTGACGTGATATTTATGCTGCTTGACTGCCTTAGGTCTCTCTCTCTCTCTCTCTCTCTCTCTCTACACGTGCCCACACATGCCCACACATGCCCACACTGCGCGTGCATGCAATTCTCTGTTTTACTTAACTATCCTGATTATTTCAACATTATCTTTTGGAAGTCCTCTTTTTAACTGTAGTACTCTTCTGTTTCTATTGCAGCAACCTCAATAGTAGCTTGGAAATTACTAAAACTACCGAAGAGAAACTTGGAGGTGTGTTTCTATAAGGATGCCGAAATTCTTCTTTTAATGGCCTTGATTGTATACATTTGTTATTTTTATTACGCTCTAAAAGTTCTTGTCGATGGTCCACATTAGCCACTAAACTGCTGCGATCTAACTATGTCAGATAAATCCCTTTATCAAATAGAAGCACTGACGAAGTTTCAGATTTTTTTCATTTAACAAGTGAAATTTAATGGGTATTTATAGATATTCATGGTTTATGTGTCTCTGTTCTTTCTGTTTCTGTGCGGTGGAAACACTATCTGGACAATTATTTCGATGGTGCGCATGAGCAATCTGTTAGCAGTTTCCACCTTTCACATGCTTACTGAGAGCAGTTCTACGGGAATTCTCACTACATCGAGCATTTAATTCTCAGAAATTCTGCTGAGTGGAAGCTTGTATTATTCTCTTGCTAGAGAATTGTAAGCATTCAAGTTCATCTTTCTGTGGCACTCGTAGAGCTGTTTACTCTATCACAGACAGTTCTATTATTCTCTTGCTAGAGAATTGTAAGCATTCAAGTTCATCTTTCTGTGGCACTCTCAGAATCAAAGTTGGAAGCTGATCAAGTACTCAGGCTGACTCCAGAGTGGTCCGACAGTGTAAGAAGATTACGGCGCTATTCTCGTATCCTTGCTTATGTTAATAAATATTAAATGGAGGTTCCAATTCCAAAGTAATTTTTTCTTTTGTATCTTTGGCTAATGCACATTACATATACTTCGGTTTATCGTTTCACTTTCCTTGCCTTAAGTGAGTACTAAATTCTCTCCGCTTTACACTTAGCCAGATTTCTCTATTGTCATGAAATGCATATATTGATGACAGTGGGGAGTTGGTATGCCTTGAACTAAGGGTATTATGCACCTGAATGAATGATAAATGAGGGGGTATCTCCTTTTCTTGCTACAATGGTTTAAAAATGACTTATGCTATCGATCATGCCTTTTTAGGCTCCCCGGACAATCATGCCATGTGCCAATTATTTGCTGGAAGAGAGCCATTTTTGGTCCTTTCCAAACATTTCTTAGCCACTTTTTCATGCAAATCGGACGATATTTTGTTCTAATAGCTTAAATGGGATCTTATATCTATATTTCCAGTTTTGCTTTTCCCCTTTAGCTTTTTTTAAGTTTAATGTTGATTTTTTGAATTTCACAGATTGAAGACTGGAAAACTTTGGTTGGATCCCTGATCGACAAGATGTTCAGTGAGCCATCAAATGCAGTTCTTGTGCGGTTTTTAAGTTATGTAAGCGAACATCTGGCAGATGCCAAAGATATGGTGCTACATCACATCCTGTTATGCATGCAAGGACAGAAAAAGTACGTCTTTTAAATGCTCGATTCTAATTTCTTCTGCTTTTTTCCCTAATGCAGCCTGTTTTCAAAGTGAAGTATCCCATACACAGCTAACTTTCTTTGTGGCTATTTCTGTGTTTTCCTTAAGTTTGAGTGTTGAAACTTGAAGAAGTAGTTTGTTAACAGACATCATAAATTTGAGGAGAATCCTCTCTCTTCTCTCTCATCCCTGCACCTATACACTAATATTTCTCCTTTTGGGCTAAGTGCACTTTTACTCTGTCTCATTGTCTTTCTGTTTATTTAAGGAGATTCTGGTGAGATTATTTTGTTTTCGATTTTGTATATTTCCTTGTGGCCTGCTATATGCTTTTCTGTGCAGTTTAATTACTCTCCTAGTTATATTTGGCAGGGTTGATGAAAGCCTGCTTGCTCTGAGGGATACCATCAATTCTGCAAGTTATGACGCGGAGAGAATGCAGAAGTCACTGTTTGAGCGCCTTAGCCCTCTACTCATTCTTAAAATTCTTCCTTTGAGAGTATTTAACGGCCTCAATTCATCTATTTTGTATGGTCAACTTCTCAACCAAGACAGTATGCATGGTACAGTATCCCGCTTTCTTAGACATCTGTCCTAAATTCTCTTCCAGTATTGTTTTCTTAATCTCCTCATATTAGTATGTAAGTTTTTAAGTGCACGGGTTGACGAGTTGCGTAGGCTTCTTGGATGAATTCATATCTTTTCTGAAAACTTACAAGTTTTACTTTTTCCTTGTGGAAATTGTCAATAACTTGTTGATGTATATGCACTATTCTTGTGATAATGCATTTTCACTATAAAGACGTAGCTATATCATGGAGTGGGTAAGAGCATTATTCGAAGGCCGCAGATATCAAGTTGGAATCACATCTTCTCCACTCAGACTAATTTAGGAGCTAGACCCATCATCCTATGGGTGTAGCCCTGCTTGTTGCATGTGGACCCCTGGGGGAAGCTGCGTGCATTTGTGGAGATTATTCGATCAAAAGTTTGGATACTTATGTTATAAAAAAGAAAAAGAAAGAGAAAGTGGAGTGCTGATGTATTTATTATCAGCAGATGTCGATGCAGATATTAAACTTAGTAAAATACTTACCTAAAAGCGAAAAAAAGAAGAATCAAAAGCTGGTTTGTGTACAACCTTTTTATATGATGAAGGAAAAGTTTGTTTGCAGCCCTCTGTTATTTGGCAGAGGGCAAGCACAAGTTCTTTGTCTTAGTGTGTCCAACTGTATCTATTACATGTAAATTTGTCCCACTGCTGATATCTTAAGTATCACACGAGTAGATGGACATTGTTAGTTCCTTTTCTGAAAATTCTATTCTTCTTTTTGTCACACTATACTTTGGCTATCTTTGTGAAATTTGTCAGCCTTTTGTTTGTAAGACCATTGCCAACTGTTCTAAAAGCTTAATCTATTAGATGAAGGCATGGTTTATTATTTAAATATTCTAACACTCCCCTCCCCCGTAGGCTGGACTTTGGCCTTGCCCTAAGGCGTGAAAATATGCAATTGGGGAGGCAAATAGGGGCTTGGAAGATTTGAACTTAGGACGTCTTGCTTTGATACCAGGATAGATTTTGCGGGACCACTGCCAACTGTTCTAAAATCTTAAGCTGTTAGATGAAGGCATGATTTATTATTTAAATATTCTGACACTGGTGATTTTATATTTTGTTTTTTGTTCTTCTGTTGTATGTTATTAGGTTCCGATTTGTTTCTCTGCAAAATTTAATGTTTATTATCTGCTGGTACAAGTATTTACTTTGGTTTTTGTGAATTATGATGCTTAATCGGAACATAATCTGATTAGACCATGGAATTTGTGGGTAATATCTTGCTCTGAGTAGAAGTGTATAATCTTCTACTCAATCTAGTTGGTTTATCCCTGTGCGAATGTTGGTTCTTGTTTACATCAAATTGAGGCTTTCCTTTGGATTGATAGGCAACTGTATTGAGCGCCTTGAGTTGGGGGAATCCTGATAGTGACTCTTATTACCCACCAGAAAGACTAGTTCAATCCAAGATCACTGCTCTTGTATGTGGTGATGCGAGTGAAATGAGTGAAGTGGTTCCCTGTTAATGTTGATGTAGATACTGACTATTTGTATTCCCAAAGTCTTGTCTCATTATGAGCACGATTGATCTTTGCAAAATTTGTTCTCCTTCTCCTTTAATTTGTCGTTTTCTTATCATCTGAGGCTGTTGCAGCAAATGCAGGTGCTGGCATCATTGATGATGGCTGTGTTGCTGCTCTCCTTCTGAAGAGGTAGATCCTTGATATGATCGTTATAAGGTTTCAACTGCCAGAATGAGAATCTAATGTTTCTATCTGGTCTGCGCACGAAATTTCAGGGCATTTTCCAAGATTGAATTCGAAGATGTTCGGAAACTTGCAGCTGAACTCTGTGGTCGTTTGTATCCTCTGGTAAATATCGGCTTAGATGGTTATATCTGTGATTATGTAACCATTCACATGAAGTATGAGTTATAGGATGCATTTTCAGTGATTTATCTGACACTGAGTCAGTCCAAGAGTACATTCGAGCTATCTATTTTTTCCTGACCTAGCAAATCTTTTGAGGATCAGTTTCGTCCTCTAAGCCAAGATGCCTTTATGTATGCTAGTCAACAGCCTAATTCAATGGGGTAGTTTTGGTAGATAGGTAGTTTAGAGGGTTTCAGAATTGGAGTACCTACTTTTGCTTTACATATTATTGTTAATTCTGGAGTTTCTGTGGAGACTCTAAGGTAAGGAATCGATGTGTTTGTATAACGGTGGTTGTTTTCCAGGTACTTTTTCCAATTATTCGCTTCCATCTGGAAGATGCTGCATGTCATCAGGACATTCTAAAGATAAAGGCTTGTTTGTTTTCAGTCTGCACCTCTCTTGTGGTAATGCTTTTACTGTGTTTGGATGACCATGTCATTTGCTTAGTTTATTTGCAACTCGCCTTTTATTCCCGTTAGATCTAGCTATGTGCTTAATTTTAATTCATAGCCTATGTGATGCATTTACCAGTTTTTTGTTTGCTTCTTTTGAGGTTGAGTTTGGAACCTCACTTTGCTCGAATTTACGCTTGTAGGTTAGGGGCAGAGATCCTGCATTTGATCCAGTGATGTTCGAGATCATAAAATTTCTTGAAGTGGTTCTGCGTTGGCCTTCGCTTGATGGTGATGATGGTATAAACAAATTTTGCTATTCAACCATATATCTTTTATTATTTAAGTTAAAGTTCGAGACTTGATATTTCCTTCCATTTCAGTTTCAAAAGCACAGCATGGATGCATTGATTGTTTAGCGCTTATGATTTGTGGTGAGCTACAATCCCCAGAATCGTTCAATGATTTTGACTTGAGGAAAATCACCATTTCTAAGGGGAAAGGTAACCCAGACTTCTCATCAACTGTGTGGTTTTGTGTTAAGGATTTTAGGATTTGACCTATGGCTTGATGTGCAGGGAAAACCGACTCTTGCTCTGTTCTCAGTCATGTAATCTGTCAATTGATAGCCAATGAAGTTGAATCCACTTCTGGTTTGAGCAATGAGCCCCCAGTCCTACCATTCCGATTATGCATGGCTAATGTTCTTATCAGTGTGTGCCAGAAGATAGCAGAAGGTGGCAAGAAATCCTTTTCTCAAAAAGCAATTCCAGTTCTCGTTCATACTATTGAGGTACACTTTATTATAAAGGGTATTGAAGTTTTCGTATGAGCTCAGCCAATGATAAAAGGATACCATTTATAATAATGCAGGTGATACAGGATGCTGATATTAGAGCTGCCTGTATTCAGGTTCTATTTTCAGCAGTCTACCATTTAAAATCTGCTGTGCTTCCTTACTCATCTGATCTTCTCAAGCTATCTCTAAAATATCTTAAAGAAGGGACACAAAAGGTACTAAGATCTATTTTGCATATATTTATTTGAATCTTTCATTTGTTTTTTATGTAATCTGCAACTGCAACCTATGATTGCATTTTATCTCCATGAGTTTCTTCCGTCTTCTTGCTGTGTTAGAGTTTCCCCCATCTCTTTCTCAGTGAAGTTAGTGACCTGAAATATTGCATGTTATGACTCAGACATTGACATGGGGCGGCACTACTGCTACAAAATGTTTGTAGAAAGTGGCCAAGTTTGCATGTAAGGAGTGATATATGTCGATTCCACATGAACTCTTTCCTCACTGTCCTTAAATTTGTAATGTGAAAGAAGCCTAAAGAATATAGGCCTAGGAAAACATGATAACGGTTTGATAGACAATCTGTTGAAGTGGCTATGTTCCACAGATGTTTATTATGGTGATGAAGCCAGTTTCTGCATACGAACTGTGTATGCAACTGCCACCGAGCTAAACCCAGTGCTTTAAGGCTATTTACAAAGTAGTTCATAATTTGCTCTGATGGAGTAGTTTTTCTTAACTTTCTCTCCTTGGTGTGGTGAAAATGTTGGAGAAGGCATTTTCCCACTGATCAATATGTCGAATACATTCTGCAAATTCTTGTTCCTCCATGGCAAAAGCTCTCACTTTTATTGTGGCTAGTGTAGTTGTTAGATGGATGAGTACATGCTAATTATTGATTTGCAGTTTCTATTTAAGTGCCCATCATATTGAGAGGTTGTTATTTCTCTCAGGAAAGAATGGCTGCTGCAAAACTAGTTGCATCTCTTATGGCTAGTGAAGATGCGATTTTGGTTAGCATATCGGGTGGACTAGTGGAAGCAAGATCTGTACTTTTAACTATATCAAGAACTGATCCTTCAAAAGACATTCGAGAAACATGCAAAAAACTGGTAATGTGCATATCGTCCTCTTGAATTTGGTCCCTGCACTCATTTTGCCGGGTGAAAAGTGCTTCGTCAGACTGCTCGATGAAGATTCACCTCGCAGCTGTACGAAGTTGTCTTCTTCTCTCATATTGAGAAGTATAGAAAGAGCTGTTGAGAGGCTCCCGCGAAGTATACCCATCTTTGTAGGTGATGACGAAAAAACAAAGTTTTGGTCGTATCATCATACAGATAGTTGTTAAAGAAAAGTTAATGATGGGACCAAGCTAGTTTTCGGTTGAAGTTGCCTTTCTTATTTTAGACGACTAAGTTTATTTTTGTGTACTGCGCCGTCTTGCCATGGGTAAGTCAGCATTGCAGATTGACTTCCGCTGTGACCAAATGTACTTCTTTTTGGTCGAGTGACCTGGTAACGGATACTGATGCGGTGCCTCACTCATGACTGAGATGTGCATGTATCTTTATAGTCTCATTTCTAGTGTTATGTGGTGTGATCAGGTGAATCTGTAGAAGTCCTAGGGGTCGTGATGTTGCGACAGATATAGCGTATCGATTCTCTAATCAAATTGTGATGGTCGATGGGTAACGTTGCTACCTGCATGGTCCATTTATCTTTTCTTTCGTTTGTCTCGGTTCCTGCTTTCATCTTCACTTCTCACTCTCATATTGATTTGCGTCTGACGTAATGAAGCTGCTCCGGTTTCCCAATTTCGTGAAATTCGGAAGCCATTGGAATGCACAAGTACTTGGTGCTTAGGGAATGCCATCTTGAAGAGGAGAACTTGTTTGTCGTTGAAGTTACTCCTTGTATAGCGTTCCATGAGCCAATCCTGGCTGATCTCGGTACTACTGTTTCCCGTAGAACTTAACCCGCTTATCAGCCAGTGTTGCACATGTACCTACACTAGCATAAATAAAAGGGCGAAGCGCATCGCAAGTCCTAAAATTTTTCAGTTGTACTAAATTTGAAAGTTTTACGATTTAATTTTAGGATTTGATTGTATTTTTTTGAAATTTTAAAATTAATTGCATTTTAATGATAAAATTTACTATTATCAGTGAATAAAAGGATGTATATCAGCAATTCACTGTAGTTCCTGGAATCAATAAAGCATGCTGTGTAGAAAAAACAGACAAAAAAAGGTGGTTGAGGCATTTATACCTGACAACTTTATTCTCTCTTTTGGAACGTTGGACAATATTGTTTCTTTTCTTTTGCAACTTGGTCTGAGATTGAGATAGAAAAGCGCAAGAAGATGAGGGAAAAACCGAAACAAACCCATGACAAGAACCGAGAACCCAAAATCGTGACAGAGAAGTAGAACCGGGAAAAAGGGGGAACGCCTTTAAATCGTAAATACATAAGCAAAAATATAGGATAGGATAGGAAGGCAAACTGAGAACTGATCATGTAATAATATTTGGAGGATTGTAAGATTAACGGTGGACAAAAATAAATAAATAATAAATAATTTAAAATTATTATGAGGTCTATTGACTCATAATTGTTACGCTAGCAAAGCCACAAGTGATTCCTTTCTGCTCCACTTGTCATACATATTCCTCTCCTTCTTCAACTCTCTTCTCGTCTTCACTTGCCACGATCACTCACACGCACCCCCTCTCTCTCTCTCTCTCTCTCTTGACATAATAAGTCTTCCCACCACCCACAAGAACCTCACAAACCATCCCCTCCCCCCATCCCACCTTCCCAAGATGACCGATGACGAGAAGCGCCGTCCTCCTCATAACGCGCGTCGATTCGCGCTCACGGCCATCACCGTTGTCCTCCTCCTCGCCGGCGTTGCGGCCCTCGTCGTCTACCTCGTCTACCGCCCCGAGCGGCCCCGCTTCTCCGTGGTCGGCGCCGCCGTGTACGACCTCAACGCCACGTCCCCGCCCGTCGTCTCCACCACCATGCAGTTCACGCTCCTCATCAGGAACCCCAACCGGCGGGTCTCCATCTACTACGACCGCCTCTCGGCCTTCGTCTCATACCGGAGCCAAGCGATAACCCCGCCGGCATCGCTACCGCCGCTCTTCCACGAGAGCCGGAGCACGGTGGAGCTGTCCCCCGTGCTGGGCGGGGCGGCGGTGCCGGTGGCGGCGGAGGTGGGGAACGGGCTGGCGGTGGACGAGGCGTACGGGGTGGTGGGGCTGAGGGTGGTGGTGATGGGGAGGTTGAGATACAAGGCGGGTGCAATAAGGACGGGGCATTACGGGCTCTATGTGAGGTGCGACGTGTTGGTGGGTTTGAAGAAGGGCTTTGAGGGTCAAGTGCCTCTGTTGGCCTCTCCTCCATGCAAAGTTGATGTGTAAAAGTTGTGGTTTAACGTGAAAAGTCGATAAATTATTAGTCCTTGCTTGTAATTAAGTTTTTACGAGCTTGCTTGCTTCTTCCTCTTTTGTTAACTATGTTTAGTGAAAATATATGTGCAACATGACTTTACTCTTTCGATATTTCTTTTCTCCCTCTCTTCTTCTTCAGTTTGCTAGGGTTTAGTTAGGTCAACTTTGATCTGCTTGCGGAGCTGCTGCTGCTGCTTCTTCTTCTTCTTCTTCTCATGGCCACCACCTCCACGAGTCTCTGATTCTGCAGGAAACACGTAGGGCGACGAGTCGGTGCGGACACAGGACACGTGCGGTCGACCATGTTGTTGGCCACGTAGTGTGGTTGTTCATGTCGTCTTCCTCGCCACGCGTGTACCTCAGGAGAAGGTGGTGATCTGTTTTGAATCGGGTCTAACACATGACCATGCTCGCTGGGAAACGAACAAGATATGATGCAATCGGCCTAATATTCTATTGAGGGCCACTAAGTTTATCGTCTGTTGTGTTTTTGTTTCACCAGGTCACCCATCACTAATCTAATACAACTAGTCATTCGAACCTTCTAAGCAATTTACGAAATGTAGTTTTTACCGAGCCGCATTTAAGTTAAAGTTGCTCCTCGACGTATTTCTAAAAGGGTTAATATCACGAAAAATCTCAAACTGATACACCTATGACAAATTTACCTCAAATTATTTTTTTGACCACAAAATCTCAAACTAGTACACTCGTGACAAATTTACCCCAAACTATTTTTTTGACGACCAAAAATCCTAAACTGGTATATCTGAGACAAATTTACCCCAAACTGGTACACTTGCGACAAATTTACCATCCGTTAGTTTTCGCTAAATTTTACCATCAAATTGATGAGTTAGATGACATGTAACCCATTTGGAATTTTTACCCTTTGTTTGTCATTGTTGTATCGGTTTGAGATTTTTCGTGATATTAACTCGATTTAATGGAAACTAACATAGGATAAATTTGTCACAGGTGTACCAGTTTAGCGTTTTTGGTGGTCAATAAAATATTTTGGGATAAATTTGTCATATGTGTACCAGTTTGAGATTTTTTGTGATAAAAAAATAGTTTTGGGTAAATTTGTCATAGGTATACCAGTTTGGGGTTTTCCGTGGTAAAAAAAATAGTTTGGGATAAATTTGTCACAAGTGTACCAATTTGAGGTTTTTCGTGGTATTAACCAATTTCTAAAATACATTTTACCAAAACAGGGGAAAAGTACCAAAAAAGTCACAAACCTATTGCATTGGTACCAATTCAGTCCTAAACCTCTTGATATTTGTACCAATTTAGTCTATCCGGCAACGTGGACGCCGGCGGTCCTACGTGGCACTGACGTGGACATTTGAGGTAATTTCTTTTAAAAAAATTATTTTATTTTTAATCAGTTTTTTTCGTTCTTTTTTTTTTATTTACGTTTCCTCTTCATCGCTTCAGCGCCCCTCCCCCACCCCCACCCCCGCCCCAAACCCCCCCCGGGCGTCCACACAGGAACCACCCGTCGCGTCATGCCGGTCGCAGCTCCGCCCAAGACAGATTGCAGCCGCCGCAGTGGTCCACCTATAGAGTCACCGTTGGTCAGAAACTCCAGTGGTGTGCTTCGGCGAGACCTTCCTGTTGCGGCTCCCCCGCCTAAGTCAGTCCAACAGCTTCGCGACCCAGCAGATCCAGACGATTCGCTCGCCACTCCGGGGAACATTCAGCGTTCCAGTGAAGCCCAGCAGTCCCTTAGGCGTCCCTGCAGTTTTTGTCCAGATCCGACGAAGTCCAGCTATTCAGCGGCCGCGCGTTCCCCGACGGCCCCCATCCGTCGCCGTCGCTACACCCAGCACCGTGGCCTTCTGTAACATCCGATGAAGAGGAAACGTAAAGCTGTTCGGGGGGTGTTAGCGATGAAGAGGAAACGTAAAGCCAAAAAACAAAAAACAGAACGAAAAAAAGTGTAATTTTTTTAAATATATATTTTTAAAATATTACTTCAAACGTCCACTGTGCCACGTAAGACCGCCGGCATCCACGTCAATGATTTCCAATTAAAATTAGCCGGATGGACTGAATTGATATTAATACCAAAAGGTTTAGGACTGAATTAGTCTAATTGAAAAGTTTAGGACTGAATTGGTACCAGTAAAATAAGTATAGAATTTTTTTTGATACTTTTCCCACCAAAACACAGTTAAGGCCTTTGCATTTTCTCAAAAAACATTCTCCTAAAGTCACACTAAATGCACCCAAAGTAGTGCTCCTTGGAGACGTGTCTGTCGCTACGCGAGGAAGGTCATCATCGGATGCATTTCCTACACGATTACCACATTTTGCAAGTACAACTTCTAACTCAGGCCATTGTTACAGGTGATGGATCACTTATAAAAAGTATATTAAAAATCAGAATTGGACCAAAATGACGTCGTTTTAGCCACGTCATCGTCACGCAGGAGAGAGAAAATATTAAAAAAGTCACGTTAGCATTTTTCGTTAGTCAAATTGGATGGAGTTAACGGAATGACTCAATTGCACCAATTTGATAAGTTTTAGGACTCGATTGCTCTTGTTGCAAGTTTTAAGACTCAATTGCATTTTCGTGACAAGTTTTAGGAATTCTTGTGAATATATCTCCGCCCAGCCCGGCCCCTCCCAGCCCACTCATGTAACCAGACAGGCTTTTCGGGTTTGTTGGTTTGGTTTCGTTGCAATTAGGTCTAATTTCAAGGTTTAGTACTATGTGTTGGTCCACTAATCCAGCCCATCCCGATAGCATAGTTGCCTCTAAATAAATGAGTTTTGACGTCACAAATGTTAATATTATGACGTGATTGATTTAGCAAATAGACGTGGATATGAGACCCACGAAGGGAAGTTTACCGGATTATTTATCATCTAGGTCGATCTTGGCTTGTGCAGGTATGAGTAGTTCGAAGCAATTTGCGCATAGTTGATGGGATTCGAGCGAAGATCTCTGGCTTCATTAATTGAAAATTCCCCAGCGTTCCAACCAACTTAACTGACCTGAGGGAGGCGTTTAATCTTACGAAGGTTGATACCATTGGCAATGAAAAGACCACCCTCACCGAAACACTCATATCATTTGGGTAATCCCCAATCCTTATCGAGCTAGATTCCAGCATAAAGAATCCAGCTACATTTAGGCGATCGGTGACAAAGAAACAACCAAATATCGTAAGGCCCGATCAATCCCATTCAAAACTCGAGGATTCACACTCGTAATTCCCAATTCATTCTCTGCGCGGAACGAGTGGAAGCCCAAGCCTCGTTCTCGGGACTTAATTCGGCCATGGGCGAACTCCAAATCTAGTCAAACTATCATAAGATCCGAACTCAGAGCAGTCCGTCGATGGACCAGCCACAATTGAATGAACTCGTGGTGATTTCCTCGAGTGATGGTCTCCCGATTGTGTCGGTGATCTAATCTTTTCTTTTGTGGCCACAAAAGAAAACCGCTGAATGCGCCGCCGGTAATGATCTCAGTCGGCGGGCCACGTCGCTAGGTTTGCCCAAAAAGTCCACGTAACCATCTTCTCGGCCACTAATTACTGTTCGCTTTTTCCGCTCTTCTTCCTCCTCCGCCTTTCGGCCCCAACAGTTGTTGATTACTCCTTTGAAGAATTTAATTTACAAATTATTATTATCGCATTTCTTTTCTTTTTTATTACTGCCCAAAATTAATTGTGAGGTAAGTCGAGAAAATTCCGTAATAAAGAAAGGTGCTTTTTGAGAAATGACTTTCCTAACTTTAAGCGTGTGTATTTTCTTTTTTTAAATTGTAAATGGATTTTTGTTTTCCGTTCAAAAAGTTTGTAAAATTAATTCGCGAAAGATTATGCCTTGTAAGAAGAAATCTTAAGTATTGATTAGTACTGGAATTAGACGAGGCCATATGTTGGTCAACCTTGACCCGTTGACTTGCCGTGCTCTGAACTTCCGACGGTCAGAATCTCTTTGCATTTCCAAAATTTGGTCAAACTTCTTTTTTGGGTCGAAAAACTCTAGACCAAAAAAAATCGAATTTCGTCTCTTTTAATAATTTCTTGTTTAATTTTTAATTTTAAGAACAAAAGAAGGAGCTAGAATTATAAATTACGAAACCATAAAAAAAAAAATCCCCCGCTTCATAAATCCAATAATAAAACCAACCTCTCTCTAAAAGTCCAATCAGAGTACGTTTCAACGCCCACCATCACCCAATCTCTCTCTCTCTCTCTCTCTCTCTACGACGACGAAGACGACGCCCCGCGGGGTCTTTGCAGAGACATCAGAATCCGCCGACTCCATCCGTTTCGCCGGAGCTGCGGACCGTCTCGCCCCGGATCAGCGATTAGCGACGGTGGTGGCCGATTATGCTGCAGCTATTACTCGCGGTGGCGTTCTCGGCGGTGCCGTTGACGCTGTACGTGCCGCCGATCAGGAGCCTGAACCTCTTCGTCGAGACCCTCGAGGACCTGCTCCGCCAGACCACCCTGTACACGCTCAGGGCCTACCCTCGCTTCCGCCTCGCCTTCACTCGCCTCTACAACTCCCTCCTCCGCCTCTCCAGGAGGTAGGTTTCCAGTTCTTGATTTTCTTTCTCGTTTCTTGCTTTTCTGTAAATTCGGCCGGTTGCTGCTGTCGCAGTAATCGATTTCAATTGTAATATCTCTCAGTTAGGGATTCAGGTATTTCTTTGCACGCCCAATATATTGCTTCTCCTCCGAATCTCGATTTGTTTCTTCTGTTCGACCCTTCTTCTAGTGAAGCTCTGCTTCGGTTTGATAGAGAAGGGATCTGAGGTTGGGAAATATCACAGCTTAGTTTGGTGTTCATGGTTGTGTTGTTACGGGCAGAGACAGGGGTCTCGCCATTTTTTTTGTATGTTAAGCAACAAATCCATTTCCATGTGGGTCTTTTCTTTTGTCCCTCTTCTCAGTGTTATTGGTGGCGGTGATTGGTCCTCTGTCTATTCTGGGAAGTAAGATGAAAGTTTGAATAAGCTCGTGAGGCTGACCTTAATTTCCAGGGCATTGTACATTTCTTTTTCCCCCTCGCTGTACCATTCTTATGGATATATAATGGAGATGGTGGATTGACTTAGATGTTCTTGTGGTTATCAACTCATTATTTATTACGGCACAGAACAGAAACAGGTAGGAGGAGGATGGGTTTGGTGGGGGCATTGATGGACCTAACCAAGATTTTCTTTTCCTATGCAAAGATGCCATACCGGCAGACAAAAGAAAGGGAGAAGCAAAGATTAGGATGGACCGATTCAAGAATTGGATGAGAAACTATGTGGGTGAGTGAGTAATAGCATCACCCACATAGTGAATTCGAGATCGTTTGTCCTGTCAGACAAAACCAAGCACCATCATTTTTCCTGGTAAGTGGATAATGTACGTGTCTGCATCTTGGTTAACAGTAGTTTCTTGGTCGTTAGCGACAACAAGACGCTGGCGAATTCTTGATCCGCCCATTGCCTGTTTGCTCTGAAATTCTCTTTATGGAAAGAGATTTGAGGAAGCTCCTCACTTGCACCTTTCGACAAACGGCTGATGTGCATGAATCACGTGGGTCATATTAAAGCAAAGACTTAAGCGAAGCACTTGATTTTTGGTTTCTGTGATTGCTCAGCATGCTTGTAGATGTTATTGAAGGTGACCCATCTGGTGTTTTATAAATCTGAGCAGGTAAAAACAGAGATTCTTCTGGTATTTATCCTCTTTGATTATAGTCTTTAACCCATTTCGTACGCCTTTCGACTTCAAGGACATAAGGCTATGATTTGATTGGGATAAGGATGCACCTTAAAGATCTCCTGTTTTGTCCTTCGAGAAGTTGTTGTTTCGTGGCATTGCCAACACCACCACCACCACCACCACCGTCGGTTTGGTGGGGCCACTGGGTGGTTGGCGGCCTAACACGGTAGATGTTCTTTGCCCACCGCCACGAGTGACGGAATCTGCCGACCATTTGAATGGGTGGTTTGGTCAGTTGGGTCACACGCTTGGACCCATCGCTCCATGGTGGGTTCCTGGTGCATCCTCCTTGGTTCTAGACTCATTTGCCCGAGTTGGGCGGCATGCATAACGGTGATACGCGTCACGCGAAGAAATGAAGCAATTAGAGACGCGAGATCTATCAAACATATTAACATGAGTTATTCGAACGAGATGCTTGTTGAAAGTGTCTTGTGATTGGTTGATTATATCGTATTAATCAGACAATGGACATACAAAATTTATTGCTTGTACCCCACCACTTGTTGTTCTAAGTGTTGAGTAGCGAAGATCTAACTACCTGGACGGTTTAAGAATACGATTGGGTGTTTACTGCAGTGCATATGCGCTGGTCGATGTCAGGTATGGTAGTCTTCATCCACGTCTTCCCGAAAGGATTAAATTGACAGATCGTCAGAATGTCCATAGCGCTCGAAGAGCGATGTGGACAGGTATGGACTTCTCGGGCCTGATGGCTAAGTCTGGACATGGGTTTTTAAGTCAGATATCCCATTCGGTGGCCCATTGATCACGTGAATCCACATGTTTTGGTTGAAAATATGAGCAGAGTACATAATCGTGTCGTCATAAAAAAAAACTGAAAAAAATTAACGGACTAAAAATGGAAGTGATTTGTAACTTATAAGTATGAAGATCATGTACACTCTGCGTGTCAATTGTCATATTTCCGTAAGATTTTGAATAGAATTTTGTCGGACGAACTTATACTTTGGTCGGCGGATTATGCAAACTTGTTGCAAAGTAAAGTACGGGGGATTGCTATTGATCATCTCGCAAAATGCCAGTAAGTCTTAAGTATGGATAGACCTAGACTGAGGTGAACCAGACACATTTGTTGCCTTTCCAATGATTGAGCCAATATTGGGTTCTTTTGAAGTAAATTCTTGAGAATTTCGAACAATCGCAATTAGAGGTGATCATTGGTCATGCTCAAGCCGGGCCTCATCTGGTCCAAAGGCCAGATTTTCTAACGTAAGAGCATTGTCCTAGCCAGTGCTTGGATTTTGGCCCGGTGGGCTTGGATCACCCTGGCCCAACTTTTTTGTTTTTTGGGGAGTGAAAATGGTGACCTGAATGTCATGCTAAACATAACGTGTAGATTGTTTGTGTTAATTGATTTTGTAATTGTAATTAGTTCAAGGAAAATAAAAATAAAAAAACGGGCCTCGGCCTAGCACTTGGGCCGGCCTGGCCCGTCATTGTCAAGGCATAAATGTACCGGGCCGCGCGCGGGCCGGCCCAGGCACTGCCCGAGGCCATTGTTAATCACAATCACTAATTTTATGGGAGAAAAAACAATGTTCGGGTCAGTTTGAAGCCCGCATAAAATCCAAAAGGGATGGATCACACCGCATTGTTTTTTTGTTTTTTTCAAATTGTCCAAAAAGTCCCAAATCTATTGCATTTTTGGCCAATTCAGTCCTAAATCTTATAATTTTTTTTGTCATGCCAATCGAGTCCTAAACTATTTGACAATTTAGTCCATTCGGTCAATTTTGACTGAAAATTGATGACGTAGTCGCCGTCCGTCCTATGTTGTATGGTCGATGCTGCCGTAGACTTTTTTTTATATTACTTTTACTTTCAAAATTAATTTTTTTCGTTTCTTTTTATTTTATTGTTGAGGGCCAAAAGGGGTTGCCGACCACCGGCCCACAGGGTGGGGCTCGCGGCCGTCACTCGCCACTGGCCATCGCACATGGTTGACTCGCTCAAAGCTGGGTGAGGGTTGCGTGTGAGGGCAGCGAGCCTCGCCAGCTACTGGCGAGGGCTTCTTGGCCGGCCCTATGCAAAAAAGAGAGAAAGGAAATGAAATTTTTTTAAAAGTTCAAAAAAAATTAAAAAAAATTAAAAAAAATTTCACATCGGCATCGACTGTGCCACGTAGGACAAATTGGCTGGAAAAATTAAATTGGCAATTATCAAAAGGTTTAGGACTCAATTGGCACAATTAAAAGGTTTAGGAGTGAATTGGCAAAAGTAGAATAGATTTACAAGTTTTTGGTCAATTTCTCCCTGTTTTTTTCGGCATTCTAAAAGGTGTCTAAAATTTTTCGCGATTGGAGCGGATCCTTCATGGAGCAGCATCTCTCATTCGATGCAGCTTTGTTCAAGTGACTCCGTGAGTTTCATTCTCTGCAAAACGGCAATGACTGACCCCGAGAGAGAGAGAGAGAGAGAGAGAGAGAGAGAGAGAGAGAGGCATGGGATAAAGGTGAAGCCCTCCCCCCCCCCCCGGGTATCAGGAGGGACGTATATGCATGTGAGAGAGAGACGAGCTCGTGAAAGTGGAAAATGTGGTGGAGGTGGTGAGCAGCTCCTTCCTCGTTCTTGGAAATTCCATGCATGGTCTCCTCTCTTTTCTTTCACATATGCCATAAATTTGACTCGCTGCCCTGCTTTTGGAATCCAAAGCAAAGCAGTGTCTCATGCTTCACTCGGACCGGCATCCTCGTAACCTCGACTCAAAAATCGATCATTCTGTTCGAACGAGAAGATGGTCGGCCAGCCCCGTCCGCCATGTATGCGAGTGGCATCGGCAAATTGTTGTCGTCAGTAGGATGGTAGTGATAGGGTCGGTTATCTATTCAGAAACACATCCAACGATGGTCATTTGAGCGGGAGCCTAAGAGTCCAATTATTTTTTTCGGGCTGTAATTGACTGACCTATTAGAACAAGCACGCGCATGTGTGTATATGCTCGCGATCTCTCTCTCTCTCGATTGCGAGATGCCAAAAGAGATAGAGAGGAAGGCTAATTTTGACTTTCGAAAGCTAGCCGTTCCCATTAAAGATTCGAGGATGACATTCATGAAGGATCACAGGAAAATGTAACGAAGCAAGCTATGCGGGACGACTCCCACTTCAGCTTCCTTTTGTCCCTTTCTCAAAGGTGAAACCCTGGTTGCCGATTCACGTCTCTGACTTCGCTCGTGGTTCCCGTTGACTTGTGACTCCTGACCGGACGACCGAAGCTTGGAATCCATATTCTTCTTGGGCACGACAATGGCCATTACAGATCACCTCCTGGAGCTACTGCTATAGCAGTTGGAAGAGGGCAACTGAGATCGAAAGTCTTTAGATGATGGGATGAGCTGGGAGGGATTATTCTGGTCGCTTACTTGCCTTAAATGTGCAAACTTTATCTTCCACAAGAAGATGATAACTGGTCTCCTATTGTTGGTAGGAGACATATCTGAGTGAGTATTGGGAGCACGCAACAGAAGAAACCCAATACCTTCATATGAAAAAATCTCCAAAAGAGAGCTCAAGTCCGAGTCCATCAACATATCCAGATGAACTCACCTTCACTCAAAAGCCCACATTACTCAAAAGCTTAATACAATGAGTTATGAGTCAACTAAGATATATTAACTGCTTCACACCACATTAATTCTCCAATGTGAAACTTATCTAACACAACTCACACCTGCCTCCTAACACTGACGATAGCGTGTAAGCGTTTGTACGATCATGATTTGTGAGTGAATTGACACATTACTTGTTCGATTAGCAAGATCGCGCACAAACACTCATTCCCGAAATGAAGATTCGATCCGGAAAGAAATTAATGGAGATGAGGCATCAAAGCAGCACAGAAGGAAGATTTAAATCCAAGCAAATGAAGGGATTAAAGGAAAGGAAACAGAACATGAGTTTGAAAATAATAGGAGCAAATATGCTTTCTCTCTCTCTCACTAACGGTCACAGCCTCATGGGCTTGAAAGAACTTTTTCCCCCGAAACGTGACTTCATTTAAACCCAAAGCCTCAACCCCCCCAAATCTCTACATATCCCGCGCCCTTTCACCACAGAATTCTTGCACTATCACTCTGCTCACTTCACTTCACTTCACTTCACTTGGAGCTCACACTCTTGCTTATAGAAACAAAGGAAAGATGGACAGCTCAAGAAAATCTCCGATGAAACCGTGGAAAAAAGGCCCGGCCAGAGGCAAAGGCGGCCCTCTAAACGCTTCGTGCTCGTACAGGGGCGTGCGCCAGAGGACGTGGGGCAAGTGGGTCGCGGAAATAAGAGAACCCAGGAAGAGGACCCGACTCTGGTTGGGCTCTTTTGCCACTGCCGAAGAAGCGGCCATGGCTTACGACGAAGCCGCTCGGAGATTGTACGGGCCCGACGCTTATCTCAACCTACCCCACCTCCACCATCAACCGCCGCCCAACTCCTCCATTTTCTCATCGAACGGGTCTCTGCATCAAAAGTTCAAATGGTTCCCATCCAAGAACTTCATCTCCATGTTCCCTTCATGTGGCCTGCTCAACCTGAGTGCTCAGCCCAGTGTCCATGTCATCCACCAGAGGCTGGAAGAGCTCAAGAAGAATGGAAGCTTTGGTGGCGCAGCTTCTCCTTGTTCATCTTCCTCAGACTCGAGAATCGACGTTAGGAGGAGAATCGACGCGGAAGTCGGTAAGTTGAAGGAGAAGGAGGTCGAGATTTCGTCGGAGAGAGCCATGGTGGCGGGGCATCGCGAAGAGAAGCCTCAGATTGATCTAAATGAGTTCCTTCAGCAGTTGGGAGTCCTGAAAGAAGATAGCCAGTCGGGAGAAGTTGTCGATGTGCATGGAACTGAGGAAGGCCTGTTCAAGGATTATGAGCAAATAGTGGCTCTTGATGAGAAGGGATTCAATTGGGATAGTTTGATGGAGATGAATGGTTATGCTGATCAACAGGTTTATGCAGAAGGCAGCACTTGCCAGGTTTGTGATATTACTGAGGAGCTCACTTTGCCTTCCACCATCTGGAATTTCTGAAAGGAGCATCTGACAGTGACACTAGGAGAATAGTTTTCATACAGTTCAAAACCAGTTTACAGAGTTCAATGTGAGAGAGAGAGAGAGAGAGAGAGAGAGAGAGAGAGAGAGGGACTTCTAGAGTCTTATGATCCACCGGAATACTGACAGTGTAGAATGTTGATCCCACAATTTTCGGCATTTATTTTCACCTTGCATTATATACTTCAGTCTTCAAACCTAATGATTTAACAGAAAGCTTGACTAAAGTTGGAATACAGTTATAAAGGTTCTATAACATTATACTGTCTCTTGGGTGAGAAATAAAGAAGCCGCGTTTGGTTGTCCAGAGCCAAAAAGAATCAAAATGCTAAGGCTGCCAAAAGAGAGAGATCAGTAGCTGGAAATGAACCATCATAGATTTCTTTATAATGTAAAGCAATTGCCATCAATATCTCAATATGCAGCGTTAGACATAACTGTCATTAAATCAAGATAGACTGCTCAGGCTTGGCGAAGCAACCTTCAGATTCCCTGGTACACTCAATTCACATAACATTCTTTTTTCGGGTGTCGAAATTCTAGGCCCTAAAAATTAGTCCAAAACCTGTATGACAAGTACCCCAAAGGACAGCAATGACAAAGGCTTCAGCTAACCAGACAGTTTGCTTATTCGTTGCAATACTCTGAGGCACTTTGATACTCGCCATGCTCCTCAAAGTACTCAATTAGTCTCTTTAAGAATCCATCCCTACTCACCGTTTCAGTATCACAGATGAGACAACACTGTCTTCTTGCCCGTGTAACAGCCACATTCATTCGCCTGCGGTCACTCAGGAAACCAACCTGCAATGAAAACAGAAAGGAAGATGAAAACACATTTCTCCATGTTGGTCCTATGCTGAAGTAAAATGAATCGGGAACAAAGAAACAGACTCATGGATCATAAACAAGAACTACCTCTTTCTTTGAATTTGAACGGACCATTGATATAATGATTGCTTCCTTTTCCCGACCTTGAAAACCATCCACTGTTGAGATTTCCATATCCTTAAGTTTGTTTTCATTGCCTTTCAGCATCTTCAATAAAACCACCTTCAGGACCAATGAGAGGCATAGTGAGACTACTCTGTATTAATCAAACATGACTTGCGTGCAATCACATTATTCAATAGCCGTGGTTTGGAAAAAAAACAATCTACTAAATAGTTTGCAATTTTCAACTTCAATCCACATCAAACGTCGAGGTATCTTTGGCAAAGAGCAGGTACCTGTGCAGCATAAGGTGTTATGACTCCAATATCAGAAGCAGAGACTCCAGAGGAGACAAGTCTTTTTGCATGAGCAATCGCAACCTCAGCTTCGCCCTCGTTCAATGTGCTTTCCTCTTCATCTTTCTTTTCTTCCATGTCACACCTAGAAATCCACAAGAGCAGAGAGAAGTTTTCAGAATGAACATTCTTACTCGGCATAAGTGACGCAATGAAATGAATAATTTGTTATTATACTGAAACAGCTTCAGTTGTGGTAAAGTTTGTATTGTCGCAATTACTTGTTCCCATTTTGGTGATACTATGATACTAGCTGTCATTTGCATTATTTCTTTATATTAGAAGATATGTATATATACACATACATATCTACAAACAGTGAGATCGTAACTAACAGATTGCCTGATACCACAGACAGTAGATTCGATATTGAGATTTTGAATTTGCAGTAGGGAAATGCCAAACATGGTTTGACCTCTGGAGAAAATCGTATAAGCAAGCATATAACAACCCACATACCCAGCTATGTCAATGAGGAGGAGGGTCGGTTCAGTTGAACTTGATGACTTCACATCCTCAAGATCAAAAAGCCTATGGGAAGCAACGCTGGAATGAGCTTCAATCTGTCACAGATATTTCAACTAATCAAAATCAACAATATAAATAATATTGTCCATTCGACAATGAAGCCCTCTTTCAAAATTCTTCTCTTATCATTAATTGAATAAGCACCTTACTGTTATAGAGCTCGTTCGAAGACCAATTCATGATGAGCTCATGCATGCGGTACTGAACAGTAAGCATGGATGTGACTTCATCTCCATATAAAGTTGCCAGGCGTTCAAAGAGTGTTCTTCCTAAACCCTTCTTCTCAGCCTCAACACTTTGGATGGTTGGTGGAAGCTGAAGATGGTCTCCAACAAGTATACATCTAGAACCCTGAGACAACAACACAGATCATATAATGGTGCATGAGTGCCGGCTTTCCTAGCTCTTCAGATTCAGCTGTCCCTTTTTTTACATTATCTCCTGTCCTTGCTGCCTGAGATTGCTGTTAATTTGGAAAAGGAAAACCATTCGCTCACCATGAGACTATAAGATCCTAGTTTGAGAGCATGTTCATGATTTTCGCTTCTATTTACACTTGAAAATGAAAAATAGTAGTGATTACTTAGGTGACATTTGAGAAATTGCTTTCCCAGAAAATTACAGGCAAGTGCTTTTGGATTTTTCGCTCACCAAGTGAAAACAGATTTTAATATTTTCACTCTTTCAGCAGAAAATGAATATCACAACGGTAACACTGTCTCAAAATTTGCCTTCTTGTTGAAACAATTTCTCTCGTGGTTCAATATTATTCATCTATAGATATGCACACAAGCAACCAGACCATAGGAAAAAAATGGCTGTTATTTCTCCCCCAGAACAAGGACAAGAAAATTGTGTTTGACCACAAAAAGAAAAGAAAAAAATGTGCTCTGTCCAAAAACAACACAGATACTTCTACTCAAGTTAACAATCATTTCAATCACTTACCTTCAGTATAGCTATCCAGCATGCTATCTCAAGTGCCTGAGCTGCTTCATCAATGATCACTAAATCAAATGATGTATTTTCCAACTTTCGAGAAAATGCACCAGTCAATGTTGACAATACCACATCTGCATTCTTAATAACGTCTGTCACAGCAAGCCGCTGTCTCTTGCGCTCTTCTTTTGAAAGAGCCCTAAGCTCCCTCTGGATGTCCCTCCTGGTGTTCTTTTCTTTGGTTTTCAGCAGCTTTCCATTCAATGCCTAAATGAATGCCCCCAAAAAAGTACATAAAATACAAGAGTTTGACTGCAAGGTGGGGAAGTAAGAAGAACAAGAAATCCAAACTGAAACAGGACAATGGATTTTAGCATAGATTCAGTTTCGTCCTATTTTCCAAGTGGTTGAGGCCTCAAACCTGAACAACTCAAAAGCTAAAATATTAACGATTTTCCTCCCACTGACCCTCCAGTGCCCAATTCGGATTTAAGATTCCACAAATGCCCAATGTCTCTCATAGTACCATTTGCAAGCTAATAGTGAGTACATAATTGCCAAGTGTTAGAGTAATTAAATAGTAAACCACGCCATCATCTAACAGCTTAAGCTTTTAGAACAGTTGACGGTGGTCTCACATGGTATCAGAGCAGGAGATCCTGAGTTCAAATCTTTACAGGCCCCTATTTGCCTCCCCAATGAAATATTTCCAGTACTAGGCAAAAAGACCAGACTAAGCGTGGGGGGGAGTGTTAAAGTAATTAAATAGTAAACCACGCCATCATCTAACAGCTTAAGCTTTTAGAACAGTTGGCAATGGTCTCACAAAAATGTCACACCAAGCAACATCACGCATGGAACTTTCATTTGAATTTGTTCATACCTTCATCTCCTTTCGAATGTCGTTTGCAAGCGAGCTATTATCTGCTCGAAGGACCTAACAGCAAGAAAGTAGCCATAACAACATGAGACTGAGCTGGTGTAATGTATATATTCTGCTGCACCAGCTATAGTTCACTAAGGACAAACTAAATGGAGGCAAATGAAGAATAAAGGATCTACAACCAAGGATAGACGTATAATTTGAGCGTATAGAGCACCACAAATGTTAGGAGATTGCTACCAGCCTCAAGAATGAGATCTTAAGTTAGTTTCCAAGGAGTTAAGCCAGTAGTTGAAGCTCCAGATTATCTTAAGCTTCTCTATTGGCATACAAACAAAGTACCTGTCGTGTCTAGTTAAGCCAATAGTTGAAAACAACTTACACACCTGTGCATCAAGTGCACTGTCCAATACTTGAGGCAGCAACCGTGCAGGATGTCCCAACCTCACCAGCTTCACTCTGGTGTTACAAAAGGAAAATTTCAGAAAGAAATGGAAGGAAAAGCTTTACCTTGGGTAATAGAAGTTTCAGACGTGAAGAACTTAAATCCATGTCACTCATAGGGTATAAAGTATAAAAAAATTCGAAAAACACACTGGATGATTTTCCATCAGTCGACTGTTATCACTTCTAGAACATACAGAATATATTGACACTTATCACAAACATTAGCCATCGGGGTTGATCTATGATGGATAGAATTCCTATAGGATGCCCAAAAATTAAACAAGCTGAAGAATAAAATTGAACATCTAGATAGAATAGAAAGAAAAATGAAAGTATCACCATATCGTGTCTAGCAAAGTATGTCCTCTAGTTGAAACAGAAAATGCTTGCTTAATGAATCTTTAAACCTAATCTCAAACTTTACATGTGTGTGTGTGTGTGTGTGTGTGTGAGAGAGAGAGAGAGAGAGAGAGATCCAAAGGTGTTAAGTTCAAGATTTGAATACCTGTGAGAAGCAAGTCGCTCAACAATGTTATCCACAGCAATGTTTGAAGCCGCACATGCAAGGATTTTTGATCCACGCTTTACTTCCTGTAAGATAATTTCTACTACTGTTGTGGTTTTCCCAGTTCCAGGAGGACCATGCAGCAAGAATACATTCTTTGATGACAAAGCCTTGGATACGGCATCTTTCTTGGAGAAAAAATTGGAGAAAATTTTTAGTCCAGAAAGATGAAGCATAATGAAGATCAACTATAAATGCACATCATCAATAGAATATCTTCCCACACTGAAGAAAAATGCCCCTATACGAACTTTAAGAAAAAACAAAATAATGCCGTAAAAGTTGAAAAAAAGCAAAACAATGTTTTCAGCTGCCCTCTAAGACCACCTAAAAAAAGAATTCAGGTACCCATTGGAACTTCTTTAGTCAGATCACACAAGTGGGATCTAAGATACATTCAAGTTAAAATCATGCAATGAAAGATTTATGTCAGCTCTCATATTTTGTTCCATATTGGCAATAAGTTATAGCTCTTTAGAAAATGCAATCTCACAGTGCACAAAACTACAACCTCCACGGATGAAGCTCAAAAGTGGACAAGAGATGACATAGCGATCATATTGAGGATATTAACCGTATCTTGATGTGTCTTCCTGGTGATAAGTGAAATTCATATTTATATACAGCTAATCAACCATTTCCAATGAAAATTGATGCTGAAGCAAATGAATTGAATCTTCCTCAGGTGCTAATGGAACACACCTGAGAATGATCGAGGTTGGTGTTTAAAGGGCGGACTGCAGTATCTTTCTTTGAAAATGAAGGGGGTCTTTCTCCGAAGAGAACAGGAACTAAATCAGTAGCTGGCCCCCTCTGTACACCTTTACTTAATTGTATTAGAGCATCCTTGAACCTTCGGTATGTCACCTGCGTGGAAGTCATAAATAGCATCAGTCTATAGTGGATATTGATCTGATACTACAGAAAGGATCTGTTGAATGAGAATGCTAATAACATAATCACACTCCCGGCCTACTGTGTTTGCTCTCCTACAAATTAACTTAGCAGCATTTTAATCATGAATTGTCCTTGAATACCACAAATTAATGAACTAATCGTCCTAAGCAACTTTATACATCTAGGAGATACATAATTTAGTACAGGAAATGTGGAATGCAACAATTAAAAGTAGGACTACTAGAAATGATCTCTAATCTAAAATTGAGCACTCTCACCATACCTCATTTGCGACCTTCTCTAGTCGCAGGGGGCTATTTAAACCCTCTTCCGGTATATCACCAAAGGCCACAGTAATTGAAGAATCCTGATATTATTCCCAGCAGTTCACAGAACTAAAAAAGGTCAGACTTTTGTGGACCTTCTAAGACTTTAAACATTTATCAACACAGCAATCTGTTTCGGGCTAAATTACCTTCAGGCGGTAAACTACACCTTGTCCAAGAGAAGGAGATCCTAAATCAGCCTTGTTAGGTTTTAGAATGACCACGTCATGAGTGCCAAACTGCAACCAGTGAAAAGTTAAACGACAAGTTAAAGAAAGAAAATATGGAGAACAAGGACACTGAAGACAAGCTGAAAAAAGGAAGCTTGGCTTGGGTATGCATCAGTACCCCGTGGTTTGGATGGGGTGGTAGGCATAAATTTTAAGATACAAATTATACATGCAAAGATTATTATTCACTAATCCTGATGCGCAAGATAAATTCCTTAAGGTTCCTTTCTAATGTAGCTAGTACATGTTTTTCTGTACTATGGATTCACGTCCAACATAAATTTTAACCATGCACAAAGGAAAATTGTCCCAACATCCGAAACTTCCATCCAGAGGCATTCGTACTATTGTCAATGATGAGTTCACGGAGTAATCTAGAAAATTAAAAGTGCAATGAAAAGGAATCTCTTATCCACAAAGATGAAAAGAAACCCGATACTAGTACTGTTGTTCTGAACGAACATCGACTATTCAAATAGAATTAGCTCAGATTGGAGAGGATCATGCTCTTCCATATGGGATACCCAAAAAAAAAATATGCATAGGAATACACAAGTAGATGAAGACAAACAAAAAATCAATTCCATCTGTAGAAGGCTCACCTTGTGAGCAGGAAGGACATCCCCTTTCGTGGATTGGAATTCAAGGAGTGTTTTCCCCATTAAACCTGTCTATTGAAGAAATGAATTGAATCACACAGCGCCCTCAATCCAGAAAAATGCAATCGGTACACTATTTGCTGAGGATGCATTAGACGAGAACAGTTCCCGAAATTATCAAAAACAACCAATGAGGTGCTCGGCTAAACACTTTACCACTCCTGCACCTCGCCGCAGCTGTAAAACACATGTTGCTACAAGCAACACATGACAATGCAGCTACACACAAAGCTCAGTTACTGCATAGCGGCAGCCATACCGAACAGACTCTAAGATACTAAAGGCAATCAAATGAGGATAATTTCATCAATCCCGATCAAATCAAATGAACATCACAAAAGAAAAGAAGCAAAAGGACCTGAGCATCGACGCACTTCAAGTTGAGCATTACGGAGCCTTTCCTTTGGGCGGCGTCTAAGCTTCTGGCCGCTCCTGAACTGATTGAGGCCGATATCTCAGCTTCCTACAGTTAGGATCACTACCACCGTGAGCTCGAGCGATCTCCCATCGAACTCGAACGAAACGTGAGCGAGTAAAGATTTCCCTTTTGGAAAAACAACAAACTGAGTGCGGTGAGAAAGGGAAGGACCTTCTCCAAATCGATCAAAGGGGACATGGTGGAGACGAACTGTTCGAGGGAAACGGACGCAGAAGCTGCTTGCTTCCTCGTCTTCCCTCCCTCCATTTGCTTCTTCTTCCTCTTTACGCTGATTGCCTCTTGGAGTGGGAGACGTCCTCGTTCTGTGTCTGGTTTTTACAGGGTTTTTCTTCCTCTCGTGCTGGACTGTTCGTCCCGATGACCCTTTTGTTTTCTTTCATGTTTTGTAAAATCCCACTTTTGGTACCCGAACAAACTCTTTTTTCCACTTCAGTCCTTGAACTTTCAATTTCTCTGTCTACATTCCTAGAATTACCTAACTTCCACAATCAAGTCCCTCTGAGTCCAATTTCGATTAGTTGAGGCTGAAGAAGTCGAGTACAATTTTCGTGCTAAATAATTCCATTAGAGTTTGACCAAAAAAAAAAAATCCATTAGAGAAAAGTTGAGGTCTATATCTTTCAAGTTTTCTAGTCGATGCATTAGCGGATAAATCCACGGCAGCAAGACATTTTTTCCACATCAAACTCTTACTAGCTCCAATAGATTCATCAATTCTAATTAATCGGATTTAGAGTCCGAAGCAATCATTTAGTGGAAAAGGAATTAACATGGCCGATGTAAATCAACCTTGCTGACTTGATTAAAAAAATTATGCAAGTTGAAAGACTTGATTTGAGAAACTAAACGTTGAAGGACTAGATTTGGGGAAGTATGCTAATTTAGGAATCAAAAGTGGAACTTTTACATTTTCCTTTTTGGGTTTGTTACACTTGTTTAGGAATCATTTATATGTAATCGATGCTCCATCATAAAGCCTTTGTTTTTCCAATTTTGTGGATTTTATCTCTCTCTTTTTCCCTTCATCACTTCTTATAATTGAATAAAAAAGTGATTTGCATTGGTTGTTATTGATCGTCACCATGCTTTGGTTTCATACTTTGATTTCAATACTCTCAATACGCTGACTTTCCAATTATTTTGCGATTAATATACTCTAACCAAAATTCAGTCAATTTCGCACTAAAAAAAGGCAAAACCAAGTTACAGCCACAAGCAACTTATCTACAATTGAGGCAAATAGTTACATCTATTGCTTAAAAATACCCTACCATTAGTTTATTAAGACATAGTGCATGGGCAAATTTGTCCAAAAAATCTTAAACATATTGTCAATTCAGTCATAAACATTTTCAAATTTTGCCAATTGAGTTCATTCGACCAAATTTGGCTGGAAATTGCTGACGTGGACGCCGGCTGTCCTGCGTGGTACGACCGACACTGACGTGGACAATTTTTATTAATATTTTAATATTCCTTTCGATTTTATTCATCTATTCTTTTTCTCCTTTTTTTTTCTTTTCCCCTTTTCCCTCCACCGACCATCGCCGGCCTCGGGCGAGGGCAACCCTTCGCCAAACAACATAAAATATTATCTAAAATTGTTCACGTTAGCACTGGCCATGCCATGTAGGACGGTCGATATCCACATCAGTGATTTCCAGAAAAAATTGACCAGATGGACTCAATTGGCAAAACGTGAAAAGGTTTTGGACTCAATTAGTAAAATTAAAAGTTTCGGATTGAATTGACAAAAATACAGTAAGTTTAGGATTTTTTGGATAATTTTTCTCGTAAACGTGAAAAAGCAGCCGGCAAGAACAGTCGAGTATGCATGATTCCTACATCAAATCCAGATGGGTAAATGCTCCATCGTTTATTTGGTCAGCAAAGTTCTGGAGTTTTTGGAGTTTCTGGCTGTTAGCATTGGGCTGGTGGTGTTGTTGCTTGCTGGGGTTCATTCGGTAGTACGAGCTGACGAGCTTGCAATGGATTTGGTCCATCCACATTTGTCAGTGAATTGCATGGAGCAACAGACCTATTGAAAAAACAAAAACAAATACCTTTCTCATAGTTTGATTGGAAATATTTAAGACGCATTTACGCATTTATCATTCCTTTTTTCCTTTTTCGATCAAGGAAGCCCATCTTAGATAGATAAATCCCGTCCACGGAAAGAAAAAAAAAATTGCTAACCTCAAGACCCCGCGCTATCTTTTAGATTCCTTCTATGAACTTTCCAAAGAATTGCTGAACAGAAAAATGAAACCTCTAGAGAAAAACTGCAGCAAAACCATTTGTAGGATGATCTCTTGGTTGGCTTATGCTTTGCATATCGAATGGAATTTGGGGTCAAGATGGGCAACCATCGGTGAGAGCGAATTGCTCTTTTTTCACCCCCCTTCTTGCGGAGGTCGAAGTAGAAGTAAAGACTGAGCAAATTTGTCCGAAGAATGGATCATCGTGCCGCCTCGATATGGAGCAAACTGTGATGGAGAATCCTCTGGTTTTACATGGTTTGGGTATACTGTATCGCGATTGCTTCTATGTACACATTACCATCTTTCTATGGAATGCTGGATCAGCATATCTTCTTGGACAAAAGAAGAAACCGATCTTTTCATCTAAAGACCGGCAACATCGGTAGGAGCATCTGCTGGATTTTTGTAATGCAATAACACGTATTCGGGAGTAAATTACAGGGAAACTAAACCATCGTGGCCCCTCAATGGCGATCTTCTGGGTTCAGATGAGAGAGGTTTCCCCGATAAGCAAATTAAGACAGAAAACCAAAAACCAAACATCCAAGGAGGTCATCCATACATAAACCTTGGACTATAACACACACAAACAGATAATCACGAGCTGATGGTGGTCTATGGATGTGCTGTTTTCTCTGTCTTTACAAGGATTCTAACACCATTGCAGAGAATCAAACCTCATATCCACCTCACGGTATTTGGGCGATTATTCATGACAAGCAAGCAGTGAGTCAGTGACTTTGGAGCTGATAAGTTGATCAATCGACGCAGACAGACAAAACTGTCGGGCAAGAGTGGGTAAGAATGTTCATGAGGTTCCTTGTGCCTCTTTCGCGGTTAAATAAGAAAAGGAGAACCTAATCTTGGCCTGCCAGTCATAGAAAGCCGTTTTTCTGTTCTTCCTTTCTATTTTTCATATAGTCCACCCATTTCGCCCAGGAGATCTTCAAGTTCGAAGTTCACCTGAGCTTGAGATCTTGCATTCTGTCGTGGCTTGATATAATCTCTACACCAAGCCATGCGATTTGGTTCGATAAGTACGTTAACTAGACAGGAAGCAGACAACGGGAACTTCAAGAAGGAAAATTGGAAGAAAAAGAGAAATGTACAAAAGAATTCTAAGAGACTTCAAATAGGCAATTATCGTCGAGTCATTATATTAGGCCACACCGGTCACTTGTCAAGAATTAGTTTAGATTCACCCTCCCACCAAAAAAACAGTCCCGAATAGTTGTAGCACTATCATCAGACCCATCCACCACGTCATTCTTGGAATAAGTCGAACCAATAACTTTTCCCAAAATGACTCGCATAGGCAGTTTGTCCAAACCAAGTTGTTCTCTGAAATCTTGGTGAAAGCATTCACAAACATCCCAAAAGCAAAAACGTCATTCATTTTAAAAAAAGTAAGTTATCTCAAATGCTGTTTTTGCAATTGTCTGGAAGACACTTTGCAAGTCAAGGTCATATGCTCCTACTATAGATGTTGTCTACACTATTTCTTTTCTCTCACTAACAACTAAGCAAATTATGTGTTAGGTACAACATTCTGTGCAAACTGCATCCCAACACACTTGCGATCTCATAGGAAGAATGCATGATGAGATGACAGATGGATAAAATGAGTACACAAAGCATCATGTGATCAAACAAAATTATAAGGCAAACCACAATCAGCAGTACATGCAATGAGCAATAATAGGACATCAAAACGTAGAAAACCTCGCGTAGAATCATCAGCTTTGGGCTATTCCATATATAACACAGGTTGCTGTCAAACACAACCTTTTCTATTCAAATAAATAACAAAGAGATGAAGCAACTCTACACATCTATAGAATTAAAGCTCCATAATTACAATATTGGAGAATGACAAAACAAAAAATTTATATGTATGCACCTGCACAAAATCATTTAACCTTTCCTTTCCGAGTTTGAGAAATGCGACCTTCCTCAATTTTCCGAGTGACAAGTGAAATCCAATAGTGAGATGCACTCGAGGCAGCGTAGTACGAGGTCACAGTGAGTTGAGCAAACTTGGGGAGGGCATACGCTACAAGATCAAAAGAGTAACATTATTTACAAGTCTAATACGCATGAAAAGTACATTTATGAAAGGACAGTTCGACGCAGTTATTGGGAATAATTGCAATTCCAAGAAGTAATTGGCCACTTGCTCCATCCAATGTTCGATAATCATAACCTCTTACACTCAATAGAAAATGGTTGTGTAGTCTGCTGCTTGTACTCCTTAATTATTTCAGCATAAATTCCGTTAGGGAAAAAAAAAAGAAAAAAGCCAGGATCTTCCTAGATTATTCTATGCTTTTCCACAGCAGAAAATCTACATCCCTCTCACCTCAAAAGCAAGAGTTAACTACCAATAAAACTCCGCATTACAAAGCCCAACTAAGGGCGCGGATAGATCTGGGACTCCGTCAGACCTAATAAGTAACCATTGTCGATAGCCTCGAATGGACAGTTGGACCAAAATGAGGCTGGTGGGCTTTGCTGCTAATAATATTAGTGTTAAAAGGTGAAAGGGCTTTTTTTTTGTTGATTATAAGGTAAGCTCAATTTTTCTATGTCAAACTCCAAAACTTCCCCATGCATAGCAAATCCCTCATATGCTAATTAGCAACACTCCATATTTCCAAAAGTAAATAATCAAATAATAATGCAGCCCACAAAACCTGCAGAGAAGGCATATGTGGTACATGTCAACCTATTGACCTCAGCTCTATATGTGGCGACCAAATCATAGGGCGTAATAAGGAGAATCAACAGCTTGAAGAATGCCAATGATTTTAAACATTCTGTAGTCTTTCTGACTGAAGAGATGAAAGAATAGCTGCTGGATGAAAATAGTTATCTTGAAAGCAAAAACCTTTTCTGATCAACCCTTTCAACAACATATTCATTAAAAAAATGTACAGAAACATTTTGCCGTGAGTACTCAGACAAATATGCAACAACGAGAATAGATGTGCGGTAGTGGTCTTTGTGGAGGTGCCCCTAATAAGTAAGACTCTTCAAAGACGCCTTCAAGACACTGAAGACGATAATTTTCTGACGGACCAAGAGAATCAGATTAACAGGACATGATGGACGCCATTAACTTCTGTTCATAACAGGGGATATTAATCTGGGCTCCTCTAACTCAATACGGAAAGTAAGCTTGTTAAAATGAGGGAAACCAAACATTTGCAAATCTGGGTTACTATATCTGTTACCATGAACAGTGCTATAAAAATAAAAGTTCGACAACAGAAAAAATGTTAACAACGATCTGTGTATGCATTTTCATGTGGTGAAATGAATTTATGGGCAATAGCATCATACGGGTAATGCCGGCGTCTTTAATATGTATGTATTGAGTAACTTCCACAACTGAAAAATGCTAACGAGGAAGAATAATCTCCGTATGCATTTCCATATGGTGAAATGAATTTATGGGAAGTAGCATCATCCGGGTAATGCCAGCGTCTTTAATATGTATGTATCGAGTAACTTCCACAACTGAAAAATGCTAACGAGGAAGAATAATCTGCGTATGCATTTCCATATGGTGAAATGAACTTATGGGCAATACCATCATCCGGGTAATGCCAGTGTCTTTAATATGTATGTATTGAGTAAAGCAACCTTCCTAATTGTATATGGTGGAAAACAAGAGTGGGTGAGCAAAATCTATGCAAACCAAGACCAGCCAATTAGAGAAAGCCCGGAAGAATCTGTTCATACCTCCAAAAGCAGCACTGGCCCCTGAAAAGAGAAAAAGCGGGGGAAGCTGCGATCAAAGAAGACAATGCACTCGTTATTCACAAACAATTATGCAGCAATGGCGAGGGAGCCAGAACAATTCGACTTTAGATAGTACAAAAGTAGACATCCAAGTCTAGGAAGTACCCCGACAACAAAAGGAAGCCATTTGGGTCCCCTAACATGATTCTGTACAAATGGGATTCCTGTTTCAGAAGGACATTAAATGGAGGATAAAATTCAGAACTGAGATGTAAGAAGTGAGGTAGAGAATCTCACATTACCTGTATTAAAACCATGAACAGCACTAAGCAGTGCACCTAGTCCAGAACCAGCCTGTTGAAACAGAAGAGATTAGTGAGAACCAAAAGTAGCTAGAGACGACCATCTAAAGCACCAATCTCCTCAAAGAACAGTATGATACTGCTTATGTGTGCGGAGCCACTTGAGAGCATAGTTCTTTAATTAAAAAGAAGCACCTAAGTAAGAACTTTGTGATGAAACAATGAGAACCGTAAAGGTAAAAGCCTATTTTTGATTAATTATTGACGAATGAGACCTACTTTATTTAGATTTAACAGCCACACTGACCATAGTCAACATCTTAATTTGGCCATCCTTGCATACGGAGTAAAAGCATCATCACGCTTGGCTTCACAGATCAAGGAATGTTCAAACAGAGAATCCAAAAGTTCACAAAATCTAATAATACTTTCCAAAATTTAAAGCTTTATTTGCTGGCTTCCACTATTAATTGGGTGCAAACCACCCCGCAAACTCCAAACTACCGGGAACAACTGAAATGCGTGAAATTTGAGAGGACGCAAATGATACAACCGGTGGAAAACAGAGGCCCCCCACATTCCCCTAAAAAATATTGACACCGAACAGTAATGTTTCTCCAAACAAACAGAGGAAAATCGAAACTATTGATGACAGCATCGAACAGGACTAAAGTTCCTTCCAATTTTCAAAAACACTAGGGATTTCTCACCAGGAACCGAAAACAGCACAAACAGCACCAAATTGACAAGAAAGAAGAGAGAACTGACCACGGCGGTGGTGTCGTGCAGGACAGGAGTGATGGTCCACTCGCCATTCCCCTAAAAACACACCCCCAAAAAAAAAAAAAAAAACACACGATTCAGTACACGGACGACACGCACACAACAGACACAGAGGATGTCATGTTACAGCTTGCGGGTTTAAGAGGGAGAGGCAGCGAGGGCAGCGAGGCGATCCGAGGCCGGGATTGATGGTGGGTTCGTGGTACAGATTTCCGTTCCTCAGCTTCTGCTCGTACACCTCTCTAGTTCCCATCTCTCTCTCTCTCTCTCTCTCTCTCTGTGCAACGCCACCTGCGGTTGCAGCGAAACTCACTTGCTTGCGCTGCAGCCTGCTTCCGGTTCTCGCTAAAAGCGTACAAAAGAAACCCTCTCCGAAAAAAATAAGCATAAACCCTCCGAAAGTCCAGTCCGAATGAATGTGCCGAACGAGCCGGAGCCGGCATGGGATTTCCAATTTAGACAATGCCCCCTTTCATATTGATCCACAAAGTCTTATTATGCATGTGAGCAGTAACATGAGAAAATTCTTTTTAAAAATTGAAAAAAAAAAAAAAAAAGGGAACATAGGGAGAGGAGGGTGAAGGGGGCGGAGCAGGGTACAGTCAAAACGAAAAAACTTTAGTCAATCGTAGCACCTGATATCAGCAATAATAATTTCTCGTCAATCAAATTGGACGGAGCTCATATCAGAACTCTGATTACACTAATTTGATAAATTTGATGACTTGATTGCACTTTATGTAAATTTTAAGACCTTCAATAAATTTATTAAAATCGTATTTATATTGTCACATTTTGCACAAGATAATCACCATATATAACCATTTGCATCTGACATCGCATTATTTACCTCAGGCAGTTTACTACCACTGAGATGGTTGATCAAGTTGATTACTCATTGTCCTTCACTCCAATAATTAGCCACTCAGTGGCTACTAAGCTATATTACCACCGCTAATCTGCTCTCGGTTGGTTGATTAAGTGGCCAATTATTGGAGCAAGTGGCCTCTCCCCATTGGAGTTGGCTTCTCAATCGGAAAATCGAGGTAAGTCACACTTCTCAGACGCGAGAAGGAAAGCTCAAATTATTGTGGCTCTGTCATTGCTCATTGCCATACAAAAGGAATGAGCTGATTTAAGTAACTAAGCTGGACAACATGACCATGAGAAAGCAGCCACCAGCAACAATCGAGGATACGTGATTCTTACGTTAAGCCCACATGGATAATCTTTTTAGCCAAGAAAATACAGAGGAATAGTGCAAAATATTCCTTTCAAGTGAAAATATATTTTCCTGTCTTCGGCAATGCACTAATCCAGCATGTTGGCGAGGAACGTATTCTTCATCATTTGTAGATAAGGGCATCCCGTCCAGGTCCGACACCGATGTAATGGATCTGTATACCCACAAGCTCTTCAATCCTTTCGACGTACTGCTGTGCAGCCTTTGGAAGGTCAGAGTAGCTTCTGACAGAAGAAATGTCGCAATTCCAACCAGGTAAAACCTCATACTCCACCTGAACACAAGAAAGGAACATACCAAACAGACATTTGAATTATTCTCTCAACTCCGCAGACTTGCATATGTGCTGTAAAAGTTAAATTACTTCATTTATAGGCTACAAAGATGTACAAAGAGCATGTCTCTCTTTAATGCTTTAATGGATTCCAATTCGATATCAAGTAAGATGATAGGTTGCCTAATCCATGTTATCAAGAAGGGCATGCCTGGGAGTCAAGTATTTAACTTGACCACCTTTCTCAGGCAGACATGTATATCGGCAACTAACAAATATATTTTTATCACACAAGATACAGGACACATCATGAAGTCAAGTGGACAACGAGAATGCTTGCCTTCAATTGCTCAAGGAGACGCAGATCCGCTGGAAATGATTTGATCGGTGTGCCATCAATTTGTTTATAAGCAACCCCCAACTGGATTTCAGGAAGATCAGATAGAACATCCAGTTTGGTTAAATTTAGAGATGAAAAGCCATTAATCTGACAGCAGTACTTCAGTGCAACAATGTCGAGCCATCCGCAACGACGAGGACGACCAGTAGTTGTGCCAAACTCCTGCCCAGCAAATCTGAGCAGGTCGCCCCCTTTTCCCAATATTTCCGTTGGGAAAGGACCGGAACCAACCCTTGTTGTGTATGCTTTAACCTGCAAAGTAAATTTGAAGTAACTAATTCAAACTTCCATTGCAAATTACCGACATGAGCACCGATTCCATTTAAAGGAACAGGACAAAGAGGAAACATTGTACTACATTGCAAAAAATTTGCGGGGAAACAATTATTAACATTAATAGGTACTCACAACTCCAACTACATCACCAAGGGCTCTGGGTGCAATGCCAAGACCGCTACAGATTCCACCAGCTGAGGGGCTTGAGGAGGTTACAAAGGGATATGTTCCAAAGTCAATATCTAACATGGTAGCTTGACCACCTTCAACTAATATCTTTTTCTTTTGTAATATGGAATCATTCATGAAATGCACAGTATCTGCTATGAAAGGCTCCAACCTTTCTGCATATCCCTTGTATCTTTCTACTTCCTCCCGGAGCATGTCAGGACCATAATTAAAGCCTTGAAATCTTGAAGCTGCATCTGATAATAAAAGATCAAGCTTTTGAGGAAAAGTATCCATGTGCCTGAGATCACTCACTCTGATTCCATTTCGAATCATTTTGCTGGAGTAACAAGGTCCAATTCCTCTTTTGGTCGTTCCAATAAAAGATTTAGCAAGCTCTGCTTCTCTAAGGCCATCCACTACTTGATGGAAATCAAATAGCAGATGAGCACGATCAGACACTAAAATCCTTCCCTTGCAGGAGACTCCGCTGGCCTCTAATCCATCAATTTCTTTAAATAATCCAGGCAGATGCACTACAACTCCGTTTCCAATGACACATAGAGTATCCTCATTAAGAATACCTGATGGAACAAGGTGAAGAGCAAACTTCTTACCCTCTGAATTATAAATTGTATGCCCAGCATTAGCTCCACCCTGGTGTGAAATGTTCAAAATAGAAAGTATTTTCACTCAACAAATTCAGTAACAGCCAGCAACTTAGGAATAAGATAGCTCTTTACAAAATGGATAATATCTACACTCAACATGGAGGAATAAGAGCTATACACGCAAGATTACCCGCAGAAGAGTAGTAAATTTATTCCCCAAGACGCAAATTATCAGCTATATTTCTCATTATATCAACCATGCCTTATTAAAAGACAACTGAAAGAGAGCTGCACAGCATATAGGCTCGACCTACTGTGCAAACTGACTTTTTCTGTTGGTCAACATCAATTAGTAGCAGTACCTCAACCTTATGAAGAAGTTACTCGAGTAACTTATCTGTTAGTTAACATAAACTTCTCGTGTTTACTGCTACAAAGTAGAAAATAGAAAATGGAAGACCCGTCATTGCTCGCCTGCTTCTTTCTAATTGATTGAAGGGGGAAATAGATGAACACATCAACGTTTTCATCTTCAGATTCTGAGCAAGCAACATTAGAGATAACAAATGCCTAGCATACAGGCATCCTCTGTATGGCCTCATTTCAATAAATTATCATCCTAACGGTAGATGGAGATCTAATCTCCACCTAACATCCACATTAAGAAAAAGTAGATGTTATGAAGTGACAAGATGGATAGTCACTAGTGCTAAAAAACATATAAGCTAGATGTTATGATGTGACAAGATGGATGGTCACTAGTGCCAAAAAACATATAAGATACCTTAATTATCCCAAATTAGAGTGTGGAACGTGAAAACCTTCCAGTTATCTAGTGAATGGAAAAGATATGCACGCACTTCCCTAAAAAGGAAAAGATATCCATATTCAGGGGTCAGTAGAAAGAAGAACACCATCACTAGAAATAATGGACCATGAAAACCTTTCAGTTTACTATTGTAGGTAAAGATCTTTACAACCTTCTCTAAAATATGTAAAAGGTAAAAATATCCATATTCAGGGGTCAGGAGAAAGTAGAAAGACCATCACTGTAAAGAATAAAAAAATTAACCCTTGAAGTTGCATAAAAAAGCATGAAAGCCATTAGCATCAGTCGCCAGATACAACCTTAGTGTCATTAACTCCTCAACAACAGTGCTCTTTCCAAGGTCTGATCGAGTCAAATCAGTCAACCGATTAAATGCATTTCAGTAGATAGTATGTACTCCCCTAGACTCTTGATGCCAACCGACTCCAGTATTCCATCATTGCCACGCCCACGCCAACATGCAATCATAACAACATCACCATCTAGGCATCTCCAGATACCTTATCAGCAGAACAACATGATGTTGCCGATGAAACCAGCCAATTGGTTTCACTGCACAGCTAATTTCTTGCATATCGCAGCTGCCACCACATTGATTAAGCCACCAATCTCAGTGAATCCGACTTTCTCAATGCAAGCAATTGTCCCAACCCAACGATCCTTAGCAAAAGAATTTTCAACTCTATGTTCCGAATCCAAAGAGGCAGCTGTAGACCACGATCGAGGTCATTTAGACCTCAAGTTGCCTCCTCTCCCCCCCATCTCAATGAATAAATATACCCCTAAATGTTTTGTATGTGCTTACACCACAAATTTAATGCGTGCCATCCGACTCCCTTCCAAGTTCATCCCCAACTATCTCGAAATTTACTTTCGAATTACATTTTGAAAGCATTCATTTGCTGATTTCCAGAGGTTCCCATACTCCTTATAGTCATTAAAATCATTTCAGACATTGCATTCTCAACATGTCAAATCCAACGGACTGATCACTATCTAGTTCCAACAAAAAAAGAAAACACTTACGTCCCTTTCCCGAAAATATTCGCACATGGACTCCGTGACCTCACTCGAAACACAAAAAGGCCAAGCGTCATGCACTTGTACGATCCAAACGAATACAATGGATGCCGAGACTCACCTGGCAACGAGCGACGATGTCGAAATGGTGGGCCAAGATGTCGACGAGCTTGCCTTTGCCTTCGTCGCCCCACTGGCAACCCAACACGGCGGACACCTGACTCAGCCCTCCGATTCGGCTCGCCGGCGACTCGGGGGCGACGCTGACGGAGGCGGCGGCGGCCCGCGGCGGCTTCACCGAGCAGACGACGACGGGGTAGGGGCGGCGAGTGGAGAGAGAAGAAGGATGCGGCTTGAGAGGAGTGAAAGCCCCGTGGAGAGGGGTGGAGGTGGGGTTGGAGTCGAGCCTGAGAGTGGAGATGTTCATGGTCGGAATGTCGACTCTAAGAGAGAGAGAGAGAGAGAGAGAGAGAGGGGAAAAAAGTGATCTTTTCCCTGTGGAGTTGGACAGCGATAGTGTCACTTGTGGAAACACAAGAAAATGAAGGTGTTTTGAGAAGGAGAAATTATTACATAAATGTTAATTGTTTCTTTTTTGGGCAAAAAATAAATGTTAAATATAGGGACATCTGTTTATGTCGACCGGTCCTGTTAAGTTTAATTTTGTTGGGCATACAATTAATGATTTCTGAGTTGTACTTCATTTTAGTTATAAAAATAAATTATTTCATTCTTTCTTACACATTAGTGCCGACCGTGCCACGTAAGATGGTCAGTGTTCACGGCAATGATTTCTGGTAAAAATTAATCAAAATGAAAATCGTCAAAAAGTATAAAAATTAAATTGATGTAATTGAAAAGTTAATGATTAAAATTGGCCATGTAACAATAAGTTTAGAAAAAAAAAAAAAAAGGTAATTTTCCCTTTGTTTCGGTGAAGTCAAACCTCTTTGGCCCACCTAAACCCTTCAATCATAGATATGGTGGGCTCAAAACATATCATGGTTAAGTGAAAAATGGTCAAATACTTTGAGGGGTTGTAACAAAAAAAAAATGATTTTTTTATGCTTGTTAAAAGAGTTGACCCATGTAAGAAAATAAGTTCTATTTGGGACACCCTAAAGGGCCTAAACCATATATCTTCCGGTCGATGTGAAATCAATAATCTTATATATCGTCGATCCTAATGACCAGACACTTACTTAGCGCAAATCCGACCCGTTTACGGGACCGGCTGCTAAATTCCTACCATCCGGAGTTCTGAATCACGTGCGAAACGCGTGTCATCCGCGGCTGTGATTGCATTTGGTACGTCAACTTGGATTTCAAGAAATTGGAGGACGAGTTGGGGGATGGCGTTGGGCGTACGCTGACTCTATGATTCGTTCTGTAGGGCCTGCGCGCCCTTCCTGGCCAAAAGGGATAATATCCAAATGGGACCATTTCTTGGTATATGTTCATCACTGGAATTAGATAAGCAATTTCAAAAATTTCAAGAAAAATTACAATTATTTTTTCTTCACTTTGTTTCAATTCGGGTTTCAATTCTCATGTCGAGGTGGTTCAGCATACTTCATCGCCAAGTTCTGGGCAAATTTTAGCCTGCGTAAATTTCTGCTTCGGATAAAAAAAAAATTTATGCTTCGAAAGATCTGGCAATAGATGAATATCAGGAAAGAACAGCTGTAGTGTTTAAGCTCAACTGCTCATGAAACAATTGCATAGTATAAAGTGTTTGGGATTCTGAACTCCTGTAATCAAATGTCCGAAGTTTTTGGGACTACCTTCTGGCTTGGGACTCCCATATAATGGTATATCGAGCAAGGACGGGATCTAGCTTTCTAGTTGTGATGACTTCTGACTGTGAAAGAACGTATAAATATTGGCGTTTCTTAGAAAAATCGACATCCTTTCCTCTAAATACTGATCATGAAAGCGAATCAATAGATTTTACGTGTACAACGGGGAAAACACCTGTACTTGTGTTCGCCTTTGGTTAGAAAATATGTTGGAGTTTGGCACCGTCTTCGGTGTGGACCTGCTGCATGTGCTTTCTTCAATCCGGAAAGTCGTCGGCATCTGTAGCTCATTCGAAGAAGAGTTGTTGCTACTATCTGCAGTTTCTCTTCAATTGATATACACTCAGCTCCCGCAATACCCGAGAACTCCTTCGGCAATTGATATGGTTATTCAGGTGGTTTTCATGAGGCACTCTTGTGGCAGCCCAAACTCCTTATGTTGATGATCAACTTGTTGCCTCCATGGATCATGGTGTAACTTATAGTGCAAGACCTTGTAAGGACGAAAATAGACGAGTCATTGTTCAATCTCATACCCACCCAGAAATCTTGCATGGCAATAATATGCAATATACACGGTAACATTTCCATACTCCTCATGATATGGAACTGGAGAATGTTCAAGAATGAAGATCATTGCAGTCTCCTAGCAAGCAGCATGAAAGTGGCTACCACAATCATTTGGGATTGGCCCACTTTGCTTCCACTAATATTGGCACAACTGCCAATGCATGGTTCTCAAATTTGTGAAGTTCAACTATGAATGGGTTGTGACAAAACAAATAACCTGACCTAGAAAAGGAGAAAACCTGAAAATTTTCTCTTATGAGTTTCATGGCGTGTGCGGACAGAGTTATCCAGAGAAATAGAAGCTCGACCCATTTTAACAGTCAAATTGGGCGAAAGGATTTATAATTTGGTTTTTCTTGCTTATTTACGCTGTTTTACATCCAAACCTCTTGGTTCTTATATGAGGAATAGGATCATAACAGTGATTATGTTTCAGAGATAAGCTTTCCACGATCTTATGTTGATTTTTAAGCTTTATAAGAACAGGAGTGTTTTGCTAACAGTAAGTTTAGCTAAGCTCACTAAAGTTGAAAGAACATTTAAAGAAGAAAATAATCACATCAAGAACTAAGCATATTAATCCTATCCACATTTATTTCCTGCCATGTGGGTACTGAAGATACATTATGTCCTTTTCCCCATTGCCGTCCATGGTGAAACTGCTGTTGCTCATCCATGATAAGCCTTTAATCCACAGGGCAACAAAATTGAACATGCAATTGTTTTGTGGTTATTATTAAGACGTACCTGCAGAAATGTAGCAAAGACATCATCTTCACTGAACTGCAGAAAAGCACTTGCCCAGTCGTCCACTCTACCCAAAGCATTTCTCTGCCTCTCAGCCTCTAGCAGAATCGAATCTCGGTACAAGAACCTCTGCCAAATTTTCTGAACATTTGCCAGCTTGAACCTCACTTCTGTCTCGTTGAATCCCTTGTAACGTAAATGGAGTGCCACAAGTCATCAGCAGTAAGAGAAGCATGTCTTAGGAAAATGACGTAGTATTAGTGTCGTTTCTCCTATATGTGTCCCATTTAAATTTGTTAGCATGAATAAAAACTATTACCCGCAGAATCTTTATCATGTCAGGAATTTCATCTTCACGTATACGAACTGCAAAGCTTTTATAGTTGAGCACATTCTCATATGGCAAGTATATCCCATCCTGAGCATGAAGAATTTCAAACAAATATAAGAATAGGATAAAATTTCAACTTTTTCACACAAGAATTAGGAATGGGGACTCTTAATATAGTACATAAATCGTTAAAAGCAGAACGAATGAAATAAGCAGGCTAGGCCAAAAATATAGGACAAAATTCAACTTGCTCTACTAATAATCCAATTTTGTACTGTATCATCTTCTCTTGTTCATTGTCAAGTGATGGAGAGGATATGATTTAGCAAAATGTGCTCTTAAGGGAACCCATCTTTCAAACAATTAAATCTGACTAGACAATTACTTCATGTTCATGTAGCAACACTAACATCAGATGAAGGAAATCAAATCTTTGAGAAGAACTTAACCTATGACACTAATAGGACATGTTCTGTTCACCCTACTACCATCACCCAGGATCTTCATGCAGAACTACTTCAGTTTCATGAGAAAAGCACTAATTAAGTTTAAGAAAATTAGTCTCTAAATCCAGTCTGTTGCAAATGCGCTAGGAAAATGTACCAGTTAAAGTAAAAACTCTCCAAAAGGTTAAAGCTCCTTGACAGGATAGTAGTCATTACCACTCAAAACCTACAAGTTGCTTTGACAAGATAATATTCTCTACTACCCCAACCCCCCTTCCCCTTTTTTTTTTCTGGCCAGCAACATTTTCTCTGCCATGCCAAATCATAAATGTGAGAATTTCAAAGAAGTAGTTTCTTCTATTTCTTATTTTCTGATGACTGTTACAGCGAACATTACATATAAATAAAGTCTAGGACAGCTATACAATAGGGAGAAAATAAAAACAGAAAAGGAAAAGATTTCCTACTTCCTAATTCTGATGATCTAACTCCTAATTTTGAGCATTCAGAAATAAAAGTAAATGGAAACAAATGGAAACAAATTGAAATCATATCCCAAGATTTTCTCCTGATTCCCCGAGATCTTCTCCTAATTCTTCGACACCCCCCCTCAAGTTGGTGCGTAAATATCTATCATGCCCAACTTGCTGACGAGAGACTCGAAGTTAGGCCTGAACAGTCCCTTCGTAAGAATGTCAGCTATTTGTTGTGTTGTTGGCACAAATGCCATACAAATAGCTCTTGCATCAATCTTCTCCTTGATAAAGTGTCTGTCAATCTCAACATGCTTAGTTCTGTCATGTTGCACTGGATTATGTGCAATGTTGATTGCAGCCTTGTTGTCACAGTACAACTTCATAGGCATTTTCACTGGCACTTGAAGTTCTTCCAGTACTCGTGTTAGCTACAACATCTCACAGACTCCATGGGCCATTGCTCGGTATTCTGCTTCTGCACTATTTCGTGCCACTACATTCTGCTTCTTACTTCGCCAAATAACCAAGTTCCCCCAGACATATGTACAATATCCTGAAGTCGACCTTCTATTAGTAATTGACGCTACCCAGTCTGCATCCGTGTATGCTTCAATTTCCTATTGAGTCAACTTTTTGAAAAGCAGACCTTTTTCAGGTGTGCTCTTTAGGTATCTCAGGATCCTATATACAGCCTCAAGATGTTTTTCATAGGGAGAATGCACAAATTGGCTTACCATACTCACAGCAAAGGTAATATCTGGCCAAGTATGCGATAAATAGATCAGTTTCCCTACGAGCTTCTGGTATCTCGATGTATCAACAGGATCCTCATCTGTCATCTCCAAGTTTCTGATTAGGATCTATTGGAGTTTTTGTCGGTCTTCAACCACTCATTCCAGTCTCCTTTAGAAGATCCACGACATATTTCCTTTGTGAAACTACTATTCCCTTTTTTTACCGAGCCACCTCCATTCCTAGGAAATACCTTAGAATTCCCAAGTCCTTGATCTCAAATTCAGAAGCCAAACATTTTTTTCAACCTGTTCATCTCGGCAATATCATTTCCGGTGAGAATGATGTCGTCCACATACACTATCAGAATTGCAATCTTCCCATCACGAGAATGCTTTACAAACATGGTATGATCGGCTTGTCCTTGAACATACCCTTGTTTCTTTACTGACTGAGTGAACTTCTCAAACCAGGCCCTCGGTGACTGTTTCAGTCCATATAGCGACTTCTTCAATCTGCAAACCTTTGATCCAAACCTTCTATCAAAGTCCGGGGGGGAATCCATGTAAACTTCTTCCTCCAAATCTCCATTCAGAAATGCATTCTTCACATCTAGTTGCTGTAGAGGCCAGTCAAGGTTGGCTGCAAGTGATAGGAGCACTCTGACAGTGTTTAATTTTGCAACTGGAGCGAAGGTCTCAAAGTAATCGATGCCATAAGTCTGGGTGAATCCTTTGGCAACTAACCGAGCTTTATACCTTTCAAGGGTACCATCAGCTCTATGCTTGGTTGTGAATACCCACTTGCATCCAACCGTGGACTTTCCCTTGGGTAAATCCACTATATCCCACATTCCATTTTTTTCTAGAGCTTTCATCTCCTCAAGAATTGCTTCCTTCCACTCAGGAACTTCTAGAGCATCCTGCACAGTTTTTGGAATCTCCACACAAGACAAGGTTGAGGTAAAGGCACGAAATTGGGTGAAAGGTTTTTGTAAGACACATAATGAGACATAGGATGTTTGGTACAAGACCTAACTCCTTTTCGGACAGCAATAGGTATGTCAAGTTCATCCGTAGACTCATTTTTTTGGCTGAGGTCAGGTTGGACAGATTGAGTTGGAACATTTCCTGATGATTGTATGGAGTTATGATCATGCCCTGGCTCGGACTCATGGCACCTTAAGGGAGCAGAAGACTCATTTCTTTGAGTTTTGTTTCTTCTCAAGTAGACTTGAGAGTAGGATGGGAGCTCACTATTCTTGGTACTAGTTTCGCACCTGTTATGCTCACAAGTAGGATGAGATGCCAAAATAGGTGGACCCGAATTTTCATTATCTAAAAAACATGGTTCAAAATCAGGTATAAGAGTTGCTGGAATAGGATTTTCAGGAAGAGGATTAGGATTTTCAGGTTCTGTAAGACGAAAAGACTCTATGATGGGGTTGTGCGAATATGCACTTTCTTTCCCCCCTTGAAGATGAGCTCCAAAAAAAGGTGTCAATTCAAAAAAGGTGACAAACATTTTTTTGGAAATCGGGTCAAAGCATTTATACCCTTTTTGGTTAGGTGCATAACCAACAAACACACATCGTTTTGCTCTAGGATCAAGTTTCCCCCGATTTCTATCATAGATGTGAACAAAGGAGGTACAACCAAATAGTTTTAAGGGTAAAGCTGAAGCAAGTCTAGAGGCAGGATAGGTCTTCTGAAGGACTCTTAGGGGTGTTTGAAACTTTCACACTCTGGAAGGCATCCTATTGATAAGATATGTGGATGTAAGAAGAGCTTCACCCCATAAGTATGTGGGAACTTTAGTTGTGAAGAGTAGAGCTCTAGTTACTTCTAAAAGGTGCTTATTCTTTCTCTCTATCACCCCATTTTGTTGAGGGGTGTCAGGGCAAGAACTTTGATGCACAATTCCATTTTCCAAGAAAAACTGTCCCAAAATTTTATTGAAATATTCTTTCCCATTGTCACTCCTAAACATCTAGATTTGCACTTGAAATTGTGTTTGTATCATGGTGTAAAAATTTTTGAAAACAGTCTCTACCTCAGATTTCTCTTTTAACAAGTACACCCAACGCACCCTCGTATGATCATCAATAAATGTAACAAACCATTTCTTTCCTGAGGGCGTAGGAATTCTAGATGGGCCCCAAACATCACTATGAATTAATGAGAATGGTTTCGACAGCTCGTAGGTTTGCGAGGGAAAATTGGTTCGATGATGTTTGGCTAATTCACAGAATTCACACTGAAATGAAGATGGACTTTTATTCAAAAACAACTTTGGGAACAAGATCTTTAAATATTGAAAATTCGGATGACCTAGCCTATAATGCCATAACATAATATCATCATCCTTACAAATGGTACCAGATTCGAAACAGCTACCCTGAACTTGTCTACTTGAGCTTGTTCCATCTTCAAAGAAATAAAGTCCTCCACTCTCCCTAGCACTACCAATCATCCTCCCCGAGGTCAAGTCCTGAAACTCACAATGAGATGAGAAAAAATTAGCTCGACACTTTTGATCAGAGGTTATTTTACTAATGGACAGCAAGTTACAAGATAGCTTTGGGACATGAAGAACATTATGAATTGTGAGAGCAGGTGAGAGCTTGATGGATCCTAATCCAGCTATAGCCGAAAGAGAACCATCTGCAATTGTGATTTCTTTATTCCCTGCACACAGATTATAGGTGGAAAAGAGTTTTGAATAACCTGTCATATGATCGGTTGCTCCTGAATCGAGAATCCATGGAGTATTTTGGTGTGGATTTTCTATGAGGAAAGCGGTAGAAAAATAATTGCCTTTATGGGCTAAAGAACAAGATGGATTTAAAGAAGGTTGTGGAGGTTGAAGGAGTTTGTACAGGTGCCCTAACTGTTCCTTTGTGAATGGAACCGAATCTGACTTGATTTGCTCTTCCTCATTTGTTGCTTGGAACGCACGACCATCACTACTGCTCCTTCTCTTCCAGCCTTCTTTCTTCCATTTCTGCGGTTTCCCATGAATTTTCCAGCATGTTTCTTTGGTATGCCATGGTTTCTTGCAATGTTCACACCATGGCTTCTTCCTTCTATCTTCTTCATAATCAAGCCCCCGAGCTACAAGTGCAGAATTCTCGAATGTAGAATTCACATTTGTTTCCGAATCACGTAGCATGATTCACCTCCGAGATTCCTCCCTTCTAACTTCGGAGAAAACCTCACGGATGGATGGCAGAGGTTTTCGACCAAGGATTCTGCCTCTCACCTCATCCAAGCTTCAATTAAGGCCTGCTAGAAACATGTATACTCTATCATTCTCTTCTCTCTTCATTTGTCTCTTGCAATCAGCCGGACTTTCCGGTGTATCATCATAGCATTGATCTAATTCGTGCCACAAGGTCACCATTTCATTGTAGTAAACAGTGACCTCACGATCTACTTGCCTTGATTGCCATAGCTTTGTCTTCAGTTCAAAGATCTGGGAAGAGTTCTCCAAATCAGAATATGTTTCTCTCACAACGTGCCACACATCTTTAGCGGTCGGAAGAAATAGGTGCGGTTTTCCAATTACTGGCTCCATAGAATTGATTAGCTAGGCAATCACTAAGGAGTTCTCGGATCTCCATGTCTTCCAATACGGATCGCCTTTTTTTTGTTCCTTCACCTCGCTTGTCAAGTGGCCGAGCCTCCCTCTACCATCGATTGCTAGTTTCACCGATTGAGCCCACTCCAAATAATTTTGGCCATTGAATCGGTGAACTGTTAATAGCAGGTTGGAGTTTTGGGAGAATTGCTCTCCACTACTGCTCAATTGTCCAGAGAGATTGATTGAATCTTTCTCTGGCACAACACCTGAATCGGTGTCCTTAAGAGCTCTGGTCATCGCCGTTTTCACCATAGTAGGAGCTGGATTCAAAAACTCAGCTTTGATACCATGTGAGAATTTCAAAGAAGAAAAGTAGTTTCTTCTATTTCTTATTTTCTAATGATTGTTACAGCGAACATTACATATAAATAAAGTCTAGGACAGCTATACAATAGGGAGAAAATAAAAACAGAAAAGGAAAAGATTTCCTACTTCCTAATTCTGATGATCTAACTCCTAATTTTGAGCATTCAGAAATAAAAGTAAATGGAAACAAATGGAAACAAATGGAAACAAATTAAAATCATATCCCAAGATTTTCTCTTGATTCCCCGAGAACTTCTCCTGATTCTTCGACAATAAAACCCATATTAGTACTGTTTCAGACCAAATTCAAGATCAGAAGATGCATAATAAGCATTTCCGGTCTTGCCAACCAACCATATACATATGCAAAGAAGGAATAGACCCAACAGCCCATGCTACCCCATCTTTTGCATGCTGAAAATACATACTTTACTTAGGCCCATGTGAAGCAGTCTTTAATGTCCACAAGATAGCATCATCAGGAGAACAGAACAAAAATAAATACCTGAATGACCACAGGAATGCATCCCTGCAAAATACTATCTTCCATTCGACCACTCCAACCATCTCCAGGCAGTACCCCACAGAAAATAGAACTAGCTAAATCCTCATGATAGTTGTCAGAACGCAGGGGGGTTACTATTACATCTTTAGCATGCTGTCTCCCAAGCTTCCCTTCCTTGTTAGGGCTTGATCCAAATTCTTCTGCCAACTTCTGTCTGACACCCATGCTATAGCTGCACATAAGGGGAAAAAATGTAGGAAACATGAGATAAAAAACTATGCCACGGAGTAGGCACTTCAAGCACTATGTTTCAAAATGGAAAACACCATAGTAAAATAATGGAAGCATGTAAAAAGGTCCTCGGATTACTTACGTGTCTTCCGGCCTTCCATTTGCATAAGCTGGTCCCAAATTTCCATTGAAAAAGAAAAGTTTTTTCCTTCTCTCATAGGGCCTATAAATGATTTGCATTGCTTAGATATAGTAAAATGCTCCTCACTTCTTCACTCAGACAAAACTAAAATGAATGAGAAATCTGATGAAACAGAACCCGAACCTAGCCCAAAGTTTCAAGGTTACAGCATTTGCATCAGGGATCTTCCATGCAGGAAGAACTAGATCTTTATCAGGGTCAAAACATGGATGGTCCCCCCTTCTATCCGAAGAAATTCGATCCCAGTTATCAGCCCAGTAGGCTGTGGTTGAGTGATTATGCTTTGAATTTGAATTACCCCAGTGAACCAACATCATGCTGTTCCATATCTCCTTGGGGGCATAGCAAGCACCTTCATCCCAGGAAAAAGACTACAAGGAGATATGAGATTCACATGATAAGTGTATGCGCCAAGATGGCTGTGTTTTTATATTCAGTCCCTTCCACTCTGTCTTTGTATAGGAAAAGGGAAGAGTTCCTTATTTCATACCCATATATGGTCCCTTCCAGATGAACGGGTCCAAAAAGGATATTGGGAGACTATGTGATTGTATGCCTTCTTGTAAAAATCCAAGGTGAGAGAGCTCCTCAAACCCATGTGGTCCTGATAAGTACATACAAAATTGCACAAACAATTGCATCACTACATATTCAGAAAAAATAAGACTATCTATACTCGAGAATTTAAAAACAGAAGCTCTCAAAGCACAGAAATACTCGTGGTAAAACAAAAAACAGCAGGAGATAAGTTCCCATAACAGTCACAGGCTAACCTGAACAAATGTAGGAAAATTAAGCAATGCATTATGCATGCATAAGCACATAAATAATATGATTATGGATAGGTAAAAGCAACTGCTAAGAAACTGTACCTCCATACTTAAATGAGGTGCATCGTCAGCACGAGTAATTATGCATGAATCAAGAACAGGCACAAAGAAAAAATCTGCTTCTTCACCATTCAGTGTCCTGTGTGGACTAGCTAAGATACTTTCATAGAGAGCCATCTGCAATCGCCAGAATGGAGATAAATGACCGTCACTACTGTGGAACGATTTAGCTTCGAATAACTGGTAATATAACTACTGAAAAGGAGAGAAATCTCAACATTTCTACAGATATGATTCAAAGTGTATTATAATGTTTTACCTGGGAGCCATACAACTGATCTGTCCACAGAGTTGCATTCCTGTCATCGTAGATTCTGTTGACACATTCAAACTTGAAGTGTCGTCCCTGTAGATTCCATCTAATTGTGAGAATCATATGTACGTCATCCAAGTATCTCAAGAAAAGAAAAGGCAACTCTCTCTCTCTGACCTCAAGAAGTAGACTGTTATATTCTGGGGGCAGATCATACACATATATAAGTGGCCTCTTCCTTCTTAGAGAAGCTTTGAGACTGACAAGAGTCCCCGTGAGATTCTTATTAGTAGGGACATCAATTTGAGCTGGGCGTAGCCATCGAGGCCAGTCTCCCACAGATGACGCAACTGATGGAATACTACAATCAGCTCCATACCAACCATTCTCACACTGGCAATTAGAACATGCTCAGTTATAATTGCAGACCATCAACATAACACGAATAAAATGAAACAAGATGTGGTATGACTAATTTGACCTTACTAGTGTCATTAAGTTCAACTAATATACAATGATATAGAACTAAAATTCAATGATGTTACAGACTATATCTTCAGCTTCCAACCCATTTATAAAGTATACACAACAACAACAACACAACGGACAAGAAAGAAGTTTTTCCCAAGAGGTAGGGCCCTTTTACACCAATAAGTGTCCTTAGACCACAATGAATGGAGCGGGTCAACTAGGAAAGAAATCAATAAAACACAATTGTTTCAAGAACAATAAACAAGATCCACCAACAATAAACAAGATCCACCAACTAACCACTCTAGAATATCAAGTGGAACTTTTAGCATAAGATGCAGAGGATTTTGTGAAATATCAATTGTTTGTGGAGTGGCAAAAATATCTCCGATCAAAAACCATTTGCTCTAGTGTATGAACTTTGCCACTTCGAAATCAAAAAGGATCATCAATCAACTTGTCCTATTTGAATTAGAAATGAAGTTGAATCGTCCTGCACAAGAGAGTGTGAAACTTATACCTGACAGAATCCCCCACGACAGTATCCATGTCCAGAGCACTGATTTATACAAGTGCACAGCACTGGCACTTCACAAAACCTACCCCATAGGCCGTCATATTTACAGTCACACTCCTCCTTGAAATGTACCTTGGAAGAATAAGCATCAGCTGGATCCACGTTACACCATCCTGGCATGCTACCATTCTTTGTAAAAATATTATCGAAGTCAGCTTTTGCCCAATCAGTTACTTTGGGACCTCCATCTTCAGAAGGCAGCCTAGAAGATATTTCCATCAGTTGCCACTTATTTAGTCTTATACAACATGCAAATCAATGCCCATATAGTCATTTCTTTTACTTACTTCACTTGAAACCCACACGCCTCAGCCACTGGACGGTTTGGATACTTGGTTCCTTCTCCACAAAAGCACATGGCTCTAGTTGTATCGCAGTGAGCGGAGCAAATTGAGACAACCCATCGCCCATATGGTAGCTCCGATGATGCTGGGTAATTGCAGTCCAGATGCAGTCTCTCTGAGCATCCTTCCCCTGTCGCAGATGGTGATTACTTTATTGCACAATGAGGCAAATAAAAGAGTCACAGAAAGGAGGGGATTTCTATGAACACAAAATAATTTTAGAATAAATACTCGCAAAAGATCTGGAAATTATCCACATTATTAGCAGCGGAAAATAACTCCCAACTAGATAGAGCATATGTAAGCAAAGACTATAGTGAATTTAGCAACAACAATATATCTTCAGGCATGAAGAATATAGCAACATGGAAATAGTTAACTCCAACATCCCAAATCTGTGAAGTCGTGGACATTCCATACGTCTGGATGACGTAAGCAAATCTTGTGAAACATTCCCAGTAAACAAATCTTGGAAATTGGTAGCATGACACACAGAAGTACTCCATGTTGTCCCAAAGAAGATTGTAGTACTCACAAAGGATATAAAGTGAAGCCTGTTTGGTAACGTTTCTGTTCCTCTGTTTCTGTTCCCCGGAACAAAAAAGGATCAGAAACATGTTTGGTAACGCAAATGATCCTGATTCATTCTGCTCTCGGGAACAGTTTTAGACCAAATATAAGAAACAAAAAAAAAATTCTCCAAAAAAAGAACAGTTTTGAGAATCACAAAAAAGAACAAAGTCTCAGTTTTTTTAAAAAGATTAAGTCCGCGTGAACTTTTGAACTTTAAAAAAAATTAAAATTAGATTTGAAAATTTACTAACTACTAATTTTTTTAAACATATTTTTTAAAATTAAATTTAAAAATAAGCTTTAAAATTTAACAAAAAAATAAAAAGGGGAAATTAAAAATATAAAAATGCAAAAAAAATTAAAAAATGGGGGGAAATTAAAAATATGTAATTTTAAAAAAAATTTAAAAAAAGTTAAAAAAAATTAAATATATTTTTTTAAAAAAATGAAATATTTAAAAAAAAAAAAAAAAAGAATTCTCGCCACTTGGTTATTTTCGGGAATAAAAATTTTGTACAGTTACCAAACACGTTCTGATTCTCTAAAAATCATCTAGGGAACAGAATCATAAAATATGATTTTAATCAGAATCAATTTAGAGAAACAGAAACGTTACCAAATAGGCCATAATTGTGCCATTTCCAATGTAAGGTAGATCACCAGCCATAAAGCCATACTTTGTTCACACAATCTTCGAACTAGCAAATGTCATAGTTGCTAATACTCTAAATGCGCCAACCCCAGGAATTAGCTAATGCCAGATCCAGCTGTTATCCCTGTGCCTAAGCCTATGGGCAGCACTACTTTTCAGCAATTTCAGTTCAATCGATAACAGGACAGGAATATGAAAGAAGAAACGGGACTTTAAAAAAATCCTTAAAATGCTGTATATCTTAATTGTCCGTACGTCCAATATCGTACTCTATGTGATGAATTGCTTTCTCTCAGTTCCCAGGTGATAATTAAGTTGACCGGTTAGGCAGATAGGTCTGCAGGGAAGATTAGTCTTCCACATGTCCTGTAACTTCAGTGCAGATGATATACACTTAAATTGGACTCTTGGTTAGATCTAGACAATGAGAGAACTAAAACTAAAGGATGGAACGCCAATCTTTATTTGATTAACTCAAACTGGTACTATTTGATGAGATTATGGAATCCTCAAGATAATACTAACCACTGAAACCATGAAAGCAACGGCATTGCCCTAACACGCGGTTACAAATGCCTTGACCACTACAATGATCTTTGCAGCTCAGGCCACCTATAACCTGCCAAAACAAGAACAAGTTATAGACAAGAGTACAATAATGCACACCAACATCAACTTATATCCAGGATTCACATAGAAAAAGGAATGTGTTTGCAGTTTCCGATACTTAAGTATCCAAAGATGCCATGCCAACCAAGCTATTTTTGTTTATTAGTTCTAACTGCTAAATATACACAAGAATTTACTCCTCTAAGCTGAAAATGCTTTAACAAAAATCAACCGCTGACAAGGAAAAGGACAATTTTGGTTGTCATTACCTCAACAACATTGACTTCCTCCGTTACAGAATCACAGCCAGAGAGCCACCTACCTATCCTGGCCTTCCAAGGTGCACCACGGTACACCACCGCGTTGTGAGAATCGGCTGGGAATTGATTATCCAGATCAACACGTGATTTTATTCCCTGACCATTACTTGTGCCTCCTTCACTTGATCCATTTAATGGCAGGCACGAGTTTTGAACTCTTTGAGCACTTAAGTAATCCAGAGAAGGTACAACGGGATACACGAATAGATGAACCACTGAAATCAATGCCACGATAGAAGCAATCACTCCGGCCAAAGACCATGAGAATTTCAGTTTCTCAATATGAAACATCGCTTCAATAACAACTCGGGAACCAATTTCCAGTAGATATATGAACTTAGAATCACCAGTGCTTCTCTATGCACCTGTCCGACCAAAAATTGTACCTATAAGACCAATACAATAGTTACGAAACAACAAATCTCGTAAAGAATGCTAACAACTTCACATGAGCATGGAGACTAGACAGCTCATTCGCCAACTAGTTCATTACAAAGCAAATTGCAGGTTTATGTGGCGCAAAATGTCCAATAGCACAGCATGTCGGTCACATTGAGAACAGCAAGCTATGAGGAACAAAGCAAAGAAAAAGGCGACAACTTTTTCCAACCCCAGATATCGAACAACTTCCAAGTTGAAACTAACAATTATTTGCGACTCTCCTATCGAATGCCCAACGTTTAATCAATCGTAAAGCAAGGGGCAAAAAAAGAAAAAGAAAATTCTAACAAACGGATAAAGTTCAACATGAATGCAACAGATGCAATAGGATCAACACGTTCACAGTGATCAGTCCACTGGGGACGCAGAGAAATCAAAGCTGAGCAACTTCCAGTGATCAAAGGGAATCAACTGACCGATTCTCTCAGATCTAAAATGGAGTGGAGCACATATCAAACTCAGCTCACAACATCCCGAGCACGAAGAGGAAGAAGAAGATGCTGAATCAACGTGGCGACGCCCTCAAACAATCACGTGAAAGAAAGTCAGAGAGCGAGAGAGAGATGAGAGAGAGAAGAGCTCACCATTTGTATACTTGCGCAATTTGCACATGCCACCAAATTGCTCCCAAAAAACAATTAAATAGCCGACGCCAATGATCGCCATAGATGTCAACTGGTTCCCAGATGGAAAGAGAGAGAGAGAGAGAGAGACGAGAGAGAGAGACGAGAGAAATTCCTTCTTTTTCCCCGAACGAACTGGAGGGAGGGGAGCGAAATTACCGCCAATGCCCCTCTCTGGAAGTCCCGAGTTGACCTGTACGTGAGGGAGGGAGCCGTTGAGTTTGGCAGCAACTGACGAGGGTAGAATTGTCAATCCGGACTTGTCTAGAAGCCGAAGGCTGCGAAACGAAAGTGTGCATATAAAGAAGACGGCTTTTTGGGCTTTTTGGTTTGAGCTCGTTTACCATTACGTGCGAGATTGACCATCAAATTGGATAAAGTACGAATTTCAAGTGACAATTTATGCAAATGAGCTTTGTTTCTTGCTTTTTAGCCACTATCCAATCTTCGCTATATGATTTTAAAAATCAATTCTGCAAAATGATATTGAAAATGGTCATAACATGTTTAATTATGATATACTAGTTTACCCCTTTTTTTCAATTAAAATAATTTTGCATTTGATTAAGTATATGGTTCAAATCTGATCAAAAGGTAAATCATCTGTATCAATTGGCCGACATTGTTCTAACCCCTAAAGAGACTAGGCCAAATAGGAATTCACCATTCTTGGCATTGAGCAATAGGTTAGAGGTCATTTGTTCGATCTCTATTCCATCATTTCTTTGTTAAATTTGTGTCAGTGAACTTCTCTCTATTTTTATCCGACAAAAAAAAAAACCTCTCTCTATGTATGTATTATGTGCTTTGTTTTTTTATTTTTTTTATTTTATTATTTAGCGAAAAAGAGTTTCCTTGCGATTAAGTCGGACAAAACGACTAGTCCTAAGAGAAGAACGAAGGAAAATTAGGTGTGATTAGGTAATGGAAATCCTACTCTTTAATAAGAGAACATTGTTTCTTGTTCTGCCAAACTAGTAACTTAATGTTGAGGATTTTGGATCTAGATTAGGGAATAAATCCATAGGTTTCCCATCTTCCATGGCATTGATGAGTAGTCAAATAAGGAAAAGACAATTGCTACTCATAATTGGTATTTTTAACTTCCCCTCTAAAGTTTTATAATAGAAAAACTTATTTATGATTCAGAAATTATGACATTCAAATACGATTATACATGCCAATAATTGAATATTTTAAATATTTGGCGAATCTCGGGTTAACTAAAAGCCAGAGTGCAAAAAGTTAAAAAGAGAAGTCACAAAAGACGGGCCAAATGGCCAAAAAGAAAACACATTTTTAACTCATTGCCATTGGTTATTGGCCAAAAAACAAAAAAGAAATACCTTGTCTCTGGCGGACGTATAGAGGAGGTTGGTGGTGGCCCCCACCCCTAGCTCCAAAAAATTTCTTATATGTGAGCGGTTGAGAAAAGAAAAGGGATAATGACACAAATGGTTCCTGGATTTGATTCAATGTGCAATGTGGTCCTTGAATTTTTAATTTGAACAGTATGGTCCCTGAATTTTAGCCCAATATGTAATGTGGTCCCTGAACTTTAATTTGACCAATGTGGTCCATGAACTTTTGAATCATATTCAACTTAGTCCATGAATTATATGAAGATGTTCAATGTAATCCTTCCATTAATTGAAGTTCAGCAACATTTTCTTATAGTTCAGGGACTAAGTTGAACATGTTCAAAAAATTCGGAGACCACATTGAACAAATTGAAAGTTCATGGATCATATTGCACATTAGGCTAAAGTTCAATGACCATATTTGTCAAATTAAAATTTCAGGGTTCACATTGCACATTGGGCCAAAGTTCAAGGGCCATTTGTGTTATTTTCTCAAAAGATAAAAATCGATAGACATGTGGCAGTAAAGAGATTAGGGGGTGGGAACGCTAGTATCTCATAGGCGTGGGATTCGACTCCTGTGCTCTGCAAAGAGACAGAGCAAAAATTAGATAGAGGAAAGAGAGATAGGACAGACAAAAGAAAAACAAAAAAGTTACATATATATGACTTTAACAAAAAACTTGTATCTAATCCCTCTAAATTCGAATTCTCGGTCTGAGATTGTTCATTGCAAAACTAGACAATACCAATCGGGCGACATAGATATGGACATTTTGCCATGTTGTGAACGGTCCTCTTAAAATCTTCTACAAGAAAAAGGTTCTAAGACAAAAAATAAATATACAAACACTAAGCATAACCGTGTAATGTAGGATTCGTAATGAGATTTTTCTAAGGTTTCGATTTTACACTAACAAGCCAAGTCAAAATCTGCTTAATCGACAAATTAGTAAAATGTGACTAGTGTTTTATTACAAAAAATAAGCACCTCAATCCTTAAGGACACCATACTCGAACGTGTGTCAATTGCATACTAAAGTCAGCGGGTATAGGGATCATAGGATTGGGCATATCGACCTAACCTAGGACATGTACCGTTGTTCGATGCTCCTACCATAATACTAACCATCCAAGTCCTTATAATCCTATGGACTAAGAGTCTTCAAAGTCCTTTTAGTTTATCTATGTTGTTTAACGATGCAGGGATTAGTCAAATGCAGTGTATTCTTTTTATATCAAAAGCCAGTTGTTTCTTGCAAATTCTGTGGTCAATTAGAGAATTTCAGTAGTCGCCTGTTTCTAAATAAATCACCAATTTGGTCCTAGCGGGGGTTTTTGGAGAAATATATTACAAAGGTTTTGATCCATCCGTGATGTTCATTTTCCTTCCTTGCATGTGTAGATTTTCAACTATTTTCAACTTAAGTACTTCTTTGGGAGTGAATGAAACTTTTCTTGCCATTCGAGCAAAGAAAACATTGGTACCGTACGAATTTCCTCTCAAATATCAATTTGTAAGAAACGCTGCTTTCGAACATGAATATTATCACAAGAGAAAAAAGACGATGATACTTTATATATACGTTAACCCATATGTTATTCTAAGCCAAATAATTTCACTCAGTAACCGATATAAATCATCATAGACCTTGCTAGGTATTGCCATTTAGGGAATGCGAGGTATACAAGTCATATATAGAATTTGATAGATGTTAACACGTATTCTCTTAAAATTAACACCAAGCACCAAGCAGTCAAGAGGGGCGACGGCTATCGTTATAAAGTCGATTTCACTATTGTTAGTTAAAAAAGTAGATTGGATTTGGAACTGACGGAACCAATAAATCCAAAAGGCCATTGGGCTGGACATGGCCCTTAGCAAATTACCATTTTCTGTCTCGATGTTCAAAGCTTGGACTTCCTTGGGAAGCAGAGACATGACCCAAGCCAACGAGATAGGCCTTTCGGTTCAAGTCCGGTTGGGCCGAACCACGCGGAATATGCGGTCGCGACCTTTTTCCTTAATTGGAAAAATTTACAGAATAAACATGTTTAAGCTTTCTCCCTAACAATAGTTATTAGTTATCTCTCTTTTTTTAAAAAAAAAAATCATCCCTTTGATTATACTCTGCATCCCTAAAAAACAGTTCGCCACTTATATCTCTGTCCTCTGATAGAGAGCGTCATCGATTGACCCCTTCATAGTCCATTCATTAGGGTCGGGGATGGATGGAACCAATTAGAAGTGTAAATGTTTGAAAACTCACTTTGCACCTCTACTGGTCTATGCGCGCCTAACATAACAAATATATCATTTATCGTGCGGCTCGTTCCCAATCAGCAATTATGATGAGGCCGCCAAGTCGCATCTATTTATATGAGTAGTTCGAGCTCGCGTCAAGTTGAGTCACCGGTACATGCACGTACGAACTTTACCTAATGATTTACTTTTTTTGATGACTTTTGGATCAATGTATACACGTTCTAAGTTTTACCTAGCAATTTGCTTTTGATGGGCATGTTAGCAAATCTCTAATTCTTGTGTGTATGTTTGTTGGGTATTTTGATCTGACATTGCTGTACACCCAAAAAAAGACGAGCTACATCCAAGTTCAACTTGGAGATGGAAGTCCTATTTCATTTCTGGATGGTGAAGTAAGACTAAGCTCATGAGCTTATTATCCTAGGGCAGAACAAGTTGATAGGACCCCTTTTTGACGTCCCCATGCCCCTCCAGCATGACGACATGGGGGAGAAAAAGGGAAAGAGGGGGATTGGGTTTCTCTCGCTTTTGACATAGCGGGCCCCGGCGGGAGGCCCGCACGAATGGGTCATTCTCTCGGGGAGGGCCAAGTTTTTTTGGCCAAATGAAGGCCATTTGCCTTATTAAATAGAAGAGGCTAATCGAGAGCCTAGTTGTTATTTGTAATATCCGTTATTGACCTAGGTTCATCAATGACATCGGTATTTTGTGATGAACGATGGAATAGAAGCAGCCCAAATTTTATTTTAATCTAACCATACTCTATCCTTATTCGACACTTTATTCCAATGACTAACGCAATGCAAGAATTAAATACGGCACAATATTGACATTTTATTCAGCAACGAGAGGGGAAAAAAGGGAAAAAGAAATATGGGCTTTGCACATTTTCCACGTCACAATTTGGATCGGAGAAGGCATTTGATACCAACTGCACATGGCACGATCTAAATTGGTAAGCCCCGTTTGAATTTTGTCCCCAACCTAACTATAGTAACCATTCAATGTTAGCCGTTGGGGTAGTTGAGTTCTTCTTGGCCCTATCGATGGTGATTGAACTCCTTTGGATTTCAATTGAAAAAAATTAGGAAAGATAGGGGAATTAGTTGGCCAAACCGAGCACGATGAAGTTATTCATAAAGGGCGTGATTAGAGAGAAGATGAAAAAATTTCAAAGTTATGGTTGCCCCTCCTAACCAATTTCCAACACAACCTTAGACGTTGGCTAAACAATTTCTTGCGTAGGAAGGAGGTTGTCCCACGCTTGTAATAAAGGGGGAAAAGTACCAAAAAAAATCATAAACTTATTGCATTGGTGGTGCCAATTCAATCATAAGTATTTCAATTGTGTCAATTTAGTTCTAGGCCTTTTGTATTTATGTCAATTGAGTCTATTCGGCCAATTTTGAGCATAAATAGCTGACGTGGACGTCGACCATCCTATGTGGCATGACCGGTGCTGACGTGGACATTTTTTTAAGATTTATTGTTAAAAGATTAGTTTCTCTTTTTTACTTTCATTTTGGCTAGGCGAGGGCCCACAAGCCCTCTCCCAAAGCCGGCGGGGCTGCGAAGGCCCTGGGCAAGGCCGCCGCGGATGAGCTGGTCCTTGCCCAGATCTGGCGAGGGCATGCAGGCCCTTGCCTGCCAAAATTTAAGAAAAAAGAAAGAAAAGAAAGAAAAAAATAATTAAACTTTATTATTTTAATAAATTGTTAAAAAATGTCAACGTCAGTGTCGGTCACGTCACGTAGGATGGACAACGACTTTTTCGATACTTTTCCCTAATAAAGGGGATACCACGTTCATTAGGAAAAGTAAATTGTTTCAAGTCTTCACTAGGATGCGCTGAAATGAATAAGCAAATAGCTTCCCCTAGTCTCGAGAGCGGATCTACTGAGAATTCTTCTGAACGCTGCAACTTTCTAAGACAGGCATGACGCGTCCACACGAGACATAGTATCGACATAGGTTTCTTCGACAATGCTATCTTGTGTTGCCAGAAGAAATCAAAGACCTAAATTATAGTAATAATCAAATCAATCCGCGGTTTTTAAAACGCGACACGGTAGGGGTGGGCCAGTTTCGGGGTTAAGTCCAAGTTTCATCCAGAACACGGAACCTACTCTGTAGACCCTGAAGTTAGCCAATTCCTTTTTTTTCTTCATTTCTAGTCAAGCAAAATGAAAATTATAGCAATGGTTCTCTTATCGATAGAGTTTCATCAACAATACAAGACTACTTATCCCAAACAAAACCACTTATAAGTCAAGCAACCTGTCAAACTTAATAAGAGAAGTTGCATTATGTTGTTACGTAGAGTAAATGAAAGGGGTTGATTCAAGAGTAAACGTGTAATAATTAGTTAATTTGAGGTTTTCAAAGTGCGTAATATGCTGGATTTCTCCTTCAATGAATATGCACATATGTTGCAGGTGGATTTTAATGGGTACATATATTCTACCTAAACCATATCAAATTTAAAACTAATCTCAGTAAAGGAAGAACATATTGCATAATATTAGTAATGAAATGGTATTCCAAATTCTGAAAGTTTGATACAACTAGTATGAAAATTGGTGAAAACATCAACGGATACTACTGGTTTTAGGGTTACCTCGGTTCGGTCCGGTTCTATGGGTCTCTGCCTGGTTTGGTTTGTACTTGTGAATCAAGAACCGGACTGCACAATACCGATTCCGAAAAATTTGGAACTAGGAACCGGATCGAGTTCAAAAACAGGGAACTAGACCAATTTTTAGGGTCGGTTCGATTTGATTCGCGGTTCTACTCAGGGCTCATGCTTAACCTTACGACATAGCAATGCAAAATTGATCTCTGCCTTACTCCGACGAGTAAACCATATCGATCGTTAAAAGCATAAAAGTTTATGAAATCGCTGCCAACTATTTTAAAAATTTAAACCGTTAGATGAAGACATAATTTAATATTTAATTATTCCAATACTTTCTCATACGCATAGACTGGATTTTGGCTTAAAAGAAGGCATGGAGTTATGTAATACGCTGACAAATAAGGGTTTGAAAAGATTTGAGTTCACATCTTCCACTTTAATACCGTTAAAGTTAGATGAAAGCGTGTTTGATATGTAAACATTCTAACACAAATTTCCTCGATGATTCAAGATTCCATTAGTTCAATTGATGACGGGGATGGCGGCTAGATTGCGCATATATGACATTGAAGCACATTCGTTTGCTTAACATTAGTGCATAATAGAAATTAACTTCAAAAAACCAACTAGACTTTTTTGTTTGGAGGTGTTTCGCCAAATTTCTCCGCGACAAAATATCTTTCACCTAAATTCGTTCTTCGACTTTTAAACGTGATAAAGGGTCCTGTGATGATCTTGGACAGGAGAGCTCGCGAGAGTCAGAATATCAACACGTGAAATTTGCAAAGATTCCAATAGAATTACACAAATGTTGCCTCGTCCAGAGTTTAACTCGATTGAGAGACTTCGCAAATACAACTCGAAGGGAATCGATACAGATGAAAATGAAAGAAACTACACAAACGTATATCAAACCAGAGTTTGACTCGATGGGTTGGCTTAGCAAGCACAATTTCTCTCAAGAAATGACGAACTAACACACCCAAAACAGTGTCAGAGTTTGACTCGATGACAATGCCTTGAATACACTTTGATAATGCATCAGAGTTTGACTCGATGGCACAATATCTGGGAAAAAGATAGACGCTAGAGTTTGACTCGATGACGAGAATCTGAAAAGTTACAGTTAAGAAAAGTATATGCATTACGATAAATAAAGATAAGATAAATTTGTTGATTTGTTCGGAGGAGGAGGCTTCTTCTGTGATTGCCTGGTGGTATTTATAATGGTTGGAGTGGTAACTGCTCTTCAACGATTGTAGCTCTTACACGCCAAAAGTTGCCACGTTCTTTATTTTCTTCAAACCCTTTTGACTTGGTCTTTGGGCAGTTATTCGACTTCAAATAACTGATGATGTTGGCTCCCTTGTCTAACCCTTCTATTAAGGTCGGTCGTGCCCACATTCTCCGCTTCTTGTGGCTTTGAAGTCCGAAATTTCAGTAACTATCGATAGGACATGCGTCGACTCTCTTTCGATCGTGAGGGGTATGCCCATGACTTCCGCATTCCTCGGGCTCCTTGACTTGTTTTCAGGGGCTTATTTTGACCCTATTTGCTTCAAAACTGTCCTCGCGCCATAGAACCTTAGAGGATAATTTTGACATCCTTTGACGCTCTTTAAAAAGACTTTGAACTTGGCAGGATTGTTCCTCGTTGGCGCCCAAGTCACTAGCTGATTTGATGACCTCACCAATCGATGCCTATCAGCACTATCACGTGCTCTGCACAAGCCTTTTTCATTCTTTATCAAGACGCTTATTCCTCGCGTGTCTATCACATGTGTCGACTCTTCACGTGTCCTGCACAGATGTCGACTCCTCACGTGCTTTGCACGTATGTTGGTTCCTCACGTGATCCGCGCATGTATCGATCTCTCACGTGTGCAGTACGTGTTTCAGCGGGCGATTTATTTTGAGTGCCAACAGAAGGTATGGTAACTTATTTTCTTTCGTGTGAAATGAAAATCAACCACATCATCTCGCGTTCTAATCGTAAAATTTCCAACGGACGTATGATGTGGATCGGATGTTTATGTTGAAAGTCTATGTCGATGAAAATGTGGTCGTGAAGATGTTTAATGTCTTTTAACGAGTTCTCAAGTTCAAACGTTAGTATACTCGCGAGCGACATAGCAGCGATGGCCCTTGCCTTTTGCGATATCTTGACTATAAGGGCCACAATTTGGGATGGCATGGACACTAGCTATGGTAGTCGGTACGAGATACTTTACTTACGGTAGCAAGTGGCAGCATCGTACCCTTCTTGCATCAAATTAAGTTCACCCTCCCTTGATCCGATCAAAGGCGGGTCATTCATGCCGAGTCTGAATATTCACGTGGAATTATTTGTTCGTGATTTGACCCGAGCAATAATGCCATGTAGGAAGCGACCCTTTGCACGTCAGTGCCGGTCATGCCACGTACGATGGCCGGTGTCTAAGTCGGCGATTTTCGGTCAAAATTGATCAGAAGGACTCAATTGAAAAAATGCGGAAAGGTTTAAAACTTAATTGACAAAATTAAAATGTTTGAGATTGAAATGACGAAAATACAATAAGTTTAAGATTTTTGCGACAATTTTTTCGAAGTTGCATGCTTCTCGAGACATAACATCTCGGCCATTAAAATCTCAGAACCGCCCATTAAGTTTGGTGGTGCCGGCAGTGTAAATGGGGCGGTCAGTTGCGTCTCCTGCCGGTCCCCATCGGCCGTCATTTAAGTAGGCATTGCATGTCGACCAAAAAATAAAATAAAATTGGGCATCGCATCCATTGTGGCCGTGCCCGAGAAGAATCTCCTTCTCTGTCCATCTAGCACGGTTTTCTTCTTTCCTTTCTATGATTTGGGAAATAGTAGAACAAGGCAGGTAAGAAATTGTGATCATTGGCCTGGGCTAGGTTCGAAAATCGAACGTTGTATATTGTTAACACTTAACCTATAGTCTCGATTGCAATAGTGATAAGGAAAATCTCATTTGATTTTTTGCGTCGTTGTTTGATCGGAAGTTGCTGACGTGGAACCGGTCGTGACATGGTTGACGCTAACATTCACATTTTTTTTTTGTAATTTTTAAATTTTTAAATTTTTATCTTTTCTTTCTTCCTCTGCTGGCTACAACGATAGCTAGCGATCGATCACGGCGAGGGATGAGCCTTGTGGTCTCGGGCGAGTTGAGACTTGCCACTTTTGAAGGTGCATGGAGGAAAGACGAGGGAAAATGATTTCATCTTTTCAAAAAGAGAAAATCATTCTCCCTACTATTGAATGTACTTTTTCCATTGGTGAAAAAACGTTTTCCTTGACTATATTATTTTCCATGAAAGAAAATCCGAATTTTTTTTTTCTGAAAGTTGTTTTCCGTGAAACAAACCGATGCAAAATAGTTAAAGCTAAAGAAGGTAAAAAAAAAAAAAAAAGGTAACCAAAAGACAATTTTTTTTTTTTTAGAGAAAGCCTAGTTTTGGGATAGATTTGATGCGATTTTGAAAGGTGAGGATTTATTTTGATAAACAACAATGATGGGGATGAAATTGAAAAGAGAAGAAAATGCGAGGACTTTGTTGCTAATTTGGCATTTTGGAGACGCATGAACTTTCCCCCCCATCCATGAGAGATTTGGGGCTAATGCCGCTAAGGGATGGCATTCCCCACATTTAATTATGGCAGCCGACTGGTATTTAAAAATCATCTCATTCAATCTTGACTCAAGAAGATTCATATTCTATTTCAGCAAGATAATACGATTCCCCGATATTTACTTAGAAAAAAAAAAACGAGGCATTAACCCATTTTGTCGCCTCAAGAAGATTCATGTCCATGCGTATCTGATTTTTTCTTTGCACTGCCATTCATGCGAATTGGATTGATCGGGTAGATCTCAACATGCTTTTTGCAATTTTTAAGAAAGGCCCGATCAAGAGTATTTTCGTTATTTACATTTTCTGTAAATTTTCTTTTTTTTTTTCTCTCCTTTTTTGCTGGTGGCCGATCTCAGGCGATGGCCTGGGCGAGGCGGTAGTCGCCGGCCGCAGCAAAGGAAAAGAAATTGGGAAAAATGAAAAGAAAAAAGTAAAAAGATAAAAAATTAAACGACGAAATATCCTTGATCAGGCCGTTTTTTGAAATAATGAATATACTCCAGATCTTTATTCGAAATTAAGTCCATTTCACGGCCTTATTTAAAATAACAAGGGCATTTCATACTTTTACTTAGGATTTTAAAAAAAATAATTGAAATCGAATTCATTTCTGTGGGTCAGCAAAATGGAGAATGGATCCACCTGGCTATAAGACAAAAAGATTAAAGAAAAAGAGAGAAATGAAATTACGATCTTCTGTTACGATGCCTGAAGTGATAATAAATTGAGGAATAGCTCTCCATCGTCGTCGTTCCCTATGCCTCGAAAGAGCAGAACAGAAACGCTGTTGCGTTTAAAGACGGGGACTCTGGCCTTTTCGCCTCGTCTTCGATTCTGTCGTCCGTCGTTGATCTGATGGATCGCACCTTCTTCCTCACTCGTCACTAAATCGTATATCCGCCGTACCAGATCGCTCCCCCCCACCCCACCCACCCTCTTTCTCTCTCTGAAATTATCCACTTATCCTCTCTCTCTCTCTCTCTCTTTGAATCGGTCGTCTACGGAGGTGCGGTGTGGTGAGGTGTTCGCGCCATGGCGGTTGCAGCGGCAGCTGTCGTCGTCCCCTTGAGCATCCTCTTCTTCTTCTCCGGCCTCGTCGTCAATCTCGTCCAGGTGACCTCACTCTCCACCTCGGTGTTCTCGCCAGATTCAAGCCTGCTCGATTGCCTCGCCCCACTCGGAGCTCGTCTCGCGAGGCCTTTGAGCTTGCTTGAATCCCGTCGGTGCTTTGTCCGAGGCTTCCTCTTTTTTTCGTTCGGACTGCGATTGCGCGGTGGGAAGTTGTTCGTTCCTACTGCGTTGAAGGAGATCGATTGGGAGATGAGCTGCTTCTTCGCGACCTCTTTTGATTTGCTCTTTCGTCTGTCACCGCTCGCTGTGTTTGTGTTGTTTCGGTGTTGCCGCTTTCTTCATTTGATCGCCCGTCTGTTTGATTGCCGTGAAATTGCTGGTCAAATGACTGGCTATTGTGCATTTGTCGTTCCACTTGTTTGGCCGGGAAGACTTTCCCCTCTTTCCTTTCCTTTTGAAGTTATTCGCAGTGCATGTAACTCCCGTGTCGTTTTTGTTTCAGGCAGTGTGCTTTGTTCTTGTCAGGCCGCTGTCCAAGAATACGTATAGAAGAATAAACAGAGTGGTGGCCGAACTGTTGTGGCTCGACCTCATATGGCTAGTGGACTGGTGGGCAGGAGTTAAGGTATTGGCACTTTCATCAATCTATGTTAACTTGTTTGGTGAATCTTTCCCTATTGACCAGTAAGGATGGCGTGGAGAAAATGCTAAGACCGTCATGCAAATAAGTATAAAGCAGCTGTGAGAGTTTATTGTTCTCCCCCCTTTGAGGTCAATTTGGGAGATCATTCGAATCCCCTCATCAGTCAAGAGTGAAGGAGGTTGCAGAAAAGTTCTTGAATTTCTTTTCGAATACTTTACTTTCTATTTTATGCTATTGCGTACAAAGTTTGCTGGTTTTGGATTATCTGTAATGACTGAGGAGGATTATGGTACTCAACTTTCGGCCTACTATGTGACTACAGAAGGCATATTTAGGATAGATTATCCAATAAAATGGGCTTATTTTATGAACATGACCCTGAATATTGCAGATATACTTCTCCTTTTCCTCCTGGAATCGTTTGTTCATTTCTATTGTTGCTTCTGGTCAATCTCAACCGGTGTCTGTTTTACATACTATTTGCTTCTTGGAATTTGTGCCTTTATGCGGATTGGCCGTTCTTGGTTGGCAGTATATTGAGAAAAAGTTTTAACTTCTCTCACACTTCACCTACTAAGAAACTGTTCAAGAATTAGCTCTCTCCCGTCATCCTCATCTTTAGGTATGGCCATGGTTTTCTGTGTGCTGTGTTTGTGAAATCCAAATGCTCCAGCATATTTTTTTAGTGAGTTCTTCTTTTGGCTTTGATAAGTAAAGGTTTCTTCAGGAGGTGCCAAGCATGTTAAAGCAGATATTCTAAATCTTTAGCTGATACTTATTGCCTTCTTACTAGTGCTCTGAATGCTGTCTTCACAAGTGTTATTGGACAAATTGTGTGGCAATTCAATAGCAGTCCTCTTTTAGTCTCGTAATTCTTTTGTCATTATTCTCTTTCTCCGAGATGCTTTTGCATGTTCATCAGCTCATCGCTGCCTATTTGAGGACTTTGAAGTAGATTGTCTGGTTAAAATGATTATACTATTTTGTGGGAGTATGCATTACTCTGTTTTGTTTTGTATGTACTATAATACTGATTGTGTGAATCTTTTTTTTTTTTTTTTATGTAGATCCAGATATTCACTGATCGTGAAACCTTTCACTTAATGGGTATGATTGAGAACAATGGATTGCTAATCCTATATTTATTTTTATCTGGAAGAAACTGGATAGTTTCCTTGCTTCGAAAGCTATGAGTGGCTAATTTTATTTCTTTGGTTATTACAGGCAAAGAACACGCGCTTGTCATATCAAATCACAGAAGTGATATAGATTGGCTGGTTGGATGGGTCTTGGCTCAGGTGAGTGTCGGTCATGAAAATTATTGGAGACATGTCTATTCTTTGTTTACATAGGAATTCATGCATCTGCACAGTGCGTACTTGTCAGATCATCATTGAAATTGGGTACATATCATTGGCCCGTAGTGAATTAGGTCTCTGACATACACATTTTCTTTTCATTATTTTCCCTTTTTGCTGGTTTAGTACTTCTGTGGCTTTTTTATTTTTATGTACCATTTAAAGTCAGCTTACATAATGATCTGCCTTTTTTCCATATTGATTTATAAAAACTTATCTGTATACAGCGATCAGGTTGCCTTGGCAGCACATTAGCTGTGATGAAGAGATCATCAAAGTTTCTTCCGGTATGTTTCCAGTATCACTTGCTCCAGAGCTAGCATATTTTGCTTACTGCAGAAGGTTAACAATTTAATCGTCACTTCTAGTGGCAGGCCCAACATGTTCACGGCTGGAACTTGCTCACATGCATATAATTTAGTTCATGAAATCTGGTGTTTTATGGAGCAAACTGGCTTGAAATATTAAGGAAAGAGATGAGTTGGCTTTACTTTTCTGAGAATAGGACGTGTCTTACAAACTGATTGTTTCTGTTGCCGTTACTCTTTTGTCATACCACACCTTCATCATTTGATTTTAGGTGTTTCATATCATTGGACAATGTGATCTGTGGCGGTGAAAGATGGAAAGGACTGAATAAGCATAAGATTTACCAGCTTGTCGTTTATCTTTCTCAGAGATCCACATCACCTGACTGTAACATAAACACACATTTTATGTCAGTTGCTTGAATCCTCCTTATTCTCCCTCTTGCCCAAATGAGGATGAATCAAGTCAAGTAGGGAAGCGAGTCTTCTTATTTCTCCTTTTTAAGCGAGGCAAATCTCCTATGTTCCAGACTGTCCTTTTGAGTCCTTTTTTCCTTTTTATATATATATTTATATCTATCTATTTATTTTTGGGGTTCATCGACTGCCGACCCCAACTAGTTTGGGATAAAGGTGATATTGATGTTGATGTTGAAGGAGTTAAGTAAGCCCTTATGCAACTCACTAACCACAGTCTATAGCTTTATAAAGTAAAGGCAGTTCAGTCCCATTAGCATAACTAATTGAGTAGGAGATGACTCCGTGTCAAGAAAAGTAAGCCCCACTTGCCTTGAATGAATTTGGCGTCGCTTCATCGGGCTCTTCTCATAGGAGTAGGGATGTGACTTTGACTTTCTTGTTGGAAAGACTTTCTTTTGAAAGAGCAGTGGGCATAGATAAACTTTCTCAAAAGCGGGATTGGGATTATCAATGCTTGCAGGTACTAGGTTGGTCAATGTGGTTTTCCGAGTATCTTTTCCTGGAAAGGAGCTGGGCAAAGGATGAAAGCACGTTAAAGGTACTAAAAGGAACCTTATGTTATTTGCACTCTATAATTTGTTACCTATCTAGTTAAATAAAAATGCTTTTCTCATGACCATGTAAGCATTTATACTTGTGGAGTGCATTAATTGATCGTTGGTTTTTGTGGTTTATTTGCTGCAGTCAGGTCTGCTAAGGCTAAAGGACTACCCCCTGCCCTTCTGGTTAGCGCTTTTTGTTGAGGGAACTCGCTTTACTCGGGCAAAGCTTTTGGCAGCTCAGGAGTATGCAAATTCAACAGGACTTCCTGTACCTCGAAACACTTTGATTCCCCGTACCAAGGTTACTTTCAGCCTCCTCTCTCTTTTGGGGAGAGAAAATCGATGAAATTGTTTGCCTTTCTCATATCCTTCTATCTTTTCCTGCTTTTGGATGGGATTGGCTGGGGTGGCTTTTATTTTCATTTACTAGTTAGTTAATATCTTCCATGGACTAAAAGCAGAAGTCTCTTTAATAGGCAGTGGCAGGAAGGTCAGTTTCTGCCTTGAAGCATGGAAATGTAAATAAAACTTGATCGTATTTCGTACTGTTTTATTCTGTATGTTAAAAACTAGTTACCGTCGGTGATCGCCAATGCATCAAACATTGGTTTTGCTATCCAGAAAGCTGATGACATGGGGAACCATCGCAATAAGACAATGACCTTAAAGAAGCTTTAGGTTTCATATCCAGCATTCCATTACTATTTATGCATTAGCTTGAAAGATCCTCTTCTTTCTTTGCTGTTGGAGCAAGCCCTTTTTCTTAGATCTATATTGTGTAGTACATTGCCAAGGAAAAAAAAGTTCGTGGAAATGCCCCATTTCATAGTATGGGTAGCCTGCATTGTGCAATTTTTGGGGTATTGATGGGATTTGTGATAGCAGGATTGTCTTCATGTATATTTAAGGTTGGGATAGTGTTTCCTTTGGCTGAAAAACTATTGTTCTTTAGTGTTTGTATTTATGGACGGCTCAAGAAAGCCAACTGGGTGTCTCGCTTATTTCACCTATTGAAACTATGCTAGGTAAAGGGAGGAAATACCTCCAAAGATGGCGTTCGTACTTTCTAAACTGCCATTCATCTTCCCCACAATATGGCTCATTGTTTATAAAGATGTTCAGTATGTGCTAGTGACTTCTAAGCATTCTCATTTGCAATTCTGGTCTGCTAAAGGTCGTTGATTACTGTCTCATGCATTTTAAGTTTGGTTGCAGAACAACTTAGTGCTGAATTTGTGTATGCAGAGTAGTAGATTAGTTGGAATTTGATATAACTACCACAACCAAAATTATATGATAGGTGTAGAAATATCCAAAAAAGGAAGGACGAGGGGGGGGGGGGGGATTCTGCGGAGGCTTTATTTTGAGTTCTCTACTTGAGTATCATCGAGTTACAATGTAATCATAAAATACATTCAACAAACAAATGTGCCTCATGGAAGTTTGTCAATTTGTGGTTGGTAAACTCTTTCTGGTCTTTTTTTTCGAGTTTCATTAGGATCACTGCTTTACTAGAGTGGTAGGATCTTTTGATCACAGTGATACAATCAATTATACTCAGAATGGAATATCTTCTAAACTATTTCTTTCTTTCAGGGTTTTGTTTCTGCAGTGAGTCACATGCGTTCATTTGTTCCAGCCATTTATGATGTCACAGTGGCCATACCTAAAAATTCTCCTGCACCTACCATTCTAAGACTTTTCAAGGGGCAGTCATCGGTGGTAAGTCAAGTCTTTCATTTGAAGCTGAGTTACTGTACTCACTGCTTAAATGAAGGATGCTGAATTGGCATTCCAAAAAACCTCTAAAAGTTTGAACGGTAATATTTTTGTGGTGTTCATTTGCCAATAGTGCATTCGATTTAGACTTGAGTTTTATAATTACTGACAATTATGCACTGCATGGTTGCTTGGTGTATTAACGTCATCTTGTCTAAGACCGACCCATAGATGTCAAGTGTCATATCTAGTACCATCTTGATACTTGGATCAGGTTTGGAATTGGAATCGGAAGTGATGGATGTGTTTAAGAAGTATGTAGTTGTGATGCTAATGGCTTTTTGGAAGTGGCTGTAATCACTTATTTCTATATATCAGCATGGTACAGATCAACTGTTTCTTGCTGCGTCAGCTTATGGTAGTCCAGCTCTAGAGTTGGTAAACAATGAATGTTAGTTGTAATTTCCTCATGGTACATCTACATATATTAATGAACAGAATCTCGTTGAAGGTACCTGAACGCAAGTAGCCGATCTTCTGTGAAATTTCCTGAATATTCTCTGGCTGAGAAAACTTCCTTTACAGTGTAAATTGTTCAACCACTGCAGTTAGTCGGATATTGGTCTATGGGATATGATGACTTTCAGTGATGTATACATATTTCTTGATACAAACAACCATTGCCTTCCTGCAGGTCCATGTGCGGCTCGAGAGGCATTTGATGAAGGAATTGCCTGAAACAGATGATGCAGTTGCACAGTGGTGCAGAGATATATTTGTGGCTAAGGTGACAGTAACTTTCTATATCAGTCGAATAGTCTTAACCTGATGTGTGATCCGACTTTTTAGACTTGGACTAAAGAGGCAACTGTGCTTTATCAGTTTGCTTGTCTTAATTACCTTTTGCCTTTTTGAGTGTAGGACGCATTATTGGACAAACATATAGCCGAGGACACATTCAGTGACCGTGAATTGCAGGATACAGGCCGGCCAATAAAGTCACTTCTGGTCAGTTTTTTTGTTTAACAGCGAGCAACATTCCTTTTCATGACCAAACTCTAAACTCGACGTTCCATTCTTTTTTGGATAAACCCTCAATTTCTGTTTTTGGCATAGGTGGTCATCTCTTGGACATGTTTGGTTACTTTTGGAGCTTGGCACTTCCTTCGCCATACCTCATTCTTGTCATCATGGAAGGGAATCGCATTTTCCTCAATCAGTCTGGCAATTGTTACCGTTCTCATGCACATATTAATCAAATTCTCTCAGTCCGAGCGATCCACACCTGCAAAGGTTGCACCATCGAAGCAAAAGACCAAAGGAGAGTCCTCAAACAGAGTAGAAAGGAAAGAGAAATGATGGACAGATGCTCCTGTACTTTCATTAGGTCGGAGGCTTCGTCAACAACCTTTTTTTTTATTGCTGATACGTGTAATTTTTGTTTCTTTGGGGTTAGTTGTGTTATTCAATCTTTTACCCCATCTCTATAGTCCCCTTCCATTTTGTATAATGCATGCTTGTATGGATGCCGATTTATTGTTTACTCTGCTTACTCTGGCCAAAAATGGAAACCTGCTTACTGCCATTTAGTTTAGTCTATAGTTTCTGCAAATTATGTAGAAATATCATAAGCGAGATTATCAGCGAACAACTATAACGAGTATATTTACAAGCAATTCAGGGAACGTACTCGCTGCAATCAAATGGAAAGACAAAACTTGGACATCTGAGATCCACGAGTCATGAGCTGGCCTAAGCTTCAAAGCTTTCATCTTCCCTTGGAAATTCATCATTACGATATTCAAAAGACGACAATTTGGACGGTCCAACGCTGGCAACTTTTGTGCACTTCGATCTGCGAAGAATGTGATTGTTCCGACATCAACCAACTTCTTTACACAAAGGAAAACAGTCAGGCCCCCTGTTAGTGGGTTTGCGAGCTAATGCAGCTTAAGCCCCAGGTTCTTTCCCATGTCAGCATGGAGACCCTTCTGCACCGTCATGGAGGGCACAGCAAGTAGTTGCTTTATGATGTCCTTGATACACCCTGATATCTTGACCGCTCGACATGGACCAGAGTCTTGCTGTTGTATCTGAGGAAGCTACACGCAGAAAAGAAAAAGTTCAGATAAACTCCGGAAGGAAAAGAGAGAACAAATTAAAGGACCACCTCTATGTGGAATGACACCGCATTCTCCTATTCATTCAGAGACTGGTCGCTGGGCTCCGGATCTTAAGTAGGATGAGATGAAGAAAGGATTCTTAGCAAAGGGATTTGAGATATGATTCAAGTAGTCACTTGCCAGAGTAAGTCTTTTTAATGACATAGATGCTCATGCTGATCCAACATTCACAAACCAATGATACTGCAATATGGTAAGCACCTCAAGATACCCATGAGAAGATGATACTAATCACAATTGTCGATTTTACATATGCATTGTTCATGATTCCTTTTTCTAGATAGAGTTTTACTTCTTTGCAAAATTCGGCTCCCTCCCCTTTAGCCCTATGTCCAGCCCAGGCTGTGTATAGGAAAATAGAGGACTGTAAAGGTGGCAAAATCTCAGCTAAATAACAAATAAAGTCGGATACCCACCATCCCATTATCACTTGAAGCCCTTCTTCTGACACATGAACCCAGAATTTGGAGAACAATAGATATAGTATAATGCAAGACTAGTCCCATGTCACTAATTTCTAATGTTTAAGCACAGCACTAGCCAACCAACTGGACAGTGATCAACTATCAACCTCTTCCCAGGCATTCAGGACTCAGGACCAAGATTTACTTGCCCTCCAGAAATATCTGCCAGGACAGCTCAAGACAGGAGCCACTTACCCGTTATAAGATAAGCACCATCTACTGAGAAAACACAGTCCCACACCCAGCGTTGATGTCCTGAAAAACAAGTGAAACAAGGAATCAGCTAGGCAATTGGTTCATCCCATTAGTTTTATCTGACTGTGATTTTATATGCAAATGGAACAAAACAGAGGCGGAGTGAGTTCCAAAGGTACCTATCAAAGTCTTTTCTAGAGTGAAACCCTCAGCATTCCAAATCTTTACGGTATGGTCAGAAGAAGCAGTAGCCAAATATCTGAAACATAATTCAAGTCCCATTATGCTACTAACATTGATATATAGGTCAGAATTGGAAAAAGGGCTCCCAGATAGGAAAAGAAGCTAGCCTGTGGGGATCACAGAACTCAGGTGAAAGAAGACATTTAAGGATATATCCATTATGTGCTTGTAGCTTATGAAGTGGCTCAAAGTTGGTCATTGTCTGTAGAGATAAAAAAGACATGCTACATGTGAGGAATGAGTAAAGGGGAAAAGGCAGAAACCATGGTGTTTCATGGCACAGTTTAATCACCTGAGTCCCACGCAACAAGCGCCAAACATAACATGTTCCATTATTATTTGCAGCAACCACCAAACTCCCATCCCACATAACTGTTAAGGATCTGACCGCCGTATCCACCTCTGGTACCTAATTCACTCTGGAGAGGTTAATAAGTACCCCGCAGCTACTCGAAAAGTACCTGAATCTTAGCCGTGTTTCAATGGAAAAAATTTCTCTTTTACAAACATCACATCCATACATTATACATACCAACTCACAGCTGCATGAATTCGCTGTCAAATCCCATACACGGATATTTCCATTTTGGTCTCCAGATATTAGTTCAGTCTGGATAATCAAACCGTGAACACTTGTCAATTCACAATGTACGACCAAAGCTAGACTTTGCAGACACGGAAATTTAAATCCATCCAACAATTCTCTTTGTTCTCAAAAAGACTGATAATCACCTAGTTCAATTACTCATAGAAAAAAAACCAAGTATATAACTAGAAGGTGATAATGAATATTGGTAGGTAAGAGCAATAGAAGTCCTAAAACTTGTGAGGAAAGTACAATTGAGTTCTAATATTTTCAGAAATTGCAATCAAGTTTTAAATTTATCAAATTGGTGAAATCATAGCTCTCCTTTAACTCAATATAATTTAATAAATAGAGAATGCTAATGTGGCCTTTTCTATAATTTCTCTCCTACATGGACGTGTTAATGTTAACTAACGACCAAATCGACACTGTTTCCCGCAAACCTTATTTAAATTTTCCAATTCGTAATGAATTGGATTAAAAAGTAAAAGCAAGCTAAAAAGGTAAAAGGAAAAAAAAAGACTCAGTAGAGACTCAGGCGGGGGGAGGGGTAGGTTGGCCACTGCCCCCTACTTCGCCGGTGGGGGCCGGTGTTGTCGCCTCTAGACCAACCCCAAACTACTCTCTTTCTTTTCCTTTTCCCTTCTTATTAAGACATTTTCCTTTTAATCTTTATCCTTTTTCCTTTTTATTATTTTTTAGCTTTTTCCCAATGCATGTCTCTTCAGAAAACATTAAAATATGCCACATTAGCATTTTCCGTTAGTCAAATTAGACAGAGTTGACAGAGAGACTTGATTGCACTGATTTGACAAGATTTAAGATTTGATTGCACTTTTGAAAGTTTAGGATTCGATCACACTTTCGCACCTAATTTTAGAACTGCAGGTGCGCTTATCCCTCATCTAGAAAGATTCAGTTACGCATCACAACATACAGGATCCTCTTTAAGCCGTACAAGAAACCATATATTAACTACACTCGTCACCAGTTTTGCACGAGAGATTTCCCTGCCTTATGATGAAAGAAAGATAAAGTTGTGATTTTAATCCAATTGTTTACCTTCATTAGAATAACCAACCAAAGATCTTAAGCTATTAGTGAAGGAAGATTGCCATTAGAAACCATTTATGTGAGGGATGTAGGAAACTGAACTTTAGCAAACTTGACCAAAAAGTAAGGAAAAACTGCAGGCGAGTTCAACCAGTCTTAAAGTACAAGATACGGTACACTAAAGATTAGTGACATGAAAAGAATTTTGGAAAAAATAACTTTGACATTAATCCAACTCAAAAATGGATAAAACTATGGCATTTCTGTTTTGTCTTGAGAAAAAAACAGGTCTGATAGTCCCACTAAGGGAAGGAAACTGTACAGCATTTTTCTCATAGATGTCCAGAAACCCGGTCCAATAAACATCTGACCTGATTTGGGTGTAGAACAACCGTATTTACCGCTCCACGGCTTTCATATTCTCTTTGGCAACCACGGGCCCTGCATTTGCATCGAGAAAGGACAAGAAACAAGGTTCTCACTACAATGTATATCATATCACACCAAATTAACTTGATTACTATCAACAATTTCAGCACATTTTTCTACCTCAGGTCCCATATTCTAACAGTTCCATCTTCAGAGCCTGAGTACATCCAATTCCCATCACACTGAAACCCCACAGCCATGACATTATTTGTATGGGAGTCGAAACTCATCACCTGCCATGGATTTCATGAAGTTCTTGTAAATTGAATAGAACATTCTAAATCAGTACGAGTTGAAATCACATAACATGTATCAAGAAGGGTTAAGAGATATACTGGTTGAGGGCTGTTTGAGTTGACATCAAACAATCTTATGCTGGGATTTCCAGCCGCAGCCAGGAACCGCTTATGTGGAGTTATCTCCAACCGGTTGACTTGCTGCACGCAGCGCACAAGGTCAATTCGCTCAGAGTTTCATTTTCCATGCTAAGGATTTATACACAAGGCAAGTAAAAGAATTCATCTTTGTATTGACGCACGGCTTTCACTTGCTTCGTGGAACAAATTCAGCATTATGAAGTGACCAACTCCACGAATTTAGCAGGGAAAAAAATGCATTTTGCGCCCACTAAACGGAAACATAAAGTTGACATTCCGGGCACGTACAAAACTCGTAAAATTACACCCAACTAAACCTTCCATTTATCAAACAGGTTAACTGCATAAAAAACCCTCAACCATGTACTCACACTCACATAGATCTCTTTTGAGTTACAGACTTACAAATTACATATCTTCCTGAACTCACACGAAGAACATTGCGAAACCCAGCTAAATACTACGTTTAATAATAGCCGAGATAAGCAGACAGACCGAATCTGGGTACTGAATCGTTCTGTAGCATCGTCCGCTTTTGGCCTCCCAAAATCGAATGGTGTGATCGTAGCTAGCAGTCGCGAGGATCACCGACGGCTGTTGGCTCATTCTTAAACCCTTTTCTGCAACCAAATCAGATGAAATCGAACAAGACTAATCAACAGCTGCAATCGCCATCTCGATCGCCAAGACGACCGACCATAATTGGACAAATGACCATAATTAACGACAACTGACTGCCTTCGATCCCGTCGAAGAGAGAAGCAAAAGTTGGGGTTTGGGAAAATTTCCTTGAGGGGCTCGAAGTGAACTCGATTTATCAAATAACGGTATAAAGTGGATTTTATTTCAAATAAGGATATAAGGTGGATTTTGTTTCAAATAAGGGCATAAGTATGAGTTTTTTAGTTATTTCCTTTTTTTTGAACTTTTTTCCTTTTCTCTTTTTTTTTTTCCTTTTTTTCTTTCCTTTTTTCCTTTTTATTTCTATCCACTAGTGGCCGGCCATAGGCAAGGGCGGCAACGACTTCGCCCTGGTGAGGGCCGCCCTCGGCTCGCCTGGGCGAGGCCGCCCTCTGCTCGCCCCGGCAAGGGCCACCCTCGGCTCGCCCGGGCGAGGCCGCCCTCTGCTCGCCCCGTTGAGGCCAGCCCTTGGCTCGCCCAGGCGAGGCCGCTGCCGTCGCCTGGGCAAGCAGAGGGCGGCCCTCGTCTCTCTCGAGCGAGGCCACTACCGCCCTTGCCGATGGCCGGCCATCGGTGAGCTAGGGCAGAAATAAAAAGGAAAAAAGGAAAAAAAGAAGAAAATGAAATGACTAAAATACCCATACTTAGGCCCTTCTTTGAAATAAAAAAGGCACTTTAAGCTCTTATTTAAAACAATGTCAACTTCGGACTTTATGCCCTTATTTGAGAAATCGATGACACTTCGGGCCCTAAAACGAAATGTTCCCTTGGGGTTTTGAGTGTTTTTAATCCTATTAGGAGAAAAAAAAATTGGGAAAATTTCAAATAGCACCATCATTTCCTCTATTTTTTTTAACAAACTCAATTTCATGTCCTTATTTAAGAAAATGAGTGCACTTTAGGCCATTATTTAAAATTTTCCCCTATTTTTTTACTTTTCAACCCTAAATTTTAAAGGATGAATATAAATTTTTATAATTTAACAAAACAAGTGATCATACATAATTATACATAACAAATAATACCTCATGGTATAAAAGATTTCAAGTGTTCCAAACAGAAAAAGATATATATTTTGGGAATCACAATATAAACAATACTAATTCATTCTCAAATAAGCTACAACGTGGAATAAACTTTCAATTACAAGATATATCTACCGTTACATGAAGCCAATATGATTTTATACTTTTAAAAGATCTCGATCTTCTTCTTTTTCTTTTTTTCAAATATCCTAAATTGCTCACTTTACGTATATTATGTCACTTAGTGGTGATCGGTGCTAAAGTGAGTCGATTCCCATCATAGAATAGGGAACCGGACCAAATAGGGTATGTGCCTAATATGTGGAATAAAGAACAATCAAGAATCGACCCTATCCATCTTGAAACTGGCGGTGTTATTTATTTTTCTTTTATGATTTTTTAATATAAATACCTTTTCTTTATTTTTTTAATAGTTTCTGCTAATAATATGAATATATACAGGTAGCCTAGGCCGGCTCCACCGGTTTGGTTCAGTCAGTACGGTTCCTCCCCAGGACTCGAGCACCAGATCAGTTAATTCCAGTTCCAAATTTTTTAAATTGGGAATCGCACCGATTTTCATGAAAACTGTCTAAAACTGGCCGATTTGATCCGATTCTTGAGTTAAACCGGATTGATGCACACCCTTAGATTACCCTATTTGCGTTGTGGCTTTGACAATTTTGTCCTTTTATTGGTAGTTTTCGCAAGACAGAGTCATTTCGAGTTATATTATTATTATTATTTTGGCCAAAGTTTTTTTTTTGGGTCGAATTTTGGCCAAAGTTCGATTGGTCATTATATAAACTTCTGAAAAATTCAAAACATGCAAAACTCAAATAATAAGAGGAAAGAAGTACAATCAAGAAGTAAAGATACAACGAAGCACGTGCCTCTTGACTTCGAGTCTGAGGCCACGACCTCTTACGTGGCCATTTTGCTCGTCCTCCGCCGCCCTCCGGACTGGGCGATCCTCACCTTCATCGAATCATTCGCGACTCCAGCGGGCGGCGGATTTTTTGGTCGCGCCGACGAGCTGGGTCGGGAGGAATCGCAAAAATCCGCTCGCGATTCAGAAAGCTGCGAATCCCATCGTTTGAGTCTCATCCTTTCCTTGTTCTTACTCACTTTGCTTCTGTAGGGAGATTCAATTTTGGTGGACGATTCTAGGGAGATATTTCGCTCGCCGATCTCTGCTGCTCGGCGCGTCATCGGATCGTTAGATGATGCTGCGTTGTACTCTAGCCACCTTGGAAATGTGATTTTAGGGATTGCTCTCTCTGGATTGAGGTTAGTGAAGTACTGTTCGCTGCTCTTTGGAGTTTGGGGTATCCAATGGAGAAGGATCGTGTGAAAATTTAGTTATAGAAGTCGAGTGACTTGACCAGCGGGGGATACAGACACTTGACATTAGGGGGTGCGAGGTGAACAAATTTCACAGGCTCGGAGGAGGGAGGAGATATTAGAATCGTGGTTGAATTTCACCGGCTCTTAGTATGTATGACCGCTAAAATGCGCCGAGCAGCCCCCCCTTCAGGTCCTTCACTGGACTATAGTAAGAAATTTTTCTCACTGAAAGAGGGTCCGATGTAAACGTGTCGTTTTGTCGATTCATAGAACATAAACTCTAAGGTTAGATAACATGTGACTCTTCTTCCAAGCGATCATTGAATTTTGCTTCCGTTTTATATGGTGTGGTAGATGAGACATTCTTTACCCTCATTGGAAGTGGAGACTTTGTTGCTTGAAATATAATACTTTTGGCGATATGGGCAATAGTCCGGTCATTCATTGTATTGCCAGGAATGGTTCATATCTGAAAGTTGAACGGCATTAGGAATAAATGGTCATTTTGGTATTAGGCAATTCCAGGAGGTGGAGGTAGTCATCTTGAACAGCCAATTCTTTAGGCATTATCAGTTGAGTCATCAGTCATGACTTTCCGAGGACCATTGGTCTTGGTGTAAAACTAAAGGAGGTTCGGCCCAAGAATTTTTGCTTATGCATCAGATAAGAAGCCTCAAGTTTGACCGAGGAGTCACCTACTAACTATGTACGAATTTGATCAAATTAATTACAAAACAAGCATTCTTGTTCTTCCTTCCGGTGAAGACGGCCATGCATAAGGATGTATCCTTTGTACTCTGTTGGAAATGTGTATGCTCATCTATTTTTCAGGTTTTTTTTTTCTTGTATTGCACTTTTGCCTGGCGATGTTGTGCCATTTTGAAGGAGAGGATCTTTTCTGAATTTTACTTCGAATTGTTTCAGTCTCTTCGTTAATCTTGATCCTTTTGTGGCTATATTCTACACTAGGTTAAACCTTTGGTCAGGAAGCTGGAGTTGGCAATGTTGGAATTGTTCATGGACCTTATGATGCAACTTTCTGTTTCACAACTTGTGTTGAGCTGAAGGTTGATCAATGTGACATTGGAGGGGGTGGTTACAAAATCTTAGCATGTCTCAATCATCTTGGATTAGATAAGTAGAACATGGCGTGGAAGTGCAAGAAAGAGAATCCAGCAGAAATTGACACATCAAGAAACAGAGGGCAATACGGCAATCAGTTCTTGAACCAGGGATGAACGGTTCATATCGGTCAGTTATTTGACATGTATGTTCTTCGAGTACTGTAACTAATTTCCAGAGCGAAAGTGTGCAGCACAAGGCATAACAATTTGTCTATAAAATGATGCATATTTGTTCTCTGAGCTTTAAAAAAATTGTTGCAACACAAGAATAAATTAACCTTCCATCGTGATAACATTGAGAGAGTATTGCTGATGGTGACGTCTGTGACTTCGAATGCATGCTCAGGGCGATGCCTTCTTAATACCTGCGACAAGGACATTGATGTATCGTGGGGGATGTCGGCAGAGGTTGTCACATTTCCATCGCTCATTACATCGTTGGAAATTTGTCTACATAAGTGAGATCTTAGTTGGATTGGGGACTGTTGAAAGTTTTTCATGGCCACTTTGTTGTGAGGCTGGAATTTGTTTCACCACCGTGGTGGTTTCCACCAATAAAGCATCGCTTTTCAGATTGGCAATGCAATTCTGGATGGTGGAGATGCTTCAAGATGGACAAGATGCTTTTCTGGAGATACTATTGCCTCAAAGGAATAGGACTGAGAATTTTTTAAAAAGGGTACCCCGGAGACTATTGGATTGTCTCGGGGGCACTTTTAGTGTGCTTAACATTGGATTCTCCGGAACTGCGATTTGTTCTCACGTTTCTTGCTCTTACAGTGTTATCTGTCATAGTTCAGACCAGGTTCTGACTAGCTGTCTAGTTCATGATCTATGCTTGTTCGCTATCATGTGGCAGTACGCCTGTTTTTATTTTTTATTTTTTTATCATGAGAGTGATGGGTGCCTTTCACCTGGCTTTTTGGCTCAATGACTGGAACACCTGTAAGTGGTCATTCTTTGGAGGTTTAACACCTCCACCCTAACGGCACAGATCTCTGGAGGCCTCTAGTCGAATGATTAACCAATCTTAAAGGCTATTTATGAGTTAAACGAGAGACAGAGCACCGAAATTGATGAAAATATTCTGATAACTGTATGAATGTCGGACTTTCCATTGTTGAATGAAAGAAGAAATTCCAATTCCCCATATCTTCTCCCCCTTCTTCCTGATTGCTACATCTTCGTGGTTCAAAACAGTGGTCCAATGCGACTGTGCACTACAACGATGCTAATTGTGGAACCTTCATTTAACCTAAATTGTATCCCTTTTCTTGCCGAAGTCGATGCGAGACTAGTGCTGGACCCTTCTCACAGAATTCGCGAAGCTGCCAGGGCGGTGGCCCCCCTCACTAACGTGTGGTTAATCCGCCGATTGAGGAATATGTAGCCTAGATTTCGAGTATGATATCAGCAGTCGCCTTCTCGCTTCACAGCTCTCTTTGGAAGTGGATTGTTCATCCGGGTCACTACCGCGCTTTAAAATGCCAAGGGTAATTGCGAGTCCATGATCTGATACCGGTTAACTTGTGCTTCCAGTATCAGTGATACAGGAGCTTTCATACTCTCTTATTCTCCTTAAAGCCTTTGTCTACTGTAGTAGGATTTTGTCCCATCCCATCTGCTCTTGTCGGTGATTCAATATGGATCATTTGAAGGGAACTTAACAACGAACAGGTGCGTTCTTTGTTCTAAGCTCCCATCTTGTGTGCTTCATATTGGAAGGAGTCCTGGTCTCTCTGATGAATGGAACAGTTACAGCATGAGAAACAGGTGGTCTTTTATGGCAGAGTTCAGCGTGTAGGCCCGAATTATACAGCTCCTGCGATGGTTATACGGTGCCAGAACGGAGGCCCCTCGTCGGTAATCAATGTGGGAACAGAAGAGAGAAAGGGACTTGAAGAAGGTATCGACTCTCTGGTGATGTCATGCATTTCCAGGGAACAGTGTCGCTCAATCATTGTATTCATGTTCTCTTTCAATTCACTTGTCTGTACTTTGGTGCCTAGAAAACTCTATATTTCATTAAATGGCTTTAGGACTTGGCCTCGTTTGCTCCGCAAATATCTACAAAGTGACATGAGGGCCTTGCTTTTCGTTTTTCCTTCTTGTTTCCACATCTTCCCTTCGATTAAGCAAATTTTGTTGCAGCATAGCATGCTGACATGATACAGGAGAGGCGAGGCCAATCGGATTACATTCTCTTTGCCTCCCTGCATAAAACTTTGTTGATTAGCTCGGGTTCCTCATAACAAACTTGGTCGAAAACCCAAGTATTGATGCCAATGTCGGCCTGCGATTTTACACCCTTTGGTAAACGGGGAGAAGAGGGGCCAGTGCTTCTTATTAGTCCTAGTCTAGATATATTCGCCACGCATTTGGTGTTAGATGGATCAGGATGGGGTTCTTCCGTCACTTAATATGTCCTAGCTTGTGTCATCTCGACACTTCGTTGGGTATGATTTGAACTATTAGAAAATTGACTGGCATGTGCAATCGCGCAATACTGAACGAGATAGAGGGTCTCGATTAGCTTGGAGTTATGATCTGCTCATTGTCCAACCACATTAATTGCTCTCTCCTCTCTCTCATGCCATCTCTTAGCCTTGTGCATTGTACAGGCTTCCTTCTTGCATTTCGTTTTGGGGGCAAGCGACACGCCTTACAAGTTCTGAATCTTAGAGCCTAGATGACCGTTTAACAGTTTTTGGCTTAGGGTTCATGGGGATTTGCCAACGCAAGACACGGACAGGGAGACACAAAAGCGGGGGTCTTATCTTTTGCACAAAGCGTCCAACACACTCGTGCCGTCTTGGAAACTCGACATGTTTTCATCGAACGAACAAAGTCAGCAGAAATGCTCCTCGTGCTAAATGCTCGGTTTTGTCCGTATCGACCCCTAAAGCTTACGTTATTGATTCTTGGAAAAGATATTCACGTCGCACGAGTCTCCTAGACCTTATTATAATATGTCATGTGCCTATTTTACACGAATCGCGTACCCAAATGCATCCTCCTAGTGCTTCCCCCTTCATGTTACCGATGAACCCGAAAAATAATAACAATCTTGCATGTCGGACTTCCTAAGAAACCGCTGCTACATTTCCAAATCCCAAAGATATTCCTTTTATTAATCGGAAAATGTCGTGCGCGCCGAGAGAGAGAGAGAGAGAGATTGCGCAAATGGGTCCTCTATTTTACTTGTTTATGAACGAATCATTCTATTGTCGAGCGATGAGAAGATCAGTTTTCCATCAAACGACATTTCCATTCTGAAAACTAACCTTCAAGATGATACATGCCAAAAGCGTACATGGAAAAAAATTCTCTACTGGGACATCTAACTGAAGAAGATGGAAGGATCTGAAGGGGCGCTGTCCATGGTTGGCTTTTTCCTATTTGGCTTTAAGCAAAAGGTAAAGGTCTGTAATTGATTTGCTATCGAAAACTTTTTAACTTAGACCAATCAACCTCCCAACAATATGCGGACTCTGCAACTCCTGGAGACATGGGAAAACCCAGTAGATCCCATTGCCTTTAGTTCTGGAGATACTGAATGGTGATATGTGATGGAGGAGAAAAGAAAGGAAGAAAGAAAAGGACAAAGTCCACACATAATCATGACAGTCTCCATCAATTTAACCATTGAAAACTGCGTGAGATTTAACACTTGCAACTTTAGTAAAAAGAAATGGACATGTACTACGTGCTGAAGACACATGAATTTTGTGCTCCTAACATGATTTTAAGAAATAGAAAGAAATACACCTGGAATCTAGCTTTTAACAAGAAAGACAGACACGGTCGTCACTTAAGCAATTACCTTTTGGAGCCACATTTTGTTCCTTTACTCTTGTCACCAATTCTGTTCACAATCTCATTTCACGCAACGGCGAAAACCAACTAGTCTCATGCTTGGGTTATCTCCGGTAGATTTCGTTTTTTAATCGCATCTTCAATGTACAGAAACCTTGAACATTATTCTCTCCCAGTAGATGATAGAGAGAATCTACCTTCTTCTCATTCATCGTTGTCATGGCACTACGACAAATCTTCAGTACTTCACCTTCAGCAGTATACTTATATCCAATATCATCGAGTTTACTTAGAGTAATAAGTCTCTTCTTGAGTTTTGATACATGTCTCACATCTGTCAATGTGTGCCCTACCCCATCGCACATTTGAATCCCAATTGTTCCTATCTCCACAGCCTTGCGGGCTACATTATTCCCCGTCAAAACTCTATAATCATTTTTTTTATACTGGTAACTAGTAAATCAGTTCCTATGAGGCGTCATATGATAAGGACACATCCAACACTTATTCATCTCCTAACGATCTGGTAGTCACATACAACATGGGAAAATTATCAAAAAAAAGTCTTAAATCTATTGCAATTGTGCCAGTTTAGTCATAAACCTTTTTTTTTTGCCAATTGAGTTCTAAACCTTTTGCATTTGTGCCAATTCAGTCCATTTGGCTGATCGGCATTGACGTGGTATCGCTGCCACTGATATGAACAAATTTTAATATTTTAGATTTTTTAATTATTTTTTATTTTTTGTTCACGTCTTTTTATTTTATTTTTTATTTTTTTTGTTAGGGCCGACCGCCTACCGACCCTAACAAAAAATAAAATATAATAAAAGACAAGAAAAATATTATTAAAAAATTAAAAAATTAAAAAATTAAAAAATTATTAAAAATTATCCATGTCAACGCCGGCCGGCCAAATGAACTGACTTGGCAAAAATGGAAAAGGTTTATGACTCAATTGGTAAAAGAAAAAGGTTTAAGATTGAATTGACATAATTGCAACATTTTTATGATTTTTTTGGTAATTTTCCCCAGACAATATGGTCTTCGCATATTAGTGCTATCCTGGGCAACATTCGTCGTGGCATCCTGCCTATTTGTTTCTCAATTAGGACAAGCTCTTCTTCATGTGCTATTCTTCCTTGCAACACTCAAAGCACTTCACGAGACCTTTAAACTTTCCACGGTGCGGTTTTGTATTGCTTCTACTTCTGCTGTCGGACCCTCGATGCTCACCTCCACACCGAATCATCAATGCCCGCACCACATCTTGCAGTAGATTGTCATCACGCAGCTTTCTCTGTCACGCATTTGAGAGCTAGGCGGACTTTTAACTCTTTAAATTTTAATGCAATTGGCGGTTTAGTTTGGTTCGGGAAACAAAAAAGGACTGAACTCAACTACGCTTACTTAGTTCGATTTCACTAGAAATTTTAAAGAACCCTTTCAACTGTGTATTGATTCCTTAAGAAAAACATGGATTTGTTGCAGCAATTTCGTGATCTCTATCTCGATTACCTCGTGGAAATTCACTTGCATATTGTTTTTATTACTGTGCGATAAGAAACAGAAAATTTAACCTAAGCACCTCTACTTTGGCTTTCGTTTGCAGTTTTGATAGGAGGAGACTCTCTCACTAACATCATCGAAACAGTAATCATACGTAGTACAGCAAGCCTCTATTTGAAACAGTAAACATCTTCCCTTTTTCAATCTTTATTTATTTTTCTTTATTTTCATGCGATTATCAAGTACCCTCTAAAGATAAAGCTGCTTGCCAACTACCCGTGTTTAGTAAATCTTGAGGACCACCGACAACATTATTTAACATTTGAGAAAGATGTGGAAGTTGTTTCGTGTTCTTCTCCTAATTAGCAGCCCACCTGTTATGTGTACGTGCATAAGTTCGACGTGCATTATTTCATCGTTTCATGGCTTTTTTTTTATCAGTTTCAAGCATGCTTCCGACCAAAAAAAAAATAAAAAATTCAGTGTCAAGCATGCGGTTTTCAGTACATGTGAGGGCATCTTAGTCAATATGAGTGGTTTTTCATCATAAATCAAGTATTATTAGCTAGGGTTAGGAATTATATTTCTTACAATGGACATGTTAAAAAAAGAAGAAATTAATTCCACAATCGGTGTCATTAGACCCCGTTATGTATGTATGACCAAGTGTGCTAGATTAAGTTCAACTTTTCAAATGAATTACAAATTATTCCATGATCCACACTTGAACTGAAGGAATCGTAAGGATCCACTTTGATTGTGACCGTATTCCGAAAACGTTACGTGGAGCTAGAACAAAATTAAAATCACATTTCTCCAATACATCATTTAGTCATTGACCAGCTTGGGCAAATTTTCTTACTAATGCCTCAAAATAATAACGGAAACTTCTTTCTTCTTTTGGTACAATAACTAGATTTTTTCTATATGTGCAATTGGGAAATAGGTTTTTTTTTTTTTTGTCGAAAGAAAAATCTTCATTTCATATTAAAGAGAGATACATCACTTCAAAATAAAAATGAAAATCCCACAAAGCAAGTAAATCTAAAAAGTGAACCAACTTGGTATAGCCTGTAGAAACTCGCTCCAAAGAATGATCTGTCATTGCATCCAAGTACAACCGGTGGCCGATCACCGAATCTGGCATCATCGTCAGTGATGAGCACACACCGAGAAATCCCTCTCTAGTAGTTACGGCTTTGCCAAGAAGCGGTGTGCGCCTTGGTTCAGCGTCCTCAGCACCATCATCGTATAGAGACAAGAACAACACATATATGTTGAGAAAGTACAGAAAATGCCTTATAAATCCAAAATTTATATCTAGAGCGGGATAGAAGAGCACCCAAATTCAATTTTAACTCTAGATCGAGAGAGAATAACTGAAAAAAAAAATACCCGTTGATCACAAAATCACTTTCAGATAAGCCGATTGACAAAGAAAAAACTTCGAAAACTTGCGGAGCACTCGACAATCTAGAGCGAACAGATACTCTTCCGAGGCACTCGCACTTAGATCTTCAGAGTTCACTTTCGTAGAGGATGTCGATCGGTCGTCCACAAAATTAACGAGGAAATCTAAAAATTAAAACGACGAGGAGATCTAAAGGAATATAGAGGAGAGGGAGAGGGAGAGTGAACCCTCTCTCTCCCTTGGGAACGCAGCTACAGGGAAAAAGAAAAAGGAGGCGGTGTGGAGAAGAAACCCTAGGGAGAAGGGAGAAGGGAGAAGGGAGAAGGGACTGCCACTACATAATTCAAAGGGGGAGAATTACCACAAAAGTCCAAAACCTATTGCAATTGTGCCAATTCAGTTCTAAATCATTTGCATTTGTTCAAATTTAGTGCATTTGATTGGCCGACATTGATGTGGCACTGTCGGCGCTGACATGGTCCTTTTTTAATCATATTTTAATAATTTTTTCATGATTTTTTTTCTTTTTATTTTTTTGAGTTTTTTTCCCCAACCCTTGGGCCGGGATGCCCTCGCCTAGTTTGGGCGAGGGCGACGACACCCTCGCCCGAGGCCGGCAAGGGCCGAGAGGCAACCCTAGCCGACCTAAGGATTTAGGGAAAAAAAAAGAAAAGGAATTTTTGCGAATCAAAACATCGATTCGGTACGATGAGCTAGTTCAGTAAGCATGCCATCCTGTGCAATTTCTGTGAATCAAAAAGTTTCTGAGGCCGGAGCGCCTCAAGATGGGAATCAATGATGTTTGGAGACTAATAGGCAGCCCGTTTCAATGGCAAAGAGAAGGGTCTTAGTGTTGGGATAGAAAGCCTGTGTCTAATCTCTATTAGTTTCCATTTTAACCCCCCAATAGACTCATTTTTTAAAGAACACCACCAATCAAAATGCAGAAATACGAAAATTTATGCCTTTTTTGGGGGGTAAAAGTCCAGTTGTTGGCTTCTTAACTTGCGCAATTTTTCCAATGAAATTCTTTTAACTTCACTATGTCTAATTAAATCTCCAAACTCGCATTAATTTTCTAATCAAATCCTTCTGGTTCCCGGAGCTGCCAATTAAGAGTTTGATTTGGAAAAGCCTTCTGTAACCATAGATTGTGTTAACAGTGGTACTAAAAAGACCTTCTCAAAGATGAACATCGCATAGACATCGACAATGAGATTTCTCTAACATGAATACGGCATTCGAGTTTTCCACGAAAATAGACTTTTATATATCTTTATTTTCGAGACCCGGCATGGGCTCTATTATTATTATTTTTTTCGCTCCATCCAATAGATATTTCTTCTCCTTCAATTTCATTGTCTCTATGTAAAGGGTTATCCTTTCCCTAGGTCCCTATTTTTTTTACCTTCTTTTGCCTATGTCTTCCCATTAAAGTGAATATTTTCAACAACAATAATTCAAACATTAACTTTCCTGAGGTATGCGTCCAAAAAAAGAAGAAGAAAAAAAGAAAAATAAAGAGCACCAAAAAAGAAAAAAGAAAAAAAAAGGAGGGTCTTCTGCGCTGGGTGATTTTATCTTCCTCGCCCTTTCACTCCCTCTCTCTCTCTATAAAAGCAAATACCAATACCACCAAGCCATACTATTCCCCCCCCCCCCCCCTCTCTCTCTCTCTCTCTCTCTCTCTCTCTCTCTCTCTCTCATCAAGATTGATCAGAGACTTCACCATGACCGACCCTTTCTTCAAACTCAACCCTCTCCATCGCCACCACCACCACCACCATTACTTCTCTCCACCTTCAAATCCTCAACCGCCTTATTACTACTCATCCTCGGCTTATCACAACTTCACCTTCATCGACCACCACCATGAACAAACCCCACCTCCTCCTCCTCCTCCTCCTATCAGAGAAGCTCTACCTCTCCTCAGCCTGTTGAGCCCCACGAGACAACGAGAGCAAGATCAAGAACAAGGGCAAGGGCAAAATCAAGAGGAGAACTTTCTCATGGAAGTGGACAAGCCCAGACAGTCCGCTGAAGCTCAAGATGAGGATGATGATGGTGATCAAGATGATGACGATGATGATGAGACTGGAGTCACTGTGGCGCTCCACATAGGGTTACCAAGCCCGAGCGCTGCAGAGCTGGCGTCGGTGATGATGCTCGCCTCTTCTTCCTCTTCATGTTCTTCGTCGGAGATCATCACGGCTCGCGATAATCACAATAAGCCAGATCAGGAACATGGTGGTGGGGAGGATTGTGGGTACTTGATGAGCAGCATAAACAAGGGGCAGTACTGGATCCCAACCCCTTCCCAGATCCTCATTGGCCCGACTCAGTTCTCTTGCCCTGTTTGCTTCAAGACCTTCAACCGTTACAACAACATGCAGGTAAACCAAAGCTACGCCACTAGCTTAGGTTTTCTTTTCACAATTTGATCCAACTGATCCATGGTTTGTGCCTCTCTCTCTCTCTCTCTCTCTCTCTCTAGTAAGTGAGAATATGAAATGGAAAAGAAAGAAAGAAAGAAAGAAAGACAAACGGGCTTAATTTGGGTATCTTGGATGTTGCCTTGATTCAGATACATGTACTGAAAGCTCTCTCTCTCTCTCTCTCTCTCTCTCTCTCTCTCTCTCTCTCTAACAAGCATGGAGTTTCAAGTTTTTTCTAACATGGGTAAGATGGGGTAGTATCTTAATTTTGTGGTCATGGACTCATGGATGTGTTCAGTGTCTGATTTGCATGCTCTTAGGTGGGGGAGGCAAGAGGGTAGGGGGGGTAGCTTCGCCTTTATGGTGATTGAACAACACAGACCAATGTTCCTTATGCACCCTTCCCTTCTTGATCAGTTTCTTGAAGTCTGTGCCCTCTTCGAGCTCTATTATGGCAAGTGCTTGTACCACTGAAAACTTCTGCAGATTCTTAACCAGAAGACACTGATTGGCCTTCGGTTTAATCTGGAACTTGCATTCTCTATGTATGAATATTCAGCAGTCTGCGTATCACTGAACCGTGATATAAGAGTGCAAAAATATGTTAGCATCTTCATTAAAAATCTCTCTCTCCCCCTCTCTCTCTTGTTTTCTTCGTTTCATTAGATTCTGTGCTGAACAACCTTGGTAAGACAATGCAAAACATGGGGCAGAACAAGAACCACCAACCTTGGTTTCACCCTTAGTTTCAATTTGTACCATTAAGATAAGAGGATAATATATGGCACCTTGTTCTTCTACCAAATTTCAAATGAATAGGTTAGAAGCAAGAAGCCATCTGATGAGAGCCTATTCTTCTTGGATCACGTTCACCCAAAAGAACATGAGAGATTCCATAGACAAACATATGCTTTCTCCCCATATGACTAAAAGTCATCTGTTGTCGATGTTCATTCTCCGGTCAAGTGGATAGAAACTTTGGTAAAGGAACATTCTCGCCTCGCATTGTCTGAGGAAAAGTGTCTAATATAGACACTAGCCAACTATCTCTCGACGCTGCCGAGAGAGAGAGAGAGAGAGAGCGTCCTTCTTTTCAGCTAAGTAATTGGATTAACATAAGACACATAAAGAAGTATACAAAACCCTCCATTCCAATCAAAACCTGTAATCACCTTTTTTCCGAGCAATAATTTGTCCTTGGACATAAGCATGGCAGTTAATAGACCAATGCCACTTGAAAATGGTCTATGTTGTCGAATTTTGCCGATCTATTTGAGCATATATAACTCTAGGATAGTGTTTTTTTTTTTTTTGGGTTCGCAGATGCATATGTGGGGGCATGGATCTCAGTACCGGAAAGGCCCCGAGTCTCTGAGAGGCACGCAACCGACCGGCATGCTCCGGCTTCCCTGCTACTGCTGTGCGCCTGGTTGCCGGAACAACATCGACCACCCGAGGACAAAGCCTCTCAAGGACTTCCGGACGCTACAGACGCACTACAAGCGCAAGCATGGGATCAAGCCCTTCATGTGCCGAAAGTGCGGCAAGGCGTTCGCGGTTCGGGGCGACTGGAGAACCCACGAGAAGAACTGCGGGAAGCTCTGGTACTGCATTTGCGGGTCTGACTTCAAGCACAAGAGGTCGCTCAAGGACCACATCAAGGCCTTTGGAAGCGGCCACGCCGCGTATGGCATTGACGGGTTCGAAGAAGACGATGAGCCAGCGTCTGAGGTAGAGCAAGAGAACGAGTCCACGCAGTGAGAAATTGGAAAAATGGTAGGGAATTAGGGTATGGCAAGTAACTAAAATAGGATGATCCAGTCTGATAAGTGTAGTGGCCTTTTGAGAATTTCTTTTAGAGAGTTTGTGAGCTTGCCCTCCAATTGTATAGCCAAGGCCAATGATTAAGAAGAAATTCATGAAATGTATTAGCGTGTGACCCTTCTTAGACGTTATATATATCATGGAGTACTTTACCTTGAAATGTAGATTCTGAAACATCTGATGGTTGTGACGATCTTAGTTTATGTGTGTGTGTGTGTGTGTATAAATAGTTGCTTTACTTGATGCTTATTAGGGCTTTCAGTATGTGGCTCAAAAAACTTAAATAAGCCACAAGCTGACTAATGAGAAATATTCTCTAGGAAAAGGTAGGATATGTTAAGCTTATTCCCCTATATGTGAGGAAGTAATTTGTGACATGTTAATCATACCGGGCTATCTTGGTATGTTCTGGAATGAAATGTCGCTGTGTCGATGTCGATACATGAGAAAAATGAGAGTAAAAGAGAATATATATCATGTATGCATGCTTAACTAGCTTATGCGTTCATGGAATAAGTAGGTATCCGTCCCTACGGCAGCTTGGAGAAACTATGTCGGTCGACCAGCGCACATATTTCAAGCTAGCCGACCACCTTTCACTTAACACCTCGATGCCTTATCCTATCTTTTAAACGAAAGTATTTCGAGATCTACTTAGTAATAATTTATGGTATCTTCTCGGCGTATGAATTGAACCTTTTGGAGTGACCTACACATTGCTAACAATCATCCGTCCAAACGAATAAAGGCATACCACGGAGGCCAGTCAAACTACAAAGGAGATCCTTTAGAAGGCGATCATGACATGAGGGCACTAATTAAACAAAGACATGTCATGAAGTGCCTAGGATGTAATAAACATTCCGCATATTTGGGGGGTGTGTTCTTGGCTTTTGATAACTAACTGCCCTTTTGAAGATCCTCTTCTGCTTAGTCTTCACCAAATCATGGAGGCTCTCTGAGTTAGCGAAGAAGGAGATGAACATGAAAAACTATATATCATATATTAGGCTTTTCATGTCCTGCAAAAAAAAAAAAAATGCACCAGCTTTCTGGGGGGGTGCATATGATGCTCTTGTGCTTTGGTTAGTGGAGAGATGGACGGGTCAGTAGATCGATGGAACATATACCCTTTTGAGATTCACCATTGCTTGGGGAAATTCTAGGGAAATTACTAGCTTTTTGGCTAGAGGGAGGGGAAAAATAGTTCAGGGAAGTATGTAAGTGACAACAACACGATCAATTGCTTTGAACTTTTGCTGTAACGCACGAAAATCTATTGAGTAATCACAGTTTTTTTCGCCGTGCTTCGGGAAATATCGTATCGAAAATATTATCCAACTCAACAAGAGTTTACTCAAAAAATGGACATCCAATGAACTAACCAGACATGGACTTTCGTGGGTGTATTTCTTTTGCGCTTTAACCCATATATAGTTCAATGTAAGGGAAAGAAAGATTGCTCCTTTGATACGAACTCCATAAAGGAGCATCGCCCATGAAAAAGTTTCCTTTCACGAGCGATCTCCAGACCACGACATATGTGCATTGGGTTAATGCCATGATCTTGCGGCCACTTGTGGAATTGAAACTTTTCACCATCAATTGTACACTTCACTGCAAAAATAAATAATAATTTTGTATGTTGAGGAAGCTCATCTAGACATCGGTAGATGAACCGGCAGGAAAGAAAAAGAAGAAGATACTGTTATGCACAGGCTCTACTGCTAACATTGTTAACAGAAATGTGTACTTATATTCATACTTTCTGTGTAAGATTTTTTGTAGGGTTCATTTCCTAAAGGCTGATTGATTCAACTACTGATAAATAGATATACGTAATTCATTTTTGGGAAAAATGAGTGTGATATATGTTAGGAATGGATGCACAACCACAACGAACTAGAGCGTAAAAGCGAAAAAGAGGTTCACCATGGTACACCCTTAAACTAGGACTACATTTATGATCAAGCAGAGGATTCCACCATAATTAACAACACTCACATACCTTTCTGTTACATCACTCAACTACAAGAGAAAAAGAGTATTAGACCAGTAGTTATTCATGACCTACGCTCAAACTACCAATAAAATACGGGAGCCCTATGGCGTCCAGTGGCGCTACCCTCTTGAGATCTCGCCAGACGGCTCCTAGGACCCTCGCCCGCTCACCGGACGTACTTTCCTGTCGATTGAAGGTATAAACCACACCTCCAACAATATACTTTCACTATAAGAGAGGGGGTGGGGAAGAGCAAAATCAGGGAGAAGGGTGAAAATGCAATCAATTATTAAGGGTATAGACGAGACAAAACTGCGGGTCATCGGTTGAACCACACAAAAATATGGACAGCCTTAAAAAATGGCATGAATGAATCTTCGTTTCGCAGCTTTATTTCTTGTGCTTTTGCGTGTGTAGAGAGAGAGAGTCTCGAGTTTCGGTGGGAGGCAAAAACAAAGTTTCTGGTTTGTAGGGCTGGTTTCTTGCTTCACGACAGTGCACAGAAAGCCCCTCCAAGCTTCGCTCTGACGGGTAACTGTAGATTGAAGAGACGTTTCAATAAATCTTTGACCGTCTGAATCTCTCTCTCTGTTCTGTCTGGCAACCCGCTGCGGTTTCTGCGCTGTTTGTAACATGTTTTTATTGCAGGAAAAGCATTTCCGGTATGGGCATTGAATGGTGGCGGGACACTGCGGAACTACCGTTGCAAACTTGCAAGAAGAGAGAAAAACCTAGCGAAAGTTTTTTTTTTTTTTCGAAATTCTTCAAGGTCTTGTCTGACTTTTGTTCTTCAAATGTGTCGTATCGCCACCATCTTCATCGTCGTCGTCGTCATCACAAGAAGATGTTCAACTGACAAAGTGTCAGTGGGATTGGGATGATGACCCCATTGGCAGAGTTTTACCCTTTTTCTTTTTTACTGATTTCTGTGTCCACTGTTGGGCAAAAGAGTACCCTGTGAAAATCAAGAGAATAGTTCTGACAAAAAAAAAAAACAATTCAAGAGGATGATTCGATCCAAAAAAAAAACAAGAGGATGCCAGCTAGAGATCAATTTGCTTAAATTATATATCAAATAATACGATTTAATATCATGAATATACGTATAGATATATAAGTTATATTTACTATTATTATACCTGAGGCGGGTAAGGTAGCTAAGGGCACGCATGACAATACTTTTGAAGTAAAATTTCTGATCCAGAAGTACTCGTAGAACAAAAATTCGTCTGGTAAAACAACTTATGGAACAGAAATCCATTTGATTACGCAATTTCGTGTTTCTACTTCTGGAGCATTTTTTTGCTTGAGAAGTAGTTTTGGAGCCGCTTGAAGAAGTAGAAAAATTTGTGCTTCTCTTCAGAAGTTGATTATTAGAGCAGAAGTGATGTCATGCGCACCCTAATTAACCATTATCAATCCCTTGCCGAACCCTAAGTGAAAGAAGAGCAAATTTATGTTTTCTCGTTCAACTAGGACACAGCTTCCCAGAGAGCTTGAAATCCCCATGAGCTTTCTCCGACTCCTTTTTTCTCAATAAAATAATGGGACTGCATGCAATTGTTTCTTGATTTAATATATTCTGTACACAAAATATTGTATGTTTTTGCAATTTGCCTAGTAGACCGACCAAGCATCCAGGGATAAATGTGTGTGTTTCTCATCCTTTAATCCACGCTCCGACGCACATGGGAACAGCTTTGTCTCCTCTGGCTCGAATCACACTACTTGGCTTTCAAGTTCTTTCGGATATCATTTTGAATTTAGGGCCACTCATTTTGTAATTACAAGGCGTTTCAATCTGAAATAGAGAGATTCGGCGCTGGGGTTTGATATAGAAGCCCCCCCCCCCCAATAAGTCAATCCCTTACAGCTTTGATTAGCAAGTGATGGAGTTCAATCTCAGCTTAGGGTTTTGTCGCGCGGAAGCAAGCGATCGAATAATAAATAGACAGAACAAGAAAATAAATCGAACACCAGATTTACGTGATTCGATCGTAAAGACCTACGTCCACGGGGAGAGCAGCAACGAATTTCACCATAGAACAAGCCATCCAACGGAGATTACAAACCACACTCGAGTCACTCAAATACTTTACCTAAATTACATCCAATAATGCACACAGTGTTTAGTCCCACAATTCCTCGCGAAATAATCTCACAATCTCGCAAAAGAATTAAACAAATCTTAAACACAAGATTTCACGGCTATCAAACACTAACTAATCAGGATGCAATTCTTCGACGATTTGCAATGAGAACTTTGACAATTGGTCGAGAACCCAATTATGAACGATCACGGCTCTCACCTTGCAAACTATCAAGGCGCACTAAAAAACAAACCCTTTGAGAGTATTTATATGTATAAGCCACCGCCAAGAATGTGGACACTAGTAAGGGGTCAAAGAAGTCGACACCGAATTTGGCGGAGAAAGAAATTTCCTATTTGGTTATTTTCTTGACCGATCTCCCTACAGAGAACGGAAACTTGTGCATATTGCTCACGCGCAATACTTCTTGAACGAATATCCAAATTCCACAATTTCCTTCTTTTTGTTCTTTCTAATTCTGAAGTCCCTTTTATATTTGCTTGGTCGACATCTGTTTTCACATCAATTTGATATCAAGACAAATCAGGATCCGGATCCCCTGCCATAAAGGCAGGGGTGACATTGAGGGATCCGGGCCGTCCATTTCAAAATGGACGGTCTGGATTGAGCCACATCATCCTTTTAGGGGGTGGGGATTTTTTGGCGGGAAATTTCAAAATTTTAAAAAAAATGATGTGGATCAATCCGGGCAGTCCATTTTTGATTTGGACGGCCCGGATCGATCATGTCACCCATGACATTGACATTGCAATGTCAGGGGATCCATTTCCGACAAATCAGGATATCCTTCTCCAACATAGAATATTCCGACGTCCACAAATAACAGAAAGTTTCACGTCGAGCTTCGTTCACAAGGCTCGAACTCGAGACACTATTCTAACAGGTTTGTTATGGAAACCCCGATAGGTCAATATCGCGTTGCCTTGCCATTAAAGGCTATTAACCTTGAGTTCAATGCATATACACATGCCAGAAACAAAAATGTCAAAGATTTGAAAGATCAATATATGCCGTATGTATCTTGTCTTTTAAACCTTTTAATTTCACTGATTCTGCGTAATTCAGATTGCTTTGCTAGAGAAGGTTAAGCATATGGACATATATGTTTTGACATACATCTCTAATCGTCAAGGGAAAAATTGTAGCAATAATGTGTATCGACTCTAGATCGATTGACCCCTCGATTCTCTTTAGGCACTAACAAGACAAGGTAGGGGACCAAATGACACATATATTCAGGTAGCTAGTAAAATTATTCTCGAAGGTTATTGAGTGATGGAGAAGAATGCAGGAGAATTTGAGGTATGGTGGTGATCCCCCAATGGGTGAATGAGACAACTTTTGTTTTTGGGAGGTCCCATTTGAGCAAAAAGAAAAAGGGGAAAGGCAAAGAAAACCAAATAATCTCTTGACCCATAATTATCACCTTTGAAAAGGAAAAATTGCAAGGGGGAACCCCCAAAAAAAAAATCTCTCTTTTGGTCCTTATACCCTAGTAGAGACTCTCTCTCTCTCTCTCTCTCTCTCTCCCCTTCATTTTTCTTCACCTAAAGTTAACTACTAATTTGCTTTGATGCTTGGAGATTCTCCAAATTGTGGGTGTGTTGGGGTATCTTTCCATGGGGAATATCAAGAAAAGCTTCATGGAGAAGAAAAGGAGCAACCTTTAATCACAACCCAGATAGATAGAGAGAGAGATGATATAGATCCAGGCTTTTCTCTCTGCTAAAGGTTGGACAAAAGCTAGGGTTTGACGTTCATGTCGATCAATCAAGACATAGGTATATCTAGTTAATCTCTCTAAAAAGATCCAATTTTGAGCACATAATCAAGTCTACTTGCAGAAGATCCTATTAGATAACGATGTATCTATATAAAGGCGAAAATGCGAGTAGGACGAATATATCGAAACCCAACAGGAATGATGCCCTTCATCATAAGCACCTCAAATTGAACACAAGGAGATTCCATTCAAGTTTAGAAAACAAACATATCATGAACTCTCCAGGTGATAATCATTCAAATGCTCTATTCCGGTGATAGCCATTATTCTAGTATTCTCATCAATTAAACTCAGCTCGCGGTTTTTCTTAAGTATGCTGCGAAAATATATACATGCATTGTCCGTACATATTTCGCATAGTTACCATCACTATAGTGATAATTTCGCGTGCGGCGAGTTGTTATGACTTTGTAAAAATTCACCGAATCTTTCGGATTAGTATGCTACCAAAATCGATAATCACTCACATTACTTATGCCAATTAGGGTTTCGGTTGCATGCAGCATCACTAAAATCGGGTGTTGACCTGCCGGTTGGACGGCTTAAGTTGATACTTTCGTGGGACATACAGTACATGTACCACATTGGACGCTCCAAGAAATGATAATTATTGGCCAGGATCATTATACCCTTTCCCAGAAAGAAATCTTTAAACGAACGACAAACATAATTGATTTTTACTTTAAAAAATAGCACTTTCGCCAGTTTCCCATAAATGTTTTGCCCAAGTATTATTCGTCCCTGAAATTCAAAGCATAAAGATCGTATAGGGTAGCTTCCAAAATTTTATAAGGGTCGTCTACATTGACTATCTACTTTTTGTTAAAACAAAACTTTGAGGCTCATCATAATTTGACTTTTTTTTTTATCTGACGTTCTTGAAACTTTCACAAAATCTAAATGTTGAGTTGTTGACACGTAGGTACGCATACAATTTTCGTCTTTGTACTTTTCCGAAAATTGAATAATATGTGTACATTTTCTTTTGCTTGACCTAAAACAAACAGGTCCTTAAAAAAAAAAGATTGGAATTGTACTTTCGAACGTGTAAGAAACAACATACGGATGAAGATTGAAGACAATTTAATGAGTCTCGGACGTGTTTCGTCCTTATTGCTCGATATCGATCCTCTTCCATAAAGTTATTTGACTCAGTAAAGTCAGAGCCCGGGATTATTCAAGACTCTCGTTAGATATTTCGATCTATAATTTCTGTTAGTAGGTTAAGTGGTAAGAAAATTTGCAGACACACATAGTAGCCGCAAAGACTAATTTTCAATGGTCAACGACCATGATGGTCTCGATAAATCCGACATAATAACTAAGTACTTAGGAAAAAAATTCTTCGAAACCCAAATGAACATCATTTGTATCTGTCTAGTAATTCTTTAGAACACTCGATCTTGATACTTCGAAGTAATTATTTGTCTTGCAATATTCTTCTTACCTCCTTGTGAATTTCCTACATCGTGCGGATGAAACAGAAAGAAGCATACACAATTTTAGTGATCTTTACAGCTCGATTAGGTCTAATTATTACTGCACTTCACAAGTGGTAATTATTTGGTCCTTGTCCAACTAAGTAAAGGAGTCACGTTATCTTTCAACCCACAATAGTCATGTTTATCACTGTACTTACTCACAGTAATTTTTATGAAACCCTAATAAAAAACCCAAAATCAACTCCAAATCTAAATTCTACAATACATGCCCTGCAATTTTTTTTGGACACTGCAAAAAAAAAAATTAGCATACTCACTAGTACTTTTCGAGCGAAAGAATATTTATTCTTGATCTATGGTCAAATCTTCTGGTTTCAAGAGTGTTGATTTTGCTCATGCACTAATTGTACATTACTCTATCTGTTTACACTGATAAAAACAAACCAATCATTGAAAATTTTCATTTTAGATGCTTCAAAAGTGCTTTATCCATCCCTTGAAATGAGGGGATGAGAGCACTTTACTTTCGAGCCATCTCCACACGAAAAGGCAAAAACATGCCATAGGCCCAAACTGTCACAAGACAAGAGAAAAGGGTGAGTGACCCAATGTTACAAAATGCAGAAAATACCAGACAAGACCTAAGATTCATAGGACCTTCGACAATAAATATGAGCCATGATGTGCAGGTAGGTTGAGTCGAACCAAGAGTCAAGGGGAAGAGAAGCCGGGTTCACTCGTTTTGTACACCGTCGATTTGTCAGCTTTTGCATTGAGAGAGTGAGAGTACACTAGCGAGTCCCCAGCAACTTCTGGTGTGGACCCTTGGGAAATAATTTCCTCACCTTCCAATTTTGCGATCCTCAAAGAGATTGTCGTCTTTATCTCTTGAAGAAACAGTCAGTGCTCATGCAGTGCTTGGCTTTCTCGGATAGGAATGGGAGATGGAGTCTCTCTCTCTCTCTCTCTCTCTCTCAATTATTTGCTTGTACCTCTTGCTTGCTCTTGACAAAAGATTATGTCACTTGTGAAGAGCTTGCTCTAGGGTTTGGTAGTATGAATCGAACTCAGATAATTTCGTTATGGAAAGAAGTCGATCTCTAGGAAATACAGAAGCAGGACGGGATTTATGATGAATCGATGTAATCAAAATAGCATGTCTTCATGAATATGGAAGGAAACGGGTTAGATCAGATAGGCACCCAGAACGCAAAACTTATAGGTGCATCAATCCAAGATATATGGTACAAGGGAGATCTAACTAGAAAAACAAGAAGGCACGGTACCATAATGAAGAGAACCGATGGATGTCGTTTCACCCTAAAACTCGTGGAGATAAAACATTGACAGGATAATTGTTCGAAAAGTCCTAAACCTATTGTACAACGGTCAATTCAGTGTTAAACCTTTCAATTGTGCCAATTTAGTCCTAAACCTACTGACGATTTGCCAATTTAGTCCCAAATCTTTCAATTGTGTCATTTTAGTCCTACACTTTTTGAAATTTTGCCAATTCAATCATAAACCTATTGTTTTGGTAATTGTCCGAAAGGACTACATTGACAAATCATCAAAAATTTTAGGACTAAATTGGCAAATCGTCAAAAGGTGTATGACTAAATTGACACAAATGAAAGTTTTAGAACTGAATTGGCAGCCGTACAAGAGGCTTAGAACCTTTTGGATAATTTTCCCAATAGTGACCGACTCCGTTTACGGGTATACTATGTGTAAGAATCTTCCCAAGATAATTTAAAGTTTACACCTAACTTTGTCAAATTTATTTCTTGAAAGGACCTCTAGAGATGCACACAATGTATCCCATTGGATCATGTTCTCATAGTGATTACAAGCTTTCTTGATATCCTTTTGCTCGTTAATCAGCCACTCACTTTTAACTTTTCTACCTTCACCTTTTTTTCTCCTTATAAGTCCTTTTACTATGGCTTAGTAACTAATCTTCCTTTTGACTGGTCATTGCTTCTAATTTTTCCCCTTTTCTTTTAGGGTTTCTGGATTTTCTTCCTCCAGTTCCACAGTGCACAAGACCCATTTTAAGCTACTTTCTAGTTTTGAACCCTAATGGGTGGATCCCCGCTTCGAATTGTCCTGGAGTGAGCATGAGAAGTGGACCCTTCAGATGAACATCATGGAGAGGTGAATTAATTGAGATCATGGGCAAAGTCTGATATATGAACCCTATAAATCTGCCGATGAATATGTCACTTTCGTCCTTTCATCGGTGCGTTTTGTCGACTCCCTCAGATCCTATTATTGATATGCACTTGCTTGATTTGGAGGTCCAAGCTGGATGGTGTGTTCACTTAGTTAGGTAGCAAATCCAGGATGGATTTAATGATTTGTAATGCGATGCCCCTGCCCAATTTTTGCTCATGATTGAGGAAGTCTTAAGACCTGAGTTCAGTTCAAGGTTCCAATCACGTGGAAATCAGAGATACATCAATGGGGAGAATTTTCCAAAAAGTCCTAAACCTATTGCACTTTTGCCAATTCAGTCCTAAACCTTTCAATTTTGCCAATTGAGTCCTAAGCCTTTTCACATTTTGCCAATTCAGTCCATCCGATCAATTTTGGCCAGAATTCATTGACGTGGACGTCAGTCGTCCTACGTGGAATGGCCGGCCTCGCCTGACCATGGCTGGTGGCTGGCCACGGGCAAAAGGAAGAAGAAAGGGCAAAAAAAATCAGAGAAAAAAAAAGAAATCAGAAAATCAAAAAGTATTAAAATAATATTAAAAATTATCCACTGCAGCACTTGCCGTAGCACGTAGGACGACCGGCGTCTACGTCAGCAAATTCCGACCAAAATTGATCGGATGTACTCAACTGGCAAAACGTGAAAATGTTTAGGACTCAATTGGCAAAATTGAAAAGTTTAGAACTGAATTGGCAAAAGTGCAATAGATTTAGGACTTTTTGGACAATTTTCCCAACACGATTGAATAGAAGTTTTGGTTGCTTAATAATTGAATAGTTCATAATGTTATAGACGTTGGTTGATAACCGGCTAATTCATCTCCCACCACTTCGACGTCAAACTATGTCCAACGTTGCTAGAATTTGATGAGGAAAAACAAGGATACATCGCATGTGGCAAATCGTTGTCATGGCACCACCTAACTTTTGTTTCCCAAATAATTGGACCTCATACATGGCGAGTTCCGCAATCAATTTTTCCGTCAAAATGACCATAGAAGAACCTCGTTGCCCATGCTAATTACAGCAACAAGTCGACACATAACATGCAAGGTGTTATAGCGTTCGCAAAGTAGAAAATGCATCACATGCCTACGTTCGATACAGATCGAGACGTAAAATCTAAGTAACTTGTCAAAGGACTTATCCGGGGCAACCGTAGGTTTATAATGTTAGGAAGGCGAGTGGTAAAAGGAATGGTCTCAGCATGGTGATTCCTACATTCCTCCACCAAACCGTTTGGCTAACATAGAAATCATCCTCTGTTTAAATTAGGTCAAGTGCACATATCTAGCCCCATCACTCCCTTAATTGCACCAAATGAAAATCTATCTTAATATATGTACAGATGGGCTCTTTTGAATGATTTGAAAGGGTAGAAATGACTTTCTCATCAATTTAAAAGTACACCTAGTACATAAATACCTAATTTGCTGTTTTTTTATTTTAATTATTATTTCTATGCTTTTTCCCGATCCCGGTAAAATATTAAATACCCTTCTTTTTTGGGGGGTTTTCCTGCCTTTCTGCTTTAAGGGTAGGCCTCTTCAGTCTTCTCTCCCCTCTTTCCAATGCCTTTTTTCCTCTCAAATTTTTTTTGTTTTTTTTTAACTTTGGGAAGCCCAATCAAAGCCTTCCCTTTTATTTGTGTGCAAAATGAAAAATGAAGGGGGAAAGATGATGTAGCAGACAGCTTTGGTCCCAATAAGAAAACCACTTTTCACAAGTTTGTGTCTCACATTGGACCTGACAAGTTCGGTTGGGTTCATGTTTTCTTTAGCAGATGCAACTCACAATCTCTCCTCTCCTCCCCCACCCAAAAAAAAAAAAAAAAAAAATCATTTTAAAGATGAACTGATATTAATCTAACATAACTGAAATTCCGTTTGTGGTCTTGGGGCCAAAAATTAAATTAAATTTTCGATGGGGCTCGACATTCTCTCCATAAATGCTGGGTTCGGAAAATGATAGATGTTTGCCTTTTAAGGGCAGTCAGTGGGGTACTGAGCAGTTTTCCTAATCGTGCAATAATTTCTTCTCTCTTTTCCCCCCCCCCCCCTTATTGGTGACCTATTGAATCGAGTTTCTCCTTGTTTTTTGTATCGTTTGTTAGCTTCGAACATGACTCCGCACATGGAATGTGGGAAGACATGTAGGATGGGGGATCATATGACCAGTCGTTTCGATCGTGCGAAAGATGTGTCGTGCATGACTGCGGGGTCGACAAAGATGGACTTCCATGCTTTTTAGGTGTCCGTGAGAATGTTCGGAAACTGCTCCAACGTGTAAACCGGTAGAGGAGACTATCTCCGAAGTATTATTAACTCTCGTCCAAGATCGTTTCGATTCGTTTCTGAACGGTCTTGACTAGTCGTGTAGTGTGCATCGAGACCATGAAATCCCGAACCACCGGTGCAGACCTAGTTAGATGTGAATGTAATATCGCCCTTTTGGGGATCAAAACGAATTGCCTCCGTGCTTTGCTAGTAAAGGGATTGAGGAGGTGGGGACACTGGTATCAAAAGTCAGAGAGAGGAGAATTAGAGATATAGGACAGACAAAAAAAAAAATGAATTACTTCATTTATATACATTAAATTTTTCCAAGATATGTATGTATGTGGGAGTCGCTGATCAAGAGAACCCATGTCTGGCCGTCCTGTTTGCAACAGACGCTGATTTAACTTTGGTGGTCTTCTAATATGGCTCATTCACGAGTCCAGTTCCTCATGAATTGCGTATGGAAACAGGTTAGCTTGCCGAGCGTCGTGCAAGGCCCATATAGAGAATCACCGGCCCGAGCCCATCTATCGGCCCTGTGCACGCATCGTGGGCTTTTTTGATCGGCCAAAATTCTCCTAATTCGAATCGCAATATGAACGCTGAACTCTATACTAGAATACAAGGAACCCACAGTCGTCTAATATGCTCTAATTTAGCAATCTTGACTTTATGTTAGTTCTGGGTGAAACGGTTCCTGAATTTTGGCCCAATATGCAATGTAATCATCGAATTTTAAATTTATTCAATATGGTTCCTAAATTTTGGTCCGATGTGCAATATGGTGCCCAAAATTTTTTGTTCAAGGAGGTCTCTGGACTTTTAGTATATGTTCAATTTAGTTCCCAAGTTATATGAAAAAATTCAGTATTGTCCTTGGATTTGAATTAACGGAATGACAATATTGAGCATTTTCATATATTCTAAGGACTAAATTGAACATGCACCAAAAGTCCAGGGACCACATAGCACATTGGGCCAAAATTCAAGGACTGCATTGAATAAGTTAAGTGTCCGAGAATCACATTGCACATGGGGCCAAAATTCATGGACCGCTTGTATAATTATCCCTTTTGGAAATTCATCTTTCTTGCTTCCTTTTCCACAGGGGAAACCATTGCATTTTCCATAGTAGATATAAATAGGTGGGAATATTTCAAATGAGAGCCTGAAATGCCCTCAATTCTCAAATAAGGGCTTGGAGTGGACATTGTTTCAAATAAGGGCCTGAAGTGATCAAATCGTCTCAAATAAGTGACTAAAGTGCGCTTTGTTTCAAATAAGGGCTTAAAGTGGCCATGTTAGTCTCAAAGAAGGGACTGACCTCGTCGTCCGAAGGGCATTTTCATCCTTTTACTTTTTTAAATTTTTTCTTTTTTCTATGTTTTTTTTTATTTCCCTCTTCCCTACGCCGGCCATCCCTAGGCCTCGTCGATGGTCGGCGGAGGTCGCCGGACTTAAGAGAGGGCCACCCTCGCCGACCTTGTGCGAGGATCACCCTTGCCTGGGTGGGCGAGAGCCACCCTCTCTTGGGTTGGGTGGGCGAGAGCTGCCCTCGTCGGATCTAGCAAGGGCGGCCTCGCCTAAGGCCAATGGACGAGGCTCGACAATGGCCGGGGGAGGGAAGAGAGAAAGGGAAATAAGAAATAAGGAAAAAAGAAAAAGAAAAGTAAAGTAAAAAAATTTAAAAAATTAAAATATATATACTTAAATATTTTTAGTAATATACCCCTTTTCCGACAGCTAGAATAGTCACATGCTCGTCGGCCAGACTTGTCAAAATGAGTCCAAAACTCATTTAATAGCCCACAAGCATTTACATAGGTCATAACAAATTAGTAAGCTATCATAATGGGTTTACAAAATAAAGAAGTCAAAATAAGTGGGTTATAAATCAATTCATCATGAACCCATTTACAACCCACTAAAGACAACCCATTTAAGAGGTCTCTACCATTTTTTTTTTTACATGTTTTTCTTCTTTCCTTTCAAAAAAATACGATTTTTTCTTCTTTCTTTTTTTTGTTTTTCTTCTTCTAAGATCGGCAAGGGCTTTGCGGCCCTCCCGAGTCTCAAAAGAAAGAAAAATCATTTTTTTTAAAAAAAATAAAAAAATAGTTTTTTTAATATTATAAAAAATTATATTTCTTTAGAATTATAAGAGTTATAAAAATTGTCCACAATGATTTAATAATATAAATTTTCCAAAAATTTATAAGAAATAAATTTTCTTAAATTGAATTAAATATAAAAGTATTTTAGTAATATGGGTCAGGTCGAGTATGTGTCGAGTTGGGTATGAGTCAAGAAATTTGCACTATGCATGAAATGGGTCATAAAGGGATTAATGGAACAATTTGGGTCGAACCATTTATGACCCGACCCTAACCCGACCCCACCCGATCTACCCATTTGACAAATCTGCCGGTAAGCTAAAAGTCCTTATTGAAACTATGGGCCTGCATGGCAACGATTCTGATTCGAAAAAGTAATTTTGATTAGAATTGATTTTTTCTGATTCTGTTCCGTGGATGAGCTTTAGAGAATCAGAACGTGTTTGGTAACTGCATAAAATTTCTGTTCCTATAACAGAAACGCATTTGGTAATTGCACAAAATTTTTGCTCCCGGGAATAATTTCTCTTCCCAATTTTTGTCACTTAAGTCAAATAATTACGTAGTTACTTTGTGAAATTTCATCCCACATTTCGAATTAATTGAAGATTAATTCATATTGATTCTCTTATATAATTTATTGCATATTGCATATCACATTTTTTCTTGCTATTCCGTCTAATTGCCGTGTAATAACGAATCATTTTAAGCTTAAAAAATGAGAGACTATGTTGGGTTAGTGTGTGATTTCAGATTAGCTCGGATCTTCCCATGCCTATACCAAATCGCAACGAGGGAATATCGGATTCGATTTTAGTGTGATCGGTGGCATGTGTATGTGTACAGGGAAATGGAGTCGCCACCAGTCTTTGAGGAAGGTAAATCGGAAACCTTATCGAGCGGTCGGGAGAAACTGTTCGATTCTACGCAACCAGAGAAATTTATGGTCCAGAAACTTGGTTACGTCAGTGTTTCCACCGACGCCCTTTCGGCGCCGAAGTCGAGTGTTTTCTAAACGTGTTTCATGCAAATTTTCAATTCATAAACCCATGAGGTAAGCCAATGCTAAGTGTTCACTCGGGTTGTTTGTTTTTTTCCAATTTTTCTAAAACTAGACTAAGTCTAAAGTACCTAAACTTAGGAAAATCACAACAATGAAATCAAGTGCGCAATCAAGGAATCACGGCAGTGATAAATCCCATCATAAAATCCTAATGAAGCCCTAAGGGCTTAGATAAATGTGGTTCGGATTTAATTTCAAATATGTTTATGATTTTCCTAAAAAAGAACAAACTCTATGAAATCTAGGCCCAAATTTATGAAAATGTGGTTGAATTAGCCTAATCTAAGCTTCTTCTATTTTTAGGGATTTTCTGAAATTTTTCTGATTTTTCAGAATTTTTTCGAGTTTTTATTTTTATTTTTTTATTATCTGATGTATATATTTTTTGAAAATGAGACATCGTTCTGTTTTAGGTTAAGGGAAAAGTGATAGAGAACTGAAAGGGCAAAGTGAGAGATGTGAGACTTCATTCTATTTTGTGATTCTCAAAGTAATTCTTTTTTCCAGAGCCAAATTTTTTTTTTGTTCTTGTTTTTGCTCTAAAACTGTTCTCGAGAACAGAATCAGAATCAGAATCATTTACGTTACCAAACATGATTCCCATCATTTTTTGTTTCGGGGAACAGAATTAGAGAACCAGAATAGTTACCATGTAGGCTTTATTTAGCCACTTTAAGCCCTTATTTAAGACGATTTGGTCACTTGAGGCATTTATTTTATGTACAAAGTTTTTTGTTTATTCGACCAAAAAAAAATAACTAAGCTTGCTTCGATTCTTTGGCTGTTTTCCTCCAAAATCCGTTGAATTTTCCACCAGTGAGACACTTACACGTGCACTCCACGCAAGATCCCTCACCACCACAACTCCCACAAGATTCATGTGGGACCCCCACTCTCTCTCTCTTCCAGATTCCCTCGCTCGCCGCACCAAGCACGCCACTCTCTGGAGTCGCAACACAACCGTCGCCAATCGCCAGCGCTTCTCTTTCTTCGCTTCTCTCTCTCTCTCTCTCCATTGACAATGGAGCGACTATGCTACAAGTTCGACCTCAAATCGCAGCATCTCTCGCCGTCTCACGCCGTACTCACCAGATACTCTTCTTCGCCATCGCCGTCCTCCTCTTCTTCTTATTCTTGTCCGCTTCGCTTGGATTGCTCGAATCGCCGCGCGAGGCGGCGATGGAGGACCTGCTCCGCTTCTCTTGCGCCCGTCGAGCCGGAGTCTGACTATCGTCGTTCGCTCAAGTCGATCGGGAGAGGCCTCGTCGGTTTTGCTGCGGCAGCGGCCGCTTTCGCTTCGGTGTGCAGCGACTCTCCAGCCGTCGCGGAGTCCCTGACCGTCGCTTTTCCGGCTTCTCGCGTTCGCGAGGTGACGACTTCAACTTGCATGGCTACTCGTTAGATCTGCTCTTACTGTTTATTCGTTTCATTGTTGATGAGCCAACAGAATCTCGTAGATACTATGGTCCAATGAAAAAGTAAATCTATTTCGCCTATGCAGATCTTGATACGAATTGCGCTTCACATGTATAGTTTGCTTATTTTAGGGATAACTATTGTAAAATCTCTTGCTGTTTAGCGACCACGGTTGTCTGAGTTACCATTGTTGCTCCATGTGCTTACTCTGTACTAGATTGCAAAAATGTGTTGGCAGTATGAGTGAGATTGAAGAGTGTTTCCATGCTAGGTAAATACAGTTCAGAGAACGCTCGTAGAGGCTTGGGGTTTGATCAGGGAGACATTCGTTGATCCAACATTCAACCATCAAGGTACTCGATGATGTTTCTTCATAAGAAGGCACATGCTCAGCGGTGTCATCCTTCTTACTCTGATTATGTATTAAAGTACAAAGTCGAGTTTGGTAATAAATTGGTTAAATGAATGGGAATCTTTCTGTGGCAGATTGGGATTCGAAATTGCAGCAAACAATGGTGGAAATGTTCCCTTTGAGGTCGGCTGATGCAGCATACAATAAGATTGGCGCCATGCTTTCTACTCTAGGAGATCCCTTCACACGGATTATTAGCCCAAAGGTCTTTACAAGTTATCCATGCTCTTCAAATATGCTGAAACAGCTAACTTTTTCCTTCACACGGATTATGGGTTCACAGCGATGGAAAAATCAGATATCTCCCATTGCCACTTTTTTTATTCCCAGAAGAATCATCTCTTTCGCTGGTTGTCCTGCTTACAAGTGCATACTAACAGGAATATCAAAGTTTCAGAATTGGAAGTGATGGAAATTTGCAAGGAGTTGGTCTCTTCATAAATGCTGAACCAAACACAGGGCATTTGGTCAGTGGCACTGGAGTTGTTTCTGCTTGACTATAGCACTTTCGTTTTTTATCTTGCTTCAGATATTCAGTTCTATTAGAAGTTTATACGCGAGCGGACTCTATCACTTCAGAGTGCAACAGAACTTTGCAAAACCACCATCCCTTGTTTGATGTTTCTCTATTGGGTTACAGTTTACTCATCGCTTGTATATCGGGTTTATGGTGACCTTATATAGATGTCATTTCCCTCCACCTAGTAACTTAAAAAAATTAATTAATTGGACTTCCAAACATAATCTATGGATTCTCGAGATAGAATGTGACCTCGTGCTTGTGCAGGATCTTACCTTGCTAATTTGATATTCTTGAATGGGTTTCCAAATCTCTGTCCAACAGTGTCTTTTTTTTTTTGCCAAAGTCCAATATTGACTCTCCAAATATGTCTTTAATGTCGTGCTCCAGACCTTAGAAGTTCCATCAGTTCCACTTGCATCTGATGAACCGAGATTTTGCCTCCTGAATTTGCTGGCTGGGGGCATAAAAATTTAATGATGGGGCTTGGCAGAAGCAGATGTACACATCCAATTCCAATTTTCTTTTTAATTAGTGGATCTTGTTGAAAATTTCTTATTAATAGATGAAAGGCTTCTGGCAGTATTATAGCGTGTGATGTTTCCTTTCTATATGCATTTTTATAAAAATTTTGTTCGATATTGATCATCTACATTTCGAAATCTAGCAACTCTTTACATGTATTTAAATAACCTATCAGGAAAAAGTGAGAATGAGAAGATAACTAAGATGTGGTATCTCTTCGATCTTGACCACAAATACTCATTTCGTTCCTGTCACAAATATATATTTTGCCACTACAGGTAGTTTTGTATTGTGTGGACGGTAGCCCTGCTGCTCGTGGTGGTATACATGAAGGGGATGAGTTGGTTGAGATTGATGGTATGTAAATGATCTAGAATCCAAACTTTATATGTCAAATTTCTACTCAAACTCAACTGTGACTTTTGCATATCTGAAAGTGCAGTTGCATACGCTTTCAAACCTGGACATGATTTATATAATGGCATAGACTGTAGTTTTTTTTTTCTTTTGATCTGTTGGCATAGACTTTAGTTTTTTTTTTTATCTGTTGGCGTAGACTTTAGTTAAGCGATCCTTTCTGGGAAAAAATGGTGAGAAGAAGCCAGCTTACTCAAGTTCAGCATAGTATCAAATTTGGTATTTTATGGACTTGGCATAAAAGTTGCTAACAATTCCACTCTTGGAGAACACACAATATCGAAAACCAGAACATTAAGGGCCTCAGCATCTTATATTATACTAGGCGGGTTTGATTGATATTTCTCATTGAGGACATAAATTGGATACTCTCTGTGCTCTATGTCTGACAATGATCTAATTTTCTGCTGTATGCTCCTTCAGAGATCAAAGAACTGAAAGGAGTTGTTTCATTAAGATTGATGACCAAGACTGACAACAATGTGATTGTGTTACCATGCTCAAATTTGTGTCTCCTTCAAAACATGTATCCTCCATTTTAACTTAGCGTACACATGCATTTTGGATCATCTTCTCCTTGCTCCAGTAATATATGAGCTGTCAATTCAATTTGTTTTTTTTTGGTCAAAAGCTATCAATTCAACTTAGTTCCTCGAAAGTTTAGTTGGGACATCATGATTTTCCTGTGTTGTTTGTTTGGTAATTTTTTCCAGACATAGTCTGGCTACTGGCTGTCGTTTCACACTGCGCTTCCTAGTTGGTATCTGTTTGCTATGTACAGATAGTCTTCATACTAAACTTATCATGAGTGCTCGCATTGTGTGATAATAATTGGTTTCTGCTCGTAAGAGAATCTTCTAGATGGTTCTTGCCCCTTTTAAGATTTGTTTTGCAAATGTGGAGCTCCATGATGTTAAAAACTATATTTCTAGTTTTCTGAGATCTCTCTCATATGTATTCAGGGGAGATACTTGAAGGTGTTGGTAGTGAAGCTGCAGCACAGAAACTCAGAGGTCGTGCTGGCACCACTGTTACAGTAAAAGTGCACAGTGTAATTACTTTCCTTTTGATTCTCTCAATATAAATTTTTGAATATTTAGGTTTTATTCTGGCAAATGGACATTTAGTTTGGTAGTTCCTTTTTTTTTTTTTTTTGTCATAGTTTGGTAGTTCCATGAAGTGATTTTTCTAGTATTTTTTTTTCTTTTATGATTTGTGGTCTTTTTAATTTAAAAATGACATCCATGCGTGAATGTCAGCAAAATAACAGATGCCTGTGCTAATTGAGTATTGTAGGATACTCTGTGAATATTTTCACTTGGGTGCTGCTAAATCATACGTGCCCACAATTCGACTCCTTTGCAAGCTTACAATGAGAGTAGGCCTCATAGATTTGAACCAGGGCTTTAACTATTCATTGGCATACAGAGTTTTCTCATCATTTGAACAACTTATAAGTGAACCTGAAGTCCATGTGGCCATGTTTAGCAAAGTTGAAATGAAATTAGACTGCGCAGACTTGAGCTAACTTTTTCTAAGTTTGTAAGATGTGTGAATAATTTTAGAGTATCAATTTTCTGGTCATCAATGACCCATGCATCTAATATAACCGATTTTTTCGTGTATCGAGTAGAAAGTTCTTCTGTATATTTTGATAATTTTTAATGGTCGTCTCTATCTAATGTGTCAAAAAATGCTGAACGTGTTCGTTTTTCCAGGGTTATGACAGGGGAAGTGCTTCTAGTGTCAGAGAGGTACTTTTTGTTCTTGCATTGCATGGTGCTAATTGATTGTTGGAATTGCTTTGTTTAAAGAATTTTGAACTCCCCCATGAGTATGATGCCTTGCATAAAGAGTTTGAAGCGTCATTATCTATGTTCTCCGTGAAAAGGCATGCCTCATTTGAAGCTTCTAGTCTTCTAGCTAATCACTGATGATGTGATCTTGGAACGCCAACTGCTTGAAGGTCAAACTGCCCCGCGAGTACGTCAAACTTTCTCCCGTATCCAGTGCCATTATTCCTCATAGAACGCCTGATGGTAATATGACAAAGACAGGTTATGTTAAATTGTCAGCCTTCTCCCAGGTAAAGATGCTAGTTTTTTTCTCTTAGGTGGGGTTTGGTAGAAATTTATTGACTCCTTAAGTCGTGGATTATGTGCTGCCATTTTTGGCATTTATACTAATGGCTCTTTGGCCAAATCCCCAGAATGCTGCTGCTGATGTGGAAAACGCTATTCAGGAAATGGAACGCCAGGATGTTCACTCATACATATTGGATCTACGGAACAATCCGGTAGTACCTCGGTTAATATTAGAGTGATCTAGGGGGAAACTTGCAAGACACCATTTTCCTTTAGTTTCCGATCTATATTAGCGACATGATGTCCTTGCACTATCCTTTCAGGGAGGCCTGGTAAAGGCTGGGCTTGATGTTGCACAGATGTGGCTTGATGGGGATGAGACCCTTGTGAACACTATTGATCGTGAGGGGAATTTGCAACCTATCAACATGATCGATGGGCATGCAATAACACACGATCCGCTTGTCGTGCTTGTAAGGATCGGATCTTTCATGAATCATTTTAGAGCAGCCAATCAGGAAGTTCTCTAAACACCTTCCATCTTGCTGATGTGCAAGAAATTTCTTAGTTAAATAGCTGCATATAGAAAGATCAATATGGACTAGAAATGGAGACCAAGAGCAGTTACTTCTGCTTTGCCTCATTGCTGATAGAAGTGGTAGAATTACCCTGTAGGAATGATTGGAGATAGATGCCTGAGCAGTTTATCATGTCTTAAGCAATGTGGTCTCGAGCAAATTGTTTTGTGCTCTGGTTAAATCACTCTCACATTAAATTGAATTTGTCTACAATTGAGTAGCTGCAGTGTTACAGCATCAAGCTGTATTCTCTCTAGATGGAGCTTGTTTAGGCAATTTGTTGATTCAAGTTTACTTCACAAACATGGATTCAGTGAAAGCTGTCTGCGTGCCTTGGGCCTGATAATGAGATATTTAGTCAACAGAGTTGTTAACTCATATTAAAATGCATTCATTCGGTGATGCTTGTCCAATTTTCTGACAAGCTTCTACGCAACATGTTATCTGGATTTGAAGTAGTGTACCGCTCTTCTATGAGTTCTTTAAAATCTCAGAAACTTTCAACTTTGACCCGGTGACTGAGATCATGTTCACCTACTCTTACTTTGCCTGAAATAGGTCAATGAGGGAAGTGCAAGCGCAAGTGAGATATTGGCAGGAGCTTTACATGATAATGGCCGTGCTATTCTCGTGGGGCACAAAACTTTTGGCAAAGGCAAAATTCAGGTACTTCTCTTAAACGGTTGTCACCAAACTAAATAGCCTGCTGCTGGAATTAGAGAGAGAGGGAGAGAGAGATCCATTTCATTGTAGAGTTTCTTGAGGCAAAACTTGGAATATCCATTTGATTATAGTCTATGACACATTGAACCATCTCGTTTTGTTTATTTCAGTTAGTGCTGTTACATGCTTCCATCCTTTCTTTTAGAATGCTCGGGTGACTAATCACTGATGCTTTTGTTTGCATTGCCATTTACTTAATCTAAACAGAGTGTAACGGAACTCCATGATGGATCGGCTCTATTCGTCACAGTAGCAAAGTACCTATCTCCTTCTCTCCGCGACATAGACCAAGTCGGTATAACTCCCGATGTCCAGTGCACAGCTGACATGATTAATGTGCCCAAGGAGTCTTTGTTTAAGGACAAGAGCTCGGTCTTGACCTTGGAAGCCGATTCCTGCATCATGGTTGCCGAACATGAGTTGGACATTCAGGAGTCTAAAGGTACAGCATCCTGAAGGATGGAAATGTCGGATCCATACGATCACATAGTGTAGATTGTCTGTACAGATTGCACATGATAAAACTGTCTGTATATCTTGAAGGGCAGGCCCAAGCGTAGCCACTTTAGCGTATAAGAAATTAAATTCTTCCGGAAAAGAAAATGAATTCATCCTCAAGCTCCGATTCCAGAGAAATTAAATGATGCATAACAAGCATAGCGTGGAACATGAGGGGTTTGCTAAGGACTTTGTACAGTACAATAAGTGGGATCCAAGACATCTAGTTGCATTGGCGTTTGTCATTGTTGAGCTCATTTAGCGGTGCAGAGCATGTTATATATATGATCATAATCACCTTTGACATTGAGATGGAAGTTCCAACCATATATGTATGTATTTGCTGCACCCAGTAAGCTAATGAAGCGTTAAGAGAAGAACGTAAAAATTATACAATCACGAGAAAGTAATGAAACGAGCCGAGTTCTGCAGTTACTTGGCTTTTGCAGTTCGAAATGGGTAGGTGCCGCCATTTTTCAGGTGTAGTTTTGTGGGGTATTAGACCAAGGGCCATTTGGGACCGGAAACTAGGGGTGATCAGTGATCGCTGACCGCATCTCAGTTTTGCGATATTTAGGACCAAATGAACGCGCATTAGTTTCAAAAATTCGTTCTGAACCAAAACCAGGCCAAGACAGATGAGAAATTTAAAGTTGGATTCTTCGCAAGCCACTTTTGGGTCTGAGTTAGAAGTTTCTGTGTATAAGGGTTATGACTTCCGCTGTTTACAAATACTGTATTTTCAACGGCATAGCCCATACATTTTACTCTTCCTAATTCACGCAAGTTCATCGTTCGGAGAACGTAGAATTTATGTTGAATTGTCAGTCCTATAGGGGGATTATACATGTTGTGTAGTCACCAAAAGTTATCTTATTCAGAGAAAAATTTTGATAAAAGGCTATTCCAATTAAGATGCGCGGATAACTCTTCCCCTCCAATTTTTATAATTCCGAAATACAGCTCTCCTTCTCTTGGAATGCTTCTCTACCGAAACTGCTCACGTTGAACTTGGGGAGACGCGGTGCAGATGCACGAAGGTACCGACTCAGAACGTGGGATGCTGAATTGAAGATTGGCGACCCGTCGTCTCTTGACAGGCTGGCTTGTCTTTGCCAAACATTATGTGTTTATGTACTGGACGCCACTCCACATGTATCCACATGAATCACCTCCCATCTATTCTCTGCTTCTTGTAAAGAGCAACGCCGCACATGGACTAAATAAACATGATGAGCCGCCGCCGCCGACCCCGAAATTATACGGCGGACGCAGAATTTTAGCTGTATCTTAATATTATTGAGGACCTACATACAATCTTAGCAACATATTATTTGAGTTTGATTCCTTCAAGTAACATGCCAAAACTTTTTCACTAGGCCGAGATTCAGTGAATGCAAAGCAGATTTGATCATATGGGTCTCCGGAAAAGACTTCGGCTGCCGTCAGTATATCCGTCGGCACATACTGCCTGGCAAATGAGATTCTCACTTTTCTCCGCAAATGCAATCGATGCAAAACGATTCGCTGATAGATTGACATACAATTCTTACAAGACCAAGTGAAAAAAGATTGAATATTGGGTGCGCGGCAAGTTGAAATTTGTCAGTCCATCTCAAGAATTGACTCTGGGAAATCAGTTGGGAGCGCATTGTGCCTTTGATCAACTGATTTCGTCCAAACGATCGAAGGAACTAAACGATTTACGAATAATTTTAGCTTTAATTTCGTGCTGGCATTATATTTTGATTTCACATCGTAATCGAAATACGAATGAATGTATCATATATCGGAAGAAATAACCGACGGTCACAAAGAATCAATCCAATGAAAACCCGCCACCCAAACAAATCGCCCACCTCCATCGCTCTCCCCTGTAGTACATAACCAGACCACACTGTCACGGTGCACACTCGAAAAAAAAATACCAAAACGAGCCTCAGTACTTGAGCAGAGCGAGAATAGACAGCGCGACCGAAGAACCGATGACCGCGAACGAGGCCGGCACGAACGCAGCTCCGGAATCCATTGGCGCCGGGGCCGGCGCCATCGCGGGTTCCTGGGCCGAGGAGGCCGCGGCCATGAGAAGGATCGCCGCCGCGAAAGCGACCGCGAACGACCTGAAGCTTCTCACTCCTGCTGCTGCCATTACTGAACGAGTAAAATCAGATGAGCGAGAAGCTTTCGAACGGCCGGAGATTGTAAGTTGCGGAGGACTAGAAGAGTCGCGGAGTTGGAGGTTTGTGATTGAGGAAGATGAAGCGGAAGGAGATCGCTATTTATAGGCGCGAGAAGAGGCGCGTGGGCCTCACCGTAGCAGATGAAAGGTGAGGACAAATTATTCGCCAACGTTCACTTAACAGCTAGATTTACGCGAAAAAGCACTACATGGCCGTTGTGGGGGGGGGGTGATGATTGCGTGCGACTCTCAATTTCTGTCGGTACACAGCGGCCGCTGCGATTGCGACACGTGTGTGGAGAGAGTTCGTCTATTGGGGAGGAAACGGTCGGTGGGGGAGGCCATTCGGAGTTGAGCCCAGTGGGCTCGAGATGGGCCCTTCTTTGCTCTTGAATTTTTTTGTTTTTGTTTTTTCAACGAGTTGATCGACCAGTTTCCAGTTTTCATGTTAGTAGTAGTTGCTGTAATTGAGCCAACAAATTCTTAAGCTGCCAAAAACAACATGTGAGAGTTCAGAAACTCAAGTTTAACCAAAAGGAGGGGAAATCTAATGAGTCAGACTGATATCGAAGGAAGACGTTCGAAGCGCAATGTACGAAAGAAATTATATATATCAAAATGATGCTAATCGATCCGGTTTTTATCACAATATCATACCACCGACCCGGAACTACTGGTCATAACATATGACAAAAATATCATATCATGTCACATCATATCATGTCATGTGTATATATGAAAAACAGAGAGTGGAGGATGTAGTTTAGTGGAGCAAAACAATGAGAAGAGCAGCAGAGAGCAAGAGGCAGACAAAAGCGTCCTGAAGCGGCGAATGAGGCCCGGCCGCCCCCGTATCCAGCGGAGGTAATGGAGCCATCGCTAGCTCCTGCGCCCGAATCGCACCGCACAACCACACCGCCGTCATTGTCACCACGAGCATCGCGATCCTGCGGCGATCCCCGGAGCCTGCCATCGATCTTTCTCGGTGTGGTGGAATTGCGGCTTGTGTTTCTCTTTGGACAGATACTGAGTTTGGTCCGATTCTTGCTGCATTTATACAGGCTCTGAAACGGCGTAATCAGTTCTGGGGGACGTTGGAAGTTGGAACCGCATGTGCTTCGAGCAGTTAGTGCATCGGAATCAAATGCTGACTCTTTTTCGCTTCTTGTTCATGCCTTCTTCGCCAAGAGTAGAAAAAAAAAACTGCAGGGGGACCACCCCGCTCCAACCTAGGTGGTAGCTTCAGGAGAATGGAGACTTTGATGGGTCGCCATTGCCACTTCACAAAGCAAGCTGAAGATTGATAGATGGAGAAAAGGGAGAGCCCAACTGTCCAAGAGAGGAAGAGGGTACACAGTCACTGGTGCGTCTCGGTTGTCCTTTGCAGCTGCAGATGGACACTCGCTTTTGGCCCAGCTGATAATTATTATTTTTGCTTGATGGCGAGGGAATGGCGTAATGTTGAGCATCGAGAGGTAATGGTGGGAGAAGGAAGAAGAAAGTTGCGGATATAAGTTCGTCATTATTATTTTTTGTTTCGGCCCTTTCTTTGATCTATTTGTCAACCTAACAAAGCGAACGAGTCTGTTGATTTTGAAGAAATTGTAATTCTTCAAGTTTAACGAGAAATGTGTCCTAATGGTTCACAATTAGAACCTCCTACGCCATACCGCACCTTTTGGAACAACATTTACTTCCACATGCTTTTTGCGCCCTTTCCTACGATATCTGAGAAAATTATCTAAAAAATCCTAAACATTTTTGTAATTTTTTCAATTCAGTCACAAACCATTTGATTTTACCAATTTGGTCATAAACATTTTCACATTTTGATAATTGAGTCTCTCCGGCCAATTCTGAATGGAAATTACTAACATGGACGCCGATCGTCATACGTGACACGACCGGCATCGACGTGAATATTTAATTTAATTTAATTTTCTTTGTGTTCTTTTTACAAGTGTGCTGGCGAGGGCGTCTCGGCCCTCGCCTGTGATCGGAGAGGTCACGGAGGCCCTGGCCCGTGGCTGGTGAGGGCCACAACATCCTCACCTAGACCAAGCGAGGGTCAACTGACAACCTGGTCGGGGAGAGATGTTAAAAAAAAAACAAAGAAAAAGAAAAAAAAATCAAAAAATGTGCTGAAATATTATTTAATATTGCCAACGCCAGCGTCGATCGTGCATGTAGGACGACCAACATTCACGTCAGTGATTTCCAATCAAAATTGGGCAGATTGACTCAATTGGTAAAACGTGAAAATATTTAAAACTATTAGCAAAACTAAAAGGTTCATGACTAAATTGGAAAAAGTGCAATAGATTTAGGATTTTTTGAACAATTTTCCCTACAAAATAAATGCTATTTCGTTCTAACGATCAACTAAATCAACTTAACTAACCCATTATTGTTCCAAATTCTTTCTTTTTCTTCTCCTCGAGATCAAAATTTATACGTCACTTCGATTTGTGGTATACGAAAATCAATCAGAACAAATATTGTAAAATATATTGTCTATATTTATATAACAGTTCACCTCTTGTTTCTCTACAAGAAAGAGCCATTCCAACGTTGGAGAGACATTTGTGCATCACCGACTCCTTCACAACCATTAACGATTACCAAATCCCGCCAACTTTCCCCTCATGCCATGCAAAACCAACCGCGTACCACGATTTTTCGCACATTTTCAACTGCTTTTAGCCTAAAAATGGCCCCAACACTCCCCTATAAATTCCTCTTGACCTCCACATCCCATCCTCAGGACAGCAAAAAAAAAAAAAAAACAATAAGGAGAAGAAGATAAGACATATCTGTTCTTCGTCTCCAGGAAACAAAAAAAAGGCTTGCAATTCTCAAGAAAATGGACATGAAGAAGATCTCCTGTGCCGTCCTCGTTGCTGCCGCCTCAATGAGTGCTGTCCTGGCCTCCGATGCCTCCCCGGCTCCGGCCCCGGGCCCATCCAGCGGAGCCTCCGCGGCCTTGCCCGTCTTCGGCTCTCTGGTCGGCGCCTCGGTCGTGTCTTTCTTTGCCTATTATTTGCAGTGAGGGACTTCAGAGCGCCGGAATGGCGGAATATGAGAGAAATAACGAGTGGAAAGTAGGGAAGGGATAGTTCTGGAAGAGAGAAGTCTTCCGGCAAAGAGAGTGAATAAGGGTCGTGTAAGCATTCTTGTTCAGGTTCTTCAATGGACCGACTTTTCAGAATATCTCCCTTCTTTGATTAATGTCCTGTCTTTATTTGTTATTTTTCCATTTCATACATGGGTGCTGCACATCAATAAAGGATTTTGTCGAGCCTGTTCAAATGGAGTGGCTGGTTGTTGCGTGATACCAATTCTGGTATCGACCTTTCTACGTCGAATGTAACCAGTCACTGCTAAATTAAAAACTGATCTTCTGGTCAAATGATGCATGAGCAATGTATTCAGCAGAAAAGACACTTGAGATGCATTGGCCATGGCACTCCGAAATGCTGTGCATAAAAGACATTATACAGAGATTCACTAGGAAGAGACATGGGAATTTAAGATATCACCTGGCCATTCTCGACCTAGAGAGGGATCTAACCCTGATAATCCATACAACAACATCAAGAACAAGATAGTACAATCAGTTGATAGCGGCGTAGAAGAGTTCCTGCGCACAAATGCAGTATATGAAGAGATTGCACTAAACCCGGAAAAGGGCTCATCAATCAGACAATCACATTTCTCGCACATAACTTATCACTCCGACTATCGTTTACATGACAACTTCCTCTTGCAAACAGAGGGCAACTGAATCCGTAAAATCAACAAAGAATGCGTCTCCTTCAGCTCCACCGCTATTCCGAGAAACACCACTTCAAGAAAGACGCTTCTCATACTTACACTCAAATGAACATACACGGGATGAAATAATTAATGCTAAGAGTCCTCATGGATTTTAGCGAAAGAGCACCCTCGAAAAGTACATGCATGTACAAGAAAAGTTAGGCGGATAGATTATTGACAATCATCTTGCTGAGGTAAGTTTCCTCCAGTAAATTTATATGAAGACATGAGGCTCTTCGTCAACCAGATAGCCGTCTCTTTCGATGACACGGCTTCTCCTCCGAATGGTCTCAGAACACCGGTGAGCTCATCAATCTTATCCTGTTTAAGTAGCTGTGCACATAGCTCGAGCAGAGATTCTAGAGCGTCAGCTCTGTGTTGACTTGGAATTTCCCAGTTGATCTTGGTTTCTTCTCCGCATGTAGCAGTACGTGTGCTCAAGGAAGAGGTGTCAAGTGGTGTGCGGTTCACAACCAGAGCACCATCAGCCTCAGTTTGTGTGGAACAGGTGACATCATCTTGTTTTGCCTTTACTCCATTACATAGGGTCGTCTTATTACCAGATGATAAATTGTCCACAGTAGTACCTTCCAGGTCGGTGGAGTTTTCTAATTTGTCAGAACTGCATGTGGGATCTCTATCATTCCCGTCACTAGTATTGTGGATCCTCGATGATGGAGTACCATTCTCATGAACTGCATCATTTTTATCGTGGACTTCATTTGGCATTTGCACCTCGCTGCTCTTTTCTGCCTCACTATTTGATTGACAGTCTTCCTCATCTTTCTGGTTGCAAACTATCTCTTGAGCGTGCACTATTTCCTGAGCCTGCATGATGCTATCATTGACATCAACCTTCTTGTATTCTTGAACATACTTCATAGCTTCTTCTCCTCCTCCATCCAGAGAAGGCGATATGCCCTCAGAGGTGATCTCGGAGGTGACTTCCATTGAAGTTTGTTCCTTTACAAGCTTAGAATCAGTTCCTCCTCCATTGGAAAGAGTCATTTCAGAATCAGCAGAACTATCTTTTGAACCATCCAAAGAGGTTGATACTTCAACCGTATAGCTGGTTGGATCAACCATCTTGGTTTCAAGATAATCTTCTGTGCTAGCTGTGGATGTCGCTGTGCCAGCAGTTACCCCAGCAACCGGTCTCATGTTTCCATTAGCTTCAACATGCTCAGACTGGCTTAAGGCTTCTACTTCTATCTCCTTCTCTATGTGGTCTTTCCCTGCCTTTGGCTTCCCAGATGATAATCTTCTCCCACTTTTATCCTTCGAGTTGTTTATGGGCTTTATGGGAAGAAAGACGGGGGCAGCATTGTTGCACCGAAGAAGGTATGGCTGCAAATGTGGATGCCTTAGCAGCTCTGCAGCCTGAAAATTCATGGTCAGGGGCATTAGAGTAGGTCAAGGAAATTCCATTAGTCTTACAAAAGCATAGGTAAGATGGATTACTGTTGGTCTATGCTCTGGATTCTTTCTCAGCATGCTCTTGATTATTTGCTTCCTGCAAAATGTACCGTAAGCGCTAAAGAATTTTTTTTTTTTTTTTAAACTGTCAGATAACTGCTTCAAATGTGGTGGTCTTGGAGAAGCTACTTACAGTGAGGATGAATACCCAATAGGAAGGGGTGAGATGGAAGATCTGTTTATTTTGTTGATGAGTCCAGCCATATCCTATTTAGAAAAGTTCACATTCTAAGGGGTAGTGCCACAGAGATACTAGTCCAGATACAATGGTAGCAACGGGGCATGCATGAAATGTGTTTGAAGTTGAGTTGAACTCACAGAGGCTCTAAATGCAGGATGGTGAGCAGCTATTTCAAACATGCAGCAACCTATAAAAGCACCAAATTTCTCTTCAAAGCATGACTATGCAATAAAAGAAGTTCAAACAATCCTTTTGATGAGCGGTGCTGTATTTAAGTTATTGGCTTACCAAGTGACCATATGTCAGACTTGTAACCGTAAGGAATATCTGCCAGGAGCTCAGGACACATGTAGTTGGGAGTGCCAACAACCTGTATAATGCCAAGACGAAGATAGGTTGACATGAAGTCAACTCACAAATGTACTTGGAACCAATGATAACTTTATATGACGTATACAGACACATAATCCATAGAAGCACTGCCCACAGGACCGATCATTGAGATTAAAGATCTTATAGATATAAACAGTTTCATACCGAAGAAGCAAGATCTTCTGTGCCAAGTAGCTTTGCAAGCCCAAAATCACCTGCACAGTGACTTACGCTGCGTTAAGTAATAATGATATTTGAAGCAGGGATGATCAATCAATCAGAAGATGGAGTTTAGGTCTTCATACCTAGCCGGATGTCATTGTCCTTCGTAAGGAATATGTTGGAACACTGAAATCAGAGGGCTTAGGTCATGTTCACACAAACAACAGCTGTTTCTGATTTCAAAGTATCAGAAGTACGAAACCTTACTTTAAGATCTCTGTGTAGTACACGGTTTGAGTGCAGGTAGTCCACAGCTAGCAACAACTGGGTTAACCATTTGCAGAGTTTCTGCACATAAAAAGATCAAATGCAAGGAATGAGTACAGACTATGGGTTATCGCAAGAAGAAACCACTTAAGATACAACTAATTACCTCCTCGGAAAAAAATATCCCCCTGGCCTTCCTTATAATCTCAGCCCTGATTGTGCGGAAAAAAGGGATCTCCCCTAGATCAGTTACTTGTGCCGAGCATTTAGAAGAAAAAATTTAATGCTTACCCACTGAAAAATGAATATTAGCTATAGCAGGAGAAGTCAGTGTTATTTGATTCTTTCAATAAATCGAGAAGAAGCTTTTAAATCATTTCCTAATCAATAATGTCTTCCATCACATCTTATATGTATGTTTTGCAGCGACATGCATCATTGCAATTGCTAATAGTGTGTTCTATAATGTGATAATGTCATACTACCAGAACTCTACTCATCCAGCATTCTAACTTGTCAATAATGTGAGTTTTGCATGTACTTACATGTCCCCTCCTTCACAGTAACCAATGATGATGCATATACAGTTTCCCTGTTTACCAAGCAAAACATAGTGAGATTCAACATCAATGTCATGATTTGACCCTAAAAAAGAAACATCACGTAAAAGCAATATCACGGAGCGACATGTATAAATGTGATGTTCACCTTATCCACCCATGCATCTTTGTACTCCACGATATATGGATTGTGTAGTTTGGCAATCAACTCCATCTGCATGTTTTCATCGAAGCAAAATTCTCACCAATTAGCATTGGAAACATAAACGGCGATAAATTTCCTCGGTAGAGGAGATCAGAAAGCCCAATTCGCTTGAATGTACATGAAGACTTCAATGCAAAAACAAAGAATGCAGACAAAAAGCTTCGGATACTTAAAACATCTTGCAAGACGAAAACTGCAATAAGGATAGCTCTGTTCCATGTCATGTTCAGTTTAAGTCTTTGAATGTCCTTGGAACCGACACCTAGGGTCAATAAACGAAATGAGGTCCAGGCACGTACGGACTCAGAAAGACAGCACAGCATCCGAACAGAGAAGAAGGAATGAATTTCATATCAGAACACTCTACACTAATCAATGAGTCAACCAGACGGAAACAATGTAATGCAGAAACAAGTGCAGCTGACTCCATTTCTACTCTGAAAAACCCATATTTATCAGAAAAGAAAGCAACCTCCTGGTGTGCTGTGCGTTTGAACTTCTCTGTTTGCTTGGCCAGGCGAATTTTCTTCAGCACGTACCTGCGGAGAGACAAAAACGCGAAAAATCGACCGATGAAACTCAGATTTAGGACCTTACGCTCGTGTTCGAAGCCATGCTACTACAAATTAAACAGGGGACTGAGGATTTCCTCAAATTGTCGACATTAGCGCCACTGACAAATGAGACTAACTGAAAATTGCGCGTACTCAGCAAACTCGACCTCTTCAAATCGCCTTCTTTTTCTGATGAATTTGCCTATACATTCTCGAACGGTGACAATGGCGAAACTGAGCAAAAGAGGATGCAGACTTACTTCTTCTTCTCCAATTTATGGAGGACGAGGAAGGCCGATCCGAATGCTCCTCTCCCAATCTGCTCGATCACCTCGTACGCCTCCATTTTCGAGCTGGCGTCACTGTTCTCCGACTCCATGGGCACGATTTCAGCCCACGACGTCGAGGGTTTCCGGCTCCGGTCGCAGATCCGCTACTTCCCGGCGAAGGAACCGAAGCTCCGGTTCGAGCAAAAGAAAACCCGCGCTCCTACCAGGCCAGCTACTGAAACAATCGGGAGAGTGAAGAGCCGAGAGCTCTCTTATAGCGAAGAGAGAGAAGAGAGAGAGAAGCTTTGCTTGCATTTACAGATTCACGGAAATGGACTGACTCTCTCTCTCTCTCTCTCTCTTCAAGCACGCACAGGGAATGTTTTGGCAACACGAAGGTGCGAAGTCGCCATCATTGGCGCCTACCCGTACCCGTACCCGTACCCGTACCCGTACACTCTTTGTCCGAATTTTGCGGGTTAAAGATCTTTCGAGAGAAGTTTCTCGCGTCTGGTTTTGGCCTCCAAGAAGAACAGAATTGATTGAATTAACTAGATAAATAATAAGTGGATTTTCTTTTTCTTTTTTTCGTTTCGACATTTTGAGACACAATATATCGACGTAAATTGATTTTTTTTTTTTTTGCGACACTCCATCGCACTCATATTATTGCAAGCCCGATCAAATGTAGACCTTTTTATTATTGCAGGCGACTCTGATCGAGAACGGTTTCCACGTGACTGACTAATTTTAATTTTTAAGCGGAGGATTTGCTCACACCGAGTATCAATTGCATAAATTTTATATCAACATTTATTTTGTATGAGTGATTCATAGTGAGCACTATCATTATTTTTAAAGTTATATATTAAGGGATATTCTTGGAGTCACTCAATCACTGACCCACATAAAAAAGGTGAAGAAGACTATTGTATTCAAACGGCATCTGCGGGTGTAATGATGATTGATTTGTGTTTTGGGGATGGCAATTTTGGTGGGAAGAAGAATAATTATCTTTATTATATTTTATTATTCTTGTTGGTTGGTGGCTGTTATAACGAGCTTTTTTTTTTTTTAGTTGGTAGGCTTGATAATTTAGCAGGTGAGTGTCCAAAAATTAGTCTCTCTTTTTTCTTTTTCTTTTTCCTTTTTTGGGTTGTCTTCTTTTCAGTGATGATTTGGCTCAACCAATTAGGTAGGGGTGTTTAAAAGAAACAATTAGACTGACCTGTGTTGGATAAGACCATAGGACAGCTCAAAAATAGCTTATGCAGCATACTCAAAAAGCATATATACTTTTTTTTCATTTTTTGTTTTTGGGCGACGAGTAAGAGCGAGCTAGTCGTTTGCTCAGCAAATGAAAGGGCTTTCGCGTGCCAACAAGGCGGAGTCGAGACCGAATTGAAAACTTTGCTATTCGAGCATAGGTGTCAAACGGGTGGGTCGGATCGGGTTTGGGTCGAGTTAAATATGGTCCGATTCATATTGATCTATTTTTATACAGTACAGATTTAACGACCCATATCAAACCCGACCCGTATTATTGAAATTCGTCTGCATTTAACCAAATCATGAAACATTTTTTTCTTATAATTTATTAAGAAAAATAATATTGCTAAAGCACTTTCATGCAATTGATTTTTTTTTTATAAAAATAAATTTTTATTATTGCCCGCCGCCCACAACCTCTGCCCGCCGCCGACCACTGCCGCCGCTGCCCACCTCCGCAGAGAAACCTCATGTACCTAGCAGCCATTGCTGATTCTCATCCACCTCCAAACATTCATCCACAAGTAAACAAGCAATTTATTCCAACCCGGGACAAAGATTAGCATTTCATTAGTTGAGTCAAGTGTCATGGGCCGATCGATTCAAGACTCGAATGCTCGATCAACTCGTGCGGTCTTAGGAACTTTTTCCCAAGTCAACCTTTCCCACACTCAACTCACAAGACTCTAAAGAGAAAAACTAGAGAGAGAAACTCTGGGAATTCTTTTACTCGTGAAAAGAGATGATACAAATGAGGGGAGGAGGTCCCCTTATATACAATTTCTTGTACAATGACAACCGTAGATCCCCTTGATCTAATGGTGGAGATCGCATCTCCCCAACTACTATCTACCCATATTAATTACAGAGACGAGAAATTCTCGTATCGCCCACCCTTGGATCTTTCTAGATTTCTCAAGAACTCATTAGGGTCTTCTTCTTCGAAAGGCCATGGTCAGTCGTGCCAGAAACCCTCTTCGAACGATGCTCTTCGCCCGGACCGTGTCACAAGTCATCATGTTTTAGCACTTTTGAGCCACCTCGGCCTTAATTTGAAGAACCCCGACTTTGTAATCTTTGCAGTTTTCTTCGAGTGGCGTTATGCAGCCAATAGCGCAATACGCGCACCAACAGCAAATGACGCCGCAGGCGCTCGCCATAATGCGAGCCTCCATGCTCTACCCTCAGTAGCCTTTCTCGGCACTGTAGCAACAGCGCGCAGCAACAGCTCGGTGCGGCGGAGGTACAGGATTCAACATCCTCCACAGCGAGGCAAGCCATTCAGGCATCGGCCGCTCGACGTTCGGCGGTGAAGGTGGAGGGTTCCCAGAGTTCACACCCGCCTCGATAGGGATGTCAAGTGGGAGCAAGAACAAAGTGGGCAGTGCGACTTCTTCCAAGGGCCGAGGAGTAAGCTCACTGAGGGGCCCGAGTGGAGGTGGCGGGCGGCAGTCGGTGGCGGCCGCATTCCAAAACCATTTTAAATTTTTTTATTTTACTTTTTTGTTATAAAAAAATAATATAAAATAATATAAACTAATATGATTGAGGCCCATTTACAAGTAATGCTTGGTAAGCTGCAAGCCACGGACCAAAAATGGGTTGAGTTAAAACCCATATTTAAATAGGCTTTATAGGCCTAAACCTATATATGACCCATTTTTTCAATCTGCTGAACCCATGTGAATAAAAGTGGGTCAAATACCCGTATTGACACCTCTAGTTTCGAGATTGTTGACACCCAAAATTAAACCAAGTTGAAGCTATAGAATACGGCATGACACCGATGGGTAGTTGACAGAAAAGAAAGGCGTTCTTTGTCGGTTATGTGAAAGAATAAAAAATCTTTGGTTAAATTCGATGAAAGCCATCGGGAGCAAGCACTATCGGGGAGCAAACCAGGATTGGCGTTGGCAACAACAACCGCTTAGGGATAAGATAGTTTGGTTATTTAACGCGAATTTATTGACGAGAGTCTTGAAGTTTCTCGTAAAATCATTAGTATCGGCGGTAAACGACCGATGTGAAGATAACCGTTGGTCGGTTATGTCTTATCCGTTCGTGAAGTAACTTCTAGTAACCACAAAAAGGGAGTTATTCGAAGATAATCGTTGGCTGGTTATGTCATATCCATTCATGTAGTCATTTCGGTAAACACTGAAATGGAGTTATTTGTCTTTCTAAGTTGGTAACCGTTATGTGTAACCGCTGTTTGTAACGGTTATAAATGCCCAAGTGTACTCTTTGTAAAGCCTCTTCAATCAGTGACAGAACTCAAAGTTCTTTACTTTCCGTAATTTATCTTTTTCGCAACTTTACTTTCCTGTACCTTTCAATTCCTGCACTTTAGATGTAGTTTTGAATACTTCGTCGTCGATTAAATTTGGGCGTCACGTCTATCTATCATCTCGCTTTGCCATCAATTAAATTTCGGTAAAGTGTTTTGTGCTTCGTCATGAGAAAATTGTCAAAAAGTCCTAAACCTTTCACACTTTTGCCAATTCAGTCCCAAACATTTTAAGTTTGCTTATTCAGTCCTAAACCTTTTCACCTTTTGCCAATTCAGTCCTATTGATCGAAAATCGCTGACATGGCATTGCCAACGTTGATGTGGATAATTTTTAATACTTTTTAATAACTTTTCCGACTTTTTTTAAATTTTGAATCTTCTTTCTTTGTTTTTTTTTCTTTCTGAACCAAAGGCCGGCGGGGGTCGCCGGTGACCCCTGACGGACCCTGGACGAGGGGTTGCCGGCCGGCGAGGGCCGCGACCCCTTGCCCTTGGTCCAACCCTAATCGGGCTGGGCCGTCAGCCTTGAAGCTAGAGAAGAAAATAAAAAGGAAATTTTTTTTTTAAAATTGATTTTTTTTAAAAGTATTAAAAAATTATTAAATATTATCCATGTCAGTGCCGGCAGTGACACGTAGGACGACCGGCGTCTATGTCGGCGATTTCTGGCTAATATGACTAAATCGAAAAAATGTGAAAAGGTTTAGGACTAAATAGGCAAACTTAAAAGGTTTATGACTGAATTGGCAAAAGTGTGAATAGTTTAGGACTTTTGACAATTTTCCCGCTTCGTCATGGATTAAATTCCGACGAAGCATATCCGTTCCTCGTGATCCGTTGACCCTCCTGTTCGGAATTGCCACGGAACCCGTCCCTTCTTAATAAAATCAAAAAATTAATTTCGGTGAAAGGTATTTTGCCAATCGTCGTTTCCGCCGTAACATAGATATAAAATCACAATCGCTTTTATCAACTCGACTGTTCCCTCGTGATGATATGAATCGAAGAAATCGTGAAATTTACTTTGAAAACGGATATATTTTTTTTGGCCGTGATTTGTTTTTAAGCGGGGCATTAGCATCCTTTGGATTTGTGTTCGGCCCATTTTACAGATCATATCATTACTCATCATGGCCGCGTGGCACCCTTTTTCTCGCGATCGCCAAGAACAGGCGAGGCGACATTCCATTGCATCCCTCTATTGTTGCAATGTTTTCTAGCCATGTGTCTTTTCGTACCAAAAAATAAAAAATTACACTTATTATGACATAAACGAAACATTGACAGAGGATAAATGCGTCACGCTGACGCAAGTACGAGATTTTTTGTATCACAGGGAAAAAAAAATTAGGATAAAAGCGTCAAAGTGGACATTGTTCGAAGGTTTTGATGACTTTTGCTTAAAGTAAACTAATTAAGGAGACGGCACGCCAATCTCCTTCACACTGTCTTTGAACTTTGTTGCTACGTGCGCAGCACTTCTCTTCTAGAAACGACTTCAGTGAAGAGTTCGTCGATTACTTTAATTTTTGAAAAGTCAATCCGTCAATTATCGAAGCATTTAATTTGGATGGCGACATGTTTCATGTTCAAATCGTAGCATATTTCCCTCTGAGCAAGTTTGAGATCACTCCCGCGATGTCCACGGCGAAGTCTAAGGGTGAGCATGGTCCGAATTGATCCGGTTCCTCCAAGAATCGTAGATCGGATCGGTGGTACCGGTTTCCAATTTTAGGAATCGTGAACCTGACCGAATGTCCCTAAAACCATGGACCGATCGGACTAGTGGTTACCGGGCGGTCCAATCGTTAAAATGAAAATAAAAAGTAAAATGAAAACAAAAATAAGAAACTCGAGTTTGACAGGGCAGTTCGGGCCTTCAGGACATCACGTCTACCAAAATGAAAAGTCATCTACAGATACCAATTTCCCCTATAAAGCGCTAAAATTGGTTCCCACGGACACCCATACCGAAGTCATCGTCTTCGTCATATGAAATGGCTCCCAAAGTGAAAAATTCTTGCTAATGCTCCAAAATGAAAAGTTGGAATATTAGGTTTTCTTTTCTTTTCTTTTTTTCAAAAATTCAGAATTAAGTTATGTGTTTAAAAAATAAAAATAAAAATTTATCAGTTCGAGTGGGCAGTTCATTGATCCGGTTTTCCCCTAGAACCGAGAAAAGGACCGTTCGGACACCGGTTCCACTTTGAGGAACCGGAGACCTCAAGAACCAGATCAAACCCGTCGGTCCGGTCCGATCCGAGCGGTCCATCTTGCTCATCCCTAGCGAAGTCCTACTTTATACATGTGGATGAAACGGTTTGAATGCATTTATCAAAATTAATGAAAAAAGAGAAGAAATTTGATAGCCGCATTATAATACAAAGAGGAGGAGGATTAATTAATTCATGAAAGTGGGGGGAAATGCTGTAGAAATGATGGGGGAGGGATGCTTGATTTCCACATAAAGCGAAAGCTTGTGAGATGTCCTTTTTCTTCTTCTTTTTTGGATTTGGCAAAGCATATGAGATGTCAATATCATATTATAAGAAGCACCGTACGTGCTAGGTGAGGGCATTTTCGCAATTATGAAAGTATTGCGAGGACAAAATTGAAAGAAAGGGAAAACATATCCCACATTCCGGGAAGAGAACGCTCAAAGCAATTGTCAAATCCAGTGCTTGGAACTGCCACGGAACGAGACAGCGAAACAAGAGTGCATCGAGGAAATCTCATTCTCACCCACACAAAGGCGGGAAGGGAAGGGAAAATCAACCGCACACCAACTTCGGCTTCATCTGTTAGGAGCGCAAGAGCGTGCTCCGAGCAAAGATGAGATTGCGTCGCTATCGAGTCTTCCCTTATGGCGAAGTTGATATCGTGGGCCCGGCCTCATATCAGGAGACTCTCTTCTTCAACCTCATGTCGCATGACCGTAATTCAATACAACACCCGACTGAGGGAGCTGATCAAAGCGGGTTATTTGGGTGATGCTCGCTCACTGTTCGACAGTATGCCTTGCAGGGACGAGATTTCTTGGACCACCCTGATTTCTGGGTATGTCGGCGCCAGGCATATCGCCGAAGCTTTTGCTTTGTTCTCCAATATGCGGGTTCAGCCAGCGCTCCGCGTAGATCATTTCGTGCTCAGCCTTTTGCTCAAGGCTTGCACGCTCGATATGAACCCGAATCTTGGCGAGTCAGTACATGGCTATGCCATCAAAACGGGGGATGCAAACTCGCTATACGTAGGAAGTGCCCTTCTTGACATGTACACAAAAGCCGACAGAATCGAGCTGGGTTATAGAATATTTTATGAGATGCCACTGAAGAATGTTATTTCTTGGACTGCGCTGATAAATGGACTTATTAGCTGTGGCCACTGTAGGGAGGCGGTGTCCTGCTTCGCTGAGATGTGCAAGTCAGAAGTGCCATGTAACGGGCACACATTTGCTATTATTTTGAAGGCATGCGCTGATCTTGGTGCTTTGAGCTGTGGGAGGGAGATACATACACAGATAATTAAGAAAGGCTTTGACGCGAGCTCATTTGTGGCTAATTCACTTGCCACGATGTACAACAAGTGTCGGAAGTCTGACAATGCCGTGCTGTTACTTGAAAGGATTGCCACACAGGATGTAGTGTCGTGGACGACTATAATCACAACATACATTCAGATGGGCATGGAAGAATCTGCATTTGAAGCATTTTTAAGGATGAAAAGATCTGATGCCAGTCCTGATGAATACACATATGGAGCAGTTATCTCTGCATGTGCTAGTCTTGCAAGGACTAAATGTGGCGAACAATTACATGCTCAAGTTCTGTGCAAAGGTCTTTTAAATTCCTTGCCAGTGGCAAACTCCATAATCAGCATGTATTCAAAACTCGGCCAGTTATCTTCAGCACTAACTATTTTTCACGAAATCACCAAGAGAGACATTGTTTCGTGGAATACTATAGTCACCGGGTATTCTCAAGAAGGTTACGGCGAGGAAGCTTTTGAGCTTCTGTCGTGGATAAGGATCGAAGGACTCACGCCCACTGAGTCAACTCTTGCGGTTGTTCTTACTGTGTGCGGTAATATGGCTATTCTCAAGCAAGGGATGCAACTTCATGCTCTTGTCCTGTCTTTGGGTCTAGAACAGGCACCTACAATACAAAGTGCTTTGATTAATATGTATGCCAAGTGTGGGAGTATAAAAGAAGCATCTAAAATCTTTGATGCGGCGACAAATTATGATATTGTGGTGTGGACAACAATGATTAATGGATATGCAGAACATGGTTACAGCCATGAAGCAATTGATTTGTTTGAGAAGCTGGCTAGTGTTGGGTTAAGACCAGATCCTGTGACATATATTGGCGTTCTTACTGCATGTAGTCACGCTGGACTAATTGATCTCGGTTTTAACTATTTTGATTCAATGAGCAGGGAACAACGAATTAGTCCCTCAAGAGAACACTATGGCTGCATGATTGATCTTCTCTGCCGAGCTGGAAGGTTGGACGAGGCAGAACACATGATCAAAAGAATGCCATATGAACACAATGATGTTGTCTGGTCAACTTTGTTGAGAGCATGTAAAATCAACGGTGATGTGGACCGTGGAAGGCGAATTGCTGAGCATATTCTCGAGTTAGATCCAAATTGTGCAGGAACTCACATTGCCCTGGCTAATGTCTATTCTGCCAAGGAGCGGTGGACCGACGCAGCGGAAATAAGAAAAATGATGAAGTCAAAAGGAGTAACTAAAGAGCCTGGATGGTCTTGGATTATGGTTAAGGACTGTGTGTCCACATTTGTGGCAGGTGACCAGTCTCATTTGCATAGTGAAGAACTATACGATGTTCTGAATTTTCTTTGCTCGGGAGAAACTTCTGTTCAGGATGTGGTTTCCCTCATGTATGATACTGAGGACTGAAGAGTAGCGTCCTTGCATTTGTTCTGTTTGGATTTGCCTTCATTATTCTCGTTAATTAGCAGAGTCGGCAGCAGAAAAGGATTAATGGAAAAAAGTTGAGGTTGCCCAACAATGCTCTCAAGCAACAGGTAAGAGAAGGGTGCATTCTTCATGATTGTCTTATTCCTAGAGCATGTGATTTACAATCATTGATGTTGCTCAAGTATATATACAAATATATTAGTAACATAACCTTCTTCAAAAAGGTCTACAGGGTAAGTTACATAACATGTATATTGATTTTCTTCTCCAACAACAGGCTCAAAGTGGTAGTATCTTCCTTTATAATGATCAAGGCCGATAAGCCCATCAGTCCACATAGTTGTCCATATACTGGTAGAAGAGTTCCAATCAAATTAGATATGAGAAGAAGGTGCATTGCACATAGTTGTCTTGGTCTTGGAAAAATGCTTGATATACAATAAATGACGTTTCTTGGACCGCACAGTTCCAACTAAAATCATAGCTCAACTGATCACTTTACTCTAGCTAGGTAGTTTACATATGTCCCAACATTGGCTCAATAAACATGATCTTGAATTTGTCATACATTATCTTTCTGCTTCTGGCAGATCTGATCTCACCTTCATTCCATAAAGTAAAGATAGTTCCATTAAAATCTGCAATCACTATGAAGCTCAAGTCCATTCCCTCCTTTCAAATGCCCCCACTCTTCTGCCTTCTCTGCTTTAAAATTTGTCATGATTTAGTATTTTCAGGTCTTCAAGAGGAGTTTTGAAAATGAAGCATTTTGCATTGCCTTTTCTCTTTTACATGTCCGGGTAGAAGCAGGTGATTGTTTTGTAGGAACTAGAGGAATATATATGATGCTGAATGGAAGCCTTGATTATGCCTATGGCTTCAATGCTTATTGTTTGATGACACAGCTTCTGTTGATGCATACAAAGATTCAGCTGCATTCCAAGAGCTTTAAGCCATGGCCTTACCGTTGCAAGAACCTGCGGTTTCACTGATGATGGTTGCAGACCTCTACTGTACTCTTTTGGTTCCTAGAATGGAGGTGATTCACTGTCATAATAATTCATGCGGGAATTTTGGGTCTTCAAATCTCTTAGAATGTGTTTCTTAACACAAGATCCTGGTTGCCCCTCTCTAATTTTTAATATATTCCCTAAATACTGACTAGAGTGACCTATTTTGTCGAAGATGTCGTGTGCACGACTTGTTACATGATGATTTAGCATGATTTATTGCTTTTTGGGCTGTTGGCAATAGAACGTCTGCTTTCAAGTGGGAGGAAAGGTGTTACCATGTGAACGGGGTGCAATTGCAATCCCAAGATGTAGGGCATTGGACTCTTTGGAATAAATTGTGTGATATTGTGTCAAGGAGGCCTGTAGGGAGGAAGAGACTGGAGTGGCTCTTGCTACATGAAGTTTAGGGGAATATATGAATTGAAGTTGCTTACCTCGTGTTTTCAACTATATGTGCTTTCTCGGTTCATCATCTTGAGTTTAGGGCCATTTAGGGGCAGGCCGTGCTGATAATGTACCATGAGTTGTTGCCGTATCTGTTGTTCCTTTTCTGGTAGAGTTAAATTTTGTGACTAAAAGAAATAATAGTTTCAATCATGGAATCTTGAAAAAAAAAGAAGCAAAAACGGCTGCTTCTGGTTAAACAAACTATTAGGAAAAATATTCAACGGAAAGATATTCCTAATAATTGTATTGATGTTTAGAATGAAAGAGAGTCTAGGGAATGACACTAAGCAAGGAATTACTTTTTCTTAGCTTATAAAATTCAAACTGACAAGGAAACTGTCTTATGAAAGTGTTGGGAGAATATTGTCTGTGCTGTCGCAAAGCATATTTTTAAGAACGATTGAGTGAGAAGTAGGGCATTGTGACATATTTGTTTGCTTTTACTATCCATTTGTTATGTTGGATCCACAGTCTTTTTGTTTATCAGCTTGCACGCTCTAGGTATATTCTGTTTGGGGGCTAGCAATACCTGTGTTGATGCTTCGAACCTTTAGTTATCATCTCAAAGCTGTTGTGCTCTCGTGCTTGGGAGCAGTTAGAAACTCATTTGACTTCTTGTCTTCTTCCTCTCAATGGTCTGTGTGAAAGGGGAATTAAGTGATCAGTGATTTTTTGGTGTTCAGTGTGTATTATCCAAGTTTAAGAATGCGGAAGCCCCTGTTTACTCTCTCTCTCTCTCTAGCCCCCTAACTTATCTAGGTTCTTCTGACGACTCCTGCCATTTCACATTAAATCTAACCTGAAAATTCCTGGAAGCTTCTCCTCATTTTACATTCCTTAATGGAATTGATTTGGTGTCATCTGGTTGTCTGAGAAGGCAAGAAATGGATATTTGTGTTTCATCGTCGAAAGATATTTCATTGCAGGAGTTAGGATCTTTACAGCGAGTTAGGATGCCAGACTCCAAAAGGCCCCGTCCTTTCCATCAATAACTGAGGCTTTTTTGGAAGTGCTACCTCAGCAAATATATTTCCCAATTTCCAAGTGCCTCATGGACATGCTGCCGAGGCAAGAACAAGCTAAGCTTGCAGCTTCTTCTGGTAGCAGCATTGTCACGGGAAGCTCTAGCAAGAGTGAGAAGGAGGACACGGATGCTGGTGCAGGGGCTGTGCAAGGGGTGCAGTGGATATTGAAGTCTCCTCAATCGGGTGTTCACCAAAATCCACTTGAACTGGTAATTCACCTGTATTGTTCTTCAAGACTTTTGGACCTAATGGGTGCACCGCATGACGAAGAGAGGTGGATTTGATCGGGTTCAACTGCAGGGGCTGCAACTTATCTACACCTTTGGCCTGTACAGGTGGCCCTAAGATGGCGTCACTATTCTGATATTATGACTGCCCTTCTGATTACAGGCCAGGATGCTGTCGCTAAAGGAAACCCCATCATCAAGGCAATGAAAAATCAATTATATCTTAAAACGCAGGAGCTTCGTTGAAGGTTATTAAAGACTCTAGTCTGATGCTAGTCTGACTTCCCGTGAGCACGGCATGGCAGTTAGCTCATGCCTTGAAGCGTAGAATTGACTATTGAGAACATTTTCTCACGTGGGAAGCATATTACAACACAGCTCACGATAGCAATTTATTTGTTGCTGGGTACGGTATTTGTGTCTTTAACAACATGCCACTAGGAATCTCAGATGGATGATGTCATTCTAGTTGTAAGAACTTGTGATTCGAAGTATTTCTAATTAAGATTTGGCAAATCTTAAGCATGCACATCGTCTCTCATGCATTTCAGCATGTGAACTGGCCTAGGCTCTTCAAACAAAATCTACACAAAATGGATATCCAATTCCCAACTTGCTGATCGTCCTTGTACTGGACACGCAGTCAAATTCTAGTTCTCGGTTCAACTGTTCCCAGCTAAGTCAATTAGGACACATTGCTCCTGAACCCGAGATGCGGCCACAGCATTATATTCAAATCTTGATCGCGTCCCATCTGATTAGACAAGACACTGCTCCGAAGTTGCAATCGAGAATGTCGGCTGGATCACATAATCTTTGACCTTATCCGTCTCCGAATTGAGAGTTTAGCGCTACTTAAAATTGCATGATGCCCCCTTGTTTTGCGGGAAGCATTAACAAGTTTTGTTTTGTCGAGCTAACAAAGAGATTCGAGGTTTGGCTCGATTAATACTTCAAACAAAACAAGTCAGTCTTATATTTCTCTAGACCCAATTTGAAAATGGATATGCAACACACTTAGAATGTGCCTTCATTGTTTGATGACAACGAGTCAAAGTATGTTGAGCAAGTCTTGTGCTCACCAGATCATATACACACACCCCATCTATTCAAGGACAACACAAATATGGAATTGGAAGTGTACAGGAAAATTGTCCAAAAGTTATAAACCTATTATACGACGGCTAATTTAGTCATAAACATTTCAATTGCATCAATTTAGTCCTAAATTTTTGAAGATTTGCTAACTTAATCCTAAACTTTTCAATTGTATCGATTGAGTCCTAAACCTTTTGACGATTTGTCAATTTAGTCCTTCCGGAAAATTATCCAAATAATGGATTTATGACTAAATTGACACAATTAAAAGGTTTAAGACTAAATTAGCAAATCGTCAAAAGATTTAGGACTAAATTGACATAATTGAAAGTTTAAAACTAAATTAGCCACCATACTAAAGGTTTAGGACTTTTTGGACAATTATCCCAAAAGTGACTTGTCATATGCAAGTCCTCAATCACCTCATCAACTCAACTAATCTCTCAAGAATTATCAACCGTATTTGAGTTTATGTTCACATAATATTCACTACAATTCGTTCTCTAGTCATGCCATCACCTCATGCGATAGACTGACAGGTGGTAATAATGAAATCAAGAAAGCAGAATGAGTTAAACCGCATTCATAATCCAAAACTTGATCTTCTCTAGTTTCTCTTCTTCATGTAGAAGGTGCTGACTATGCATCGGTAGGGGAGCACTCCGCCTTTCCTCAATACTCATCAAATCGTCTTTGGAGAAACATATGCTTTTATCTTATTTCCCCGCCCAATAGCAGCATGATGATCAGCCATTTAGTAGAAAAGTAGTCTAAAATCCCATTTGGGAAAGAAAAGAAAAGTTCCTGTAACTAAAGCATGCACAAAAAATATAGTCAGTAACATCTCATTAAATCCTTAAGCCTATTCAGCCTAGATGCATCTCAGTAATTGCCAAAAGTTGCTCAGAGAGGCCACCTATTTTGCACTAATAAATACCTTATCGGACAAATTTCCAGTATTACGACAAATCTAGTTCTTGCCCTGCCAGAAAAACAAGCAAACAAAACGAGAGTGCATTGAGCAACTGTCATCTGAAAATATCATCCAAACAAAGGGGAAATCAAACACACCAATTTTGGCTACATAAATTAGGAGCATAAGAGAGTGCTCAAAGCAACAAAAGCTATATACATGGGGTTAATCCAATAGAAAGCTACACCACACGTTCCTGTTATTTCTGCCTGGACTTTTTGGCAGATTTTCGGCTCTCAAGTTTCTTTCTTGCAGCCTCAAATTCTTCTTCACTGGGTTCTGAACCCTGCGTTCCACCACCATATTTATTCACCAGAGATGAAAACATGGAATCAAAATGCTCCTTTCGCTCACTTCGGCGCTGAGATATAATTGCGAGAAGATTGTCCGACTGCTTATTCGCTCTATCGAAATGGGAAACAAAGGTTAGCATTCCAATTCAAAAGAAGAATATACTACTAACAGAACAGTGAAGAAATCGAAACAAAAAACATGAATAGAATGCCCAGTGCAGCTGTGTCACTCACTTCCCCCTCTTTCTAAGAGGATCTGTAGGTGGTTCAGTTTTAGAAATTTGCTTTGCCCACTTCTGGTACACCTTGGTTGTCTTCAACGTTCCTGTAGGACACAGAAACAGAGTATGCAGTAAGCACAGCAATAGAATAGTGTACACTAAACTACCAAGCACACATAAGATCTATGCTACAAAAGACCAGTATCCTCAGACCAGCAGTACTTAGAACCATAAAAAGACAGAAAAATAGGCTGCTTTCCATAAAAAGTAAATGAGCACCTAGTGCTAAAACTTATCATGGTGGAAGCATTTTTTTTACATATTGACCTCAGCGTTACTAAGCTATATAAAACACGACAAAGCCCAGCCCTGCTTGAAGTCTCAAATTCTGACTGAGGTTTAAGAGTAAATCTAACACTCAAGAAGAGATCAAATTGTCAAAAAACCAACCTGCTGCTATTGCATCATCGATGATATCCTTAAAGCGGTGGGAATCAAGCTTAGGATCTGAGCAGAGCATCGAACAGAAAAGTCTGAAGGCAAAAGTACAAAAGATGTCAAACACTTTGATGTCAGATAGGCATCTACAAGGAAGGGAAAAAACAGGAAAAAGAGCATATCAACACCACCTGTTCATGCTACCCTTGAATTTCTCGTACAGATCAATCAGATCATTCTTTTCAGAATCAGAACCTCTATAGTTTGCCTCAAACTCTTCGATATCTGCTTCAGTAACCACCTGGATGAAGCAGTGTCAGATAACTTCAAACATAGAGATATTCATGCAAGAGAACGTCATTGACATCAGAAAGATGTCATTCCAGTTAGAACTGAGCAACCTTGTATACAGCTCTAAAATACTCGTGCAGATTCTGAGCGACTTCCCCTGCAAAGTCCTAAGTAGCAGGAAGACAGATGTGAGAAAAAAAACTTGCAATTATTGAAGAAAACTCTAATTGCTCAATAATCTTAACTATTAAACTCGGGCTTGAAGTATATCACAATTTGATCGTCATTCATCACATTTTAGCTAGGCTATCTCAAAGCACAGAGTCGATGAACTATGCTATCTTACATATATTCAACTAAGAACATAATTTCTCTTTTTGCTTGCAATATCTATTTATATACCGGATAGAGTTCAAAGACTTAATTCTCTCCTGGTTTTTGTGATTATGCTTGTGCAGAGATTCAGGCGGAACTCACAGCATCATCGACACAGCCAGTCTGATCATATAATGCCCGTTTCTCTTCATCACCTAGAATCGAGATCACCTTTTGTAATTGCTGAAATTTTTCTTTGGCTTCCTGATGAAACAAGAACAAGACAAATTATGACAAAGCGGAGTTAGAGATTGCACGAGCTAGCCCCATGCAAACTATTTCAATTGTCAAAACATAGGGGCATCGGAGTTAACTTAACCTCATCACCAGGATTCTTATCAGGATGGAGTCGCAGGGCCAACTTATAGTATGCCTTCTTTATTTCCTGCTGAGTTGCTGTCCTTTCCACACCAAGAATCTGCAATGCATAGCATCTTCATTGAATAACCTCCCATTCACCCTTAAGCAAAAGCAGCTACAAATCATGGCAAATGCATTCCTAAATAGGATGTGCAAATAAACATCGAGATAACCTAGTAAAACGAACGCTCTTATTCCTGATATAATGAACATAACCTTTTTCTGATCCTTATTCAGCCAACATAATTCTACAAAAGAGGAAGCTTACTTGCCAAAAGTATCAGGCTGTGGCTAATGAGTGCTTACAGATCATAAGCTTCCTAAGAAAACTGAAGAAAAGGAACTGATTCTTACTGTTGCCTCGTGGATGAAGTGATCAGCTTCCATGGAAACAAAGCATCGGAAATGACAGCATGTCAATCAAGAGAAGTTCCAGAGGCTCCAAAAACACTTCAACTAACCATCTAAGAACGTGAAAAAGAAAACTAGGAAAATGAACCAGCAAAGCGACCCTCTGTTTCAGGATCAGTTCCTTTTCTAATCTCTACTTTGGAATGACCTACCAATAAAGGACGATAGAGGTATCTCTGGATCTCGAACATCGGACTTCTCGAATAAAGTTTCCAGCATCCTCTCAGCAACTAAAATGGAAAAACAAATTCTGCATCTTCCCAGCTAAAGAATACCTCCACTTACACCATGTGGGCAGTTAATAGCGCTGAAACTTAAACCTAATGACAAATTTAGCAAAATCTCAGATGCAATTTACAGTTTCATAATCGGTAGCACATGACTATTGGAGATTGCGCCAGCCCCTTAATTGTCCTTCCCCGCCATGCAAGAGTAATGAACTCGAGAACAGGAACAAATTGAACACCGAAATCGGACTCAACAATGGCGCCAATCCAGTTAAGTCACGGTACCAAATAACATGTACCCTCTCTGCCTGATCAATCCATCCAAAAACCATGACCTAGGGGAAACCCAACGCTGCGGACGCGCAACGAAGTAAAAGACAGGGACGAGGGTTTCCGAGCTCACCTCGTACAAACTCATCTCAGCCGCGGAAGACTCCGCGCGACCCCCGTCGCTCATCTCCTCTCCGTCGTCCTGAGGAGCCCGAGATTCCTCCTTCTTCTTCCTCCCCATGCCTGTCGGAGCCAAACTAGAGCTGGAGATGGGGTGAGGGATCGCTTGCTTGCCGTGAAAGAAAGAAAGGAACTCCGGAAGAGAGATTTGAAAGGTAGAGAACGAGGCCTAAGCGGTCCTAGGTTTTCTCGGATTAATATTTCGGCGCCGGGATCGTTCCCGCCATTTCGCGGTTTTTCCTTCGCCTGCCCTTCCTTTTTCCCGCCGGAATGGCGTGAATGGGTTTTGGGAATTGAAAATCGGCTTCCCTAAAGTTGCTCTTGTTTTGAATAAGACAAGAAGTGACCAAATCGTTTCAAATAAAGACTTTTAGCCGGCCGGCCAGCATATGATTTTAGCCAAAAAAGAATTCTACGTATATTTTTTGACGTTTTGATTTTTTTTTTACTTTTTTTTCTTTTTCCTCTTTTCATTTTTCTTTTTCTTTCCACCTTCCCTCCTCGGCTATCGCTGAGCCTTGTTAATGACCGGCGGAGGTCCCCGGCCTCAGGTGAGGGCTGGCGATCTTGGTCGGCCATCGACGAGGCCCGACGATGGCCGGCGAAGGGAAGAGGGAAAAAGAAAAAAATAGAAAAATAAAAAAAATAAAGGATGAAAATGTCATTCGGTCAGTCTTTGGGATTGATACGACCACTTCAGACCTTTATTTGAAACAAGGGAAAATTTCAAATAAATGCCTAAAATGCTCTCATTTTCTCAAATAAGGATATGAAGCGAACTTTATTTCAAATAAGGACTTGAAATGCTCCTATTATTTTAAAAGTTGGCCCGACTGTTGCAGCCTCAACTTGTACAGTTCATCACTGTCGTCTAACTTCTTGCCACATACCAAAAACATAAACAAAGTCAATGTCCACTGCGTCCGCTCCCATGCAGCACTGAATTACATCCTAACCTACCGAAACTCAGTGAATGGCCCAGAAAAGGGTATTCACTTCCTCGAAAGCATTAGGCGACAGGCTTACCTTTCTCGTCTCTTTTTTCAATGGGTCCGTTATGCAACTCTCAAGAATTTTGCTGGGTCGATTTAGAACTTGACACTGTCTCCAATCGATCAGGGGTGGGGGTCGATTCTTCATGGGATTAAATCCCATCGTCCGAAAAAGAACTCGGTTCCAACAAGAAAATCAAGTTTACAGTAATATATCCACCTACGCCAGCTAACCATGATAACACATCATCTCAAAGACACCAAGGAAATGGTCCTCCACTTGTGAATAGCGAATGTGTGACCAGTGCAAGTTGACGAATTTGCGATTCTCATGCCTCTATTTATCGAAAGAGCATTACGATTTCACCCCCAGCTTTTACTTTACAAAGACGTAGAAGAGGATTCTCCTTGCTTTCACTTTGAGAAATTGCAGATACGCTAAACCGAAACTCTGGAATCCTGAAGCACATTAAACTTAAATGGGGGAAAAAGTCTCATCTGAAAACAGAATCGGCTGTCTAATAACTCTGCGTCCTGAAAAAAGAAAGAACTACTCCAAAGTATCTTGTCATTCATCCTAGAGTTTCATATACAACAGCAATAAAGACCAGACTGACTCCTGCCTTGACAGGCAGCACCTCAAGAATAAATAAATAATGTGTTGGTAATTCATAAAGTAGAAGCTATGAAAAAGGGGGGCAAAAATCATCTGTATCCAAAATTTGCAACCAAGTAGAAGGAAAAAGGAGAACAGACATAATCCTGACATAAGTCCGAGGAGTCCGGCACCAGCTTTACCCCAAATTAGTTTCCTCATGGGTGCTATCAAAAGAATCCGGCTGAGGAAGTACGAGCACTAGAGATGAACTGCCCAATAATATTAGGGTATTGACAGGGGATCAATTGTCAACTAGAGCTTGGCAATAGGGAGCTAAGTCGGGCTGCCAGCTTTGCGCTCTTATAGTCTTCTCTAAGCTGGATAAACCTGTTTTACAAGCAAACTGAAGTTATCTCTCATGCAAAAGTGATTTGCATTTCAAGAAATCAGAGTGAGAGAGAGAGAAGTAAGATCTAAACAGTCTCATAACCGAGTTCTTTTCTTAACCATTTCATAGCCAAGTTACTTGATGTACTACTTGAGTTAAATCTACTTCTCAGCCACACCATGCTGTAGAAAACAGATTCAAGGGTTTGCCATTATAACTCTTTCAACTATTGAGCACACCTCATCATGAGACTGTATCCTAGAATCTAGACCACCAGTCCAACAGCGAATTTATACATCAAAAACAACTGCATAACTTTGAATTTTTTGCGAATACCATGACATCCACTTAAATTGTTACTTTTTCGGCCTGCATTTTTTCCTTGGGGCAGGGGAATATATATGGTATTGCCAGTAGCTTCTATATACCTTTGTGCATCTTTCCGGATGCTAGGAGTTCCCTCAAACAATGTGGAGAGGCTCTCAGGAGCAACAATAAAGACGTTGGCCATGCTGGAAGCAAAATAATAAAGTGTTATTAAGAATACAATGATGTCAGAGCAAATCATGGAGAATAAACGGCCTTTGACTCACATGCCCAAAGTCTCAAATTTTTCGTCAATGGAAGGAGCATTAAAACTACGCACAAATTCTCCATATTCGGTTATGTCACGCTTCAGCCGCAGACCTCCACTGTAGAAGAGGAGACAGGAGAAAAAGTTATGTTTCGAAAAAGAAAGATGTCTACACAGAATTAAGAAGTTCGACTAATAAGACAATACAACATTCACACGTGCTGGCCAACACACTCAACAAAAAAGATAAAGTGTATGCAACTATCATCATGTTGCCAAACATCAAAGCATGAATTTGGACAAGATTCAATATTCAAAATAAGTGATCCAAACAGAGTGCTACTTACCTGGGATTAAAGGTGAACTTTTGCCAGTGATTAAGCAGCCCTTTGTACAAGCGATTTCCCTGAATTCATAGCATCAGAAAGTTAGATCCAAACACATCGACAATTCAATAAAGCCCTGAAAAATCAAAGGCACTGCATGATGTCAAACAATAAGCATGCAACTGAATGTAAATCAGGCAAAGGAACTTTAGGTTGCAAGATCCAGATGCTCATTTTGTGGCCAATTCACAAAACTTGTGGCTATGTGATTCCACATCAATGTATAAACACCTAAATGGGCATATATGTACAAGAATGAAGAGCCTATGGGGATGGCTCGCAATAAAGTTCTGAACTTGTTTGAAAGCAAATATAGAGATATCAATTAAGCAATGTAGGAAAATTCAGAAATAAAAGCAAAGTCCTTTTGAAGGTATGTAAGTATGTAAACACAAAATGACACACTACTAGCTTAGTTCAGAACCAACAAAAGTAGATACCAGTTCAGTGAGAAACGCTTGCTTGTTTTGACTTTCCAATCCAGTGAATGCAGCTTCGAGCACACGAGAAAGATAGGCCACAACCCTAGTCAGTACAAAAGAGAAATGTTAGGATGAGCCCGAAAAAACTCACAAGACACAGAAATTTCAGATTCTTCTTGTAAGTGTAGTAGATTGAAGGAGAAACAGAATGTCATCTGGATAAATAAGGATGAGACATGAGCATGCTTTGCAAGCTTTATTTGCTCCTAAGGTTTGTGTCACACACAACAACAATGTTCTCAGAGGTTCACATGAGTTTGACTCTCACAAGTTGAACCAACCTTTATGAAAATGAACCTACCGTGAGCAGGCATTCGTTGGCCGATGATCTGGAGCTATGCCATCATCCGGTGACCTATAATCTGTTGTCTTTTGTTCAGCTGATAGCAATCTGTCAACCTGCATGATGGTGATGAATAACCCAGAATTTTTTGGAGGGGTGAGGTTTGATGAACATGTGGAAAAGAGAGCAAGAAAAATAAAATATGAAGGGTTTATTGCAAGGCAAAAATTTTATAAACAAACACCTACTGATTTCAAGAACCACCCGCAGAGCTAGGATAACCTACTTCACAATTTTTTCATTAATGAAGGAGTTACACATGAGATATGAAAATTTCATTTTATGTAAAGTCTATGCATCAGATAGAACAGTCAATGACACACACCTCAGCCATTACTGTCTCGATGCATAGTTGAAGACCCTTGTAAGCAGCAGATTCAGCACCAGACATAGCAGTCGCCATTTCTTCACAAGCAGCACCATGCGCACCGTCCACCGGTAGTAAGAGCCGAGATATTGAATTTGCGAAGTACTGACAAAGAATTCGAACCAGTTCAAGATATCGATCAGCAGCTATTTTCTCATGCAGCTTATTTTAACAACAAAAAGAAAAGAGCATCTGGACATACTTGCTGGACTATTGCCACACTACTACCACTGCGTTGTATGGCAACCATGAAAGATCTGAAACTGCTCTCACCAGCAGCGGCAGCGGCTTCAGCCTACACAAGATTCGATCCATCTTTTTAATACATTCTCTTTTTTATTAGAGTAGTAAATTCACAAGGAGATGCAACAAAGTGCATAGTCAAAGAGAGTGGACACAAAAACCAATGGAAGGCCTGTGATCAGATAATTACAGCAGAAGCAGCAGCAGCAGCTACCCTTCGACTAAGGTTGGTGCCCAGCACAAACCTTTCCCTCAAAGCTGCAGCTTCAGTGAGGCTATCTCTAGCCCGATCAAGCCCTTCTGTTAGGTACTGACTTACCTGGATCGCAAGAACAATATAAGTACTACGAAAAAGAAAATACAAAATTTGCGAGGTGATAGGGGGCAAAGACCTTACTTGGTCTAGCAGGCAAGTAAAAACTCTTTTCACATTAGCTGCAAGTGTAGCAGGCTGCATATAAATAAGAAAATGAATCAATCAGAAACCAATGTTCATAATTAGATTATTCCATCATTGCATAAGGAATAACTAAACTTCTATGACTAAGCAATGTGTTTCTCAACACATAAATCAAGCAACAAATACTATTGTGCCGTTGATGATATTCCACCATTTTTTCCACAATTCTTCCTGTGTATATTGAAGTTCCCGACGAGAATTACCACCAAAATGCACAGTAGTTGATTCATTTGTTATTCTTAAGATCTGCTCCCAAAGCATCTTTCTCGTCTGCAAATTTTACTTTGAGCAATCTTCAGCGCAAACCACACACAAAGGAGATGTAGAAGAGAAAAATAGACACTATGTAACTTTATTGCATTGGAAAAAAACATTCTAGGGACCTCCCTTTTTTTTAATGATCAGACAACTGCCACTGGGATCTTTGGAGCAACTTACGTATGTTTTATTAAATGAACATTCAAAAATATCTCTTTACGCTAAAAAGGTCTTAATGCTTGTTAGGTACTCTGATCTTTTGGCCATGAGAAACTAGTTATCTTCTCAAAGTGGTCCTGGAAGATCAATATCCAGGACGCCTACAATCTATTCCCCTGCCACAATTATGATCAAACATAAGAGACACTGCCTGGTTTTGCACGTGATGTCAGCAAGAAGAGGCCTTACTTGAGAGGAAAACAGGGTGCATCTTGATATAGATTCTTCATTCCAACGCACAAACTCTGTTACAACCGTAACCGATATCTGCTGGTGGGAAGATGCAAGTGAAGCTCCTTTTGATCGGCCAATTGTTCCAGTTGACTCAGAAAGCTGCTGGCTTTCTGCACGCAGTTCCTCCATCTGTGAAGCAAAAGGCATGAAATATGCTAGTGAAAAAAAAATCTGAATTAGGATAATAAAAAATTGATGAATACCTTTGCTTTATAAAGTTGTCCAAGAGAGGCCTGCTCGTGTTCGGGATACTCATCTTTGTGTGAAGAAAACAGAGACTCCGTGAGGCCTAAAGAATTCAATATAGAGTAGCCATTAGAATATGTCTGGAACGAACTGAACGTATATGTGACAATGATTGGGATTAGAAGGAAAATACATCTTGAAACTAAGCTGCCCTGTCTTGAATAATTCCAAACAAAAACCAACATACTTTCGTTTTTACATATATTATTTCTCCAAGTGATTCATAATTTCCTCTGGGAAGAAAGCTCTAAAAATGCAGCAGAGAAATGAAGATACTAATATCAAATCATTACCCTCAACATCCAAGTCACCGCAGCCAACAGATCTCAAGTCTCTAGCAAGTTCTTGTGTCTTCTCATATGCCACTGCTAACATTCTTAGGTACTGAAGCCTCAGAGCAGATGAGAAACAAAACTCAGTTCCTGCTAGAAACGCAGAAAGAGAAAGGATAACATTCATCCTGGTGACTACTCACCAATAATAGCCCCCCTTCTTCCATTGGAGGTAAATTTACAAGAGATGGCTTCAATAGTATTTTGTCTAGAAGGGCTGTAACTCGCTGCTCCAACACTCTCTGCGCAAACATAAAATCTTTGTAGCACTTCAAGAACAGATTGTATGTAAAAAAAGGATCCAATATGTCAGAGACAACTGAAGTACAGAGTTAGAAAGGAGATAAGAGTTTTGCAGCACCTGAACCAATATTGACATTACATCATTGGGTGAAGGAAACACAGCCATTATGGTGGCCGCTTCTTTACGCACAGTATCTGCTCAACAATAAGAAAGAAAGAACAAGAACAATGATGTCAATATGCACTATAATTAGGACCCTCGATGTAGGACTTATGCCACTGCTTCAAACCTGTAATTTCTTTGTACAGGGATGATAGGCCACGAGCCACATTGCTTGGGCTAACCTGTGAATTATGCTCACCAAGAACCAACCTTGTATCTGCATTCATGACTTCCACATCAATAAACATAGGTCGTGTTGCCACATAATGCTGCATGGCACTGGTTCCCCTGTTGAACTGTGACACAGAAGCAAGTAGGTAAGATTCAAAGAAAAGTGCCCTTTTTTTTTATGGTCAAAAAAGAAAAGTGCCCTTGACAGACTGGAATTCCGTATAAACAATCTCTGGTTCATCCGAGTAAATCTAGAAGCAGTAGATGACAAGGAGCTAATAAAAAATGCAAGAAACATTAGAAACTACAAGATTCAACAAAATCAAGATTTCAAAAGAGCAGGTAGCATATATCTCAGAGACATCTCTCTGAGCAACTGATTTCTTCTTTTGTTAATGACCACTCACTTAATTCTAGAGGAGTGGTGAAATTGTTGCTAAACTAATCTTATTCATCATGTAGCAGCGTCTAAATATGTGTTTCTGCTTATTGCCCATAATTATATGTATGATATAGATGGTGGCAATTGCCAAGGATTTGACTTCAGTACCAGAAAACCAAAGATACTTCTTAAAGTTGGAATCCCCATTGCAGGATGTCATGGAATGAATACTATCAACATGCAAATATGTGAAAGTCCTTGATCTTCACATTGTATCCCAGGGCCTTTGGGACATGAAGCAAGATGGTTGTGTCAAGTAATAGCATTTCCATATAACGACAGTTTTGTTTATGTGATTAAAAATCAAATGCTTTAATACTGACCAAGTTGTTAAGGAATAATAAATTAAGGTACGTTACATTTATCTGCAAGCAATTCCCAAGAGACAGCATCAACAGGAAAGGCAATAAAGAGAGGGAAAGGATAAACATCTCCCACGATTATGAGATGGCGAGGTGAAGGATAGAGACGTGACAAACCCACAAGGAGTAGTACGTCAATTGTGAGTCAGCCGATGGAAGCACGAGAATGTTTTCATGAGCGGACGCTCAAGAACAATGCCAATGGAAGATAGTAGAAAGAGATTTGCCTGAGATAAAATTTTGGCACATTCACCCATTGTTGACAATTCTCTTCTCTGTGATGCAGCATCAAATCGTGCCAGCAATCTGTTCTCCAACTCTGAAGATTTAACAGAAAACAGGCAAGTTATTATTAGATTTATTTCACTTTAAGATATTTGTCTAGCCATGAAATATTTTGAATAATCAAGCAATTTACAAAAATAGCAATACCATTGCAGTAATCCTGGAGGTTAGCAACAGCAACTTCCAGCCCCCTGCTAGCAGTAGCATTTCCCACTTCTGAGGACACAGCTATGCCTTGTCTTCCAATATCTTCTTCAGCAAATGACCCTTTACCAGAAAATAATATCATAAATTCTACTTGTTCAAAATGAGGGTAACAAATAAATAATACAGGATGGGTATTTCAGGCAAATTCAATAGCCAAAATGGACGATAGAGCTTGATTTTCATCTTCATGGGATGGTGTTGGCACAAAAATCTTCCAAGACATAATAAGTGATAGTGATGTATAGCAAAATTATCAGAAAGTTCATGCCATGATATTGAATTTTAGATCGTCTGACTTTGTTTCTCCAAAAATTTATTTCCCAAATCCAAGAGAACACTAGGATTCTTCATGTACTTAAGTAATTGCACTAAGCTGAATGACCGCACATCCAAGGCAAGACTCATTTACTAGTTGCATGTCAATCAAGCACAAGAGAGACGACATAATCATTAACTTTGTCGGACATCCCTATTCTGAAGGTTAAACCTTTCCAACTCTAACCTTATTCAACTTGTTAAACCTATTCTTTTGCTAATTTTTTATGCTCACGAGTTCCATGTACAAAAGCAAGGGCAATTTTTCAATGATTCAGCAAATATTTGTTCCTTTTAATTTGAGTCTGCGTTGTCATCATCAGGCAACAGCACTCGTCGTAGATTGCACAGTAATCCTCTGCTCCCTCTTCCCTTTCTGGTAAGAAACGAATGTATGACTTTTTGCTAGCCTCAAACATACTCATTCCTTACAATGATAGGGCATTTATTTCTCCATTAACTAACCACATTTCAATTTATAAACCCACTTACCCAAGATAGTAGCACACACAACTCTTCTATTTTTTTACTATTTTGATTGTGCTTCATGCTTAAAGAAGAACAACAAAAATGAACAGAGCTGACGCAACTCACTTCACAGGGTAAAGAGGATGATGGCGGATCTAATTAAAAGAAAGAGTTGCCTTAGAAAAGAAGGAGAACACTGGCATACAAATATTTATTTTAAAAAGCAAAACTTAGGAGGTCGGCAGATCTAATTAAAAGAAAGAGTTGCCTTAGAAAAGAAGGACAACACTGGCATACAAATATTTAGTTTAAAAGCAAAACTTAGGAGGTTGAAACTTAGGAGGTCGCTACTCTCTCTCTCTCTCTCTCTCTCTCTCTCTCTCTCTCTCTCTCTCTCTCTCTATCAGGAGGTCGGCGGATCTAATTAAAAGAAAGAGTTGCCTTAGAAAAGAAGGACAACACTGGCATACAAATATTTAGTTTACAAGCAAAACTTAGGAGCTCTCTCTCTCTCTCTCTCTCTCTCTCTCTCTCTCTTCTGGCTTATAAATATCTAGTTTAAAAAGCAAAACTTAGGAGGCCGCTATTCTCTCTCTCTCTCTCTCTTCTGGCTTATAAATATCTAGTTTAAAAAGCAAAACTTAGGAGGCCGCTACTCTCTCTCTCTCTGTCTCTGTCTCTCTCTCTCTCTCTCTTCTGGCATATAAATATCTAGTTTAAAAAGAAAAACTTAGGAGGCCGCTATTCTCTCTCTCTCCCTCCCTCCTTCTCTCTCTCATAGCGCACACCCATGAACATGTGTTTCAATACATATATGTACAAAGGCATGCAGGCATCCAATCATATGATTTTAACAGCAGGAACCACCAGTCAAACAATGAAGAAGGCATCTCAAAAATTTTCGCATGGATACCATTTCAAAAATAAAAGTGACATAGATGCAAGCACTATAATGCTACATGACTGAGATTCCACTTACGCAATTTCTGAGCAATTGAAGCGGCCTCGGCAACGCGACTGTCATCAGAGAAAAGAGGTGAAAGCTCCATTAGATCACCTGGGCTGCTATTAAACTCCATCAGGTACTGCACTATGCAATAGTAATTAATGTTACCAAACTTTATCAGATGGTATCTCTATGCAATGGAAGATCAAATAAAATACATGTGGAAATACCTTTATAAGATCTATTGTCTGACTTGCGGTTTCACGTTGAGCATCTGCACTCTAATAAAGAATGCTAAGTTAGTATAGATAAGGGGAAAAAAGACCCCTTTCACTTTTCGACGGGTTAGAGGCGAATTGACCATGAACATGAATTTATACTGTGGCTGCAGATACAATGACCATTTAAACAGCTACATAATTATCCAAGTCTCACCTGAAGATGATCTCCAATTTTTGCAGCAGTCTGCCCAACGCTGGAAATTCGGGAATCCAATCTCGCAAAGCTATCAAACAAGCCATCTACACCTTTTTCAAGCTGAAAAATAGGTCAGGTAGCAAAGCACAGTAAGAGCAACTGAGGTTTATGGTCATAATAAAGTCCACAAAAGCCACATGGAATAGACATGGTAGAAGCTCTATCATGCGATAGGAAAATCAAAATATTTAAATTTGTGTCCCTGGTAAACAAAATATGAAGAGCAACATAACTCCAGATTATTGTGTGCTTTTTAGGATTCAAATTGGCCTTCAAATTTATTAAAGGATGCTATACTTGGCATCATGTCTACTAACCTCAGTAAGTGTCTTTCGATGCTTGGAATCTTGAACCGAGACCTCCTTCTTGAGATCATAGAGTCGGCCATCAACCTGGAATGTAATACTTGTTTTCAGGTTGATGGGAGAAGATCAAAAGTAAACCTGATAAAATAATTTGCATCAAACTGTTGAATTACACGATATTCCTTCCTTAAGTCATACTTGTTTTCGAAGATCAACCAACTCCCTACATGAATCCTTGAATAAGGTCAGAAGAGGATCAACTTCTGGAAACAAAGGAGTAGAAAGCCCTTGCACTGATTTAGCAGCATCGGCTGAAGCTCTAAGAGTCCCATTCGGCAAAACATCAGTTGCAATGATATTACCATGTCCTTCTGCTGAATCAGTTTCCTCCTCTTGGAACGACGGGAGGAGATCATTGACCAAGTTACCGAATAATGCATCAAAGGAGAAATCCCCCTTCAAGGAAACAAGCATAGAATTCCAGTTTACCAAACTCAGACAATTTTAGAATACAAAATTTACACGAGCAAAGCACGACTCCACGGTATTTACCTTAAAGTCATCTATGTCCAAAATGAGCGGAAGCGAACTGACCGATGAAGATTTCGCACTTCTATCCTTCCTGGGTCCATCTCTACTCTCCATCATCTAATTCACGAACCAAAAGAAATAATCAGCATGAACACATTTTCTAGCTCTAAGTCCAGTCACACGATTTCAAGCTCCTATAATGAACACAACTTCCAGCTCTAGTAATCAAATTCAGCTCAAGTTCCTCCGCTAATGGCTCGAGAATCCCGATGAAGGGAGCATTGGTTCAAACTGAGCTAAACTGCTTTGAAACAACAAAGCAATGCGATTCCCGCATCGCGCAAGGCAGATCAGCTGAACCGAGATTAAAGAAGGCTACATTCAGCAGCTGCAGCGATCCTAACAAACTGGAACGAATGCATAACGCTAGGTCTTTCCGAGAATTGGTGTTAAATGCAAAATTGAACGAGTAAAGGGAAACCCAGGAGCGATCTCGGCATTAGATAAGAAAGTAAAGGGAAGGAAGATCAACGAGAAAGGGCACCTTGTCGTGCTAGATGAGCGAGAGAGAGAGAGATGAAGAATTGCTACAGATGGATTCCACCTTCCTCTGTCCTCCGGTAGGAGCAGATCGAGAGCGCCACAGAGAGAGAGAGAGAGAGAGGGAGATACTACTTTCCTGCGAAAACTACAATGAGGGACTGACCTATTTTGTCGAACACGTCGTGTGCGAGACTTGTTTTGGGGTGTTGGCAATAGAAGAACGTCCGCTTTCAAGTGGGAGGAAAAGGTGATGCCAGGTGATGAACGGGGTTGCGATTGCAATCCCATGATGTAGGGCATTGGACTCTTTTGAATAAATTGTGTATTTTGAGGAGCTTAAACGTAAATAATTATTAGATATTTTGATACTCAGATAATATGTCGATGAAAATGAGATCATATCCAATGAGATTTAGAAAGAAAAAATTTTGGTTGGGGTCAAGAGATGCCTATATTGTTAATGTAAGGTTTTCCCAAAGTGGGGCTTATATTAATTGAGATTATAATCTATCGTTTTACGGGATTAATTTACCGTTTACAAGATTAATCTAATAAAGTAAGTTATAATGATTCTTTATCGGTCTACTATGGGCCTGGCATTATGTGGGCCAAGTTGAGCCCAGCCCGTGATAAGAGAGCCTGGCTGGAAACTCTATAAATAGCTCTCAAATCCCTCCTAACGACTCCTATATAATCTCACATAAGGAACGCATACAAATTTGCAATCCCACAATGTTTGGCTTTGGATTCTTTGGCGGGAATCATGTTATATCGTATTCTCGTCGTAGGGAGGAAGAGACTGCGTCCTGGTACATGTATTGAAAGTGTTGGGGAAAGTATGAATTGAAAGTCGTCGTGTTTTCGATGCCTTCATCTTGAGTTAAGGGCCATTTGCGTGACGGCCCATATCAGTGCTGATGATCAGGCATAGTCATTGTTGTTGACTCACAAAGATGAAAGTATTGATCGATCAATGTAATTTGCAAACATTCCGTCTGCTCGAGACGACTAGGATGAAATAATGTGCTCAGAGTCGAGACCGGTGCTGTACCCACAAGGGAAAAGATATATCTGGAGATGGCCATTGATGTTTCTTGAGAAGGAAAGAGAGTCTTGGGGAATGATGGTAATGGAGAACTTTTACTCTTTTCTTGGCTTAGAAGATGCGGACTGAAAAGGCGAATTGGCTTATGAAGCCATTAGGAGAGTTTGCCCATGCTCTGTAGCAAAGCATGTTCAAAAAGAAATGTGGCTTTAATGAAATATTTGTGTGCTTTTTGTATTCAACTTAGTTCTCGGGATCCATGGTTTTTCGTTCATCAGCTTGCATGCTCTGCAGGGTGTATTACATCTAGGGGATGGCAATGCATGGATTGATGCTTGCATGCTAAAAATGCATTTGTCATCTCAAATTGCATAAACAACAGGATTTACTGTCTCTGTTCGGAGCGTATTATGCTGGTTTCGGAATGCAGAAGCCCATGTTCATTCTGTCCCTCTCTTGTTTTTTATTTTTGGGTCTGAGAGAGGGAAGGAGCATGCGGCTGCTGGTGCTAGGGACGCGCACAGCAGTGCAGTGGATATTGAAGCCTCGTCAATCACAATTTCACCAGAATTAAACTTCAACTGGGAATTCAGTTGTATTGTTGTTCCAAAATCTCAGAATGAATGTGAAGGAAGGGTTTAATAGGTGCACTACATGCCGCAAACGCGTGGGTTTGACCGGGTTCAACTGCAGGTGCGGCGACCTTTTCTGCGCTCGGTGCATCGCTACTCCTATAAGCATGACTGCCCCATTGATTATCGGACCGCTAACCGGGCTGCTCTTGCTAAAAGAAACCCCATTGTCATGGCAGAAATACTCTATGAGATGTAGAATTTGTTAGGATTCGGCGCATAATCAAGTTGAAGTAAAACATAAAGCGAGAAAGAGAAATCGAAACACGAGATTTAATCCTGGTTCATCCTTAAACTAGGGCTACATCCAGTAGAGGATTCCACTATAATTAGCACATCGCATCTCTCATTACATCACTCAATTACAAGCGAAAAAGAGTATATATACCAGTAACTATTCATGAGCCCAAGCCCAAACTACTAATGAAAATTTACGGGCTTAAATCGTAAAAATCCTCTGGTGTCCAGGGGACGCTGCCCCCTTGAGACCCCCGCCCGTTCAGAGTGGAGCGGGACCCACGTGCTTTCCTTTCATAGGGGAGTATAAACTACACCCCAACATTCTCCCACTTGGTGATTGCTTCACATGCTTCTTTAGACCCAATATAGTTGTATTCCATTCAAACTTTTCTGCACTCACTACCTTGGTCAAAAAATCTACACTATTCACCTGTGTGTCAACTTTTTCCAGCACTACAACTTTCTGTTCTACTTTCTCTCGGATGAAGTGATATTGTATATCGATGTGCTTTGTTCTTGCATGAAATGCAGGATTCTTAGCCAAGAATATAGCACTCTGGCTATCACACCCAATCTTCACTTCTCCTTGTGTAAAGCCAAGCTCTTTACACAATCTGCACATCCAAATCACTTCCTTAGCAGCATGAGTAAAAGCTATGTACTCTGCCTCAGTAGTAGATAAAGCAACCGTGCTCTGTCTCTTGCTCAACCAACTCACAGCTCCGCCGAATAAGGAAATAACATAACCGTTGGTCGACCTCCTGCTATCAATGTCACCTCCCCAATCAGCATCAACAAAATACTTGAGTTCTAACGCTTGCTGTCCCTTTGAGCTTTTCATGCCTTTATAACATAACTCAAAGTCAGATGTACCATGAAGATAACGAAGCACCCTCTTTGCAATTATCCAATGCTCTTTCCCCGGATTGGACATACATCTGCTCATTACTCCCACTGCTTGAGCAATATCTAGACGAGTACACATCATGTTCCTCTTCATTCTTGGGACACCGGAGCGTTGATAACTTGGAACTTGTGGACGTAGGGGTCTTCATAGGTTTACAGTCTGTCATGTTGAACTTTTTTAACACATTTTCAATATATTTCTTCTGACTTAGCCACAACTTCTCATTCTCACGCTCCCTTTTTATCTGCATGCCCAAGATGAAGTTTGCTGGGCCTAAATCTTTCATCTCAAACTATTTTGCCAACAATCCTTTCACAGTGCTGATCATTCTCATATTATTCCCAACTATCAGCATATCATCAACATATAAGGTTAAAATAAAAAAATCATCATCTAACCTCTTCACATAAACACAATGAGCAGCATCACAGCGAACAAAGCCAAGTTTCAATGCATATGAGTCGAACTTTTGGTATCACATCCTTAGAGATTGTTTCAGGCTATACAAAGACTTTTTCAGTTTGCAAACAAAATCTTCTTTTCCTTTGACCGCAAACCCCTCTGGTTGCTTCATGTAAATATCCTCATCCAAGTTACCATGCAGGAAAGCTATTTTTACATCAAGCTGCTCTACCTCCAAATTGTATGCAGCTGCTACAGACAACACAAGTCTTATGGAATTTAATTTTGCAACAAGAGAAAAAATCTCACCATAATCGACTCCCTCTATCAGCGAATATCCCTTCGCAACCAAACGAGCTTTATATCATTCTATATCTCCATCTGCAGATATTTTCTTCTTGAACACCAATTTACAACCAAATGCCTTCCGATCTGCATGTAGTTTTACCAGACTCCATGTTTTGTTTTTATCAAATGAGTCCATCTCATCTTTCATGGCTTTCTCCCACTGTTTGGCATCTTCCGTGCTTCTTGCTTCCTTAACAGTATTTGGATCATCACCTGTAACAGTCAGAGCACAATTTTCATTACCAGCAAACAAGGTATACCTCTCAGGTGGTCTTCTTTGTCGTGTGGACCTCCTTAAGACCGATTCAGGTGATGCTTCACCTTCAAACTCAATATCAGAATCTACTATATCATCCTCCACATCAGGCTCATCAGCTTCAGAATCTAAATTTTCTATTTCAGCTTGTGTGGCCTCTGTCTTTGCCTGCAAACCAACATCTAACTTAACCGTCTGTGGTTCTTCAGGAGCCTGTGAAACAGTCTGATTTATCATAGATTCTCTGAACACCGCATCCCTGCTGTAGATAATACGTGTAGTATCAGGATTCCACAGCTTATACCCTTTGATACCATCCTTGTACCCAATGGAGATACACTTCTCTGACTTGCTCTCAAACTTGTTCCTTTTTTCCTTTGGCACATGTACATATGCTTCGCAGCCAAACACTCTGACATGGGATATGTTTGGCTTCTTCTCGAATAGTGTCTCAAACGGTGTCTGATCCTTCAAAGCTGATGTGGGAGACCTGTTCTTCAGATAGCATGCGGTGGCCACTGCTTCCGCCCAAAACTCACCTGCTAAGCCTGCACCACTTAACATACTCCTTGCCTTGTCCATGAGAGACCGATTAAGCCTCTCTGCCACCCCATTCTGCTGAGGTGAATATGGCGTTGTTTTCTGCCTTGCTATGCCACTGGTCGCATAGAATTGATCAAATTTCGCAGAACAGAATTCTCCTCCATTGTCAGTCCGCAAAACTTTAATCTTTCTATCAAACTGATTTTCCACCAAAGCTTTGAACTCACGAAATTTTCAAACACATCATCTTTTCTCTGCAAGAAATATCTCCACACATATCTGGAATAATCATCAGTAAAAGAAACATAATACCTTGATTTTCCAAACGATACTACAGGTGTAGGACCGACGACGTCACTGTGGATTAAATCCAGAATCCCTTTCGCTCTCCCTCCTACGGATTCAAAAGATACTCAATTCTGTTTTCCATGTAGGCAATGTTCACAAAATCCGAAACCCATAAAACAACTTGGGATTCCATCCACCATCTTCTTTGAAGTAAGGGTCACTAGCCCTTTCTCACCGATATGACCCAATCTTCGATGCCACAGCATCGCGGGATCTTCTTCCACCTGCTCCATGATATCGCTCTCACCACTGATCATTGTGCTTCCTAGTAATTTCTACAGCTTTCCACACTGTTCTCCTCTAGCAATGACCATAGATCCACGGGTTAGCTTGCATGAATACTTGTCGCTGGTGAAAGTAATACCAACATCTGCCATAGTTCCCATAGAAATAAGATTCCTAGTAAGACCAGGAATATGCATCACATCCGGAAGATTTTTTACTGTCCCATCTTTTATCTGCAGCTTCATCTTTTCGCGACCGACAATATCAATCGTCGTATCATCTCCCATTCGCACTGTACCTCCTTGATGTGGCTCATAATAGATGAACCAATCTCTATGAGGCGTCATGTGGAAAGACGCTTCAGTATCAATTATCCACGCACTGCGATCAACTTGAGATGAGTTGCAGACGAGATACATGTCTCCCGCACTACCCCTTCTTTGTACTAGACAATGGTGCATCATCTCGCTTCTCTGGACCCACACTTTTGCTTCTGCAATCCTTCTTCAAGTGTCTAGTTTTTTCGCACTTCTAACACTTTATTTCGGATCGATCGCGGTTTTTAGATCTTTCTCTGGACTTATTCCTGCCAACAAATATGGATTTGGATCGTTCACTATTCCTTCCTCTTACGAAAAGAGCATCATTTGTTGCATTATCAGAACCTGCTCTCCTCATCTCCTCAGACAATAACGCAGATACAACGTTCTCAAAGGATAACGCACTAATACCAATGCCGATCAAAACAATTATATGTTCCCATGAATTCGGCAGTGAACACAATAAAGTACATGCTTTATCTTCCTCATCCAGATTAACATCAATAGACGCAAGTTGCCCACAAATAGTATTAACTCGTTTAAGTATGCAGAAAAAGAATCACCTTCACTCGTCTGAAGATTGTACAGTTGCTTCCGCAGAAACAACCCGTTCACGAGCGATTTGCTCTGATAAAGGCTTTCCAGCTTAGTCCAGAGATCCTTCGCCGTCTTCTCAGAGGTCACGTTCACCAAGACATTATCAGCGAGACATAGCCAGATCAGGCTTCGCGCCTTCTGATCATTGCTGATCCACGCCTTCAATTGATTGGATGCGGACGCAATCTCCTCCTCCTTCGCCTTCTCCTTGGTAATCATCTCAGGTTTATCTTCTTCGATCACGTACCACATATCTCTGTCCACGAGGAAAGCCTCCATCTTTAACTTCCATAACTCGAAACCCTTTCCTCCAAACTTCTCTACTTCAATCTGTGATTGACCAGTCGACATCTTCCCAAGATTCGATTTTTCGGATCTCTCTTCACCAAGAAAACCCTAACCTCAAACCTCGCTCTGATACCAGATGTTTGGATTCGGAGCACAATCAAGTCGAAGTAAAACGTAAAGCGAGAAAGAGAAATCGAGACACGAGATTTTATTCTGGTTCACCCTTAAACTAGGGGCTACATCCAGCAGAGGATTCCACTATAATTAGCACATCGCATCTCTCGTCACATCACTCAATTACAAGCGAAAAAGAGTATATATACCAGTAGCTATTCATGAGCCCAAGCCCAAATTACTAACGAAAATTTACGGGCTTAAATCGTAAAAGCCTTTTGGTGTCTAAGGGGCCTGCCCCCTTGAGACCCCCCCCGCTCGGCGTGGAGCGGGACCCACGTGCTTTCCTGTCGTATGGGAGTATGAACCATACCCCAACAGAATTCAAGTGTCGGATTGAAGGGTTAGGTTCTAGTCTGATGCTGGTTTTACTTTTCTGTGAATACCGTCACGCTGGATGTTAGCTCATGTCTTGAATGAAGAGATTTTCTCATGTAAAATCCATATCGCAACATCACTTTGGACATGAATAAATAGAACAAGGAAATAAATAGCTTAACATAGACGTGGATTGGAGGGCGTGACCTACACCCAAAAAAGTGTGGCACAAAATTTCACTCCAGATCAAATAGCACAATTAAGATCATAATAAACTCGAGTTACTCACTCTCGGTGTTCAACAGCACTACATAATCGATCCTACTTTCGGAAGTAAATTTCAAACAGTAGAAAACTACTGCCTCTCATTTTCACGCTCACAATCAAACATGAAAAAATCGGTCGATTTTTTGTGAAAACGGATTTTGGATAAGACCATTTGTTTCAACATAAAGTTGTCCACGAAAGAAACGAGCTTTTCTTAATTCAAACTATTTCCAGTGGAGTCATATTGTTTGATTGAGTTTCATCTAGTTCGACATAGACATGGCTCAGCGTGTGCATATAGTGAAGTCAGCTTATGATCGCATCGGTGTCTCAAACTTATTTGGTGCCGCCTCGATACCCCTTGATCTATAGGAAACATAGAAAGGGATCTTAGGTTCCGTTTGCTTCGAGGAAAATAAACAATTTGAAAAATATTTTTCTAAAAACAATCACTTATGTCACTTAAAAAATAAATTAATAAAAATAATTATTTATTTTTTATTTTTTACAAAATAAATGAGATTTTTTTTTTTTTTTTTTTTTTGTCAAGACAGAGTTGGCATCTGCTGAGACCAAAGTCGCCCAGTAGACATATATGTAAGACAAGGAGGATACCGATGGTTTGACTATTTTACTGTTCCTTTTTGGTTGAATGAAAAGCTGCAACCTTGGCTGACCTGATGCGATGCAAGCCTGCAAGGAATATTGTTCTTCTTTCCAAGTAATTAAACATATATATAAGGCCTATGCTCTCCAGCTCTCTACTTATTGTCCTTTGAACCAAATGCCTCTCTAATTCACTCAAGATTCCATTCTTGGCATCCGAGTTCAAGCATTGTTTCGAGGGCAGCTGTCAATTTATAAAGTACGTGATACAGGACTTAAAAAATTGTCGTAAGCTCTCTCAAATAAAGAACCGACTTTCTTGTCGACGTTGGACCGGATCACCCAACGACACCCACTCTATTCAATGTGTAGTCCGATCCATTTCTCTACCCATCCGGCATCCCAACAGCCTGACATTAGTCGAAATTTTTCTGATCCATCTTTACCAAAGATGACAGCTTCTCCCCACCCCCCGTCGGATCAGAAATGGGTCTAATCTGTCTATGAACCGGAGGCACGCCTATTAGAGAAGGGTCCTACTCCGATTATCCGTGACGATCCGATCGGTTTCCGCGCGGGTGTCAAGACAGAAAAGGAATTACAAATTACAATCAAGAGCATGGGAAGCAGAAACATTGGACTAGGACACTCCACCGTAAAAGCAAAACTAGGTGGGGGCAATTGATGAGAGAGTGTGTGTGCATGTAATAATGGATTCTCATGGCTTTCTCCAATGCAATAAGTGCTGCAAAATGGATTCGATGATAGTAACTCTCTAATTCTAATTCTTCATCCCCACCACTTAGCACCAGCAACCCATGTCTGGTTCGTTCCTTCAGAGACAAAAAGGGGGGGCACTCTGATCACCATCTCCTTTCGGAGCTTGGGAATTCCCCCAACACAACTTGCACAGATACCCATGACCTTTTCCCCAAGTCACATGAATATCTCCCACTTTATATATATATATCACTAACTTAAAAAAAAAACCCATTTAAAAAAAAAATCCGAATTCGTATAGTACATGTTTCGAGAGAGACGGGCGTATTCAAAATTTTAAAAAAAGAAATCGTTATATGGGTTTTTCATAAAATCTTTGTTATAATATAATCGAAGATGACATATCTAGGGTTTCATTCTATTTTCCCTTTTTATCCCCTCGGATTCTCTCTCTGTGGCTGCTGTCTAAAAGGAAGTTGACTCACGAGCGAGAATTTGCGTTCGCCGAATCAACCAAAGGAAAGATACAAAACCCAAGTGGAAGTGGAATGACTTTTACCAAAGAAAAGGCCATTTTAGGGAACCGGGGCTTCTCTGGAGCCCTATCGCCAATGCGTTGACCGCACATGTTTCGATCCATCGTCGGTTTGGCGATTCCGACATTCTCGAGTCGCGAGTCACGCACGGGGCACAGAGATGCAAAATGTCGTCTCTCTTAAATGACGAGAGAAATTGTTCGGCTCCACTTAATCGAAAATCGTGATCGTGTGTCTTAGGATACCCATGATATCTACATAGCATTCATTAATTAGTTCACTAAAATTTCTCTACTTCGCGCTAGGAAGTTTCGACACATCATCCTATGGAGCTAGGCACTGGCGAAGTTTTTGTGTTCGCTATTGCCGTCGGAGGGAGGGAGGGAGAGAGAGAAGGTGCAATTCGTTAGACTTCTAGCCTTTATACCTTTTTTTTTTGTGGTTACACGAAGAGCAAGTCAACAACTCTAGACAAGACTAATAATTATGTAGTTACTTTGTAAAATTTCATCCTAAATTGAAGACTAATTTCCAATGCACGCTAAAATAATTTAAAATACATTGTTTTTTTTAGCATGTCGTAAATGAAACACAAATTTTAATACATGACGTTGAAGTTCGATTGAAGCATGGGATAGTTCCCAAATTAAGAACTCATTTTTTTCTTTAAATGTTATTTTGTCCAAAATACATACAAATATAGCAGCTAAATAACCAAATTATCCACTAACAAAAAAAAAAAAATCAAATTATCCTCCTTGATACGAAGTACAAGTCCTTCATTATCATTTTGCAGCTTCTGTCCTAAATCCAAGTGGGTGTTTGGCTCCAACTCCACATGCAGATGGTCACATTTTGTGACACACGGCTACGAGTATATATGTTATCACCCGCATGTTGGATGCCCTCATCTCCCGCTACATTTTTTTGCAGAAGAGTGAAATCTAGAAAATTTAGGCCAAAATTTATGAAAATGAGGTCAAACTAGCCTAATCCAAGCTTCTTCTATTTTTATGGATTTTCTAAATTTTATATGATATTTAAAAAAAATTCTAATTTTTTATTGAATTTTTTATTTATTTTTATTTTATTTTTATTAGGTTGAGAGAAAAGTGACGAGAGAACTGAAAGGGAAAAGTGAGAGATGTGAGACTTCATTCTGTTTTGTGATTATCAAAAGTGATTCTTTTATCCAAAACCAATTTTTTTTTTCTGAATTTTGCTCTAAAATTGATTCAGATCCTCTAAAACTGATTTTGGGAACAGAATTAGAATCAGAATTATTTGCGTTATCAAACATGATTCTCATTCTTTACTGTTTCGGAAAACAGAATCAGAAAATGAGAATGGTTACCATACAGGCCTTTAAAGCATCTCCTACCGAATTTTCCAAATAGAGAGGTGGATCCGGATCCAGAGGGCCAGGTGAGCCGCGTTCATTGATCTTGCGACACCATGCTGAGATCCACCAGAGACACGCATGATTAACAATTATAATCCGGTGAGTCCATAGAATCAACGATCGTAATTCACCGGGTCCACTGGACCCGAGTCCAAAGCAAGAAAATTTTTCCTACGGATTTTCAAGCCTGGTCAACTCAATTATTGCCTTCCCTGTTTACCCAAACTTTCACGCCAATTTCCCTACGCGATTTCGGCACGAAATTGCCCCCTCATGATAAATATACGCCCATGTCCTTTTCAACGGTGCTTTTGAACACTAATAAATGGAAATGACTTTTTAGGAAAAAAAAAAAAGGAACACTGAATTCTCCTAAAATCGGTATTAAATTTTTTTTTTCCACTTGTATTTCTTTTGAGGGTTTATCAAGTTCTCTCCTAAATAATCTATATTCATATTTTAGTCACACTTTAGGGCGCGCATGGCAACACTTCTGCTCTAGTCAGAAATTGATTTGTCTACTTTAGCTTCTGATTTTAACTTCTGAAGAGAAGTAAATTTTATTTTTTTAAGTGGCTTCAAAATCACTTCTGCAGCAAAAAAAAAATCTCTAAAAGTAAAAAAATAAACTTGCATAATCAAACGAATTTTTGTTTCAAAAGGGTTGTTCATGCGCCCGGCACTTTACGACGTTTTATAGAAAAGCCCATGCAAGGAGTGGCCCTAAATCTAGTTATATTACTAACACGTAGCATTTCCTAAGCTCAGGCAATGCTTTGAAAGGAGCTGACTTTGGCACGTGCGGCGTGGACTCTTCTGTCCCGTGTCGTCGGTTCGACTCAGTCCCCTTTCCTTTTTGTCGTCTCTTGCCCTCTGCGTTCACGGGATGCCTTTATACGCCTCTCCCCCAATGTAATCTCTATACCTGATATATATATTTATCAATTTATTTTTATGGGTTTGATGGAGAATTTATTCCCTTACTGAAACGCCTGGTTTTTTTCCAAGGCTTGTTGCTTTCAAAGCACATGAAGAGCAAAGCTCACGTTTTAGCTTTATATGGCCAGTGCATGTGACTTGTGGGTCATGGATGAAATTGACAGCTTTTGTAAATCTCGAGGCGGGAACTCCAACAAAAGAAAAGGAAGAAAATGAGGTAATTTTTCAAAAGTTTCACCATAACATGGATCTTCGTCTAATCGCTAATTTATGTTAGACCATGTTAAAAAGTCCAACCCAAAAATTTAAGCTGATAGGTGGAGAAAGACCACATTAATATAAAGAGCATATATGACTCGTTGTCAAGCGATGTGGGATAACAATTTCAACACCCCCTCTCACGTGCAAGCCGCTACTGACTCTAATACCATGCTAGAAAGTCCAACCCACAAGCTTAATCTGGTAAATGCAGGGAGACCACATGAATATAAAGAACATATAGGACATGTTGTCAAGCGATGTGGGACAACAACTTCAACAGACCCGATTCCAAATCGAGGGAGAATTAATAGGATTTTATCCTAAACCGAATCAGAACAATCACAAAGAATAGAAAAGAATGGCACACGAGTTTACCCAGGTTCACCCCATAAATAGGGCTACGTCCTGCAAAGGGATTTCACTATATTTTAGGCTTTCACCACAACCACTCGTTACAATGATCTCTCATACGAGTACAATATATAGGACTTAAAAATAGGCCCAAAACCCAAGCCTATTTGAAATCCCTTTGATCCCACAACAAACGGACCAACTTAAACACAAGCCTAAACCCGGTGAGCGGGAACCTCCGCCCGCTGACAGGTCAGCGGGACCCCCGTTTCGGGGCAGCCCCCGAACTCCCGCATTCCGTGCGCAGGGGTCACATGTTATCGGTTCATACTTTAATTTTCCTAAGCTTACGTAGGCGTGCCCGGTATGAAAAACAAGGGTTCTCGACGTATTCGCCAACTCCAACACGAATGGCCTTTTTTCATGGTATCTCGGTGGGTGCCGACCGAATAGCTAGCGCGAGTTTGAATCCCCTACAGGGCCACGGCCCGATCTCACACCGAGTGCGGCGGAGGGGGACGGTCTCACGCTCCTACTCGCCGCGGTTGAGATTTTCTTCTTTTTTTTCTTTATTGAGCCAGGAGGCCTTTCAAAATCTATATATATGTAAAAAGTGGCATTTGACTATTGGGCCTTTGGATTCTTTTTTTTCTCGTCTGAAGCGAAGTTGACCTCATGAAAAAGGGGTATACGTGGAGGAATAGTTGCATGATTTTGGGCATGCTAGTCCAAGAAAAACACCAAAAGGGGACTCAACGATGCAATGATGCCACTTGATGGGTAGGGGAGGACAATGATTTGAGTGCGAGGAAAAACAAAGGAGAAAATACGACCAGACCCCATTCCTTTTTCTAACCACTCTCTCGGGACGGCTGGCACAATCAATAAATTGTCGATTAAAGCTGTAGGCTAGATAGTACAAAGCTAATTAGATGGATGATCGAGTCTCTCTCTTGGTGTCTAGCGCGAAAAATTAAATAATTTTGAAGAATATTTTCAAAAAGTCATTTTTCAAGAAAATGACAATATTTTTCGATATTGAGCTAAAACTTGAAAATGAATAGTAAAATATTTTTCGCAATTTGGTATGAAAAATCAACCAGAAGAAAATTACCCCAAAAAATTGAATTTTGGATTTTTTTTTTTTTTTTTGTTCTTTTTACCTCTCTGCCTGCCACAGGGGAGTCTCGCATGTGGCCGATCGCCAGCCGTCGCTGTGGCCGGCAACTGGTCGAGGAAGAAGGAAAAAGAAAAAGAAAAAGCAGCATACAACAAGTTATCAGCATTTTTCTTCTCGAAATAGTGATCCCAATTTTTATTTTAATTAGTGTAATATACTGTGTGTGTATATATATATTCATATGTCAAAGGCTATATGACTTTATGCACAACGGCATATGACTTTATGCACAACTTTTTCTTCTCTGTTTTTATTTTTTTATTTTTTTTAGAGAAGCAATTTTTTTTGTTTGTTTGGGTCAGATTGAGAGAAGTATTTGATGGCAACTTTTGACACACAGAAGTTCTTGAAAGGATCGCAACTTTTGACGCCGCTGCTATCTATTTGCATCATTCGTCCTCCTCCGAGTCACACTCTCTCACCCCACCACCTTCCTTTTCTCCTCCTCCTTCTTCTTCGTTGGACGCAAAGATCATCCCCTTGGAAACGATTTAAAGAAGGGACGATTCAACGGAGCTATGATTCTAAGTAAGAGAGTCAAGCACAGAACTTTAAGTCTCTCAGAGTTGCCTCCAATGGCTGCAACCCGCACGTTCCCGCTCTTCCTCTCCGCGGCTCTGCACATCTTCGTGCTCTGCTCAGCGTCCTCAGAAGCCGACACTCTCCTCTCCTTCAAGTCCTCCATTGAAGACCCAAACCACTCTCTGTCCACCTGGTCCCATTCCTCCCCTCCCTCACCCGCTCACTACTGTAACTGGGCCGGCGTTTCTTGCACCGCTAACCCACCATTCCACGTTACTGCGCTCAACCTTCAAGCCCTGAACCTCTCCGGTGAAATCTCAGCTTCGGTGTGCGAGCTTCGCTATTTGTCTTACCTCAATCTTGCTGACAACCTCTTCAACCAGCCCATTCCTCTGGAGCTCTCTCAGTGCACTTCCCTGGAGACTCTGAACCTCAGCAACAACCTCATCTGGGGCACTATCCCCGACCAGATTGCTCGGTTCAGCTCCTTGAAGGTTCTTGATTTGAGCAGGAACCACATTGAGGGAAAAATCCCAGCGAGCATTGGTGCTCTCAAGGACCTCCAAGTTCTCAATTTGGGAAGCAACTTGCTCTCAGGTAACGTGCCTCCTATTTTTGGGAACTTCACAGAGCTTGTTGTCCTTGATTTGTCTGAGAATGCGTATTTGGCGAGTGGGATTCTTGGTGATTTCGGGAAGCTCGTGAGGCTGGAGCAGCTTTTGCTTCAAAGGTCTGGCTTTCATGGTGGGATACCAGATTCCTTTGCGGGATTGCAGAGTTTGGCTGTTTTGGACCTTTCTCAGAATAACCTCACCGGTGGGATTTCTCAGACAGTCGTGGCTTCACTCAAGAACTTGGTTTCTTTTGATGTCTCCCAGAATAGGCTTGCGGGGTCATTTCCTGACGGTATCTGCGGCGCGAAAGGTCTTATAGAACTCAGTCTCCATACAAATTTGCTTAATGGGTCGGTGCCCGAGTCCGTCCACGAGTGCTTGAATCTAGAGAAGTTCCAAATTCAGAACAATGATTTTTCCGGTGTGTTTCCTAGTGGGTTATGGCCATTGCCTAAGATTAAAGTGGTAAGGGCTGAAAACAATAGGTTTTCTGGAGATATACCAGATTCCGTGTCGATGGCTACAAAGTTGGAACAAGTTCAGATTGATAACAACAGCTTCACTGGTAAAATTCCTAAGGGTCTTGGTCTAGTCAAGAGCTTATACAGATTCTCCGGGTCTCTGAATAAATTCCACGGCGAAATCCCTCCAAATTTTTGCGATTCGCCCGTTATGAGCATATTGAATCTCTCCCACAACGCTCTTTCTGGTCAGATCCCAGAGCTGACGAAATGCAGGAGGCTCGTTTCATTGGCATTGGCAGACAACAGTCTGACCGGGGAAATCCCCTCATCGCTTGCGGATCTATCGGTATTAACTTACCTCGACCTTTCAGCTAACAATCTCACTGGGCCAATCCCACAACAGTTTCAGAACTTGAAGCTTGCTCTCCTGAATGTGTCCTTCAACCAGCTCTCTGGGAGGGTTCCATATGCTCTGGTTTCAGGTCTTCCCGCTTCGTTTCTCCAGGGAAATCTTGGTCTCTGCGGGCCGGGATTATCAACACCATGTTTGGATGACCAACCAAGCCGCCGCAAGACGAGGATTACGACATTGACATATGCCCTTATTTCTGTGGCTTTTGGTGTTGGGGTGTTAATTGTAGCTGCTGGTTTCTTCGTGTATCACAAGTCATCGAAGCAAAAACAACAAAGGGGTGTTTGGCGTTCGGTCTTCTTTTATCCTCTGAGAGTCACCGAGCAGGATTTGATCATGGGAATGGATGAGAAAACCGCTGCCGCAGGTGGTGGGGCTTTTGGCAGAGTGTATGTGCTAAGTCTGCCTAGTGGCGAACTGATTGCAGTGAAAAAGTTGGTTAATTTTGGAATCCACTCTTCCAAAACACTGAAGTCTGAGATCAAGATATTAGCTAAAACTAGGCACAAAAGCATTGCCAAAATTCTGGGTTTCTTCCACTCCGATGAGTCAATATTTGTAATCTATGAATTTGTGCCTGGTGGTAGCTTGGGAGACTTACTTTTCCGGCCAGACTTTCAGCTTCAGTGGAACTTTAGATTCCGGATTGCCGTTGGAGTTGCGCAAGGACTGGCATACCTGCACAAGGATTACGTTCCTCACTTGCTTCACAGGAATGTTAAGTCGAGTAATATTCTTCTGGACGCTGAATTCAACCCCAAGCTCACTGATTTCGCTCTTGACCGAGTAGTCGGTGAAGCAGCATTTCAGACAACAGTCATTTCAGAATTAGCTTCCTTCTGTTACAATGCTCCAGGTAACAAGACTTTCATTTAGATTTTGACCTCATTTTGTTCAGACGGTTATATGCTTCATTAGCTCATACCAAACGAATAGCAGTCCTGAGTTCGGCAGGCCTTATTTGGATTCCAGAACTGATTGATATCTCCAAGGTCTGATCGCAATTGCTTGAAATTTACTAATAGTTCATGATTTTTCCTCATTTTTTCATACAATAGGTTTTCTAAGATCGTTTCTGCCCAAGTGCTCCTGCTAAAACCTTATTTAGTAGATTTCACACATTCTCACACGCATAACAAAATCTGAAAGAACGATATATGCCTATTTATATGGTCCCGAAAGATCTCGAATCGCTCAACTCATTTTGTTCTTGGATTGCAGAATGTGGATACAGCAAGAAAGCTACTGAGCAAATGGATGTTTACAGCTTCGGGGTCGTGTTGTTGGAGCTGGTGACTGGCCGGCGAGCAGAGCAAGGGGAACTGGTCGACTCTGTCGACATCGTGAAGTGGGTTCGACGGAAAATCAACCTCACGAACGGGGTCCTCCAAGTACTCGACCCCAAGATATCGAGCTCCTCCCAACAGGAAATGCTGGGAGCACTGGAGATCGCTCTGCGCTGCACATCCGTGGCACCGGAGAAACGACCATCGATGCCTGAAGTCGTGAGAAATCTTCAGTTACTCGGTTCTAAGGGTAGCTTTCCGAGTTTGGAGTTCTCCGCCTCAGAGAACCCGATGTCAGTGTGAAAATTAAGCCGAAGTCCTGCATGTAAATTCGACTTTTTTTTCTGCATCTCTCACTTTTCGATTTTTGATGATGTGGAAAAGAACGTCTGAGAACTTTCTCTCGGATAAAGAAATGGCATCTGCATTTTCCTGAATGCAAATACATAGACCTCTCGAGAAGACAAAAAGAAAATAAAAGAAATCTTGAACTGTGTAAAACTCACAAATTGCAGCAAATATACAAGAATTCTGTCGTATCAGATAGCTCACGAAAAGCTTTCGCTTTTCATCTCCACCATTCTCTACATTATCATGGTTATAGAACTTTATCTCATGCAACTTCACATTTGACGATGGAACCAGAATATACATGGACCATAGGTCACTCGGACCAGACCTCTCGAAGGAGCTCATATCTCGCATTCATCGAAGAGTAGCCAGGACCCTCCGCTAGTTTCCCGTTTCCGTTTCCATTACTGATGGTAGTCGGAGATGAATACATATTATCCATTATAGACATGAGAGGAGATTCCAAGTCTTCAAGTTCTTCGTCACTTGTGTATCCTTTTCTCTGCACTGCAGACACATTCCTCGATAAGTGAGAACCAACTCCGGCCTCAGCAACTTTCTCCGCCACATCAAGAGAGCAAGGCGGGTAGTACGTAACGGGATTAGCTGTATAAGGAAAGTTTCTCACGGTTTCTCCAGAAAATCGCCGTTCCACGATACTCTGTACAGGTATTGACCAAAAAGACAGGAAAACAGTGTTAGCAGCAGGAATCTTGCTATTGTTAGAAACAAAACTCAGCTGTTTGGCGAAAATGTCAAAATATCAAGGTAACTAATTAAAGATTTATCGATAACTTGGACCTAGGCTTCTTATACAGGAATTTTATATAAATCTGACTTGCACTGCAGAATATATAAATCAGCATATACATGGCAATAAATTATGAGCGATGCTAATTGCTAGGTACAGTGAGAAATTTACTAATGCCAATTTGCTAAGTGATGTGGAAATTTAGTATTGGGTTCTTATACAAACCAACTTTATAATAGATTGGTCTCACATGTTTCACAATTCAATTAAAACTAGCCATCTCACTGAGTAAATTTTTATTATCTTTAGCATTTTTCATAAATCATACAGCAATTGGTCCCTCGTGCCTGGCATCCTTTTACATTTCAGAGTGACGACGAGGAAAAGGAAAAACATGTTATTGGTCGTTTGAAACCTACCATAACAGATGGATAGTTCTCCTCTCTACACTAATTTTACCTATGAAAGAGATCTTTCAGGTTGCTATTAACTGCAGCCTATGCTATAGATGTAACTAGAACAGTTCAGAAAGAAAATTAAACATACTTCAGCATTCAGGGCCTCCAATACAGCTCCTGGAATAGGATCCGGACAAAACTCATCTGGAGTAAAGTTGCAAAGCACCCGTTTGACTAGAGCCAGACTAATGGTTGGACACACCTAGCAAAATTACGAAGTCACGTTATGCACAGAAGGTGGTTGACCGGGATCCATCAAATCGGAAAGCGACATGTCAAAAGTTCTTACCTCCTTTCTGATTGATCGATCCATAATCAAGTCTTTTGGGAGCATTAGAAGTTCGCTCAGTTCATTAAGAAGAAGGAAGGACTTGGGTTCACTATCACCACCCTGCTGACATTCCTCCTTGTGACTGTGCTGATCCTCTTCAGCAGGGTTGTCGTTATCCATGCCAAACATGTCACTGAGCCATCTAGACCAATTGCCAACCTGCAGGAACGTGTGTTCAGAATTGGCATCTAAAGCCTTCGATTCCATGCAATGGCATTTAAGAAGACACCAGAACTGTACAGTGGTATCACTATGAGAAAGGACAAAGCAGAAAGATTGTACCAAAAAGACATCCAACAAAATTTGATGATGTTCCTCAAATCATCGCGTCGTTTTACGCATAAACAAATTCAAGAGCCGTAATCATATTCAGCCGTCTGAAACTAGACTAATTATGATATTACAGAAATGGGAAGATCATGCTTGGACATAAGTATAAGCATTCGCATTACGTTGGCATTGATGACAATGCAATCTGGAATCATTTGATGCATGGGTGAGAAGTCCTTGCTCAAATAAAGTGGTTAAAATACTTACTGAATTTTTAAGCTGAGCTCCAGATCCGAAACTCAAGTGTCCTGCTGGTATAGGCAGTACCCTGGAGTCGACAATTGGATCAGAGACTGGATCTGTAGGTATCTCAAAAGCTGATTCACGAAGAATTGCATTGAACATTGCCACATCTAATCTGCCAACGCATTGTTCCATTACCTGACAAAAGAACAGGGGTTAAATCAGCTCAGAAGCAAAGGGAAGAAACTTTAACATGAAGAATAGCTTTCAGTTAAAGCCCATATAATAGTGAACATGTAGGTCAATATCAAACAGCTTATACAATATGTCACCTAAAACCTACCATCCTTGCCAATACAGGCAAGCAACCACACTCATGTCTTGCCGCTCTGACAGGACAAATTTGTTGAAAAGCATCTTGAAAAGCGTTTGTCCATAAGTTGATAGAGAAATTCCCCTGCTGCTGATCACCCAAAGCTGGTCCCAGCAATTTCCCCGTGCTTTTGTTGGAAAATGAATCCTCAACGGGCGTTTGCATATGTGGAGTCAAAGCCTGCATGGAAGACAACAGCCAAAATAGAATTTTGCACATCAGAAACTTTGCCACTTATGCAAAGATCATGAGCAAACTGGATAACAGACAAAAGTTAGATATGGGCATATAGATAGTTTGACCTATATGACCAGCAATTTTTATCGGACAGTAATAATACACTAGCTCAAAATCAGTCTATCAACTCCCTAGCTGAAAAAGGAAGTTTACTTTCTACCTTGGCAATCTTACTACGCTATTATATTTTTCAACTTTCAAAAGGACAGGTTATCCAGGTCATACCTGCCACCAAATGGACTCAACAATCCGGGAGAAAATCCACATCTCAACTTTCTCTAATGCCCCAGTGAAGGTTCCCGTTTCCTGCCAGTCCTCTAGAAACTGTATACAGCCATTTGTTTGCTTGAAGTTAGAATTGCCCTTCCATTTCAGTGTCATAGACTTGGCTTCACTTTTCTTGTTACTCCCATTTGACTCAGCAAACCTTGTAAAAGGGCTTGAGTTACGTGAACTGCGAAATGCTTGAGAAATAATTTCCCTCAGCACAATGGTGTTGGACAACCAGAAGGTTAACCTTAAGATACACAAAGAAGGAAAAAGGATTAATAAGCTTATTATAGCAAGCAAAGCTTTTAATTTCCTTCGGTCTAAACCATCAAATTTTTGTACCTTGGGACATCGTTACTGCAGGACTTCGCAATCAAGACAAGCCCTGAAACAATGTTTTTAGCAATAGTGGCCCGCTTGTCTTGAGTCCAATGCTTAGAAGCATGAATGTAGAGTCTAGAAAGACGTCGAGCAGGCGTGTGGACTTTATGTGCAGAACTCCCATGCTCGGGTACCACAGAATATAGTGAGATTTCAAGGGTGGCAACTTCTCTCAATTCCTCTTCAAGTTTCTCAATTCTCATCTCCATTTCTCCGATCTTCTGTTCCAAAGCAGCCTGATCCTTACATTCATTTTCTCCAGCATCAGAAGCATCACTGTCACTTCCAACACTTTGAGTGCCATGTGAGGCTTCATCTAAAATATCAAGTTCCTTCATCTCTTCAGTACTTTTGTCATCTACACCTTCAGAAGATTCTGATGAAGGTTTACTAGGAACCTCTATATGTCCAGGGTCACCGTTACATAAACTTTTATTAGCAACTCCAGAAGTCTCCATCCTGGATTTTGTAGATTTTCTATTGGTATTCTGCAAGGCCTTGGACTGTGATTTATTGTTTTCCTGGTCAATTTTCCTTCTTGATCCATGAGGTGAGCTCTCTGTAATGCTTGTCTTATTAATTGTTTTGTCGACTTTCTTTGAAGATCTTTCTACCTTGTCCTCCTCAGTGGTCACAGAATCTCCTTGAGATGATACAGAATCTTTAACAGTCTCTGTGTCTGATCCTTCTTCCTTTCCCTGGCAAGATTCCTTCTCCAGATCACTAGAATGGTTATCCAAGGTTTCATCCTTGTTTTGTCTATCTGGTAACACTGGAATTGGTAAATTACTATTTGTATCCTCAATCCTGTTGACATCATCTACATAGTGTATAACCACGTCTTCATAAACTTCAGCAGGCTCAGTACTTGCTCTGGAATCACCTACTAAAGCACAAGAATCCGATCTACCAATTGAAGCTTTAGAGTCTGTTTGTTTCGCATTCAAACCCTTCACGCCATTCTCCTGACGTGGTTTTTGGTTTTTCTTGTCAATTCTTTCCGAGCGCTTTTTTTGACTGGCATTTGGAGTTCGTTTCTTATTGCTTTCCATTTAAAGTTTTGTCCTCCCAACTGCAACACCGGTATAACCAACAGAAACTGCAATGAGTGCAATGTGAAGCTTATAAAAGACTTATAGGCATGGCAAGGACTGGACTTGCGAAAGGATTGTAAACCATTTACCCCACCCTAATCAATCATCGGAGACTTCTCCAAGCTAAACAAGCCAGAAGCACCATGCCGCGGGCTCTTGCTTTGGCTGTCTGATTTCAGCAATAGAAAGGTAATCAACAAGCAGATGAAAAGAGTAGGGAACTATTTATGAGTCCATCATACAAGATGCCGCAACCATGTCCAGACAACATACTACAAAGACGTGACTAAAAGACAAATTGCCAGCGCTATCTTTTGCTAAAAGCTTCTCAAAACCGTGCAAGCAAGACTCTCTGAATTCAGGACAAAAATTTTGCTCATAAGCAGTAAAAAGTACAACCAGGAAAAGTAAGATCTCAACTAACTTACATCTAAAAGAAATGACATCTTCTCTTCAAATGAAGTAGCAGTATCATAAAATGACACAGAGATCCTCAAATCAAGTAAAATGCTAAACCAAATGGAGCACTAGCCTAAGGGGGAAACAAGGAACCGGTTAACACAACTTGTACTTCCCCAACTTTCAGCAAAACCACTATGACCAATATAAATCCGTCCATGGACGAAGCGATATGTGTTTGCCGCATCAAAATGAGATTTGGGTCTTGGATAGCAGTCTAAGCACAATTGGAATGTTTTAATTACAAGAGGTGTCTTGTTTATGTAGAAAGAATGAAATCTCGTATGCAAAAGAAGGTACAAATGACTGTTAGTGCCATTTCATCAATGCCCCCCAACGGTGCAGGAGCACAAGAATTGCACTTGGAGTAATTCCGTCCCTCCAAAAATAAATGATTTAAGGAAGCATCTCTTACGACGCCGACGGACCCACCAACCAATCAAACCCAAGGTGAGGTTCCCCGTTCAATGCCATTACTCGGGAAACAAGATTATCAATCAGTCACATGTGAACATGAAGATTGCCCAAGTGGTCCAATTGTTTGTTGAAGCAAGCTTTGATCCTAGCCAGCACAAAGCACAATTCTGCTTTACTTCGTGTGACGCCATGCACTTTGAACTAGCAAACAGAGAATTCTAATCTAAACAGAAATGCTCGGTGAAATTTCGAAATGAACCGCTACGCGCATCTGCATAATCACGGAGACCCAAAATTTCAATACTCAGAAGCAAGTGAAAATGCTCGTACATGAAACGATACAATCACCACAGTCGTTTTGGCACTCGACGGTCAAGTAGCAGTCCAACGAAGTCCGATCTGCTAAGACTCCACCGACAACTTGAGCAGTAGAACAATCCAAATATGTCTATACAGAGCGTTAAGAAACACCGCGAGAGAGAGCGAGAAATCACACGACACCGGACTTCAACGCAAGGAAAATTACGAGAAAAACCAAGCGGAACGTGAAAGGAACCTCCACATGACAAAACCAAACATAGGAGTCAGAATGCGTGACTAGCGTGGGCGATGAAGACCAGGGGATATAATTTTCAAAACGACAAAAGCGAAGTGGGTAAATCCAGTACGCGAAATCCAAAAAGCTGCAAATAAACCGTCGGAAAATGCGAGCGGAAAAAGTGGAGGGGAGATCATACTGACCGCTCTAACCAAAAAAAGCTCTTTCCTTCCTCGAGATCTCTCGAGCCAGAGGAGAAAAGCTTCGGAGACAGTGGCTGGCCTCGGGATCACCAGGGAAGAAGACGATGATACTGCTTGTGTTTCTCGCGAGGACTTCAATTTCAATGGGACACTGACTTCTCTTTCACGGAGAGAGAGCGAGAGACAGAGTAGAAAGTGTGATGGGAGTGAGGAAAATGGGGGGGTCGTGGAGTTAGTGCGGGAAGATTTGGCGTTTAAAAAAAAAAAAAAAAACAAGAGTTTCTTGTAGCGAATATTCATTTAATTAATTAAATAAACAAGAGTGCCTTTTTTGCTTTTTGATATATTTTCTCTTTTGTCTGGGACTGTCACCGGGGAGAGAGCTGTCGGTGAGGGGAGGTGACCGGGTATTGCCGGTCGCGGGAACGCGTCATGGGCAAGCTTTTCTGGTCCACCTAAACCGCTATCGCTGTCTTCATTTTGTCCGGTTACCGGAGGCCCGGAGGGGTTGCTGTCCGTAACCGTCACAATTGAGTGAGACCGTTCAGGTTCTTTTTTTTTTTTTTTTGTTGAAAAGCACAATTTTCCTCGCATTTTTCCCCTTAAAAAAAAAAAAACATAGTCAAAATTTTCAACAACATTACCTTGCATCCTCTTGCCCGGAAGAGCAGGTGCTCAGGCGACGTGGCGACAATGGAGAGTTAAATAAAATATGTAGAAAGATTACTTTCTACTTGGAATTCATCCTGAAAATTTTATATTTGTAGATGGAGGGAGTGCGCATGTATATAAAGAGCATATAAACTCCATATCAAGTGACATGAGATATTTTAAAGTTGGATTTTTTTAACATAATATCGGAGTAGGTTATGTCTCAATTTACTAGCGTCCGCTCCCGTCGTCAAATTTCACATGCCACTCATAATCTAACTTGCACATGATAGGATTGTTGAAATATCTCACATCACTTGGTTATAGGATTTATACTCATATTCGTGGGGAAAAGTTAAACTTATTGCATTTGTATCAATTTAATTATAAACCATTCAATTGAACCACTTTAATGCCGAACCTTTTATATTGGTACAAATTCAGTTCATCCGTTCAATTTTGGCCAAAATTGACTGACGTGGTCGCGGTCATCCTACTTGGCACGACCAGCGCTGACGTGAACATTTTTTTAATGTTTTCTGAAAAAAAAAATTATAATCTTTTGATTCTTTTCTTGCTTTTTTTATTTCTTTTTTTTTTTGCTTTTCAACTTGGCCGGCGAGGGTCACAGACCTTGCCAAGGCCTTTGCGGGCTCGCCAATCGCGAGCAAGGCAGCCTCGCCCAAATCTGGTGAGGGTCATCGGCTAAAATGAAAGGGACAAAAGAAAGAAAATATAAAAAATAAAAATGTAATTTTTTCTTAAAAAATGTTCATGTTAGCGGTAATTGTGGCACATAGGATGGTCAGCGTTCACATCAGCGAATCTAGCAAAAATTGACCGAATTTATTGAACTGATACCAATGTGAAAAGGTTTATGACTAAATTGATCAATTGAATAGTTTTTTTTATGAATTAGTACTAATGCAATAGGTTTATGACTTTTTTGAATTTTTTTTTTCATATATATATGGTCTTCCTCTATCTATCAGTTTAAATTGTTGGATTGTATTTTCTAACCGTAACTAAAGGTGTCAAAATGGGTCTAGAACCCATATTCAACCCATATTTGATGGTGGTGGGTCAAAAATGGGTTCGCTTAAGTGCTTAAGTGGGTCAGGTAAGACAACTATCTGAAGAGTCATAAATAGATTTTATGAATATTTAAAAAAATGAATTTTTCAATATATTAATATTTTATTATAATATTAATTTTTCTTTTCTTTTCTTTCTATTTTCTTTTTTCTCCTGTCTTGGCCGCTACTGGTCGGCGACAACCACCAGCGAGCCTAGGGCGAGCTCGGCTCGCCGAGATCTGGCGAGCCTCGAGATCGGCCGAGCGCCGGAGAGCTCGAGGCTCGGCCAATCAAGGCGAGCCCGAGCTCGGGGCTTGTCGGGATCTGGCCTCGAGCTCACCAGCCGGGATCAGGCGAGCCTCGAGCGAGCTCGGGGCTCGTCGGGATCTGGCCTTGAGCTCGCCAGCCAGTTGCAGGGCTTCCCGTCGTCGCCGAAGCCCTGAATACATGCAGATGGAGGAGGGGGTTGCAGACGGAGGTTGCAGATGAAGGAGGAAGGAGGAAAAAAAAAGAAGAGAAAATAAAATAAAATTAAAATTAAAAACATTTTATAAATAATTTAAAAAAAAATTCACTAAATTTGTATTGTATGATTTGGTTAAATATCATTTTTAGCAATATCATATTTTTTTTATCAAATTATAAGAAACAAGTATTGTATGATTTGGTTAAATATAGAATTGTTTAAGAAATACGGGTCAGGTATGGGTCATTGAATTTGCATTTGATGAATATATGTCAAAACGGATTAAATGGGTCGGACCATATTCGACTCGACTCAAACCCGACCCGATCCGACCCACCCATTTGACACCTCTGACAGTAACCAATGCTATCAACCCCCAAGGCACGGTCGGTTGAGACGGAGTAGAAGCACTTCGCATATCAAGACAGAAATTCATGGTAATCAATAATACGACTTAAGGACCAGGATAATTCCCACGACGATGTTCGATCCCTTACACCAGGAGCACAAGAGAATCCAATTAGTTGATCGCATATATGAGATGCATTAGACTCGCGCCTTTCCCACGCCACGGGATGAGATCAAATAGAGTATTATAAGTCTAGAGCTTATACATTTTAATATGGGTTTTCTCGTCATAACAAAAACCCACACACACTCTTTTGTGGATCCGAAGCAAGAGTTGTCGTTTGATCACCAGTGTCGGTCCGAGTTCGAGGTTCAGGGAGAATGCGGTCTTTTTTCACTTTTATTAGTTCGAGTTTGATGTTTAGACAAGGGCCACCTGGGGTTGCGCAACTCCGGCGGTCGCAAATAGATTTTCTTTTGTTTATTTAAAATATACAACTATAGTTCTTTACTGCTTTAGTTTATTTTTTTATTTTTTTCCAAACAGCATTTAAATTAAAGTTGATAATGGCGCGAAATTTGGCATAAGAATATTCGCAATGGGGATCCAAGGAAGATGTGACGTGCCGTCTTGCTGTGCTCTGTTTTTCAACTCCGGAAGAGGAATCCTGTTGCTGTTGTTGGGCACCAATTTGTTGTTATTTGCAACAATAATTCAACACAAAGCCAAACGCTCGTAATGATAAGCCGGTGTGTGGTCGAGCCGGCCGGTCCGTTCTGTTATTTGTAGGCTGTTCAGAGGATTGAAGGCCTCTGTACTCAGCACCCACCACATCGTATCTCGCGGAATCATGTTATGTCGGATCTAGTCGTTTGCCCTCTGCTAGTACTCGCCATACTACACATCGACATCAATTAATAATGACGGACCGACCGGGATGTCGCTCCTCTCTGGCCGCTTGGTACTTAGCTTAAGTTTGGTTTGCTTCGCGAAAAAAATGAATGATTCGAATAAAAATAATCACATGTATCGCTTATGATAAAAATTGAACGAACAAATAAAATTCTCATCGCCCACGATATATTTAAACATAAATTATAGTTGATTGTGAAATTTTTCATTGGCTAATTGTTTCCAGCGATACGAACGATTATTCTTAGAAATCTTTTTACAAATCATTTAATTTTCGCGAAAGAAGCGCTCCCGTAATGTCCATGAAACCTTTTATATGATTAATGAAAGGGTAAATAACACAAATGGTCCCAGAACTTTGGCCCAATGTACAACGTGATCCTTGAACTTTAGCCCAATGTGTAATGTCTTCCCTAAACTTTTAATTTGTTTAATGAGATCCATAGGCTTTTGGTACATATCCAATTTAGTTCCTAAACTGTATGAAAATGTTTAATGTAGTCCTTCCATTAATTTAAGATCAAAGTCGATATTGAACATTTTCATACAGTGCCGCGAGTAAATTGAACATGTACTGAAAGTCCAATGACCACATTGAACAAATTAAAAGTTCAGGGACGACATTGCATATTGGGCTAAAGTTCATGGACTACATTGAATAAATTTAAAGTTTAAAGATCACATTACACATTAAGTCAAAATGCATAGACTATTCATGTCGTTGCACACTTGATGATAGTGCAGGAGGGACTCAAATTCATCTGCATGGTCAAACACCGTTGGCTGGTTAGGACTCAGAGGCTGCTGAGAACAAACAATTCTGAAGCTAATTGTTTTCCCTTTTACAGCTACGTGGTTCAATGGCAAATCAATGGGTTTGGTTTAATCGGTTGCTTAGGGCGCGCATGATAACACTTCTGAAAACGAATTTCTACTCTAGAAATGCTTCTGAAGTAGAAATTCGTTTGGTAATATAACTTCTGAAGCAGAAATCCGTTTGGTTATGCAACATTACATTTCTACTTCCGAAGTTATTTTTGAATCAATTTCAAATGTTAAAAAAAAGTACTTCTCTTTTAGAAGTAGAAATTTCTCAACATCAATATCTCTCTTACTTCAGCCTCTTTTCATTTTCAACGCCTCTCTCTCCTAACTACGCCTCTGCCGTCGCCGCCCACCGCCGACCTTCGCCAGCCCACCGCTGCAACGTCAACCATCGCCGCACTATCGCCGCTACGGCCGCCGCCCTCCGCTGGACGTCGTCGCCCATCGCTGACCACCGTCGCCCCGCCACCGCGACCACCGCCGGCTACCGCAGCTAGACACTGCCACCCCCGCCCACCACCGCTATCGCCGAGTCGCCGTCTCCAGCCATCGGAGTAAAAAAATAAATAATTTTTTTAAAAAGTAAATAATTTTTTTTAAAGAAATTTTAAAAAATAAATAAAAATGAAGTAGAAATTTTTTGGCCACCTACAATAATTTTTCGTAGAAAATTTTGTGTTAATAATGTTCCAAAAGTAGAAATTTTCAACCGTTACCAAATGAATTTCTCTAATCAGAAATCAACTTCTAGAGCAAAAGTAGAAAAATTAACTTAGGACGTGTATGGCAACACTTCTACTTCAGAAATCAACTTATGGCAACAAGTTCATTTTTCTACTTCTACTCAGAAGCAAAAGTTAATTTTTCTACTTTTGCTCCAGAAGTTGATTTCTAATCAGAGAAATTCGTTTGGTAACGGTTGAAAATTTCTACTTCTGAAACATTATTAACACAAAATCTTCTATGAAAAATTATTGTCAGTGACCGAAAATTTTCTACTTCATTTTTAAACTTTTTAAATTTCTTTAAAAAATAAATTTTTATAAAAATTATTATTTACTTTTTAAAAATAAAAAAATAATATTTATTTTTTACTCCAGCTGCCGGAGACGGCGACTCGGCAGTGGCGGCCGGTGCAGTGGTTGACGGTTGGGGCGGGGGGCGGCGGTTGGTGGCGGTCGGCAGAGGTTTGCGGTAGGCGGAGGCGGGCGATGGTTGGTGGTGGTCGCGGGCTACGATAGGCGGCGGCCGGTGGAGGTTGGCGATGGGCGACGACCTGCGGTGGTCGGTGGCGGCGGTTGGCGGCGGCGGAGGTCGGCGTGGTCAAAATTAGGGTGATGGCGTAATGAAAAGAGGGTGATGCGAGAAGTACTTCTTGATTTTTTTATTTTTTTTTTGTTGAAAAGTAATTTTTGAGTTAAGAAGCAATTTTTTTAACTTCTTAAATTAGGGGAACAATAACTTCATAAGTAGAAATTTCTTTAAGAAGTAAAAACTTTTACCAAACGGATTTTTGCTCCAAAAGCACTTCTGAAGCAGAAATTCACTTTCAGAAGTATTACCATGCGCACCCTTATGCTTCTGAGTAGAAGTAGAAAAATTAATTTCTTGCCAAAATTTAATTTTTGAAGCAGAATTATTGCCATGCGCGCTTAGATGTTTCTGCGAGCATTCATTATGTTTAACAATTCTTATGTACGAACCATTGACCAATAGATGTGATGGACGGTGGAGAACAGCTCACACTAGGGCGCATATCTCCATTCGAAAATAAATAGCAAGATACCTTCAAAATTATTAATTAAAAACATTATTCATCAATTTAGTACATGTACCAGATCCGTGTTATCGAGGGTTAGTCTCGGAACGGTGACTTTCGATTCAATTAATTTATATTTTTCGACCATAATAAGATGTAGAAGGGTCAATATTCTCTACATGACTACATATGGAACGAGAAATTCCCCAAATCGAGAGACCCCGTAATTCAACCATAAATAACTTTCGAGCTTCGATCGCGCCGTCGGAATTTTCGCACATATCGTAACCCACCTTACTCGAATCATGACATGTAAATAAGTAAAATTGTCCTAAATCGTTCTAATTTTGTCATTTGAGTCATAAACCGTTTTATGTGCTTGTCACTTTTATCTGATCAATTTTGTTCGAAAATTACTGATGTGAACGTCGGTCAACTTACGTGTGACATGGCTGACGCCGATTGTAAATAATTTTTAACAGTATTGTAATATTGAGGGTTTGACGTGAAAGCTTTAAAAACCAAGGGAAAATGGCCTTGCGACAGCTTCTTCCCTCTGGCTATCCATCACGTGTCGTGAGCTGGAAAAAGGCGTGATCGAGACTCATCCAAATAAAGAAATGGCGAGGAAAGAGTTTCGATCCTTGCGTTCGCAGTCCGTCCACGCATGCATGCGCGAATCGGACAGATCGATCTGCAGACTTACTCTGAAGGACATCTTAGGAATATAGAGAGACAGAGAGAGAAGCCAGGAAGATGGGAAGTGCAGTGTCAAAACTCGCTGAACCGACGGCGACGAACTCCGTTCAACTGCGTCCCTCGTGCATTGTCATTTATGGAGACGCCGAGTGAAGATGACCTTTGGAGCCATTTTGATTGGTCGCTGGTCCTCATTTACGAATGATACCTCTTGCGTAGGCCCGCCCCTCCACGTCATCGTGTGACCGCCACGTGTCGTTCATTCGGTCAGGCATAGCCATAGAGATGGGGATATTGCACCAGTCGCTCCATATATATATATATATATATATATATCCATTCTAATTTCTAATTATTTTTTTTATTAGCAGAGACAACATACAATCTTCGCAGAACCGTTCAGACATCGGAATAAGATTGTTTGGTATATTGAGGAATGAGGTAAATTGACGTACCCTGAAATCTCATAAAGAAAATTTCACATCCGAAATTTATATCGAAGTATCCGAGCGCCACGTTTCGCGGAGGGGTTCGGGTTTCTTGTATGTTTCTCGCGTGTTGAGTGGTTCTTATGCAAAATGAACATCAATAAACAAGCCTTTCCTCATGTAAGAAAAAGCAACAATTCCATTTTTTTTTTCTTTTTTCTTTTTGTTTTAGGAAAACGCCATGGGATTAATCATCCGCTTAGTGAAGGAGCGGCCCTAGTGAAATTGGACAATGTGTGGTAGGCGGGATGGGAATCTTTCAATTAAAAATTATTTTCTACTCCATTTTCGTTTATTTTTCTTGGCTGGATGATATGATAGCTGTTTGATTTTATTTTATTTTTTTGGTACGTAGATCTAGATCGTAGGGCAATTTCCATGTCAGCGTCACCACCAACTCCAACTTCGAAGATCCATACACTAACCAGTACAATGGTAACATCACATGACGTTATCTTCTTCCTATAATCAAACTGCACAAAGTTTTCAGCCAAAGAGTAGAAAGGAGAATTTAGTTCTTTAGGTGGAGATTGTGACGATTGAAGTTCTACACCTAATCTCATATTCAAAGTTAAATCTCATACCTCGACCTTGCCGAAGAGAATGTTATGGTATCAATTTTGGGGTGATGATGTTGTTCATTTCATATAGACTAAAACGAACTGCTTGACTTGGTTAATCTATAGATGCTTACTCTGCACCTAATTTTCATGAAATGATCCATCACACGGGGATAGCTAATCTAAACATGTCACGACTCGCGTCCAAGCCCTCGAGAGTCGGAGCCCTTTGTGACTTAGGGACACCTCTCTTGTGTCGCAAGAACGAGGGTAAGAATTTTGAACCTCTCTTCTTCACCGGATTAGTTAAATACTTCGTTACTCGTGATTTATCGGTATGCTTGTGGAGTTTGATAATGATAAATTATGTGAACATTGCACTTTGGATAATTGGAATGAAAATGTGGGATATTAACATGCTACTGTTAGTCCAGAACTTCTGTCTAATACATAATGGCATCACTGTCAACTAGTTCAATTGGGTTTCTGAACTTTCTTCCAATGTATGCTATCGTCACTTAACTACGATTGGATCCTAAGCTATTTGAATGTGCTCAGTGTCATCCTACCATTTTATATGGTCAATAAGATATGCCGACACTAGCGTTGGTCTGATAAGACTAACACTGAATGGAGAAAATTATGCAATCTGATTATGTATGTATGTATATATTGGAAAAATAAAATGAATATTCATTTTTTTTGTGCGCTTTTTAATTTACCCCCATAACTTTTGTGTTCGCTCAATTTCCTTAAACAAACATTCTCACCTACCTAAACCTTTCCCATGATAATTTGGGATCACTTTAGGGACACAATCGAACCAATCGAAAGTTCGGGGACGCAATTAGACAGCGAGCAGACCGAACCAATGAAAATTCAGTGATGACGTAGCATATCAGGTAAAAATTTTATGAACTAATGTAATCAATATTGTGGCTAGCTGACAAAGTCTACTTAAAAGCTGTTGGACAATCGATACTTACTTTGAGAAGAGAAAAAGGAAAATCACAATTGGGAATGGGATTGGATCCCTAGGAACCAATACGAGGGACAGCTCACGGTCATGTGTTAATGGGTTCCAACTTTTAAGCACACTTGAGTGCAAAGACTGTCCTTCCCGTGACCACAACTGAGCGACTGGCCTTGAGAAGCAGAAGAGATGCCTTTCTAAAGGCCAAAAAAAAAGCTGAAATAAAACTCCAACCCTCTTGCACTTTTGGTGGCGCTAGTGGCGGATAAAAACCATGGAAAAGCGTGGGTGTGGACACATCCGGCGGAACGGTTCCCTTTTTAAATTGGAAGGAATCGAATGGGGTTTGATCATTACCCCCCTAAAGGTTCGTCCAGATGGAACCGAGCATCATCGTGAATTGGTGTGAACCGCGCACGTTTGTCATAGGCTCGTATGTAGTAAATGTTTGGGTTCTTCCTTCTCCCGATTTAGATAATTTTAACTCCCATCACTATGCTTGGTGACTGATTTCGGAACTGAATGAACCACCTCACACTTCAATCGCCGCTCAATTAAGCAATGAGGATATTCGTGCTGCCGCGTCCGTCACTGATCACATGGAGGTACTTCGCCAGCACTCCGGTCACTAAACGAAGTCCCGTATCGATCCAACCGAGTTTTCCTTCGTCCATCCTCAGGTCATCCAGATTGCCGACTTCCTGGTCTAGAGCGGCTCAAGAAAGGAAAGGATTGGTTTCAGTGTATGTACGTGCAGAGACCATACTGGGCCTAAATGCAACCCAGCCATCTCAGGTGGCACTCTGTGGTATGAAGCGTAACCCATTTCCTTCGCGGTCCACACTGCTTCGATCGAGTGATCATCATTCATCAGTTCAAAGTGAATCGTCTCTTTCCTTCTGCTGGGGTCAGAAAATAGCTTTAAAAGTGAGGAAGAAAATGGATGGAAAAGAAGATAAAGAAATGGAATCAAGAGAAGAGACAGGAAATCAACGTTCCTTTTTGCGCGCTTGGATGCAATAAGAATGAAACTGATGAATAGGGAAGTTAATAATGTGAATAGACTTGCGCTATCTTTATCTCATTCACATTTGAATAAGGGAAGAAAGGTGCAGCATTTGCATTTCCTTACATTTCTCTCCCCCTACCGAAAGAAATTTCTCTCTTTATAGTTTAAAATCAATTTTAAACAACCCACCAAATCAGGAAAATACTTCCTTGGGGTGCTTTTACACCACTTCCCTCAATCCAGACCCACGAAATGACCGAGATTTGATTGACCAAATCGATTCTAATATTCTGCTTTTCTTTTAAATTTTTTTGTTGTTGTTGTTATTATTATTATTGCTTTTTTTTTTGGGTCACAGGCTGGTTTTGCTTGAGACCCATTAAACTGAAAGAGAAACAAATAGTTCACAAAGGTCATGGGGAGGATTTCAGGGCATTACAGTGCCAAATTTTCTGAAGCAGACTAGCTTTGCATTGGGTTCTTCCATCCTCATCAACCGACAAGATAAGGAAGCCAACCTGAATCGGGGAATGAGAAACAATTCAAGGGGTACTCCTTTCATGCACACCAAGGAAAACTCAGGAGTTCAATGGCTGACCATCATATATCTACTATACTCCTAGAAACGAAAAGTTCCTAGTACGACTGTCTACAGGGATCAGCAAAAGCATCACAAGAATCTTTCTAACAATTAATGAAGCTACAACAAGTAGGCAGAACGAGTCTCTTTCAGATGGTTAGTGAAGTGACAAAGATTAGGCAGGAACAAGAACTGAGCGGAAGAAATTATTCACAAAACTTGATGTAAACCTTATTCACCAACAATATAATCCTTCAGTGTACCTGCAATCTTGCATCGCAGTAAATTCTCCACTTCGTATTCTTAAGTCCTTGGATCACTTGATGATAAAGACGGGCCATGTTGCGAAAAACCTCATTAAATCTCGTGAAATGAGACATCTTCATGCATGTTTTTTCATACTCATTTGCCAACACTTTGACTGGGAGAGATTGTCCTTGAGTGGGGCGTTAGCGAGGAGGTGGAGTTACAGGCCTTAATTGCTAATCTAGGCAATCTTTCCAAGCATTAACTCTTCTAGAGACATGCCAAATGATAAAGCTAGAAAGCACAAGAACAAGGCGACATATGACCAGACATGTCCACCCAAGACCAGGGATCTAACAGGAGTTTCAGTGACAATTGACAAAGGTGTCTAGAAGCACACATTATTTCACATACACTGCAAAAAGAACACATCAAAGACAAAAGTCGCTCGGCCTGATAAAGACAATAATTTACTACAAATCGGACGATATAGGCACAGTAATTACATACTTGAGACCATGTGTAGATGAACCAAATCCAAAAGAATTAAGTAACCAAGTATCTGTAGATACTCGATTATGACAAATGAAGCAACTTTAAAAACCTATTTCACACACCCTTCACTTTTGGTAAAGCAGGAAAGACCAATTTCATACTTCTAGTTTGTTGGATTGTTAAAGGTAATCTGTTTTGTGTATAGGTTTTGCAATTTCCGCATAGGGGTGGTACCCCTTGGTTTATCACTCAAAAGACGAAATAATAAGAACCACTTCAATTCCATTAAACCGACATTGCAGGTTTTACAAGTAAAAGAGCAACTCAAAGCATGAAGTTCGAACATTAAAGGGTCTAAGCAGGATTGAACATTCCAGTTATCCTATTCGTAAAGGTGCTGCTATCTTGACTTAAACCCTGAACCTCCTAAAGCAACCACTTTATTATAGCAAAAACTGACACTCTTACAATTCCTTCCTTTTCTAGTAGCAGCACCTCATCCATAACTTAACGTGGATGAACTGCACTGTACCACAGAAAATGAGTCCTCACATCAGGAGTGCATAAAACATCAACTCTCTCACCATAAGAAGGCCTCACAGGAACTATCACTAGATTATTAATAAATGTCAATTACTCAAAAGAATTAACTAACTCTGCCCGTCTCTTTCTAAGACAATCCTAGATTCCAAAATTCAAGATCTGAACAAAATTGAGGAATATCCTCAAGCCAAGTAGATTGTTACTCTATGGCCAAAAAGAAGTAGATCGTTTGCTCAGCCTAATTATTTCTGGTTAGTGTTGATCTTGTAAGAAGTGATCTCAATCATTGTAGAAATTTTCTGGTATAAAAATAGCCAGGTATATGAAGCTTAATAACGGCATTTCACTGTAAGATGTGCTTGTACACACAGTAATAAGGAGAAAAATAAACCTAGCAATGGAGTTCCACGATAAGCATATCCCTAGTTCCTACATTCCAGCAGGCAGCAACTTATGTAGATGACCATTGGAATATGGATCTGAACACATAGTCCTTCCAAGCAACATCAATATCATTATTCAACTACAATCATGCTCAAAACTTGCATAAAACATTAATTACCTATCAAAAGAAATCCCTAAACTTGAACATAGTCCTAAAGCAGTCCAGCAGGAGCAGGTATTCTTCCAATTTCAATTTATACTTTTCAATGTAGAAGCTTCACAGAGAAGTCAATCACATGATTCTACAACTTAACCTGAGATGGTATTGTTGCAAGAAGGATGCACTCACAGAAGAGAGTGCCATGCCATGGTGCAACACGAATTATCAGAATAATTTTGAGTTTGTGATTGGCCTACTAGGGGTTCAGAACTAACATGGAATGATGTCCAAGTAAAAGAACAGACGAATATGCAACACCAAAGGAAAAGGAGTTCGTATTATTTGCACAAAAAGAAAAGAGGTTGTAGTGCTGTACTCTTGGGTGGCAATTTATATGGTGTATAGTTAAATTGGTGCATCTTGACACATGAGAGGAATAATGAGTATAGGCAATAAGGACATAAGAAAGAAGGCTGACTTCTGCAATAAAGGATGAAACCTCAATTATTTGAGCAGGTTTAGGTAATAGGTTTACGAATAGGTGTATTAACTTTCATGAGCTGAGTAGTCGACTTCAAAGTTTATGGAGAATACTTGAAGTCAGCACAAGTATTTGAGCTCCCCATATTTGCTTTCTTTTAGTGGCTATTCTTGTGTCACTCTTTCGAGCCATTTGTTCGTGCACAAGCATTTACACACTCATAAAATGGTAAAACTTACATTGAGAGTTTGAGACCATAGACTACATTCTTCTTTCTCGATGTGCAGCTATAATCATGATGTTGCCAACAACAAAAAACGAGCATCCACCATTTGCTAGAAACTTTTGCTGGCAATGCGAGTTACAAGACCATCCCTGAAACTCCAACACGAAGCTGCTAGCTCCTTAACAGCTACGTGGGACACAAGACCACCAAAAAATTCATCTCCGAGCCCACTTCCAGATTGAAACAAAGACACATTGTGATCCCTAGAATTGTAACGAACTGCAATGGACGGAATCGTTTTCTAACACTTAATTGTACCATTAACGTGCGAAAACAAAAGTAGGCAAAGCATGGTCAATCAAAAGCATTATAGATTCCAGCTCAATTCGCAGCACCGAGCACTGCAAAAGTCAGATTTCGAACATCAAATAGATGATTATTGAGCTAACACCATATAAACATTCGACACGGAGGCCAAGTCAAACACCATCGGACCTCAGTTTCCCAACAAGATAAACAAAAAGAAAGAAGGAAGAAGAGCTCAAAACTCAACTCGAACTTACTCCAATTTCCCCAAACCCTAATCAGTCAGAATCACCCATCTGTTGCTGCTCCATCTGCAGCCGCTCGAGGGCTTTCTGGTGGGCCCAGGTCTCGATGGTGAGATCGGGCTTAGCGTTGAGCCCCACGCCGAGGATCACGATCGTCAGGAAGCTGGTGATGTAGCACGGAAGCTCCCAGTCCTCCCACTTGCGAGATTGGCCGGCCGGCAGCGGAGTCCGGTTGAGGAGGTAGCCCTTAGGACGTTCCTCGTGGCCCGGCGTCGCCCACCGGCTAGGTCCGGACGAGGATGAGAAAAGCCGGCGGCGGAGAGCGGCGGTCGCCGTCGTCAAGGGTTTCGCTGCACTCGGCATGATTTCGCGAGTGGGGGAGAGAGAGTGGAGCGATTGGGGAAACTCTGAAGTAGGCTAGTTTTTGGCGGATCTGGCGATTGGCCACTGTGCACAAAACGCCGACGTTTTCTGAAACGAGGAAGCGACGTCGTCTTGGCTAACGGGTTTTTAACTTTTCTCGACTAATTCTAAGTTTTCTTTTCTTGCCAAGTTAATAGAGTTATTGAGCATGATGATTTTTGGATTAGGACAACATCAGTTGCTTCACATAATATCGAAAGACAAGCATTGTTGTTTATACTTGTTTTGTTATATTAAATTAGTTAGATATATCAATAAAATGATAGATTAATGCTGATAATTATATGTAATTTGTCCCATTGAGCAAAGTCGAGATAAAAATTGAGAGTATTTCATTTCAAAGTAATTATAGCGTCACAGAGAAAAATAAGGCATAGAGTTGAAATACCATTGATGTTTCAGCAATACCACATTATTGGTTTGCTTTCATAGATGTAAGGTTACTCGACATAAACCCAAAAAGTATAGAAGTTATTAATTTCAAGTAAGATGAAGTCTTGAATTCGACTCTAACACGATACAATCCTCTTGCGATTAGGTCATGAAAATAATTTCTCGCAATTTTTTTTAATTTTACCGTAGATGATATGCTCTTATCAAATTGAGAATGAAGATTTAAAATTAGAGATCACGTACCATATAACCCAAATTAGGAAAAATATCATTGAGATACGACGACGAATGGAGCTAACCGAAGCTCATAATTTTGCACATAAAGTGGAAAATTAGCCATGACGCAACTCGAGATTAAAGCTCGCACCCATTTGTTTACACTCAAACAAAAGCACCGAAAACACATTTCAACTATTCTGCCAAAATTTAAAATATCTTTGAATTTCAGAAAATAATGAACAAATTTGTGTAATGTATTTAGTGTAGAAGTGTAATGTATGAGCTGCAAGATTTTAAAGTACAGTCCGGTCCACAGCAGATCAGATCAAGCAACTGTTTCCCGAGCCTAAAGCTAGTTTGATCCTTGCACTTTGACAAGAGATTTTTTGGTTTCTTTTGATGAGTAATTCAGGCACCTATCATTCCTAGATACAGAGCATCAGAAAAGAGATGCAGGTATATTATCCAAACTATTTGGCCAAGAAAAGAAATTATCCAAACTAACACGAGGCCTGTTAGCTATACGCAGAGCCCGCTTTGCGAGGTCGTGCTTTTCCCGGGCACTTCGACAAAAGATGTCCGAGCTTCCTCGTTATCGAGAACTCGATACAACCACCGTCGGTACAGCTCGGTTGTCTTTGCTCCATCCATGCAACCACATGCTCGACGCAAACACAGGATCAAAGCATGTCAAGAACTGTAAAACCGAATGAGGCTGAGGGACAAGTTCACTTATTACTTCCAGCGACGAATCTGCAGCTGCACAATTGTATAGTTTTTCAGTTTCACCACAACTCAAAAGCTCCAGTTCACTCTTGATGCAAGACTCATATCCTCAATCTTCCGCATCGACTGTCCACACTGTTCCCGTATCAATGTAAAGGGACATGAGTTTTGATAACTCAAGATGAGGGGTGCCTGAAATCAGACGTATCCAGCATCACACCCCAGCCATTCTCCATATCCTGTCCTCTTAGTCGTATTCTCAGTCTCGCTAACTAATTACCATTTACTCTTCTTGGGTCAGAATCTTTCGAGTTAACAAAAGTTGAATGAATCCTAATTTAAGTTCTCCGTTCAAAGGAAGATCGAGTCAATTACCCGACTATCTTTAGGTTACTCTGCGCCTCGGGCTGAGGCATCTGTAATGCTGTTGTTGATACAGATGAGCAACACCCGTCTCTGAACTCACAAAACCGGATCTTCCTCGTACCAAAACTTCGAGATAGGTTTTCCAAAACTTGCTCGCTGCATGTGAAAAAGGAGATGTGAATCGCACTCCATCCCATTAACTGAGGTCAACATATGTCATCTCAGAGAGCAGCAAAACATGCATGATATCGGATTTTTTTTCAGTCTGAGCAACAGCGCCTCTGTAATTTTCCTGATCCGTCATGGATTTTACAAGTTGCTCCCCCTGGACAACCTGACATCTACAATAACCCCCTTGTCTCTTCTTGCCCAAATAACGGCATATAACCTCATTGTATTGTATCTTCAAAGCATCAAATACGGCCTTACTCGGGAACCTTCACAAAAATCACCAGTAGTCTCCACAAGTACAGATGCCATTGACAATATGGTGGAAACGATTTTTGTCCCTCAAAAAAATTTCCCTTGCATATAGCTTCGAGACAAATTTGGCAAAGTTATGGCAGTCAACACAAATCCGAAGGTTCTTTATCACCCGGACTGGAACTCCTTCAGCACTAGCCATCAATCCAAAGGCCAAGGCCAGCTTTTCACTGTGACCAAGAAGTATCTTCTCCTTCTGTTCATCATCCACATCGTAAAGAGCACAACTCAACTCAGGAACATAACCAAATGCTTTTATCCTGAGCGATACATCCTTTACCTTCTCAAAAACCTCCCCCCTTCTTGGATGAAAACGATCACTGGCATGAAAAGTGTGAAGCACCTGGTTAAGCTCCACCCAGCTCCTTCCCGGCTCCTTTATCACTGCCTTCTCCTTCATCAAATGCCTCAGGTTTCTTACATCTTCCCACCTTCCAGCCATAGCATATAAATTAGAAAAAATCACATAATTCCCAGCATTTTCAGGCTCAAGTTCAAGAAGCTTACGGCCGACAAGTTCACCAATGTCAACATTAGAGTGAACCCTACAAGCACCTAAAAGTGAACCCCAAATAGCAGGAGTCGGCTCAAAAGGCATCTGTTGTATTTGTTCAAAAGCCTCTTGCAGCTGACCAGCACGCCCAAGCATGTCAATTACACACCCGTAGTGCTCCATCTCTGGTTGAACTCCATGTTCCCCATTTATAATCTCACGGAAAAGCTGAAGCCCTCTTTCTTCCAATCCCCCATGGCTGCAGCCAGATAAAACAGCCAAGAGTGTGACACTATCAGGTGTAATTTTTTTTTCTTTTCTCATGAATTCGAAAAGCTCAACTACCTGTCTCCCCATCCCATGTTTGCTGTAACCCACAAGCATAGCATTCCATGAGATGACAGTTCTCTCAGACATGCGATCGAAAACTCGTCTTGCATAGGTAACACTACCACATTTTGAGTACATGTCTATGAGAGAATTCTGCAGAACGACGTAAAAGGGGACTTCACGCCTAAGGACATGGCCGTGGACCTGCCTGCCATGATACAATGCGGCAAGCCCAGACAAAGCAGTCAAGACACTTGCATAAGTCACATAATTCGGATCCATCCCTTCTCTCTGCAACCTACTAAATAATTCTATGGCCTTTTCATCAATACCTAACTGAGCATAACCTGAGATTATAGCAGTACAAGAAACAACATCCCTTTCGGGCAAGCACTCAAATACTTCTCGTGCTTCATGGATTTTGCCAGCCTTGGCATACATGTCAAGGAGTGAGCTCCCGACAAATATATGGGATTCATAATTATTCTTAATGACTAAAGAGTGGACTTGCCTTCCCAACGGAAAACCCGACGTCCCCGTGCATGTAGCAAGAATTGTGGCGAACGTAAACTCATTTGGCTGTGTCTCTGCAAAATGTTATTTAGCATCACCAAGAAGTAAACAAGAACCCACGGTAAACAAGCACTGCTCACTGCTCACTCTCACGCAGAATACCTGATCTCAACATCCGCTGAAAAAGATCCAGAGCTTCGGAGGCATACCCTTTCTGGGAATAAGCTGAAATCATGGCCGTCCAAGAGACCACATTCCGGAGCGGCATTTCGTCGAGCACCCGGCGCGCATCACCCAAAAGCCCAATCTTGGTGTAGAAAACAAGAAGCCGAGTCCAGAGATAAACTGGCGGGAGATAGCATGTCTTGATCATATGGGCATGGACTCTTTGGCCTTCTTTCAACGCCCTCTTATCCACGCACTCGTCCAAGAGTGTGACGTATCCTGCAAACACCATTTCAGGGCCTTGAATGGCCATCTCCAGCAACGCCTCCCTCAAACAACCACTGGAACGTAAAGTACCCGACTTTGAGGGATTTTGAAGGACGGAGGAGCGCGCCGTTTGGCGGGCAAGTGCGTTGGACAAGCAGCGAGAGAGCTCAATGGGTTGATGGGTACAAAACGTCGCCTTTGTCAGCATCTCTTTAGGTTGACTCCGAATTCTTAGCGACCCTTTAAGTCCTTGGAGCCAAAGACTATTGTTGAAGCAAGATGTTACCTCGGACGCTGTAGGGGCTAGAAGTCAAAAAAATGTATTTCGAGGTGGCCCTGCTTAGGAGGAGCATTAAAGTCGGTTTTATTAGAGAATTTGCCTAATCATAATAGGCAAAGGTGGTTGAACCAGCAACAATATTAATACCCACCGATGCATGGGATGGGACTTGAAAGTGCTGTCGATCTGATCTTTTCTTAAGAAATAGCCGTGACTCGTAGATTCTCGAATACCTTTTGTTAGGGAGAAAAACTCTCTCCCTCTAAAAAAAACTCTTTTAAGGCATTAGAAAAACGATAACAGTAGTACTAATTTTGACCGGCACCCTGCCCAGCAAGAACAGTTCATCACTCCTGATGCCATGAACCTCGCCCCGTCCGAAAGTCGGGGATGCTAAGAGAGCTTCGGTCCACTCTAATGCCATGAAGGAACGTCTCGGAGCAAAGTCACGGAAAGGCACCATACATCTTCGACAGCCATAAACGGCTTTCAAACTTCGAAGACAACAGAAATTTACTTCCATGAAAAGAATATCATCAAAGACAACAGAAACGCATAGGCAAATATGCATCACAGCACGGAATTTTACTTCCATCATAGTCTAGAGGGTTCTGTCATTGTACATTGTGGATCAGTCTTATCTTCTCCTGAAGACTCGCTGACTTACTCATCCTCAGAGTTAGTGAATGATATACGTACAGATATGCGGATTACATATGGAATTTTCTACTCCAATTTGGGAGAAATTTGGGTTTCCTTCCGCTGCTAATTATAAGAATTCATAGGACCAAAATTAGAAGAAGACTTGAGGTAGAAGCATGGAAACCCAGGTTAAATGGAATCCGACGCCTCCTACTTCCTGCTAAATTGATAATCTTATAACTTGCTAATATATACACGGATTACTAAGACTACGAGTAGACTCTCAGTCCACCTTCGTAGCTCCATTTTCGGTTGCTCTAGAGTGCAAAGACACTGCAAAGGAGAGATGAAAAAGGACTTAGTCCGACAAATTGGGAATCTTGCAGGAATAGAAGAGACTCGTATAACTGATTCGATAATAACATGTGTAGGACCAAAGTTGAAAGGCACTTGGTTAAAGTTTCTCACAATCTAACAAGAACTTCCAGCTTTTGGTTAATTTACTCATATTTCGAAGTTGAACCGTGCGATTCCACAGCTATTTAAGCAATACCCAAAATCTGGGGAAAAAAATGCTCACCCTCATGTTTATTTTCCATATTTATGAATTTTAGAAGGCAAATTTTAAGGTGGGAAACATGTGGCTTGGATCGAAGAAAGGTTCAACAGAAACTACCTGAATTTGCTGGAGAATCGTAACTCAATAGAGAATTCTCTGGGGTGACATAATTATGATTGTCTTGCTCCCTTCCCCAAACTGGCGGCGGAAGCGAATTAAACTGCCATTGCTGGTGGTACTGCTGTCTGCTTCCATTACCCTGGACGTCAGGCCACATGAGCGGCATAACCATGCTGGGAAAATTACTTTCTACCAGAGAGTTCTGCAAGTGCAAATAAGCAAAAAACATCGAATTTATAAATGAGTGAGCAATAAATGGCATAAAACGATGATATTGATTGAAAAAAGGACTAGTGGTGACATATATCACATCAAAAAAAGGTATTATTTCTCAATGAAACTTGTACAAGACTCAAATTGTGCCGCAACCTTATCGAAGAGGGCAGTTCAAATTCTTTGCAGTACATTGTTTAGCTGTAGAGCTATAGAAATGTCAGTGGGAAGGAGTGAACTGTTCCTACACTTCTACACCTGAGAATCTTGAAGGGGCATTAATGCAGTGCGGGACACTGCAAGAGTCTGGGTAATAACTGGTTTTATACATGATGAATGTCAAGGCCCAAACAAAAGAGAATCATACTGAAGTGAAAAGGCAACCGCGAGAGGCATGCACATTGAAGGTTTTTTTTTGGAGTACCATCTGCGACAATACGCAGATGAAGTATGTGACCCAGATTTACTCTACCTTTAATTTAAGAATTCCCAAGAGAATTTCAGATGGAAGAATGAACATTTTATTATTAGAAGATTCCAGGATGTTTCTGCCAAAACCCTGCCATCATCTAACAGAACATTCTGTCGCAGCTGATACAAAAGATTTAAGGATAACCCAACGGGATAAAACACCTAGACATCTCTCTCGCTCTCTTTTGAGAGAGTGCAGCATAAAATATAAGAAAATTATACGTACTTCTGCTGCAAAGATGCTATCCATGTTGAAATCGACCCTCGGGTTAACTGCCGCAAGTCTCATTGACAGGAGCTGAAATACCAAAACATACCGTCACAAAGTACACTGCTAATCATGATCTTTTAAAATTCTGGAACGTACAATCAACAATGCACACACTTTGTCCGAGGCTTATGAAGCTCCATATGCCACAGCACCTTATTGCTTTCTTAATTTACATGGATAAGAAAGGATGAAAAACATCATTTCAAGTGGAGATCACAAATAACCAAGTGGAAAAAGAAAATATTGCTCAGGCATGGGACATTTCCTTGAATCTTCCAATACCTTATTAGAACAGAATGGAAAACACCATACACCCTTAATTCGAAATTGAAAGCAACTGGCAAGCCAACAGGATCAATATACACCCTCAAATATAACTAAAGGGACTCATTGTAGGCAAAGGCATATAGATTTTTAATATCAACAAATGAAGAAGGAGACTTAAAACTTCCATGCATGTTAAGGGTCTCCTACTTGTTACCGATCTCAAACTTCAAAATGTTAGGTGAACACTGTACCAAAAGTGCAGAAGAAACAGATAAAAGGCGTAGAGCCCAAAACTTTGAAAGCTTCTTTAAAGAATTTTCACCAGATCTCAAGAGTGAGGTCTTCATTATTTTCTGGCGATTTAGAAGAACTAGACTTCAACAAGCCTAAGCTTTTCAAAAAGCACCATTGAGAAATAAACCAGTCAGTAGAAAATTTGCTCTTTCAAGGGTGAGTATCAATTACCTCAACTTGGTGTTGTAAAGATTGCACATGATTAATGATTTCATCCAACACCGAAGCTGTACCGGATATCTGCATAAGCAAATATCTTTGCATCACTTTTGTTTCCCCAAAATTAAAACTTTCATCTCGCTCTCCTATCTAAATGAATAGAATAACAACATTCATTGCTTCCAGCACAATTTACACAAGTAGCCAGAAAGTTTCAGAAACCCTTACTGGATAGTTTCAAGGTACTTCGGCTTAAATCTAATTTCAAGGCCTAAGACGACCCAAAAAGGCATTTGCGTGAAAGAAATCTTGTAAACTCACCACGATGTGTTGCGCTTACCTAAAAGAACGTTGGAATGAATATAATCCTTATATCTCGTCCACAAGACCAAACATAACTAAGATGAAACAAAAGGTGGAATTTACTGGCTATTTATCGGGCCATCACAACAGAAGGTTCAGCCCCTAAAGTTGGACATCAGCTATCTACTTCAGAAGAGTCACCCAGATATCCCAAATCCCAGGCAGTACACTTGATAAGGAGATCAAAGGAATATGGAAAAGACGCGTGATGACTGCAGTAATACCTGCAGGCTCCAACTTTCAATGGATCATGACTTTGGTAGACAGACAGTGAGGTGTCGATTACCAGATATTTTCAATACAATATCTCCTTCCCAGGAAGTAAATGCAAAGATCTTTTGATGGATAATCCATGAGGGAGAGAAAATGAAGACACACTGCAAGCATATTTATTCTTGAAAGGTACCAAAGGCACCTTGCTACCTTCAGCATGTTGTTGAGGTTTATCTATACACCGAGTACCAAGTAAAGCTACCTAAGAAAGAAAGAATCAATGAAAGATGCCTCCTTATCAAATTAACACATTGTACTGTGACATAACTAGAAAAACAGTGCTTAGCCTGAAAAGGATAAGTAAATAAAGACCAACGGCAATTACTGGGAACTTATTACTGCACCGTTAAAATCTGCCTTCTTTCCAATATTCAGAAATCCAACCGTCCTAAACGAATAGCAGTAGCCATCTTCTTCAAATACGTAGCTCAGCCAAAATCTAGCTTCAGTTTGTTAAACCGAAATCAGCTCGCATTGCATCAAGCGAAAATATCTCGTGGAGGCACTCTTAAGGAGGAGGAGGAGGTGGTGGTGGCAAATGGAGTTTTATGTGATATCACATCGTCTCTCAGAGCTATTGGTTGGCAAGTTTTGTCTGAGCATTCCTAAAAGGAAATATTCCTTGTCCCTTTAAAAAGAAAATTTTGTTATTCTTGTCTTAGGGGCCTCACAGACATCTATCTAGTCCACCCATCCCAACAAAGACAAGTGTCGAAGACCCACCAATGAGTGCCACCCTCAAGGGTAATATTGTCATCCTCGGACGAGAAGATAATGTGATGCAGTTGTATTACATTTCAATTCCGATGTCAATGCCCCACTATCATGCCCCAGGACAAACATAAAATTCCCAGCAAATGCCCAAAGTCTCAGGCCAGAAAGACCAAAATTCCTTAAGGGTTTGACAGAATTGCCCTGAAAAGGGGCTCGTAACCTACCCAACAAAAGGGTAACAGAACAACTCGGCGAAATTACGGAACTGCCAATGGAGACTTTAATACTTCGTGATGCCTTTTTCCCTTAGTACAAAAGCCACCACCCACATTGGTTAAAAAGGTGAAAATGACACCACAATTATTAAAAGCCACATAATACAAAACGCATAATTGCACTTTTCAGAGACGATTAAGACTGACATAACCCACAAATTACGACCCATAATCTCTCCGAAAGCGATCATCTTGAGGCACAAATCTCAAATCAAATCACTGGGGTCAAACCACGGAAAGAACGCTAACCTTGCTGCAACCGGGGACGAGCTCCTGTAGCAGCTTCATCCGAGCATTTATTTTCTCTCTTCTCGCCTGCAAAGTCCAAGCAAAACTTAGACAAGATCACTGTAAATTTGTCGCTAAAAGGGTGATCAAACGTACGAAAAGCACAAATGATGACTGTGGTTAGCGGTAAATAAAGTTTAAGTAATAGACGATACCCTCTCTGCTAAGCTATGGCTATCAGTCGCTTGACCGCGACGAGCTCGGACGTGGACATAAGGAAGCTCCTCTGCAACTTCCGAGCTCTCATTTTTGCTCTTTTTCGCCGACGCTTTCGCCTGAAACTCAAAATTCATCCACAATAATTGGAAGAAGAAGAAGAAAGGACAGAGAAATCGCCGCAGACGTAACAAAGAATCGTGCCAAAGTGTTAATTTCACTCGGGATTTTCTTTCCTTCTTACCTTCTTCTCTCGGTCTTTCCTCTTGGGCGGCCTATGCCCCTTGTTTTCCACTGTCGGATCAGACACCAACGGCTGCGACGACGAGTTGTGGTTCGAGTCGGACTCCGTCAACGGCTCGTTCTTCACCTTCTGCGAGCTGGTCTCCAGAGAGTCGTTCTTCTCTCCAGCGAAGACGGAGTACCTCGCAGCGCGCTCTACGAGGTCAGAGTCCGCGGCGAAAGCGAAGCCGCCGCCGCCGTCTCCGAGGCAGTGCAAGTACGGCCTCGTGGGGTCGCCGGAGACGGCGACGCCCGGAGAATTAGGCGTTTCCGGCGAGTGGAGGAGCTCGATGGCCCGAGTGGGAGGGAGCCCGAGGAGCGCCGTGAAGGAATTGGCGCTCTCCGACGGCGGAGCTATCAGGCGCCGGATTTCCTCGTTGAGGAGCGACTCCAGCGCGGCGTCGGTGGATCCGGCTAGGGTTAGAACTGTCGGCTCCATCAAATTGGCTTGGAAGCTGATCAAATCGAGCTGGACCCAAGTTAAATTCCAAGGGAATGTGGGCTTAAACTAGGCTAAAATCGATCGAAATAAGGGGGCTCGCGCAAGTGAATTTGCCCAGGTAAACGCGAGATTGAGTACTGAGCGAAGGAAAAAAAAAACTCGCGGAAAGTTGAGGCCGCAGAAGAGAGCGCAGTTTTGAAGGATGAGGCAGAGCAGAGGGAAATGCCGATGCAGGTGGGTGGTCGCTGCGGAGGTTCTGAGAAGGCGCTTCAATGGCGGTCAATGTGTGTTTCTCTGTTTTTCGCTCTGTCTCTCTGTTTGGCGAGAGATTACTTCACAGCCATTTGGGGTATGTAGAAAGTAACGTTGCTTCCGGCCTTTTGTAGTAGCGAGTTATTGTAGTAGCGAGTTAGAGAGAGAGAGAGAGAGAGGGGGGGGGGGGGGGGGGGGGGGTGTGTTTGGCTAAGATTGGATGGTGGCTTTTTTTAATTCACGGTAAAGCGGTTTAAAGCCAATTTTTTTACCATGAAATATATGTTCAACTCAATTGAAGATAATACAATGAAAAACTCCAAACTGGTACACATGTGATAAATTTACTCAAAATTAATTTTTTCACCGCCAAAAATCTCAAAACGGTACACCTCCGTTAGTTTTCGTTAAATTTTACCATCAAATTACTGAATTGGATGACACGTGATAATTAAAGGGTGTACTATTTTGGGGTTTTTTTTCCTCCATTTGTTACAGATATACTAGTTTGGGATTTTGCGTGGTATTAACTCTATTTTAATAAAAATTAATGGAAAGTAAATTTATCATAGATGTACTAGTTTGGAGTATTTTGTGGTTAAAAAAATTAGTTTCGGAAAAAATTGTCGCTGGTGTATCAATTTGGAGTTTTTGATGGTTAAAGAATTAATTTTGAGTAAATTTATCACAGGTTTTATATTTTGGAGTTTTCATGTTATTAACCCTCAAACGAATCATATATTTAGCTTTTTCAGCTGTTGACGTATCATGCATATACATATCATCATGATTATCAATACTATCGGAATGTGTATTTGGAGTTCCCTATTTAGATTGTCAAAGGACCCATCCCAATAATCCACACTGCTAATAAGATTACAACACCCAAACGCCAATGTCTCGCATTTTATCGCGATACCACTGAATATTTAAATACTTTTATTAGACATTTGTATCTCTAAATAGTAGTTTCAATGGAATAAAATTAACAAAAATGAAGAAAGCAAAGCGTGAAATCTAGATCAAAAATATTCAAGAAGACACACAATCTCTTTGTTATCACAATTCACACAAACACGCGCCCGCGCGCATATATATATATATAGTTTTGTTTTGTTTTGATCCTTTTTTAAAAAAGAAAATAGTGGTATTTGGTTAACTAAAAAGTAGGAAATACATTTCGAATGAGAGTAGAATAATAATAAAAAATCATTGTAAATTCATCCAAACAGGTCACATCACCTTTTCATTCTTTTCACTCGTTCGCTTTTTCACAAAAATAGAAAGAAAAATGACACAAATGATCATTTTACTTTAATTCAACAGGCAACGTGATCTTTGAATTTTTAATTTATTTAATACAGTCTCTGAACTTTTGGTACATATTCAATTTAGTCAATTGATTATATGAAACTTTTCGATGTTGTCTCTGATCTTAAACTAATGGACGGATTACATTGATTGAACATGTACCCAAATCTAGGGACTACATTGAACAAATTAAAAGTTCATGAACTACATTAAACATTGAACTAAAATTCAAAAATCACCTGGAACAAATTGAAAAATCATGGACCGCATTGCATATTTGGCCAAAGTTTAATGACCATATGTATCATTGTCCCAAAATAGAATTGCGGTTTTTTTTAATAGATACCATTTGTTGGGAGCACGCAGTAGAAACCTGATACCTTCACCAGGGGAGCCCAAGTCCGAGCCCGTCAACATATCCAGTTGGACACATCTTCACTCAAAAGCTTAAGCTAATGAGTTATGGGCCAATTTGGATATAATAATTACTCGACACCACATCAATTCTCCGATGTATGACTGTTCTAGCACAACTCATGCGTGCATCCTAGCAATCTTCTTGCGAGAGAAAGTAATTTTGCTTTCTCAAAACATAGGACAAATCCGTATGGAAAACAAAGTTTGGAACGTAATAAGTGATCCACATTCAAATCGAAAAACGGCATAAGTCGCTTGATTAGGGATCTGCTCATACTTGCGTAAGATCTACACAAGCTATTGTCCATCAATTTGATCGATGTCTTATGTTTGCAAATCTCCTTATAATTAATGCGGAACGCGGTATTCTTATATGGATGTAACTTAAAGTTCATACGCATATAGTAATTTCACCTGACAATTTGGATATAATAATTACTCGACACCACATCAATTCTCCGATGTAGGACTGTTCTAGCACAACTCATGCATGCATCCTAGCAGTCTTCTCGCGAGAGAAAGTAATTTTGCTTTCTCAAAACATAGGACAAATCCGTATGGAAAACAAAGTTTGGAACATAATAAGAGATCCACATTCAAATCGAAAACGGCGTAAGTCGCTTGATTAGGGATCCGCTCATACCTGCGTGAGATCTACACAAGCTATTGTCCATCAATTTGATCGATGTCTTATGTTCGCAAATCTCCTTATAATTAATGCGGAACGCGGTATTCTTATATGGATGTAACTTAAAGTTCAAACGCATATAGTAATTTCACCTGACAAAAATACATCACATCGATTAGTTGCGTCGCGACAGAAGGACGAAGGTGATCCAATCTATTAGGACGCTTAGGACGCTTAAGGGGCCTAGGTCTTAATAATGGCATAGCATAAGAGTGATTTTTTTTTTTTGGCGGTTTTATCGAATGAATGGTGCAAGTATGTGATGGAATTTTTTGGAGAGACTTTGTTCATCGGTGGCGTGTGGCAAAAGCCATGCACCATGCAAAGCCTTGATGTGACATGTCCAAAACTATAAGTCATGTCAATAATAATAATGTTGGTCAAATGCTATCATATTGACAATGACATATGATGCACATTTAACTTGCGAATCCGATTAATTAAATGATACTTTTTTTAATGCTACCCATCATGATGGGGAGGTATAATCATACGGTTGACATGGTAAATAATAATTTTTAGGCTCTAATTAGTTAGTAAGAAAATGAATTATTTGGAAAAAGTTTTCTTAAAAATGATAACTTGTATCCCTTTAAATAAACAGCCAATGAAAATGTTTTCATTAACGACAATAATGTAAGTCTAAAATAATTTTTTTTTTCATTCATTCGATCATTCTATCTATAGATAATATAGTAGATGAGCAAAATAAAAGTGAACCCATAAAGATTGCAGCGGATAAACTCCTCCGAGGGAGAAGTGTCAAAAAAGTCATAAACCTATTACATTGGTGCCAATTCAGTTTTAAACCTTTTTTTGTGCCAATCTAGTCCTAAACCTTTTGCTTTTGTGCCAATTCAGTCATAAACTTTTTATTGGTGTCAATTCTTTTTTTTTGTCCTAAACCTTTTGCATTGGTGTCAATTCAGTCCTAAAATTTTTGCATTTGTGTCAATTGAGTCAATCTGGCCAATTTTGGCTGAAAATCACTGACGTAGACGTCGATTGTCCTACGTGGCACGGCTGGAGCTGACGTGGACATTTTTAAATATTATTTAAATATTTTTAGTAATATTTGTAAGCATTTTTTTAAAATATAACTAAAAATATTTAAAAACATTTAAATAATATTAAAAAAATATACATGTCAGTGCCAGCCGTGTCATGTAGGACAATCGGCGTCCATGTCAGTGATTTCCGATCAAAATTGGCCGAATTAACTCAATTGGCATAAATGTAAAAGATTTAGGACTGAATTGGCACCAATGCAAAAGGTTCAGGACTGAATTAGCACCAAAAAAAGGTTTATGACTGAATTGGCACCAATGCAGTAGGTTTAAGACTTTTTTTGACACTTTTCCCCTCTTCCGTAGGTCATAAGAGGGCCCCCATCTCTAGCTCAAGATAAGTGGGAGGTGCAACATAAGTTGGAGGATTCGAACTCGCACCGCACGGGCAGGATCGAAGCAACATAGTTGGCTATTGATAAAATCTCAAGGTGCTTTTGGTTGAGAGAAAACTCCACGCTAAAAGATAATGCAATCCAGGATCATTTTCCAGGAAAATGATTAGTTTTCCTATGTTTTGTGATATATGATGGAAAACGTTCTTTGGTGTTTGGATCTCATTCGAAAAATGATTTCAATTCATAATTTTATCCGAAGCAAAAAAAAAAATTTGATTTCAACTTTTATATTTTTTTAATGTTCTTATTTTCCTTATTTTCCTCTCTTTTTTCCTTCGTCCTCGGCTGGTGGCCAACCAGGATGAGCTGCCAGCCTTGGGAGAGCTCATCCTCGCTTGTAGCCGGTCGCCGGCCATTGGTTGAGAAAGAAGGAAAAAAAAGAAATAAAAATTTAAATTTAAAATATATATTAATATATTGAAAAATTCGAGATGTGCAATTTTGAGAAGTGTTTTCACCTCTTTAGATTTAGGAATTCACTTTTCTAATTTTATACATGAATATTACGTTGACCGGAAAGTGTTTTCGATTGACCAGTCATTTTCGGCGAACCAAGCGGGTGAAAGTCCGAAAAATCAATTCTCGAAAAACACTTTTTCTCAAACAAACGCATCCTTAATCAGTTGTACAAAAATCTTGACTTCGGTGAACTATAATTGCTTCGATGATTAGTACAATAAATTTCGTCTATGGCTATAAATTATACGTGTTACCCATGCAAATGGCTTTCTACTTGATTCTCCGTAACCAATTAGAGCAATTACCTATGAAAAAAATAAAAGGGTGGAATAGAGTGGAAAGAGTGCGAGACGAGAAGCACAAGGTCTTAGGGTGCGTTTGGTTCGATTTTAAAAATGAGTCTTGGGGAAATGCAAAGGGCCTTAACCTAAGGGGTTTTGGAAATATGCAAATTGTGTTTGGTAAAACATTCACTGTAAATGAATTTTGAGTTAAAGCAGTGTTTGGCCAAAAAAAAAAAATGAAAAAGGCTTTGGCTTTAATTTTTTTAAATAAAAATAAAAACTCTCCGGCGAAGGGCGCAGGTGGCCGGCGAGCCAGATCTAGCGTTGGGGGCCGTCAGCCGATGTCGCGCGACCTCATGCGGCCGTCGCTGGGGTCGTGCTACTTCGCCGGCCCCTCGCTGGCCAGATCTGGCCTCGTTGGCCTTTCGACGGTCCTTCGATGACCACCCTATTTGAAGAAAAAGATGATGAACAGCAACAATCTAGGGTTTCACTTTAAAAATGGATAAAAATATATTTTTAGTAAGGTTTTGAGGGCAAAATAGGTAACTGACTAATTTTCATTAATAGGGCCTTCAGCCTTTCCAAGGCTAGCGTTTGGCCAAATGCTCAGCACTTCCCCAACGGACTTCGGAGGCCAAAAGCTCATTGGGAAAATTGCACCAAACGCACCCTTAATGAGTTTACGTGTCAGGTGACAGGTGAAGAGCGTCGAATTGATCGGAGCAATTGAAATTAAGAAAGGTCGGGGTCAGAAAAATTACATATATAATCCAATGGTACATAGTGGCCGCCTACAGAATGAAGTTCATACTTTTAAGGTTTCCAGCGATTGTTGTTTGAGTTTTATTTCATCCTTAGATATCTAAAACTATTCAAATACAGCCGAACATAAAGTAATTTCCTCATTATGGATATGGATGCTCTCTTGTAATTCTTAACAAGTAATTGGTTCAATAAATTGAGCAGTCGTGATGATGTTGAGCATCTTTTAAATAGATAAATAAATGTCTTTATGTCAAGGAAGCTGATCGTGTATACATGTAAGAGTGTTAGTAAGGACCACCACAAATCTCAAAGTCGTACCTTTTATCATATAGGGAAAAATTAATTATCTCGTTAATTAACGATTTAAGTTGTTTGAGTGCATCGAGACATCTTCTCACGAACAAATATCAAATTTCCGCTATGCCTTTCAATTCGAATGTTTCGTTTTCTAGTTGTGGTTGTAATGTAATTATGGAGATTTTTCGACAACACTAATGCTGGTCAAACGTTATTTTAGTGCCAATCATTGCATTCATTGACCGTCTAATTTGCAAGCTTGATTAATTTGGTTCAGGTGACTTGTGGATCCTACCGAAATTGCGGGGACTTCGTAATCTGTGTTGATTCGGGTTGGTTCGGTCGGTTTGGTGCGACCGTGCAAGTCGGGTATCTAAATCATCATTTCTTAAAATAAAATAAAATAAATTTATCAGATATTATTTTTTTACCATGAAAAACCCAAAACTTGTACACTTATGATAAATTTACCACAAACTATTTTTTTTACCATAAAAAACCCTCAAACTGGTACACATGTAATAAATTTACCACAAATTAATATTTTGACCATTAAAAACCCTAAACTAGTACAACTGTGATAAATTTACCCTCCGTTAATTTTAGTTAAATTGAGTTAATACCACGAAAAACCTCAAAATGATACACTTGTGACAAACATAGGGTAAAAATTTCGAACTGACACACTTGTCAACTGTCACGTGTCGTCTAACTCAATAACTTGACGGTAAAATTTAACGGAAACTAACGGATGGTAAATTTGTCACAAGTGTACCGGTTTGATAGTTTGGGGTAAATTTATCGCAGATATACCAGTTTGGGATTTTTCATGATAAAAAAAATACTTTGGATAAATTTGTCACATGTGTACTAATTTGAGATTTTTTGTGGTACCATTAAAAAATGGAAAAAAAAAAATCTGCACAAGACAGAACATCTTGACTTTTTTGTTTTTATGACCAGGAAACTCACTAAAATAAATAAACTTCGTAGCCTGTAAAGTGCCCCGTTAATGTCATGAATTACTACGTGAAAAGCGAACCGTGGCTCTATTTGTTTGGCGAAAAATAAATGATTATGGAAAATATTTTTCTAAAAGTTGCCACTTGTATTGCTTATAAAAATAAACAAAAAAAAATATTTCCATTGTTCCACAAAAAGATTTAAACATAATTTGTTGTCGATAAAAAAAGTATTTTCTATTGAGTAATTATTTCAAGCAATGCAAGTGATTATTTTTTAATAACAAATATTTTTCAAATCATTTATTTTTCGCAAACGAAACGAAACTTCAATCACAAATAGACGGGTCAAATACGAGATCTTTTGTACTGGTAGTGTGAAAAATCTAACCATGCTGCATTCATTCCTCAACCTCCAATGCAGTTCTATAGGGAAATTTACCCAATCAGTCTTAACCCTATTGTACGAATACCAATTCAATCATAAACGTTTCAATTTGGCCAGTATAATCCTAAAACTTTCCAGACCAAAAAAAAAAACAAATTCCTAAAACTTTGGGTAAAAATTTCAATGTAGTTCTTTCGGCCAATTTTCGTCGAAAATCATTAACGTGACAATCAAATCATTCCCGGCCATCTTATCTAGCACTACGTCACGTCAACGATTTCCAGCGAAAATTGGCTGAAAGGATTATATTGAAATTTCCCGCAAAGGCTCGCGACAAAATTGACAAAATTGAAAAGTTTAGGATTGAATTGACATATGTACAATAAGTTTATTACTAATTCGACAACTTTTCTAAGTACGTCACATGATCATAATGAAGAAAAAAGAATTGCTAGTCGCGTTACTTCAAGGGTCATAAGCTAAGTCGCATTCATGAACAAAACCAAAAAAAGTCAAAGGATGACTCTTCGGATTTTTAAGGTCAATCCGTAAAAGTATCTCTCGGTATTTCGAGCATGGTCAAGAATTTACATTATCTCAACCTTGATTTTGGCATGCATGGATCTCAACGATCCGCGTCTTCATGGCAATGTGGGAGTTACAATTGCTGAAAACAATGTAAATCTATAACAATACAAGCCTAAAAAATTTTGATTGGCTTATTAAGTGTTTAGTTTAGACGCAATAAATCTCGTTTTTAAATCATAGTTTCTCCAACTCTAGATTATCTAAAGGGCCATGCCCACCATCCTTTGGGTGAAGCATAATGTCTTTTACATATTGGGCAAGTGCAAAGATTTCAAATAAGAAAAATAAAACAAAACAAAACAAAAAAATGCACCCTTGGAATTATTCTCTTGCATTGGGGGTTAAGATACTATCAGTTATCCAATCTTTTTGCATCTTTCTTGGGACATAACATTATTAGGGCATTTTATAGGTTGGCATTGCTGTTAAGTACAATTTAGTCTCTTAAACTCTAATCGAATGTGCAATTAGACTCTCCAAATTATTTTGCGTAGAAAATATTGTTACCTAGGATTTTCCGTCCATTGAAAACTTGACGAAGTTAGCGAAATCCATCAATCGTCTCTTTCATGCGAGTTTTAGGACTTAAACGACCGAAAATTTTAAGACTCAAATGCGCTATCAAAACAAGTTATAATTCTTACTATGGAAATTATCCCAAATTTCGACTAAGATGACAACCCTAAACCAAATAATAGATAAGAATGGCAAGAGTGTCATAACTTTCGTGCGATGCTCAATTGAGTGCTATAACTTTTTTTTACTCACTTAAGTGCTACATTGGAGTAAAATCAATCATTTGAGTGTCATTTCCTGTAAATCTTCCTATGTGGATTTTTTTTATATCTAATTTTCCATTCCGACGTGGATTTTATTACAATTACATATTTATTTATTGAAAAATTAAAATGTTCAAAAAATAAAATAAAAAAGATAAATTGTCCACGTCGGATTTTCCGGCGTTTACGTTGGATTTCCGGCGAGGCAAATTGCCGATAGCACTTAAGTGATCTATTTTTCAAATTTGTAACACTTAAGCGAGCGAAAAAAAAAATCATGTCACTCAAGTAAGCGTTATACGAAAGTTATGGCACTACTGTTGTTCTTATCCCCAAAGTGGGGAGTCGTCAACTAGCTTTCACCCATAAGACTCGGCTCGCTGGTTCTTTTTGGTGGGAAAAAAAAAAGGCAAATTAAAACCCATGGTTAGGACAAGTCATCCATGGGTGTGAAAAGTAAATAGAAAGAATATATTATCAAGTAATATATATATATGTACCAACACGAAATAACAAATATTTTTTTGCCATAAAAATATTGAGTATTCACTGGCATGGAGGTTGAACAAACAAACAAAAGAGGAGGGTAGAGAGAGAGAGAGAGAGAGAGAGAAAAAGGTGGACCGCAAATCACTGTTTTGGTCCCGTCGGGCGGGGACCGAGCACAAGCGGATGCCCGACACAGTTTTTAATCGTAGAGGATGACCCGTCCCTTTCTTGCATTTATATGATGCCGAGTTCGATCCCAATTTTATTTTTCATAATTTCAAATAAAGGCCCGAAATGCCATCATTTTCTCAAATAAGGGCATGAAGTGGATATTGTTTCAAATAAAGGCCTAAAGTAGCCATATCAGTCTCAAAAAAGAGCATCTCACATGCAGATTAGGGACATTTTCGTCATTTATATATATTTTTTATTTTTTTTTCCTTTTCTTTTCCTCTTTTGTTTTGTAAATTTTAAAAAAAAAACTAAAAACTAAACAAAAAGAAAAAGAAAAAGAAGTGGACACCGCCCCACCGCCGATGGAGCGACGACGATGGTCGTCGGGGTCGCTGGCGCCTCGGCGGGGGCCGCCGACCCCGTCGACCGTCCAGGGAGGGCCGTGAATTCAGCCGAGGGCCGCGACCCTCTCCCGGCTCTGGCGAGGGCCAGCAGGCCCTCACCCCTGGTCGGCGTGGTCACCGGCCCCCGCTGAGGCTCAGGTGACCTCGCCAGTCATCGCCGCCACCCCACCGGCAGTGGGGCGACAACCATAGGCGGGAGGTTGCCTAGGGCAACCCTCCCGCCTGTATTTTTTAACTTTTAGTTTTCTTATTTCTTAGTTTAATTTAACTGAAAATTAAGTTAAAATTATATTTTTACGAAAATGCCATTGATCGGCCTACAGGCGAGGTCAAGCCCTTATTTGAGACAATAATGACCACTTCAGGCCCTTATTTGAAACAATGAGGGCATTTCAGGCCCTTGTTTGAGAAAATGAAGGCGATTCAAGTCATTTCCTTATTTTTCCAACGTTCATTTTCACCACATTGCAAGTACATGAATTTATGGTCCAATGTAGTCCTATACTATGATAGGTCTTAGATTTCTCGTATGGATTTACGATTGACGTCGAGATTCGGATGGTCCATGGAGATTCTAATATATCCACTCAGTCGAATCAGTTCGTTTATTTAAACTTCATATTGAGTCCATCTAACCGATCCGAACTCATGGCAAGTCCCTTGTACATTTCCAATTAGCTCGAGGCTTGGTATATGTGTAGTAACCCCCGTTTGCTTCACGGAAAATGAACGAATCTGAAAAATATTTTTATAAGGATTGTCGCTTGTGTCGCTTGTAAAAAAATAAATGAAACGAAAAGTTAACTCATTGTCCACGAAAGTATTTAGACATGGATTATAGTCGACAATGAAAATATCTTTTATCGACTAATTATTTCAAGTACTAGAAGCGATCGTTTTTATAAAAAATATATTTCACAAATCATTCATTTTTTCTCGCGAAACTAATGGACGCGATTCATATTGTGAGTATTATGATTGAGCCACCACAAGTTGTCTAATACCCACGTTTACGAGTATATCTAGCTTCCACGGTGCATGTAGCTCATGAATTCTTCAGATTTTCGCGAACCAGGCTGTCTAATTAATTGAACGTTTACATTTTGGGCTAGTTCTAACATATCAAAGTTTATGACTAGTGTCACGAATTTTTTATGGACGAGCACAAGAACGCCCGTCTCTACAAAAGCAAAACACCGAAGTCAATTAGCATAATTTTTTATCGTCAACTGCAACAGGTGTCACTTGTTTTGTGGATGAGTCGCAGCACATGCCGTCGCGATGACGCCAGCACCGCAGGTTGTCACGCCGCCATCAACGTGAGCCCACTCCGCGCGACTCTTCAACTTCGTTATGTTTATCAACAAATAGAAATAGATTCATGTAAATAAGAACGTCATAACCATATATGTTAGTCACGTTAGATGACTCGCAGGCCAAACGGCAACGTTCCTAAAAGTTATGATCCGAATTTTCAACATTAGTTAATATTCCATGCAAAATTAATTAGGTTTGAGCTGTCTGGGCTCTACTCAATAAAGGAATTGTTTATCTGAGATCATTCGTTATCAGACAGTGAACTTTCTCATTCACACAGGGAAGGTCGACGTGTCTTCAGATTGCGCTTGGCGTTCGTGTAAGTGAATTGCGACGTTAATCCTTTATGAAGATGCATGAATCTCTGGCACTAATGCGTGGAGAATTCTCGCACTTGCGTAATCACGTGCACGTGTTGATATGTCGTGGGCCGGAAATAGGCATATCTTGATAATCGGGGTGATTAGGTAATGTCCTTGTTGCGATTTTAGCATCTTTGGGGACGTGTCCCTCCATTTTTTTGGCCGATTGCCGGGTGGGGGGACAAAGCCGCCCGACACGCGACATCGGACGAGGGCTTCGGGCCCCGATTACAACTGGCGAAGCATGACAAAGCATGGAGTCTTGATTAAGCAAAACGGAATGATGCAAAACAAACATGAAAAAGCGGTCCATCGATCGATCTAATCAAGAAGCCCCCGCGATTGATTCGATCGGGATGGACGGTCGTGGATAGGTTGTCGGAGGTTTTTTCTTTCCTCGATGTACGTTGATTAAGTGCAGGAACCTCTCGCCCGTAGGGGTGGGGCCCGCACTGGCGATGCGAAAAGAGGAGACCGTTGGATGTCCCTCTCCGACGTCACACTCGGTGCGTCGGATTCTTGCTATGGGCCCAGGGCCGAGATCGAGGACATGGAAGCCCTGGGCGTTTTAGGCCTTGGTTGGGCCATAATCTCAGCATTGGCTCTCATTAACCAAACCAAACTCTCAGTCAATTATGATGGCCGAAATTAGTTACCCCGCTCCTTTGACCGGAGGATTGAAAACTCATCGTGGGCACCCGGATTTTATGGCCTCCACGTGAGACTCACGTGAGCTGACAGCTCGCATCCCGCCGGACTCGCACGAGCCCGCGCATGTAGAAACGTCTCCTTTCTTAACGTGTTGATTACAACTCTGGGCACCTATTACTTAAGTAGCCATCGGCACCGCTTGTTGGCATACTTATGTTTGTAGCGCTTACATAAACACATAATCATTTAGTCTTGTAACTAATAATGTTTTTAATGCAGAGCAATTACTTTTAGTCTCCGTTTATTGCATGGGAAAATTTTCTTTCTGAGAAATATTTTACTCCTTTTCCGGCATCTGGATCGTTTAAGAAAATAAGTCAACGAGTAATCTATTCTTAAATTTAAGAAAGTGATTTCCTCTTTCAATAATAGGAAGTCATATTTGAAATGTATGACTATATATCGACACTTGGACCGGAGACTTTGCGATTGGGCATAGGAACCCCAAACGCCCGTTATAGGATCCTTGGCAACGGACCCTAGTCCACTAAGGCTTGGCTTGATTCCAAAGAGAACAGACACAAGCGCCGCGGAGCCGGGCATAAGTACCGGCCCAAATTTGTGGACCCGGGAACAGTGCCCGTGCCCGATTCCTTGACACCCAGCCCCGGGTCCATCGATGCCGAGCTGGGGTCTACAAAAGCCGACCTTGGACCTCGGTGTCTGTGCCCAGTTCTCGAGTTTCCTTTGCCCAAGTCACTAACACCCAAATGGTTCATGTCTGTTCAAAAAAATAAAAATCAAGTTTTTTTTTCCAAACGACAACAAATAATTTTCAATTCGTTTTTAAATTTTAATTGAGTACCCAAAAGTATTGTTATTTTTCTAGAAAATGATTTTTTAAAAAATACTTCATAAATTTTGTCAATTCTTTTGCGAAACAAACGGAGGATTAAGAGTTATCTCTGGTTCCTTCGTGAGCTTCGCCAGATTGGTGGGGTCTAGTTTGTTTAATTTTCTGTCGCCTTATCTATATTGCTGGTATTTTTCCTTTTTGTTTTCTCTTTTGAAGAAAGTACAACTTGGAAGTAGCAATACTAAAAGGCCAATCCACAGACATAATTTAATTTCAGCTTTCACCTTTAGGGACAGTCCTTTCTAAAGGGTACTTCCCTTGGTTACCTATGACCTTCCCTTTGGTCCTAAGGAATATTGTTGGCATTAATCGCTTGAGTTGCTTACAAGACAGAAGCAATAACAATCTTCGACTTGAGCCACACTTATTTCTGTTCATTGCTCTCGCTACGATTGACGAAGCGAAACTCGGTTCTTACGGTGAGAGATGAGGTCAAAAAACGCGTCGGAGTCGAGCTAATCGAATTTCACAGCTCATCGCGTTTGGGTTTTTCCCCATAAATTTTTCCAGGTACGTGCACCTATGGCATTTTGAAATATCGCCGCCCCTCGAGTCTCCTATAACCTCAAGGTGATGGTCAAGCCGGAATCAATATTCAATAGAGGCAAATTTAGTTCGTGATCACTGAATTGTAGTAAATTTTGTAATCTGGTGAATTTTGTAACCGGAAAAATACAAATAATAATAATCATAATAATCATAACCCTATTACATTGATACCGATTCAATCCTAAGCCTTTCAATTGGACCAATTTAGTCCTAAAGCTTTTACATTGGTACCAATTCAGTTCATCCGGCCAATTTTGACAAGAAATCACTGACGTGGATGCCAGCGGCTTTACGTGGCACGAACGACACTAGCATGAATATTTTTATATATATTTTCTATTTGTCTCTTTATTTTATTTTTTGGAATTTTGTCCATTTTGAAGGTTGTGGACTATGCCACGCCATACATAGACAGCTAAAATGTTGCTAAAAATCGAATACGTGCCTTATTGTACCTTAATTGGCGTTGTTTCTTGTCGCAAACTCTCTCCGACGTCGAATGTAGCCATAATTGTCCGTTCACCAATTTTCGTGTCGATGATAGGTTAACCCTTAATGACGACTCTAAAATTTTAGCGATAGCGCAATGTACTAAACACGTCAAGTCGCCGTCGATCGCGATCGATCATTTCACCGATCGATAGCTCGAGACCTTCGAATGGTTGTTGGCACAAATCACTAGGAAAGTAACCGAACCGGAGTCTAATTTACAAGATGGCGAAAGGGGACAGGGCTCGTACGTTTTTCCGCTTGTTAAGAATAGCTTCCAAAGCTCGCGCGGGAAAGCAATTTGTTTTGTAGTCCTCATTTAAGTGATAAGCCTTAGCTTTCGGGGAGACTGAACGACAGCTTTAGTCCATTAAGCATGTTCCGGGAATTGTCCGATTGACAAAGATCCACGAGTGGTTGCCGTCATGCATGATTTTGGTTGATAAGATTAGCCAAACCAAATCTAATTAACAATCAAGCGAAAAAAAAAAGTAGAATAAATAAAAGGAAAAAAAAGCCCAAATATATTCACCGCGACATAATTATCCTAAACTTTTTTTGTGACATCAAAAATCTCAAATTATGCATCAAATATGACACATTTACCCTAATATTTTTCTTGTAACATAAAACCCAAAAGCTTGTACTTATGTGACACGTTTACTATTCGTCGAGATTTCGTTAGACGGCTTTTCAGCCAAAACAACGTGGGCGTCCGTGTAGGCAGATTTTTCACGGTTCTTGTTAACGAAATTTTAACGGAAGGTAAACGTGTTGCACATGATCGAAGCGGTTATAGTTTAGAGTTTTTTTGTTTTTTTGTTTTTTTGTCCGTGGTGGCGACACCGTCTTCTCCGATCAGTCAGCACGAGACAGGCTGTCTCGAACTTCGTGTAGTCAGACGACTGGGGAATTGATTGCGTGCTCCCGATGTTACAATAACCTATTTTTAGTACGAAATTCGACCTATCGTTTATTATTTTTTTATTTTTCTTCTGGGTACAATACTAATGGACGCCCCCCAAAAAATAAATATCGATTTCGATGATGTGTCGTGTCAAGGCGAGAGAGTGTGACACGTGTCGGGTGGGGATTTTGGCATTGTTTTCTGTGCGGTGGGCCCCCCTCCTCCCTCGCTCCCCTCTCTCCTACTTTTTTTTTTGGTCAATTATTAAAGTTGGGTGAGCGGGAATATTTATTCTCGTTTCAGGAAATTTTGATGAAATTCTTCATGTGGGCTCAATAATGCATTGTAAATGGCGTCGGGCCTACGGATTTTCCCTATCGGAATCACAGGTCCCTCTTCCCACCGACTAAAAGTAGATCAGCCGAAATGAATGCCATAGATCTTAAGATTTTTAATGTAAGAAAACCGGACCCAGAATCCATCACATCAATTACTTACGAGAAAAGTATTAAAAAAATTTTAAATTTATTACATTGATATCAATTCGTCCTAAACCTTTTAATGTGATCAATTGAGTATGAACATTTTTATATGAGTACCAATTAAGTCCGTTCGTCAAATTTTAGCCGAAAATTGCTGACGTGAATACCGGCCCTCTTACGTGACATGGAAGGCGCTGACATAGATATTTTTAATAATATCTTGATTTTGGTTCTTCTTTTCTTTAGTTTTTTTGTTGTTGTCGTGGGTTGGTAAGAGCCGACGGCGGACCCTCGCTGGCCGTGGGCGATGGCTCGCACGACCCCTTGCCTAGACACGATGAGGGCGCCGTGGCCCTCGCTCGTTTTCAGCGAGGGCTTCTTGGCCCTCGCCTGTGGCCGGAGAGGGTCGGTCGGCGGCCCTTGCCAACCCTCGGCCACAGAACAAAAACAAAAGAATAGAAGAAAAAAAAAACAGAAAACAAAAATCATAAGAAAACAAAAAAACTATTAAAACATTATTATAACGATATTGAAACCATGAGTAGCCGACTTGAACCGCCGGTCCTTTCACTCCACCACCGATTCCGTGCACTTGCATTACTTCTCCGGCTCAAAACAAAGGGATTAGGGTGGGTTTGGTTCGACTTTGCAAATGAACTTTGGAGAAATGCAAATACCTTTAGCCTAAGGGGCTTTGGAGAAACGCAAATAACATTTGGTAAAAAATAATTTGAAAAGCAACTTTGACCTAACTAGTATTTGGCAAGAAAAATTTGTAAATGAGCTTTCTTACAATATTTAATTTTAAATAAAATGTAATTAAAAAAGAAAAAAAATCAAACCTAGGGCAAAGGCTAGCGGCCGTCGGCGAGTCAGATCTAGCGCCGGCGACCGTCGACTGAGGCTGACAGGCGTCAGGCGACCTCTGGCGATGGTCACGTGGGCCGCGCGACCTCGACAACGAGGCCTGAGGTCACGCTACCCCCGATGGCCGCCAGGGGTCGGGCGACCCCAACTAGGGTCACCTGGGCCTCGCGACCCCAAGCGATCATCGCTGGGGTCGCGCGACCCCCGATGGCCATCGCCTAGATTCGCGCGGCCCAGGCGACGGCCCTCAGCGTTTCATTTTATTTTATTTTTTAAATAAAAATAAGGGACATAATCGAAATTTGAAAGAAAAAGGGAGGATAGTTTTGGAAGAAAAAAATCTTGGCTCAGCATTTGGCCAATTGCTGAAAGCTCAATGCTAGTCCCTACTAACATTGAGCTTTCAGCATTCCCAAAGCCCCTTCAGAATGGTTGCCAAACGCCCTGCATTGTCCCCAAGGGGCTTTGGGGGCTCCAATGAGATTTGGGAAAGCTGAACCAAACCCACCCTAAGACATTTACTAGGGAAGGAGTAGGGGCGGGACAATGTGGATAGGACGAAGAAAATAACAAACAATTCTCGTAAAAAAAAAAAAAGAGAAAAGGCTGCACAAAATTGATAGGCACCCTTTTTTTTGGGGCCAAAAATAAGTGATTTTCAATTTTTTTAAATGATTTATTTGAAATAATTACTCAACGATTTTTTTTCGTAATGGACATTAATTTGTGCCTAATTATTTGCGTGGACAATGGAAATATTTTCAATTCATTCGTTTTTGTGAGCAGTGATCTTTTTTTGAAGAATATTTTCCAAATCACTCATTCCCCTTTTACGAGAATTGTCCGCTATTTGGACATACGAATGCGTAGATAGTACAAAACCATTGGGTGCAAACAATCGAGTCACTCGTTCATCTTACTTTTTTCCCTTTTTTTAACTAGCCAATTTTTTTTACGTTATTAATGAGATTTTTGAAGTATTTATTGAGCGGAAATTTGTCTATTTAAGCTGGGTTCTTTTTTTGTCGTAAAAAAAATCATAAAGATAATAGCCTGGAGTGCAAATGAACATATATAATGAGGGGAAATTCTCAAATAAGGGTATGAAGTGTCCTCATTTTCTCAAATAACGACTTGAAGTTAACTTTGTTTTAAATAAAGGCCATACGTGCTCTAATTTTCTCAAATAATGGCACATTATAGTACTTGTCTGTGTCCTCATTTTCTCAAATTCAAATTTGAAGTTGACATTGTTTCAAATAAGACGCGGACTTCACCGGCTGATCAAGGGTATTTTCATCCTTTACTTTTTTTTCTATTTGTTTTATTATTTTTTCTTTGTTGCAGCCAACAAGGGCCGCGACCCTCACCCAACCCTCTCCAGTGGCCGACCATCACTTGAGACCGGCCACCGGCAAAAAGGAAGAGAAAAAAGAAAAAAAGAAAGAAAAATAATTAAAAATTTCCAAAAAAAAGTATAAGACGAAAATACCCTTGGCCGACCAGAAGATTTGGCTTGCCGGATAGGTTATCCCCTTCTTTGAGACTAATATGATCACTTCAAATCTTTATTTAAGAAAATAAGAGTACTCCATATCCTATTTGAAATTTTCTCTAAAATGAGCAATCCGTGCGAGAGAGAAAGTTATCGTCTCGCTGGATTTTGTGTGTGTGTGTGTGTGTGTGGTGAGGCAGGATCTCCTTTGACCTCCAAAGAAATATGACAAAATAACGGCAAAAAGAAAATAATGAAATAGATATTGGCGCTTCCCTCGATCCAATCGGAGTACTATAGAAACACGTGTTTAATTAGTCGAGTTATTAGTGAACAAGGAAAAATATTATCTAGACAGCTGGATAAATAGGTTAACCTTAAAACAACAACGATTAATTATGATTACTATAAAACAAGCTCGTGTTTGAAAGAAGAGAGTCAATTGCCGAGTTACTGGTCTTGGAACCATAAATAAGCGGAAAAAAAAAAAAAGTAGACTTACTTAACTTCCGGACTGAACCCAAATTCAAACCTCAAAATGATTTTTCTCAAAATCAAGAAAGCAGACGGGGTACGTCCACGTCAGCTGACTTTTACCCCGTGCTTCCCACGTGACAATGGGCCAATGGCCTATCCGTAATTCACTTCCCGAATTTAATTTCATCTATTTTTCGAGTTTTTGTTTTATCATAAACTTCCATCTCCTTTCACCGTATTAAAAAAAAAAAACACCCCGACAGAATACAAATAGAGATGAACTTAACAAGAAAGCACGTGATTTGATAAAATACTTTTATCTTGATTTCTCAAATCGATAAGAATAATGCATGTAAGGCGCGTTTTTCATGTTTATTTACCGTGAAATTTCTCGTGTTTACGATAATATCGGCATTAACATATACATCATCCGGAACGTAGTTTCAGTTTATAACGACAATCGACCATGAATGTGCGGTGCCGGATGGATCGACTGGTGTAATGGAACGGAATGAGTCCGGGCGACAATTCATCGGAGTTTCGACGAAGACGGAAAAAGGAAGGCGGGTCCCGCGACCCCCCGCCAGGATCTTCATGGGCCCACGTGAGGCCCAAGAGGGCGGGCTTTGCACAGTCCCGAAAGTCAAAATGCGGGCCGTGAGCGAGCGAAAACGAGGGAAGGAAAGAGAAAAATAATAAAGATCGTAAAGTCGACGAACTCCTGCTCTGCTCTACGCTAAATTAACAGGGGTAAAACGCCATTGATGGACCAGACGCTACTGTCGATCCTTCAATCCGAGACCCGCAAGATCTTTCGTTATTACCCCCACCATTATTGTTGCTATCACTCTGCTTTTTTACAGAGTTACTTTAGACTTCTCGATCGCTTTCCATTTGCGGGCGAATAATTTCTCTGCAGCTCGACGCCAGCATTCCTCTTTTAAAAAACTCCCATCTCTGTCATCTGAGTAGCCACCGTTCAAGAGGACGTGGCCATCTGCTGTGGGAGCTACTTCTAGTTAGATAGAGAGAGCACACGATCCATCGCTCCGCCGCCCCCATTGCATCTAACCAGTCGTTGCTCTTTTTCTTATTCTTTTTTGTAATTTTTTTTTTTTGGGGGGGGGGGGGGGGGGGGGGGTGGGGGGGGGTTATGTAAACTGGTATTCCTCCGAACAGCAAGAGACAGATGAAATTGATTGCGGGGATGTTTTGATGATGCTCGCCAGCTTTTCTTACAGAGACGAGAGGAGAAAAGGGATTAGCTGGCGGAATCGGACGGAGCTGGACCCCAGATCGCCTAAGAATGATAATAATGATAAAACAAAAAAAAAAACCCCGGTTGAAGGAGCCCAACAGAGGCCCCAAAATGATGTGATTGGCCCGGCCCGAGATCGGGCCCACATGGTCCAGGAAAGGAGCGCAGGAGGACAGAGGTCGAGTCACGTCGGCGACCCGAAAACCACCCGACATGCCGCCAGAGGTGTCGCGGGACCCAGCTTCAGGGGAGGTGGGCCCGGGGAAAATCAATCGGTGGAGGATGATGGGCCACGTGTAGGGAGGAGGGAGAGGTGGGCCCACCCTCGAATTAAATTATTGGGTGCCTTTCTTCTTTGGGAAATTACATTTTCTGTCCTTGTAGTTTTTGGAGATTTCAATATTTTGGTCCTTATATATGTATTTTTTGTCAAATTGGTCCTTATATTTTATTGGGTTATAATTTTAGGCCTTGTATTATTCTCTGGTGACAATATAAGTCCTTTCTTCGTGAAATCGGTTCAAAATTCACCCGAAATTGCTGCTTTGGATATTGACACATATCGCATGTATATTACAAACATCTAAAGTGAATTGCATTTTTCGTCCTCGTCCTTCTAGCAAGAAATCTTGTACTTTGGTGGTGACGTAGCTACTCCTTATTGAAAACTTAAGTAATTCATCACTTTTCCATCCGAAATCTTATGAAAATGTCAAGCTACCACCAGCTAATTAGTGATTCCAACGTTTGCAAGCGTGCCCAATCCCATTGATAGATGGATCTAGGGTTACTTACTTGAAAAATACGAATAACTTTTCAGTATTCCAGCCACAACTTAAACTCTAACTGATATAAGTAATATTTTATACAGTTTGTGGGAGTTCTTCCGATTTGAAGACATCAAAGGCTCGTGGATGAAAAGTGTAATTCATTTTAGAGTCTTGTACATGTAAAGGGGAAAATTAACAAAAATATCCTAAATCTATTGCAATTATGCCAATTCAGTTCTAAACTGTTTTTTTGCCGATTCAATCATAAATCTTTTGCAATTGTGCCAATTCAGTATGTCCGACCAAATTTAGCCGACCGGCGCTAACGTGGACGCCGATCAGCGAGCGACATAATATTTTTAATATTAATGTGATTGGAAGTAAATAGGTCGTCCTTCTTCTTTTTTTCTTTGTCAGCCAGAGACGACGGCCGACGAGGTCGACCTTGCCGGTTTCAAGCAAAGCTCGCCCCCGCTGCGGCCGAGCAAGGCCAAGCCTCGCAATGGCTGCACGAGACCCCTCGCCCTCGCCGTGGCTGCACGAGGTTGAGCCTCGCCTACCTAGATCTAGCGAGGCTCTGCCTCACGCGGCCACGACAAGGTCGACCTCATTGGCCAAAGGAAGAAAGAGAAGAGAGAAAAAAGAAAAAAGAAAAAATTAAAATATTATGTCGTTGGCCGGCGTCCACATCTGCACTGACTGGCGTAATTTAGCCAAATGAACTGAATTGACACAATTGCAAAAGATTTATGACTGAATCGACCAAAAAAAAAAAAAAAAAACTGAATTGACACAATTATAATAAGTTTATAACTTTTTTTGGTAATTTTCCCCATGTAAAGCGCGACATATCAATTGACATTGTTGATTCATCGATTTCCAGAATATTTTTCACAGATAGACTGAAATTGTCACTGAAGAATGAAGAATACTGCGAGGAATCGACCAAAGCATAGAGACCAAAAATGAAATTCCCGAAACTATGGGGACGGAAAAATGTAATTTCTCTCAATTCTTTTGTATTGCGCAGAGAAAGGCAAAGGTACTGTCAAGCTGCCCACAGTATGTCGGGCTCTGCAAGCTGTCGTAGAGAGAGAGAGAGAGAAAGGGAGGGAGTGGGGCCCTTCTTTTATGCCCCCTTGGTCGTTTTCTTGCAAGGCGAAAATGAAAGGTACCGAAAGTAACGCTCTTGAAACAGCAGATAAACATCTCCGACCAAAAAAAAAAAAAAACAACAGATAAACATCAGTAAGAAGGAGAGATGATCGAACAATGTACGACATTGGAGGGAAGTAGTCTCGGGCTCTCTCAGCCATCACTCACCGATGCTCAGCCCGTGCTTCTCACGCTCAGAGAAAAGCGCCACAACATGCTGGTAGTGGTGGGTTCCCAACTCCCACAGCCAGCTACAAATGCACAAATTTCTCATCCTGCCTCTGTAGCAACATCCAAATGGTGCTTAAAAACAACCCAAGATTCGTATAAACTATTCCACAGTACCATCAGAGTGTAATTCCGGTCTGAGCGTGTCGATGGTAGCTCCCCAATCAAAGATAAAAAAAAGCCACTCTAACCAATGATACTAGCCTAAACCAGCCGACTCTTAACACAATTCTGTTTGATGTAGGACACCATTTGCAACGCGTGGCACTATTATACTTCCCCCAGCTGTATTTATCAAAATGAATGCAAGGCGTCTTCGTCATCGACAAAAGATTCAAAAATAGACAACACGAGCCTGCAATTGCAATCACTTATATGATAAGGATAGAGAGAACACACCACAAGAAGCAAATCTAAAATTGTGAATTGAACAGCGGAGCATAAAGAATTAAAGCAGAAACAAGAGAGATTAACAAAATACGAGTGGATCACCCAGAAAAAAAAAGTGCGGATCCCATACACATTTGCCTGGAATACTTTGACAATGCAACACAACTACACAAGCGCACACTGCAGAGAGAATATTGGGGGAATCCGGAGTGGTGCCCCAAAAAATGGAATCGGGATAACAAGATCAGAAGCTACCCCTGGACACTCAATTCCTTTGAAGATTACAGATATATGCTTTCTCCGACACTATTGAGCTCACTAAGGAATACTACTAAAAGGTTGGGGTCAATTTGCCTTAAGCCACTTCAACTCTGGAGGTATTCATACATTTAATCAAAAACCTTTAGAAAGGCGACATTCTACTTACTAACCTGAAAAATAAAAATTTGGTTTGATGCTGTTTCATTTGGACATTCCAATTCTCAATGGTGTCAAGGGGCAACGTGCGACAAAATGAGTAGTTTAAGGTGAAACTTAAAGCAAGTGAATAGTTCATGGGACCGACACAATTTCCCTTAAATCGTATGCTGAAGGAGCCTCATCATACACTGAAGGAGTATTTTAGTGACAAAAAACCTCAAACAGTAGCCTGGTAAAGTGCAAGTTTTTAGAATTTAGGGAGCTAAGTTACTGGAGATAAAGAGAATTTCCCGAGGACTTGCCTTCACTTTGGGTTTGACAGCATGCTGTCTTGAAAGGGCTGTATGGGAAACTATTAGGGAACATTGTTAAAACAAATCAAATGCCGTGCAGCTTGCTCTAACGAATATGGATAAATCTACCTTAAGCTAGCAATATTTAAAAGACAAGCCAATACCAAGTGAAACTACCAAAAAATCATCTGTCCTGCCCCAAATAACCGTGCTATTTGCACCTTGAAAAACCAGAAGGAACAAGAGCAAAAAGCTGACAACTATTTTCCTTGTTGGGTTTGTAGGAGTGCACCAGGCAAAATACCAGTAAATCATTAGATGTATGAAATATTAGGATAGGAAAGCTGGCACCAAGAAAGCATTTTGCATGTCTACAACTGTTATAGTGAGAAGGTGCAATTCAAGAGAAAAACAAGGCACAAAAAGTCAAAACTGAATTGTCAGAAGAAGCTTTCTCAACTGTTCTATGTGTGCCAACTTGTTCTCCTTCAGTGCAATCCATTAAGAAGATTCATCTAACAAACCTCAGCCAACCACAGGACTGGAGAAGTTTAAATTTACCTTCTTAAATGAGAAAAACTGAAGCAAATTATTTCTAGAACTCCAGGAACGATGAGCGAATATCTAAATCTCCAAACTGGGGGTCTCGAAATAACAAATGGCCCGCACGAATAAATCTACAGCCAAAGGACCAATGAGAAACTTCTATCAGTGGTGCTATAGACAAGTGTCTAGCAACATTTCATGTGTGCGTGCACCATTGTTAGCACACACTTGGGTGCAAAGTCTGACTCCCTAGAAAAGATATGCTTATCTGCCATCAAAGTACTTTACAATAAATTGGAGCCTTAATTACAGTCAGGGAAATGGGTACAAACCTGAATATAACCATGAGAAAGAGAACGGATAATAAACCAAGCTTCACCATCCGATACTTTTTCTCGGCCGCAAGAACTCTAAATACTTCAGTCACATCAATTAGATGCCGCTGTTTTATATACCTATATAACGAAAGGAACCATTAAGGAGATAATGCCACAGATATAAATAGATATTCTTCTTTTTGTAAGTAGCAGACATAAACAACTGTGCGTTACTTCTTACCTTACAAAAAAAAAAAAAACAACTGTGCGTAGATGTTATGGCTATTCACTAACAAATTACCACCAACCGGAGCATATTTTGAGATTTACCATTTATCTTCTACTTTTCTCACAGTTACCGTTTTTTCATTCAGTGAGCCATAAAATCCCCCTTTTCATCTAGTGTTCAAGCAAAACAGTAGATTCGTCTCTCGACCTCCACGGACTAGTATATAACAATTTCAACAAATATACTCATGGGAGCACAGAAATGCAGGAAATAAAAATGCTTCATGAGAGAGAAACACATAGTCAATAAATGTTTAAACACATTAGTGCACAGATAAAAAAACATAGTCACAAAATGTGATAAATATGTCCATACACATTGATCCTCCGTTCAATCCCTCCTTTTTCTCCATCCAAATGCACCAATATTTTGCTAGCATAGGGCACGCCACATTGCTACAGAAGCTGTCTTTCTTAAATTTAGTCTCGTGAAATAAACGATGAGGTCGTCAATCTTTTGATTGTACATTTACCAAAAGAACCGGACAAACTGATTGTTTTGGCCCCATTCAGAGCCAAGACCAACCAAAGTGCTATATGTCACAAGGACTGATTGAAGAGAGAGTATTCTTCCATCGAAGACAGATTTTGTTACTCCAGAACAATTTGAGGGTTCGACTAAAAGGTTCAACTGACAAGCTTTCATGAAGCAAGAAAACTCTGATTGTTTTGTTGATGCGATTGAAGGTGATGATTGGAACAAATTCACCATGCATCACAATTCAGCACTTCAAAAATCCAGGTCGAGTTTTCTCAGAGAAAACGAAGGAACCATAACAAACATAGCAAGTGCGTAGTGAAACAAAAGCTACATGAGTTTTGGAGGGGAGATGAAGAACATTAGAAGTTGTTATTTAAGAAAAAGGGTTGAGATCGTCTTTTGCCTGTACCCTAGCATAAATAGGCCTTTAAATCTCTTTGTCATTAGCATTCTTCATTCAATTAACATCATCTTTAATGAACCCTAAAATATCTTTTCTCTGGTCTAACTTCAACTCAACTCTATGTTAGCCACATTTTTGTTCTTTTTGTTATCTTTTACTTCTTTGACTACGTCAATTGGTATCAGAGCCCCTTGTTAGGGTTGTTCCCTACATCATGTACTCACTCAGATTTTGATTTTTCAAGGTATGATGACATTAGCTGAACGAATGGTGTTTTTGAGGCCAAAAGGGAGTGCATTAGAAGGGTAAGAAGGATTGACCAGATGAAAATAGATCTACAGCAGTCCTACTGCTACTGTTGACACTGTTGTGACACTGTTGCTACACCACTAATATGTCTATTTGGCCCAGGGGTAACAGAGATAGGCTTTGACTTCGGGTGGGAAGAAGTGATCCCGACCTAACCTCAATCCTCTCGTATTGATTCAGGACAAATTCAGGTTTTGCTATTGCTTCTACATAAACGTTGTCTTAAATTTACTCATATCTGAATTCAGTGCAGGAAAAATCTGGAAACTACGTTAGTGCAAGATTGACAATATAAAGTTGAGCTTTGCAAGTAGGAGAATGCTGTAGGCCTCACATAACCAACTGCAGCAATTACTGGCGAAGTATTCAATTAGAGTCGTAACCCTCAGGAACTAACAAAAGTGATAGCGTTTCCTTTTAGAATGTAAAAGAGAGCAAAGACATTTCCAAACTGCAGAGAGGGTTTCAACCGACCAAATGGTATTCTGCTAAGCATTTGACTCTCATTTGAATTATCAAAGCACGTGTTTAATTGAATACCTTTTTGGGCAGCATATACATATTATCGAAGTGCAGGCCTCTACAAAAGCTTCTAAAACAGTTTTGGTTTTGAGATATTTGACTTCCAACTGATGCTGTTATTTGAATAAAGCCAAATAGACAGGTTTGTTTCCTTTCACAAATATAATTCCCCATCTCTTCACTGAGAAATGGGAGATTCAGGGTTCTTAAAGCTCTAGAGGCTCCTAAAATTTCTTTAGAAATGCTCAAAACCTAAAAAGGATAATGGGCTCATTGCAAGGACAGAGTGCATAAACAGCACGACAACATAGGAACATAACGCAACTGACGTTCGTTTGAAAGGAAAGTGTAGGAAAGGTTGAGAGAAAACGATACTTACAGCATTACGTGATAACAAGTAACAGGGACTGAAACTAGAAACATGAACCAATGTCCAGTCATCAGTAGAAGCACGCTGAGAACTCCTTGTAAGATAAAATCGGGTAGGATCAATGGATTGATCCGAGATGCTGCTTCATACATGTTGATGTAGTCTGCCTCCAGATCCGATAATAACAGGATCTATAAAATATTCAAACAGCAACAGAGTTACCATTCTGAGGGTTTATGCAATTTTGTGGGTCTTCAACAACATTATAAAGTCAGATGTATACGGAAGACTTTACAAGCTCATGAGCAAGCAAGCCAGGGGGAAACAAAATCAAACGAACAAAACAAAAGGGGAAGCACTAATGACTAGAATCTCTCGATATCCATGAGTTACTGGAAGAAAAGCTTCATGTAAAATAGTCTGACGGGCTTGCAAAAGAATCAATCACCAAAAATAGCATCGAACTACATATGTTCTCAAGGAAACCATCACTGTGCTCTATTCCCTGAACAAGTTTAAACCGAACAAATTTAGCAGCGCGACCTACTCCAGCGACCAATTGAACTCTCAGACGTCTATAAACCAGTAGACGCTAGGTTTCTAGGTAATCCTCCTACTCTGGTTCGCCCAGGTCGCGACCTCAACTGGTGAACCGAGACAAAAGAAAATAAACCTAAGCAGTGTCGTGACCAACGAAACGAAGTTACGAAGCAGCATCCATCGAACCACGACAACTCGTCGAAGCACGGAAAGAAGCAATGCCGGTTCAGTACCTGATAGAAGGTGGACGCGAAGAGAGCAATGTTGATGACGAGGAAGGTAATGGCGAGAATCAGAACCCACGCCATGCTTGCGCGAGGCCAAGATCGGAATCGAACTCGAGTTCGAAATCTGGGGAGACGATGGAGAGCGGATGAAGAAGCTTTTGGGCTCTCTCAAAAGCAAAACGATAGCAGGAGCTTTTCCCTGTCCCAACAGGCAACAGCTGCGACCATTATATGGGACTGACGTTAGAGACATTTCTACCTTCAATTTTGATGTCGCCGATTTGTTAGAATGACAAAATTTCAAATAAGAGTTTTGTCTTTATTTTTTTTTAATAAATATTTAAAATTATCTGGAGTGCCTTTCATCATTTACATTTTCTGATTTTTTTTTTCCTTTCAAGAAAGGCAATGGCCACCGGTGCGCTCAACCACCGGCGAAGTCTAGGCGGCCACGCCAGGGTGAGGCGAGCCCTTGCACGAACTACCGAGGCTGCCCTCGCTAGCCACAGGCAAGGGCTCACCTCGCCCGGGCTATCGTTGAGGGCGGCCTTGCTTGGGCGAGGCAAGCCCTTATTTGCCATAGGCGAGGTCTAGCCCTCGTTGGTGGCCGGCCATCGCTTGAGATTGACCACTGGCGAAAAAGAGGGAAAAAAAAGGAAAAAAAATTAAAAGAAAATGGCGAAAATACTCTTGGTCATGCCTTTGTTTGAAAAAATAAGGGCACTTCAGGCCCTATTTAAACAAGGCTCACTTCTGGCTCTTATTTGAAAATTTTCCTAAATGATTCGAAGAATATTTTTTTAAAAACGATTATTTGTATCCCTTACAAAAATAAATGAATGAAAAATTACATTTATCGTTCACGAAGATATTTAGATATAAATTGTTATCTATAAATAAATAATTTTTTATTAACTAGTTATTTCAAGCGATATAAGCGATCATTTTTAGAAAAATATTTTTCGAATCATGTATTTTTTGCGAAACAAACAAGAGCCTTAATATAAGGGCTGAATCCGATCAGATCACACTCAATTATAAAAATAAAATAAAATTAGAGCAATCTCGAATCGGTTGAAGTTGGAAACAAAGCCGGAGCTTGAACTACAACATAATTGAATAAATTTCGTCAAAGATATGGTAGTATGTATGCTGAAAATGTTAAAGAGCGTTCATTGGGCCCTTATTGAGCTTATTATTATTATTAGTATCAAAGGTGTTTTAAAATTTTAGAATTTACTGCACGAAACAAATGACTTCATTAAAGATGTGTAAATTCATCCTATTTAAAAATGTCTTGAAAAGTGCAATTCCGATTTAAAATACTAAATTAGTACCCCATTTATTATCGTGACCCGAGGCTGCTCGAGTTTAGTATTCTCAAGTTTAAGCAATAATTACTCTAACTTAGTCTACTAGTGTGCACATGCTAAGGAGTGGCTTCATTTATTTAGCAAAAAATAAATAATTTAAAAAATATTTTTCGACGAATTATCATTTGTATCGACTTTCGAAAATGAATGAACGAATAATATTTTCATTAGTTACGAACATGTTTAGATATAAAATTTTATCGATAATAAAAATATTTTCGATTAACTAATTGATTCGAGCGACACAAATGATTTTTTAATAATATTTTTAAATTATTCATGTTTCAAGATACAGACAGAGCATTAATAATAGGGTTAATACTACGAAAAATTTCAAATTTGTACACTTGTGATAAATTTACGCTAGACTATTTTTTTGACCACAAAAAAATTTCAAATTGGTACACACGTGATAAATTTTTCCCAAATTATATTTTTGACAAAAAAAACTCCAAACTAATGCACATTTGACAAATTTATCCCAAACTGGTACACCTGTGAAAAATTTACCCTCTATTAGTTTCGTTAAATTTAATCGTCAAATTGCTGAGTTGGATGATATGTGGCAATTGCCGGGTGTAAACGTTTGGGGTTTTTACCCTCTGTTTTGTCACATATGTATCAATTTTGGGATTTTTTGTGGTATTAACCTAATTCAATGGAAACTACGGAGGGTAAATTTGTCACATTTTGGGTTTTTAGTGGTAAAAAAAATTAATTTGAGGTAAATTTGTCACAGGTATACCGGTTTGAGATTTTCGGTAGTCGAAAAAATAATTTGAAGTAAATTTGTTACATATGTACCAATTTAGGATTTATTGTGATAAAAAAATAATTTGAGGTAAATTTGTCGTAGGTGTATCAGTTTAAAATTTGTTGCGATCAAAAAAATAATTTGCAGTAAATTTATGACGTGTATCAATTTGAGTTTTACGTCCCATTGACCCTTGATAATACAAAGGCGCTTGGTCTAAATGTCGACAGCTAAACGACAGTGCGTTTTTTAAACGGCGAGAAGACTAGAACACCGTCGAAGCCCATACGACGACCCACCTACCTAGCTTCACCGTCGCACGGAAGTCCGGGAATGCTTCCGCAGCACATTTGGACGCTCTCGTAACAATTCCTCGTCGCGCCTTGTTGTCTGACTAATCAGCTCGAACGCAAGAAGTTTTTCGGGTACTAATTCCTTGCTTCAGCTCTTATCAAGAATCAGTTCCTTTAACCAACCCCGACTTTTTATCTTTCTTCAAATGCAGAGTAAATGACCTGTTTTCCTCATTTGGGTTTTTCTCATATTCTTTTTGCTGCTTGAGGCGGTGTTGTGGATGACTTGATTTGGTTCCCGTTTGACTTTTTGCATCGTCTGCTTCTTCGTAGCTTGTTCTGATGATTTTGGGTTATTGAGTTCTTCTGTGTATGGGAATTTTGAGCTTCAATGGAGGTACTGTTCTCTGATGATCTGCTGTCAAACGCCTGTAATAATGCTCTATTAAGGGAAAGCAGAATGTGTTCTGGGATTATCGATCGATCCCCATAAGTGCTCTTAATTCGACAACTGAACATCTGGGGAATTGTTAGAAATCTTATTGAGGCTATAGTTGGCTCATGATCTTATGGAAGCTCTGGTTGTACTTGTGTTGGCTATGTAGATATAGATTGTTTGTGCATGCTAGGCTTTTTAGTTAGATTGACGTAGGATTTTTCTCTGGTGACTATGGTAGAACTAGTGTAAAGGAGGCGAGGCTTGTGCATTGTTATCTCCTGTAAAATTTGTAAGTTCTTTTGTCTTAGAATACGTTCAAATGAGCTACTTTTTCAAAATAAGCTGCTAGTGCTAATTTTTGTTCATTTATTATGTGTGACTGGAGCAGTTTTTGTGAGACCTGACGAATTCCTAGTAGATATGTGTGGTTCACACTTCAGGGCTTGACAGCCGCGATCAATAGAACTACATGGTTTACATGTTCTTCGGTAATAACAGCTACAGCTGTAATTATCAGTCATGTTTTGTACTGTGTAGCTTGGTACGCGAGATTGTGATAATTGTGAGATTCATCCAATTTTAAAGGTTTGCATTCTGCTTGTGTGACAGGCAATGCCAAAATGATTGCTTGCTCCTCTTTGAGAACTTGTCCAAAGCATGTTTTACGCTTAAGTCGTCGCCTTTGTGGACAGATGGGGAGGAGTATTTGTGATACGACGCCTTCCGGTGCATGCTTTCATGTGTTTTCTGGGTATTCCAGGCCAAAGTATATTCATCTGAATGGATCTGAAGTGCCGAACTGTGTAACTACTACTGGTTTTAAAGAGAGCCAAGGTGGATGTTTTGGTTACTGTATCTCCAAGCATAGGCAAGTCATGCGGTCTTTAGTAATTGGAGATTCAGTTGGTGATACAATACCTCAAAAAGGACACTTTTCAATATCAACAGTTTGTGACAGTATGAGGGCCAAACTTTTGTTTACAAAGCAAGGGATGCCTAGTAAAGTCAGATATAGTGTGCGCCGCATTTCTCGGCCTCGAGGGCGTGCTTCTGCTGGTTTGCTTCTTGGGCTATTGGTTTGTTATTCAAATTTTGAACCAGTGCATGCTGAAGCAGCCAATGATAATGGGAAAGAGGAAAATTGCGAGGACTTGTCAAATGCAAAACTTTCGCATGGGAAGAAAGTCTATACTGATTACTCTGTCACTGGTGAGGCTTCACTCTAGTCATGCTGTTCTTCTTAGTTCTGAGTGCCATACTGAAGATGCTTTTCCCCTTGGATTCCCCTAAATACTTGTATAAGATAGTAGATGACAACTTCATGCTATGCAGGCATACCTGGAGATGGCAGATGTTTATTTCGTTCCGTTGCTCATGGGGCTTGTCTTCGGTCCGGAAGACCAGCTCCATGCGAGAGCCTTCAGAGAGAACTTGCGGATGAATTACGGGGTTTGGTGGGTCTTTAGCTCCTCTCTCTATGGTTCAAAGTTTCTTTTACTACAAAATAAGATTGCTTACGAATCAGCGTTGTTAATTTTGAAACTCACTAGTTAGATTTCAACTCATTCCTAGTGCAGTTTTGTGATTGATTGGCTCGTTATCTTTCTGGAGAAAGGAAATTCAATGATTTAAGCTAACCTTCTATTGAATGCATCTTGCTTGGGATGACACATCCAAGATGATACCTCTTCCAGTGTTCTGTGAGTTGAAATCACATGTATTTTGAAGTTCTAGTGATGAATAGTCTGCTTTCCTTTTCAGGTTGCTGATGAGTTCATCAAAAGACGGGAAGAGACAGAATGGTCATCTATCCAACTTTCCGAACTTCTCTAATATTGTTGCTGGAGTTGTATCTGATGAAGTCATGTTGTGCACAGGTTTGTTGAAGGTGATTTTGATACATATGTCTCGCAAATGAGGAAGCCACGTGTATGGGGAGGTGAGCCTGAATTGCTCATGGCATCTCATGTTCTCAGGTCCATCTCTCTCTCTCTCTCTCTCTCATGCACACGATATTTTTTGTGACTTGTGCATGATGTGTGCTTGTGTTCCAAATGCACGCATGCTTGCTTGAGTACAGATGATAACTTTCTTGTAATGCCCATTGCCCATCAATTTGTTGTGTCCACTTGGACAGGCACAACACCCCTTTTCGCGTGTTCCGGTGGAGATTTGTGACATTCTATTTTTTTACTGAGGCGATCTTTTTCTGATTAATGTCTTTTTTACAATTCCTTTTGGCTGACATGATGGTGTTCATTAGATTGTCAATGGTAATGCCATAGCGTTAGAGAGCTGAGTTTTTAGGTTGTTGATTTCGGTAATTTCAGGATGCCTATCACGGTGTACATGTACGATAAGGATGCGGGAGGCCTTATATCAATAGCCGAGTATGGCCAAGAATACGACAAAGAGAATCCCATAAGAGTTCTGTACCATGGTTTTGGTCATTATGAGGCTTTGCAAATTCCTGGCAAGAAGGATGTGAAGTCGAGACCTTAACTATTGAACTATCAGCACAATGAAGGTACTCAACTACTTTAAGGTTTTATCTGGAACGAGTAGATTCCTTGAGAGAGCGAGCTCCACAATCTCATTCATTGTTGTTTTACTTAATGGGAGAAATAGAAAGAGCTGAGCATTAATCTCTGTGAACTTTTGTGCGTTAGGAATGTACTATTTATTTGAGGAGGACGGCGGTCAATGGCTGTCGAAGCAAATAATGTTTGAGTATACCATATGGTGATACTCTGCACCGAACATACGTTAGTTTGGATATATCATCGATCCAAGAGAGGCTTTGCGTGATAAACCAAAAGATTCGCAGTCTTTTCTTGATATGCAAGACGATTGTTGCTTCTGATGGGAGTGTGTGTTTAAGCGGGAAAGTTCTGCAATAGCGCGAGCAGGTCGACACGGACGACCGAAAGCATGATTGCTCAAAATCCAGAAGGATGATTTGGTTTGCTGGATATTCGACCCAAAAATAAAAAAAACAAAAAAAAAACACAAGTCTTCACATCGATGTTCGAGTCCTACATCGTTTTCATTGCTCAAGTTTCACCGTTGGATGCCTTCCGCGTTCTTTTTACTTCGGGCCTCGTATACCTGTGTTTTCGATCACCAACTAGAAAATGCTTGAGAGCTCAATGGCTCATTTGTGAGTTCCCAAGTGAGTTATCGTCGCGAATGAGAGCTAGGGTTCATCAGATGCTGGATTTATCCAGCTTGACCGAGCACCAATCTGGCCATGTCCCTCTGCTAAACTATGTAGCACGGACTCGCCTGTTAGGGGGATTTTCGCGTGCCGGACACGTCCGAACACGGCCGGACGCGCTCGGACACGCGGTCAACGACTGGGACACGCTGGGACTCTCGTGTCCCAGGGGTAATTTGGGAAACTTTTAGTCTTTAAGGGGAAAAAACCAAAATCTGACCTAATTTCATCGTGGTCTCTGAGTCTCTCCCGCTCTCTGTCACTCTCGATACTCTCTTGTTCTCGGCTCTCTGCTCTCGCCTCGTCGGTACACCACGGCCTCGCCTCGTCGCGTCACCTCGTTGCACCTTCTCGCCTCGTCGTCTCGCCGCGCCATCTTGCGTCGCCTAGCCGCGCCGCCTCGCCTGAGTCATTCGCTTCGTGTTGTCTCGCCTGAATCGCCTCGCATCACCTCGCCGCCTCTCTCGCTCTCTTTCCCTCGAGGTTACTATCCTCGCTCGCCGTCAAAGTAGCTCCTTTTTGGATTTGGCAAAATGGACTCTCTCTCTCACAAATATTGAAACTTTCAGTATAGCTTAGCTAAAATTGATTTGCCTCTGTTTGTTATAGGCTATAGCTTGGCAAAATCTCTCTTGGTACTGGTGGGTGGGGCTTTGAGTGTGATTGGTATTACCCATTCTTTTTTTTTTCTTTCCATTTTCGGTATAGGTTAGCTCAAATTGATTTGCCTCTATTTCGGGTGCCCAAATATTGCTTGGCAATCTACAGATCAGTCCTGTTTTTGACTGGTTTGCATTGGTTTGTAAGATTAGTGTAGTTTTATGGCAATGTCGACCAGTCAATGTGTGTCGTTAAACCAACTGCTTGTCTGGTGTTCTCTTTGGTGTATGTACCTTCAACATTTGTCAAGCCTTCGGATCTCATGTTTTTATTATGACTTGTAATCTGTATATAGTAAAACAACTGCTTTAGTATAAGAATGACTTCAATCCAGGGAGTCTTTGGATTTTATCTTCTGTTAATTACAGTCTACAAATTATTGATCGATGAGGATCAGTATGGAAGAGTAGCAGATTGGGCTTGTTGTCACTTGGTAATGGTGGGTGGGGCTTTGAGTGTGATTGGTGTTACCAGTTCAAGTTATGTTTTCCTTTTCCATTATGGCTTCGCCCAAATTGCTTTGCCTCTGTTTGGGGTGCCTTAATATTACCTGGTTTGGTTGCTAGCCATGCCTTAAAATATCTGAAAGATGCCATGTCTTTTCTCTTAGAATGTTTGGGTGTTTTTCCTGATTAATTGCTCTTTGTGCTAATTCTCTTAGATATAATTGTATTCTTTGTAGAGTGATATCAAGCATGGATAGTGCCACTTCTAGTACACAACCACTCACATCCGAAGAATTAAATAAACCACTGTAGAGGTATACGACTACGTTGGCTGATCATGGCGAGGGAGGGGGGAATTGCTCTTGGAAATGCAATTTTTGTGAAAAAGATTTGAAGAGTTCATACACAAGAGTTAGGGCCCATTTATTGATGATAAGTGGAAAAGGGATTGCAAAATGCGGAAAAGTAGAAAAAAAGATCTTTTGGAGATGGAAAGATTAGAGGGAGAGGTCAATGCTAGATTAACGAGTAATGTGCCTAGAAATGTACCTTTGCCCCCTTCTAGTTTTTCAGCTAGTGGTGGTGGTAGTATTAGTGGGATACATTCATCATTTGACTCTAGGAAAATGAAGATTGGAAGTGGGAGTGGGGGATCAATTGAGAATGCATTCAACATGACTCAAAGGGAACACTTAGATCATGAGATTGCTAGGATGTTCTATTCGGCGGGCTTGCCATTTAATCTAGCAAGAAACCCTTACTTTCAATCCGCTTTCACTTATGCCGCTAATCACAACATTGCGGGGTATGTACCACCGAAGTATAATATGTTGAGAACTACTTTGTTGCAAAAAGAGAAGGCAAATATTGAGAGTTTGTGTGTACCTATTAGAAACATGTGGAAGGATAAGGATGTAAGTATTGTGAGTGATGGATGGAGTGACTCACAAAGGAGATCACTTATTAATTTTATGGCGGTGTCGGATGGAAATCCTATGTTTATAAAATCGGTTGATTGTTCAGAAGAAAGGAAGGACATGCATTTCATTTTCAACATATTGAAAGAAGTAATCAGTGAAGTTGGGCATGGGAATATGGTCCAAGTCATTACGGATAATGCTTCAAATTGTAAGGGCGCGAGACAACTCATTGAGCAAGAATTTCCATCCATTGTTTGGATGCATTGTGTGGTGCACACTCTTAATCTAGCTTTGAAGAACATTTGTGCCGCAAAGAATGTGGAGACCAATCAAGTAGTCTATGAGGAATGTTGTTAGATTACAAAGATTGTTGAGGATGTTATGCAAATCAAAAATTTCATCATGAACCATTCCATGAGTTTAGCAATATACAATGAGTTTGTCCACTTGAAGTTGCTTTCTGTGACGTCCCGAAATTTTAAGGTCCATAAAATAAATAAAATTGGAATTTTTGTGGTCTAATGGACAATTATTGGACGCGATTTATTTTGATCTGAAGAGGGATTTAATAAATTCCGAAGCGCCGGTCAGAGACCCTTCGCGCCCGAAACCCCCCTTCGCTCCTGAATCTCTTTATGCACTACCAGACAAAAAGGAAAATTCAAACCTTTGATTTGACCGTGGGACCCCCCCTTGTCACCTTATTCTCTCTCTCTCTCTCTCTCTCTCGGCTGCCGTGCACGCCCACCTGCCCCCCTTCCCATCACCTTTTCCTTTTCTTTTTCCCCTTCTCTCTCTCCTTCCCTTCCCTCTCTCCTCTGCTCTTCCCCCTGCGCACGACCCCTCCCCGACGCCCCTCTGCTCCATCTTCTTCTCCTTCTTACTTCTCCGCTGGCCAGCCAAGCTCACCGCTGCTCCACCTCCGTTCGTCGCCAGCCGCTTACAGCCGCGCCGGAGTCGCCCGTCGCTGCAGCAGCCTCCCGCGACTCCGACCTGCGAGCTCCAGCCAAGCTGCTGCTCGAGCTCGCCACTCGTCGCTGCTGCTGCCGCCGACCTCCGTCCAGCTGTCGACGTCCACCCCAGCTTAGTCGAGCTAGCCGTCGTCGCTTGCCAGCCCCGCGACCCTGCTATACCCGAGCCCCAGCCCCGACCCGTGACCTCCACCTCGCCCGTCGCGGTTCGTCCAGCCCGAGCTCGGACCTTCGCTGTTGCCGCCGTCGAGCTTGTCGTTGTCCCTCACGCCGTCCCGTCGTTCTCTTGAGCTGAGCCGCCGACCACCACCACCCTCAGCCGCCCTACGCTGCTGACCCTCTCCCTCCCCTATTCAGCCGCGCCACCGCCTCACCCATCGCTGGTCTCGCAGCCGTTGCGCTACTCAGCCACCGTCCAGCCGCTCGAACGTCATCCGAGTGGTCGTCGGAGCTCGCAGGAGCCCGCCGCCGCTCCCCGGAGCTCGCCGCCATCGCCGTCGTTGTCTTCGTTGTCCCGTCGCTGTCATCGTCGCCGGACTGTTTAGTTGTGAGTTAGCCCCTAACTCTCGGTTAGGTTGCTAATTGTGTTCGGGTCTAGATTAATTAGTCTAATTAGGCGTTCACATAAATTAATTTAGTTAGAGATAGGGTTTAGGTTAAATGACCGCGATTAAATAAATTAGACTGGTTAGCTAGGTTGTCTGTGGCTAATTGGTGATTAGACAAGATTGATTGTTTGACCGCGAGCGAGCGTTTGGTTAGAGCCGAGAGGACGATGAATTGATTGACTGGTTGGTTGGTAGGCAGATTAGTCGCATGTGGTCAGTGTTAATGTTTGAGTGCGATATGTTAATTTGTTGTCGACCGTTTGATGTGACGATCAATGCCTGACTGTTGAATGCTCTGAATGGTTTGTGATTGACTGTATGAGGATTGATCACCCGTATTTAGATGCAAAGTCTGGTGGATAATGTGCATATTCATGTGACCACGTGTGAAATTAAATTGCATATCTGAGCATAAAAATGGCCAGTGGCCGAGTCTTTAAGCATGATCGTGTGAGCATTTGACTAAATGCCAAGATAAGAATTGATTGATTGGATGATCTTCTTGTGTGGTCATATGATGAGATAAATCTGTGCCAATCGTACGGTTTTTCTTGATAAATTCGTACCGTGCCAATCGTACGGAGCCACACGATTTATCGGACGCCGGTCGCAGTCTAAGTAGCACCAACACCGACACGAGACACGCGACAAGCGACACGACACGTTGACACGTCATTTTCAAAAAATAGAGAATTCTGACACGTTGAGGACACGTTGTATATTAAACATATATTTTTATATGTACATAATAAATTATTATTTTTATAATTATTTCAATCAAATTAATTTAATTGAAATATATAAATAATAAAAGAGAGCCGTAAATAAATTTACACTAAAAATATTAATTCAGTGTTTGTTAATACGATTCATTGTTTCAAATTAACAAATTTACTCGCATTTCATTCTAATTTCATTCTATTCATGAAACTTTAAAAGAGAAAAAAAAATTATAAAGGAAGAAGAGCAATTCCTCGAGTACCTCAAATGTCAGACACTTTCACTTTCTCTCGTCGCTGGACTCCACCACTTAACTCACCGGTCACCCCTTCACCTCCCTCACACCATCGCATTGATTAGTCTCCTCTCTCTCATTGACTTTTCACTCTCGTTCACTTTTCTCTCTCCCTTTTCTGCTTTGTTCTCTCTGTCTCTTCCCTCGCACGCTCTGTTTTCTCTCTCTTTCTTTTCCCATGGTGGGTTCTTAGGGCATAAAGAGAGAGACCATGGAACACCATGCATCTCCTCTCCACCTTCGCGAAACTTTCCGCCTTCACCGCCCTGCTCTCAACCACCATCGCCTCGCGGATCTGGCCCAGTGCTCCGCCGTCACCGTCCTCGCCGTCCCCAACGCCTACCTCGCCTCCTCCGACCTCACGTGCCGCCTCTCCCTCGCCTCCCTCGCCGACGAACTCCGCTACCAAGTGCTCCTGCAATTCCTCTTCTCCCCCGACCTCCACCAGATCCCCTCTAACTTGCGTGTCGCCGGTGTGTCCGGCTCGTTGACTGCGCGTCGGAAGTCTGACACGCATTGACCGCGTGTTCGGACGTGTCCGACCGTATCGGACGCGTGTTGGACACGCGACAAGTGTCCGACACCGACACGGTGGCTCCGGCAATGTGTTGGTGCTTCATAGGTCGCAGTATGGATGGGCCGAAGCCCCTGCAGGGATTCCTGGTAGTTCCGTGCCGTGTCGATCGGAACCACACGGACTATCGGACGCCGTCGCCGGAAGTAAGGGATGATGCACGATCATGCCGGTAGAGCACCAAATGCCTAGTGTGCTAAGCACCAACTGTCTAGTGTGCTACGCACCAACTGTCTAGTGTGCGGGTCCGAGTGGCCATTAATAACCAGAATGTGTGTGAAACATTGTATTTGCAAGCTATTGTGGTGTTTTGGTTGTTGCCTTGATTGGTTGACTGTCATGTCAAGTCAAGTCTTGCATATGTGTGATCTAAAGCGTGGTAAGCTTGCATGTGATTGGCGTTATACTATTGTGTCGTACTGTGCGTAGGCCGCCTGAGCGAGTCAACGCCCTAGCCGGGCTTAGGCGCTAGCTCACTAAGATTTATTTCTCACCCCGTCGTGGTTAATCCTTTTTCAGGTCCAAGGTGATGTTGAGGACGAGGGTGGTGTAGCTCCTCTTTCGGAGTAGATGAGAAGTTAACCCTTCCCGACCCACCCACCTTTTCGATTGGTCTTAGAGAGCTGCCCCGAAGAATTGGGTTGTATTTATCTCTGTTTAGCTCCGTATGGTTATCGATCATCTGCTTATGGTGTTTTAATAGAAATGTTCTTTGGCTGATTGATCGTTGTTATTTTTCTTGCTTTGCTATCCCTGCTTATGCTTTTGTCCGGGATTGTTGCACGTTTCCGCATGCGTATTATATTTCGATAGGTCGTTAGCGTGCTTGGGACATTAACCTCTATGACCTGAGGCGATTTGGCAGGGTTGTCGCGTGCCCGAAAGTCGGGGCGTGACACTTTCCGTGGCGGATACACGTTTTGCTTCAATGATTGTGATGCTTAGGAGGTTTAAGATGATAAAAAGTGGTCTTCAAAACATGGTTATTTGTGAGAAATGGAGTATCTATCGAGATGATAATCAAGGGATGGCTAGGTTTGTCAAGGAGAGGGTGTTGGATGATCTTTGGTGGGATTCAATTGATTACATACTTTCCTTCACGGCTCCTATTTATGACATGCTTAGAATTTGTGACATCGACAAGCCTTGTCTTCACATGGTTTATGACATGTGGGATTCAATGATTGAAAAAGTGAAGAGAGCTATATATATATATATATGCATGAAGTGAAAAGGCTAGACGAGGAGTCTACATTTTATGAGGTGGTTCATGCAATTCTTTTGGATCGTTGGAGTAGGAACTACACTCCACTTCATTGCTTGGCACATGCCTTGAATCCTAGGTAAGTTCTAAACTTAAATGAGACTACTATTGTATTGGTTATTCTTTCGTTGACATGACAATATAATACTCATCTTACTTGGTTTTTGTTGTTGAATAAGGTACTATAGTGATCAATGGCTCAATGAAGATCCTACTAGAGTTTCTCCATACAAGGATTATGACATCAACCAACAAAGAAAGAAATGCATCAGGAAATACTTTCCTAACGAGGATGAGCGTCAAAAGGTGAATAAGAAGTACGTAGATTTTGCGTCAAGAAGTGGGCGTTTTCAAGACCTTAAGTTCATTCAAGAGCGGTATTCTATGGATCCTAAGGATTGGTGGTTTCATCACGGTGCATGTGCACCTTTGCTTCAAAGCATTGCTTTAAAGCTTCTTGTACAACCTTCTTCTTCGTCATATGCCGAGAGGAATTGGAGTACTTACTCCTTTATAAACTCGACGAGAAGAAATAAGATGATTCCAAGACGTGCGGAAGATTTGGTTTGTATTCATAGCAACCTTCGTCTTCTATCAAGAAAAAGCCCACAATATTTAGAATGAGAAACCAAGATGTGGGATATTGGCGGAGATGCATTTGACTCGTTTGAAGATGTTGGGGTGCTTCAAGTTGCGAGTCTTTCACTTGATGAGCCGGATATAGAGTCGGTTGTTTTGTCGGAAGGAGCGGAAAATGTAGATGAATGACTTCTTGTTATATTTGATGGTGAAATGGGATGTGTTTTTGGTTTTCCACTTATGGTTAATTGTTAAATTTAGTGGTGGAATGTGAAATGTGGATTGCTTGTTTTTTTCCCCTCCAAGTTTTATGGAGTATTTGAATGAAATGTAGTTGTATTCTGACATTAGGTAAGGTTTTGTTTAAGTTCTTGCTGCTCAGCAGAGCCCGGAGAATCCTAACTAGTTTCAGGTAGTTAGAAAGCGAATCTTAACCTTTTTTTGGCTGAATCTGTTGTTTCAAATTGTGTCGTTCAATCTTTAAGGATTAATTAATAGAAGATCTTTTTCTGTAAATGTCTGGTCAATGTCTCTGGAGCTGCTGATCTAGTTAAATTGACATAGCTGTTCTGAGTTGTTCACTATTTAGTGTCTAATTGGCTCAAGAAGTTTGGTGCAAAATTCGAGTCATTGTTGCTGGAGTCACTGGTCTACTTAATTGACATAGCTGGTCGTTTGGCAACATGAGGCAAACGTCACTAATATGCTTCATGTGTATATTGGGCCGTTTCCTAATAGCTTAAGCTTATCGAGAAAATGGTCCACATAAACTAGAATGATTTAATGATACCGATTACAGGGTACTGCAGATGCAGTCAGACAGTACTTGTAGCTCTTTGAGGAGCACGATGTTTTGGAGTTCCTTGTTCTTGCTGGGGACCATTTGTACAGAATGGATTATGAGAGATTTATTCAATTTGCTGATCATCTTGTCATTGGCCATAGATGTGCTTTTACTACTGTCGCTAAATATCATAATCTGAAGAAGCGGCTTGACATTTGGCCTTGAGGTTCTCTAAGCTGATTTTACAGGGTAACATCTTTTTTTCTTTCTTTCTATGTTTTGACTAACATTTTCCATCAATATTTTTTTGGAACATGCTGTGATCTATGAGTTTGAAGCTATCTAGGGTCACCGAGCAGTTTTACCGCAAAGCAATCATATCTGAATGTCAAATATTATGACATTTAGGCAATTATAGGCCCGAAACCTATAATATTGTGATGTTTGGAGTTCATAAAAATGATAATTCATTACGTATATACAAAAATATATATTTAATATATAAAGTGTCCCAGCGTGTCGAATTTTTTTATTTTTTGAGAAATCACGTGTCGACGTGTTGTGTTCCGTGTCCCGTGTCGTATCGGTGCTGTAGCTGCTAAATGATACCGACGGTAATTCGAAATGAAGCAGAAACGGCCACCAGCACACCAGCATGGATGGTCCTCTACTGCTAAAATGATTTTTTCTGACACCCGTAAAAAAGCCGAAAAAGAAGCCCAACTCATTCGACCACTTTGTAACGAGTGGCCCAGAAAAGCAGAGCAGCACTTTTTATAACCAGCTTTATGCTTTTTTTCTTCTTTTTTTTTTTGCCGATTTGAAAGTTCCTGAAACCCCCCCTACTGGTTAGCAAGGGGCGCCAATGACAATACTTGTCCTTTAAAAATCAACTTCTTATGAGAAGTAATTTTTTTTTTTACTTTAGTAAGTGGCTCCAAAATTACTTTTCGAGTGAAAAAAAAAAACGCTTCAGAAGTCGAAAAATGAAGTTGCATAACCAAAAATGATTTTTGCTCCAAAAGTGTTGTCATGCGTAGCCAATCTTCTAGTTTCTTACGGCCATAGATGCTAACTATATGAACCATGTTGTAAAATCAAAGCTAAATCCTATTTACTTTAGGAATAAATAAACGTTTTCGGCTTACTCCGGGAAAAAGGAAAATATCGAAAGTGAAGAATAAAGATATTGTAATTAAAATCAACTTCTTCGACCGAAAAAAATAAAATAAAAATTCGACTTCAAAATAGGTAATACACATGGGTTGACCATTGGCCACTCGATGGATATTGCAAATAAAATGTGTGGAAAAATCTCCTCATGTGTTGTAGCACATGGATGATAAAAAAAAAAAAGGCCGTATAGGACTATTTAATACAAATTCGTCGTATCACTTTCATAAGTCAACCGAGAGGATCCATCCTATTAAAATGGAAAAGATTATTACCGTAGCTTTTAAAATTTCGAAAAGGTTTGATATAGTAGCAAATGTTAAACGAGACTCATTTCCTGTACTCCATCGTCAACTGTGCTGTGCTTTTTTTCCGGTTCAAAAGAATGGAGGTGTTTTAAGATCCCACCGCCGTCGACCGTCTCTTCCTCCGCCGGCTACCCCAAAAAGCTGCACAGGGAATGTGTTTAATGTAAAATCTGAGGATGTATTTTAATAAGGGGAATCCCAGTCATGAAGCAGAAGTAGCGGGAGTAGGAGTAGGTCGAGGTCGAGGTCCTTCCAGTTCCTGGTCACGAGAATTCAAACTCGCAACCCACGTTCTCTTTCCCTGCCCCCCTCGTATTCCGCAATCTCTCTCTAATTAAAAAGTTCAAATCCCAAACACTACCCTCCTCCAACTCTCCTCTTCTTCTTCTTCTTCTTCTTCTTCGACTCTTCCCCTGTTTTTTCCTCTCCCTCTCTGCAACTCCTCGTTGCACCCAACACACCACATGCATTGCATGGACCATTAACAAATTAATCTCCCTCTCTCTCTCGCCCCCCTTTATCCAATGCGACAAAATGCCCTTCTCAACACTGCCCACATTCCTCCTCCTCCTCCTCCTCTGCTTCCTCTCCCCGCCATCCTCCTCTGCTCTCACCCCCGACGGCCTCTCCCTCCTCGCCCTCAAGGCCGCCGTCGCCTCCGACCCTACCCGCTCCCTCTCCTCCTGGTCCGAGTCCGACCTTAGCCCCTGCCGCTGGGCCGGCGTCGCCTGCTCCCGCGGCCGGGTCGCCTCCCTCTTCCTCGCTGGCAGGAACCTCTCCGGCTACATCCCCTCCGAGCTCGGCCTCCTCGGCTCGCTCAAGCGGCTCGACCTCGCCGGCAACAACTTCTCCAAGCCCATCCCTTCCCGCCTCTTCAATGCCACCTCCCTCGTCTCTCTCGACCTCTCCCGAAACTCGCTCTCCGGTCCGATCCCGACCCAGATCAACAACCTCCGCAACCTCACCCACTTGGACCTGTCCTCCAACTCGCTCAACGGGTCGCTTCCCGAAGAGCTCGCCGAGCTCGGGAGCCTCTCCGGGACGCTGAACCTGTCTTACAACGGGTTCTCCGGCGACGTCCCGGCGTCGTACGGCCAGTTTCCGGTGATGGTGAGCTTGGACCTCGGGCACAACAACCTCACCGGCAAGATACCCCAGGTGGGCTCGCTGCTTAACCAGGGCCCCACGGCGTTCGCCGGTAACCCGGGGCTCTGTGGGTTCCCGCTCTCGGCGCCGTGCCCGGAGGCGCAGGATCCGAGGGCGTCTTCTGGGCCGGAGGACCCAGAGAGCCCCAAAAAGAACCACGTTCACAGCTCGCTAGCAGGTGACGATGAGATGCCTCATAAGAGGAGCAATTCGCTAGTGATACCGGTTCTTTCCGGACTCTCGGTGATAGCGGGGGTGGTTTTCGCGTCAGTGTGGTTCATCCGGAGGAAACGGCGGAGGTTCGGGAGAGACAAAACGGGGAAGGAGAAGGCGACGGTGATTGTGGAGGAAGTAGCAGAGCTGGAAGGGCAAAAGGGTAAGTTTGTGGTGGTGGACGAGGGGTTCGATTTGGAATTAGAGGACTTGCTGAGGGCGTCGGCTTACGTGGTGGGGAAGAGCCGGAGTGGGATCGTGTACAAGGTGGTGGTGGGACGAGGCAGCGGTGGCGGAGGGTCCGCCGGGGAGGCAGTGGCCGTGAGGAGGCTGAGCGAGGGCGACGCAGCTTGGCGGTTCAAGGAGTTCGAGTCCGAGGTGGAGGCCATCAGTCGGGTCAACCACCCCAACGTCGTCCGGCTGAGAGCTTATTACTACGCCAGCGACGAGAAGTTGCTGGTCTCTGATTTCATCCGCAACGGCTGTTTGTACTCCGCATTACATGGTAACATTACATTCCTCCACACCTGTTCTCAATTTTCATGGCGTTTCTTGCTTGGTTACGGCTCCCGTGGATGTTTTCGTTTTCCGAAACTAAATTTAGCGCAATTACATCAGTTTGGGATGATTCTCTGGCTCTACACATGATGCTGCTTAAGCAAATCACGTATTCATCTGCTTGGCAGCGGTCCCGTAAAAATTTTACACGGTATCTTGAAGCTTTTAGTACAATTTTACAGTTAGTGCCAACCTCAACTGATGCCGGCAATTATTTTGGTGTTGGCATTACCATTTCTACCAATGGTGTAGTGTCCGAAGCATATAATGGGTGAATGTCTGTCGTTGATGCGAAATTTAACTTGGGAATCTTGTATGAGAAAAGATCGGGACGTAAGTAGAAGACCGGCTTATTGCTGCTAGTACCTTGGAAGACCTCTTTATCAGTTAGGTGCTTCTGTTTTATCCTTTAATCAGTTGGAATGCTATGGCTCTCAGTCCTCCAACTGCATCTGCTATGGTCTCTCACGATGGTTGTTTGACAATCTGTGTTCAATGGCATGCTGGTCGCTCTCAATCTCAATGCTTATATATTCCATTGGAAGAGGCCAATGATTTCATGTCATGATGTTGGGGAATCTTAGTATTTGTGACAGCATTCTTTGTTAATCCAACTTATATTCATAACGGGTCCTGTTGATTTGTATATCTTCAGAATGATTCGTCGGTGTTCTTTTGGTTTCATCTAAACAAAGATTAACCGAGTTCAAAAGGCCGTCGGCTCCCCATTTCCTTTTACTGTTTTGCTCCACCTAAATAACACGGATGTAATAGCAATTCGTTCTCTGTTTCTTCTGTTGCTCCTAGGACATAAAAAGCTCAAGCCTCTCCTTGTAGAATGGCAATCACGAGAACTCATCTTTTCACCTCAGTAGGGTCAGGTTTTTGCTGGTGGCGACTATGAGAAAAGGTCGCCTGCATGATCTATCTCTCCCTTCATTTGCGTCTTTAAAGCACCTTTCCTGAAATTCTAATAATCACCATGGTTGATGCCAGTGTCGCATTTTGTTTGTGAGTGATGATGTGGATGTGTCACATGCCATTGACTTTCATCTGGGCATAGCTAAAGATGCCAACTTTGTGAAAGCTAAAGATGCCGACTTGTGATCATGTTGTTTTGGATCTAACCTAGATGTGGCACTTTATGGTACACTTCTGGCTTCTCTCTCTCTGGATTTGAGCGAATCGTCCATTTCCTGGCTGAACCGTATAGCATTGTATCTGTTTGTCGTGCAGTAGCATGTGATTTTCTGCTGCTGGTCATGTTTTTTATCTATGTATTAAGGTTGTAATAAAACCTTGGTTGCTACAATTTTTTCCACAGGGGGACCATCTAAGAGTTCACCGCCATTATCGTGGGCGTCGAGACTGAAGATCGCTCAAGGAACTGCGAGGGGCTTAACGTACATACATGAGCAGAGTCCTCGGAAGTATGCCCATGGGAACCTGAAAGCCACGAAAATCCTCCTTGACGATGAATTCCAGCCTTACATATCTGGATTCGGTCTCAATCGTCTTATCTCGGGGACTCCAGGATTTGCTGCCTCATCGTCCAAGAAGCACAGCTCTAATCACGAAACTGTCCTAAGCTCCGCAATGGAGCTGAAGACGCCAGCTCCCTCGGTCGCTTACTTGGCGCCCGAGGCCCGGGTATCCGGCACCAAGGTCACCCAGAAGTGTGACGTGTACTCCTTCGGCATCGTCCTGATGGAGATGCTGACGGGGCGGAAGCCGGACGTGGGGAGCGAGAATGACGGGAAGGGCCTGGAGAGCCTCGTGAGGAAAGTGTTCCAGGAGGAGCGACCCTTGTCCGAGATGATAGACCCGGACCTCCTGCATGAGGTCCATGTGAAGAAGCAAGTCATCGCCGCGTTTCACGTCGCGCTGAATTGCACGGAGCTCAACCCGGAGCTGCGTCCTCGGATGAGGACCGTCTCCGAGAGCCTGGACCGCATAAATGTCCGGTGACGGCCGGGAGATGAAAGTGAAGTTGGGGGAGCTTCGTTTCGAGTTCCTCAAGAAGCGTTTTAAGCTTCTGGATGTAGGAATCATCATCATTAGTGCTCTCTTCCTCGTTTGCAAAATCTGTAGCTGGACTTTCCTTGAAGTGTGGTTCAATCCTAGGTTGACTGGACCTTGGAGTGATTTTGTTGCGGGTCTTTTGCAGATATAATCAGCAGCGTTTTTGTTGGCTCCTGCTTCTTTGAGCAAACATTGGCTTGATTGTATCTTTTTTTTTTTTTTTTTTATGGGATAAATGCGTTAGAAAACTTAAAACTTATCACGAAAGTGTGATTGAGTCCTAAAATTTTTGAAAAGTGCATTTTTTTTTTAACCTAAAATTTGTTAAAAAGTGCAATAGAATCCTAAACATTTTCAAAACATACAATCAAATCCTAAAATTTATTAAATTAGTTAAATCAAGTCTCTCAAAAAGTGCACTTATTAGTTATTTTCGACCGAGAAAATTCGACTATTTCTTGATGTATATAGGCGGAGAGGTCATTGGTCGCTCCCGGAGCACGTCCACGTGGACGGGCCCGGTCAACGATACTGGGTGGCCCACAACTTCCAGGCGGCGGTTCTTACATTTTGAATTCCACCGAATCCTATACGAGTATGACCATGCGATTTGTCGTTGACTCCGGAGCCACAACCTCTCTCTTCTTCTCGGCCGTGGCGGAAGTGGCCCGAGTGAAATTGGGCTTGTTGCTGCCGAGTGACTTCGCGGGCTTTCTAAGTGGGCCGGGCCCAGTGAAGATAGATGGGCCCGGATAGAGGGGGTTAAAAAAGAAGGCGAAGAAGCTCCTTTTAGGGCTTTTTTTTGGGTGCTTTTTCCTAATTATTATTATTATTATTATTATTTCTCTTTTGTGAAAAAAGAAGCAGAGCCGGGGGACCACAAGCTAAAAATAGCAAGCGAAAAGGTGCAGAAAAAGAGGTCTCACGTGTCCCACTTTGCATCCACACAAAGCCCAAGACCTTCTGAATACAAATGGGATTCTCCTTTTCTCCCGTCTCTTTTTCATTCAATATCCTCGCAGGAAAAAAAAATAAATAAAAAAAAAAATCATTCTTTTCGTATTACAATGTAAACAGCTATATTAAAATAAAGGGATCTTCTCATTAAACACGATTAGCTAGCGATAATAATCTTCATTTTAATAACACTGCGATGCGATGCAGCAATGGAGTGAGTGGGGACCACTTGGGGACCCTGTCTAAAAGTAATCTTAAACTTAGCAACAAAAAATTAAGCAGGCTTTAATCAAATCGAGAAGCATTAAAGGCAAAATGACATCTTGTTCCTTGCCAAGAAAGGAAGGAAGTGGGTGGGGGGCAGCATTTACTTTTGGTCTTGTCTGCATCCGGGGTTTGGTCCCCCAAAACGGGAGAAAATATTGCATACCATTCGTTGTTTTGTTCCTTACCGATTGGGCCCGATTGAGCAAACATTGGCTTTATTGTGCGATCGTGTCAACGCGTATATGATTATTTTAATTCGCTTTCCTTTCCCTGTTGGGATGCAGCATAGTTGCGTCGGTTAATATCACGAAAACTCCAAATTAATATACTTATTGACAATTTTACCTCAAATTAAATTTTGTTACAACAAAAAAAAAAACTTACACTGATATGCTTGTGACGAATTTACCCTAAACTAAACCCCAAAATCGGTACACTTGTGACAAATTTATCATCATTTAGTTTATGTTAAATTGAGTTAATACCACGAAAAACCCCAAACCGATATACTTGCGATGAACGGAGGGTAAAAACTCCCAAACTGGTACATCTGTCAATTGCCACGTGTCATCTAACTCAGCAATTTGACAGTAAAATTTAACGGAAACTAACGGATGGTAAATTTATCACGGTTACCAGTTTTTTTTTATGGTCAAAAAATTAGTTTGAGATAAATTTATCATAAGTATGTCAGTTAGGGATTTTTTGTAATATTAACCCTAATTTTTTTTGTTCTCCAAAAAAAAAAAGGAAAACATTTTCTCTTTTTAACTGGGGATCCAAAACCACGGGAGATTGCCCCAGTGGCCACTTTTCCCAAATGGGAAAAGGGAGGTGGGGGGTTCGAATCCCCACCTTCGAGTAGAGTGGGGCGGGGACGCGTGAGAAGGAAGCAGGGTTTCGCAACCTGCACACGACTCATAGTGCACACAGTGTGGCTTGTATAGTAGAATAAGATAGGATAGAACTAGAAAAAAACAAATTGGGGATCCAAAGCTTGATTAGGAAGACTCGTTATATGCTTTTTTCATCTGGAATTCGATTCTAAGCTTCGGAGATGGAGCATATTCTGGTCTAGTTCGTGCTTTTAGGGGTCTGCTGGGGGGAACCAAGAGAAGGAAGTCGATTCCTTTTTAAGGTACTGTTGGAATTTCTGTCCATTGCCTGATTTTGTGAAATGCGCTCCTATCTACAACCAGTGACGATATCGTCCGAAATCCTAAGACTTGGGGCTCGAATTCGAGGCCCTGGGGAATGTGTTAGGGAACCCAGGAGTCAAATCGGGGGGACCTCGCCTCGGGCTCGAGACGTCGGGGGTTGGATCGCTGCATCTCGGAGCTACGCCAGACACCATTGCGCTAGATTAAGGATCTCGAGGCAGAGCCTTGATCCCGCCTGGGGGCCGAATCGAACCTGCACTCGGGATTTGAGCTCTCGGCCGCCGAGTTCGATCGCCGGGGTTCATCTCGATTAAGACCTCTAGAGTCGTGATCTCGGTTACTCTCAAATGTTGAAACAATTAGGTCTAGCTCCTAAATCATAGCTAGGTGAATGAGGATGGTCGTCACAACGACGTAGGTTGAGCTGAACTTTGACAGGGTTCGAGTTGACCTCCGCAAAGAAAACTTCAACCTTCAGAGACAAAGTATTTTCTCGGCGAAACTTAAATGCGATTAAATTTTTTTTCATCGCGATATATTTTCCGCGAGCCTAATTTTTCATGCTACGTGCAAAAGGAAAAAAAAAAGGAAGAGGAAAATACTACCCACATAGTTGTGAAAATCGAGACTAAGTGTCGCAAAACCGAAATGTTATAATTTATGAACGAATAATCCACATAATAAATTCAAATAATCGGGAATCGACCGATTGTGTGATAAATGTTAGGGTTCGCACGTGAGTCATTCACGAGAGAAAGGGACGGAGGGGAGCCCGGGAAGGGGGGGCACGTGATCTTCTAAATACGACGCTGAAAAGCGGAAAACGACGGGGCGGGGAATAGGGTGCGAGGGTGACGTCATCGGCATATGCGATAAACTGGGTACTAATAATAATACCCTCTTCCCCTCTTTGTCAGCTTTATGCCTCATCCACGGGCATCGATTCTTACATCACCGCACATTCCCCCACCCGCTCGACGTCTACGTTTCCAGTTCTCCCCACTCAAGCCGCCTTAAGCTTGAAAAAGCTTGGCCTCCCTCCCCTTTCTCTTTCATCGTCCGATTTCATTAGTCCACTGCAAACAGGAGAGGGAGGTCCGGAAATTTCACGTCATCGCCGGTCGTCGTTTTCACCGTGAACCATCGCGGTAAAAGGATGAAACGCTTATTGGAATGTGAATGCACCGACGAGTGAGCCAGCAAAAATCTGTGAATTTTAAAGGTATCGAGATCGGAAGCAATCGTAACAAGTCGTGTAAATTGCAGGAAGGTGGAGATGGAAGCAAAAATTTACGAGAACTCGTTTGTCCATGCTTCTTCATACCGGGCTATAAATCGAACGATGTGTTCGACGGTCGATTGCTCATATTCGCCGGCAAAAATTGACAGAGTCGGTCATTGTTAAGTATATGGGAAAAGGCTGATTAACAACAACCTATCGAGGATGTGGCTTCATATAAGCAGGTATGATGGCACCGTTGTCGAACCCCAATTGTCGTCAAACTACTTCGGCAAATTGTGCAAGGTTCAAATCTGGATTTGGTTGGCCATCTTGCCTCCTAGGTGACGATGCTGGTCTTGCCGGATTACCTATGCTAATCGACATGTTAGGCCCAACAGAAATATTCACATTTGGTGGTACTAATGGGCCCACTGGCCTACCCACCCATGGGTGGCTCAATTGGTTAGGGCGCATTTGGGATTGTGTGGTTAGGCGCACTGGTCTCAGGTTCGATTTTCCAGCTGAGCGCCTGTGATTTAAGTGGGGGCCATGGCGGTGGGTTGCTGTGCTAGTCTCTCCCGAGGAATAGTCGAGGTGCGCGCAAGCTGGTCCGGACACCTCGGTTACCAATAAAAAAATAAAAAAAAGTGGACCCATTGGGCTTACATTTTTAACATTTGACAGTTGACCGCCCTGTGGACTAGTCCAAATTATCGCTATCGGTTTGGTAATTTTGTCCAGCATTAGCATGATTATCTCATTAATATGGCCTTGTTTAGAAATCCAGGCCTTTGCATAATTCTTATGGGAGTTGCTTACGTTGATCAACATTATTAGAATCAATAAATGGGAAGGGCCTAGGAACACTCCCCGTTGCCATTGTCTTGACTTCGGAATGATGTTGGTGGATTCGACTATCCTCCTAGCCTTGACAAAGCGTCATTCACCGATTTGTGGCACTGGATTATTGTTGCCAATAGCATTGTCGAACTATTGTCGTTTTTAATTATTGCCATCGTAGTTTCTTCGAATCAATAAAATGCGTCCCACTTGGCATGCCAAAAAGATGTCTCACCAAAAAAGGGCAAAATACCTATTAGAACATAGATGGATCGGTGAGTGAATCGAGAGAGGTTGTGAAGCGTTCGAATAAAAAATAAATGACAAAAAATTTAAATGTACTCAAACTAAAGGCACCATGTTTTTGCAGGAAAATAATTATAAACGTTAAATTTGCGAGACTGTTGAGATTTTTGATTAATTGGGCTTGTACAAAGAATAGATTTGGAGTATTTATAATCCTCCACCGATTGGTTACAAATGGAAGTTACATATAATGGTTATTGAAAAGAAATAAATTCCTAATCCTATCGATGGTTACAATAATTTCATATTATCTAGCAATGCTTTGTTGGAGGTGGCAAATACTTCGGGGACCCCTTGTTTCTCACATCGGGTACGCCCACGTGAGCTTAGGGAAATTGAAGTGTTATCTGACGACATGTGACCCCTACTCGTGGAATGCGGGGGTTCAGGGGCAGCACCCCCGAAACCTCAACGGGTTTGGGCTTTTATTTAAGCTGGGCCGTATGGTGTAGGATTAAGAGGTTTCGTATAGATTTAGGTTTTGGGCCCGTTTGGGGCATATATATTTTGCTCGTTTTTCTGATCATTGTAACGAGTTGAGTGGCTGTAAACCGAAAATACAGTGAAGTCTCTTTGCAGGACGTAGCCCTATTCTGGGGTGAACCTGGGTAATCTCGTGCGTCGTCCAACTTTCTTTGATTTCTGTGTGATCATTCTGATTCGGTGTGCGATAAATCCCTTCATGCTTATCCACAATAAGTTTCATTTTCGAGAATATTGCTACTTGGCAATTACATGTCGATGGCTTCATCTCGGTGAAGTTCTCCTCGATAACTGATATTTGTTATCGATAATTTTATCAGGATTGTCGATTCTTTTCAATTTGTCGACTTGTTGTCCGTTCATCAATGACTTCTATTCACCAAATTGCTACTACCGGCTAAATTCGTCGCTTGTCAATTATACCAAAAAATTCATCAATTTTAAGTGTCTAGAGAAATATATGCTTAAAACGAAACTACCGATGCCTTTGATTTTACATATCTCTCTTCTCTAATTCGGAAAAAAATAAAATTCCCGCTATCAATCATCACATCCGGCCACGATCGGGTTGTTAGCAAGGTTCATCCTTGACTTAAAAACAAAAATCAATGAGTTATAAGTCACTAAAATGTATAATTGATCCTCATTATACAGCATATTCGATGTTAGATTTTTTTTCACCGAAGACCCTCACTATTCTCTCGACCCTCCCCTCGATTCTCGACCCAATATGAGGTTCGAACAAGGCTCCGTTGGTGTTAGTACGGTCGAAGGTGGAGAGATTAGCGTCGGCGATGACCCTCGGAATTTTTGAGCTCTCTCGTTCTGACAGGACTTGCCATTAAAGGAAAGGAACCAGACAACGATCACCTCCTCTCTCTCTCTCTCTCTCTCTCCCATCAAAACGGTCTCTCTCGCTAAAATCTGCTCTGCCCTCGGCGAGATCTTCCTTGCTTTTGGCGCTACTTTCACCGATCCCTCCTCCATTTTCATTCCCAACCTCCACCGTTTTAAACTCCCGCTCTGCTCTTGGATATCACAGTCTCCGCCTGATCAGCTCACGTCTGGGTTCCTGGGTTCCTTCCTTCTGAAGATCTTATCCTCATCCCGCTTAGAAATCAAGCTATTAATCCCCCAAGATTTCCCCGAGAAAGCGAGATAGGGAATTTTTGCCTCGCAGTGAAGCGACCAGGGTATATACAATAATTCCCGTAGCATCTCGCCACTGTTATATTTGCCCCCCGTGTCCGCAACAGGTTCCGAAGAAGAAACAGAGAGAGAGAGAGAGAGAGAGAGAGAGAGAGAGAGAGAGAGAGAGGTGTTCGTTTGTCTCTACATGGATTCGAGTAACCATCAAAACTACAACCAGAGTCAACCGTCGAGTTACGGGTTGCTTCGTTTCCGCACGCCCCCGAGCTCGCTCCTCGAGGATTTCGCTGAGGGTGGAGCGAGTAAGGCCGTCTTGTCTGAAGGGTATGAGGCTGACAAGTTCAGCTCCAGGTTTTTGGGTTACGGCGGCAACGGCCGCGAGTCGGGTTCGCCGTCTCTCCAAGTTTTCGACGAAAAGTCTCCGCCTTCGACGGCCGCGGAGGCGGTGGTCGGGAGCTATGCGAACTCGCCCCGCGGTGGGTATGCTCTGCCGCCTCATTATCCGAGGCAGAGTTCCGGTTTGAGCTCTTCCGCCATGGATAGCTCGTATGGCGTGCTGAGCTCAATGGCGACGGATCGCCACACCCAGGTGAAGCCTGGCGATTCAAGTATCGCGAGGCAGGCTAGGTCTCCTCCTGGACTCTTCTCTGATCTCTCTGCTCAAAATGGTAAAAGCGCGGTTCCCTTTTTCTTTTACCTTTTCCTTGTACATAGTGGAGGGACTATCAATGGCAACTTTGTTAAGGTTTTGTTACGTGGAAAGCATGGTAGGTCTCAAAAGCGTAAGCAAGGCGAGGAGATAACATAACTCTATTTGCATTAATAGGTTTAGGGCATATTTCGCGAAAGATGCTTCATTGATGACCAAGTTTTCCAAACATTTTGTGACAGCAAGTTCCAGACATAGTTCAGGAGAATGTTGTACTAGACAGCAAGTTTCCCCCTTCTCTGTCTGAAGTGGTTCGACCGTTCTTCTATCTGAAGTGGTTCCTGAGGAAGTAGAGTATACGCTTTCCTCTTGCTCATGTCAGATAGCTTACCCTTCACTGGATGACAGGAAGTAGTAGTTCTTGACTTGGGAGTTAGTAGAGTGACTTAGGGCCACTAGACACAGCTTTTTATCCATCTTGACAGAGCTGATGGCGGCGCGATATGTAACTAGATGTTTTAGAAGACTGGCCAGGTAAAGGAAGAATATTTTGAATCGGGTGTTGCGAGTGAAAGTTCAAGAGGAACGTCGGTGTTGTATGTTGATTGTGATTTCTAGTTCTATTTTCTTCGCATCAGAATGCTTTGTCATTTCTTTCCCAAGTTCCTTGTGATTAACACAGCATAAATTATTTGATCATGAAGCAATGTTACCAAACATTTAGCGAGACATGCAATCCCCAGATTCATGTTGTTCAAGATCAATCTGAAGAAAAAGGAAAAGGAATTACGGAACGTGGGTTTGAAGTTTGTAGTGTGTTCGTAAATCAGAATTGATTAGCTCGTGCAAGTGAATATTATTGTTTTTTACCAACATATGTGTCGTGCCCAGTTTCTTACATTCTGGCCCTTATGAAGATTGTCAGTATAATGAAATGTTTCCTTTTCTTTTTAGGATGCTGTAGGTGATGAACGTCTATGTACTACCATTCTGAATTACATTAGAATTCTTGCAAAAGGAGCACTACTTAGAACTGAGTGTAGAAAGTTTCTTAAACTTTGCAGGCTTTGCTGCTATGAGAGGTACTACAAACTATAGAGTGGGGAATGGAGTCGACGGAGAAGCAAGTCCTTTGAGAAACAAGTTGAACGGTCAGATGAGCTTCTCATCTGGGTTATCTTGTTCCTTGGGGATGTTGTCACAGATTTCAGAACTTGGAAGTGAAAGCTTTGGAGCAGAGAGTCCTGATGATGCAAAAATAGGGATTGGCAGTGGCAATAGCCGGTTTCACGGCTCTGGATATCTATTCAATTCTTGGAGCGATTCCTCAAATTTCTCACAGAATTTTATTGGCCTGAAGAGAGATGAAGAAAATGTTCTGAAAAAAATTTCTAGTGATCAGGCAAGATTTGACATAATGGATATTGTTTGTCTATCCTTTGTTGCTTTTCTAAAACCATATCTGAATGTTGGTATTTTGGAATCAGAATGGGAATCCTGGTAATCAGGTTCACCTGTTGTCCCATCATATGAGCTTGCCGAAGACTTCATCAGAGATGGCTGCTGTAGAGAAGCTCCTGCAATTCCAAGACTCCGTCCCATGTAAAATCAGAGCAAAGCGGGGTTTTGCCACTCATCCTCGGAGTATTGCTGAAAGGGTAAAGTTCATTCAATGTCCCGGACCTTCTATATCTTCTTAACTTACACCATTTCTGCGGTTCATGAACATACGCTGCTATGGAATTTAATATGTTTCCTGAGTTCTTGGTGTGTGAATTACATGGTTGTTAACATTTAAATAGTCCAGGTGCGAAGGACAAGGATAAGCGAAAGAATGAGAAAATTGCAAGAGCTGGTGCCGAATATGGACAAGGTAGAATTTTTTTCAAATGGGTTACTGATAATCGTGTTGCAGAACTCATGAAACTCTGATCTTTCTTGGCAGCAAACAAACACAGCCGACATGCTAGATCTGGCTGTTGAGTACATTAAGGACCTGCAGAAACAGTTTAAGGTAACGAAGAACGAGTTGATCATTCATGGAGCTGTGACTCGGCATTTTCTCTAGTGCACTTTGATACTAATTCCTGAACATACGTCTCCTTCTGCAGAAACTCAGCGACAACCGAGCAAATTGCAAATGCCTAAGTATTCAGAAGCCATCCAACCAAATTATTTGATGTTCTTCTGTAGTGTAAAGATAGAAAAAAAGTCAGGAAAGTAGATTTCATTTCATACTAGTACTGGAACCAGAACTGTGGGAAGGAGCGCAAAATAGTTCCTTTTTCCTACTATTGTATTCTAAGAATGTTTGCCAAAGTACCTCCTTAAATGTTTTTGATTTTGTTAGCTAACAGAGCTTCAGAGTTCCAAAGATAAGAAGATGGCAGGACTTAGTTGTGCCCTTGGTCATATTCCATTTGAAGTGGTAAGTCCTTACAGATTTGGTCACAGTGCCATTGGAAGGCTAGTTAATTAATGAAGCGCGTCTCAATTGCTGTCTGAATCACTGGGGAATCTGCAGCAGCGATCATGATGGATTCCGGCACGGCGAAGTACGCGGCCCGATCCGGGCCACGGAAATATGGCGTAGGTACTCACAAGCCATTAGATACAATTAGCCAAAATCCGCCTGTGGCATAGCTTGCTTCCTTTCTTAAACGAGCCCCTGTGTCTGTGTATTTCACTGAGAAGGCCATTGAATGCTATTTGATTGTTTACCTGAATGCACCAGTGGTCTGCTATTTCTCAAGGAAAGGTTGCCCCCCGTGATAATTTCTTTCAGTCTCGTTTTGGTCTTTGGTAAATTTACCAAGGGTTATCGTCATAGTGATCATCCTGTTCAACTACTTCAACCATTTCTGAACACCTAGATTGATATTTTATAATCATGAGAAGGATCGTAGGAAAATCACGTCCCAAAAATTGACTATCGATTTAGGAGTATCCAATGCCATATCAACCTGATACATAAGTCACGTACCACCGACGTGCAATCCAATCCATATTCCTAAAACAAATTTAACTCATTCTCGAAAAATTCATATTCAAACTGAGGCGAGAGTGCAGAATGAGTGCTTGCGAGATTGAAAGAGAATGAAGAGAGAGCCATAGAGGTGAGTTGGATTTAAGTAGTGTGTAAATCCATTTACGACCCAATTAACACCCATATTGTGTATAAAATCATTTATTGAATATAACTAATCTATATAACAATTTAGCACATGAATGGGTTAAAAACGGGTTTATGACCCATTTTGACATGTCTAAACCATACTTGTCGGGAATTGCAACAGCCCAATCATACACCGTTGGCTGCCTTGATCGATCCAGGACTCAGATAGACATCACCGCACCCAAACATTTCTCGGGCCGAGAGAAACCGTTAAGAGGGACCCGCATTGGCCGTTGGTCCTCTCTCTCAACTTTCTTCCTCCATAGCACCTCCATTTCGGGCCCTCTCGAGCTCCCATGTCCGAGACATCGCAACACCAATTTCTGAACCAGACGATCCTCCATAATCTCCTCTCTGTGCCATCCACATTGCGAGCACGCCTAGACCCATCCACCGAGGAAATATTTCCGATCAAATCGGTCGATAGATGCAACCCCGGAAGCAAATCCGATTCGCTACCAGCTTCGTCGGCAGCCGATCAATGATCCGATTCGCTCGGGCTAGGGTCTCGTAGCTCCTCCTATTAACACGAAATTTTTTTCGGCGAAGGCTACGGTGGGTTCGATTTCGGGGCTAGAGAATGTCTAATCTGTATGGAGATTACAACCAGAAGATCGATTACGTGTTCAAGATCGTGCTGATTGGGGACTCGGCGGTGGGGAAATCCCAGCTCCTGGCGCGGTTCGCGAGGAACGAGTTCAGCGTCGAGTCGAAGGCCACCATCGGCGTCGAGTTCCAGACAAAGACGCTCGTGATCGATCACAAGACGGTGAAGGCCCAGATATGGGACACTGCGGGTCAAGAGCGGTGAGGGCGCCTTCACTTTCACTTATGACCTCTCTCTCTCTCTCTCTCTCTGGATTTGAATCTTTTTTACGTTATCAGTCCATTTGCCTACCGGTTGAGAAGAAACATCAATCTGTGATGTGTCCTGCTTTGTGCTTATGTATCCTGTTTGGAAATGCTGGTCATTTTTTTAGGCCAGAATAGATGGAGGCCATGGGATCGGCGAAAATATCATGTTTTTCGCTGGCTGAGGTCGAAGCAATGTTCACTAGTTTTTAGTCCTCTGGATTTCTGCTGTAGGACGTTTAGGCCATGAAGATGAATAGGAAAAGCGAACTTATTCTTGCTCTGATTTCCCTGAAAGAACAGGAAAAATTGGCGAGCAACTAGGGTGAAAAAATATGCTCACTGAAGAAGGATTTGGTGATGGCTTGTTGGATATGAAATAGCACATCACCAATTGTAGATGGTAACTGGGTGGCCTTTGTGTCTGCCAACCTGTTATCTACCTTCTCGATTGGTATGAGACTTGTCGTTCTGACCATCTGGGACGATTCTGAATGAGCTAATGGTGAAAGGACTCTCGTGATCTCCGATCTCCATTAGTGTGAGACATGCTACAATTTCTGTCTAAATCCCGTAGATGTACGAGATCGTTGCCCTTTTTTCCATTTAAATAAGATGGGATGGTCTCTAAGAGGAATGTTTTATCACATTGCTGAGTGAAAGTCTGGATTTAGGCCTTTGGCTGCCATTCAGGCATTTAGTTTGGCTTTATTACGATGAGGCCGTTGTCTTGACAAGATTTCACAGGTGGTGCATCTCATTTTCCTCAGTAGCTAACAGTCTCATGAACATTTTGTTGCAATTATAATTTTGTCCGATGGAACTTCCAAGTTGCCCAAGCACAATCCATCAACTTGCCTCATGATATTCATCTGGTGCTCTGATCATAATCCTTTAAGCGGTATTCCTTCCTGGAGATGGTTGGTGGATCCCAATCCCTATATTGGAATTGGCTCGTCCATGGAACGAAAGGTGATTCCTAGTCATCCAGTGGCAGACTTGCAGTCGCATTTGCCCTAAACCACAGTCTCTCTTCTTCTGTCATTTGGAACTTTGGATCAGCTAAATCAAGCCATAGGAATTCTGTACCTCTTAGCGCTACAGGTCAATTTCAGTTACTTTTTAGTTTTAGGTGTAAGGGAAGAAGCATTCTGATTCCAAGCTCGGGAAAAATCAGGACGGCACACCATTACGAAGATTGATCGGCTCAGAATTCATCCAGCAGGACATGTTTATTTGTTTGGTGGATGAGTATAATGAGACCGAGGTAGTCCTTGAAGTCTGCAACCTGCCTTTGTGAGATAAAACCTTGCTGCTACATCCATTCATTGAAGAGTTGACCATTGAGGGTTAGATCCCCCTTAAGAGGAGCCTAACAGTATTTTAAGGCCTTCCTTAGCATTTGTTAAACTTCTCTAATGAAGTTCATCTAGGACTTAGATACTCTGCGCTATCGTTAGCATTAGATTAGCATGTTGTGCGAGGCAGCCGTTCTAAGCTTCTACTGGTTGCCTTTAGTCCCGAATTGAACATAATGAACCCCATTTAAGCAATTACCCCAGCCTGACGCTTTTTTAGTCAAGTAGTTTGAGTCGTCTGTCATTTGTTGTTCCTAGCGTTTTGGTGATCTATATTCTTCCACAGGTACCGAGCAGTGACGAGTGCATACTACAGAGGTGCTGTTGGGGCGATGTTGGTATATGACATGACCAAGCGCCAATCTTTCGACCACATGACTAGGTGGCTGGAGGAACTGAGAGGTCACGCTGACAAGAATATCGTTATCATGCTCGTTGGCAACAAGTCCGACTTGGGCAGCCTACGGGCTGTCCCGACGGAAGACGCCCAAGAGTTTGCTCAAAGAGAGAGCTTATTCTTTATGGAGACATCGGCTCTCGAGGCAACCAATGTCGAAACCGCATTCCTGACAGTTTTGACAGAGATATACCGGATCATTTCCAAGAAGACCCTTAATGCAAGCGATGAATCGGATCCTGGTCTTCTTAAAGGGACGAGGATTATAGTCCCCGGACAGGATGCGGACGCCGGCGGAGGAAAGGGCGGGTGCTGCATGTCGTCCTAATCTTCTTCGTTCAAATTATATTTCTTTTGGGCAAGATGATCTTGCGATCAACATTTACTTTAGAAATTCCATCCGTTGTATGTAGTAGCCGTCTTGTATTATTTAGCATCTGTAATTCTCATCTACGCTTAGTGTAACGGCGAAACGATTTTTGCAGAGAAAGGGTAGCTGATGAAATTAAGGCTTGAGACTGAAACTCCAGGTTTTTGTGGTACCATGACTAAGTGAAAATGCTTCGGATGAACTATACCAGAAAGTGATTGGATCGGGCAAGTTCCTTTACAATCAAGTTTGATTGAATCCTTAGTGCACAGTTTTAATGGGTTATCTTGAAGATCACGTCCTTCTTTACGCCCTCCTTGTGAGTACTGCGAATCTTCAACATGGGCGCTAAGAATTTGTACTGGTGTTTCGGTGGCACACCCTCTCGAAAATCGGAAAGTTACCAAAAAAATTCTACACTTATTGTAATTGTGCCAATTTAGTTTTAATTTTTTTTTGCCAATTCATTCCTAAACCTTTTACATTTGTGCCAATTCAATCCATCCGACCAACTTTGGCCGATTGGCGCTGACATGGCAATTTTTAATTATTTTTTAGTATTTTAATTTATTTTAATGTTTTTCTATCTTTTTTTCTTTTCTTTTTTCTTTCCTTCTCCTTCTTCCTCCAGCCCATCGCCGACCGGCAATGGGCTGGAGGAAGAAAATAAAAAAGATTGCAAAATATTAAATTATTTATTAAAAATTATCCACGTCAGTGTCGATCAGCTAAAGTTGACCGGATGGATTGAATCGATACAAATACAAAAGTTATATGACTGAATTGACAAAAGTTTTATTGTTGGGTTAGTATAGTTTCGTACAGCTTCCTCTTGTCACTTTAGGCAGAAAATTTAAGGATCGTATAGTGTTGATTAGTTAGTCCTATTTTTGGACTTATTGTTTTCTTGATATAGCTAAAAGCTCGACGAAATTGAAGAAGAGAACGAGAAGGCAAGAGAGAATGGACGGAGAACGCGATTTCATGTAGATAAACAAAATGATAAGAAAAATATAAATGTAAAATGTCATATAGATAAACAAAATGATAAGAAAAATAAAAAATTAGCGTCAGGGTTAGACAATCAATTATGTAACAGTTTTGAGTAACTCTAAGATTAACAGTCTATTTTGGGCTAAAAAATAAAAAATTAAAAATTAAAATTTATTATGAGCTATGTTTTTTTAAGAATTTGTAGCCCAAGTTATGCTAGCAAAACCGTTGAGGTTATACATGTACTTCAATTGAAAAATTCACAGATGATAAAAGACAAATCCATTTAAAACTTAACTCTTTAAATTCTCGATTGACCAACGTTAAAAGACCCTTATGTCCTTTTCTCGTGAATACCCTTATGCGAAGTTTAGCTTTTTTTTTTTTTTTTGTTGGCATTTCTTATGGAAGGGAAGGACAATTGAGTCATATCATTTGTCGAACCAAATTCCTTCGCTGCCCCCAGGGTTAGCGCACGTGGCACAGTCTTCGGAGTGATGTCGTGGCAAGCAACGTCTTCAAGACTCGAAACCACTTTTTTTTTTTTTTTGGTTGAAAGAGCTCGCAAACGGCTCGAACCGCCCAAATGCGAAATTTTGAAATTTCAATTTTAATTCCCAAAAAAATGAAAAAAAATTGAGACGGAGCTCCAAACTGAAAAACAACCTCCTCCTGCATCATTTTTGCATCGTACCGCCCATTCATTCCCCATTTGAAAAGAGCGAAACTTTCCGCTGATTTCACCTTCAAAATCGCAACCCACTTCAGCAAAGACCCTCCTCGAATGCCATCATCGTCGACCTCTCTCAAGTTCCATCTCTCTCAAGGTATATCCCGACCCCACCTTCTTCTTCGGTCTTGCTCGGTTCACTGCTTCGTTTAGCAGATTTCGCTGCCTGCGCAACTGGGTTTTTGCTTTTCGTTCGTGGGTTTCCGGCGATAGGTTTCCCTTAGCTCTCTGGGGATATCATGAAAACTTCGCGTCTCAGATCTTCTGCCGATCTCATTTCTTGCTGAATCGAGCGAGCGTGCGTGCTTTTAAGATTCGATTTCTGTTTTTAATGGCTGTCTTCTAATGGTGCGAGTTTTCGTTCTCTCGATAGAAGGAGCTTTGTGATGCCGACGGAATCGAGAGACAGGCTCGTGAGGGCGGTCGATGTGGCTGCGGCGTACGCTCGAAGGCGAGCAGGTATACTCGGAGTGCTTGAAGACGAGCCGGAGTGGGGTTCGAATCTCTTCGAACCCATGGTGGCATGGCGAACGGCTGGAGTCGTGGAAGCACGGGCGCCGGTGGGATTGGGGCGCGGTCGCGCCGTTGGGAGGGGTGTTTTGGGGACTCCAAGAAATGTGAGCGGGCGTGGCAGGAATCTGTTTGCGACTCCGTTGGTGGGAAGGGAGAATACGCCCTTGGCCAGTAGCACAAGGAGAGGCCGGGGGCGTCCAGACAGTGTTTTGCCTTCTTGGTACCCGAGGACACCACTGCGCGATATTACATATGTTGTGAGGGTAACGATGCTCTTCAGAGTAGTAATTGCTCATTCAATGTGTTTGGTTTGATTAAAGTTTCTTGAATTAAGTACGGCTCGTGCATGTTTTCCGGTGTTGTGTGGCAATTAACGCTTATTTTTAATGTCTAGTTTCTTTCAATCGATAGACTAATCATCAATTCGATCAGCAAGCTAGCTGAGTGGATTATTGCTTAGAATGGTATTGGATGAACATATAAATTTCGCTCGGTCTGATCTAAACTCTGGATGATTTATCCCCATGCCTGCAGAGCATTATGCAAATCTAGGCTAATTGGCAATGAAATGCCTGTCATATACGTCTATGAGCGTCTTTGCCACTAGTAATTCAATGTTACAGCTCTTGTGTCGAGTTGCTAGATTGGTGAGAACTGAGGTGGTAGTTGTGAAGTGTTTGGTAATGTTTATTTGGTTTCCATTACCAATCAGCGTGGTAAACTTTTTGGCTCTGCTCATTACCAATGTTAAGGCTTTGTTCCCTTCTTTCTCTCTAGTTGCTCGAAGTAATTAAACTCTGCATATCATAGTCACAACTCTACATCTGTTTGCGCTAATTTATCGTCCTTGTATTCCTCTTCAATGGTGTCCTTTCTTGTTGTTCCGGATCATGATTTCACAGGTTATTCCTCATTATGCAATTGATACCACTTCAGGACTTTTGCTTGACTGCTCTGCAGATGCATATCACTACATTCCTGCACAATTATGTACAATTATGTGGGTGCTGGTCTAATATCTTCTCTTAAATTCAGGCATACGAAAGGAGAAGGGCTCGGCTTTTAGAGACTGAAGGACGTCAAACAGATAGTCCGGCAACCGCCGAACTGAGCATCGGTGAATCTTCTGTACCACGCACGCGTGCTCCACTCGAGCACGACGTTTCTCTGTACACCCCTGGTCCAGCAGTTGCAGAAAAGCCTTGCCCACTTTCTGTAGGTAAAGTGCCGAAGATACTGCTCGACCTTACCAACCAGACTCGTGTTGGCGACTCAGATTTCCTCACACCCCAGAAGAAGCTTCTGAATGAAATTGACACAGTCGAAAAAGTGGTAATGGATGAACTAAGGAGGCTCAAAAGGACACCGGCAGCTAAAAAAGCAGAGCGCCAAAAGAGAGTTCGTACACTGATGTCGATGCGATGATGCATCGCCATGATTCTGGACTACAGAAGACTTAGACAGGCCTTAGCACATTTAGATCAATAATCGGTTGAAATAGTCCTTGCTGGTGGAAGATCTAGTTCACCATTTTTTCTTTTACACCTTTAACCTCTAGCTGAAGATCTTGGTATAGGATCAGTAGGCATTTTTCTGCATCCGTCAACGAGTTGCTGAAGGTCTTGGCATAGGATCAGTAGGCACCCTGAGTCAGTCTTTTTTGCCATTTTCTGGAGGACTTTTGTGAGCTCCATGGCGATGTTTCTGGAGCACAATGTACATATGTTTGATTTGTTTGCTCGAGGTCTGTCTGCATACTTTTGGGCATCTGCATAATAGAATCCAAGCATCATTTTACTAAATGAGATTTCTCTTCTGACAGTTCCCTCGATATATGGTTGAATGTCTTCCTCAATATGAATGGATGTTCCTCAGTTTTCATGTCTTAGAAGCTGCGTTTTCTCTGTCAGGGTACTTACAGTTACACCATGATCTGTTCATGTAGATTGACACAATGGGAATGGTGTTTCCATTTATTAGAGATATTTGGTATGTTCCTATATGCCCTGAAAACTTAATTTTGCAGTACAGCATCTGTCTTTGGTATAGAGCGTGTTTAAGGCTCTTCGCGAAAAATAAATGCTTTGGAAAACATTTTCTTAAGAATAATCGCATATAAAACGGAATGAACAAGAAACATTTTTATTGTTCATGAAAATGTTTAGACATAAATTTTTTATCGGTAATGAATTTTGTTTCCTTGATTGATTATTCTAAGCGATACAATCGATCAATTTTAGAAAAATATTTTACAAATTACTCATTCTTCGCGAAACGAACGGAGCCTAAGTATGAACTCATTTGTTGTTTTCAAGATAAAATTTGTCTTCTCGAGGGTGCGATAGCTTAATGAAATCTCAATTAAGAACTTGATTAAATTATCTTGAAACTTAGTTCACATCCCAGGTATCCTAGGCAGTAATGGCATTACCACAAGTAAAATATAAAATAATAAGGCACGTGTAGCGATTCTCTAGGACTTATTTCTAATTTATGGCTTATACAAAACTTATTTAATGGTACAAGAGACTTCATTTTGCAATAGAAGGTGGCACAAATAAAGCGGAGCCAATCGCTGAAAAATTCAATAGGTCAATTTATGTAGAATATGAGAAAGGACACAGTGTGACGGTGTCACTGCATCATTGGAAACATGACTTGGAAATTGGACAGGTAACAAAACCTGGACATCTGAAAAAAGAGTTGACTGACTTTTTTTTCTTTATTAGCGAGTCTTGTTAATAAGTATTCTCCGAACGGTGATTAAGTTATTTAAAAGTGAAAATAGTACATCTTTAGATACTTTCAAAATGAAAGAATTATGCATTTTCATTAAACTCGCTTAAATAAAAAATCATAAAATTATGACAATGAGTTGGACTCTCTTGTTGATACGAATGAATCATCCTTTTCGAGACAACCTGGCGAGCTGAAATGTCTTAGTAGCCAGAGGAAAAGAAAGCAAAAGCGATTCCCATAGTAGAGGCAAGTGAAATGGGAGCAGTCTAAATCTTGAAAACGGGAGTGTGGGAGAGCAATATAGGCGTCGTGCTGCTAAGCGAAGTAGTGAAATGCTGCACCCTAGATGGTGAGACTCCAGTAGCCGAAAGCATCATTAGCTCACGCTCTGACCTTAGTAGCATGGGGCACATGAAATCCCATGTGAATTAGCAATGACCACCTTGCAAGGCTAAATAATACTGGCAAACTAATCCGCGACAACTAATGAAAAAAAGAAAAGAAAAAGAAATCGCCTATCCAAATAACTTCTTGCTCTTGTGCTTACGTGTTGCCACCAACCGGCATGCACCCTCGATGGCCGACTTATGCATGAAGGGTTTACCGGCAAGTGTAGGTACCTCCGGTGCGAGAAAAGATTAATGATATGTACAAAAATTCACCAATGGGAATCACCTAGGGAATCTGGCAAGTCAATGCAAGACTTTCATTAAAACAAAACCATGTTTCTCATGCATTACTTAGGAATCGAGCTAGGAATACATTAATCTGCTAGACTTGTTAAATGGGTGAGTCGGATTGGATTTGGGCCAAGTCGTTAGTAGCCAGACTTAAATAGATCTATTTTATCGATTTTTGATCCATTTATTGCAATGGAAATCTAGTGACCAATATCCGATCTAACTCATTCTTAAAATAATTTCATATTCAAATTTAGGAAATTCATACTCAAATTGAGGTGAGAGTGCTGAGTGAGTGTGGTGAGATCAAGTGAAGGCGAGAGAGATGAAGAGAAAGTCATAAGATGGGTTGGATCTAAGTAAGTTGTAAACCCATTTACAATCTATTTATGACCTATTTAGCGCTCATATTATGTTTAAACTCATTTATGACATATTTATTAAATTTGAATATAAGTAATCCATATAACAACTCAGCCCATCATATAGGGTTAAGAAATGAGTTTACGACCTATTTTAATAAATCTAGTATCTGCGTATCTTTTATAGACTAAGTTATAAAACTATACAGAAAATTTGATAATGCAAGGGAATTTAATCCATCACTTTCCATTGAATAGTACACATCTTCTCGATCTAAGTTATGAATTTTCTTTTTCAATACCGTACTGGGTGAATGCGCTCCTAGCCCTAGGCACAAACAAGGTGCATGTGCTTCTATATATCCCCTGGTCAAACCTTCCACGTTCCCTTCAAGTTTCAACCCTACACCTTCACACCCTAAGCGCGGATACTGCTCTCAGCTCTCCAATGGCGGTCGCCAATCTAGATCTCACCCGCTACACCTTCTACCTCACCATCTTCGTCATCTCTTGCTTCCTCTTACGCGCACTCTTCGCTAGGCTGGCCGACTCCTCGTCGTCGTCCCGTCAACCTCCGAGCCCGCCATTATCGCTCCCTGTCGTCGGCCACATCTTTCTCCTGGGCTCCTCGCTGCCGAAGTCCTTCCAAACCCTAGCTCGCCGCTATGGTCCCCTCATGCGGATCCGCATGGGCACGTCGACCTATCTCGTCGCCTCCAACGCCGCTGTCGCGAAAGAGATCCTCCAAACCCGCGACGCCGAGTTCTCTTCGCGGTTCGAGATGGGCCCTGTGCAGTACAGCATATACAAGCAGACCGGGTTCATAACCGCGCCGTACGGTCCCTACTACCGCTTCATGAAGAGGTTGTGCCTGACCCGGCTCTTCGCGGGGTCGCAGCTCGACCAGTTCAGGCGCATCCTCAAGGATGAGGTCGAGAGGCTCGTGAGGTCGGTGTCGGAGTGCTCCAACGAAGGAAGATCCTGCGACTTAACGGGGGAGCTGATTACGCTAACCAACAACATTGTCTTCAGGATGATCATGAGTAGGAGGTACTCCAAGTTCGTGGAGGAGGCAAGAGAGGTGAGGAGGTTGGTGGTGGAGATCATGGAGCTCGGGGCGAAGCTTGGGGTGAGCGAAGTGTTCGGGCCTTTGAAGAGGTACGACGTGTTCGGCCACGGGAAGAGGCTGACCGAGGCGATGAGGAGGTACGACGGCGTGTTGGAGAAGATCCTGAGGGATTATGAAGAGATTGCAGATGAGGGTGGTGAGAGTGATCTGCTGGAAATGCTGTTGGAGAGTTGTGGAGATGGTAACGCAGAAGTGGAGGTGACTAGGGATCACATCAAGCACTTCATCTTTGTAAGTTCTTCCTTGGATTTTTAATGTATCATGACTACACAGAACAATTCTTTTTGGAGATTATATAACTCTAATTTGGTAATTAGTAGAGAAGCTTTTATTTTTGGCTTAGTTGATTTTAACCGATACCTCTTTGAAAATTTGATCGGTATATATATATATATATAAGTCTGTCTCCTTATGGTCTTTTCCCACCCCTCTCATGAAATAGGAAATGCTGGTAGCGAGTATCGACACGATGTCGGCGGCGTTGCAGTGGGCCATGGCAAACCTCATCAACCACCGCGCGGTCTTCGAGAAGCTGAGAGACGAGATCGAGGCCATCGTCGGCCCTGCCAAACTGATCGGAGAGTCGGATGTCCTGAGCCTCCCGTACCTGCACGCGGTAACAAAGGAAACCCTACGGCTCCACACCCCGACCCCTTTGATCTTCAGGGAATGCTCCGGAGACTGCAAAGTGATGGGCTACGACGTCAAAGCCGAGACCAGGCTGCTGATGAACGTGTACGCCATAATGCGGGACCCGGACACGTGGCGCGACCCCGATGCCTTTGTGCCGGAGAGGTTCTTGGTCAACTCCGGCGATGGCGGCGGTCAGATCGACCAGATTGAATCGAGGGGTCGAGATTTCAGCTACCTGCCGTTCGGAGGTGGGAGGAGAGGGTGCATCGGTGCATCGCATGCTTCGACGGTGATGCAAGTCGTCGTCGGGGCTCTGGCTCAATGCTTTGACTGGGAAGTCAACGGTGGTCAGAAGGTCGATATAAGTGTAGGGTCAGGATTTTCGGGTGCCATGGCGAGCCCTCTCGTGTGCTGTCCGATCACGCATTTCGACCCCTTCAAGTAGGAATTTAACTCCAAGGTAAGAAGTTCTCGAGTTTTGTGTGTAATTCATGATCGAACAAATGTTGGAATATGGGTGTAACTGAAAGAACTTAATCTCGCTTATATTATATGGGCGTTTGAGATATCAATAATCAAATTGAAATTAGCTTTCTTAGCATCTTTGTAATGTTCCAAGAAAATGGGTATAGCTTTCTTAGCTATGTTATACGGGTAGTATCATACATTAGATATCATTATATTATCATATGTCTGGCAAAAAGGACAATATTACTATACATTAGATATCATATACCTCAAATTCTCCGAAAATGGAGTTTCATCAAATAAAGATACATGAAAAAACAAATTAATGGTCTGATTGTTTTGCAGAAATGGATGATTTGGAGTTTTTTTTTTTCGTTTAAAAATTTACTTGTATCGCTTGGAATAATTATCCAATAAAAAATGTATTCTTCTCATTTAATTATTTAGATTTTTCGAGTTGGCATTGTATTGTGATAAATATAACCATACAAGCTTCTTTTGAGGTAGTGACGACGCACTGTTTCGATTGGACAAACGTTGTGCTATATTAAACATTAAGCAATCAGTCAATCGCAGTCTTTTTAATGGGTTTATTTCCTCATCTTATAAAATGACTGAGCAAGAATAAGAAATAAGAGGATGGCGATATCCATATCTTAAGCCATTCCATTGACGAATAAGCTATCCACTATCATGGGGAAAAAAAATGCTAAACAAATGATGAAATGAATTGTTCAATCGAAAAATTATTCAAATAATCATTAAATCAATGTTTTGTTTATTTTTCCTTTAGATGTACATATATTAGGGCTGTCAAAAAGGCCCGCGTTGACCCGGCCCGAAAATTTAGGGAATTTTTGGGCCGGACCTTGGTACTGTTTCGGCACGAGCCGACCCAAAAATACAAGGCGAACCAGCGACCCCCATATACAGCAACAAGAGACAGGTTGGTTGCTTCAAAAAGGCGCGAGCCGGCTCGGCTCGAACATTCCCTAAATTTTCTGGCAGGACTGGTACTGTTTTTGGACTGGACCGGGCCGAGCTTGGCACTGTTTGGTTTCGGGCCAGGTCGGGCCTATATGAGACCCGGCCCGACCCGGCCCATTGACACCCCTAACATATATAACTATGCCCTTAATATTCGAAAATGACCTTATGGGCCCGGTTCCACTTAAATAAGTCAAATTGCAATCAGGATTCAAGTGCTCATCTTAGAGGATAAATCACGTCTTTCTAAATTGCATAAGTATAAATAGTCCATATCACAAAACAATAATGATGCTATGTTCTAGTTCAGCCAGTGGATATCTAGTCTTTTACTATAATTATTTGCTATGACAATCTACACCATCAACTTAGATTTCTAATATAGATTGAAAGCTATGGAAAAGGACCCCATCTCCTTATTTTCACGTGACCTCACGAGCTACGTGAGTGTATCTGTGGACCGACGCACTACATGACCTATTTATTCAATACAAACCGGAAGTTTTTACAAGTTCTTTTTTCAATCGTTATGAGAAAGCGACCCATCAAATGTCTAGGTTTCGAGGATGATGAAATGTTAAGTTGCGAAAGCTAAGTAAATACAGGGACACATAATCAAAAAATTGATTGAATCACCGATTACGAGGACATACAAGAACGAGAAAACAACCCTGATAAGTTTTCTCATAATCCATGTAGGCACATGAGCGGATGGCTGTCCTTTTTGGCTCGTTGGACCACCGAAAAGGAGGAGTATACTTAAGAAAATCTCAAGTTGCTCATCAATTATTTCTATTGAATTAGACAAGGAAAATCTCAACCATCTAGTTTTAGGATGTTTGTCGTCGCATCTACGTTCGTAGGCATGGCTTGGGCACAAGAGTCCACTTTGAGAGGAATCCGATTAGGGTCCGGAAAATTTGTCCAAAAAGTTCTAAATCTATTGCACTTTTGCCAACTTAATTTTAAACCTTTAAATTTTGCCAATTAAGTCTTAAACCTTTTCACATTTTTTCAATTGAGTTTATCCAGTTAATTTTGGCCTGAAATTGCTGACATGGACGCCAATTGTCCTACGAGGCACGTCTGTCGCTGACGTGGATAATTTTTAATAATATTTTAAATTTTTTCGATTTTTATTATTTATTATTTTCCTTTTTTTCTTTGCTTTTTTTTTTTCTGCGTCGGCCGCGAAAGCCCTGGTGAGGCCATCGCGACCTCATCGGCCACGGGCAAGGGCCTCCACGAGCCCTCGCCCGTGGTCGGCGAGGGTCACCGATGACCCTCTCAAGCTCAGAAATAAAAACCAAAGAAAAAAAGGAAAATAAACAAAATTCAAAATTCAAAACAATAAAATATAAACTTTAAAAAAAATACTATTAAAATCTATCAATGTCAGCGCCGGATGTGCCATGTAGGACGATCAGTGTCCACGTCAGCGATTCCCGGCCAAAATTGAACTGATGGACCCAATTAACAAAATTGTAAGATTTATGACTGAATTGACAAAAGTGCAACGGGGTCTAGGGGTTTTTCGACAATTTTCCCTTATAAACCCAGGGCTTAATTTGCAGTAGAAAACTTTCATACATCATGCGTCAATTGGGCGAAGATATATTTCCAAGTGACGGGGAATAAGAGTCGAGCCCGGAAATACACACGCACTTTCACCCGAGCATAAATATTTACCAAATTTTACTCGAGGGACAAAAAAAACATGCACCACTAGTGAGTCAGCATACCTCAATGCATCTTCAATGCCTTGAGATCCAAGAAATTTACACTTTATCACAGTAATTCCAGCCGTTTTTACCTTCAACGTGGATTATTATATTTATATCCACTGAATCGATCACGTTGAATTCTTTTGCTCTTTTATTTTGTCTCTTCCATATCTCGCAACATACCAAAGCGGTATAAATAGTAAACCGGGTTCCGTTACATATCATCCTGAAGTTAAACCATTCAAATAACTCTCCCATGGCCGTTGACTCCGCTGACTACATCTTCTTCCTCTTCTTCTTCCTCTTCTCCACTCTCATCTTCGTCATCTTCCGTTCATCCAAGAGAAAGCCCACGCGAAGCCCGCCGAGCCCGCCCGCCCTCCCCATCCTCGGCCACTTCCACCTCCTCAGCTCCGCCCTGCCAAAGTCCCTCGAGGCCCTAGCCCGCCGCTATGGCCCCCTCATGCAGATCAGCATCGGCTCGTCCCGCTTCCTCGTCGCCTCTGACGCCTCCACTGCGCAGCAGATCCTGAGGGCCCACGACATAGAGTTCGCCTCCAAGTTCGTCTTCGCGCCCTCCCACCACAACATCTTCAAGGAGGCCGAGTTCGTGAACGCTCCCTACGGCACGTACTGGAAGTTCATGAAGCGGCTGTGCATGACCAAGCTCTTCGCCGGCCCGCAGCTCGACCGGTTCTCCCACATACGTGAGGACGAGACGATGAAGCTCTTGAGGTCCTTGTGGAAGTGCCACCGGCTTGGCGAGCCGTGCGACCTGAGCACGAAGCTGACTGCGCTGACGAACAACATGCTGTGTCGGATGGCGATGAGCAAGAGATGCTCGGGGAGCGACCATCAAGCGCAAGAGATTAGAGAGATCGTGAGGGACACGATGGCTTGCGGCGCGAGGCTAAGCTTCGCGGAGGTGCACGGGCCGTTGAAGCACGTCGACCTGTTCGGGAACGGGAAGAGGCTGAGGACAGCGCTGAGGAGGTTCGATGCGTTGATCGAGCAGATAATTAAGGAGTACGAGGATGACTGTGGGGAGGCGAGTGAGGAGAAAGATGTGATGGACATCTTGTTGGAGACGTATAGAGACCCAAATGCTGAGACCAGGTTGACCAGAGATCAGATCAAGCATTTCTTCCTAGTAAGTTGATCAAAAACACTCTTTTTTCATCTAATCAAACTAGATATATCCTAAATTCCGTGTAATAACCAGTGTCTTTTGTCTTGGCAAAAGGATCTTCTCATAGCGGGCGTCGATACCACATCAGCATCCATGCAGTGGGCCATAATCGAGCTATTGAAACACCCTCACATGCTCAAGAAGCTGAGGGAGGAGATCGACTCGGCGGTCGGGTCGACCCGGCTGGTCCATGAATCAGACGTCCCGAACCTGCCTTACCTACAGGCCGTCGTGAAGGAAACCCTGAGGCTGCACACTCCAGGGCCCTTGCTCCGCCGCAAGTGCAACAGCGATTGCCAGATCAATGGCTACGACGTGAAGGCCGGGAGCAACATCTTGATCAATGCCTACGCCATCATGCACGACCCGGGCACGTGGGAAGACCCGGATGAGTTTGTCCCGGAGAGGTTCATGGCGGGTGACGGGGATGATGATCATCATATGGAGCTGAAGGGCCAGGATTTCCATTTCCTTCCATTTGGCAGCGGGAGGAGGGCGTGCATCGGAGTGGCTCATGCCGCGATAGTGATGCACACGGCGATCGGAGGGCTGATTCAGTGCTTTGATTTGGAAGGAGGGGAGAAGGTGGATATCAAGATGGTGACGGGATATTCCGGCGCGATGGCGAACCCGCTCGTGTGTTATCCGATCGGACGGTTGAACCCGACCGTCTTGCATGTAAAATAGAAGGACAATGGACTAAGGATATTAATGTGTCTACATCTGCATATCTCTATGTAATGCGAGGATAAATAAAGGTTTGTTTATGTAATGTTGTTCCTGGAGTGTGAAACAGTTTCATCTTAAGCAATGTGTCTACATCTGCATATCTCTAGGGTTGATAAGACAGTTTTATGTAAAATTTCTTTATGGTGGCGGTATATGCTCAAGATTTTCCACAATTTTTTTTTATGCAATATTGATGTGGTAAGAGGGTATAGCCTATCAAAATTCAAAGCTTGAGGTCTATGTTGAGTCTAGCGTGAGAGTCTAACTAAAACCAATGATTTCAATTGTCATATCCTAACCCAGAATTAGCAGATGAGACATTCCAACAGCTTTCATGTCTTGGCACAATTGAAGGCGCACAAGTCTCTTGTAAACTGAAGAATTACACCTAGAGCATGCGAGAGCTTAATTCATGGCATCACTACAACCACAACATCTTGCGCTTGCCAGAGCACATGCACTTCTCCTCAACAACATCTTCGAACATCACAAATTAGGGGTGTGTTAGGAAATCGGACCGGTCCGAACTAGCCGGTTCTGGGTAGTTCCCAGTTCCAGGTGCGGAACTGAACCCGGAACCAGATTGAGACAGACTCGGTTCTAGGGTGGAACCGGTCCAACTCAAGAACCGATCACCCCAATAATAAGTTGCACTCCTAGACAAATTTATCTGATCTATCTTATTAGTTATAGAAAATGAACCAACTTTTCATTATATCAATGTGATTCAGAAGGCATCACTTGATATAGCACTCATTGATGTAGTAAAGTTCTACAAACTATTGCTGCATCTCGCCTGGGTTAAGCTTTCACCTATTAGGCTCAAGTTTTTGAATTGGCCTTTCTAACAATATCATTCACTTAGTAAAACCTGTAATCTCTTCTAGTACATTTAGCATTTGAAAGAGTTTACAATTTTTTTTTTCAGTGATTCGAATAGAGCATGGACTATGTATGTTATGTGATGTAAAATGCAATCAATAATACCTAAACCGAGGAATCTAAAAAACTTTGCTGTCTTTAGATTCGCTTTGGATCCTTACAATCATCCCTACTTTACACATCATGGACAGTATTGTTCATCGCATGCACGAACATCCTAGTCAAGATGAGTGTGCCTTTGATGTGAGTATAGGAGGCCTTGACAATGTCTTATGAATTGTGAACCTTTCATTTCAAGATCACCCTAATTAACAAGATTTTCGGTGGTCCAGATTTGCTTATCTCGCCCTAAACAAGTTGGATCACCGATTAACACTTGACAAGGATTTTAAACACAACCATCACTTAAAAACATTCAAATCATCAATGTCAATGCAAGAAGCCAAAGGCCAAAATCTCTCTCTATGATCCTTGCAAAATCCATGGGGGCTGCTCCTTTGTGAGGATAGATTTGGGTGCGCAATCATGGAAAAGATGATTAGTTTTTTATTCTTAAATTTACTTGTCGGGAATTAAAAATTTAGGAGAAAAAGATATGATGAGTTCTGAAATGTTTGGATTTATGTATTGCACGCGTGAAGTGGTCCGATTTTCGGTTCCTAGGATTAGACGATAATGTTGAGATCTCGTTCTCCTGTTGACATAATCCCCGGCAGGACCATTTGGTTCTGATTGTCCTTTATTATATTTACTCTCATTGGACACTAAGGACACAAATGATGTGAATCTGAAAGTGACTTAAGATGTGATCTTCAGGATCAATCGATGTTACCGACTATGAATAATGGGCCAACCATCGCGTGCAAATGAGAAACTCTTCGTTGAGGATTGCATATTTAATTCGTTATGCATGTTCTTTTGATATTATTGAAAAAAATGTTGTTTTTCCCCCCAAAAACTAAAGAAACATCGACAAATGCAAAAAATTCTAACGGAAAGTAGATGCGAGGAACAAACTTGACATGGGAAATTTCCGTAATTTGGCGGTTTAGCTATGTCCATAGGGAGAGACCGACGAGATGTTCATGATCCACAAAGCAGAAATTACAATCGCCCGTATCACAAATTCTCAAATGGTTTCAGAACACCCCGAGTACATCCAACAAGCCTCACGAGGATAAAATCAAAGAAAAAACAAGTATAAATCCTTACACGTATTTTTCTGGATGGCTCTTAAAAAGTCTCTCAAATTAGGGTTATGAGCAAAATAGGTCGAGATCCGGAGTCTAAACATTGTCTAAATCTTGTTGAGATGCACAACAGAATCTCGATACCTCATCATAGAGAAATCAACAATAGAAATCTCACATTTGAGTCAATAAAAATATCTAACTGGATTACGCTTTAAACCAACAAGTTATAGGCAACCATATTAACTGTTGCATAGCACTTTAATTCAGTTGCCTTGGTCGAGCTGAGCTCCGGTAAACGCATTTATTTGCCACCTTGATTCTGGAACCACCAATACATAATTTCACCACCTTATTTACATGGTTTTTTGTTGTTGTTGGTCGAAACCTTATTTATTAAGGCCACTTTCTCCATGTATTTTAAGTAAGAGTATTCCTAGTATACTATAATCAGTGTAATAAATTGATATATTAAGTCATATGACAGGCTGTAAATGAGCATTTAAACAAGTAGGACAAATTTCACCTACAATAAAACTTTATCGCATTAATTTATCATAGATCAATTTAAAAAAAAATCGATCTCAATGTACATTATTTTTTGATATATTTTGATATTTTTTGAGTTGAGCCAATCTTGCCTCCACCTAGTTAAATGGTAACATTCTTCCAAGCTCTTGAACAAATCAATCAAAACATGGACTTCTCACAGGACTACCTCATCCCCCTCGCCCTTTGTCTACTCTCCCTACTCTCGATTCGAGCCCTCCTCGCCAAAACTCGAACCGGGGCTCGCCTCCCGCCGAGCCCGCGGTCCCTCCCCGTCATAGGTCATATGCACCTCCTGGCTCCGATCCCCCACCAAGCCCTCCACAAGATCTCCACCTCCCTCGGGCCCTTGTTCCTCATCTACATCGGCGCGAACCCTTGCGTCGTCGCCTCCTCGCCGGAAACCGCCCAGCAAATCCTTAAAACCCACGAGTCATCCTTCCTCAACCGCCCCAAGATGGCCAATGCCGACTACCTCACCTACGGCTCCTCCGACTTCACCTTCGCCACCTACGGCCCCTACTGGAAGTTCATCAAGAAGCTCTGCATGACCCGGCTCCTCGGTGGCCCGACCCTCGACCACCTCCTCCCCGTGAGGAGCGAGGAGATCGGCCGGTTCTTGAAAGCCATCTTCAAGAAAGCCGAGGCGAAACAGGCGGTCGACGTCGGGGTCGAGCTCGTGAAGCTGGCGAACAACGTGATATCGAGGATGGCGCTGAGCCGGAGGTGCTGCGACAACGAGGACGAGGCCGACGAGGTCAGGGCGCTGGTGAAGGAGATGTGTGAGCTCGCGGGGAAGTTCAACTTGTCGGAAGCGATTTGGTTTTGTAAGAACTTGGATCTGCAAGGGTTTGGGAAGAGGTTGAAGGATGTGAGGGAGAGGTATGATGAGATGATGGAGAGGATCATAAGAGAGCATCAGGAGGCGCGAGAAAAGGGGGGAGAGAGAGTGAAAGATTTGCTTGACATCTTGCTGGACATCTATGAAGATGAGAGCTCGGAGATTAGGTTGACCAGAGAGAACATTAAGGCCTTCATCATGGTAAATCAAGATTTTTCGCAGAATCCTTAGTTAAGCGTGGTGACATCATGCAATCATAAATCACGAATCATTAGATAATTTTACTAGATTACAAATTAAAGTGTCGTTCTTTTCTCGACAGAACATTTTTGGAGCCGGAACTGATACATCTGCAACGACAATAGAGTGGGCACTGTCGGAGCTCATAAACCACCCGGACGTCGTGGAGAAAGCAAGGCAAGAAATTGACTCCGTCGTGGGAAGAACCCGATTCGTATCGGAGCCGGACGTTCCGAACCTCCCTTACCTCCAAGCCATAGTCAAAGAGACGCTCAGACTCCACCCGACAGGTCCGCTCATTGCCCGGTTCTCAACCGAAGACTCCGTCGTTTCCGGCTACGACATTCCGGCAAACACCCGGATCCTCATCAACGTGTGGGCCTTAGGCCGGGACCCGACCCACTGGGAGAACCCGCTCCAGTTCTGGCCCGAGAGGTTCATTCACGGAGAAGGAGTGGATGAGAAGGGACGCCAGTTGGATTTGAGGGGTCAGAACTTTCAGTTTTTGCCCTTCGGAAGCGGCAGGAGGAGTTGCCCTGGCGCGTCGCTGGCGTTGCACGTGATTCACACCATGCTCGGGGCTATGATCCAATGCTTCGACTGGAAGGTCGACGGGTACGTCGACATGAAGGAAGCGCCCGGTTTGTCGCTGCCCAGGGCTCATCCCGTCGTGTGTGTGCCGGTGGCTAGGATCGATCCGTTGCCGATGAAGTGATATGAAGCAATTTTACTTTAGTTGATTATGGCTTACGGTTGCATGTATATTTTGGGGTGTTTTTGCATGTTTGTCCAAGTTTTGAGTTCACGTTGGTTTGTCTATTCACGTATTTGAAATGTAATCTGATCCACCGTCAGTTCATGTTGGTCTGTCTAATCAGCCTTTGTCCAACTTTCTAGAATAATGTTACTCACAGTAAATGGATCTAGAAGATTAGTGTAAAACGGGCGTATAAGCTTACGAAAAAATGATGCAAATGGCCCTGAACTTTGCTTAATGTGCAATGTAGCCTTCTGAACTTTAGCTCAATGTGTAATGTTATCCTTAGGATAACATTGAATATTTTCATGTAGTATAGGGATTAAATTAAACATGCACCAAACGTTCATGAACCACATTGAGTAAATTAAAAATTCAGGGAAGACATTGCACATTGGTATAAAATTCATCGACCAAATTGAACAAATTACAAGTTTATAAATCATATTATATGTTAGGTCAAAATTCAGAGATTATTTGTGTCATTAGTCCTAAACTTAAACTTACGTAACAATGCCCCAATTCGTTGAGGCCACGATGGGACTGGGCTGGCAATTGTAGGCCATGTTTCAGTGATTGGGCCGAAGATGCCTACACGACAATCGTTTTTAGTATGCAACCCTGAAAATTTAAGCCGATGCAAGCAGTACTTTCGGTCGTTTAGAATTTGCTTGACCGTCGTAGATGGCCAAACATGTTAAATCTCATACGACTGTAAATGCACAAATTCGGCAAGAGTCCCAACTTTAACAATTGTCGGGTGCTCGAAACATGGTTCGGTATTTCGTAATGTTATACTCGTGTTGAACATGAAGAAACTAATGGCCCAACTAGCCATGATAGCATACTAAACCAATGAGGCCCGCTCGATTAATGCCTTAGATAAGCTCGTTGACCAAAAGGTCATACCGATTAGGGATGTGTAAAGGAATCGAAAACCACCCGGACCGCTTAGAACCGGTGGTTCCTAAGGGTACCGATCTGGTTCCCGCTTTCAATAAATTGGAATTGGTGGGTACCGGTTTGGTTCCTAGTTTCAAGTGTGGACCCGCCCACCCGCCTACCCGGACCGGACTGATAATATAACACGTATTATGTAATTTATAATTGTTAAAAAAAAATGAAAAATCTTAAATTCCTAATTTGAAACTTGCTCATATTATCTCAAACTCTCACTCTCACCTTGGTCTCTCCGTCTCCATCTCTCGACTCCATCGACTCACAGTCGCGCCTCTGGCCATTCATCGCCTCCCTCTCTCACTCTTGGTTGCCTCCATTTGCTTAGCGGGACTGGTTCCATGAACCCATCCAGGAACCGGATCGGATCGGCCGCCCGATTCCCCGGTGGATCCATGGAACCACGTTGATTTTAATTTTTCAGAATCGGCCCTTAATGAGCGGTTCCAGGTTTTAGGGTGGGAACCGCCCACCTGAATGATGCTCACCCCTAATACCGATACACTTGGCCCAGGAAACCCATCGACAAAAATGTTTGAAGAGCTCATTGGTCGTGAGTTTCCAACGGACATGTGGCGACGATTGGTTGACTCGAAATATAAAAGGAACTTGAGGTCTGAATCAAGTAGAATCCAATCGACCAAGAGACAACTATAGCTAAAGGATCGGAAGCAGTTGCAAAGTATCTCGGAAGAAGCGCACCGGTCAGAGGCAGTCAGAGATTCTTGAGAAGGAAAATCACGACGCACAATGGAATAGCTTATATTAAAGATGCAGGAGGAATCAAAGTACACACACGCACATATCTCCAACACACATTGAAGACAGAAGATACCCTACGAGGGAGAGACTCGGAGATCACAAGAAGCCCATCAGATTTTGAAGAAGATGACTGGGATTAGATTTTGCTCAAGTTTGAATCAAACTAGGTTTCTCAGTTCCAGTACTTGTCTTCGATTACAAAAGCTTATACTTTCTATTTGCCCTAAATTTTTATGGAGAATTTTGTCTTTACATTTGGTCATCGAGCAAGTATGGCATCCAAAAATGTAACACGTGTTCTAATTCAACAACTGTTCTTTGCAATTTCCACTATTTGTTGTGCATTGTCTTAGTAAGTCGAAATCTACAAAGCCCTTGATGTTTCGAGGCACATTAGAATATATTTGCTTTTGATCAGAAGTCAGATTTGACGCTTTCCATTAACCATTAATCATTTGGGATCAAGTTTTAATCATTGAACTCATTCGAGTTTTCGGTGATCATAACTTAACAAGAACACATATGATAACTCATTAAACTAGTTTGACGCATGGAATATCCTCCTCTTAAAGTAGCTATTACTTGTAAATGCACACCACCTTCAGCATCCCTCCAATTATTAAGTGCCACTAACTCATTTGCTATTGTAGTTTGAACTAGTCCTACTCCTAAGATTGATTGCCATATTAGTTCGGAGGAGCACTAGGCCGGCCTCTCTTCTTGGCGCAAGAAGTAGACCAAGTCCAAACTGAAGCAAGCGAATGTCTCTCCATCCGCAATCGACATTGGAAGGGTCTAAAGGAAACCACAATTCCAAGAAGAAAGGCATTTTAAAAAACTCCATCTTCTTTGTATTATTATGCTTTGGCGCATTCCTAAATCCCTAAGTTACTCGCCCAACATTGGCCCACACGAGCCGGCCACAAGTGGAAATTTCCTGTCCCTTTCATCGGATGACTCAAAGGACAAAGAGACAAAGCTGCAAAAAAGTGAAAGCATCTTGCCGATCCGAAGAAACCTTGTCAAGTACATAAAATGATGGATCAACAGATTCATATTCTGCAGATGTAGATTGATAAACCATGCTTTGACTTTGCATTAAAGAGTTTTTGAGAGAAATTCTACTTGCCTAGATTCCCTGGTTGCTTGTTAGTAAACCTTGGGGTCTAATTTATATAACCGCAAATTTGAAAAAATCTCCATTGTTGATTCTCAAGCAACCCTCCCATGGCTGACCTCCAAGGCTACATCCTCCTCTTCCTAGTGTGGCTAGTCTCGTTCATCCTAGTCGGAGCCGTGCTGAACGGATACCGAGCCGCCTCTCGTCTCCCTCCGAGCCCCTGGTCCATACCGATTCTAGGCCACCTCCACCTCCTGGCTCCGATCCCCCACCAAGCCCTCCACAAACTCGCCAACCGCTTCGGACCCTTGATCCACATCTGGCTCGGCTCCGTCCCCTGCATCGTCGTCTCCTCTGCCGAGATGGCTAAAGAGTTCCTCAAGACTCACGAGGCCCGCTTCTCCAACAGGCCTTATAGCGCCGCGGTCGATTACCTCACGTACGGGTCGCAGGACTTCTCATTCGCGCCGTACGGGTCGTATTGGAAGTTCATGAAGAAGCTGTGCATGTCGGAGCTCTTGGGAGGTCGGACGCTGGACCTCCTCCTCCCGGTCCGGCGTGAGGAGATCGACCGATTCCTCGCGTCGATGTTGAAGAAGGCCGAGGTAGGAGAAGAAGTGGACGTGGGAGGAGAGCTCATCAAGGTGACCAACCATGTGATTTCGAGGATGACCATGAACACGCGGTGCTCAGACAATGACGACGAGGCCAGCGAGGTGAGGAAGGTGGTTCAGGAGACGGCCGAGCTCACTGGGAAGTTCAATCTGTCAGACTACATCTGGTTCTGCAAGAACTTGGATTTGCAGGGGTTTGGGAAGAGGCTCAAGGAAGTGAGGGACAGGTTCGATGCGATGACGGACAGGATCATCAAAGAGCATGAAGCGGCCAGGAAGATCAGGAACGAGGGAGGGGGGAGCGAAAAGGCCAGAGATTTGCTTGACATTTTGCTTGATATATCAGAGGATGAAAGCTCGGAGATGAGGCTGACCAGGGAAAACATCAAGGCATTCCTCCTGGTAAGACGAACATTTTTTCTTTTGTAATACGAACTTGCATATATCATTTTCAATTTTTTACAGGACATATTTGCGGCGGGGACAGACACGTCGGCAATCACCACGGAATGGGCCCTAGCGGAGCTAATCAACCACCCCGAGGTGCTTGAGAAGGCGAGGCGGGAGATTGACACCGTGGTCGGGAATGCCCGGCTGGTCCAGGAATCGGACATACCCGATCTTCCCTACTTGCAGGCAATAGTAAAAGAGACGCTGAGGCTCCACCCCACGGGGCCACTCATCCTGCGCGAGTCGTCCGAAGCCTGCACTGTGGCAGGCTACGAGATCCCGGCGAAGACCCGGCTCTTTGTCAACGTGTGGGCGATCGGGAGGGATCCCAAACACTGGGAGGACCCCCTGGAGTTCAGGCCGGAGAGGTTTCTGAGAGAAAACAAGGCACAGATGGATGTGAGGGGTCAGCATTTTCAGCTGTTGCCCTTTGGGAGTGGACGGAGAGGGTGTCCTGGAACCTCGCTGGCGCTTCAGGTTGTGCAGACGAGTTTGGCTTGTATGGTTCAGTGTTTCGAGTGGCAGGTGACCGGCAAGGTGGACATGGAGGAGGGGCCAGGGATTACTCTTCCGAGGGCCCGTCCCCTGGTTTGCGTCCCCGTGGCTAGGCTCCATCCGTTCCCGCCGTTTTGATGATCTAGTCGGATCGAATCAAGGAATTGGAATGCACTTTTATGTTTGCTTGTTTTCTCATGAGACTGTTGATTTAGGAATCTGTTTACAGCATACCTCTACCTTGGGTTGCATGCTGCACATGAAATGTTCCGAAATGTGCTGAACAACCTCTAGCAGATTGCGTCAATCGTAAAATTACAAATACGGCATTGACAAGTTATTCAAGTAATACGCATCGTGATTACTTCCGATTATATAGAATTACTTCCGTTGCTTCTCGAGTGTAAATGTCAATGCAGAAATGGATGAGAGAAGTCGACAAGTGTGGTGTTCCAAGATATGTTCCTCACTTCGAGAACGAAGTCAAAGCTACAGCGAAATCAAATTTTTGGATATCATTTGCGTAGATTTCCCATTCAAGAACACAAAGGGATCAACCATTGGTGAGATTTGTGAAGTGTCAACTTTAATTCGAGTCTAGTGGGTATTAGTATTAGAATTAGCAGTACATCCCAGTCAGACTTCCTGGACTACGCCTCAATCCACTCCGGGCCGAGGCTCATTTCCTTGGACGGATTGCTCCAATTTAAGTCCCGATCCAATCCAAATTGAAAACGGACAAATTGGTTTGCTTCGGTTGGAGGGGGAGTATGTCCCCGAGTTAGATTGGCAATTTGGCAACCGATGATGTCTGGTCAAAAATGAGGAAAAGAAAAAAGAAGGGTGAGCAAATCACTTGTAATGCAACGGCTATATCTTTAACATGCACACCATTACCAATGCAAGTGCAAGTTAGTAAATCACTTGTCCGGCCCGTCTACCATAAATATGGAATACGATGAATCGCAATCAATAATTACGTTATTCTTATAAAATTCAACTAGCCCAATTCATGAACGATGTAGTTAAACGAAGTTCTCTAATATCAAACGGCAAATTAAAAGTAATCTTTTCTTTTTCAAAGAAGAAAGTAAAAGGTATTATTATCGCCGGCTCGGATTAAATATCACGAGCTGTCAAATTTCTAGGGTGTTTTGTAGGCATCGTCTACTACTACTATTATTTTTTTGGGGTCATACATCGTCTACTATTTATTCCCGAGTGTTTTGCAGGAACTCTGTGACAATCGCGCATCGCATGGGTGTTAGTACGACGTGGGATGTGGAGGGACGAGACGAACGAGAAAATATTGACACAAGGCGTGGTCCGAAAACAACGCGAAAGTTGCCTGATCTGATCTGTTGCAAGGAATAGTCGGTAGGGGTGAGCAAACTGTGCTGGACCGGACCGGCCGGGTTGGTCCAGTCCTTGAGGGAGGCGGTCCGATCTCCGGTTTCATAGTGGATGGGACTGGATCGGATCGCCCGAAATATATATATATAGAACAAAATTAGAAATTTTTGAAGAATTAATTAACTTAATTTTGTTATCTTTTACTTGACACTTACTCCTCTCCTCTCGCTCGACGCTCGCGACTCCCCTTCGTAACGTAACTTTGCTCTGCGCTTGCTCCTCTCGCCTTCACGTCTCCACTCGCTCCTCTCGTGGTCCCGCCTCTCGCTCGTCGGCATCGTCGCTCTTCTCGCGTCTCGCAGCCACTAGCGCCGTCGACTTGCCGCTTCCTCTCCTTGTCTCCATTCTAATTTAGTCTTTTCTCATTATTTTAGAATTAGTAGTACTCACGTGGATGTACGATGATTATGTGTATGTTTTATTAGGTTGAATGATCGAGATTGAAATTGAAAGTTGTTAGTTTAAATCCAAGAGTTAGATTTCTATAAACAGTTAGTGTTAGCGTCCCACCAGGACCAGACCGGACCGCTAGTCCTAGTCTCGAAAATTTAAAGACCGAGACTACTGATCCGATCCCCGATTTTATATCGGGATCGAACCGATCCGGACCATACACACTCCTAAATTAGTCGGTGTGAAGCACCAAAGACAAAACTGCTGAACCAGCCCCGGTTTGTCATGAGCCCAAAAAGAAAAGAAAAAAGAAAAGAAGAAGGCTGATGTGGATACGGATATACGGGGGCCCACCATGCAAGCTGTATCCCAAAACCTTCTTTGCACCCATTTGACCAAACGATTCAACTTGCCTTATTCGATTCGAAAGTTTCTGATCAAGTCCTGGTAATTAAACAAACAGAAGTAGACAAACTGGTTTTGCTCAAATCTTCGAGCATCAGCTAAGCTGAGTTCCGTTTTTCACTTGCAGCTATCGAGAGGAACGCCGCACAAGCATCGGTTGTGGAAGTACACCGAGTAATCGAAGCTCTGCAACCGCCCGCCCACCGGAATCTCCCCGCACAGCCGGTTGTAGCTCACGTTCAGGTACTGCAGCTCCAGACCCGCCATGGCCTTCGGAATCGACCCATAAATTTTATTATGGTTCATGTCCAGGGACGTCAGGCTCACGTTGAACTCCACCTTCGACAGGTCGAACTCGAACTGGTTCCTGGAGATGTCGATGAAAAACGTGCTCTTGCTCCTCCCGAACACCAGCGACGCGTCCCCTTGAAGCCTGTTCCGGGACAGGTCGAGCTTCCCGAAGTCGACGCCGGCGAAGGTCGCCGGGAGCTCGCCGGAGAGGCTGTTGTGGGAGAGGATGAGGTAGAGGCTGTTCCCCTTGAGGTTGGCGAGGGAAGCCGGAATCTTCCCCGTGAGCTGGTTGCGGTCGAGGCCGACGTAGCCGAGGCCGGGGATGGTGGAGAGGGAGGCGGGGATGCCGCCGGTGAGCTTGTTGAAGGAGAGGTCGAGGGAGGTGAGGTTCTTGAGCTGGCCGAGGAAGGAGGGAATGGGGCCGGTGAGGTTGAGCCAGCTGAGAGTCAAGTAATTCAGGTACCCGAGCTTGGTGAAGGACTTTGGGATCGGGCCAGAGAAGTTGGAGAGCTTGTGGAGGGTGAGGCGTTGGAGGTAGGTGAGGTCGCCGATGGCAGAGGGGATTTGGCCGGGGAGGTCGGAGGCGAGGAAGAAGAGGGAGATGACGCGGTGGGTCTTGTAGTGGCATTTGAGGGAGTACCAGTAGCAGCAGTCGGTGTCCGGGTTCCAGGAGGCGAGGAGGTAGGGGTTGTTGAGGGCGGACTTTATACGGAGGAGGACCTCCTTGTCCTCCGGGTGGCAGAGGATGGCAGAGGCGGGGCGGAGAAGGGAGAGGAGGAGGAGGAGGGGGAGGTGGTTGGGAGACATGGCGGAAGGCGGTGGTGGTGAGTTTTGGACGAGTGAGGAAGGAGGCGTTGGAGAGTTGTGCTTTATAGGAGCAAGTTGTTTGTGGCAACTGGGGAAGGGGTTTTTGGTTTTGGACTCATATAAAGATCATTTCTACTTTTAATTTTCTAGTGATTTATTTTAGCTGTAAATTTGAGAAATTTATATTTTGGCTATTATCTAATTTGAAACGCAAGTAAATATATGGATTTTTTTTTTCATTATTTTCGAAACTTAAAATAACTTGCTTCATTTTCAATTTCTATAGTGAAAATTATAAATAATGGATAAAAACTATTTGTCCAAAACAGGTCAATTAATTCGTAAGCCGTCTTCGTCTTGATAGAAAATGAAATGAATACTTATAAAATCTATTTATTTATTTATTTTTTTGTTTTTGCTGAAACAGAGTCTTGCCAAAACTTGGTTCGATTCAATTTTGTGCGTGGAGGAAGCCAATGATAGACCTAACCCTAAGCTCGAAATTTGACCCTTCTCCAATTAGCATCAACCGCCACAAGAAAAAATATCGGTCTATAACATTTGATGTCTCCCGTGTAATTCTCAAAATCTTTGACACGATTCTGTTGAAAAATCAGAAACTCTTGTGACAATATTTTTTGCTACAACTACGAAATTAGTCACTAAAAGTTAACAAAATGCGATACTGCTGTTGTGCTGGTCTAGTGGATTAGAACTTGGTTTGAAAAGTCAAAGGTCATAGGTTTAATTCTTCACTATTCATCCTCGCTCTCAAGAAATCTTGATTGGTCAACAAGGTTGGGATGGGCTTATGTGTAGCTTTCTTGTCCCTCGCACATTAAAAATGCTAATGCCACGTCACCCACACCTACATTTTCGAAGCCGCATATCCATTAACACGTGAAAACTTATCTTCTGCGCACAAAATGGATCATCATACGTAGAAAAGTTCTAGCCACCCTCCCACCACCGCCATTCACTTACAGATATCTAGAGGAGCACCGCACAAGCGCCGGTTATCGAAATACACCGAGGCTCTACAACCTCTGGCGCTCTCCCACCGGAATCCACCCGGACAGCCTGTTGTAGCTCACATTCATGTACTGCAGCAGCGGGCCCTTCATTGCTCCGAAAATCTTGTTATGGTTGATGTCCAGCCACGTAATGCTCTGCCTCAGCTCCACCTTCGACAGGTTGAGTTCAAACAGGATCCCTCGGGATGTCGATGTAGTCGTTCGTCTTGTTTGCCCCGAACAGCAGCGACGTGTCTCCCTGGAGCCTGTTCCAGGACAGGTCGAGCTTCCCGAAGTCGACCCCGGTGAAGTTTGCCGGGACCTCGCCGTAGAGGTTGTTGTGGGAGAGGAGGAGGTACATGTTCTTCCCCCTGAGGTTGGCGAGAGAAGCCGGGAATACTCTTTCAAGGGCTCGTCCCTGATTTGCGTCCCCGTGGCTAGGTTCGATCCGTTCCCGTCGTTTTGATGATCTAGTCGGATCGAATTAAGAAATTGTGACCCCCTTGATGTTCGCTTGTTTTCCTGTGACATTGTTGGTTTAGGAATTTGTTTACAGCATACCTGGGGGTTGCATGCTGCACATCAAATGCTCTGAAATGTCCTGGACAACCTCTAGCATATTGGGTCGGTGTATCGTGAATTACAACTTGCATATATAGCATTTCCTAAGTCTATGTTTACAACTTGCAAAGGTTGCCTATAAAATCTGCATGCTCATTCCTTCCAATTTTTGAGATTTGGGACATTTGTAGGTTTAACATTCAATTTGTGTCTAGTGGGTATTAGTATCACTATATGCACTACGTTCCAGTTAGATTTCCTGGACTACGCCTCAATCCACTTCGGGCCTAGGGTTATTTCCTTGGACGGATGGACCCCATTCAAGCCCCAATTCAATCCAAATTGAAAAGGGGCAAATTGGTTTGCTTCGGTTGTAGGGGGTATGTGTAAATTCCCTGAATTAGATTGGCAATTTGGCATCGGTGTCCGGTCTAAAGTGAGAAAAGGAAAAGAAAAAAAAAGAATGGTAAGTAATTCACTTAGTGATGCATCACGTAAGACGCACCTCATTACCAATGCAAGTTAGTAATCACTTGATAGATGCGAGAAGCGCCGAATCGCAATTGATAATAACGTCATTCTCGTAAAATTCAACGAGCCCGATTCATGCACAACTTATCTAATTTCTGAGGGTCGGAATTAGGCGGGGCCGATGGAATCGGTACAACAATGGGGATTGTGGAGTTCACTTGGTCAAGGGAACATCCAATTTAAACCCAAGGCAAAGCATGTTCTTTACCTCACGCCACACACATGGGCTGTTGTACAAATTATTCCTGAGTGTTTGCAGTAACTCTGTGACAATCACGCGTAATCCTGGGCTGTTTGTACGACGTGGGGTAGGGAGTGGAGGGACCAAGTGAACGAGAAAATAATCGACAGAAGGCGTGGTCCGAAAACAACGCGAAAGTCGTCTGTTCTGATCTGATCTGATCCGATCCCATCTGATCTGCTGAAAGGAGGTGAGGAGCCCCAAAAACAAAACTGCTGAACCAGCCCCTTTGTTTGTGAACCCAAAAGAGAAAAAGAAGAAGGCTGACATGGATATACGGGGGCCCACCATGCAAGCTGTTAGCTGTATACCAAAAACCTTCTCAGCACCATGAGAGAAATAAGCACCCATTTGACCGAGCACTCAACTTGCCTTATTAGTTTGACTTTGACCCTTGACCGCCCATGTTATCTTGTCTACAGCCCCCACTGACGACGAGCAGGGTAGTCCAAATCTTGAAGGAACGTGGTTTTCCCATTTTATATAGGGAAAGCTCGAAGGAGCATGTTGGAGTGGACTGCACGAGTTTGAACGAGATGGAGTTTTGATTCCGCCTTGCATTATACTAGGAATTTAGAGGTGAATAGCTAGCAAGAGTGTGCTTAACGTGTTTAGTTGATCCGTGACTTGCTAACATGTTAAGCTATATTGCGTGACAAGGCAGTCAATCATTCCTTTTATAGGTTTAGGATTTGAACTCTCCTTTTCCATAAAAACACTCGAGTTGCATCGGGGGGAATCCCAGTAATGTCATCATCTTTGATTTTGTGGACGAGGCTGTTAATTTGAGGTCATAGAGTTCAATAAAAGAACAACAAACTCGCGTTGTTTTGCATTGCAAAATACGTCAGCTTGAAACATGACAACCACTCACGTGGAGTTATTGCACTAAGGCCTTGAAAGATACATCGGGATTCAAAAGGCAGTCCTTTACTTTTCCGATCAAAGCATGGTAATTGAAATAACATAAGTTTACCAACTGGTTTACTCAAATCTTCGAGCATCAGCGAAGCTCTGCTCTGCTCTGTTTCTCACTTGCAGCTGTCAAGAGGAGCACCGCACAGGCACCGGTTGTGGAAGTACACCGAGTAATCGAAGCCCTGCAGCCGCCCACCCACCGGAATCTCCCCGCACAGCCGGTTGTAGCTCACGTTCAGGTACTGCAGCTCCAGACCCGCCATGGCCTTCGGAATCGACCCATATATCTTATTATGGTTCACGTCCAGCCACGTCAGGCTCTTGTTAAACTCCACCTTCGACAGGTTGAACTCGAACTGGTTCCTCGAGATGTCGATGGAGGACGTGCTCTTGCTCTTCCCGAACAGCAGTGACACGTCCCCTTGAAGCCTGTTCCGGGACAGGTCGAGCTTCCCGAAGTCGACGCCGGCGAAGGTCGCCGGGAGCTCGCCGGAGAGGCTGTCGTGGGAGAGGATGAGGTAGAGGTTGTTCCCCTTGAGGTTGGCGAGGGAAGCCGGAATGATGTAGAACGGATCGCGTTTAATTATCTTGAAGATTACGATCGCCGACACTCGGGAAATTCTCACTAATTCGGGTCGACATCATTTGGATAGGTTTCCGGCAGTTTTCTTTTTAGGGAAATTTTGAATATTTACATTATTTGCATTATTTGAATTGTATTCTTTTAGATTAGATTAGATATGATTTAGTTATGTTATCTTTAGTAATTATGTTTCATAAAGGAGTCATTTGCTATATATTGGACATCCGTTTTGTAATTGAAAAAAAGTTATCATTAATCAAATTGCTGAATTCCTTTGGAATTGCTTCGAGCTCTCGTTCGAGTATCGCTTCTTTCTGCGTCATTTGGTATCAAAGCAGGCATCTCCTGTGATGATGGTCAATAACGCGAACGTTAATCTCCCTGTTGCTGAGGGCCGTGAAAGCGAGCCTATTACACGGGCTGAGTTCACCCAGTTCGTGGATCAAACCGATCGTAGGTTTCAAAAAATCCTTGAGGCCATACAGCGTTTATCCACAAATCCCGCACTTGGCGTTCTTCCAGCCGATCGACTTCCTGTCGGTCGTGATCCCGAAGTTGTTGTGGACCGTGGGGCCAATATCCGACATAGACGGGTAGACTATGTCGAAGACTCTGAAAACGAAGATGAGGAAGATTTCCTAGACGTGCCTATTCGAAGAGGACGGCAGAATGGAGGATTCCAAGATGATCGTGTCCGTGGAGGTCGGCGCTACGGAGGATATCAGCGGGATCCGGAGCAATATCAGTTAAAGGTAGATCTACCAACCTTCAAAGGGAATTTGAATATCGAAGATTTCCTGGATTGGCTATGGGAAGTTGAAAAATTCTTTGACGCCATGGAGATTGAAGAGGATCGATAAGTTAAGTTAGTTGCGTACAAAATGAAGGGTGGTGCTTCGGCTTGGTGGGAGTAAACGCAATGAACTCGATGTCGACAAGGAAAGGCTCCTGTCCGAACGTGGAATCGCATGAAACAGATGCTGAAATCATGATTTCTTCCCACTGATTATGAGCAACTGTTGTTTCAGCAATTTCAGAATTGCAAGCAAACGAACCGAACAATCCAAGCCTATACGGAAGAGTTCCACCGAATTTCCGCCCGCAACAACCTAGGTGAATCGGAAGCGCAACAAACTGCTAGGTACATAAACGGCTTGCGACTGAATATTCAAGATCGTGTTTCTTTGCATCGTGTATTTTCGGTTGAAGATGCCCAAGAGATGGCAAAAATCGAGATGCAGTTGGAGAGGACTACCCCTAGTACTCGTGGAAGCCATTATTCAGGTCGTGGATCCTTCGGAAAGGGAAGCAGATTGATACTTCAGGTTCCTCAAGTCAGCAAACCGGTGATACCAATCGAGCGCCGGGAGGTGTTGCTGGGATGCCTAAGGAACCGATCGCGACAAATAACAGTGCTCCGGACGTCCAGAATCCTTATGCCAAGCCGCAACCGATCAGGTGCTATAAGTGTAACGAATTGGGCCATCGTTCGAGCGATTGTCCTCGTCGGAGAATGGTCAATATCGTTGAGCATGAAGAGGAGGAGTATGAGGAAGATTGGGTGGACGAAGAAGAAGTGGAAGATGAGGCAGGGGAGGAAGTGAATTGTGTTGTTCGTCGTTTATTACTTGCTCCACGGATAGAGACACCCAGAGAAATCAGCTTTTCCGTGCTCGTTGTACTGTAAACGGCAAGGTATGCGATGTTATAATTGACAGCGGGAGTTGCGAGTCAAAGGCTTTAGTGGACCACTTACAGTTGAAGACGGAGCCACATTCCGCGCCTTATACAATCGGGTGGATTCGCAAAGGACCTGAGCTTAAGGTAACGCATGTATGTCGTTTACCTATTGCTATTGGAAAGTCGTATCAGGATACTATTATGTACGATGTTGTAGAGATGGATGCATGTCATGTGTTATTAGGGCGACCATGGCAGTATGACTTGGATATTACACATCGAGCTAGGGAGAACACGTATTCTTTTATATGGAATAAAATCAAAATTACATTGAAGCCAAGGGGTGATACTCCCCAGGCCCCAAAGAAATAGGGTTCTAGTTCTGGTGTTGTGCAAAGTGCAGGAGTTATGTTGAATATTCGTAAACGTGAAGGGATGTACATGCTTGTAGAGAAGAGTGACAAACAGACCGTGATTCGTATTCTTGAAACCCTTAAGCCTTTGCTAAAGGCGTTCTGTGATGTAATGCCGGATGATTTACCTGGCGGATTACCTCATATGAGGGATATCCAGCATGAGATTGACTTTCTACCAGGTGCCAATCTCCCTAATCTGCCGTATTACCGACTGAATCCAAAGAAGAACCAGATTTTACAAGAGCAGGTGGGAGAGCTCCTCCGCAAAGGTTTCTTACGCGAGAGCAAAAGTCCTTGTGCCGTACCTGCACTTCTCACGCCGAAGAAAGATGGAAGTATGCGTATGTGCGTTGACAGCTGTGCCATTAATCGGATAACTGTCAAGTACAGGTTTCCAATTCCCCGGCTTGATGATATGCTGGATAGACTTGCTGGATCACGGGTCTTTACGAAGATCGACCTTCGAAGCGGCTACCACCAAGTTCGCATCCGTCCAAGCGACGAGTGAAAAACAGCCTTTAAAACGAGTGCAGGTTTGTACGAATGGCTTGTCATGTCGTTTGGACTCACTAACGCGTCTAGTACTTTTATGGGTTTGATGACTCAGGTACTCAAACCTTTTATTGGCAAGTTCGTGGTTGTTTTCTTCGATGATATTCTCATTTATAGTCCGGACGAACGACAGCACTTAGAGCACTTGAGGGATGTTCTGCTGACCTTGCAGAAAAATCAGTTATTTATTAATTTGAAGAAGTACAGCTTCATGACCGAGCGACTTCTTTTCTTGGGTTTTATTGTTGGAGCGGATGGTCTCCATGTTGATGCAGAAGAGGTGGCAGTAATCCGCGATTGGCCAGTTCCACAGAATGTTGGCGAGGCTCGAAGTTTCCATGGCCTTGCGACGTTCTAGTGACGTTCTATTAGAGATTTCAGTACAATCATGGTCCTGATGACTGATTGCTTAAAGAAAGGCAAATTTCATTAAGGGTGATGAAGCTTCGGCCAGTTTTAAGCTTATCAAAGAAAAGCTCTCAACAGCCCCGGTATTGATGCTTCTAGATTTTGAGAAAGTGTTCGAATTGGACTGTGATGCTTCGGGTATTGGAATCGGCGTTGTTCTTTCCCAAGAAGGTAAGCCTATTGCCTTTTTTAGTGAGAAACTTAATGAAGTTCGTCGACGGTGGTCTATGTATGAGCAAGAGTTTTATGCTGTAGTGCGCGCTATAAAGCACTGGCAGTCCTATCTTTATCAGCAAGAGTTTGTCCTTAATACCGACCATCGAGCTCTTAAATACATCAAGAGTCGGAAGCATTTGAATAGGATGCATGCACGATGGGTTTCCGTTTTGGAGCAGTTTAATTTTGTGCTTCGTCATAAGGAAGGCCGTTTAAATAAAGTGGCGGATGCACTCAGTCGACGTATGTTGACACCTAATTCTATCGGCCTTGTACTTTATTTTTTTTTCGTAAAATAGAATAGGCCGAGTCATGTAAATACGATTATTGTGCTTACACAAAAAAAAAAAAAGAAGAAGAAAAGAAAAGAAAAGAAAACAAAGAAAACAAAGCGAAACAAGACATATCAGATCAAGCGAGCCTAATGCTAGACCCACGTCGACAGCCCGGCTCTCATTTTCTTTTTCCCTCCCGTTTTTCTTTTCTTACCTCATGGCCCGTTTTATTTCTTTTCCTCGTTTCGGGTCACACAGTCCCTTCCTTTGTTTTTGTTCTTCCGTTTGACTTCACCAAGCGAGACAAAAGGAAAAGAAAACGACGACGCCACAATTAGAAACAAGAGGACCGCTGCAAAAAAAATTTGCACAAAGAGAATATCTGGAGAATATCTGCAGCAGAGGGTAATGTTATCTACGGCAGAGAATAAGACCAAGTTGCAAAGCCATATCGCGAAAGAATATGCAGGGCTAGATGGCGTGAAAATTGGTTGCCAAGTTCAACTGAAAGGACTAGAACGGATAAGATTTGCAGCGGAAAATATCTGAGGATATTTGGGAATATCAGCTACAGCTACAATAGGAGATAATATCTACAGCAGGAGATGATATCTGCAGCAGAGAATCTCTGCAGCAGAGGGCAATATTTACAGCAGAAATTGCAAGTGCAAGTTGTAGCTGATTTGAGCTAGTTCTCGAGAGAAGCTGCAGAGCTAACAACGCCGCTGAGTACGCTGCACCAGGGAATTTCGGTTGAAAGGACAGACGAGCACAGTACCTGAGGCAGGAAGGATGATGATCGAAGATCCAGAAGCAAGTTGCAAAAGATCTCGAGTTGCAACTTGGTCCAGCCTATCCCTAAGGAGCCGCAAGCCACTAGATTGGCTACCAAGAGAGTTGGATGGGACTTGCAGCAGGAGAATTTCGGCTTCAATAGAAAAGAATGATGACCAAGATCAAGATACAAGTTGGAGCTGATGTGATGTTGATTTGAGTGGCTGTGCAAGTGGGAACAGCAGAGAATTTCAGTTGTGCAGAGCATAATATCTAGCAGAGAGTTTCAGCTACAGCAAAGAAGGATGATGGTCGAGAATCAAGCTGGAGCAGAGGAATTTGCAGCCAAAATATCTGCTGCGAAAGGAATTTGCAGAGCTAGTTGGCATGAAGATTGTCTGTCAAGTTCGGCCAAAGACTAGAGTGGAAGGATGTTTGCAACGGAGGATGCCTGTTGCAGCAGAGAAATATTATCTGCAGTAGAGGATAAGGCCAAGTTGTAATTTGCTTCAGCTTGTTCCCTAGGAGCAGAACACTTAGGACAAAAAGAATGATGACCAGAAGCAAGTTGAGGCCACAAGTTGGAACTGATTGGCTCTTAGAGATGATTTGGGCAACTGCCCAAGAAAAATCAGCAGAGAACTTGAGCATAAGAATCAGAAGATCACAGGGGATAACATCTGCAACTGCGGATCTGATTTGCAGCAGAGAATGATGGCTAAACATAGCCAAGTTAGAGCTAATGTATGCGGCTCTCAAGGCTCGATTGCAGGAAATTCTTGGAGGCTGATCTGGACGGCTGTGCAAGGCTATGAACAGCAGAATATCTGCAGTAGAGGGGGAGGATTTCGATGCAGCAAAGGCTAGTTCCCGAGAGAGATGAGGACAAAGGCTTGAGTTAGCTTGGGCGGCACAACTGGAAGGGAATAAAAGAGGAAGATGCAGAGCTGGGGTTCACCCTCTCGGCAACGGAAAATAACAAAAAACATGCAGAGAGAGGTTTTAAAAAAGAAGAAGAGAACCGAGACTATAAGGGAGGATCGTGAACAAGGAAGTCTTCTACGGTCGGCTGCCCAGTTCAATACCGTCGTTGTCGTTCAAGCCTTTAATAGGTGTGTAGTTTTCACAAAAGCTTGGTGCTTAGTATTCAAGCACTCGGGTTCGCCGGGCCCAGATTCTTGGTTCCCTCGGTCCGGCGAACTCAAATTCAAGTTGATGTTGTAGTTTGATCAATGTGGATTTTGTTCATACCATGTTCATAGTCGTAGGTTGTACTTTTGTCTTGTTAATGGGTTGGTTTCGAATTTTTCTTCCCGTTTTACTGCTGCAAATATGCTGGTCGTGTAGTTTGGTTTATTTCTTTTTCTGTCTTTTCTGTTTTGGTGCTGCATATCCATTGATCAGCCTGGTTTTGTTTGTTTTTATTCGGTTCTACTGCTGCAAATGGGTTAATGACTGGTCATGTAATCAGTAGAACCTTCCCGCATAGCATGCTTCGTGATGATTGTTTAGCGCGCATGCCTAGCCCTTTCTCCAAACGAACCGACCGACGCTTTGAAAACTACGTATTATCTAGTTTCGTTTGGTCCGAATGCTTTCTCTCTAGTAAAGTGCAAGTGAAAGATTCTCGAGTTTGAATCAAGTCATTGAACCCATTCACCTCTTGGATTCGAACCCAAGTTTCATGAAACGTAAAAAAAAACCGCTTCTTTGGGGCGAATTTTTGTCGTGACGTTGCTTGATCTGACTGCTGTTATTTGGTTCAAACCATTCTGCGTGCATTGTAGTTTGTATCTATATTCAAGTTTGCTGCTTGCGATGGCTGAGGTTCAAGATATGCAGTCATAAAAACACTCCGTAAGACCGTTTTGAATAAACTCTCTTAAGTGCAATTGTTTAAGGAAAAGACTTCGAAAAAAAGAACCACTTTTGTTTCTAATCTAACGTCACTTTGTAATTCATACTTGACCTTCCTTTTATGTCCCTGTTCCGCTAAGAAAAATGAGTGTAGATGTAAAAGCGCGTTTTCTCATAAAAAAGAAAAAAAGGGGGACGAATATTTCGGAAAAATCAAACAAATATTTGCGTTTTAGCATTTTTTTTTCCTTTTTTTAGTCGTTATTTTGCGCAGGGGTGACCGATGTCCATTTCGGTCTATTTCGTTATGTATGCTACCATGTTTCATGTTTGATTATTCGAGTTTGTAATCTATTTTGACTGGCATGTGTCTATCTATTTATTTCTTTTCTCGTAAATAAATAGCCGTTTTAAATTTTTGACTGCTTGGTTTTCGTTTTGCGTCTCGTTAAAATTGCTTGAGATTCCTTTTCCGTCAAGCTTTTTCTTTTCTTTTCTCTTCTTTCCTTAGCGTTAGCCTTAGGATTAAATAGATAATTGCATGCAAAAGACAAAAATAAAATAAAATCATACCTGGTCATCTAGCACGGGTTAGACATCTTCGAGACTTGAGTAAATAAACAAGATGCGTGGTCGTTTTAGGATAAATTAATTGGTTAGGTACCGAAAGGGCACTAGTTAGGTAATTAGCGTAAATAAGTCCCTGAACTTAGATGCTCTGGTTGCGTAGAAATTGAGGTAATACTCCCGTATCTCGATTGGTTTCTAGCCGACCCCAAAGGCTAGTGGCGACTCTTGATGGTTTAGAATGTTAAATCACAAAAAGAATTCCAATGTCGCGCGAGGTAATATTTGGGAGAATTTGCGCCTAAACTTATAGGTAATACCTCTAAACCTAAACTATCCTCGGGAGGGGAAAGTATAGGTCGTGACAGTGTGCTACGACACTCGTAACCATGCGCACTGATGTTGTTGGTTTTGATCAACTTTGTTCTCTTTATCCTGAAGATGATGATTTTGGTGTTATATGGGAGAAGTGTTCTGAAGCAGGTTCCCATGGCAATATGATAATTCAGGATAGGTTCTTGTTTTTCGGCAATAGACTATGCATTCCTCGTTGTTCTTTGCGGGAACAACTCATTCGGGAGCTTCATGGTGGTACCCTTGGCGGACATTTGGGACGTGATAAAACTGTGGCCTTAGTGGAGGAACGGTACTATTGGCCGCAACTGAAGCGCGACGTGGGACGATTTGTTAGTAAGTGCTACATTTGTCAGACGGCTAAGGGCCATTCTCAGAACACTGGCCTTTATACTCCTTTGCCTGTTCCTTCTGGTCCGTGGGTGGATATTTAGATGGATTTCATGTTGGGACTTCCTCGCACCCAACGAGGTGTGGATTTTGTATTCGTGGTAGTTGACAGGTTTTCTAAGATGGCGCACTTTATTCATTGCAAGAAAACTTCGGATGCTTCACATGTGGCAAGTTTTTTTTTTTTCGTGAGGTAGTCCGCCTTCATGGTGTCCCAAAGACAATAACTTCTGATCGTGACACGAAATTCCTCAGCCATTTTTGGCGTACTTTATGGCGTTTGTTTGGGACTGATTTAAAATATAGCAGCTCTTTTCATCCCCAAACAGACGGTCAGACGGAAGTTGTGAAACGTATTATGGCGGCTATCATTCGATGCCTCTGTAGTGATGTGCCTAAGCAGTGTGATCGGTATCTTGCTCCTGCTGAGTTCGCCTTCAACAACACTATTAACCGTTCCACTGGAAAATCTCCTTTTGAGGTCATGTGTGGGCGTACTCCGCAGCATACTTTCGATTTGGTTCTCTTGCCCAAGATTCCTGGCTATAGTGCCACGGCAGAGCATCTAGAGACCAGAATTCAGGAAGTCCAAGCAGATGTTGCTCGCCAATTGGCTGCTTCGAATTCCAAGTATAAGGAAGATGCTGATAAACAGCGCCGTTCGAAATTTTTTGAAGTGGGCAATGAGGTCATGGTTTTCCTGCGAAAGGAGCGCTTTCCTGTTGGCACCTATAATAAGCTGAAGCACAAAAAGGTTGGTCTTTGCCGAATCTTGAAGAAGATCGACGACAATGCTTATGTTGTTGACCTTCCTGTTGATCTCAACATTTATCCTACGTTCAATGTGGTAGACCTATTCGAGTATCATCCTCCCGATACTCCTCTTTATCCTACTACTAACTCGAGGACGAGTTCTCTTGAAGAGGAGGAGATTGATGTAGAACGGATCGCGTTTAATTATCTTGAAGATTACGATCGCCGACACTCAGGGAATTCTCACTGAATTCGGGTCGACATTGTTTGGATAGGTTTCCGGCAGTTTTCTTTTTAGGGAAATTTCGAATATTTACATTATTTGAATTATTTGAATTGCATTCTTTTAGATTAGATTAGATATGATTTGGTTATGTTATCTTTAGTAATTCTGTTTCCTAAAAGAGTCATTTGCTATATATTGGACATCCGTTTTGTAATCGAAAAAAAGTTATCATTAATCAAATTGCTGAATTCCTTTGGAATTGCTTCGAGCTTTCGTTCGAGTATGGCTTCTTTCTGCGCCACGGAATCTTCCCGGTGAGCTGGTTACGGTCGAGGCCGACGTAGCCGAGGCCGGGGATGGTGGAGAGGGAGGCTGGGATGCCTCCGGTGAGCTTGTTGAAGGAGAGGTTGAGGTAGGTGAGGTTCTTGAGCTGACCGACGAAGGAAGGGATTGGGCCGGTGAGGTTGAGCCAGTCGAGTCTCAAGAAATCCAGGTACTTGAGCTTGGTGAGGGACTTTGGGATTGGACCGGAGAAGTTAGAGAGCTTGTGGAGGGTGAGGTCTTGGAGGTAGGTGAGATCGCCGATGGTGGAGGGGAATTGGCCGGGGAGGTCGGAGGCGAGGAAGAAGAGAGAGATGACGCGGTGGGTCTTGTAGTGGCACTTGAGGCAGTACCAGTAGCAGCAGTTGGTGTCCAGGTTCCAGGAGGCGAGGAGGTAGGGGTTGTTGAGGGCGGACTTTATACGGAGGAGGACCTCCTTGTCCTCCGGGTGGTAGAGGACGGCGGAGGCGGGGATGAGGAGGAGGAGGAGGAGGAGGAGGAGGCGGCAGGCAGGGGACATTGTTGAAGGTGGTTGCGGTGGTGATGAGTTTTGGATGAGTGAGGAAGGAGGAGGCGTGGAGAGTTGTATTTATAGGAGGAAGTTGTGTGTGGCAACTGGGGGAGGGTTCTTTGGTTTTGGACTCATTTAAGATCATTTCTACTTTTAATTTTCTTTTGTAAATTTGGCGAATTTATACTTTGACTATTATTGACACATAAAAATAGTGAACTTAAAATACCTTATCTTATTTGTTAATTTTGAGTGAAATTATAAGTTCAAATTACATGTATAAAATCATCCGCGTAAAACAGGCTAATTGCCTATTCATATTGATGTCAAACGAAATCACTACTTAAGAAATCCAATAAATTTGCTATGGCTTGATTTGATTTTGGTACACTAATTCCATAGTTTCTTCTATATATCTTCACAGATGATTTTCTAAAAAGCAAAGTATACGCCCTTTTTCCCCTTTTTTCAGTTCTATAGAAGAATTGCTTATGAAATTACTATTCTTTGTTTTAATATTCGAATCATTAGCATTAGTTAAAGCAAATCTTATCAGTTGGCCGATGCGTTGAACACAACTTTAAAGTAAGAGCCATTATGGATATGGGAACCACCGCTCATCACGTCTCAAATGCTTAGGATCCACTTTGCCATACACAGAGGTTCGACTCAAGATCACCTATTATATTATTATTATTATTATTATTATTATTTTGCGGTTCATGCTAAGTTAGGATCGTGGTGATGGACGGTAAGAAAGCGAAAGTGAATTAACATTTCGGCAGAGGAAAAGGGAAAGGTCTACTGTCATTGAGAGAGAACTTTGATTAGATATTTAGATTGAGAATATAAAAAGTACAAAGGATTCGGGAGATGGCCAGAGGTTTACTGGCGTAATATAAGTGAAGATTCACACCTAATGACAAAGTTAACGGAAAGTGTACGTGTAGTTTAGTTGGCGCCGCTTGGACCAGTCAAGGACCAAGGCTATCTCTCCTCGAACCATGTGTCATTTCTCCACGTGGTTCCGGCACATATAAGAAGCGACCAATGAAGGGAGGCCTACGCCGGCACTCAAGATTTGTCCACGTGTCGTTATCTTTTTTGTTGAGGACCCTCCGCAGAGTCTCTACTGAATTTTGTTTTGAAGTAATTAAAGGAATGACTAAGTCATTTCAGCAAGCATTAAGGTTCTTGCACCCACCTTCTCTCCAATGTATTATTTTTCTTCGTTTTCAACGACGCCATAGTAGAATAACATTTGGACGAAAGGAAATTGTTTGGGTACTTAATTGAACCCATTAAAATTTACAAATGACATTTTATATTCTACAAATGCTCAATAATCGAGTCAAATTAGTTGAAAATTAACATGATGTTGTACATTAGGCAAGTTCAGAGACTCATGTGATGTGGATCGTTGCGGAAGTTGATCGTTCTACGAAGATTTAGGAATTGCGAATTTGCTGACCTCGACCCCCAATCGAACCTGTGATTGGTTATCTCGGTATGAATGCGACCTGTTGACGAACTTGTGTCAACCAATCAACGCTATAACGTCACGAACAAGAAAATTCGCTATCTTGCTCGATAAGTTGAATTCGATCGCCACAAGGGAGCCTTGATAAGATCTAGTCCTCAAGAGAACTCAAAGAAGAAAACCTCCCTGTACTTCAGATAGTCAAATCAAATGCGTCACGAATTAACAGTTAGCATAGGACCGTGGCTGCAGGAAATGGTCATAAAACCTCGATCACTTGGCATCACTAGCCACTCTGTCCTTCAAGGATCGCAAAGGGGCTGTTCTTTGTGGAAACTTGTTTAAAGAGACTTCTTCCAACCTTCATGACAAAGACGGTAAGTCGGCTAATGTCTCTCAGATAAAAGGGCTGATTGAGAAGTTGGTTATGCGGAAAAATGACTTCTGATTTTGGGAATCTGAATACGTTTGAGCAAGGACAATGCACTGCAAAAAGGCACTTGTGCCCGCCCTAATAATTAGTCTAAATGAGGTACAAAGCGATGGCCACTTGAAGGAGAGGGGGAAGTTGCATCCCTTTGGGAAGACTAACCTTTCAGAGTTTGACAGAAACGGAAGATTGAAAAGAGTTGCAGGGAACGAACTTGATAGAAGAAAAATGTACTAAGCACCCCTCTAATGTTTGACTTTGTCAAGGGCGAAAATAACAATTGAAAATGGATACCACCGGTTACCTATCACATATCACACAAAAGAACGAAACTTTAAGTCCCGATTCGAATATGAAGGTCGAACACATTCGGTCATTTACAGGCAGGGCCATCATTGAAATTACTTTCTTAGAAGGCTGGAGCTCGGATCGGAATAAACCGGGGCAGATGAAGGCATTGGCGGATTGCATTTAGCTAATCGTCTATTCTTAAACCACCCTGATGATAAGCAGGCAAGACTCAGGCTGTGAGCCTAAACACATCCATGAAACCTATCTCTATTCAGTCTCATTGAACAGACTAAGGCCATTAGCTAGATCCCTGCACAAAGTATTCATTGGCCTGAGTTCTAGAATGCTGACTCTAAATTTTCACTGCGGTCCAATCATCTTCTTGCGTCCACATTTTAATGAAATCAGGAAATCAAGCCTCGAACCACACACCATTCAAAGTCTCTGCGCAACCATCACGGGAAGGTGTGACCAACACTCCTCGAAGAAACTAGCCATTCGATACTCGAACTAACATGAACAGACGAAAGTCTAACCAAACTTCAACGACCATCACAGGAAGGGCACAAGTTTTGCCGACGCGAACCGAAACCATCCCGACATCAGACGGACAAGAGCAAGAACGAAGATCAGCAGTTCAATGGGTGTTGGATTGCGTACTTGATCGGGCGGTGGAGAGCAGGGGCAGTCGCAGCACGGCTTCCTCCGTCTCAATCGGATCCGACCTTAGTATCTACAAAACCAAGGTCGAACAAACATCTCCGTCAATTGCGATGAGTACGAAGGAATGATTCTCGAAAAACAAGTACGAGAGAGAGAGAGATACTAAGGTATCCACTTATTGCATCCAAAATCTGATCAGCACAAAAGCCATAGCGTGCAGGATGCCTAGTCAATTATTGGTTGGCTGTAATATAATGCGAACAATGTCTGTAATTAAATCAACTCAAAATTACTAGAGAAGTAAAGGATGAACAATAAAAAAAAGCACCATAGGTTTACGTGGATCAGTCTTGGTGTCACTACCTACTCTATTGGAAGAGCCAGCTACGAATTATCCTCTGAATAATCAAAGAATTATTTAGTGACGTTCTCTTACACATTGGAGTATTTACCAAACCTAAATGACCCCGAATCTCATATGTTTACAGATAAAACAACTCAATTAGGTGCAGAACAAAATCCACCGTGTCAAGAAGTCCAATTCTTGGTCAACCGGTCAATCTTGAATGGTTTTGTTATCTTTCAACAAATTGATTGGACTCAAAATCGAGACATAATTAAACATAGTCAAATCATATACTTTGAGACACCTCTCTATGGCGCTGCTAAAGAGCGGATGAACAGAATTACACTGTTCCAAAACAGAAGGGACTAGCATTCATTTGGCATATAGGTTCAACAATCTTAGAATAATTCATCGAATAAGTCTCAAAGTTGAATGAACTAACTGAAGCAATTAATGCTTCTTAATCAAATCTCCCCGTCCCAGAGCCCTTCGGCAGACTTGTAAGGACCATCCGGGGATACAAATTGAAGCCCGGGGAATCCTTTCTTTTGTGGAATTTGACTAATTTTGTCCAATTCGTCAGGGCTCAAGCTCCAGTGGAATATGTCAAGGTTCTCTTTCATCCTCTCTGTGTTGAAGCTTTTCACTAGCACACTGACTCCTTGTTCATGGGCCCATCTTAGACAAACCTTCATGCAAACCAATAATATAAGCCAAAATATGAGCTTAACGGTGTATTAAACGCATTCTGATATGTAAATAGCAAAGAGTAAACCTGCTTACAAACTTACACAGATAATAAACAGAGAGATGTTAACAGAGATGAGTAATGTTCTAGCATTTCACTTAGTTCTAGCTTTAAGTGTTGGACCATGGTCAACTCATCCGAATCTCCGACAGTGCGATGGAGTGATCTAATATTAAGGAATTGTTGTGTGTTGTATAGGAAGCTTGTACTGGTGGTAAAATATTAAATAATATGAAAAATAAGAGTTGTTGGAAATTTGTTGGAAAAGATGAGAAAAAAAAAATTGTCAGAGGCGTGTAAGCACTGTTCTTAAAGATAATTACGCCCCTCGGAGTACGAAACCCGTGCGAAAGGCTTCTGGTAGCTACATTCCCAAGTACACTCCGCACTGAATATTAGAAAGAACAGGAATAGCGTTATGTGTATAACCCAGCAAGGAAAGAAAAACTTTTAGAAGAAAAAAGAATATCTCTTTCTCAATTCGGTGTGACTTGAAGATTGCCTTTTGAAGTTCAATTTTATAAAACAAAATAGAGCAGTTGAGAAACTGTTATAAAGCCGTTGTAAAATAATGAAGAATTTATGAAGAAATAAATCATAAGTTACAAAGCTGTCATATGACCGTTAGAAAGCCATTATGTAGCCGTTAAAACAATGATGCATTTCATTGCGGTTATAACTTCTATCAAAGTCATTTTAAAATATTGCAAAACTGCTGAAATATCCAACATGTACGAGGCATTGCTAAAGTAAAGTTTAATTTCTTTCTCTTGACCAAATTGATTAATTTTTAGGGCCTATATCTTACATAACTATAACTGATGGTAGTCTTGCTACATACAATTTTTTTTATTTAAGAGGACCAAGTGTCTAAATTAATCGTCTGAATCAATATTTGTATGCATAGGCATCATCAAATTCGAGAAGGATAAGATGGATAGAGATTGAAGACAACCTGGGCAAGTGTCTTCCCTTTGGCTTTGGCAATCTCTTGCAGCACCTCGCATTCCATCACTCTATTGGTCCCCCAAAGGGTTCCTTTGGCGCCTAGTGGAGAGTAGGCAGTGATGTGAATTCCCTTTTCCTTGCAGAATTCCCTAAGCTTCTGTTGCTGCCACAAAGGGTTCATCTCCACCTACACAATCAAATCAGAAAAAAAAAAAAAAAATCACACACTTTTTAAAGTCTGAGGAATTCAGACTCATCTTGCTCAAGATTAAAAATTGATGTGAAATAATGTGAAAAACTAACGAATCTTAAAAAATTCAAGTCAAATATGAGAGAACAAAATTACCCGTGAAATCAACTAGATCAATAAAAAATGAGAGATTTACGTGATTTGGGTCGAGTGTCAATACTTATTATAAGGGGAGAGCCAATCGTAATTGCTCACACATTAAAATGTTTCTCACTTAAGATTATTACCCTCACGTAATTGCTCAAATACGGAAAGTCAGAATAGGAGAGCATTCATTTTGGGGTGGGCTTACTAGTTAGATGTTTTTAGCAGTTATTCGCTCCGCACTTGGCTACCCAGCATTTACCGTGAGCACGATAACTGGTACACCAGAGGTGCATCCTTCGCGGTCCTCTCGTACTAGGAAATGTCCTCTCAATGCTCTAACACCCACATCAGATATGGACCAATCTGTCTCATGACGTTCTGAGCCTAGCTCACGTACCACTTTAATGGGCGAATAGCCCAACCCTCGGAACATCAGCCCCAGGTGGCGAAGAGCCGACTGACTTGTCGATTAACAGGAGGAAATTGTCCAATCAGTCATAAACATATCATACATATGTCAATTCAGTCCTAAATCTTTGTGTGAAATTCCGATGTAGTCATTCCAGCCAATTTTCGTCGAAAATCGTTGACGTAGCGGTATGCCATGGAAGATGGCTGATAATTACTAGATCGTCACGTCAGCGATTTCTGGTTAAAATTGATCGGAAGGACTGTACGATTCAATTGGAAAAATTTAAAAGTTTAAGACTAAATTGACATATGTATAATAAATTTAAGACTGATTGGGTAATTTTCCCCGGTTAACAGCATGCACAAACATCAACAACTGAAGCCAAATTCACAAGTAAATTCCTCCGAGCACCAAAATGTACTTTCAGAGTAGTTTTAATTATGGGTGAAGTTTTGTTTCGAGACATATATTCTAACAAAACTAGTCAATCCGATGATGCGTTTATCCTTCAAGAGTTGGATTCTACTGAGGGGTGGGTAGGAGCCTCAGATTAGATTTCGTTGCCTATGCCATCCACATTTAAGAGGGCTGAGGAAATTTCCTCCGATCCTTTTCATTGGCGGGTTACCTGAGTTATCTAACATGAAGAAATCACGAAGAGGAGAGGGAAAAAGAAAAAAATCCCAAAACCTAACCTCCTCTCTGTCTCTATTGTTCGGGTCGGGTCGGGTTGTGAAAGGCATAAAAAGCCGCCGTGACGACTTCGGTTTAGTGGTCCTCGACCTCGAGCGGTCTCCATAGCAGAGGTCGCGACCTGCCCGCGAGTTGTAGAGGGGGAGGGAAGACATGGGGGCTTGCTGTCTCGACGACATCGGCTGGAGCACGGTGGGGTGGACAGTGCAGCGGCGGCGTTCATGGGCACTCTAGCTCGTGAGAATAGAGGGGAAGGGGGAAGGACGAAGAGGGAGAAAGAGAGGAGAGAGGTTCGTGTTTTGGGTAGCTTTTCTTTGTAATGACAAACATGTTGTTACCTAGAGCAATTTTAAGAAAACATGATTCCAAGGGACCAACAATAAACTCACTTGGTTGACAGCAGGAGGAATCTCAGCGATGCTGAGCAACTTCTCAAGCTTTTTGCATGAGAAATTGCTCACTCCTATGCTTTCGGCCAAGCCCAGCTTCCGACACTCTTCCATGGCCTTCCACACACCCTCATAATCAAACGGAAGCAGATCCTCCTTCGCTGGAATCTCATACTCCCCTGGCTTCGAGCTCACCGGCCAATGCACCAGATACAAGTCCACGTACTCCAGCCCGAGATTCCTACCCACAAGAACCGATCGACGCAACGAAAATGAGGATAACAAAACGCACAAACACGGTACTATGTGATTCATAGGTAAACTGAAACTGTACTTGAGGGAAGTCTGGAGCGCGGGGACGACGCGGTCGCCATGCGCGTCGCTGCACCAGAGCTTTGTGGTGATGAACAGCTCCTCACGCGAGTTCACAAGGCCGAGCTCGAGAGCTTCGGCCACGGCTTCTCCAAGGGGCTGCTCGGACAGGTAAAGCGCGGCCGAGTCGAAGTGTCGGTAACCCAATCGGATCGCGTCGAGGAGGTGTTCCTTCACGTTGTCAGAGGACCCAAACGGGAACTCGGCTGTTCCGAACCCAAGAAGCGGGATCGCTTTGCCGCTTGTGTTGAGCTGAGTGTTAGGAACAGTGATATTGGCCATGTCTCTCTGTATCGTTTCGGCTAGATGTGATCTCGTTTCGTCATGAATGGATAAGCTTATGAAATGTTGTGATCCCTGAGTGCCAAAAGCCTGATTTGCGGAATCGAGTACGAAACGAGGAAAATGTCGTTTAGCCTGTGTCTCTGGTTGTAGATGTTGGTATCGCGCGACAGAAGCCCCATATTTTCATTGAATCCAATACATTCACTGGGCAGATTTTCAATGGCAAGCTTAAGTCCGTGCCCCGTAAACATATCTAGTTGGATCCACATTTTCTCAAATGCTTAAAATAATGAGTTATAACCCAACTAAGATATATTAACTGTTTCATATCTCATCAATTCTTTGATATGAGATTTTTTTTTAGCACAATTCACATGTATATCACAACAATAGAAGTTCTTTTTTCCTCTCGAAATGAAAATATTATTTGTATAACACTTGATGCTTCGTGATTAGTTGTTAAGCGGTTCCCTGAAAATAATGGAAATGTATTGCTTGGTTGGGACTAGCTTTTTTGATAACCACTTAGATTGTCAATATATACTATTAACTTTGCGTAATCAAATGGATTTCGGCTCTAGAAGTTGCGTTACCAAATAAATTTCTACTACATAAGCACTTTTGGAGCAGAAATTTTATTCAATAAGTGTTGTTTCTAGAACAAAAATGAAAAATAAAAAATTTTCTCATCGCTCTCTCTCTCTCTCTCTCTCTCTCTCTCTCTCTCTCTCTCTCTCTTCCATGTTGTCGGTCACCGCTCCGCTGGTTCGCCATGCGTCGTCCGCCGTCTGCTGGTCGCCTGTCCGCCGATCCACCGGTGCCAGTCGTCATCCCTCAATCCGCGATCTACCGGTCACCGTCTATCGGTCGATTGTCCGCCGTCCACCGATTGCCGACAACCCTAGAATTTTATGCTGTTATCAAACAAATTTTTGTTTTGAAAATAGAAATTTGATGTTATCAAACGCGTTTATCTGCTCAGAAACTTATCCAGAAACTAATCTATTTCTTGTTAGAAATTGATTCCAGAAATAGAATGGTTATCATTCGCGCTCTTAAACTACTAAAGTTTACCCATTTTCCAAAGCCCGCTGTTACAAGCATTCTAAAAATGAATTAGATCTACTCGTTGAGTGCAACCCCATTTTAAAATGTCATTAGGCATTGACATGTCATATCAAAATTGCTTTCGTCCTATCCATGATTTCCTTCTCCTTTGGAAAAAATAAAAATCCATTATGCTATTTCATGCAAAGCTCTTGAAATTGCATCCCACTTGATGTAAACTCCTGTTTTTGGAATTTTATTTTTCGAAAATAGCACCTGATTTGCTCAAAACAAGTTGAGCGTGCGTTTTGAAATTGGATTGGACATTCATATTGCAGTAGGCTTTTTCGTAAAGACTCGTTTCTAATGGGCTATTGCCATTCAACATGAACTTTAAGGGGTTGAGCTCAGTCAGCTCCTTGAACCTGGAAGGGCTTGGTGAGTGGTGCAGTCTCACAGTCTCATCAATTGGCCGTTTCAAATGGGCCATTGCCCAAAAAAAAAAAAAAAGAAGAGTAACATCGAAGAAACTGACATGATATTTTGGGATGACAATCAGCAACTGCAAAATAGATGGGAATTAGCGTTCCTTTAGGATTAAGGTTAAACTAGCTTAGGATAATTCATTCAATCAGTGTCGAGTTGAATGAACTAAGATTAGCAATTAATGTGTTCTTGATTAAATCTCCTCGTCCCAGAGCTCTTTGGGAGACTTGTAAGGACCATCTGGGGATACTACTTCAAGTCCGACGAATCCTTTCTTTTGCGGAATTTGACTAATTTTGTTCAACTCTTCGAGGCCCAAGCTCCAGTCGAATATGTCAAGGTTCTCTTTCATCCTCTCTATGTTGAAGCTCTTCACTAGCACACTGACTCCTTGTTCATATGCCCACCTTAAACCAACCTTCATGCAAACCAGTAATATAGCCAAAATATGAGCTTAACCATTCAAGGTTCATATTAAACATTTAGAGACTAGTAAAAACATATTACTAGATAATTTAGGACTAGATGGAACATTTAGGAATAGTTCAAAAACAAAGTAAACGAATTAAAAGTCTAAGGATGACCTTACGCATCGGATCAAAGTTTAGGGACTATTTGTATCATTTTCCCATCATATAAGGAGTAAAGAGTAAAATTGCTTACATATGTGCATGGATAATAACCTGTGAGATACTAGTAGAAATAAGCAAGGTTGTAACATTTTACTTAGTTCGAGCTCAATTGTTGGACTTGGTCAACTAATCCGCTTAATCTCTTATAGTGCAATGGAGTCATCCAATGTTAAGAAACATTCATGTCTTGTAAGGGTCTATATCTTTGCCCTAACCAAAATGAATAATTTTCTAGGGTCTATATCTTACATAACTATAATGGATCGTAGTCTAGCTACATAGAATTTTGATTTAAGAGGGTCAAGTGTCTAAATTAATCATCTGAATCAATATTTTTTTTTGGGTAAAGATCATCTGAAATAATATTTGTATGCATAGCATCATCAAATTCGAGAAGGATAAGATGGATAGAGATTGAAGCCAACCTGGGCAAGTGTCTTCCCTTTGGCTTTGGCAATCTCTTGCAGCACCTCGCATTCCATCACTCTATTGGTCCCCCAAAGGGTTCCTTTGGCGCCTAGTGGAGAGTAGGCAGTGATGTGAATTCCCTTTTCCTTGCAGAATTCCCTAAGCTTCTGTTGCTGCCACAAAGGGTTCATCTCCACCTACAAAATCAAATCAGAAAAAAAAAAAAAAGTCACACACTTTTTAAAGTCTGAGGAATTCAGACTCATCTTACTCAAGATTAAAAATTGATGTGAAATAATGTGAAAAAATAACGAATCTTAAAAAATTCAAGTCAAATATGAGAGAACAAAATTATCCGTGAAATCAACTGGATCAATAAAAAATGAGAGATTTACGTGATTTGGGTCGAGTGTCAATACTTATTATAAGAGGAGAGCCAATCGTAATTGCTCACACATTAAAATGTTTCTCACTCAAGATTATTACCCTCACGTAATTGCTCAAATATGGGAAGTCAGAATAGGAGAGCATTCATCTTGGGGTGGGCTTACTACTTAGATGCTTTCAGCAGTTATTCGTTCCGCACTTGGCTACCCAACGTTTACCATGGGCATGATAACTCATACACCAGAGGTGCGTTCTGTTGAGAAAACCTTCCCTCTGAATATTTTGATTCAGACAAAACTATCCTCCTTGTAAGAGAATCTGGTTAATACAATTAATTTATTATTGCAGGAGATGAGCATGTGAACCAAAGCTTTATAATGTTCCATAACTGGCGTTCAGACTCAAGGATTAGTCGTCGCACATTTGCTTCAGAGATAGTCGAAGTCCAGTATTCAGAAGGAGAATTGTGATGCCTATGAAGACTTCAGAAGGAAGTCTGCGCTGCCTCTGAAGACTTCAGAAGGAGGTTTGTGTTGCCTCTGAGGACTCATCTCAAGAAGATTTATGTGACACGTCAGCAAGGACTTTGCAGAAGCTCAGAATCACTGTTCTAATATGTTCAGATTCAGATAGTCTCTTTGGTTTAGAAGACTGCTTCTGAACAACGTTCAGATTCTGCATTATCTCGCTACCAGATTCTGAAGACCCACGTTTAGCAGGTTTCCGGTTTGGTCGCGTCTTTTTATGGAAGTCTGTAAGATTTGATTGATAGGATTATTTTCCAATCAAATCAGGAGAATATCCTCAATTGGATATTACCTTCCATGGACAAGATATCTTGGAGTTTTTGGATGAACTCTATTTATGGAAACTGAAGATTTGGTTGTATGGGTGACTGAATCTGAAGGGTTCAAACTCTACTCCAACGGCTACTGGATCTTCCTATATACAGTCTCGGTCAATCAAGATTGATGGTGCCAATCAGAGATTGAGGAGCGATCTTTTGAAGGACCTTGGTAACGGCTAGTTCAAGGTCGAAGGAGTATAAAAGAAGATCAATAGTGACTGTTACGAGAGAGTTCAAGAACTTAAAATTCCAAAGTACTGAGTTGTTCAGATTCACATTCTCTTGTTCTTGTGAGCTTAAAATTCTCAGTCTTGAAAGGTTCCTTTGTAAGAGTAATTAGAGTGACATCTCTTGTAACCTTTCATCGACTCATAGTGGAATCCAGCCGATCGGCTATCATCGTGGGAGAGTGGACATAGGCTTGCTAAAGCCGAACCACTATAAACATTGCGTGCAATTTCTCTTTCCCTAAACTCATCTTGTTGTGTTTAGTTTATCTACACGTCTTTTTCTGATCTTATTCAGTTTATGTTCTGAACCTATTAATTTCCGCATTAAATCTTAAGCAGTGTTCAGAATCACCTATTGACCCCCCCTTTAGGTGATATTGCTAGATCCAACAATTGATATCAGAGCTTGGTTGCTCATTATTTTGAAGTGTTTTACTTCAAAGCTAACGATCTATTATGTCTAGCAATAATTTCACAGGAACCAGTGATGCACATTTCAGCAACAAACCACCTTATTTTGACGGGAAAGACTACAATATGTGGTGCAACACAATGAAGTGGTTCTTCAAGGCATCAGATGATATGATGTGGGATGTTGTTGTTAATGGAGTAATTCCTGTTGTAACAGCAACCCCCTCCACTGGAAATGAAGGAAACAACAATACAAATGTTACTACAACACTGTCAGATTCAGAAAGAACAAAAAGACAAGGACTTGATTCTAAAGCTGTGCATGCACTTTTCTGCGCCTTATCTATTCCTTTATATAAACGAGTTGCAGAAGAAGATTCAGCCAAACCTATATGGGACAGACTTCATGTCACATACTAGGGAACTGATAGAGTGAAAGAAACAACTCTTAGCATTCTGCTAAGTGATTACGAAGCCTTCAAAATGAAGCACGATGAATCAATTGCTAAAATGATTGACAGGTTTCAAATTCTAGCAAGTGGTCTTGCAAGGCAAGGCGCTCCTGTAGCAGAACCAATGCAAGTGAGAAAGATCCTTCGAGGACTTACAGATGACTGGAATTACATCAAGCCATCAATACAGGAATGTCAAACAATCAGACCTCTATCTATTGATGAGGTAGTCGGAACTTTACAATCTTATGAGACTGAGCGCACCAACAAAACAAGAGATTCAAAAGGTAAGAAGTCCATTGCTTTAAAATCTGAAATTGACCTTGAAGTACCAGATTCAGAAGATGAATATGAAGACGACGAAGAACTTGCTCTCATGATGAAGAAGTTCAGAAAGATGGCTCGAAGAGGTAGAAACTTCAAAGGGGAGAAATCATTCAGAAAGAATGATCAGAGACAATCGAGCAATGACAAACAGGAAGACAAAGATGTAATCTGCTTCCACTGTAAGAAAGCAGGACACATCAAACCCAATTGTCCCCTTCTGAAGAAAGACAAGATCAAGTATGAGAAATACAAAAAGGCATTGAAGGTAGAAACTCTAAGCGATTCGGAAGACAGCGAGGATGACTATGCTAACATATGTCTTATGGCAAAGTCAGATTCAGATTCAGATTCAGATGTTGAGGTACACCCTTCTGAAATACCAGATGAAGTGTCGGAATACATTGATGAGTTGTGCTTAAATTATAAAGAAGCTCTCACAAAGGTTTCCATTTTGAAAAAGGAAGTTTCATCTTTGAAGCAACAGAATGATTCTAAAAAAGACAAGATTGAATTTCTGCAAAAGGAATTTCATCAAAACAAGGAGAATCGTGATTTGATCTTGAAAGAAAATGATTCCTTGAAAACCCAAATTGAAAATACCTCAAAGAAATTTTCCCAAAGTTCAAAAAACTTAGAAAACATTATTTCCAGACAAATTCCGTATGGTAACAAATCTGGTCTTGGTTTCAAAAAGGAAAATAATTTCAAAAATAAGTTTTCGGAAACAAATGAAAGGATTTCCCATAAACCTTCCAAATTTGCATATCAACGGCATTTCCAAAAGCATTTTACAAAATCCTTTTATCCAATGCATTGTGAAAACTGCGGTGCTTGAAATCACGTTAGAAATAATTGCATGATGGTATGGAGACCTGTTAATAGAAAGATATCTATTGTGACTAACTCAAATGGACCCAAGAAAACCTGGGTACCAAAGAAATAGTAAGTTACTTTCTATTTGCAGGTACCAAAAAGGAGAAAAGACAAATGGTTTCTGGATAGTGGATGCTCAAGTCACATGACTGGTGATCCAGATAACTTCATTCAACTTTCAGATTACAATGGTAGAAGTGTGTCGTTTGGAGGAAAGAATAAAGGCAAAGTGATTGGCCAAGGCACTGTAAAAATCGAAAATCTCACGATCAACAATGTCTCTCTTGTCAAAGGACTCAAATACAATTTGATTTCAGTAAGTCAACTCTGTGACTCTGGTTATTAAATTTTCTTTCAAGACTCAGAATGCTCAGGTGTTAGCAAAGAGAAGAAGCAAACTTTCACTGGTTGACGTCATGGAAACATCTACCTTCTAAATGTTGATTCTGAAGACATCAAGTGTCTTATTTCTATCAAAGATGAATATGAACTATGGCACAGAAAGCTAGGCCACATCAGTATCAAACACATCTCCAAGCTATATTCCAAGAAAGTAGTTCGAGGTTTACCACAATCAAAGTTTGAGAAATCTAAGCTTTGCTCAGCCTGCACACTTGGGAAATAGGTAAAAAGCTCTTTTAAATCTGTTAATCATGTATCATCTGAACGTGTTCTGCAGTTGCTTCATATGGATATCTTTGGTTCTAACAGAACACTAAGTCTTGGAGGTAAGAAATACTGCCTTGTCATAGTTGATGATTACTCAAGATTTACATGGGTTTTATTTCTTGCGCACAAAAATGATGCTTTCTCATCCTTATCAAAATTTTCTAAAAAGATTCAGAATGAGAAAGGTTACTCTATTTCCTACATCAAAACTGATCATGGGGGAGAATTTGAAAACCAAAGCTTTTCTAATTTTTGTGATGAGTTTGGAATTCAGCATAATTTTTCATCTACTTACACACCTCAACAAAATGGGGTTGTGGAGAGGAAAAATCGTTCTCTACAAGAAATGGCGAGAACTCTTTTGATCGAAAGTAAAATTGCATCTCATTTTTGGGCAGAGGCTGTATCAATAGCATGTTACATTTTAAACCGTGTCTCTTTAAGATCAATCGTTGAGAAAAATCCCTATGAACTTTTTAAAGAAAGAAAACCAGATTTAGCATACTTCCGTGTGTTTGGTTGTAAATGCTTCATTCTGAAAAATGCAAATGATCGAGCTGGTAAGTTTGATGAGAAATCAGATGAAGGAATATTTCTGGGATATTCTACAACGAGCAAAGCATACAGAGTCTACAACAAAAACTCTCGATGTGTTGAAGAATCAATGAATGTCAAGTTTGATGAAAATATTCAGACTCAGAATGATCAATCTGAATATGTTCAAGTTTTGTCTCTACATCAAGGTTCAGAACCAGAAGAAAATTCAGAAGAGAATCATGCTTCTGAAGAAGTTCAGAATCAAGAAACAAGCCAACAAACTGCAGAAGAATCAGAGGTGATACCATCTGAATCTAATGATCCAAGTGATGCTCAAAACGAGAAATTCAATAGAAACTGGAAACATAAATCCAGTTACCCCAAGGAACTAATAATGGGGAGCTTGGATGAAGGAATCAAAACCAGATCGAAATTCAAGGAAGCAATGAGCAATATAGCATTAGTTTCTGAAATCGAGCCTAAAGGGATTGAAGAAGCTCTTACTGATGAAAATTGGATCAATGCCATGCAAGAAGAACTTCATCAATTCAAGATCAATAATGTTTGGGAGCTCGTTTCAAGACCCAAAAATCGTCCTGTAATAGGAACAAAATGGGTGTTCAGAAACAAAATGGACGACAGAGGAAAGGTGGTTAGAAACAAAGCAAGACTTGTGGCAAAGGGATATTCTCAAGAAGAAGGAATAGATTACGATGAAACCTATGCACCAGTTGCCAGGTTAGAGGCCATAAGGCTACTTCTTGCTTATGCTTGTTACAATGACTTTAAACTTTTTCAGATGGATGTGAAAAGTACATTCCTAAATGGTTACATCAAAGAAGAAGTCTATGTCGAGCAACCTCCTGGCTTCGAGGAATCAAGAGGAAAGGATCTCGTATATTCCCTGAAGAAAGCCTTATATGGATTAAAGCAAGCATCTCGTGCTTGGTATGAAAGGTTAGGCAATTTTCTATCTGAACAAAAGTTCACTAAAGGTAATGTTGACAACACTCTCTTTATTCAGAAGCAGGGTAAGGATATTCTTATTGTTCAGATTTATGTTGATGATATTATTTTTGGCTCCTCTAATGAATATCTATGCAACAATTTCTCTAAAGCAATGGAGGATGAATTCGAAATGAGCATGATGGGAGAATTAAAATTCTTTCTTGGACTTCAGATTCGACAAACCAAGAAAGGAATATTCATTCATTAAGAGAAATATGCTCTTGAAATTATCAAGAAATTCGGCTTAGAAAATTGCAATTAGACGGAAACACCAATGTCTCATTCGTCTAAGCTTGATAAAGATGAACAAGGAAAAGATGTTGATCAAAAGCTTTATCGCAGTATGATTGGATCGCTCCTATATCTCACTGCATCAAGGCCAGATATTCTTTATAGCGTCTGCTTATGTGCAAGATTTCAGTCATGTCCAAAAGAATCGCATCTTACTGCAATCAAAAGAATTATCAAATATATTGGAACATATCCAGCTTATGGTCTTTGGTATTCAAAGGATTCTAATTTCATTCTGAAGGGATATTCAGATGCAGATCTCGCCGGATGTAAAATCGACAGGAAAAGCACTTCAGGAACCTGTCAACTTATGGGAAATATGCTTATTTCCTGGTATTCCAAAAAGCAAAGCACAGTTGCTCTCAGTACAGCAGAAGCTGAATACGTATCTCTTGGAAGTTGTTGTGCTCAGATCCTATGGTTAAAGCAACAGCTAAGAGATTATGGAGTTGAGAACTCAAATGTGGAGATTAGATGCGACAATACAAGCGCCATAAATCTAACCAAGAATCCTATTCTCCATTCAAGAGCGAAGCACATCGAGATCAAACATCATTTTATCCGCGATCATGTTCAGAATGAAAATGTTCACATTCAGTATGTTGATACAAAAAATCAACTCACAGATATATTTACTAAACCTCTTGACAAAGAGTCTTTCAATTTTATCCGAAACGAATTAGCTATTACTAATCCTTTTTCTTAAGATATATTGAGAACAGGTCAATTGACAGTGCTCAGAAGCAAAACTGCTCAGAAGCAGAACTCAGAAGCAAAGTTCAGAAGCAAATTTGCATAACCTATGTTCAGAAGCATATTTTTAGTACTTCAGAAGCAAGGTTAGTTCATCTTACACCTCTTTACATTTAGAAATTCTTGATAAAGCAAGAATCCAAGGTACGTTCTCTAAATTTACGTTCTCTAATTTCTATATATATGCCTCGTTGATTGATTGGATTAATTCTCTTTTTTTTTTTGGATTGATCTTTGGATTTTATTTTAAATTGATTTTATTTCCAAAAATAACCGCTTTACGGTTTTTAAAAAAATTTCATAAGGCCTTGAACCGGCACCTCTATCAAATATCACAATCTTCTCTCAAATCCTAAAAATCGATTTCTCTCTCTCTGTTTACATTCCTTCTCGCTCACTCCAAATCTTTCTCTCTAAAAACTCCAACTTTCTCATCCATGGCTCCGAAATCATCATCTACCATGAAGAAAGTAGCAAAAGAAGGTGCAAGTCCGAGGAGAAAATCGTCAAGGTTGACGAAGGGCAGAAAAGCATGTCTCACCGAATCCATTGACATCTCTGGGTCTGATCATGAAGAAGAAAGACATATTGCCCAAAAGGAATCAGGTTTGTCTCAGTCTGAGTTCGATGAAAGAGTCGCTCTGGCTCTCTCTATAAAACCACTGTATGATTCTTTCAAGAACACTGGCTCTAGTAAGGAAAACGTCAAGTTGTTGCTGAATATTCACAAGTTTGCAAGCGAGAAAGACTTTCTTGCTATATTAGAACTTCCTTTGCAAACTGTGACACCTATTGCCACTATTGTTCCTGAGAATGTATCTCGGAAGGGCAAGGAAAAGGTTGTAGAAACTGGAGTCCCTAAACCTAAAAAGTCTCCATCTAAGAGCATTGTTATCAGGGAGGCTGTAACTGAAGAAAGTGAAACCAAGGGAAGGCCTGATGACGACGATGACGTGCTGGTTAAAGACTTTAAGAAAATCAGAGGGGTTATCAAAGACAAGAACTTTGAAAGCAAACTGTTTTTAAGTCAGTTGCATTCTGACAAATTCGAGATGCTGAAGCAAAGAGGAGTTATACCCCACAGGGTATTTGATCTTAAGTATTTTGATAGGGTTGGTATCCCTATTAGGAAGCATCTAGAGCAGATGAAGTTGAGGGACTTTGCAACTGCAAGGAGGCCAACTTTTCCTGATTTGGCAGCTTACTTTTATTCTAGCTTATGTTTCAGCAATTTTGATTCCTTGTTTTATACGGTTGAAGGAGTCCTGTATCATCTGCATGTCAGGGAGCTAGCAAGATTAATGGGAGTTGATGAAATGGATTTTATGCCCATTAATGTGCAACCTGATGATGCCTACAGTTCTCTGATTGGAAAAGAGAATTACTCTAGAGATTCCAATGCACACATTGCTTACAATGACTTTCCCCTGAAGCACATTGTAATGCACAAGGTTGTCATTGAAAGCTTAAGACCCAAGGCTGCTTCAAAAACTGACATTTCGAAATATGAAGCCAAGCTGATGTGGGGTCTGTTGAATGGCTGCAAGATCTCTCTAGCACATACTGTTCTCCTCCACATGTACAGGACTGTCCAAAAGACCAAAGGACAATTACCCTATGCAGGGTTGATCTATCGGATCATGTTCCTCCAAAATGTCAAGGTTCCTGGAAAGCTTCTTCAAGATGAAACTCAGTTAATGGTAGTTGGGGAGTCTATGATTCAAAAGATGGGTTTTAGACAGTCTGCTGGTGGTTGGATCAACAAGAACAAAGAGGCTGTCCTGGTTGAGTTTGAAGAACAGAATGCAGAGAGTGAGAGATCTGCAAAAAGAAGGAAGACAGAGGCCACAAAAGGAAAACAGACCACTGCTTAGAGTGAGTCTTCAGAAGAAGAGGAAGCAGGAGAAGAAGAAAATGTATCATCGAGAGATGATGAGAGGACTCCTTCTGTGCTATTAGAAGGAAACATCATGTCAGAAGCTGAAGAGATTGCTGAAATAGCAAATGAGCTGGAGGATCCTATGGACAAAGAAGAGGATCCCCATAAGACTCATGAGAGTGGGAATGTAGAAGCTGATGAAACATCTGGAGAAAAGGCAGAGAAAGAAGATCAGCTTGCTACTAGTGCATACGTGGAGATAATGGAAGAGCAACTAGATGACAGAACGACTATTGGTGTTCTGGTTGCTCGAGAACAAAAGAAGAGGTCCTCATCACCACCTGAGGACATGGAGGTTGATAAATCTGATGACTTTGTTGTCACAGCTAGAGAATCAACAGAAGTCTCTCCTGTTGTAACAGCTCAGATTCAGGGGGGAGCAACCTATAGAATCTGCTGTTCAGACTGAAGAGGTTCTGACTGCTGTTCAGAAGGAGAAAGCTGATGTCGAACCTGCTGTTCAGAAGGAAAAAGCTGTTGAGGAAAGTGCTATTCAGAAGGAACAACTTCCAGTGGAAATACCTGAAGAGCAACCCACAGAAATTGAATCAAGTACCGCTGAACCTGTTATAATCATTCCAGATTCAACACCTGATCAGATTCAGGGGGAGATAAACTCGCAGAGAATTTTGGATTCAGCCTCAAAGGGTAAAGCTCAGATGGTGGAAAAAGAACACCAACAGATTTCTGCAAGGACACTGAATGCTTCACCAAGTCTTGTTCAGATGGAAGTTGAAAAACTTCGGGTAGAAGTTATGCAGAGGATGGACAGGATGGAAATAAACATTAAAAAGAAGATGCACAGATTTGAGGAAATACTTCATAAATACTGTTGCCTTTTCTGCTCTGAGATGGCCAGCATTGGTACTTATACTTTGATCAGCGATGAAAGGATCAGCAAAGAGGTTCTAGAGATGCAGGAACTCAAAAATTTGCCACATACATTGCTGATATGGGCAAATCTATCGAAGCTGCTTAGAAAGATGATGAAGAGCATGTTGATGTTCCCTCCTCATTTTCAAAACAAAACCCACCTCCATCATCTTGAAATTGTTTTTCAAATTGTCCGTATTTGTTTTTATGTTTATCTCTGTCGGATGTTCCATTTATGTGCACCCTGGATGTTATATTTTTTAATATATGTGAATCTCTATTAATGTATGTGTAAATTGCCATTTTATCTTGCTGATGACAAAAAGGGGGAGAAAATACCTCATCATTATCATATTGCAGGATGCACACTTACGCGAATTATACCTATGCGCTCAAACGAATTCAACGTCGTATACAACATATGGTGATATCCTACTATCACTCAGAGTGCATATCTTATAAATTCAGATGCACATTCTTTTGAAAAGATTCAATTGAATTATATTCTTATTATTACTGAAATCTTTTCCGAGCTTAACTTTGATACAATTTTTTTTCATATATATCAACTTTTATTAAGGAAGTTTTGTCATCATCAAAAAGGGGGAGATTGTTGAGAAAACCTTCCCTCTGAATATTTTGATTCAGACAAAACTATCCTCCTTGTAAGAGAATCTGGTTAATACAATTAATTTATTATTGCAGGCGATGAGCATGTGAACCAAAGCTTTATAATGTTCCATAACTGGCGTTCAGACTCAAGGAGTAGTCGTCGCACACTTGTTTCAGAGATAGTCGAAGTCCAGTATTCAGAAGGAGAATTGTGCTGCCTATGAAGACTTCAGAAGGAAGTCTGCGTTGCCTCTGAAGACTTCAGAAGGAGGTTTGTGTTGCCTCTGAGGACTCATCTCGAGAAGATTTATGTGACACGTCAGCAAGGACTTTGCAGAAGCTCAGAATCACTGTTCTAATTTGTTCAGATTCAGAGAGTCTCTTTGGTTCAAAAGACTGCTTCTGAACAACGTTCAGATTCTGCATTATCTCGCTACCATATTCTGAAGACCCACGTTTGGCAGGTTTCCGGTTTGGTCGCGTCTTTTTATGGAAGTCTGTAAGATTTGATTGACAGGATGATTTTCCAATCAAATCGGGAGAATATCCTCGATTGGATATTACCTTCTATGGACAAGATATCTTGGAGTTTTTGGATGACCTCTATTTATGGAAACTGAAGATTTGGTTGTATGGGCGACTGAATCTGAAGGGTTCAAACTCTACTCCAACGGCTACTGGATCTTCCTATATACAGTCTCGGTCAATCAAGATTGATGGTGCCAATCAGAGATTGACGAGCGATCCTTTGAAGGACCTTGGTAACGGCTAGTTCAAGGTCGAATGAGTATAAAAGAAGATCAATAGTGACTGTTACGAGAGAGTTCAAGAACTTAAAATTCCAAAGTACTGAGTTGTTCAGATTCACATTCTTTTGTTCTTGTGAGCTTAAAATTCTCAGTCTTGAAAGGTTCCTTTGTAAGAGTAATTAGAGTGACATCTCTTGTAACCTTTCATCGACTCATAGTGGAATCCAGCCGATCGGCTGTCATCGTGGGAGAGTGGACGTAGGCTTGCTAAAGCTGAACCACTATAAACATTGCGTGCAATTTCTCTTTCCGTAAACTCATCTTATTGTGTTTAGTTTATCTGCACGTCTTTTTCTGATCTTATTCAGTTTATGTTCTGAACCTATTAATTTCCGCATTAAATCGTAAGAAGTGTTCAGAATCACCTATTCACCCCCTCTTTAGGTGATATTGCAAGATCCAACACGTTCTTCCCGGTCCTCTCGTACTAGGGAAATGTCCTCTCAATACTCTAACACCCACACCGGATATAGACCAATCTGTCCCACGAAGTTCTGAGCCTAGCTCACGTACCACTTTAATGGGCGAACAGCCCAACCCTCGGAACATACTACAGCCCCATGTGGCGAAGAGTCGAATGACTTGTCGATTAACAGGAGGAAATTGTCCAATCAGTCATAAACATATCATACATGTTGACACTTGTTTTTTTAATCATTTTACTTTTAGAAAATTAATTAAAAATAGAAAAAAAATTCATAAAATTGTAAAATCAACTTTGGAAGCCTTTTCCAAGCATAAGGAACCAATTTTGAGCAAAAAAATATTTTTCGAATTTTTACTGAATTTTTGGAATTTCTTTTCATTTAAAAATAACCAAAAATTGCGAAAAATAGCATATGAGTCCAAAAAATATGAAAAAATATCCAATATTGTTATTTTAATGCCCTCCTTACGTTGGACACTTTAAATCTCAAAAATTCAGTTTGGGCCACCATGTTTCTTCACAAACATAAACCCAAATCGAGCCAAAAATTACATCTCGAGTCTTTTTATTTTCATTTTTTCATTTTTTCTAAGCTATGACATTTACCTTTGGTGCCTTGAATTGCAATTAGGTCCATTTGCTTGAGAATTTGTTCAATTTTGGCCAAAAGGACCTATTTGCACTTTTTATTTTCGATTTAGTCCCCGGTTTCACTAAAAATGAAATTAACCTTTTTCTAGGGCTACCCATGAAAATCCAAACCCACCACCCTTTATTTTTCATCATTCCAGATCCATTGGTGGAGGTGGTTTGGTTCGATTTTGTCGTTTAGGCTTTGGATTATTGAAAATTCATTTTTGGGTCAAACTTTAAATTTGGGGCTTTCGCACTAAACCAAGCTTTTCAATCCCAAAAACGCCTCTCTTAGATGGAAAACATGCTGAGGAACCCAATTTTGGCGTCAATTTCATGAAAAAGGGTCGATTTTGGGGTCAATTCGACGAAAAATCGCAACCGGGTCGGCCGGGTCCGACCCGGTACTATTCATCATCCCCAACCTTCAGCTTCCCTGCGCCAGCGACCCCCGAGCATAAATCTTCCAAATTGACCGCCTGAACGAGCATAATTGACGACGATACCGGTTGGGCTTTGAAGCCAACCCTCTTCCGGTCCCCACGAGCCCAACCTCGAGACGTGGCATCGCCGGAGCCGCCATGCCCGAGCCTCGTTTCCACCGCGGACGAACCCGCATGCCCGAAATAGAAAATAAGACATTCCCTTTCATTTCTTCAGCAAGCGGCAGCGCCAAAAGTGGCTCACCTACCCGGTCTTCCTCCCCAGACGCCGCACCAACGATCCCCACCTACTCTGATGATCTTCTGAGCACAATGGAGCCAAAATACAGCTGTGCTCGGATTCAAAAAAAGGGTGAGACCGAGAACGAGGGCAAGGGGGACAGAGAGAGGATTGAGCGCGCAAAGGTGTGGGACGGGATCTATAAAGCAAGAGAGAGGCCAGAGTGTAAAGGGTTGGCCGAATTCAGACGAGTTCGAGAGAGAGAGGGTCGGCCATGGCAGAGCTCGGGCTGACCATTAGCGATTTTTGAGAGAAAAAATAGAGAGTCGTGAGGGAGTCTTGAGTAACATAGAGAGTTCATAAACCTTCATCTACACCTCATCTATACACGGAGCCATTACTGACCTCCTATCGTTGAAGGAGTTGCTCGCAAAGGTAACGCGAATACCCCTTCGCGACCAACTTTCCCCTGTTTTTGTGCATTTTGCCCGGTTTGGTCTCGTTCGACTTTCGAGTCGAACGGGACCAAACCGACTTCTCTCATGCACATTTCTATGCTTATTTAGTCCCATTTGCATGTTTTTGTGGTTCGATTTTGTTGATAATGCCCCGGATGCACGTTTTTGACAATGCACGTAACGTGTTCGATAAAATGCCTCGGGTGGTTCAAACCCCTGACTTTGAACCTATTTTTCTTAGCCATTCTGCGTGATATTTTGGTATTTTCTTGTTCAAATGCATTCTAGGTGCGTAGACCTTCGCATCGATATGTTGTGTGGCCCGTAGTTATGACCGAGGTGTGAGATATACCCTTCCAACGTCGCCTTGTCGGACTGATCTGAATCTGAAAATTTTGACAAAGTGTGGAAAACAGTTCAAACCCTCTAGTTTGCGCTCGTTTTTCATTACATTCCCGTGATTTTTTGTGGCTGTTCTTGATCTCATCACGCTCTGTGTACGTAGTAGAACGTATAGGTATGAGTTTTGGCTCTCGTTTTTGCATGTGGAGAAAGCTATGGCGTCGGGAAGTAGCTCCGATGATCTGATCTGTTATGTATCTTTTTGCCTAAGTGCTGGAAATGGTTCGAATCACCCACTGTGTACTCAATTTTCATGGCCTTCCCGTGATTATTCTTCGGTGTATTTGGGCTCGTTACGTTCCCTGAATATAGTAGAGTATGTTGGTATGTTTTTTTCCCCTTGGTTCAATTTGTGAGAGAAGATATGTGATTCGGAATATGCTCAGTTGATCCTTTTTGCACTCTGAATCTGTCAAAAACAGTGCGACCCTCCTACTTTGGAGTCGGTTTTCTCTCTCACCTCACGTGTTTTGAGAATTATTTTTGTTTTATATTATTCATCGTATGTAGATCTTCACGTCGGTGTTTGTTTAGCTCGTCGGTGATGATCGGAGAGCAAGAAAAACGTCCGAGAATATGCTCTCGTGAACTGGGTTCCTGGGTCGGAATATTTTCTAAGTGTTTGAACAGTTCCAGACCTGCCACTTCGGGGCCGCTTTCCTTGGTCATTTCACAAGCTTTTTGAGTCGTTATTTGGTCTAACATGCTTTGTGTGTGTAGCTCCTCATGTTGATACTTTGGGTTTGATTTGGTTGTCTCGGTGGATCAAGTTACGATCCCCGAAAATCACCTCAGTGAGCTGCAAAGTGAGGGGTTTGTTTTTTTTTTTTTTTTAAGTGTTGGTTGTGCACCAAGCACATTCACGACACCATTACGGTGCGTTCGTTCGGTCAATTCCCGAGCCGTTGATCATTTTGGAAACTAGATCATACCTAGTTTCACGTGGTATGATCGGTTTCCCCTGATTAGTTTTTTGCACCGAGATAATTACTCTCGAATTTGGCTTGGTGAACTGCAAAGTGAGAGCCTGGGATTTCGGCTAAGTGTTGCTTTGCAGCAAGCCATTTTCTCGATGCCATTACGACGTGCTCGGTTGACCATTTCCCGAGCCGTTGCTTGTTTTGGAAACCTGATCATACCTAATTTCTTGCGGTATGATCTTTTGCCCTCTATTTGATTTGAGTACTAAGATAATCACTCTTGAAAACACCCCGAGAGTCAACTTTTCCAAACTAAATTTTTTTGGAAAATGAGCGAAACCCGAGATTTTGAGTGAGACTTTTGCCGAAACTTCGCGCAATTCATTTTCAGTATCTCCAGGCTTGTTCCGCCAGGTCCGCAAAAAAAAAAGAAAAAATTGGAAAATTCGAGAAAAATCCCAAAAAATCAAAAAATCGTGGAAAGGTCAAAATTGATCTTTTATTGCGTTTTTCAACATGGCCAACATCAATTTACTTTTATCCCGCATTGGAGGAAGACCGATGTCCAATCCGGTCTTATTATTGTACACCCGATCCTGTCTCGGGTTTTGTATTCCGGCCTTGTACCTAAATACCCGAGGGCCGCGGGTTTTTATCCACCGCCTTAGCGTAGCTTTTCTTATGCTTCCTCTATATTCTCTTTTGAATGCTTCGGTTGATTTTAATTCGTTTTGATAAAAATAAAAGAAGTTAGAATGCCATGAAATGAACCCCGCAAGACCATTTTGCATGAACACTTAGTGAATGACAAGAACATGATTAGGAGTCAAATTGATAAAACATCGCGTGCTCACAAGTTAGATAACAATCAATTCCGGACGGTAACCGAAAGGACTCTAGCTTAAGCTAGGGTAACCAAATCCTTGGCCTCAGAATCTCTGGTTGCGTAAGACCGAGCGATCTCTCCCAATCGCTTGGTGAGGTATCCGGTCTACCCCCCAAGAAAGACCGGTGGCGACTCCAAGTGCATGCACACATAGCACATATCACCCGACCACACATTGGTCGAAGCCGATAAACTCCCGCCGCGATTTGGTATGGGCCCGGGAGGGCCCGCGCCGAAGCCCCCATCAGAAAGTAGGGCCCGACAATCCATTAGCCTCGATTCGATCCCTAAGGGGGATCTTCTTTCGGGTCGCGACAGCTAGCGACTCCGCTGGGGAATTTAAGAAGATTTAAGCCGTAACAAACCGGTTGTGTGATTATCTAACTTGGTCTGCGTTTTGTAGCGCATGTCCAAGTCGCGAGGAAAACAAGGTTAGTCGTTAATTCGTGTTAAATGGTCTTGCAGATGGGAGTTATAAGGGGGATGTGTTTGTTGACTATTTGCTCTTGCAGATAGGGGTTTGGATGTATGTTGTGTGGATGATTATATTGAAGTGCTGGTTGTTAGATTCAAACACGTGTTTATTGTCTAAGCACGACACTGAATGCACACACAACCGTGCCTCAAACCCCGGGCGCATTCCTTAGGAAACCAATAGAAGGAATTGGAAATGGAATCTCCGTGGGGAAAAACATGGGGTAATCCACTTTTCAATTCCGCTCACTTCGAACTATGGATTGGGTGCCAATGCAACGATAGTTGTGCAATGGAATCAACCCTTTCTAGAACTCAAAGTGGGAGCCTTGAAACCTTAGGTACCTCCCCCTTTAGGTGTCAAAACCTCATAAGTATGCATGTGCATGATCTATGTGATTGCCATATTCCTCTTTGAACGGTTTGTAAGTCTCGTTCCATCTCGCAATTTCAATTTCCTCAATCAAATGCAATTTTCTTCAACAAAAGCAAATGGTGATTAACATAAATGCCTCTCGCTAGGATTTAGAAAATGGGTCCACCCGAGATCAAGATTGCACACTTTCCTCGAGCGATAATCAACATGTGGGAGCGTCTTCCACCTGTCCACAAGTCGTACGTGGAGAAGAGGATAGGGTATCTCACGTCTCTAATACACTTGGAGGCAAGAATCCCCATGATCAAAGCACTGTCGCACTTTTGGAGTCCCGAGTCGTCCTCCTTCGTGATAGGCCAATGCGAACTCACTCCAACCCTTGAAGAATACGACACCATGATAGGTCCCGTAGGAACCTTCGGTTTAGCTACTCCCCCGATAGAAGTCGATTCAGTACCACTTCTTAGCCAATTCCTAAAGGTCAATTCCACTCTCATTAGAAACATCCTCAAGGGAAACACCAATGCCATTCCCATAACTTTTCTGGAGGAACTGTTCCTCGGGTTACCCATCGAGTCGGGAGCCCAAATCCCTAGGATCTTTATCCTAGCCTTCTTCGGATTCGTCATCTTTCTCTATACAAACAAGAGCATGACCCCCTCCATCGTTCACATTGTCCTCCAAGTGTGCGGCGGTAAGAAATTCTCCCATTTGGTCCTCGGGGAAACTTTCATCTCTCTCTCAAAATTCAAGGAGTCGGGTAAGGGAACTCTTAGAGCACTTGTAGGTCTCCTTCAAGTTTGGATGATATCTCACAATAAGAAATTCGCTACTGACATGCAAATCATACGAATTGGTCCTTCCTCTCACCCTTTCCTTCAATTCATCGACAAGAACAAACTCTTCCCTTGTTGGGCATTCTCTAGGTGGCTCAACTATCTTAAAGCTCTCGTCCCTGTTCGCATTCAGTGGTATGCCAAGCGGCTTGTATCCCCAAACCCTTGCTTAGCTGATGGATTCGACAACGTCATCCCTTTATTGGGACTGACGGGAACTACGTCATACTACCCTCTGACGGTGATCCGTCAATTCCGTGCCATCCAACGAATCCCTCCTCCTCTTGAACCCAATCCCTTCGCATTGGACTATCACAAAGAGGTCACCGAAGGACGGGGAGCACAACTGGACAAGACGATTAACAACATAGTCCACACCTAGCGTGACTACCGTACGACACCCATTACTATGGTGGATGGGTCCGAGCTTGATGGGGATATGAAGGAGCATCATGCATATGAAGATTACATATGCTGCGCTTTGAGGACCTTGCCCAAGGTGGTCGTCCCCATTTTGCCTACCAAGTTGACTCTTCAGGAGGTCTTAGCTGAGAAGGCCGCCCAAGAAAGAGATGATGCGATTCGCAGAGCCGAAGCCTTGGCTCAGCAGAACAAGCGCCTTCGCCTGGCCGTCGTACCCATTGAGGATTAGGCACTATATTCCGTTAGACCCTCCTTTGGTTGTATGAGCTTTCAATTCTCGTGTAATAATGATTCCCTTCTCTCCTATCTCTTTAGAATGATGTATAGGGATCTACTTCCTTAATGTAATGAGCCTCGCAGTCTTGTCGGGTCTCACGAGATTCTAATGGAATATACATGGGGCATTTTGAGTAATCACCATTTGTTCCACTTTAGTTGTATAATTTCTTATGAAGAAATCTTATTGGGAAAATGACCCGTATGATTGCTCAAATCGAACGGATGCCTCCCATTGCTATTTCATCAAAAGAAAATATAAAATCAAAGGGGTTTCGTATTTCTTCAAAGTTATTGAAGCCACATGCTAACTGAACTTTCCATCTCCGAACAGGTGCTCATTAATCACGGGACCGACGCGAAATCGTGTTAGAACCCGTCTGAGGACAAGAATGGAGCAAGAGGAACTGAGCCCGAGAGTAGGCAACCTTGAGACGCAAGTAACCGTGATGGCTACGATGCTAGCCGAGATGAAAGCCATGATGATGGCGGCCCAAGAGAGGAATACCCAGTTGCCTGATCTGAATCAGTCCACTCATCCGTCCTCGTCCAACACCCCCGACACGGCCCAGGTCCCGGACGAAACTCACACCCTAAAAGCCGATCATGTTCCGAACATCGATGCGCCGCCTAAGTCTGCACCGATGGTTATTGATTTGGACGCAGAAAAAAAAGGAAAAGCCCGCGGGCAAGACAGAAGAGGGTGCGAGGAGGCTCGCAAAGATAGAAGAATGTCTAAGTAGTCAAGGGTACGAGTTGGCCCGTTTTGACAAGATATCTCCCTTCGCGAAGGTTGAAGTTCCGCCCGACTACAAGGAGCTAGAGTTTGTCAAGAGGTACAACGGGACAGGCTGTCTCCGGGCTCACCTGAAGTATTATTTACGCAAGATGGCGCACTACTCCGATTATGTCCCCCTATTGATGAACACGTTTCAAGAGAGTTTGGCGGGCGCCGCTCTAGCTTGGTTTATTGAATTGGACCTTGAGGACTATGATGGCTGGGAGGATTTGGCCGATGATTTCTTGCATCAGTATAAATTCAATACGGCAACGGCTCCAACTAGGGAGGAATTGCTGAGGACAGTGAAAGGGAAAAATGAAGCCATTCGCACCTATGCTCAAAGGTGGCGGGCTTTGGCAACGCAGGTCAAGCCATCAATCCCGGAGGACGAGCTCGTCGACCTATTTCTGAAAGCACTGCCATACGAGTACTTTGATCGACTGAACACCTCTGGGTGCCAGATGTTTGTGCACCTCATAAAAGTTGCCGAGAGGCTCGAATGGGCGATGAGGGAAAGGAAAACACCCGAAATAGTAACCAGACGCCAGTATCCGATTAAGAAGGAAAGGGAGCCTAATGTCGACGTGGCTTTTGTGCCCAACCCGCCTCAACCGAAACAATTCTCTAACTCCACCCCGACGCGGGGAAGTTCATCGTGGTCGGTGCAGAAGCCGTATCCCTCGAAGAAGAAGCCGCCTCCCAAGCAGTTCACGCCACTCCCCAGGCCGTTGTCTAAACTGCTCCCTATGCTATTAGAGGGAAGATTGATTGCCAAGGAGCCGCCAAGACCAAACCCTACAAGATTCCAAGGCTATGACCCAAGCCAATCCTGTGTCTATCACATGGGGGAGAAGGGACACAACGTCGACAACTGTACGACACTGAAGTATAAGGTCCAAGCCCTCATTGATAATCAGATCCTAGAGTTCGATAAGATGGAGCCAAATGTGCAGCAGAACCCGCTCCCAGACCATCAAGTGGTGGGCATGATATTCGGAGAGGATGAGGTAGATAAAGAAGAACTCGAGCTAGCGAAGACCCGTCAAGGTGATAAAAGGTTTGTCCACGAAGCCCGCCGAAGAGGGGAAATTGTGGATACCTTAGGGCAAGATAGTGGGGGATACAACTTTAAGGTCCTATACTCGATTCCCCCGAGCTTCTTCGTAAAAGCTATAGACGTAGTGCCCGATGGGTGGGGAGGCATGGATGAGATAGAAGAGGAACCCGAAAAGGACCCCTCGGAAGAGGATTCATTCGTGACAATCGACGAGATCATCCCAGTGGGGATGCATGAGGAAAATATTGACTCGTTGAGAGAATCAAGTATCGCAGACCGGCTCGATAACATTGAGAGGCAACTGATTTTTGCCTCCGAGAAAGTGTTAAATTCACTGCAGCAATTGAGAGCAATGGGTCAAGCACAAGTTGCAAGTGATATACTCTTATTGGAGCTGCACGCCATAGTTGAAAGCCAGGATCGCCGGTGGGCCGTTATCGAAGAGCGATTAGGAGAATTGGCTATTTTGGTCATGAAGGCGAAAGAGCAAATGGATGGGCCTAATCTTGGTATGGGAGATGTCCCTACTCGAGTAGATCTTGTCTAGATGATTCAAGAGAGGGATGAAGGGTTCAAGCCCTATTCACACAGGTGGAGGGTACGTGCCTCGCAAGTTTATCCGCCACTGACTGAGGAAGAATTAGTGGAATATTTCTTGAAGACCCTCCCTTATGAGCTCTTTGAACATATGTTCACAACCGCCTATGATTCGTTTTCACACCTGGTGCGAGTAGGCGAGAGGGTGGAATGGGGATTGTGAAATGGAAAACTTAAAAGCAAGGATGCTAATTCCTTGAGGGGACCGAGTGTGCCATCCGTAGGTGAGCCCGATGATATGCGCTATGCGAAATCCAGATGCGGGTATAACTCAGAAGACCTAGATGATCTCATTGGGATGATCGAAACAATAATGCCCTTTGTGATTAATCTGGATAAGATTGACAACTGGGAGGAGGATGATGGCTCCATGGTCAAACCAGTCGTAGTCAAGATCTCTAATGATGAAGCAAGTGATAATCTGAAGATGGAAACAAAAAAGATTAAGCCAGTTGTGGTAAGGCTTCCTCCCGTAGAGGAGTATAACCCTAAAGCGGTCTATTGGGACTACGGAACAGGCGAAATAGATGCTGTAATGCGATCGGGGAGATGCTACGCGCCCAGGGAAGGCGAACCCGAGAAAAGAGAGGTAACGAAGGAGGATGCAGAGAAGATGTTGTCTATCATCAAGACAAGCGAGTTCGAGGTAATAGAGCAATTGAGGAAAATGCCGGCCCAGATCTCATTGCTGGATCTCTTCATTAATTCTAAGAAGCACAAGAATGCCTTGCTGAAGGTGCTAAATGAGGTCCATGTACCTGAGACCATTAACGAGGTGCAGCTGGGGGACTTCGTTGGCTCGATTCTGCTGAAAGATCAAATATCCTTTTCAGATGAAGACTTCCCCATGGATGGGCGGGCTCATAACAAAGCCCTATATGTATCTGTAAGGTGCCATGGCAAGCAAGTGTCCCATGTATTGGTGGACAACGGGTCGGCATTTAATAAATGCCCTTTGGCCACGCTGAGGAGTTTGGGTGTGAATGAAGAGTTGATTCGCACCTCTAAAGCGACCATCCGAGCTTTTGATGGTATGAAGAAGACCGTCGTGGGTGAGATTGAATTGGATGTATTCATTGGGCCGGTCAAGTTCTCCATCGAATTCCAGGTTATGGATCTCCCTAGTGCTTTCGGCTTCTTACTAGGAAGGCCGTGGATCCACACAGCTGGCGCTGTACCTTCAAGCTTACATCAGAAGGTCCGTTTTGTAGTGGACAACAAAGTGATAACGGTGCACGGAGAAATGGACCTGACGACCTATCAAAAGAGTGTTGTGCCTTATATAGAGCCCGAATCTAAAGAAGAATCGAGTTATCACTCTCTCGACCTAGTAGCTGTTGTACACACACCCCCTGGAACCAAGATGAGGACTCCCGTGCCTTCTGGCCATACTCTCAAGCCTGGAAGGATGTTATTGGTTTATGGCTTTATTCCTGGAGGAGGCCTGGGGAAATATGGCCAAGGAATTCGCCAACCCCTCCAGCTGGGAGCTAACGAACGCCGAACCAATTTGGGTTATACAGGTGAGTCTATTCGTGATTTCACCCTGAGGAGCTGTCATGGAAGCCGAGGTCGATGCCGAAGCCGAGACATGAACCATGGAGGCCGGGGAGGCAGAGGTAGCTCCTTCATCGGTTCCGGTGCCTGGAAGGGCAAAGCAAAGATGTTTGATAGCCCGCTCAATCAGTTTTTCTCTAAGTATCCCAAATGGCTGGCAGATGAGGATGTTCAAGCTACAACCGATACTGAGGTGCCCGACTCCTTCTTTGGAGACTCCGTGAACGTCATCGTGGAATGGCTTGACACCGACATTGTTCTACCTGAGTAAAGAGGCCCTCTTTCTGCTTCTTACAACACTTTTATTACTTGCAGTTTCAATTCAGTTGTTGCATTTCGTTTAGTTCTTTTTGATTCCAAGAAAAATACCTTTGGATCTCGAGCCGTTGGTCCAAGTGGTTTACCATGTAATGCGGCCTTATCAATGAAATTCAGTAAAATGCATATGCACGTTTTATTAAGGACGTGCGGGAATATTCCAAACCAGCCCGATGATGTTACTTGTCTTCGATTCCCGAAGACTTGAGGCCTGGATTCCCACACGCTTCCTGATTTATCAAACAGATTTAGAGAAGTGAAGATGTCCGAGAATACGATGACTAGCTCTCTTTTTATCCCTTTTTCAAATGATTTTCAAAAATCATGCATTAGAATTACTCGTTGAAATGGACTGACCATCATTATGACATTTCAGGCATATCATTCCAAGCATGCATACTAGACTGTTGTGTGACTCGGACCACCAAGGAGATTACTCTTGTAGTATGGTGGAAGAAGACGATGATTTCATAGATATTCAGAGGGATTGGAACCGACATGAAGAGTCTAAACCCCTTACAGCAGAGAAAGCAGTGGTGGTAAATCTGGGTGATTTAGAGAGCGTCGGAGAAGTAAAGATTGGGGAATCATTGTCTCCCTTTGAAGCTTCTCGAATGATCAAACTCCTCAAGGAATACCAAGACATCTTTGCTTGGTCGTATGCAGATATGCCTGGCCTCGACCCCAGCATTGTAGAGCACGTGCTGCCCACTGATTCTAGTGTCCTACCCAAAAAGCAGAAGCTTAGGCGAACGAAACCCGAGCTCTCCAAAAAGATTGAGGAGGAAGTGATGAAACTCCTTAAGGTGGGGTTCATAGAAGCAATCCCTTATGCCGACTGGATAGCCAACATTGTGCCAGTGATGAAGAAAGACGGCAAAGTCCGAATCTGTGTTGATTATCGGGACCTGAATAAGGCTAGTCCAAAGGATGACTTCCCTTTGCCACATATCGATGTACTGGTCGATAGCACAGCTGGGTTCGAGCTATTTTCGTTCATGGACGGATTTTCTGGATATAATCAAATCCTGATGAAGGAGGAAGACAAGGTAATGACCTCATTCATAACGCCATGGGGGACCTTCTGTTATAGAGTCATGCCGTTGACGTGGCGGTATGCCATGGAAGATGGCTGATAATTACTAGATCGTCACGTCAGCGATTTCTGGCTAAAATTGATCGGAAGGACTATACGATTCAATTGGCAAAATTTAAAAGTTTAGGACTAAATTGACATATGTATAATAGATTTAAGACTGATTGAGTAATTTTTCGGCAATGACGTGGACGCCGGCCGAGGTCGGCCAACCGGAGACATAATATTTTAATATTTTTTTAATTTTTAGTTTCTTTTTCAAAAAAATTTAGTTTTTTTCTTCCCTCTTCATCTTCTTCCTCTGCAGCAAGCTGCTTTGGAACTCTGCAACTTAATCTTGTTCTACAATGTCCACCACGAGCGGCTTGGAAAAATACTAATGTCTTGACAATGAACATGAAATCCACCTCGCCATGGGCCAGGCGAGACTCGACCTCGCCGTGGCCGGGCGAGGCTCGCCTCGCCAGCCCAGATTTGGTGAGGTCTCAGCCTGTCTCGCCTAGCCATGGCGAGGCTCGACCTCGCCATCGCCGGGCGAGGCAGGCCGAGGCCTCGAAGGCGACGGCGAGGTCGAGCCTCGCCATGGCTGGGCCAGGCTCGATCTCTCCAGATCTGAACTAGCGAGGCCCAACCTCGCGCGGCCCCGACGAGGTGAGCCTCGCCCAGCCATAGCGAGGCCCGACAACGGCGAGGCTCATCCTCGCCAGTGGCCGGCGGGGCGAGCTTCGCGTGAGGCTGGTCGCTGGCAAGAGGAAGAAGACGAATGGCCAGGAAGAAGATGAAGAGGGAAAGAAAAAAAATAATAAAATAATAATAATAAATTCAAAAAATATTAAAATAGTATGTCACCGGACGGTCGGTGCCGGCCGGCTAAATTTGTTCGGATGGACTGAATTGGCACAATTGCAAAAGGTTTAGGACTGAATCGACAAAAAAAGAAAAGTTTAGGACATAATTAGCACAATTGCAATAAATTTAGGATTTTTTCGGTAATTTTCGCGATTTGATATCGTTGCCATCGCCATCCATGTAGGTTTTCTAAATGTACCTTAATACTTATGGATGGAAAATTTAGAGGGCTGTGTTTTGGTCGGATGGTTTCTCCAACCATTCATTTTTATTGATGAGTTATTTGAGTTATGTTATGCACATGTAAATCTAACTTGACATCTTGAGGCCACCAAAAAAGACTCTGACCAACAAGCTCGTAATGTAGCTAATGTCAGTCTCGATCGGATACTTCAGGACGGCAACCTAGTGGCCACCACCGTTAACGTTGTAATTGACGCCGTCGCCGCTGACCATGAAAGGGTTTTCCTTTTTCTTGCCCTTCTTCACGCAGCCATCAATTTGGGGCGTGACTTACAACAATTGGGAAAATTACGAAAAAAATTTCTAAATCTATTGCAATTGTGTCAATTCAGTCCTAATTTTTTTTTTGCAAATTGAGTTCTAAACCTTTTGTAATTATGTCAATTTAGTCCATTTTTTCAGCCAGCGCTGAAGTGGAATTTTTTTAATATTTTTTTAAATTTTATAGATTTTTATTTTTAATAACTTTTTTCTGTCTTCTTTTTTTTGTGCTTAGAAACGGCAGGAGGCCGCCGGCCACTGGCCAAGCATCGGCGACCTCCGCCGGCAGCTGGGCGAGGGCCGTGACCCTCGCCACGGCTGTCGAGGTCTCGTGGCCCTAACCCAGGTGATATTTTCGGCTCTATCGCAACTTTCTAGGTGATTTTTTTGAAATAGACACTAGATTTCTTAGAGTTTTAGCTACCTAAAGATCAAAAGACAGACAAGAATATGATTTTTCATACATATCAAAAATGATGAAGAGGAAGATCTGACAGATGTCTCTATTTTTTATTATTATTCGAGAAACAGAAGAAGATGGATAAGTAGAAAAAATCAATAATTTCATAGAGAGAGAGAGAGAGAGAGAGAGAGAGAGAATTGGAATTGCGAAGAAAATGGAGGAGGGAATGTAAGGTGAGGAGGGTTTTGGAGGAGGAATACCAAGAGTATGAGAAGAGGAATATAGCTCGTGACGAGCCACCATTTTTAAAGAATGAAGATGGGTCAAACTAATCTCAGAAAAAAAAAATGAACCGTATCAAAGAACTTGAGGAAGAAGAAAGATAGTAATAAGGATATAAAAGAAAAAAAGAAGAAAATACTATGGCATATTTTTTAGTCAACTTGTTCATGTCAGAAGTCGGGCATGTCACGTAAGATTCCCAATAATGATTAAACCACCACGTCAACAATTTTCGGTGAAAATCAGCCGAATTGACTAGTTTGGAAGGTTTATTACTAATTAAGACTGAATTGACATCCTACAATATGTTTAGAATTGATTCGGTAATTTCCCCTAAAAGGTGAGTGTTTGGTTTTGCCCATTAGAGAGTAGAGGATCTTTTCGATGTGATGGTATGGTGTGCTCGTGAATTATATCATGGAGAAACTGTCTAAATGTGTTGAAATTAATAAATCTTGTGGTAAGATTAAGATATTACATAGCGAGAAAATGTGAGAGCTAAACACCGTGAACATTAACGGTAATTTAAGGTTGGAGAACAATAAGAATATTTGAGTGGCTCGAATGTGATTATAACTTTCGTTGTATCGTTATATCTATAGTAAAATTTTATGTTGATTCTCCTGTACAATAGGTTACATCGATGGAGCCACATAAACTCCTCGTCCAAAATGTACATTATTTATTTATTTATTTATTTTATCCATCGATTGTTTGTTTTTTGCAACGGGATGGATAGTGCGGCGACAGTGTTCATGGATACTGTAGCTTGTGGGAATCGAAGGGAGGGAAGGGAAAGGGGAATGGGGAGAGAGAGTGTCCCTTTTTTATTTTCCAATAAGTAAATTGGAAGTCCAAAAAATTGTCACGAAAAGTATAATTGAGTTTTAAAACTTACAAAAAGTGTAATCAAGTCATAAAACTTGTCAAATTGATGCAATCGAGTAATTCCATTAATTCGATCTAATTTAACTAACGGAAAATGCTAACATGACTTTTTCAAATATTTTCTATCTCTCACGTGTCACTGACGTGATTAAAACATGAAGGATGGGGCTAAAACGATATTGTTTTGGTTCAAATATGATTTTTTTAATTAAAATTTTATTTAAATTAGACTCAAAAGGAAACGAAAATTAAAAAAAAAAAAGAAAAGGAATGACTTGAGCCATGGAATCTCGGCGATGCTGAGCAACTTCTCAAGCTTTTTGCATGAGAAATTGCTCACTCCTATGCTTTCGGCCAACCCCAGCTTCCAGCACTCTTCCATGGCCTTCCACACACCCTCATAATCAAACAGAAGCAGATCCTCCTTCGTCGGAATCTCACACTCCCCTGGCTTCGAGCTCACCGGCAAATGCACCAGATACAGGTCCACGTGCTCGAGCCCGAGATTCCTACACACAAGAACCAACCGAGCGACATAGTGAAAACAGAGGATAGCGAAACCACGAACGTGATACCAGAGTATGATTCATATGTTGGCTGAGAATGTACTTGAGGGATCTCTGGAGCGCAGGGACGACGCGGTCGCCGTGTGCATCGCTGCACCAGAGCTTCGTGGTGATGAACAGCTCCTCACGTGAGCTTATGAGCCCGAGCTCGAGGGCATTGGCCACGGCTTCTCCGAGGGGCTGCTCGGACAGGTAGATCGAGGCTGAGTCAAAGTGTCGGTAACCCAACTTGATTGCATGGAGAAGGTGTTCCTTCACGTTGTCAGAGGAGCCAAACGGGAACTCGGCTGTTCCAAACCCAAGAAGCGGGATCACTTTGCCTCTTGTGTTGAGCTGAGTCTCAGGAATAATAACACCGGCCATGTTTGTCCGTGCTTTCTCGTGATTCAGTCGAGAGATATAGGAATGAATCTCTTTTCACCGCATATATAGATCCCGTTGTATATATATATATATATATATATATATATTAATTGACGTGGAATCAATTATACAACTCATGTGATGTCAGTGACCATCAGAATAGAAGAGACGATTTTATTCGAAAATGGGTCTAAAAAAAAATACCAAATTAGGGCAATTTTTTTTATTTACCAGAATGGGGCCCGCGCCTCAGGCTTCACGTGAAGCCTGATACGGTGCCAGGCGCCTTTATCGCCTGAAGCCTTCACATGAAGCCTTCAGGCGATAAAAGGCACCTTTATCAGGCTGATGGGGGGAGCGAATGCACAGAGAAGAGGAAAAGAGTGGGGGAGAGAGACCATAGAGAAGGTTTCACCTGAAGGCGCCAGTGAGAAAAAAGAGAGAGAGAAAAGAGTGAGGGGGAGAGAGAGCACACGGCCGAGACCTGTGCCTTGCTGTCGTCCGCCGCGAGCAGCCACGCGCCGTTCCACTGTGCGCCGCCGTCCAAGCCTTTGAAGATCACTGCCCCATAGCTCGCGTTCCAGCTCATCTAGCCCACTGTAGAGGTGTTGTCTAGCGGAGTTTCTACTCCAAACCAGCCCGGATCTCGCCCTACGGATCAAGGTAACACCAATATCCTTTCTAGGGTCGGTTCAAGCATGTTATGATACGTTTTATTTGTCATTTTTTGAGCTGTTTCACTGTTTAGATTAGGTCTCCTTGTTAGATCTGGACCGTAGGATGTGGTAATTAGATCGGACGGTGTAGATTTGGTCTTCAGTTAGATCTGAGCCGTTGGTTTTAGTGGCCTAATCTAACGGACGTGGACTAGCCACGTGGGCAAACTTGGACGGTAGGATTTGTCTGTAATAACAAAAAATTTCCAGAAAATAGAAAATTTTGAAAATTTTGAAAACAAAAATCAATAATAATAAAAAAAATGCCCAAAACTGTGTCGTTTTAGTCCCGGTTCAAATCCGAGTGGGTTTGGGTCGAGTCTTCGGGTTTGTGGGCTGGGTCGAACCAATCCGGTTCGGAAAATGAATAAAAAAAGTAAAAAAAGAGGAAAAAGAAAATTAGAAAACAAATAACATAAAAAAATAATATAAAATATAAAAAAAATGGGAACGACGCCATTTTTTGGGTCAACCTTGAGGGGTATTCTCAAATCGAGGGAGTTGACTATGACGAGATTTTCTCTCCCGTGGCGAAATTAACCTCGATACGGTTTGTTTTGTCCATAGCAGCTACATACGATCTTGAGGTGGAATAGATGGATGTAAAAACGGCTTTCCTTCATGGGGACTTGAAGGAGGAGATTTATATGAGGCAACCAGAAGGTTTTGAAGCAAAAGGAAAGGAGAATCTGGTGTGTAAGCTGAAAAAGTCTCTATATGGGCTGAAATAGTCACCGAGGATGTGGTACCATAAGTTTGACACGTACATGCTCCAGCTTGATTTTGTGCGTTCAAATTCTGACCACTGCGTTTATGTGAAAAGGGCGGACAATCAGTTTGTCATTCTCACGCTATACATGGACGATATGCTGTTAATCGGGAATAGCGTGAAGATGGTGAAATCCATGAAAAATTTGTTGGCTAAGAAGTGCGATATGAAAGATTTGTGACCTGCAAATTTTATTTTGGGCATGCAGATTACGAGAGACCGTGGGAAACGAAAGCTATGGCTAGGACATGAGAAATACATCAAAGAAATGTTGAAGAAATTCAACATAACGGACTGCAAGCCTTTTGGTACCCCTATACCTTTAGGGACCAAGCTATCTGCGGAACAGTACCCTAAAACGGATGAGGAGGCTGAGGAGATGGCCCGAGTTCCATATGCAAGTGTAGTGGATAGGTTGATGTATGCTATGGTGTGTACGCGTCCGGATATAGCCCAAGCAGTGGGAGTCTTCAACCGATATATGTTTAACCCAGGTAGAGAACATTGGAATGATATCAAAAGAGTTTTCAGCTATCTTCGTGGAACTTGGAATTTTTCTTTATGTTTTGAAGGTACAGGGAATGGAAACATCCTCGATATTGTAGGCTATGTAGATGCAGATTGGGGTGGAGATATTGATAGTAGACGGTCAACTAGCGGGTGTGTTTTCACATTATTTAAGGCTGCACTGAGTTGGATGAGTAGGAGGCAAAGCGTGGTAGCACTCTCTTCTACGGAAGCTGAGTACATGGCTCTTACTCATGCCGGGAAAGAGGCCGTATGGTTACGGCGGTTGTGCTTTGGAGCTCGGTTTTGAGCAAGGTGCCGTAGAGGTGAGATGCGACAATCAATGGGCTATTTATTTAGCTAAGAATCCGGCGTTTCACTCACGTACAAAGCACATCGACATACAATATCACTTTATCCAAGAGAGGGTGGAGAGGAAAGTGGTTCGGCATGAAAAGGTCAACACGGTGAAAAATAGTTCAGACCTCCTTACTAAAGCCATTACGGGTGCGAAGTTTGAATGGTGCTCTACTGCGATTGGATTGAAGAGGAGTGATGTTGGGAAGGTTCTCATTTGCGCGAAATATTCACCAAGTAGGAGAATGTTGAAGTTGGCGAATACTTCGAGGACCCTTGTTTCTCATATCGGGCACGCCCACGTGAGCTTAGGGAAACTGAAATATGAACTAACGACATGTGACCCCTGCGTACGGAATGTAGGGGTTCGGGGGCAGCGCCCTCGAAACGGGGGTCTCGCTGCCTGGTCAGCGGGCGGGGGATCCGCTCACCCGGTGAGTGGGCGGGGGCAGCGCCCCCGAAACAATATCGGGTTTAGGCTTGTGTTTAAATTGGCCCGTTTGTTATGGGATCAAAGGGTTTTCGGATAGGTTTGGGTTTTGGGCCTATTTTAAGTCATATATATCGTACTCGTATTAGATGTCATTGTAACGAGTGGTTATGGTTGAAAAACCTAAATATTCCAGTGGAATCCCTTTGCAAGATGTAACCCCATTCTGGGATGAACCTGAGTAAATTCGTGTGTCATTCTTTTTTATTTATTGTGATTGTTCTAATTCGATTTAGGATAAAACCATCAGCTTTGAGTTTTTCTTAGTAGTTTCATTCCATGCAGCGCTAGGTACTTGGACAGGTATTCACTCAAATTTCACAATCAAATCCAGTACCTCTCTCTCTCCTTCTCCCCGTGTCCCCGCACACGATTATAAATAGCTTAATTCAAATTCTGTTGACGTCGCCACTTTATGTCTTACATTACATATATCGATGGGGAGTGGAGGGACCAAATGAACGAGAAAATAATTGGCAGAAGGCGTGGTCCGAAAACAACGCGAAAGTTGCCTGTTCTGATCTGATCTGATCCCATCTGATCTGCTGAAAGGAGGTGAGGAGCCCCAAAAACAAAACTGCTGAACCAGCTCCTTTGTTGTTGTGAACCCAAAAGAGAAAAAGAAGAAGGCTGACATGGATATACGGGGGCCCACCATGCAAGCTGTATACCAAAAACCTTCGCAGCACCATGAGAGAAATAAGCACCCATTTGACCGAGCACTCAACTTGCCTTATTAGTTTGACTTTGACCCTTGACCGCCCATGTTATCTTATCTACAGCCCCCACTGACGACGAGCAGGGTAGTCCAAATCTTGAAGGAACGTGGTTTTCCCATTTTATATAGGGAAAGCTCGAAGGAGCATGTTGGAGTGGACTGCACGAGTTTGAACGAGATGGAGTTTTGATTCCGCCTTGCATTATACTAGGAATTTAGAGGTGAATAGCTAGCAAGAGTGTGCTTAACGTGTTTAGTTGATCCGTGACTTGCTAACATGTTAAGCTATATTGCGTGACAAGACAGTCAATCATTCCTTTTATAGGTTTAGGATTTGAACTCTCCTTTTCCATAAAAACACTCGAGTTGCATCGGGGGGAATCCCAGTAATGTCATCATCTTTGATTTTGTGGACGAGGCTGTTAATTTGAGGTCATAGAGTTCAATAAAAGAACAACAAACTCGCGTTGTTTTGCATTGCAAAATACGTCAGCTTGAAACATGACAACCACTCACGTGGAGTTATTGCACAAAGGACTTGAAAGATACATCGGGATTCAAAAGGCAGTCCTTTACTTTTCCGATCAAAGCATGGTAATTGAAATAACATAAGTTTACCAACTGGTTTGCTCAAATCTTCGAGCATCAGCGAAGCTCTGCTCTGCTCTATTTCTCACTTGCAGCTGTCAAGAGGAGCACCGCACAGGCACCGGTTGTGGAAGTACACCGAGTAATCGAAGCCCTGCAGCCGCCCACCCACCGGAATCTCCCCGCACAGCCGGTTGTAGCTCACGTTCAGGTACTGCAGCTCCAGACCCGCCATGGCCTTCGGAATCGACCCGTATATCTGATTATGGTTCATGTCCAGGGACGTCAGGCTCACGTTGAACTCCACCTTCGACAGGTCGAACTCGAACTGGTTCCTGGAGATGTCGATGTAAAACGTGCTCTTGCTCCTCCCGAACACCAGCGACGCGTCCCCTTGAAGCCTGTTCCGGGACAGGTCGAGCTTCCCGAAGTCGACGCCGGCGAAGGTCGCCGGGAGCTCGCCGGAGAGGCTGTTGTGGGAGAGGATGAGGTAGAGGCTGTTCCCCTTGAGGTTGGCGAGGGAAGCCGGAATCTTCCCCGTGAGCTGGTTGCGGTCGAGGCCGACGTAGCCGAGGCCGGGGATGGTGGAGAGGGAGGCGGGGATGCCGCCGGTGAGCTTGTTGAAGGAGAGGTTGAGGTAGGTGAGGTTCTTGAGCTGACCGACGAAGGACGGGATTGGGCCCGTGAGGTTGAGCCAGTCGAGTCTCAAGAAATTCAGGTACTTGAGCTTGGTGAGGGACTTTGGGATTGGGCCGGAGAAGTTGGAGAGCTTGTGGAGGGTGAGGTCTTGGAGGTAGGTGAGATCGCCGATGGCGGAGGGGAATTGGCCGGGGAGGTCGGAGGCGAGGAAGAAGAGAGAGATGACGCGGTGGGTCTTGTAGTGGCACTTGAGGCAGTACCAGTAGCAGCAGTCGGTGTCCGGGTTCCAGGAGGCGAGGAGGTAGGGGTTGTTGAGGGCGGACTTTATACGGAGGAGGACCTCCTTGTCCTCCGGGTGGCAGAGGACGGCGGAGGCGGGGCGGAGGAGGAAGGAGGAGAGGAGGGGCAGGAGGAGGAGGAGGAGGAGGCGGGCACGGGACATTGTTGAAGGTGGTTGCGGTGGTGATGAGTTTTGGATGAGTGAGGAAGGAGGAGGCGTGGAGAGTTGTATTTATAGGAGGAAGTTGTGTGTGGCAACTGGGGGAGGGTTCTTTGGTTTTGGACTCATTTATGATCATTTCTACTTTTAATTTTCTTTTGTAAATTTGGCGAATTTATACTTTGACTATTATTGACACATAAAAATAGTGAACTTAAAATACCTTATCTTATTTGTTAATTTTGAGTGAAATTATAAGTTCAAATTACATGTATAAAATCATCCGTGTAAAACAGGCTAATTGCCTATTCATATTGATGTCAAATGAAATCAATACCTAAGAAATCCAATAAATTTGCTATGGTTTGTTTCGATTTTGGTACACTAATTCCATAGTTTCTTCTATATATATCTTCACGGATGATTTTTCTAAAAAGCAAAGTATACGCCATTTTCCCCCTTTTTCAGTTTTATAGAAGAATTGCTTGTGAAATTACTATTCTTTGTTTTAATATGTGAATCATTGGCATTAGTTAAAGCAAATCTCATCAGTTGGCTAGTGCGTTGAACACAACTTTAAAGTAAGAGCCATTATGAATATGGGAACCACCGCTCATTACGTCTCAAATGCTTAGGATCCACTTTGCCATACACAGAAGTTCATCCCAAGATCATCTATTACATTATTATTATTATTTTGCGGTTCATGCTAAGTTAGGATCGTGGTGATGGACGGTAAGAAAGAGAAAGTGAATTAACATTTCGGCAGAGGAAAAGGGAAAGGTCTACTGTCATTGAGAGAGAACTTTGATTAGATATTTAGATTGAGAATATAAAAAGGACAAAGGATTCGGGATATGGCCAGAGGTTTACTGGCGTAATATAAGTGAAGATTCACACCTAATGACAAAGTTAACGGAAAGTGTACGTGTAGTTAGTTGGCGCCACGTGGACCAGTCAAGGACGAAGGCTATCTCTCCTCCAACCATGTGTCATTTCTCCACGTGGAAGAAGCGACCAATGAAGGGAGGCCTGCGCTGGCACTCAAGATTTGTCCATAATTGACTGTCGAAAGGGACCACCATCATGTCATTGAATAGAATAAAATCATTTGCTTCGTTTGAACTCACATTAATGAATCTGAATATGATTTCTTTTCCGTCGTTTCAACTCTTACGAGCAACTTCTGGGATATTTTTTTTTTGCTACAACTACAGACTCAGTCGATAAGGACGTGAGTGATAATCATTCTGTTTCTGAAAATAATTTCTAGCTAAAAATATTCCTTGAATGAGTTCATAAGTAGATAAACGCGTTTGATAATGACACAAAATTTCTATTTTCAGAATAAAAATTCGTTTAATAACAACGTAAGATTTCTTCGATTGTGTCGGAGCTAGGGTTGAGATGATAGACGGAGCTACGATTGCGGCGACAGACATTCGACAGTAGTAACGAGTAGAGTTGTCAAACGGGTGGATCGTGTCGGATTTGGGTCGGGTCGTGTCGAAAATGATCCGGCCCATTTAACTAGTTTTGACCCATTTCATGGAATAAAATTTACTGACTCATACCCGACCTGACCTATTTTGCTAAAATACTTCTATATTCAATCCAATTTAAAAAGAAAAACATATATCTTATAAATTTTCAATTTTTCTTTCTATTTTTTTTTATGGTCACCGGATTTCCTTCTTCCTCGACCGGCAGACGGTGGCCGGGGACCGACAACCGACAATCGGCGATCGGCAAACGAAAATCAAGGACCAACGATGAGAAGAGTTTTTATTTTTGTTTATGTTCTAAAAATAGAGAAGTAGAAAATATCTACTTTTCATTTCTATTCCAAAGCTGTTTCTGGGCTAAAACTTTGTCACGAAAAAAATGAAATTATGTTACCAAACGGATTTCTGTTCCAAACATGTTCCCGAAAATAAAACAAAAAACAGAAAAACAGAGAAACAAAATGATTTAACCAAACACACACCATCGCAGCGGTCGTTCAAGTGATGCGGGATTTGATTTGGATGCCGAAGATCATAGGTTCAATCTTCCAATTTATCCTCGATCTCAAGAAACCTCGGTTGGTTTGCGCGGATGGGCATGGACTTTGATGTGTCATCGGTCTTGGATTCTCGTGCTCATCGTGGTGGGGGTAATGATCACGGGATCGCTTAATGGACGGTGATGGGTAAATCAGTACGAGGCCTTGAATTCTATGTCTAATAAATTACTATGTATTCTCCATCTAATCGACTCTCTTGGTAAGCTTTATCCTCATAATTAGTTTTGCGCATCACGGCCTTCATTCCCTCGCGCATTAAAAATGCAAATGCCACGTCACCATACCAATCGGAAGTGATAATAGAATGTATATCCATTATCCATTAATACGTGAAAACTATCTTCTGCCCATGAAATGGAAAAGAGTGAGGAAGGGAGAGAAATAATTGAATGTTCAAAAACTTCGCTAGTATAACAATTTTTAGGTTAACATGAGAATAACAGTATATTATATTATGAGTTACAAATTCTTAAAAGAGCGAGACCCGCATAATTTTTTTTTTTTGTGACTCAAAATAGACTTTTATTAGTCTTACAGCCACCGAAAGATTATTACATAATTAATTATCAAAGATAAATAACCTCAAAGATACAATTTAACCGCAAAAAAGGCACGCAAAAACAAAAAACAACAATAACAGAAAAGAGAAACATATGCTCGCGGAGAGTCGAATGTGGTTGAAGACTGAAATGTCAACTTGTCGACTTCGGACCCTTTGACTTCAGCAACTTCTCCCACTCAAGAGCAACGAACAGTATGGAACACAGACATGAGATGGTGGTCATCAATCAATGGCCGCGAACAGTTCAAGCCACCCTCCCACCACCGGCATTCACTTACAGCTATCGAGAGGAGCGCCGCACAAGCACCGGTTATGGAAATACACCGAGTAATCGAAGCTCTGCATCCGCCCTCCCACCGGAATCTCCCCGCACAACCTGTTGTAGCTCACGTTCAGGAACTGCAGCTGCAGACCCGTCATCACCTCCGGCATTGCGCCGTATATCTTGTTATGGTTAATGTCCAGCCACGTGATGCTCTGGCTCAGCTCCACCTTTGACAGGTTGAACTCGAACAGGTTCCTCGAGATGTCGATGTGGTCGTTTGTCTTGTTCGCCCCGAACAGCAGCGACCCGTCTCCCTGCAGCCTGTTCCGGGACAGGTCGAGCTTCCCGAAGTCGACGCCAGCGAAGGTCGTCGGGACCTCGCCGGAGAGGTTGTTGTGGGAGAGGAGGAGGTACACGTTGTTCCCCTTGAGGTCGGCGAGAGAAGCCGGGATGTTCCCGGTGAGCTGGTTGCGGTCGAGGCGAATGAAGCCTAGGCCTGGGACGGTGGACAGCGAGTCGGGGATCTCCCCGCTGAGCTTGTTGTAGGAGAGGTCGAGGTAGGTCAGGCTTTTGATCTGGCTAAGGAAGGAGGGGACCGGGCCTGTGAGGTTCAACCAGCTGAGAGTCAAGTATTTGAGGTATTTGAGCTTGGTCAAAGACTGGGGAATTGGGCCGGTGAGGTTGGTGAGCTTGTGGAAGATAAGCTCTTGGAGGTAAGTGACGTCGCCGACTTCGGAGGGGATCCTGGGGAGGTCGGAGTACTGGAAGGCGAGGGCGACGACGCGGTGGGTCTGATCGTCGCACTCGACGCCGTACCATTTGCAGCAGTCGGAGTCCTTGTTCCAGGTGGTGAGGAGGTAAGGATTGTAGAGGGCGGACTTGATGCGGAGGAGCACTTGCTTGTCCTCCGAGTGGCAGAGGGCCGCAGTGGCGGGGCGGAGGAGGAGGAGGAGGAGGAGGGAGAGGAGGGGGAAGAGGTGGCCGGTGGGAGACATTGTAGACGGTGGTGGGTTGGGGTGGAGATCTTTGGATGATTAGGAAGCTGGGGCGAGTTCCATTTATAGGACCATCATCAAGTTGCTCGTGGCAACTGGGATCGATTAAACAAGGGAAACAACGACGAAGATGACGACATTGGGATAGCAAATGGTTGTAGTATCGTCAGAGCAATTCTTTCAATGTTAAAGCTCGATGCAAAACGAACTGTGGTCAATTTTTTTTTTATCTAGATCATGACTAGGATGGACATTAACAAAGAAGAAAAATCTTTATAGTTATCGCCCAAAAAAAGGAAAAGGGTCTCTAGAATGGAGCACGAGCTTATTAATTGGGGATAAGTCCATAGATGTTATGTATGTATAGTTGGAGCCACTTGGAGTGGTCAAGAACGAAGGCTCTCTCCCTCAAACCTTATCTAGGGATGCTTAGCCTTTGCCATTGCTCAATGTGGCCATCCCTCCCTCAATGGGGCTCGGCATACAACAAGCGCCCAAAGAAGGGGAGGCCTACATTACGCCTTTGAAATTTGGCCGCATTTGACTGTTGAAAGCCACCGCCATCCATCTTGTCTCATGGTATCGGTGAGAATATACATATGTGACATTTTTTTTTTAAGGAAAATGCTTCTTCTGACAGTATTGTTAGGGACGATTCGATTTCAACTGTAGATCCACACATCATCACCGCGTGTTTTGCATAAAGCACTCATTGATTGAAAGATCGTGTAGTCAGAAATAACTGACAGTACCGTCAGATTGTCAAGTTAGTAGCTTTTTTTTTTTTTATCTACTGTGAGATTGATAGCATATTTTGAGCTAGAAAAAATAAATAAAAAATAACTAAAAATTATTGTGAGGTCCACTTATTCAAGAATTTATGGCCTACAACATGCTGTTATTCTCACAGTCACCCAAAAACTGTTATGCTAGCCAAGTCCGTGTTGGTGGGTACATTAAAAGATAATGTACAAGTAAATCATTGATTGGTTTGAGGTTCGATTCCCATACCGTCAAATACCAACAATTTCATATTTAGGTCATTTACCCTAGCGTAGAAATGCTATTTTCGAATATCATCCCTTGAGGAAAATATCGAAATAATCCTAAACCTTTTTCACATTGGTATCAATTTTGTCTATCCGATCGATTTTGGCCGGAAATCGCTGACGTGGACTTATCCTGCGTGGCATGATCGGTACTGATATTGTTCGACGAGGTCCCCCTCACCTTTCTTATTTTTTCTTTCCCTTTTCGTTTTGCTGGTGGCCGACGAGGGAGCCTCGCCAAATCTGGCAAGGCCGACCCTCGCACAGGCCAACGTTGTGAGAATGAAGAGCACCTCGTAAATCATTGACGAGAAAAAGTTGGGAGGGGGCGGCGGCGGGTATAGTACCCCCATTTCCCATCTGACGTGGCGAATTCATTCTAGATAGTTAAATCTCGAACCCATGTAGACTCTAAACCAAGTTAAGTCTCAAAGCCCGTTAATTGATATGAACACGTCTTCATGAACTTTGCAGAAGACATTTTCTTTAGGGGATGTGATAAAATAGTCTTATTCCCAAATGCTATTGAGAATGGTCTTGTTGGTGGGGTTGAAAATGAGCTGGCCGGGTCTGGCTTTAAGCTCAGAATCTTGTTTGATCCGAAGATTCGAAAGGATAACAAGTTTCTAAGCAAGAAATCTAGCCTTTCTCAGAATCGCTTCATTTTCTTCAAAACAAGAATTATATTTACAAATCTAAAAGCCACTTTAGAGATTAAAAAAATGTCGTGCTCGCTATGTCGGCCCATAAACTTTTGATTCGGTAGAGCTATGTACTTGCAAATACATTTCGGAATGCTCATTCAGAACCTCGTGCCGTGGGACTATCAAGTCATTTTTTCCAAATTATATTCACACTATATTGTTTTTGTTCCATCTGGTGATTAATTACTAATTTTATGTTTTTCATTACTTTACGTATTATTGACATTTTCTCATTTCAATTTTTTCATACTTTAAATTTGTTTGAATATTTTAAGCCTATTGGAGTTGCAACTTGTGTTATATTTGTAAAAAGTGGATTTGAAGATATGTTTTTTGAATTATTAAGACCATAAAAAAAGTTGCATTAAAATTTAAAAGTTAATATTCGCACCTCTTGAATGATTCGAAAGAAACGATTCAACTCCAAAAAGACAATAATCAATTATTGCACTTTCTTGACATATCTCTTTATTTCTTATGTCCATCTCTCAGCAAATAGTTGTTTTTACTCCAATTTATAATCTTATTCTAATCAAAATCATTACTCCCTTATCTTCTCGATTTTAGAAACCTCATGCTTTTGGTGCCACGCGTCACTAGCCGAAATCTCGATATGAGCACCAAAGTCTCTCGCGTGTATCGAATAAGATTTAATCACAGTATATCCCGTCTCTCAAGTAAATACTTCACTACTCAGCTTACGTAGATAATTTCAATTAGCTTAGTTCAACTAGTTATCCCAGCGGAAAACTAATTTGTTTCCTCAAATTCTCCTTTTTTTCTTAAGTTCAATAATTACTTATCAATCCTACCCGCATAATTAATTCATCACAGCATTGCCATTGAGGCCGATGAACCGGAGCTTCGGCATCCGCGAGAGCCAGCTCGGGATGGACCCGGTGAGTTTGTTGGAGGAGAGGTCCAGGAACGCCAGGTTCTTGAGGAGGCTGAGATAAGAGGGGATGGTCCCGGCGAGGTTGAGGGCGAGCTTCAAAAGTGTTGAACGCATAAATTCGGAAAAACTCCAGCGGTCAACAATTCAACGGATGACAGCACAACATCCAAGTTGAGAAAGTCAAAGTCAGCCCCATCTCAGGAGATTCACTTTAACAAGTTGCAGCTAAACGTTAACACAACCACACCCACACCCACGCCGCCGCGCGAGGTAGTGGATGGGGAGATCAGCCATTGCGATGGAATGGACTCCACTTTGATTTGAAGACAAAACGTGATTTGGATTCTCTCTCTCTCTATATATATATTCAAACTCGATAAGAAACATCATCAAGCCACGCATACACACGCGAAAAGCACCGAAGCAATGTGGAACTTCCACTTCCACTTCCACTTCCACTTCCACTTCATTCTCTTCTCCCTCCTCGCCTCCTCCGCCCTCCTCCCCTCCTTCTCCTCCGCCGCTAAGCTCTGCAACGCCGACGACAAGAGGGCCCTCCTTCGGATCAAGAAAGCCTTCCACAATGCGTACGTCCTCTCCTCCTGGGACGCGGCCACCGATTGCTGCAAGTGGAACAGCGTCGAGTGCGACGGCACCACCCACCGCATCGTCGGCCTCGACCTCCCCCGCGGCGACCTTTCCGGCCCCATCCCCTCCGCCGTTGGCGACCTCCCTTACCTTGAGAACATCTACCTCCACAAGCAGCCCAACCTCACTGGTAACATCCCGCGCTCCCTCCTCAAGCTCAAGAACCTCCAGTCCTTGACCCTCAGCTACAACAACCTCTCCGGCCCCATCCCGGGATTCCTCGGTGACCTCGCCAACCTCATCATCCTCGACCTATCCTACAACCGCTTCTCGGGCCCGATCCCAAGCTCCCTCACCAACCCCCCGAACCTCAGCTCCCTTCAGCTCGACCGCAACGCCCTCACCGGCTCGATCCCTGCCTCGCTCGGCCGCATCCAGAGTAGCAGCCCTTACCTGTACCTATCCCACAACCAACTCACCGGTGATGTCCCCACGGCCCTCGGGGACGTCGACTTCACATACATGGACCTGTCGTGGAACCGGCTTTCCGGCGACCCCTCGGCTCTGTTCGGGAGGAACAAGAGCACGCAGCAGATCTACCTGTCGAGGAACATGTTCGAGTTCAACATGTCCGAGATGGAGCCGCCACAGGAGAACCTGATCGCTCTGGACCTGAGCCACAACAAGATCTTCGGGGGGATTCCGGCGGCGATGACTGGGGTCACGAATCTTCAGATCTTCAATGTGAGCTACAACCGGCTTTGCGGGGAGATCCCGGTCGGGGGGAGGCTGCAGAGTTTCGACTCTACCGCCTACTTTCACAACCGGTGCTTGTGCGGCACTCCTCTTGATAGCTGCAAGTGATGATGATCCTCATCATCGAGAGAGTTTGGCCCTGAATAAGATTGTGTGTGTAATGAGATCAAATTGTGTATGGCATGGCTAATAAGGATATGTTACTTTCTCTATTTCTTTTTCTTCCCAAATTAGATGAGGGATCTCATTTTTTTAATATAAAGGAGCATAAATCATTTTAATTACTTCAAAAAAATTTCTTCAATTCAAGAAAAAGTCTCAAAAAATGAATTTCGTGAAAAAGAATCCATGAATCTTTCATTTTATGCAGATTGCTATTTTATTTTGCCTATCACGTAGCTTTAGTAGACTCCTTAGCTTTGGCGAAACATTTGGTTCACATTGAAATTGGATAATTACAATTGATTTTAAAGTGTCTTTCTAGAGCTTGGAATATTGCAATTGGACCAATTAGAGTATTGGAAGGTTTTTGTCTGTTGTCTTGTGGGTTCACATTGAAATTGAATATTGCAATTGATTTTGAAGTGGCTTTCTGAATTATCTGCTCTTGTTGCTTCCGGTTAGGAAAGCCTTATGATGGCTGGCTACTGTTGCTTGCTGCGGTTTGCTCTTCAGTTTTTGAACAAAATGACAATTTACTTACCAAAAAAGAGAAATTGGATAATTGCGAAACTGAACATCTTATTATACCAAAAATTTTCATTTTTAGGTGGAGAACTTTATCTTGCAAATGGATCTTAAAAACATGTAAGTTTTAGTGTTAGGATCTTTCATTTCTTGAGTAAGTAACCCATTTACCAACTGGAACTAAGCAGGCCTTAAAGTAGTTTTAGCCAAAAGCAAAGGCAAAAGATAATGTTGAGAAAAGCTAAAGATAATAAAAAAACTAATGGAAAAAATTGCAACAAAAGCCAATTAAAAATTGTTGTGGGGTCCACACTTTTAAGAATTTATGACTCACAACATATTGTTATTCATGCTAGCAAAGTGATTTTCATTATTGCTCTTTGAAGATATAAAACATGAGATAAATGTTCAATAATTCCATCTTCCATTAGTAATGCCGATCAAAACATATCCGACAGACCGCCAAACAACACCAGCTTCCATCGCATGAATATAGACTGGCGCGCTAACATATTTATTCTATTACCAGTGTCTTTGCCTAGCAAATCTTCAGTCACACGTCCACCATTTCATCCATTTTAACAGCTTGGAAGCGGAGCTCCACACAGGCACTTGTTGTTCGAGTACAACGACGCATCGAAGCTCTGCAGCTTGCCGCCGGCGGGCTTTTTTCGAAAAAGGGTCTGTGAAAAAACAAAATTTACAAAATTGGGTCTAATTTTTTATTTATTTACCAAAATGGGTCCCGTTCGGCATTGTGGAAACCGAACTGAGAAGTTCGGCGGTCCTGAAGCCGAAGAACAAAGTTCGGCAGGGAGGACGCCGAACTTCTCAGTTCGACGTCCTCCCTACTGAACTTATGCATGTTCGGCATTAGAGCTGCCGAACTTGTGGCCGTTCGGCAGCTCTAATGCCGAACGGGGGCGGGCCCTCCCCTGTTGCAGGCTTCACGTGAAGTGTGAAGCCTGCACACTCCACGTGAAGCCTGCTACGTGCAGTGAAGACTACAATGCTCTGCCCTTTCATTTCCCTTTAATGGCCTTCAAGGAAACGATTTGAGCGGGGGAAAGAGAGAGAGGAGCAGAGGAAGAGGAAGAGAGGAAGAGAGGAGCAGAGGAAGAGCACACGGCCGATATTCGTGCTTCGCCGTCATCCGTCGCAAACAGTCGCGCGTCGTTTCACCAGCGGAGTTTCTACCTCAAATCAGCCCGGATCTCGCTCTACGGATCAAGGCAACACCAATATCCTTTCTAAGGTCGATTCAAGCATATTATGATACGTTTAATTTTTCATTTTTTGAGCTGTTTCACTGTTTAGATTAGGTCTCCTAGTTAAATTTGGACCGTAGGATGTGGTAATTAGATCGGACGGTGTAGATTTGGTCTTCGATTAGCTTTGAGCCGTTGGTTTTAGGAGCCTAATCCAACGGACGTGGGATAGCCACGTGAGCAAACTTGGATCGTAGGATCTGTCTGTAATTATAAAAATTTTCAGAAAATAGAAAAATCAGAAAAATTTGGAAAATATAAATAAAAAAAAAGTGGGAACAACGCAGTTTTTTCCGAGCTGGGCGCTCGGGTCTGGTTGACCTGGTTGACCCGGCCAGAAAATATAATAAATAAATAAATAATGCAGAAAAAAAAATTAGAAAATCACTAAAAAATAAAAAAAATCATTAAAAAATCATAAGAAATTTGCAAAATAATTGAAAAATTTCGGAAAATTTGTAAATTTTAAAAAAAGGAAAATAATAATTAGAAAATAATAATAATAGAAAAAAAATGGGAACAACGCGATTTTTTTGGGTCAACCCCGAGGGGGTTTGACCCGGGCTAGGTGCTCAGGTCTGGTTGACCTGGTTGACCTGGCCAAAAAATATATAAAATAAAATAAAAATGCAGAAATTAAAAAAAATCAAAAAATCAATAAAAAAATCGAAAAATTCATTAAAAAAATTAATAATAGTAAAGTTAAAAAAAGGAAAATGAAAATTAGAAAAAATAAATAATAATAATAATAATAATAGAAAATAAAAAAAATGGGAACGGCGCGATTTTTTTGGGTCAACCTAGAGGGGGTTTGACCCGGGCTAGGCGGTCGGGTCTGGTTGACCGGGTTGACCCAGCCAGAAAAATATTAAAAATAAAATAAAAATGCAGAAAATAAAAAAAAATCAATAGGGACATGATGATATTTATTTAGAAAAAATAAAATTAGAATACAAATAAAAAATAATAATAGCAATTGTGCGATATTTATTAAGTTCCTCTGTTCCATTTGTAGACATGGCACAACGGACTTACATTCAACCGGGACCTCGGGACGATTGACTACTTACAGAGCAGGCCCGACACAGATCACATGCCATATGGAACGCTCAGGTAATTAAAAAATTTCTCAGTTGATCTGTCATTTGTAATAGCTGTATCGTAATAAAATCTACTAATGGTTAATGTAACATTTTATAGATAAATGAGGATCAATGTCTTAGATGTCAGCGAGATGGATCGATGCTACACGAAGCTGAACTTGATGAATGCATTGAACCGTATATTCGAGCTTCGGGATTTTACGGAGTTTGGAAAATGGGATTTTGGCAAATTGATCACCATTTGATTACAGCTTTGGTCGAGCGATGGAGGCCCGAGACTCACACCTTCCATATGCCGGAAGGTGAATGCACGATCACATTGCAGGACATCGCAGTGCTAACAGGGCTTCCTATTGATGGACTTGCAGTTACTTGCCCCACTAGTAGGAGTTGGCCCGATCTTTGTGAGAATTTACTTGGTCACCGCCCCCTAGCCAGTCAAATACGCGGTTCGATGGTAAAGATAGCCTGGCTGAGAAGACTCTTTGGTGTAATTCCTGACGATGCCGGTGAGGTTACCATACTGCAGTATGCCAGGGCATTGATTCTCCAGTTGGCTGGATCTATCTTTTCAGACAAATCAGGTGCTAGGGTTAGTTTGATTTTTCTTCCACTACTAGAGCACCTCGAGGATCCTACGCCGTACAGTTGGGGTTCAGCAGAACTTGCGTGGTTGTATCGGGAGCTATGCAATGCGACTGATTCATCAGCGCACCAAATCAGTGGTGCCCTACATGTATTGCAGATTTGGGCGTAGGATCGCTTCAGTTGTGTCGCCCCATCCATCAGAAGCCGTGATCCTTTACCAGATGCACATCTTGGTAGTCGGTATGTGATTTATTGTTTTTTCAGTTCGTGAGTCATAAATTTGTTTTAGTACGTATAATATATGTAAATATTCTTATTTTTTATTTATGCAGCTGGACTCAACCCCTACAGACAACAATGGTCCCCACACATACTTTGCAGCATCTGCGCTACCAATTTGATAGAATGGCATCTGCAGATGTAAGTCATGATAGCAACCAATAAGTTCAATGTAATGTTACCTTTTAAATTAATTCTTCGTTTAATTTGAAATGTTTTAATACAATCACAGATTACTTGGGAGCCCTACACCGATGACATTCTCCAGAGTCTACCAGATTACTGCCTGCAGGGAGAACACATTTGGAGGGCGCGTGTCCCACTCATCTATTTCCACATCGTTGAGTGGCATTATCCAGACCGAGTATGTCGTCAGTTTGGTATGCAGCAATCAATACCTATTCCTCCCAGTAATCATATAGGTTTTCATAATATTCAATTAAAGCCAATTACAAAAAATTGGGTCGATTTTCACGGAGAGTGGATTGGTATATGGAACAATCGTCTTGAGCACATAGTCAATTATGCTCCTACAACGGAGCCACTTCACTATCATTCAGAATATATGAAGTGGTATCGCAAACACACACGGAGGTGAATTTCTTACACGGGAGGTGCAGTAGGTGGAGCGGTTAGTGCAAACACATTTAATTTACTTAATTTATTATTTTTTTAGTAACATAAGTTATTGGCATTCGATAACTTCTGTTGACTTTGATTTCATGAACAGTGTGATGGCGTGGAACAAATCGTACGATTGGTTTCCACTATATCTCGGGAGAACATGCAGGAGAACATACGGCATATAGATAAGATATCTAAGGTAATGATGTGCGCCTTCAATGAGGAGAAGCGGTTGACAATGATTCTACCACCCCAATCAGCACCTACAGCAGCACCCATTGGGCCGGATGAGGATGACCCACCTGAGACTATTCAGTCGATCCAAAGGACCACTCGAGCTCATCCAATTGATGACGTCGTTTCCTACCCGTTCACCTATCATACGCCGGGGTTAAATACAGGGTTTAACCAGTTTGCCAGTCCATTTCATGGGGGACCCGATTTCGCCTTCACTCCAACTAACTCTCCGAGTGCCTATGGATCCGAGTTCTTCCCACACCCGTCTACAGTAGGATATGGACCATCGGAGCATCGCATATTTCCTGACTTTCATGATGTATCCACATCACAGCTACGCTTCATACCACATGACACGCCTTCGTCATCTACAGATCCTACTCCTCCAGAACGTCATCGTCGGTACAATACTAGGCGTGCCGAAGAACGAAGACAACCTGATTGCGGAACAGGAGGCCGCGTAGGAGGACGACATCATCATTAAATGTAATGAGGGTTGCAGCAACAGACGTACAGAAGCAGCAGCAGTAGAATGCCTCGGGTGGTTCAAACCCCCGACTTTGGGGTCGGTTTTCTCAGTCATTTTGCGTGATTTGTTGGTATATTATTGTGTAAATGCATTCTACGTGCGTAAACCTTCGTTTCGATATGTTGTGTGGCCCCTGGTTATGACCGAGGTGTGAGATATACCCTTCAAAAGTTGCCTTGTTGGTCTGATCCGAATCTGGAAATTTTTCCTAAGTGTTGGACTCAGTCCAACTTGCTTGCTTCTTGCTCGTTTTTCATTAGCTTAATCTTAGTATTTTCGGACTATTCTTGGTTTATTGTGTTCCTGATTCATAGAAGAACGCGTGTTTGTGCTTATTTTCTCTCATTTCGATCTTTGTGTAAAGTTATGGGGTCGGGAATACCCCCTGTTGGCCCAGTTTAAGCCCAGATTTCTGGAAAAATAGTGCGACCCTCCTACTTTGGGGTCGGTTTTCTCAATCATTTTACTTGATTTATTGGTATATTATTGTGTAAATACATTCTACGTGCGTAGACCTTCGTTTCGATATGTTGTGTGGCCCCTGGTTATGACCGAGGTGCGAGATATGCCCTTCCAAAGTTGCCTTGTTGGTCTGATCCGAATCTGAAAATTTTGCCTAAGTGTTGGACTCAGTCCAACTTGCTTGCTTCGTGCTCGTTTTTCATTAGCTTAATCTTAGTATTTTCGGACTATTCTTGGTTTATTGTGTTCCTGGTTCATAGAAGAACGCGTGGTTGTGCTCATTTTCTCTCATTTCGATCTTTGTGTAAAGTTATGGGGTCGGGAATACCCACTGTTGGCCCGGTTTAAGCCCAGATTTCTGAAAAAATAGTGCGACCCTCCTACTTTGGGGTCGGTTTTCTCAGTCATTTTGCGTGATTTGTTGGTATATTATTGTGTAAATGCATTCTACGTGCGTAGACCTTCGATTCGATATGTTGTCTGGCCCTTGGTTATGACCGAAGTGTGAGATATGCCCTTCCAAAGTTGCCTTGTTGGTCTGATCCGAATCTGAAAATTTTGCCCGAGTGTTGGACTCAGTCCAACTTGCTTGCTTCGTGCTCGTTTTTCATTTTGTGTGATTTGTGCCATGTCCACAAATGGAACAGGGGAACTTAATAAATATCGCACGATTGTGATATTATAACATTACAAAAAATTCATATATATAATTTACATAATTCGCACAACTAAATTGAGTATGGAAATCAGACGTATTACATTCAATGTTGACACACAATCTAAATTTTATTGCTGGGCCGATCTGTATGCACAAGTTTGGCTATTGTGCCCTGATTTTCCACAGTTGGTGCAAGCGTTACGCGAAGTGCTACTGCTCGGCGTACTCCAGTCCATCTCATTATGTATCCGTGATGCACGGGGCCTTCCTTTCTTCCTAATACGGTTCGGGTCTGGTACTTATAGCAGCTCGTCAGGTTCAGGCCAGTAATCCGAATGCCCCAATGGATGAAACATGTACTGATAGCACTGAAGTGTTCTATCCAACGTATAGAATTCATCTACGAACGCATGGTAATCAATTGCATATTTTTGACATGCTGCAATTACGTGGGAACATGAGATTTTCATCTCTTCAAATTTCCCACATGTGCATGTTCGCCGGTTTAGCTGGACTTTGTGTTTGTGGCCCCCTGTTCCTTTGGATCTATTACATCCAGTTTTAACTTCAAAAATCCCTGTATCAGAGTCGAACCGTGTCACATCATGCCTATTTGCAGCTTGACTGTTTCTCTCGAGCATGTTACCCGCGAATTGAGTATATACCCATCCATCTACCTTCTACGCCCTGTATGTCGTTCTTCTGGTATCAAAATAATAGGCCAATTGATAAAATATCTTATTCACCATAGCTGTTATTGGCAGAGCACGAAAATCCTTCAGCATCCCATTAACCGATTCAACTAAATTCATTGTCATCGATCCATATCTCCTTCCTTCATCATAAGCCTTCGTCCATTTCTCCCTTGGAATCTGCTCACACCATTGAGCTGTTTCTGGATGCAACTCACTCATTCGGCGCATGATGTGCAAGAATTTTCGCTTTTGATTCTCGTAAGCTGTACATTACAATAATAATAAGTACTCGTCACACAAATTTATGAACACGGTTATTCCTCAAATAACGTAAATTTAAAATTTACCTGCCGTCTGAACTGCTATTTTGCCTTCGGCATTTTTGAATTGCTTATTGTAGTTGCTGACAACATACCGAATGCAATATCTATGGTGGCCATGTGGAGGACGCCACCCTTCTGTCTCCATTGCTTTCAAAATCCCCTTATGGCTGTCTGATATTACACAAATATTTTGTCGGCCATTAGTGACATATCTCCGCAATAGATCCATAAACCAAGTCCAATTGTCGCCATTCTCCCGATCAACCACAGCAAATGCCAACATAAATATATGATTGTTGCCATCAAATGAGGCCGCACAAAGGAGCGTTCCTCAATATTTCCCGTACAAAAAAGTTCCATCAACAAATATCACAAGACGACAATTTTAGAAGCCTTCAATCATTTGCTTGAAAGTCCAGAACATCCGGTTGAAAACCTTGACACTATCATCTTGGCTCATGCAATCATCGATCACAAAATGAGAACCTGGATTCATTGACTTCATCATATTCATATACTGTCTTAACTGACCATACGACTCATCCCATCCTCCAAAATTTTTGGCAATCGTCATTTGTTTAGCTGCCCAGGTTTTTCGATAAGTTGGTTCGAAGCCCAGCTTGTCTTTAATCTCGGCCATTAGTGGCTTGATTTTGATATCTGGTTGAGCGGCAACCATTGCTTCTATCTGGCTGCAGAGGTACTTCTGATCAAGTTGCCAATGATCCCTTGATATTTGCAGATTACGACATGTATGTGGTCCACTATACTTAGTTATTGTCCAAAATAGGTCACCCTTTTTATGAAATGCACGGAGCCGCCAACCACACGGTTCATTTGGATTCCCGCACTGTATAGTATATTTTCTCTTCTTTGACTCACCACTGCGAAAGTGATGATTTCTTCTCAGAGAATACTCTTTCGCAGCCAACTGCACCGCATCTCGTGATGGAAATAACATCCCAACATGAAATTCTGTTGATGGATCAAACAACATATGGCCCGGCTTGGTTCTTGTATCTACTTGCATCATATCATAGTTAATCTCTGAATGGGGTGGTGGATGTACCAACGGCAAAATGGGATTACTGCAATGTGTGTTGTAGTAAGCCTCCATATCGCCACCTCCGTCATCTTCTTCGGCACCTCCGACATCTTCTTCATCACCTCCGTCATCTTCTTCCAACCATAAATCATCTTCTTCATCACTATCAGCATCATCATTATCATTGTTATCATCGTACTCCACATACTGATTATCCACACCAACGTCATCTTCACCAACATTGGAACCTTCCCCAGTTAAATCATTTATCGGTTGGTGTTCATCTACAGTTGCATAAAACTGTACAAACCCCATAGAATTACCCTGACGTGCAAACTGCATGATTATCTTAACTGCAGCATCATTATGCACCTCCACAATTTCATACATACAATAATTGGTTGCTTGAATCGGTTGTCTATACATCAGACTAGAAATATACTGATTTTCTGTTATATTCATGTCGCGGCCTAAAAAAAATTCAGATTTTAGGCTAATGGATTATCAGGCTAATTAGAAACTAACCTAATACGGACTCTCCCAAGCCCTACCAAATCGCAACTTAGGTTTTATTAAGATGATTTTAGATTTGGAGTCGACACTAATCATTTTGGTAGGTTGATTAGGAACCTAAATAAAGTAGCGGGAGAACCACTTTATTTCTACGAACCAGAGATTTTAAGTTCGAGGACTTGATTACACTAGTTAATTAAAACTAATGCCCTTTCGGTACCTTTAATTCCATGAAAGTCCTAAGTCGGTGACTCGAATTTGATTGAATTCATCTTAAAGTTCAAATGAGGTGTTCTTTTATGTTTTCATTTACTTAAAATGAAATGCAAATGCATGAATTACACTAAATGCGAAAACGCCAAGGCAAAGCATGCAAGATATGTTTGAATTCAATTTAATTAAAACATGCAAAGTGACTCATGAATGCAATATTCAAGACAACATGCAAGCAATCCAAATAGACGTGCAAAACTATAACATACGTAAATTATATCTACCCTAGATAGCATGCAATTTTCAATTAAAAAATTCAATCATACAAATTAGACTAACCTAAGATGAATGACATGCGAGATATGACGTGGAAAAATAAAATGTGACACGGACGTGCAACATATGAGACATGCAAGATATGTTGTGCGAAAATATGCATAATGTATGCAAAATGATTTTTTTTTTAAATATGGAAGGCAATTTATAAGTGATACACGAAAATTATGAGCATGAATAACATATGATATGCGAGCATAACATGGAATATGACATGTACATGCGCCTAAACTATATAAAATGCAACGTGAGACATGCGAATTCATGCATGAAATATTTTGACAAAAATATGGTATGGGGATATGATGATACTCGAAAATTTGATGCAATACACGAGAGATAATGCAAAGATATGAAATGGAATTTTTAAAATATGGAATGCAGGATATGATATTCAAACAAAAACATGCCATGAATATGCAATATATGCATGAGATTTTTTGTATTTTCTTTGGGATTTTCAACCACATGAAGATATGCTTGATTTAATTTTCTCGACTTCGTTTCCAAGTTGAACTTAATAAGATGAAGTTTCTAGGAAACTCATCTTCCTAAAGATTTAATTAGATATAATTTCTAAGAAACTATATCTTACTAAATATTTTTGGGAGTCTTAAGTTCAATTAAAATTCAAACAAATCCAAGATATCAATCAAGATAATTCAAGTAAACAAAGATGGCAAATCAAATCCTTCATTCTTGCAATTTTCGAAAAAAAAAGATATGACTAAATCTAAAGTCGGCTTTTGAAAGATAGCGAACCGGATCTAAATGGCAATAGATCGGGTTGGCTTATCTTTCTCGCTTTTTCTAAACCAGAGGATCGTTCCCGAATGGCAACGGGAAGAATCGTCCAAGTTTAAAAAATTCGTTGCCTATTAGGAAAATATTTTCCTAATTTAGATTTAATCCCTTTTATATTCAGAAAAATCGTGTTCAATTAATCCAATTAATCCCCTAAATTTTCGAAAATTGTGATAAATTAGGGCTTTAATATGCTAAAATTGTTTTCATGATTTCTTCCAAAAATTTCAGCATTAAACCTCAAAAACAGCAAACAACCAGCATGTGATTCGCGCAAAACAGCATCAAAAATAAGTAAAATACTTACCTTTACGATCCCGCAAAAATCTGCACATGTTAATGATCATGACTATGCATAAAACAGCCTTAAATCGAACCAAACAGCATATAAACAGTGTAGAAAACAGCATGAAAACAACACTGATAATACATCACAGCAGCGTGCAAATCATCAAGAATCGACCTTAAATCAACCTTAATGGATGTAAGGATATTACCTTGATTCGTCTGGCGAGATTTGAGCCGAATTTAAGCTAGAAAACCTGCTGGACAGCACTGTTTTGGTGCCAAAACAGCAACAAGACAGCAGCGAATTCCACACCTAGCAGCTGCGAAGACTGTCCCCGAACAGCAACAAAATCCTGACCAAAAGGTAGCAGATTGGTCCCCAAACAGCAAGGAAGAAGGGATCGAACAGCAAGAGAAATTGGCCTGGACAGTGGAGGTTTTGGATTCCGAAAAGCAGCAAAACGCTTGGACTAGTTGGTGGTGAACGTATTAGGAGAGCAATACCATGTTGAGTGGGAGCAAGACTGGACCGTCAGAGCTTGAAGAGCAACGTTGGCGTAGAGGAAAAACGAAGGAGACTCAAAACACTTCCTCTCTCTCCCTTCTCTTCTCTCACTTTTGTGCCGTGAGATCTGTTGTCCTCTAATGGCCTCGAAAGCCTTTGCTAGGGCCCTATATTTATAGAGAGATTTGGCCTATCTTGATGGGCAAGAACGCAATATTCATATTTCCTTTTTGAGAAGTGCATCTTAAAAAATCTGAATATTTGACAAATATCCCCTTCCTTAAGATGCAATTTTCGACCATATGGGATATGCAAGAAAGCTTGGCCGAATTTCACACATCTTTCCTATTATAGAATGAAATCTTCGGCCGTGAGGAGTATGCCTTTGGGTTAGCTGAATTTCATAAATGTGTGGGCTTTATTATGCAATTTTTGGGCTCTTAATGATTAACTGATATTTAAAACAAAGCCTTTCTTCTTCTTTTTTTCTTTTTTTTTTCTTTTAAATTCAAACTAACCCGCACCCGTCCTTGAATTTTCGCATATCCCCAAAGCCTCGATAAATCTAAGCTCAATCCTTTCGCCGTCGATCAAATGCAAATGCAATGCAGAAAAATAAATATGCTATGCATGAAAACTATTTTTTTTTGTGAGAACTAAAATTAATTCTCATTTTTTATGCAAGGTAAATGATTTAAGAAAAATAAAAAATTTAGGTGTCAACAATTCAATTGGCGCTCAATCACAGCACGTAACTCATCAAATCTGGATATGTTTCCCAACTCAAACATAGCATATTGTCCACCTTCGTAATCATATCCAAATTCATTTCGTACTATTGTACCTCCCCATTTCACAGTCCCAAAAGATGTAGAAGACATTCTGCTAAATGAAGAAATTATAAATTAATTTCCATCCATAATTTAATAAATATTTTTCCCTAGACAGTAATAAATTAATCTTATAACTATCAATATAACAAATGAAATAAATAGGGTCACAAAATTATTTAAGAATTTAGGTATTCTTTAAAAATATTTACGGATTTAGGGCATGAGCGGCTGTTTCACAGCTAATTTTATATTTCAAAGACTCGAAAAATTGAAATAGACAGAATTAGGTTGGACCAGTTGAATGTGGTTGTTCCCCCATTTTCTGTGATTTTTACAAATTTTTTGAAATGATTCTAAGGCGATTTACCCATAAGGGGTAGAATCATCATTTAGAAGGGAATGAAGGACCAAAATCAACAAGAATAAGATCTAGTCAATTAATTGACCAAATTCTAATTTTTGAGATTCTTATTATTATTATTTTGATTTTATTTGTTTTCTAATTTTCTTATTCGTTTTTTTATTAATTTTTTTCTATTACTTTTTTTTCTATTCATTTTCCGGACCGGGTCGGTTCGACCCAACTCACAAACCCGAATATCCGGCCCAAACCCACTCGGGTTTGAACCGGGACTAAAACGACACAGTTTTGGGCATTTTTTTTATTTCAAATTTTTCTGATTTTTCTATATTCTGGGAAATTTTTATTATTACGAACAGATCCTACGGTCCAGGTTTGCCCACGTGGCTAGCCCACGTCCGTTGGATTAGGCTCCTAAAACCAACGGCTCAGATTTAACCGAAGACTAAATCTACACCGTCCGATCTAATTACCACATCCCACGGTCCAGAACTAACCAGGGTTTTGCACAAAAATTTTCGTGGGACGTGTACATTCAGTTATTCTTTTAGTATTCTGAAAATCCAAATTTTCAAAAATCATAATTAAAATAGAGTTTAATACGCACAACATTTTTAGTGAGATATGTAGCGACATGCAAAACAGAGATATATATAGCGCAAGAACAAGATATTTTTTGGACCAAACAGCACAAAACAACAACAGTGACTATACAGCACTAAAACAACATGTTTTTCACATCAAAACGTTCTCAAATTAACACTAACAAGGATATAGGAATTACCTTGAGCCAAAAAGCGTGCGTGCGTCGAGATGAGAATCCGGATACTGGGTCTCCTTAACTTCTCTGCTCTTCTGCTCTAACTTCTCTGCCTTGTATAAAAAATTAACATTACAAAAACGAAACGAAAAAAGCTAAGGGCAGAAGAAAATAGATTATAAAGTGAATCGTTACCTGGTTCGAAGGTAAGGAAACGTCACCGGAATCAATGACCGCGGATACGGAGACGCCGAAAATTGACAAACGGCCTCCAAATCTCTCTTTTCTCTCTCGGTTGTCTCTCGTTTCTCTATTTTTTCTCTCCGTGTTCACCTTCACGCCTCTGTTATTTGTATCAGAGGCCTGAAGGCTTCACGGAGCGCTTGCGAGGCATTCAGACCTCTGAATGCCTCCACGTGAAAAGTCAGGCGCCTGTAGGCATTCAGAGGCTTCTGAATGCGCCTGGCCCTTCACGTGAAGGGGCAGGCATCCGTGAAGGAGGGAGGGTCTAGCTGCAGCAGAGGGGGGCCTCGCCTGGGCGTCTGCCTGCAGCAGAGGGGGGCGTGTGGCGCTTTAGCAGAGAGGAGGTCTAAGTTCGGCAAGAAAGGTACCGAACTTGCATGAGTTCGGCATCCATGCTACCGAACTTGAATGAGTTCGGCTACTAAGGTACCGAACTCATGCAAGTTCGGCTACCATGCCACCGAACTCATGCAAGTTCGGCTACCATGCTACCGAACTCATGCAAGTTCGGTAGCATGACTACCGAACTGAAGTTCTGGTCGGCCTTGACACAAGTTCGGCGGTAAGACCGCCGAACGGGACCCTAACCGGTAAATTTTGGCAAACGAGACCCAAATTTGTAATTTTTTTTTCTGAACCCTTTTTTGAAAAAAGCCCGCCGCCGGCAGGAATCTGACCGCATAGCTAGTTGTCGTTCACGCGGAAGGCATCGAGGTTATTGAGCGAAGTAACTGAACTGGGTATATTTCCGGTGAGGTCGTTGTGAGAGAGGTCCACGAAAGTAAGCTCAGAGAGCTGGCTGACGGAGGTGGGGATGGAGCCAGTGAGGTTGAGGTTGTTGTGTCTAGCAATATCATCTAGAGGGGGGTGAATTGATGATTCTGAACTGTCTTGAAACTTAATGCGAAATTTAACATTTCCAAAACACAAACTAAATAAGATCAGTAAGATGACGTGCAGATAAAAAAAACATGGCAAGAAGAGTTTAGGGATAACGAAAATTTGCACGCAATGTTTATTGTGGTTCGGCTTAGCAAGCCTACATCCACTCTCCCACGATGACAGCCGATTGGCTGGATTCCACTAAGAATCAATAAAAGGTTACAAGAGTTGTCACACTTATCATTCTTACAAAGGAATCTCTCAAAGATGTAAATTTTAAGCTCACAAGAACAAGAGAATGCGAATCTGAACAACTTAGCACCTTGGAATTTTTTTGTTCTTCCACTCTCTCTGCAATAGTCGCCATTGGTCTTCTTTTATACTCCTTCGACCGCGAACTAGCCGTTACCAAGGTCCTCAAAAGGATCGCTCCTCAATCTCTGATTGGACGTCATCAATCTTGATTGAACGAGACTGTATATGGAAAGATCTAGTAGCCATCAGAGAAGAGTCTGAACCCTTCAGATTCAGTCACTCATACAACCAAATCTTTAGTTTCCATAAGTAGAGTTCATCCAAATCTCTAATATATCTTGTCTGTGGAAGGCAATATCCAATCAAGGATATTCTCCTGATTTGATTGGAAAATAATCCTGTCAATCAAATCTTACAAACTTTCATAAAAAGTCGCGGCCAAATCGGAAATCTACCAAACATGGGTCTTTAGAATTTAGTAGAAAGATATTGTAGAATCTGAACGAAGTTCAGAAGCAGTCTTCAGAAGTAGAAAGACTCTCTATTTCTGAACAGATTAGAACAGTGACTCTGAGCTTCTGTAAAGTCTTTGCTGACGTGTCACATAAGCCTTCTCGAGATTAAATCTTCAGAGGCAACACAATCCTCCATCTGAAGTCGAGGCAACACTTTTCTCTACCTGAATACTAGATTTCAACTATCTCAGAAGCAAATATGCAACGACTACTCCTCGAGTCTGAATGCCAGTTTTGGAACATTATAAGCTTTTGTTCACATGCTCATTCCTGTAATAAAAGATTATTTGCATTAATCAGATTCTTTCACAAAAAAGATAGTTTTGTCAGAATCAAAATATTCAGAAGGAGGGTTTTCTCAATAAAGGTAGCTGAGGCGGAGGAAGGTGAGGTTCTTGAGCTTGCCGAGGGAAGAGGGGATGGGGCCGGTGACGTGGGAGAGGCAGTTGAGGTCGATCATCTGAAGGTAAGGGAGGTCGCCGACAGCGGAGAGAATTTGGCCCTCAAGGGTGCCGTCGAAGATGGTGAGCTGGGTGATGCGGTGGGTGGTGTCGTTGCAAGCGACGCAGTACCAGTCGCAGCAGTCGGTGTCGGACGTCCACGAGGCCAAGATGTAAGGGTCGTTGAGGGCCTTCTTGATGGCCAAGAGGACCTTCTTGTCCTGAGCGTTGCAGAGCTCGGAGAAGGATGGCGAGACCAGGAGGCTGGAGAGGAGGAGAGCGAACAAGAAAGCTGACGAGAGATTTGGACTTGCCATTTTTGTCCCTCTTGCTGGTGATAATCAGTTAGATTAGTAAGGGTCTGTATTTATAGGGTAGTTTGAAGCTTGAAGAGAGAGGTTGATTAGGATCAGAAAACGATCGGGGAAAAGTCAATTTGAGAAGATGTGACTGGTCGGTGGAAGTGGAGGAGTGTTTGATTTGCTAATGTGTAGGTGTTGCTGTTGCATGAACAGCTGGAGCTGGGCTCCATAGTGCATGGTGTTTTTTGCAGTCCTGGATTTCCCCTGTCTCCTCTGATCTTTGAAAAATCGACAAGGTCTATTGTTGGTGGAGGAGTTGAGAGGAATCAAGCAACTTAGGATTATATACGGGCTCGTATGTCTGTTTGGTCTGGCTGTAGCTGTGTTTGAACAACACATGCTTTTGGGCGATTATATTTGTACTATGCAGTGTTGTTATCAATATTCACGTGCCGAAAAGACATAAAATTGCTTTAGTCGTTACCAATGTCTTTGCAAGTATTACTTGAACTTTTACGGTTTAAAACTTCCACCATATTATCATATTACTAGAATTTACAACAACGTTGGATGTTCTTATTTTTTGGATTTTTGTATGAGTATTTTTGTCTTAAAAAAAAATATTTTTTAGAAAGTTCAAAAGTTACAACATCCCAAAGCTACTATAGCTGGAAAAATATCAAAAAAATCCTAGACATATTGCATTTGTGCCAATTGTCTTAAACCTTTCAATTGGACCAATTTAGTCATAAACATTTTGCATTTATGCCAATTGAATCAATCCGATCAATTTTAGCCAGAAATCACTTACGTAGATCGCTGATGAAGTGGACATCTTTAAAAAAATTATTTTTCATTCTTTTCTTTTCCTTTCATTTTGGCCGGCGACTAGAGCTGTCAATATGGGTCAATGACCCATTTTTTACTCATATTTTGAATAAATAGGTTCTATATGGGTTGTTAGGTTTTAGAGGGCCCAGTAAAAATGAGTTCAAAAAATTAAAGTTATATCTGATGGGTCAAAAATGGGTTACACATATTACATGTTTAACCCATTTTTGACCCATCAAAAGGTTAAGTCATCGTTATACTTGGGTTGAGTCACGGGCCGCTGACCATCGCTGCCCACCGCCGACCACTTCTGGCCGCGGACCAAAATTCCCCTACGATCAGCTCCAGCGAACTATGTTATGAATCCGAGTCGGTAAATTGTTTCTCGTACATGCATCCCACGTTAGAAATCAATCGAACGCCAATATCTTCTTAATCCGACCCTTATTCAACGAAATTCATGGATATCGTCCGAAGGGTTTCCATTTCAAAATAGTTACCAGACAGTCATCTTTCAACGCAGGAGCCAGTCATGTTGTCAAGATATCAAAACGTAAACCGCATCCTCTGCCCATCAAATTCTAAGTTCAGCAGGTAAAACCGTCTTATCCAAAATGCAACTTTTCAAAAACAGAACCATGTCCATATACCAAGAACACGAATCGCATGCATTCCAAACTCCTTTTCCCCCTAACACGAACTACAAAACACGCCCAGGCGGCAAGAATACCGAATCAGAACACTGCCGCCCGCTGACCCCCGCCGCCGGTCGCCGGAGAAAAATGAAAGCAAAAAAAATTAAAATAAAATAAAATACTTTTTTTAAAAACTATTTTTTAATAATAACAAATTTTGAATAAAAAAATATGAAAAAAATTTCACTAGATTTTTATTACATGAAATTATTTTAGTAATATCATTTTTTTATATTTTTTTTATGTGAAGTTTTTATCTGGTAACATATACATGTGAAGAGCTTAAAATATGTTAAATGAGTTGTATAGGTTTTCCTAGTGTGTTTTGGTAATATTGGTCAAAACGGGTCGAGTTGGGTATGGGTCAGTTGCGGATCGGGCCGGGTATAAGTCATTAAATATGGGTCAATACGGGTTAGACGGGTCAATATGGATCGGACCATATTCGACCCGACCGAAATCCGACCCGACCCACCCATTTGACACCTCTACCGGCGATCCTCTTCGGCCACTGGACGAGGATTGGGAAGCCCCACCGATCGACGGTAAAGTCGCGGCCCTCGCCAGATCTGAGCGAGGGCCACCTCACCCGGCTCTCTACGGGGCGGCGAGGCTGTGAAGGCCCTCGCTAGCGAGGGTTTGTTGGCCCTTGTCCACTCTCGCTAATTAAAATGAACTGAAAAAAAGAAAAAAATAACTAATTTTTTTTAAAGAAAAATATAATGAAATGTCCACGTCAATACTGGCCGTGCTACCAAGTCAGCGACTTTCTACTAAAATTGATCTGATGTACTCAATTGGTATAAATGTAAAGTATTTATGATTAAATTGATCCAATTGAAAAGTTTGTGACTAAATTAGAAATGGCATAATGCTAATCCATGTTCCACACAGAGAAGGAAGCATTGTTTTTTGGCATCAATATAATAGGTTTATGACTTTTTTTGGTACTTTTTCTCTACTGAAGGTTGTGTAGCACGTGGAGGTCACTTATGCTAGTCGAGTCTAGGCTTAGAGGGTGGAGGCTCGGGACTCGGCTCGACGTTCGGGGGCGAGGTGGTGCCACGGCGGGGGATCGGCGGATGGTGGCTATGATCGTCCTCTGTTTATGCGTCAGAGAGAGAGAGAGCGGGGGGATGGATAAGACAGAAAAGAAAGGTATGGAATGGATAAGATCTTGTCCCCTCCGCCGCTTTACACATTGCACCATCAAATTCAAAAGTCTAGTCAAGATCGAGGGCTCCTTAAATTACATTAATCTTTTTGTCGGTGGGGTTGTAATGGACTTGGCATCTATATGATCCTCAAGGCATTATTCCACGGCGGAGACGGGGTCGTTAATATAGATTTTGGCTGGATCTCGAATCCTACACATATAAAGCTTCACCAGATAAATCGATGGATACATTTAGAAACGACTATGGATATCGATGGACACCGAATCGGGAAAGAACAAAAATTATTCATGTGAACGTGGACAAATGTACTTCCTTCCATTTGAAAAATCATGTGTATGTTTCTTTTTTTCCTTCTTGGTCAGGTGTATGTTACTTGTTATAGCAATATTAGGGTATATTGTGCATATTCCTGATATTATATTTATTTCATTATCTTAAATAGTCATTCGATAGACCGTCGTTTGTTTTATCATTAAGCTAAGGTGGTGTGCACATCCGTGTCAAACCCATGTAAGGAGAATTTCCCACATGCATGTCGTCATTTCTAGGGTTTAATCGGTCATCTAAACGCGGAAGAGTTTCCATCCGTTGGTTAAACTTTCAAGCGTAGTTTTGGAGTTGGGCTCTGTCCCTTTTGTGTGTGCGCCCATCTCGATTAATCAAATTTTCACGTATCATTCTCAATTCGACCTGCACATGAAAGAGGGGTGTTGAGATATTTCACATTCCTCGGCAATATATTTTATGTGCTATTTATATTCGTCACCGTTGCTGCTGAAGACTTATTGCGTGGTCAAACCCTTTGAAATTACGTCGGCAAAATAAAATACTCAAGTCTCTGTAATCGTCCCAGACAAGCAATAACGATATAGTATCATCCTTGGAGTAATGAGAGCGAAGTCTTCGCTCCTTGACACTTTTGTTCACGCGATGATATTGAAAGACACGACCGGTTTCGTTGACTATCTCAATGGCCCATGATCATAATCCCAAGCATGGAATTGTTTAGACTTCTTGCTACATCGCATTTTTATGGAAACATAAATACAACGAAGGGTCCGATTCGGCATTGCCCTAATCGGAACTGTGAATTTTTTTTTTTTTTTTGGAGGTGCTCGAGAGCTGAAGTTGCTGCAAAAAGCCGCACCGATTCACGTCCATAGCTAAGGGTCAATTTGTCTATGCGTTCGAGTGTTCTCGGGACTTATATGCGGTCGAGTGATTCTTTTAGGTACGCTCGACGGTCTGTCAAAAATCAGAATTGTATGGTCTACATAATACAAAGTGCCACTTAAATTTCGACTTAACAGATGAAGGATGCTTCAAACGGAAAATTCACAAAACGTTCTATCTTCCTCAAATGTTACGGAGCACGTAATTTGACTTTTACTTGCGGCGAAACACTTAAAATTTTCAACACTCCATGAGCTATAAAATTTTCTATTCCATTGAAAGTCAAAAGATTTTTGGCCTGATTTTCTTTAAAAGCACTAACTTTAGGTTGGGTCTCACTAATGGCCCAAACTTTTTTTTCTCTTATAGAAAAGCACAAATTTTAGGTCATGCCCAAATTCTGGTCCGAGGTTTTTTTTCTTTCTTTCATCACCAACTTTAGGCCAAATACTAATTCTGACTCAAACTTTTGTTATCTCGAAAAAATCACAAATTTTTGGTGGGTACCCAAATCCGGCCTCTATCAGTTTTTCGTCCAACGATGCCATTAAAGATTTGACGCGTTGTTCCACGTGTGCTCAGCGAAAACTTGTTGGAAACCCGTCGAGGTCTTATTTGGGTACCAATTGAAAGTTGATGCTTTTTCATGAGACGAAAAAAGGTTTGGACCAGAATTTGGGAAAATACAAGCTAAAGTTTGTGTTTTTTCATGAGACGGAAACAAGTTTGAGTCAGAAGTGGAATTCGAGTTATAGTTGGTGCTTTATAGAGGAATTGGGCCAAAGATTTTTTGTTCATCAACTAAGTCAGGGCAAAAAAAAAAAAATAGTCAGGGCCCAAAGAAAACAAAACTTCGCGTGAACGGCCTTATAGCAGGCCCGTTCAATCATGCTGTCACCGAACTTGGACCTCTGGGCCCGATAATCAGATGGATCTGGCCTTGAAGCATTGCAATTTCTGTCTCAAAGGCCCAAGAAGAAACAACCTAACATTATCGTCAAGGAAGAACAAAGATGAAAGAACAACAACGTGGAAAGCATCTTTATTACACAACCTAAGCTTTTTTCACTGTTGCACTATGCTCTCTGCTTTTCCTTAAGCTCACCAGCACTTTCTTTTCCTTCGCACACGGTCTCAGCTGAAGTCTGAACAGAAGAAGGGGAGCAAAAGCCACTTTCCCCCATGCTCTGTCCACTGCAGATTTCCAAAAGCACCCATGTGTCCCTTCCTGAGGAGAATCTTTTTTCTTTGCTCAGACAGAGTCAAAAGGAATGGAGGTGTTAAAGAAAGCAATGCTCTGAGAATATTGTTTTGGGGAAAGCAAAGAGCATCTGCAAAAGTTTTTAATGTGCCTAGTTGCTCTGCACTAAAATTCTCAGAAAGATCATCTTTGTTTTTCTTTAGGTGGGGAATCCTCCCTTTTGCTTGATTTTTGGTGAGAAAGAGGGCTCACACTGGTTAAGCAGATCGATTAGATTCGGTTCTGCACAATGATCACAGCCGCACATTCGACTAATGCAAATTTTTTGTACGAAGTTTCGCGCTAATGCCATGTTCATCGGCCCTAAACAAACAAGAGCTTTGGGTTCTAAAAATGAAGAGGTTGATCAAGTAGTGGCCTTTCTAAAAAAGACTGCTAAAGCAACTTATAAATGTGATATTGAGCTGGTAGTGCGGGTGACAGATGCTCAGCATCTTTGGCCTTAGAGAAAAAGTAGTCAAGCTTAACTCACCTGAATTGGAGAGCTTCATCCAGTAAGCATCTAAATCCCCAGAAGGCAGAGATTTCCCGGCGTCGAAACCTTGAAAGAGCTTGAGACTTGCAAGTTTAACATCTCCATAAACAGGCATAAGAATCTAACCTTTCCAGCAGCAAACTCTCCTGGGATATGGAAGCATACAGGTGAAGGTAACAACACTTACCAACGACTAGAGCACTCTTTCCGTTGATTGATTTGTATGTTTTTCACCCTCATGTCAATGATATCTAATTCAGAGTTCATATGGTAAGGTAGCTGATGAATTTTTAGTGCTATTGTAGTTGCCTAACTTCAGCTAAATTCGCATCCAGCGTCAGCAAGCTCTAAACTAGCAGTGGTTCTGAGGAAAAATATTACAGCACCATGACTTCGCCAGCCCCTCCGCACAACCAAGAAGATTATAAGTTGAAACACACGAAACCTCAGCTCGGGGAACGATGGCCACATGGAGGTGTCCGAGGTGGGGGCGGATGGATCACGAGCGAAAGAGCCACAAGCACCTACGACCTTGTCGAACAGATGTTTTATCTCTACGTGCGGGTCGAGAAAGCCAAGGATCTTCCCCCGAATCCTATCACAGGAAACTGTGACCCGTATGTCGAAGTGAAGCTCGGGAATTACAAAGGCAAGACGAGGCACTACGAAAAGAGGACATACCCTGAATGGAAACAGGTTTTCGCCTTCTCCAAAGAAAAGATCCAGTCCTCGGTTCTCGAAGTGTTCGTCCGGGACAGAGAAATGGTCGGGCGGGATGATTACATAGGCAAGGTGGTGTTCGACATGAATGAAGTGCCGACTAGAGTTCCGCCAGACAGTCCTCTGGCACCCCAGTGGTACAGGTTGGAACACCGGCGAGGAGACAGCAAGGTGAAAGGAGAAGTTATGCTTGCGGTTTGGATGGGAACGCAAGCCGACGAAACCTTCCCCGAGGCCTGGCATTCGGATGCGGCATCAGTCCAAGGAGAGGGAGTATATAACATCCGGTCCAAGGTTTATGTTTCCCCTAAACTGTGGTATGTCAGGGTGAACGTGATCGAAGCTCAGGACGCCGAGCCCCATGACCGAAGCCAAGTGCCGCAAGCTTTCGTGAAAGCACAAGTGGGAAACCAGATACTCAAGACCAAGCTCTGTCCTAGCCGAACGACAAATCCATTTTGGAACGAGGACCTGCTATTTGTAGCAGCAGAGCCTTTTGAAGAGCAGCTGGTGCTAACAGTCGAAAATAAAGTGAGCCCTGCAAAGGATGAAGTCATGGGCAGATTGATACTGCCGCTAACTGTCTTCGAGAGGCGCCTGGATCACCGGCCAATTCATGCGCGCTGGTTCAACCTCGAGAAATTCGGGTTTGGCGCCCTGGAAGCAGATAGAAGGCACGAACTCAAGTTCTCGAGCAGGGTCCATCTGAGAGTTTGTCTTGAAGGTGCTTACCATGTGTTGGACGAATCCACCATGTACATCAGCGACCAGCGGCCGACAGCACGACAGCTGTGGAAGCACCCTATCGGCATACTTGAAGTGGGTATTCTGAGCGCTCAAGGGCTTCTTCCCATGAAGACGAAGGATCGCCGAGGAACCACCGACGCCTACTGCGTCGCCAAGTATGGACAGAAGTGGGTGAGAACAAGGACTATCCTAGAGAGTTTGAGCCCGAAATGGAATGAGCAGTACACATGGGAGGTCTATGACCCCTGCACTGTGATCACACTCGGCGTTTTCGACAACTGCCACTTGGGTGGGAATGAGAAATCGGCTGGTGGCGGCGGGGCGAAAGCTGATTCACGAATTGGAAAGGTAAGGATTCGGCTATCGACCCTCGAGACGGACAGAATATACACTCACTCCTATCCGCTGCTCGTCCTCCACCCGACGGGGTTGAAGAAAATGGGAGAGCTCCAATTGGCGGTTCGATTCACCTCTCTTTCGCTCGCGAACATGATCTACCTCTACATGCAACCTTTGTTGCCCAAGATGCACTATCTGCATCCATTCACAGTGAATCAGGTCGACAGTTTGCGGTACCAGGCCATGAACATCGTAGCAGTGAGGCTCGGCAGGGCAGAGCCGCCGCTCAGGAAGGAGGTGGTGGAGTACATGCTGGACGTGGATTCCCACATGTGGAGCATGAGAAGAAGCAAGGCTAACTTCTTCCGCATTGTCTCGCTCTTCTCGGGCGTCATATCAATGAGCAGGTGGCTAGGCGAAGTCCGCCACTGGAAGAACCCCGCCACGACGGTCCTGGTCCACGTCCTGTTCTTCATATTGATATGCTATCCGGAACTAATACTCCCCACGATTTTCCTGTACATGTTTCTGATCGGGATATGGAACTATAGGTTCCGGCCGAGGCACCCGCCTCACATGGATCCAAAGCTATCGTGGGCGGAAGCGGTCCATCCAGACGAGCTCGATGAAGAGTTCGATACTTTTCCGACATCCAAGCCTCAAGACGTGGTGAGGATGAGGTACGACAGGCTCAGGAGCGTGGCTGGGAGGATACAGACTGTGGTGGGCGACATGGCCATGCAAGGGGAAAGATTCCAGGCCCTTCTCAGCTGGAGAGACACAAGAGCGGCCAGCCTCTTCATAGTTTTCTGCCTCATTGCAGCTGTGGTTCTCTACGTAACTCCGTTTAAGATGGTGGCCTTGGTGGCGGGCATGGTCTGGCTTCGGCATCCAAGATTCAGGAGCAAGCTTCCCTCCATCCACAGCAACTTCTTCAAGAGGTTGCCGTCTCGGGCCGACAGCATGCTCTGAGCCGAGGAGATTACGCACAAACAGAAACAGATGTCTACTCCAATTCTATTCCTGAGTTGTACTTGTCCAGTTCAATAACATTGTGTTGATTACAGTGAATTTCATCCTTTCAGGACTTAACGTTCTACATGCGGAACTTTGATAATCTTTTTCGACGTGCAATCCGATTTTTTGTGTTGAGAAAACCACAGGATTAAGCAGGAAGACATTTGTCTACCAGAAATCCCAGATGTAATAAAATGCAGATTCTCCTCTCCAAGATTCCGACTGCTTGTTGATCATACAGCAAACGTAACAGTCTAAAAGTCCCTTACAGAGACACATTTAAGAATCTCAAAATGGAAACTTTTTACTAACAAACCAAATCTCCTTGAGCTGGAGTTCGCTTGCCCTAGCATCCAAGTCACTGTTCGAGTTGGCCTCCGTCGTCATTGCCACCTTGGTCGTCGTCGTCGTCGTCGTCTTTCATCAGTCGTTTCCGGTGAATCTTCGACGTTTTCGTCCTAGCGAGGCGGCGTACGGACGGACTCGATGGCCGGAGTCGGCTCTTGGGCTTAGAAGAAGGACCATGTGTTAATGGGCTGACCATGGATCCACAGTTTTCCTAGGATGCTGCTTGCTGGGAGAGATGATCTACTGTTGTCGGCCTGTACTCCAATTAGATGTAAATGGGCTTCCTATTACCCAATTGTCAAATTTCTTTTCCTCTCTTATAGCATTTCAAATTTGTCTTTTGTATAGCACCTAACACCTGAAATCTTTCAAATTATATCAATCAACATTGATACATGAGTTCATATCTAAATTTTTCTGTAATATTTAATTTTTAAACGAATTTTCTTTTTCGTTTTCGAACTTTTAAGAAAAAAGCGTGTTTATTTCAAGTTGAACCGAAGGAGCAATAGAGGAAGATCATTAGAGTCGACAAAATTTATAGCACTAAAGGAATGTCATTGCTAAAGAATTCAATATTGCTTGTCTTTGGGATTTTAGTCGATCATTCATGTAATTTCCCTCTATTTATCATCTTAAACTTTTTGGTTGGACATTCTAAAATGGTATCGAAGTTAGGTTCCCCGCAGAAGTATTTCGCGTGTAAGGCTTCACATCCATCAATTCCACGTTCCATTCTCAGTCCAGTTTGCACATCAGAGGGGTATTAAAGCATATCCCATATCACAAGTCAATGGGGTTTCGGTGAATTTTCTATTCATGTAATCTCCTCCTTTTATCAGTTTAAGTTGTCGGGTTGCACTTTTCAATAGTCATATTTGACAAGGAAAACCCACAGGAGCAAGCGAAAAGTTAGCAAAAAGAGGGAAATAACTTTCGACTCTCGTGTCATTTATCCCTTGAAAATTAAGGGAGGGGTTGAATGGTCATGTTTCCATGAGTGTCTATTTTGACTTTCTATATAGTATGTGAATATTACACCTAAATATTGTATGTAGATAACTGCCCTTGTCTCTACCAGCTGCATCACCTAATAATGGAATCTTTAGTTGCATTATTTGTCCGAACAAGTCCATTTTAAGTTGCAGCACTTATCTAGTGGACCAGCCGGCTTGTTGAGATCACCTAATCATCAAATTCTAAGTTTTTCCTCGATGCTTGGCATGATGTTTGAATCTATCCTGTAGAATAATGCATCTTCTTGAGATCTAATTTTTCCAAATCCTGTAGAAAAGTCTGGTGTAAATTCCCCTCAAAAAGGCTCTTTAGTCAATCTCTTCTTTCAGATCTTCCCTGCTTAAACAAGTTGATTTAAAGGAATTTATTCTGAACGATATATCTCCTTGATCCTATACGGAAACTATTAGTGGGTCAAAGGAAATAATGGTTTTAGATGGAAGCAGTTGACTCTGCCTACATTATGGCCATATATAATCTTTCTAAGGCCAATCAGACACGCCACAAAAGAAGTTTGTGCCTAGACCTCTAAAATCTCCACGGTGAATGGCTTGTCTAGGCCAGAAACAAAAGATTGATGACTTAGTCCGATTCTCGTAACTCGGAGTTCGCAGGACAAAGTAACCGATTTGTATGAAAATCCAAAGAAGTCATATCGTATCATTTAGTAAATCAATTTTTATCTAACTATTTGCACTATTTCATCTATAATCACCACGACGAAGCATCAAGCATGCACAATGTCACCACACACAAACACAATATGAACATTGCATGCATGCTTCCTTAACGCCAAGGAGTGTCTTTGTAGCTCACACAAGACAAATAAAACAAACAAAGCAAAGAGAAAATTAGCCAAAAATCAATTTCTTCTCCAACCCAATGCCCTATAATTTCTACCTTCTTTCTATTACTTAGATTTTCTACTTTTAGGCTGCGTATGGTAACGCTCCAGAAACGCGCATGGCAAAAAAGTGTTCCCAAAGTGTTCCGGGAACACTTTTGACAAATAGAAACACTTTTGGAGCAGAAACAAGAAATAAAAAAAACTTGCTTCTGTATTCCCGGAACACTTTTTAGAAACACATTTGGAACATTTTTTTAGAAACAATTGGGAATACTTTTATTCTTGAACACACTCTCTTCTCTTTTGTTCTTGCACAAGCAGCTCCTCCCTCCTCTCCTTCTGTGTTCCTCGACTAGCCGACACCGCCGCTCCTCCGGTGAGTTTCCACCGGTTCCTCCTCTTCTTCTTCCTCTTCTCGGCAACCGACCGGCACCCGACACGGCAGGTGAGCTCGCGCGAGCCCGCTTAGATCTGGGCAAGGCTTGGCCTCGAGGGGCGAGCGCGAGCCAAACCCCGCCATCGCCGGCCGAGCTTCGACCTCGACCGACGATGGCAGGGATCGGCCTCGTGCTCGTCACTCAAGGCTGAGCCTCGCCCAGATTTGGGCGGGCTCGCGCGAGTCAAACCCCACCATCGCTGGCCTAGCTTCGACCTCGGCCAGCGATGGCAGGGGTCAGCCTCGCGCTCGCCGCGCAAGGCCGAGCCCCGCCCAGATCTGGGCAGGGCTCACCTGGGCGGGCTCATGCGAGCCCCGCCATCGCCGGGGAACAGAAACCTTATGCAGTTACCAAACACGTTTCTGTTTTTTTTTTTTTTGTTCATGGAACATAATTTTTTTGCAGTTACCAAACGCGTTTCTGTTCCCAGAAATCGTTGCCGGGAACAGAAACAGAAAAAAGTGTTTCTGTTCCAAAAGTTGTTCCGGGAACAGAAACGTTACCATACGCAGCCTTAGTCAACAATGGCTGCGAAATCATTGCCACGCCAAATTTCCTTCCTCGTGTAGCAATAGGGCAAATGAAGAGGATGAAGCCGGTTCCCCTTTCCTTAGAGTCAAATCTATTCATTTATCTTCTATGTATACATCTATTTCGAAATGGAAGTAATTAAACATGGTTGTAACTGCTGACTAGGCATAATTTGGTGAGGTTGGTAGCATGAGAGAAAGAGGGGACTCTACTAAATTATAGCTAGTGAATGGTCTTCTTCATCATTCTTGCCTGGGACGTGACAACCATAGAGAGCTGAGAGCTCGGAGTCGATGGAAGTACTCCGCGATCGCGAGCAAACACCTTGCGGCTTGGCGAGTTGTGAGGATCTGATGCAGCCGGTGAAGTGTCTGGTGCCTCAAGTTATCTGCCTGTAAGTAACATTTTCGTGTCAAATGGGAATTAATGATGAAAAGTATCTGTCCGTCGTACATCATGCATCCAATCTGAATAAATTGAACCAGTAAGTAGATAAAAAAGGTATGAACATTGTAGATGATAAGCTAGTTGGGTCGAATTGTATATCTCCACAGTTTATACTTAACAATATGGATCTTACTATCCAAATAGAGAATTTGAATATTAATTGCCATATGCATCAAAGTAAGACGAAGTCTCAAAAGAGGGGTTGGTGGTGAGTTGGAATATTGTGCGGGAGTATTATGCTTGTAGGACATGCATACCACAACCATTTTAGTCAAATTTTAAACACAGAAAACAGGAAAAATGAATTTAGATCATAGTGGCTGGAATGATGGCAATAGAATGATGCATATTGACTTCAAAGAAGATTTCTGCCTTAAAGGTCAGTCTAGGCCCCGTTTAAACTACAAAGCGGTCAACTAATGAAAAGGATTATTTACATCAATGCTCTTCCCTAAAACGATGATCATTGTTCTTCCTATAGTAATCAAGATGCTTTACCATAGTCGTCATAAAAATTCAAACTGTTGAAACGTGCATCTCTGAAAGAAAACCCTACTTCATCCACGAGTTCAGAATCAAAAGGGCACGAGGACAACGACACCCATGAAGAGCTCAGTCAAAGAGGTGGACAAAAGAACAACATTTCTCTAATCAAGGGAGGAATCATCACTAGTGAAGGAAATTTGACTTAACCATGAGTTGAAAATTTTGTTGAATCTTAAGTTAAGGGGGCAAAGATCTCAACCAAATACACATTTATCTCGTTGAAAATATTTGTATATGATTTACATGAGAACCCCAACTTACATCTTGCAAATTAGGGGGCGACGGCTCCCGCCCAACGCCCAAGCCGTCCCCCTTGATTTGCACGTGATATTTAAGTCAACCTGTATTTTGTGTATTCTTATGATGATTCACGGTTCAAAGAAATATTTCGTGATGAAGAAAAAGACAGAAGGTCATTTAAATCCTATTCATAGCCGAGTGAATGATCTAATATGCGATCTTGATGCGCCAGGCCCGAGTAACATCCGGGACCCGGCCCTCATTACAAGGCTGGTACACAAATGAATAGTCTATGTGCATATATTTGCGAAAATTAATCGAACCAGAAAAGCAAGACATGGACGCGATTTAAAATAAAATTAAGACAAAGGTGGTAGCAAGGGGAATTAAACTAGATAAGATATGTATGCGCCTTCGGATCTTAGTCTAGTTTGGGAAAAATTAGGGCATGAAGGTGGGTGGGACAAGGTGAGTCTCCTCGAGAAGGGTTAAAAAGGGGCAGTTGATGCAAATTTGGTCGGGTCTGTGTCTTCGGGTCAAACGGTTACGACCGTGACATCATGTTGGGACATGGACGAAAATGTGGGATACCACGTATGGATGCATGTGGGCTCACCCTCGGTAATACGTGGAGTGTCGTGTGCATTAGTTAGTATCGCTTAGAAGAAGACATAAATTTTTGTACGTGATTATACTCGATCTATGATGAACGAGAATCGACACAAGTTTTTTCACTACTTAGGAATGCGTTTCCAAAAGTTAGAATCGACACAAGGTTTTTCACTACTTAGGAATGCGTTTCCAAAAGTTGTGTGCGTGTGCGCGCGCGCGCGCGTGTGGGGGGGGGGGGAATAACAATTTTTTTTTTTATATTCAAAGGAGCACCTATTTTACATTTGATCCGTCAGTTCGGACCATTGTCTAGTCGGGTCGTTTAGATGATTTTTGTGTGAATTTTGAAAGGGGTTAATACTTCTCTCTCACATTGTCCTCTAGTAGAATAATGGGAGGAAGGAACTAAAGAGAGGAGAGACTTTTGACACGTCGGTTCGAAGGACTATATTCATCGCACCAAACTGATGAAAACCTAATGATTGTCAACAACTTTATTTCTATAATTGACTTAACCAAAAGCCATGCATATTTTAAAATTATGCAGAAGATTCTTGAGGTTTGCACACTGTCGAATTATATGGCAGATCTCTCCTGCGTTAGAACACTGACCCAGAAAATATAAAGTGCGGAAGATACGCTCCAACCAACCAGCATCCGGGGAGGGGGTGGTCATGGAGTAGTTCAAAGAGTTGGGGGTTGGTTTCCTATCCCAAAACAGAAGCCATATCTTTTCTGATGCTTATTCTCCTGGGGACCACCATGGAAATTCATGACATGACTCGAGAAAAAGAATCGCCGGACTCGATTCTTTCTTTCGCTAGCGTGGAGGGCGGAATATCGCAATCGGAAATGTGTAAGATTCATGTTCTCAAATTAGAGTTTAGTCTATATCTGTCGGAAGGACAGGTCAGTTTGAGGCAAAACCTAGCTAGACGACTTTTTTTTCTCCGAATCAAATGCATGGTCAGGACATGGAAGCTACGAAAGTGCAGATAAATAGTAATTAAGGTGGACCACGATTAGGGCATACCTGTCTAACGAAACCTTCGAGGGCAGAGAGCTTGTTCATGGCGACGGCCATCTGGCCCATGTAGTTGGCCATGTTAGGAGGAGAGATCAACGAGTCAGAAGCAATGGTCTCCGAGAGTGACTGGTTGAGGGCTTCGAGCCCTTGCGACAGAGCCTCCTCGGTCCCCTGCGTCGACTGTTGCAACCCGCATATCCCGAGTAGTTGTTGCTCCGTCAAGGGCTCGATGTGGTTTAGTATAACCTGCAGTCAAATAGGTATATGTATACATGGAAATCACTATAGTTCTATAGTTACATAGATACTTGCATCTTTATATGCTTGATCGACTCGTCCAGAATTTCAGTTAGAAATGTTATTTTCAGATCCTCCGAGTATCCATTTAAATTCTTTAGCGTTTCTTAAAACGTTTTAGGAATTCATCAGCAACAGCATCTAGGTCTTTAGGGTTTATGTACTCCAAGACAAAGGAGAAGATGAGCATGAGAACAAAATCCTTCTTGGCATCAAAGAGAAGACGAGAGAATAGACAGACAATATCGGAGATTCAAGATTTGCAGCTCTCCGTCTTTCCCTTTCGATGGCAACGAGTCTTACTTAGTAGGAAGAGACATCGCTTTATGAGAATAAAACCTAACTTGGCTCTATGGTAGAAAAAGCTTCACGAGGCCCTTTCGTCATTTATTTGATCTTCATATTGACATCTTTTTCTAGCGATCACACCAAATTTTTTTTTTTTCCCACGCAATGAAATGTCCCCTACACGCTGATCTTCAGATAAACCCTAAAGGACCTATTTCAGTGGAGATGAACATTTTGGGATTTGAAAATTCAAATCATGCTCACGCGAAGAAAATCCAATTTTTTTTTTCCTCATATACACATAGCAACAGACCCACCACGCTTATATCATGGTGAGAATAAACTTAGTATACCTTGATGAGCTCGGAAGGACGGAATCCACCCATCCACATGAAGCATCTCTCAGCCGGGGTCTTCCACATCCCCGAAACGAGATGAAACACGTCCGATTTCGCCACCATGCTCTTGAGGTTGATCATCTCGTTGTAGTGAGCCAGCGTGTTGTCCACGAACAGCCGCAGCTCGTTCTCTGGCAGGTGCTCCTGCACCGCTGCTCGGAGCTCGCACATGAGCCGGTGGTGTTCTTCGAGCCACCTCGCATACTCCATGTCGAACACCGCTGCATCTGCATCAAATTTTTAACAACACAACCAAATGAAATAATGAAGAACAAATTCCATGAGGCAAATGAATGATAAGTGCCCACAGTTAGCTCCGTGTGATGTTCATTGGTTTGTATAGACAGAGTTCGCAAGCTACACCCAGTAAAATAAAATTCGGTCGTTATAATCTGTGTAAGATCGGCGAAAGCGGTCAAGCCTAATACCGGCGCTAATGTTGGTAATGCCCACTGGGAGGCCTTGTTCTCCTCCTAATACTGCTCCTCCTCCGAGAAACATGCCCTAAGAACCAAAAAAGAACCTCCTCATTTAGCCTCAGTCTCTTTTTCTTTTCTCTTTTCCAAAGGAAGAAAAAAATCATTTTTGTGATGAGAAATCTCACTTGGGATCGTGCTCTTTGTAGTTCTTGCTCCAGCTGAGAGAGCTTGATCCTACTTGTCTCTAGTTGCTGAATGTACGCCTGAGATTTGAACAAGACATAAACAAAAGAAGAAACAAACTTGAGCGACAACTTTGGTTTGATTCTCGAACTTGGAGTACACGAAATGAACCCCTGAATAATCCTGTTCTTGTGTGTCACCTTCTTCCTTATCCTGCTTTTCCTGGCTGCCTCTCTATTCTGCGCGAGCCTCCTCAAGGTCTGCATGCAAACACAGCTTCATGAAACTATTCATCCACGTATAACATATGCATCAGACCCATGAAAAAATGGGGGACAGAAATTATAAATGCGAGAGATATGTAACAAGAGGAGATAAATATGTTACTGTCACGAAAAGTAAAGTCATTTTACATGCCTTAGGGTCGGGAGTTCTAGGACCTTGTTGCTCTGAAGTGGACGTTGGGCCTTTGCGGTTCCCTTCACGCTGCCCCCCACAACAAAGATTCACATTACACCATTTTTTAAACTAAACAAGTTGATTATTCATATATAGTTCGGAATTACAATAGTTAATCCTCGTTTCCGACTCAGCCCAGCTAATTAAATAGTATAGTCTCTTTTAATATTCAAGGACCTGGGGTGAGGGTTATATACGTCTACTGTGGTTATAAACGGAATACATGTCCTACCTTGACATTGGTTTTGGGCGGTTCGGGAGGAGCGGATGCGACGTCGTTCCTTGCGCTGGCTAGCTCCACGGATGGCTCCGGCGGTCTCTTCGAACCGCTGGCCCGCGGAGAGGCCAATCCCATGTCAACCTATCAAGAAAATGCCTTCTGTAAATGAACACCTAGAGAAGATGATGTAGCAGCGCGGCAGTGGTTTATGTTTACCTTTGGCGATGGGTCGACGTGCATAGGCTGAGATGGGAAAATGTTCAGAGTCGGAGGTCTCATCCCAGAATTCTCTGCACACAGACACACACATGTAATTATACAAATGACTGTGACAAGCATTACCCCTTATATCTTGGTAACTCATGAGAGAGAGAGGGACACAATCATTGAAGGAGGACCCAGAAAGCGAGAGACCTCATGCATTTGGTAGCTCTCTGATAATCCAAACAGAAAAAAAGATGCAGGAATGTCACTGCACGAAAAAGCACAACAACCCATACCCATCCATTCTTTGTTACCCTTAATTCACGATCTTGGATTTGTTATGGGTGATGGACCCCAACCCACGAAATAACACGAAACGTTCGGCAATCAGAAGGGCTTTTTTTTTTTTTCTTTAAAGGAAAAGAAGCGTTTGGTATTTTTTTGTTTTCTTTGTAAAGCTGAGATCTTTTCTTGATCTTCTTTTTGGCAACGATTCGGTCAAAGGAAAAAGTACTATCAGATTCAATCCGTTTGGGCATGGCATGCTTCTCTTGTGAACCAAAAGAGGATACGATCGTTGAAATTCTACGGTAGCAGAATGAGATGATTGAAAAAAAACAAAAGATACCCCTTCAAAGTTTCTGTTTCTGTCAGAGAGAGAGAGAGAGAGAGAGAGAGAGCTCACGTTTTTGATCTTGAACAGTATGGTCATGCCCATCGAGGTAGAGAAAAAGGGCTTGATCCAGCTCGCCCAAGTCATAAGCTCCTCCACCTCCTCCATCCCCGTCTTTGCTTCTGCCAACAACAAGAACATATTCAACCTCCGAGACGATGAAACCACTCGCGCAGAAACTAAGAACGCGAAAAAAATCTCAGCTTTCTTGAGGCAAAGGAGGATATAAAAAGGAGGCCTTGGGGTGAGAGAATTCTTCGTTGGGTAGTGACGAGTAAATTACAAGAAATTATTCGCGGTGATGGAGGATGATGGCGACGATTGCATCATTCCGTGAGAAACTTGCTGCTGCTGCTGCTGCGGATGATGATGATGATGATGATAGTGGTGATGGCGGTGATCTTGTATTTGGTGCTGCTGATGCTGTTGCTGATACTCCAGTTGACTTGTGTGCGGGTTGGTGATGATGGCTTTATTGGCATCCATGGCCAAGAAAGAACGAACACACTCCTTTTCGATGCAAATTGAGCTCTTTCTGTGACCAATTCTCTCTCTCTCTGTCTCTCTCTCTACCTCATAACTTCATCTTCCTTCATCGCCAAGACCTGTGATGATAAGCTTCCTGAGCGAAACCATTAATGGCGAAGAGAGCTGATTCCTCTCTCTCCCCCTTTGAATATCATTTTCTCCTCACTTTCGGCCTCTGTAATTATGAGTCGGTTATAATCTGCAAGAGAGAGAGAGAGAGAGAGAGAGAAGAGGAAGAAGAAGGAGATGGACTTGAATGAAAGATAAACAAAAGACAAAGTCTCTTTCTTGTTTTGAAGCGTTCTCGCACTCTCTCCTTGAGAGAAGCAGACCAGAGCTTCTGTTAAACAAAAATTTTCAGACAAAGCGGTCGATGAGATTATCTTTTCTGGTCCTCTCTCTCTCTCTCTCTCTCTCTAAAATAAGTACAACAGAAGACCAGGAGAAAGAAACCACTCTTCGTCAAACCAGGAGGAAAAAGCACCTTGTAAAATGCAAATGGCTCCCTTCGAATTTGCTCATGGTTCCTTGTCCGAGCTTCTCATCCGGCTCCAGCGAAATTACCAAAAAGGGCCTGGTCAAATGCAGATATAATCGCTATCGACACTCATCTCAACTGTATCGTTGTCAGTGTGAAAAATAATACGCACATGTTTTTGTTTTCCAACAGATAAAGTCTTGAGTTAGCAAATGAGGAATTTGGATTCGTTTCTTGGCGTGTTAGAACAAGATTTAGGAGGGGTGGAAAAAAATAATAACTCGTGCTTCTCAAACCTAATGTTTAGGTTTGATTATCTACTTAGGACATGAAAGAATATGATGAGCTTCACGACCTCGGCAGAAACGACTTCAGGAGAATTTTTTTCCTCTTCATGGGCGGTTGATTCAATGCTTTGTATGTATTTCAACGACGCATGGGAACAAGTTCTTAGAATTCCAAAAGCGACGGGTTTGGGTTTGGGCCACAAGAAAGAGCGAGAGTTAGACGTTACTTATACCTCACTCTTTTGCTTGATGACCACTTACGCATCTCTACTTTGGAAAATACCAAAGATATACCTGCGTTTTGCCTTTGAGGGTCGCTCTGCGTGCCTCAGCATCTGCAATTCTCGCATCCCTAATTACGAGAATGTCGTTTTCTTTCCAAAAGTACCATCCAAATCTTGAATTTTCACGGCCATCCAAAACACTCGTGACAAACTAGAGAGCAAACCATCCCAACCCTATGTAAGATGTGTAGATGAAATCTTTTCAATGTGGGGTTTTGCTTGACGGTATGTGAAAATAAAGCTATGTAAATGGTCATACGATCAGAAGTCGTAATTGCACTTTCCCTCTGTTAGCTTAAAATGAGTTGATGACGAGGTCCAAGTCTACCCAAAAAGCCATAATTGCACTTCTTCAAAAACAATATCCTAGACTTTGTTTTAAGTCAATTTAATTAAAAAATGAAAGAAAATGAACAAAAAAAGAAAAAGAAAACCCCATTAGGAATTACACGCTTCCTCCACTAATTTATGAAAAATCAGGAGTGAAGCCCCCAGAAATTAGTGAAATAAAAAAATTACTATGCGCAAGCCATTTCATGACGAGAGAACTTCAGAAAAAACAAAATCAGTTGTCACAATATTTAATGCAATTACCCGGTTCAAATACACAGTAAATGCATACGGTCAATTACATTTGAATCGTTGAATCTAGCCGGTCCACCGTATTAGAAAATGAGATATAACAAATTTTAGGGTCTGGATTTTTTTCCCCATAAACTAAAGATGGTAACGGTTTGGATTTAAAAGAGTGTAGGCTAGCAGTGAAAGCAGACCATAGTTTTTCTAGGAAAACTCCAAATAAATGCCTGAAGTGCAATCATATTCTTAAATAATGGTATAAAATGGGCATGTCAGTCTCAAAGAAGGGCCTCACCTTGCCAGCCAAAGGGTGGTTTTTTCATCCTTTACTTTTTTGATTTTTTTTTTCCCTTTTTCTGTTTTTTGGTTTCCTTTTTTCTTTTTCATGAGGGAAGAGGAAAAAAGAAATAAAATTAAACAAAAAAAATTAAAAAAGATAATAAAAAATAATAGACTTAGAATTTTTTGACTAAAATACCCTTTCTCCGATAACTAGAATAGTCACATGCTCGTCGACCGGCCAAATGCCCTTATTTGAGACGATTTGGCCACTTCACGGCCTAATTTTGAAATAAGGTCAATTTCGAGCTTTTGTTTAAAAAAACTGTGGGTATTTTTTATTCTTATTTGAAATTTTTCCTAATTTTTTTTTCTGATGGGGAAAATTATTCTTTGAAAAAAATTAAACACACAAGGTCACAAGGAGCTGTCTATTGGGTTGGAACGTTGACCGTACTGAGCACGTGTCGCTATTTCCTTCCAGTATTGTTCAGGGAAGTTCGTTACTGGGACCCACACAGAGCATAGTTAATCTAATTAGAAACAAGTCATTCGGTCTAATCGTAAGAAATGATTCGACGAAGCCAAGGCTGGGTCCCACCGTCGACCAGCCCCCCACCACCCTCTCAATTTCTTTATTGTTTACCTCTCCGTTTATTGTTTTAACGGCTTCGAACGTAAGTACAATGAGAAAGTCCTCCCAAGCCCAACGACGTTTCAAAAAGATAATAGGGCTCCGTTTACTTCCCGAATAGTAAATAATTTGGAAATTATTTTTCTAAAGTAATTGCTTAAATTAATTAGCTAACGAAGAATATTTTATTATCAAAAATAATTCATGTTTAAATATATTCGTGCACAATAAAAGTAGTTTTCGTCCGTTCATTCTTGTAAGCGACACAAGCGATCGAAATTATTTTCTAAATTACTCATTTTTTGCGAAACAAACGTAGCTTAACATAGATAACCCATAAATTTTGGTCTAATGTGCAATATCGTTCATAGACTTTTAATTCGTGTAATGTGATCACTGAACTTTGGTCTTATATGCAATGTCGTCTATGAACTTTTAATTTATTCAATGTGGTCCCTGAGCTATTGGTAAATGCTTAATTTAGCCCACAGACTATGGGTATAAGTTCAGCGTGTCCTTCCGATTGGGTCATTTTTACATAGTTTAGGGACTAAAATGATCAGTTACCAATAACTTAGGAATTACATTGAACAAATTAATAGTTTAGGGACGACATTGCACATTGAACCAAAATTTAGAGACCATTTGTGTTATTTTTCCACACTTGAAATAACGTTGGGATTCTTTGTTCAAGACATATATAAGTTGATGCTTTGGGTGAATCGGTGCTATTTGTTCGTGCTATTAGTTTACATGAGGCTGATTCATTCACGTGAAATTATTGTCGTTTTATCAACCCTTGCACTTGAAATAATGCAAGGTACTTTTTCTATTAGAACTTGTTTTTTGTTTGAGGGTATCTCATGTACATTGTTTCTAAATTACAACATAAAGGAATTAACTTAGACTCGTATCACGAGTTTGGACAATATTATTGAGATTAACACATTGTACACATACCATGTAAATCTTGTAGAAAATATAGAAAAATACCTTTTTCATGTATTCGACCTCCCTCAAGGCTCGTGCCATGGATAAACAAGCTGGAACCCTCCTGGTCATGTGTATAGAAGACTCTCTTACACCTTCATGTCTAGGACATCTTCAATGCATTCAGGTATGTCATTCACCAGTCATCATGCGCATTTGTCTCTCCATACCGACGGATCAATGTAGCAGGTCCCCATCAAAGGAGTTTTCCGGTATAAGATAAATACTTTATTAAGCAGTAGAAATATAAAGGTCTTCTTGCATATTATATATGAAAGTTGGATTTGAGCTCAATATAGAAGTCTACTTGCCTTGTTCGCGAATCCCACTTCAACCCTTTCCCTTTCCACAAGGACAATTGCTCAAACATAAAATAATGGCTAGAAAACAAATGAATTTGGATTAGGTACATCAGAACACGTCTGCTAAGTAAATATTATTTGATTATTGGGTGATTAACTTAGGTCTTGTTAATGCCATTCAAGCAGCAGCCAGGGTTTTTCCACCAACTCCAATTGGCTGAGCGGGACTATTCAAAAACCTGACAGGGATAACGATGGCGGAATGAAAAACCCTAATAATTTCAGAGATTCAGAAGCGATTTGCTGTGGTGCGACGATGGCTGACTCCTCGTTGTGTTCATAGTTTTACGCATCTGGAAAATGAATTTTACACACGGCACAGGACAATAGCATGCGTTGACTAATTAATATGCATTTCTTCATTAACTTAATCAACCGGTTTTTATATGCCACAAATGATTCAACAATTTTTTTTTAGGGTTGGTGATCAGCCACTTACATTTTTGCTAAATCAATTTTTTTTTTGCGGGTTTGTCCTTATAGTAGATTCATACAAAGACCCGCCTTAATCCCGCGACTTGAAGGACAAAATTTGTAAGGGTGATTTAGAGCACGCATCGCGAATTTCGTGTACGAACAATCTCTCGAGCTGCCTTTCTTGAATTTTGGTCCGCGTCTTATTTGATCTATTATATTAGTAGAATACTTCGTGAATACAAATTATACTTTGAACCGTCCTAAGTGAAAACATCATCTTATTGCCATTCATTGTATATTTTATATGAACCGGTCTGCTAGATCCTCTCTTTCTCTTTCTCTCTCTCTCTCATTTTTCTATTTGGGTGAGTAAGGGAAGTGATGCCTAAATTGACATATTAGGTCAGCCAATTCTTGCCCAAATGTTATAGAGACCGAATCATTTGGCTAAAGAAAGAGCATGAGCAATAAAAACTCATACGATGTATCATTTGTTGTTCATAAATGCAAACAGTAGACAAGAAGATCCAATGCACGTTGCTAATGTCACTTATTATCCTAATCACCACTTCTCAATATTGTCATAGACTTGTGTCATTCTTCCACCAACAAAAACTGACATCAAGATCAACATTAGGAGAGCATTGATTTTCGAGTTCCCTCAAAACAATATGAGGTGAAAAACTAAGTTCGATAGCTGTATACGCGATTACCCGAATCAATGCAAATGTCCTAACCGTGCTACTTGGTTGCAATTCTCGTGCAAACACAATCTCTCTCTCTCTCTCTCTCTCTCTCTCTCTCTCTCTCTCTCTCTCTCTCTCTCTCTCTCTCTCATCGAGTCCATCTTGGAGAGAGAGAGATGCAAGAAAGCGACTGGAATGCGAATATTCGCGTGTATAGGTTGATTTTATGATGTGGAGGTAGAGTATATAACCACTCTCGCTCCATATAATTAGAAACAAGAGATTTGATTTATGCCCTGTCCATGTAGATTTCTCGCAAGAAATTGACCGGGCAACAAATGATACATCAGGGTCAAATGTTCAATGTATAGTCCTTCTCTGCTCCTGACTTTTTTTTTAATCACTTATTTCCTTTTGATCCAACCCATCATTGTTTTACTTTATCTATTTAGTTGACTTTCAATTCGAGAGCACTTGGTCGGCCCTTTCCCTCAGCTGATTCGTTGATTAATTAGTTTGTGCCCCCAAGTTGGGATTGTTGATATCACTTGATAAAAATAGAAAAAATTTGCAAACTTTAGTCATGGTTTGTTGCAATATTTTGATACATCTATAGGAATATTCCCAGAAATTTGAAGAACCAGGATCTTGTATGTGCATTTGGATGAATGGAATTGGTGGAGGGTCGGGCATCCTATGGACGGTTGGACTCTTCAATCTTATAATATGTCTGTTCAATTTATTAAGCATGAAAACATATTGTTTCTTCTTTTTTTTGCATGTTTTAAGAGATTACGAATCTAACTGAAGGATTTAGGTTGGTTAAGTACAATGAATTATGCATTTATTTGAACAGGAAACAATGGGAAAATGCACATACAAATAGAAGCGCCTGAAGTGCATTCACTTTTAAATTGGTTCCAAATTTTTTCCGCCAAATTGCATCTTGAAATTGTGTATGGTTCCGATTATACTTCATTGTTGTTGCAAAGCAAATCAGACTCCATAAAATAAAGCCTCCGCAAATTCACGCCTTCCTTTTATTGGAGAAGTAGACAGAAACACACGTCCATCTGATAATTAGAAAAGCTAGCTCTAGTATCAAGCTAAATGAAAGCAATTCAGTAACCAAAATGAAAAGCTCTCTCCGACCTACTTATCTCTAATGAATTTAGGATGCACGATGCGTTTCCGTGTGCTAACACGGCTGTGCCCAATGTGAGAGAGAGAGAGAGAGAGAGAGGGGGGGACATCGATTTAGTCGTGGTTCCATCCTGACATCTGTATTACGCTAGGACAGATCATCTAACTGTAAGAGTTTTCCTAATGTGGGCTTATATTAATTGAGATTGTAATTTATCATTTTACGGGTTGATCTAATAAGGTGAGGTATAAGGATTCTTAACTAGTCTAATATGGGCATGGGATTGTGTGGGCCGAGTTGAGCCCGCCCCGTGATGAGAGGACCTAGCTGAAAACTCTATAAAAAGCGCTCCAGTCCCTCATCTAGCTCAAAAGAACTCATAACAACCTCACATAAGGACCGCATACGGATTGACGTCGTTGAGGGGCTATCTCATTGAGTCAGGGATACAGAGAGTTATAGAGGAGAAGTACCTGAGCATTGAATCGTCGTTATTCCGCATCAAGAACGATGGATCCCAAAATAGATGCATAAATCTCTTTAAACCATTGTTGTGTTTCTAGATTCTAACTATAGTAATCTTGGGATTGCCATCATAAGGTTTTTAGCAGCTCACACTAACAACATACTACATTGCAAAGTCTTAATGAGAACTCCAGCTGCATCTAACCATAAGTTACGTGGTTAAGAAGAAGCAAACCCTAGTCTCTGGCTATCTGAAATATGTCGATGCTCGGGCAATGGCGTGAAAACCATAACCTGACAATGACTCGAGTGAACCCACCACACACCCCTTTGATCCATGCTTTTTAGCTGGACATGTTGTTGTCTTTGACTTTAATCGAACATAATCTCAATGACATGAGACGGGCACAATTTCCACTTCTCCATGATAAAGACCAAAGCCCATCCCCATTCATGGGTCAATTCGAGAAATCTCCCCAAGGAAAACTAGGGAGCAATAGAGGGAGAGGGAGAGGGAGAGTTTCCATTTTCTGATGCACCATTTCTTGCCAAGCCGCTGGCTAGTTCAGGCAGGCTATCTTTTTGCCCTAAACTGGCATGTTCTGGTCGCCCCAAATGACTCGAGAATTAATAGCAAAAGGCTAGAGAGGAGCCTATTGAGGGATGGGGACTGATTGATTAGACAAACATCACATCTTCATCACATGTCGTTTATGATCAGTATGAACCCGGTTTTTTCTGGGGCCAAATTGGGAGGGAGGGAGGGAGGGAGGGAGAGAGAGAGAGAGAGAGAGAGAGAGAGAGAGAGAGATTGGAGGTGAAATTCATAATGCAGCATTGATAGTGATCGTTGTCGTGTGCATTAAATTTCTTTGGTGGGATGGAGATGAGAGTTCTTTGTTGTATTTGGCAATTGCCCCTTTTTCTTTACGCAGGAATGGTGCTAAAAAAAAAATAGCATGTTTAGAAGAGGGTGTGGGACCCCATTTGGATAGGTCTCCAATCTCCATGATATTACAGCTAGAACAGAGAAAATAGCATGTTTAGAAGAGGGACATCGAAATAGAGGTGATTAACGGACAGATCTTGTCGAATTTTTTAACAGAGTCTCGATTACGAGCTTACAAAAAAAAAAAAAAATTGGGTACGACGAAGTTGAGCTTGGGCAGGCCTAGTCAAGCTAATGCGGGCTTCCTTCTAGAGAGGTTGTTTCGTAAACCTGTCCGACTGTTTGTCGGGCTCGACGGGCCGGATAGGAACGAGTTGGTCGAAAGGATGGGCAAAGGTAGATGTACAAATCGGGATACGGGGTCCATGAACTGATCCGATCGGGACAATAATTGGCAAATGCATGTAAACGTGCAGAGTTGTGCGTGGTGTTCACGGGATGTATTGATTGGCATCCATTAATTGGATGCAAATGTCAAAACCTTTTGCCTGGACAATCCCCATTGTAATGTAAAACGGCGGAAGCACGGACAAAATCAAACGATCCAAGCGAGGAACAAACGCATAAAGTAAATTTGATTCCTAGAAATTATGCGGTTCGGCCGGACATGCTTACGCTAAGGGGAGAGATCAACGAGATGTTCCACTGTCTCAACATGAAGACATTACAACCGTTTTAAATCCTTTTCAGATCATGACTCAAAAAGCCTCATAAAATCAGATGAAAGAGATAAAACGTGTTTACCTCACATACCCACACACTTCTTGACGTCTGTCACGTTCTGTGCGCATTAGGTGCGCACCCACGCCGCTCACAGTAGGCCGGACATTCGGAATAATCTAGCTTCTCTTGGTATCTAGATCAGACGCCCGACCATGTCTTAGTCGGACATCCGAAAGCCACTTTTGCTCACTTCTTGGTGAGTCGGACATCCAACTAATCCTGTTAAGGTGCATGTGTGAATTGCATTATACAAGTCCTACATCAGAGAATTGACGTGGTGTGGAGCAATTAATATATCCCAGTTGGCCCACAACTCATTGGCTTAAACTTTTGAGTGAAAGTGGGTCCAATTGGATATATTGACGGGCTCGGACTTGGGCTCCCTCTTAGCGATCTCCCTGAGTGAAGGTATCGAACTTCTGCTTCGCGCTCCCAACAAGTCCAAAGCCCGATGTTCTATCCTTCTTAGGTCTGAAAACGTTGATTCGGGCCCATAGTAGCTACCCATCTTTTGATGATTCAATTCGGACGTTCGAAACTTGTTCTCGCGCACTCCAAACCAATTGCCCTCTTGGTCAAGGCATCCAAACCAAGTCAATTATACATTTCGAGCCACATTTCAACATCCAATTTCTACATCTAAATAATTTGTCTCGTTACAAAGTGACTCTCCTTGTTTATGTTGACATCCAAAAATGGCATGCTTGGACCGTGATGGGCCTATAGAGTCCATTAGGTGTTTTTAATGGGTTGACCAATGGGCTCAACACAGATTGAAGGATAAGAGCGGCATCCGTAATAGACAAGGGATCTTCGGTGGATATCAGGATTCAGCAAGTTCAATCATTTTTGGGATAATGGTCCTATCCCGAAAACTTCTGTAGCAGTTATGGTTAGGAAATAGCAACCGTTGTTGACGGTTCTTCTTTGTCTATCCGGTTATAAATGACTGGAGAAATTCTGTAAACGGGATCCACAATCAATACAACTTATCAAATTTCTTCGCAATTTGTCAATTATTTATCAGATTTCTTTACCAGTTATTGCCTTTAGTTTTATCTTAATTTTGCTTCTTCATATTGTCATTTCGTTTCCTGTCTGATTCTCCACAGAACTCGAAACCACTCTTTAAAAAGTCAAAAATCCAATGCTTCATTGAAAAATGACCTACTTATGGTTATTATCAGGAAGTGTCAGACTTAGCCGATAAGAGCAGAGTTTAGTCAACAATGAACAGTTTCACAAGCCTCTCATCTCAATTATAAACTAGGAAGCACCGACACTTTTCAAGGGCCTCCGTGTCATGTCCGATACTCTCCAACATGTGACCGACACATTGTCAGCACTCCAGATACGCCAGCGACACGCGAGTCCAGCATCCCGACGCCCTATTTTTACACGCACGTGGTCAATTTTAAGTATTTTCAATAAATTATGGGTCAAAATGTAAATTTATCAAAAATATGTATACTTAAGTCATATACCCAGCCATCCCAATATTAATATACTCAGCCAACAAAAAAAAAACTAATCATGAATCCCTAACAGAAGAAGACGAAGAAACTCACCGCCGATATTTCTATATATACATGATAAATCATGTATATAAAAAAATATATATTTAATATATAATGTGTCCCAACGTGTCAGAATTCTCTATTTTTCTAAAAATGACGTGTCGTATCACGTCGCGTATCACGTGTCGGTGTCCGTATTGATGTCGGTACCGTAAACCTCCGTTCTTGCGCTTGTGAAATAACCCATGTACAACCATTACTCCCACAATTCTTTTGAATGATTACTCACACCAGCCACTCCTGCCACGATAGAGACCAGCCAATCAAATAACACAAAAAAATCACGTGCTTTTGTCTGAGGAACCGGATAACTCAAAATGCATTTCTAGTAAGAAATGATCAGTTATCATAGATCTATCAAATTCAACCACGATAATGATTTCTCCTTTGACTTGGCCTCTATTGCCGAAGAAGAGAGGGTTGTTTCTGTCAGAATGGTGCAGCTCCCTCTCCTTTTCAGACCATTTTTGTTCTCAAAATGTCCTCTTCTAAACTCGCATGCTCGAACTTGAAGGATAGAGATGGAAGTTCATATAGAGAAGGTCTAAATCAGTAGAAATTAAAATCTTGCTATTATTAATCTTCTTCTTTTGGTCAATTTCAAAACTAAAATTAAAAAGTTTAATCCAGCGTTGACCATTCAACAAGAATTCTTCAAAGGTAGAACGTCCCTGAATGTTGTTGCACCCCAATTACCGAGAGTTGGAAATGACAATTTGCTAAAGTCGAAAATGATTATCATTTGACGCTATCAACTCCGAGTCTTATCAAATAAGTATTTGTGTAACATCTAATGATTGATCTGATATAACTAAGTACGAAAAATATATGCAATGTTACAATGCCACAGTACCCTGAATGAAATCAGTGAAAATACCTATTAAAATGTTACAATGCCAACTTTTTTGTGGAATTTTTTCTAATCTTTTCTGATTTAGATATTTAGGACTATCTTTTGATCATTTGACTCGTGTATGAAAGTTATGGGCTTGTCCAACTAGCCTTTGGTTGCGCATGGACTGTAGGGTTGATAGGTTTGGCCCATTATGACTCGTGCTTCTTGACTTTAGAGCCCAATAAGAAGCCCACATTTTCCTCTAGTTACATTCCATAATTCTTCGAGGGGGAGAATTACAATTCGCCCTCCGTGTTTTCGGGATTGTTGCAAGTTACCCCTCGACGTTTCAATTTTCACAACTTGCCCCTGGGCTTTTTAAAACCGGTGGCAATGCGCCACCTAGCATTGACTCCAACCAAGTGACAAATGATCACGCGACTGTGCATGATAAGTCATGGACGGCCAAATTGGTCGTACATTTTGGGGATAATTACATAAATGATCCCCTAAACTTTGATTTAATGTACAATATCATCCATGAACTTTTAATTAGTCCAATGTGATCCATAATCTTTAGCCCAATTTATAATGTTGTCTCTGAACTTTTAATTTGTTCAATATGGTCCTTGAACTTTTGATACGTATTCAATCTAGTACCCACCACCATAGATTGGTTATGGTCCGGTTTTACGTCTTGGATTAATCTTAATAGCACATGCTCGCTGCAAATCGTTCCCATGTTGTGGCCAGAGAAGTTATGCCGGGAAATGACACAAACGGTTACTGAACCTTAATCGAATGTGTAATGTCGTCCATGAACTTCTAATTTGTTCAATGCGGTCCCTAAATTTTAGTCCAATGTTCGATGTGGTCCATGAACTTTTAAACATTTTCATATAATTTAGGTACTACATTGAATATTAGACTAAAGTCCAGGGATCATATTGAACAAATTAAAATTATATGGAAGACATTGCACATTGAGTCAGTTTCGGGATCATATTACACAAATTGAAAGTTTAAAGACGACATTACACATTGGACCAAAATTCATAAATCCCTTTGTGCTATTCCCAAGTTACGGAGAATCCGGGAAGGAGGGTAAGGATGGCCCTAGAGGAGGCTTCAATTTAGTGAGTGGGGCAAGTATTTTGGTAGCTAAGTCGCTCCATCACAATCCCAAGATCAATGAAATAAAGGGCAAACAAAAAGCCAACAAAGCTGACGTTCTCTCATATCTCTCTCACTCTCACTCTCGTTAATCACTCTCTTTAAACGGCACACCAAAGCCAGACATTAGCCTCCCAACTTGGCTCAGTTTTGGAAGGGTCGATGCCCGTCCAAATCAACTTCGGCTGTTTGCCATTTGTCCTTTTTCCCTGTGCAATATGCGGAAGTTCATCCATAATTGATGTTGATAACACACAGTGGGCCGTCTACTTAAAGACATGAACTGTAAAAGCAAGTTCGACTCGACACCGTTCGTTTAGTCCAAAAGGCCGACCTAAATCCCGATCCAAAAGGTAGAAAAACCCTAGTCTTTTAATTTATATATACACTTTTTGTCGGCGTGATTAATTACAATGTGTGTAGAAAAACAAAAGGTGCTAATATCCTCGACATTAATTAAAAGATAAAAAAACGCACAAAAAAGGAGGATTGGAACAAAGTGTAGAAGACGACGCAACAATTTCTTAAAGACAGTCAATGGTGTGGGCTCACCAAAAGAGGGTGCTTTTCGTATTAGATTTTTTGTTCAAGATCAGCTGATTTAAGGTATCAAAATGTTCGAGATGTTTTGGATTAAGTAAAGATCGCAAATAGAATGGACAAAAATTATCAAATATGAAGTTAAAAAAAAAAAAAGAGAGAGAGAGATGTCGCCCCAAGCAATGGTGATTAGACTCGGTGTATGGACCGAGTATATCAACCAACGGCGTCCGGCGACATGTCAAAGCTGGGTCGGGTCGCAACCTCTGAAACGTCTTCTCTGATAAAAGATGGAAGAAATCGCGATGATAATGAGATTGGTGATACAAATAGTCTTTGAATTTCGACCAAATGCGCAATGTGGTTCCTGAACTTTTAATTTGTCCAATATGATTTCATTCCAACGTGCAATGTCGCCCATGAACTTTTGATACATGTTCACTTTAGTCCCTAAACTATGTGAAAAACATTCAATCTTGTCCTTCTATTAATTCAAGTCCATGAACAACATTGAACAGTTTCATATTAATTCAGGGACAAGAATGAACATAAACAAAAAATTTAAGGACCATATTAAATAAATTAAAGTTCAGGGATGGCAATGCACATTATAATAAAGTTTATAAATCACATTGAATAAATTAAAATTAAATTTAAGGATCATAATTCAAAGATCATTTGTGTCGTCGTCCCTCGATAAAAGAACGGTGATACAAATACAAGAGAATATACTTTCTCCCGCGCGCGCGCTCTCTCTCTCTCTCCAAAGAGTGAAACGACAAAAGAAGAGGGAATAGAAAAAGTGGACAATAGCTGTAAAGCGGGGAGGTCCCCACCACCTATCTGATCTAAACCCCCACGTACAAAACACAAGAAAGATAAATAGAATCCTAGGAGAATTATTGCGGGGAAAAATTTTAAATATGAGCCCGAAGTATTATCATTTTATCAAATAAATGCTTTGAGTGAACTTTATTTTCAAATAAAGGGTTGAAGTGTCTTCATTTCTCAAACAAGAGTCTGAAGTAAATCTTGTTTCAAATAAGAGCCTGAAGATGAAGTTGCCATGAAATCGCAAAAAAAAAGTCTGATTTCAAGAGCATTTTCTTCATTTTCCTTTATTTGATTTATTTCTTTTTTATTAGTCTTTTCCTTTTTTTTGTTTTCTTAAAAATTAAAAAAAAAATCATACACACACAGCCTCCGCCCCACCGCCGAGGGCGGGGGGCCGATCTTGGGCGGGGGTAGCTGGCCCTCGTCCAGATCCGAGAGAGGGCCCGACCCTCTCCCGAAGCAGGCTCACGCCTCTGGTCGGCAGGGGCCGGCCTGCACCAGCGGTGGGGCGGCGGCACAGCCCTCTCGCTTGTGTGGTTTTTTTAATTTTTAATTTTTAATAAAACAGCAAAAGGAAAATAAATAAATCAATCAAAATGGAGAAATGACGAAAATGCTTTTTAGGTCAGGTCCTTTTTTGAAACTGTATGACTACTTCAGAGCCCTTATTTGAAATATGTTATGCCACTTCAGGCCTTATTTCAAACAAGATTTACTTTGAACCCTTATTTGAAAAAATAAGAGCACTTTAGATCTTTATTTGAAATTTTCCTCCATTGTGAACCGAGTCGTGCCTCCACAACACTCCACGCGCGCGAACAAAGAACTGGACCACTTGGTTTGGTAGTTTCCATCTGCGGTCAAAGAACGGCAGCTGCTGAAATTACCAGACAACCTCCGCCGATGAGATGGCTGTTGCGCTTTGTCCGTTTCCCTTCCCTTCTGAGCGAGTCGTTTTCCCATTCATCCACGGCCCACTGGTCCCAGATATGCAAATGCGAGAGATTCTATACAGAGCAGGGGCGCAAAACTTGGCGCGTTTCGGAGTACTAGTTCTGTCTGTCATATTCACGTTTTTCTGCCTGATAATTGCGAGGAATTATTGTCCCGGCCGACATTGGCTCTGCGGGTTGCGGGTTGTTGATGAGGACCCGTCGGCATGGTCGACCTAATCGTGGATGTCACGACGTGAAAGCTTAACGACGTAATGTAGCGGAAGATTGGAGGTCGTTCGGTTCACTCAGATTCACCATTCCGTTCCCTAAGCCCATGGAAGTCATAATACATAGACCCCCTTTCAGAAGTTAGCTAACCCCGCCAATTCTAGGCAACGGCCACGACCCTATATGTGCCTATGGTCACGGGCCACGGCAAGAAAGGTCTTTTTGCTTGACTATTTGTTTGGCACGGCGGGGCGAGGTCCTTTGCGGGAAAATTGACAAAACAAAAAGGTTTAGGACTGAATTGGCAAGAGTGCAATATGTTTAAAACTCTTTAGACAGTTTTTTTTTCGATAAATAAGAACCATGAGAACGAATCTCAACCATCGAAGATGCAGTGCGCCAGTCCTATCATGGAGATGGACGAATTTAATATGTGAATAATTCACCTCTCATGAGATTATCCAAACCTTTTAATGAATCCGGATACACTATGAAGGATAATTGTCCATGTCCCAACATTAGGATAAGTCGCACATATTTTATCCAACTCTCTCCGCTTATCTCGCCGTTTTATTCTTTTCGCACCAAAGCACGGATTCCGATTTATAGAATAAAAAACAAGAAGAAGCATGTGAAATGAAATGACCGTGCATGTTCAAACAAGATTGATCTCATTCTCTATGCTCTAATAAGTAACTAATTACTAATGGAATATATATATATATCTTAAACTAAGTATGTCCCATTGAGGTCACATGGGAATGGGATGGACGACAACGACCACGACAACCATACACCCCAAGCAATCCATGTCCCACTCCATCCCAACCGTTTCCTCTAAAATTATCTTTGTAACTATATGAATATATTAGAATCGATGTCGAATATGACCCGCTCATTTAAAAATATCGACTCGGGTCGCTTCTCTCCGCGCAATTTGAAGTTAGATAAATTCAAAGAGATTGGATTGGATCCACATAACTGAAGGTTTGATCCAGAAAAGGACTCAACGGATTTGTTAATGCGGCGTGTAGTCATTGTCGTCCTCGGGACCTCAATACAAAAATAAATCAGCAAAGACCCTACTACACCATATTCCCTTCCATCTAGTCACAGTTGGTCAAACAAATAAATCGCTGTCGAAAAGATCGCCTAAGAACATCATCCACCATACGCAAACGAAAACCACACCCGTCTCTACTCGTTAATGCTAAAAAAAAATAACCCCTCCAAGGATAACCAACCCTGACAATGATATACATAGTCGCTTTCCGATTGACCACCCGACGAATCCTGTACCTGTAGTGTCGCGCAATCACTCACCAGTAGAGAATGGTACCGGATCCGAACCGACGACCTGACCGACCGAACCAAATTCGAGACTCACTCACAAAAAATTACAATCCAAAACGCAACCCCAGCATTCTCGTCGCAGCTATATAGACAGCATATGCCGTAGTTTACTACCCTCCACTCCACATGCATAGAAACATCTGTAAATTACTCAATAAGAAATAAAGAGCGAGGGGCAAAATCGTTAGGAGAATTTGAGGTTTCATTCAGCTCGATGAGGGGATTCAGTTCATGCCAGGCCACCCCCCACCTTTAAACATGCGTTTGGGATTTTTAGGTAGGTTGGGGGGGACTCTGTACCAAAATGGAAGAGATTTGAACCAAACCGATCTAAAGAGATTCAACAACCAGGAAAACCTACTACTAAATTACACACAGAGAACATGAAATCTATCAATGGGACAGTCGGTTCTTTCCGTGAAAAGAACATAAATTTAGAGAGAGAAATTCGCAAAATCTAACCACCTTCGGGAGAAGGTTCGCCCATTTATAACATCGCCAACATTCAGCCGCCAAAGAAAGAAAGCAAGAAAGCTTAACCTGTGTCGGAAACTCCTCCTGCCGCGTCACGAGAAGGTCGGCACCCAGAGCCGGGTGTTCTCACAACATACAGTCAGTTCTTGCCGGTAGCCTCCTGAAGAAGTTGAGTGGCACGGAAGGAAGCTTGTGCCGGAACCTCGGGTGCCTCAACACATAGAATCCCGTGAGGAGCGCCACGACTTGGAAAGGAGTGACGTACAGAACGATGGCAGCGATCAAACAGAATATGACAAACAGAGCAGTCGCCCTCGGGTCGCGCCAGCTGAGCAAGGATTGGAGCCTCTCTCCCTGAGTAGCCAAGTCCCCAACAACTGTCTGGATCCTCCCAGCAATGCTCCTCAGCCGATCATACCTCATCCTCACAATGTCGGAAGGTCGGGAAGTGGGGAAAGTGTCGAATTCTTCGTCAAGCTCATCGGGATGCGCAGAATCCGCATGCGAGAGGCGGGTGTCCATGTGAGATGGCTTCCTCGGCCTCCATCTGTAGTACCACACTCCAATCAAGAAAAGGTAGAGGAAAATCGTGGGCAGGATGAGCTCGGGGTATATAACCAGTATGATGAACAGGATGTGGATCAGCACGGTCGTTATCGGGTTTTTCCAATTGCATATCTGATCAAACCATTTACCCACAGCAATTAGACCGCTCAAGACCCCCATGATTCTGAAAAAGTTGGCCTTGCTTCGCCTCATGCTCCACATGTGCGAACCCACATCAAGCATGTATTCCACGACCTCCTTCCTCAGTGGCGGCTCCGCCCGGCTCAGCCTCATTGACACGATCTGAGTGGCCTGGTGCCTCAAGCTATCTAGCTGACTCACGGTTAATGGATAAATATAGTGCATTTTGGGTAACAGTGGATGTGAATACATGTGCATCATGTTGAGCAAAGAAGAGCAAGTGAACCTCACGGCTAGATGGATTTCGCCCATTTTCTTCACTCCATTTGGGTGCAGAACGAGGAGCGGATAAGAGTGGGTATAGACCTTATCAGTTTCAAGGGTAGAGAGACGAATCCTGACCTTGCCGATCCTCGAATCCTTTGCAGGCCCATTCTTATCTCCATGCAAATGGCAGTTATCGAATACGCCAATTGTGATGACGGTGCAGGGATCAAAAACTTCCCAAGTGTATTGCTCATTCCACTTAGGCATAAAGCTGTCTATGATGGTTCTCGTCCTGACCCACTTCTGCCCATATTTTGCCACGCAATAAGCATCAGTTGTTCCCCGTCCGTCTTTGGTCTTCATTGGCATCAGCCCCTGAGCACTCAGAATTCCTAGCTCCAATATCCCAATGCTCGACTTCCACAGTTGTTTCGCAGTGGGTCGAAGATCGCTACTGTAGTGCGTCGACTCATCCAAAACATGATAACCACCCTCCAAGCATATCCTCATGTGAATCCTGCTTGCGAACTTAGTGTCTTTCTTTTTCTGCTCTCCCTCTACAATGACATGCCTCTCAAGATTGCACCACCTCGTGTTCACAGGTTTGTGATCCAATCTCCGGTCTACATGCTGCAGCAGGATTGCACAGCGTCCCAACACCTCGTCCTTGTTGGGAGCAACTCGATCTTCCACACTCAAAATCAGGGGTTCCTCAAACGGTTCGGCCGCAACAAACATCAAATCCTCGTTCCACATCGGGTTAATACTCCTGCTCTGAGAAATTCTAGTTCTCATAGCCTGATTTCCAAGAATAGCCTTGACATAAACCTCCGGGTATCGACCCTTGTCGCTAGGCTGGAGATCTTGAGCTTCGATAACATTAACTCTCAAATACCAAAGCTTAGGGGAAAGATATACCTTTGAACGGATATTTGCAAGAGCATCGGTTCCGCTAACCGTAGCTGCATCAGAATGCCACGCTTCTGGGAACGCTTCATCGGCTTGAGTGCCCATCCAAACAGCCAACATTATCTCTCCCCTCAACTTATCCCCCTTTCTGTCCTCCAACCTGTACCACTGCGGTGCTAGAGGACTATCCGGCGGAACCCGCTTTGGGACCTCGTTCAAGTCAAACAGAACTCGACCCATGAAATCGTCCTTCACGAAATCCTTATCCTTGACGGTGATCTCCAGCACCGAGGCCTGATGCCGATCCTTTGAGAAAGCGAAAACCTGATTCCACTCAGGATTCGATTTCTTCTCAAAGTGCCGCGTCGTGCCTTTGTAGTTCCCGAGCTTGACTTCAACATAAGGATCGCAGCTCCCGGTGACGTCTTTCGCAGGCAAGTCCTTGGCCTTAACAACGCGGACGTAGAGGTACTGCATTTGCTCAACGAGGTCATAGGTGCTCGTGAGCTTGTCGCCAGAGACCTTCCCACCACCGAGATGGGGTTTGGTCTCCCTCAGAGAGAAGTCTTCAGGGGGAGGCCTCTGCATCATCTTGGCTCAAATGGGGCAAAACACAGTATGCAGGATAGCGCAAACTTATGAGTTAGCCAGATGGCAGTCAGCAAGCAATGACCCAGTTCGAATTCGAAAAGCTCCAAAAACCTGAAAATGTGGCTGCAGATTTTTTAGCCGTTAACAGTAAGCAAAACAATACGTTACCTAAATCATCGGCGAACTCAAAATGAGAGCAAAATCACGATATCATTGAGAGAGAGAGATTGGTCAATATTCTATGAACTCAATAAAAAGACATAAACCAGGTTGAAGAACACACCAGACCCAAGCGGCTGAAACGTCTACTTTAAATGCAGAAATTCGAATGTTATTGACAATAAATTTCCAAAGATTGCAAAAAATCGCCCCACTTACCTTCAGATCTGAAAGACTGAAACCCTTTTCGAACATAAGCAAAATGTAGCTGAACAGAACATCTAACCTTCGATTTTCAGCTCACGCTACGCTTCATTCACCGACGGTGGACGACCGAAAATAACCCAAGGGAAAGGAGGGGGAAGAAAACGATCCCGAAATCCATGGAAACCTCTCAGTCACAGCCTTCACGAGAAAGCAAAAATCAAGCACTTTAAATGTGCTTTGAATGATTGTCTGTGGGGTAGTCAAAAGGGTCTCTCTCTCTCTCTCTCTCTCTCTCTCTCTCTCTCTCTCTGTGAAGCTGAAAATACCATACAGTCTCCACGAATATTTTCTCGGAAAGCAAGCAGAAAAACAAAGCGTTGTTCAGGTCTCTGCACATGTATTTTTTTTTTTTAAAGCATTTCAAGAATATGCAGGCACATTCCAGAATTTGCCGAACTAAAAAAGTACGCCCACTACTACTACGCACTGAAAATAAATAAAATAAAAGAGCAGAACCATTCGGCTTAAGCCCGTGATAAAGAAGAAGAAGAAGAAGAAGAAGAAGAAGATGATGATGAATCTGATAAAATCAACAGAGGAAGAGGAAACAAAGTACCTAGAAACCACAGATGAAGAGTCGCAGACTCTCAGACTGAATTATACAACGAAAAACTGCTGCAATGGAAGTAGTCTCCGTCTTCTGCTTCTTCTCCTCCTTTTACCTTTTTTTTTTGGCCTTTTGGGAGATAAGAACGGAATGTTAGAGAGAGAAAGCGAAGAACTTTGAAGCGAGAGAGGGCTTTTGCTTTTGGTGGGGTGGTGGGATCTGATGGATCTGTGGGAATAACACACACACAGGAACCTCCTCTTCTTCTCTCCTCTCTCTCCCTCCTTGCCTTTTCTGGTCCCTTGTCTCTGTTGGGGTACAGGGCCGTGGGTCCCGCCTCGAGCGTGCGTAGGACCACGGTCGGGCCTCGGCACGTGCGAGAGCCCTGTATCGGTGCGCTCTTTGCTTTGGTGCCGAAAAAGCAAAAATTATCGAACGACGAAGTGCATACGGGGTGTACACTACAGTGTAGAGAGATTGAAGTGAGGAGGAATATCTGTTTCGCTTTTTGCACCAGAATCCCGAAATTGCCCCCACAATCCTCCCTCTCCTCTTGTTGGGTCTTGTTGGGTCACTTTTACTTTTTGTAAAGAATCTCGAATTCCTCGTCCTTCTCTTTCTCGTTTCTGCTTTTCCGTCCCCACCGCACCACGTTTTCCCTTAAACGAAACGATGCTCTGTTCTTCTGCGCAATGCCTCGTCGGGTTTTGCTGCACTTAGCTTTCGCAAGCGTTATTTGGCCATGAGGATTCTAGACTTTGAGAGTTTTGAGTTTTAGGTAATGTTGAGCATCTCGTCGAGAGAGAGTCCGGGTCGACAGGTTTGGATTTCTTCGAACTTCGTTGACGGCGTACTTGTCGTGTCATTGATTGTCGAGGGAGGTATGTGGATTCCCAGAGAGACAGTGAACCAACATTTGAACAACAATCGAATCCCGAACGACGATATCGAGATGTTTCGGAGCTTTGCACTGGTCAAAATGGTGGAACTTTAGTAACGCAGAGAGCAATGTCTTGCACGGCAAAAGAGCTATCCTCTTGCAGACTTTTTAACTTTAGGGTCACGCCTCAAGTTCGAGGAATTCGACGCTCGAAGCTCTTCCGTCTTCGGTTAAGAAATAGGCCATGCGTATTGAATTCATCAGCTTAAGGATCATAATAATACTTATCATAAGGTACAAGTTTCCTAGCCCTTACATGGACGCCTTGGCCTGCACCGATGCTTAAATAGTCGAACTCGATCCACCGATTCAACTGATTGGACTAGCAGCTAGTTCGATCTTTCAACACCATGTGTGAGTTGGTTCTTCGTGAAGCCGGCCGATTCCAACGAGGTGCGACTGCGCACTGCTAGACTTGTCAAAATGGGTCATAAATTCAATGATGTATTGAGTTGTTATATTGGTTAGTTCTATTCGATATATGAATCATAAATGAGTTAATCATTGTACAATCGTTACATGAGTTTGTAAATGAGTCGTAAATAGGCTATAAATGGGTTCACAATTTACTCAGGCCAAATTCACATTTACGACTCCCTCTTCATTCTTTCTCGATCCCGTGCTCACCCACTTCATACTCTTACCTCGGTTTGGATTATATATTGAACTGTTTTAGGAATATGGGTTGAGTTAGGTATGGTAATAAATAAATATATGACGGTCGAATCATTTATGACCTGATCGAAATCCGCCTCTGCTCAGTCGTTTGACAGGTGCCCGTACCGCTTAAAAATCGATTTTGATCTCCAGGGTGTGATTTCGAAACACACCGGCCTTGTGCCCTTAAGGAGAAGGAAAGCCCTTTCTTTTACCATTGGATTAGTACTAAGGCATAGGCACCGAGCGACAATTCCATTTTTGCCCTCCCTTAGAGATTGAAATGAAGGGTTGAGTCCAAAAAGGCTGCTCGCAGGAGCAATCCTCGTGCCTCGGGAGTGGGAAATAAGGTTTTCTCCAAGTTGATGCGCTTTCTTAGGGCACGCAGGGTAACACTTCTGCTTCAGAAATTAACTTCTAGCCAGAAGTTGATTTTTCTAGCTCTGCTTTAGAAGTAGAAGTTAATTTTTCTACTTCTGCTTCAGAAGATAATTTCTGATCGTTTGATAACATGACAAAATTTATACTTCTCGAACTGAAATTCGTTTGGTAATGGTTGAAAATTTCTACTTCTGGAATATTATTAACACAAAATATTTTACAAAAAATTATTGATCCTAACCTAAAATGCATGTTATTCAAGAAAAGTTAAATGTAAATAGTAATGGATTGACGTATAATTCGTCAGTATTTGCATTTATGTAAATGCGGACCAAACTATGAAAAAATTGTATCAATGAATACGATGGCCAAGCTCATATATCAACACTAAAAGCACGGGTAGCTCCAGTGCTTCCTCTTCTGTGCTTCTGACATGGTTTATAGTGCAATGGGCATAATATATGAACTTTTTTCGTGTCTAAACCATTTCTAGAAGCACAAATCTACGATAGTTGTATGTGCCTTGAGATCACCTAGATATTAATGAGAACTTGGGACATAAAACTATAATAATGATGAGCTTGTTTTGGCATGAAGGCATCTCTAGGCAGAAAGACAAAAGGCAAAAACTGAGGCATCATCATCTTTATCTTTTCAACCCAGTTTTGGTTTTCCTAATTTATTTTTATTTTTAAATGGAGGGCACGAGATCACAGACTTCATCGGATCAGAGAAGGGTGTTTTGGATCAGTCGCACCCATTGTTGGACTAAACCAGACAAGCGAAGAGAGAGATAGAAAATCTAAGAGTTCGTGCAGATATGAATATCCAATCTATCAATCACAATCAATAAAGATAGGTGCGCAAATCAAGGAACCGGGAACATGCGAATAAAACACATCAAATCAAAACATGGCATTCCTAATGAAGCCCAAAAGGTTTAGAGAAGAGGTGTTTGGAGGTTTAGAAGGAGTTGTGGACATTTGGAGACAATTTGTCCAAATGGGAAAAATTGTCATTTTAAAAAGATTTGGAATCAAAATCATCAGAAATGGGGTTGGCCAGTTGAATGTGCCAATTTCTCAATTTTTGAGATTTTCTGAAATTTTCTGGATTTTTGGAACAATTTACCTATAGAATGGCAAAATCGTCGTTTTGAGAAAGATCAGAAGTGAAAATCGCAAAAGACGGGTTTGGCCAGTCAAATTTGAATATTTTTTATTTTCTGTGATTTTTTTTGAATTTTTCGAAATTTTTCGAGACGATTTGCCCATAAGGGGCAAAATCGTCATTTTTTAAGAAAGAGAGGGTAAAATCGTCAAAAATATGATTGGCCAGTTGAATGGACTCATTTCCTAATTTTTGAGATTTTTCTGATTTTTTGGATTTTTTTTTGGATTTTTTTCCAATTTTTTGGATTTTTTAATCATTTTCTGATTTTTTATTATTTTCCAATTTTTTTATTATTAAAAGAATTATCCGAACCGGGTCGGGTTGAGACAAACGAGCGCAGAGAGAGACAAAAAATATGAAAAGAGAAGGTTAAAACGAAAAAAAAATGACTTCTGATAAAGAGATGTAACTTCTGTTTACTTCTCAAAAGTTTCTCAAAAATAGCTTTTGAAGTAAAAAATTGTTTCAGAAGTAGAAATATACAATTGCGAACCAAACGGATTTCTACTTTAAAAATTATGTTATTAAACGAATTTCCGCTACAGAAACACTTCTGAAGCAGAAAGCATTACCATGTGCGCCCTTAACGTCGGCTGGTGCGGGTGAACCGCAACCGGTTTAGGGGGCGGCGATGGATGGATATCCAATTTGGACGACACGTGTCGACTAAGTGGGTTCCGGTTCGCCAATACCCGGGTTACATGGCATCCGGGAAAGGCATGTACGTGGACCCCCGCTCCGGGACAAAAGGCCAAAAAGGCGGTTCCGCCTTCGCACTGTATTTCTTGTCCTTTTGCGTGCTGTCGTTTTGGCTGTCCCGCTTTCGCCCCTTTTGGCTCCTACCCCATCTCCCCCAAAAGAAAATTTTCTGAGCTGGAACACACTCGGAATCACGCCCCCCCACCCCCACCCCCACCCACTCCTCCTTTGACCCGAATACCCGGATCCGAAGGCCCGGTTGCTTAGCCCGCATGTGGGACAGCTCGGGCTTGGACGTGGACTTGGACTTGGACTTGGAATTGGAATTGGATAGAATCTAATAGAATATAAAATCCTTCGCATATGAAGCTATCGAATGTCCTGCTCGCGCTCGGCTGTTAGCTACCGAACATAACCATGGATACAGTGAAATCCAATCCATGACGTGTTTGGTGAAATTAGAGTAAGGATTTTATAAAAGAAATAGATGAAAGTTTCAAATATATTACTCAAAAAGCCATGGATTTTTTAAATGATAAAACAAAATGGCTTCATTTAATAATTTGAAGTTTTAAAATAATTAGCAGTGATCTGACAAACTTCCGTAAAAAAAGAGAATATTGTTGAAAGATCGGCACAGAGACCGTTGTCGCCGCGCAACGCGACCACAACGACAATGCCCGCCATTGTTCCCGACAGTCACACCACAACAACAACAACAACAAAATCCACGGAGAGAGGGCAAAAGTCGAGAAGGGAAAAAAGAGAATCGCGATTAGGGGTGAGCGGTTCCAGGATCGGTCCAGGTTCCACTAAAACCTACTTTGTCAGTACTGTTCTCAATTTTTGGAATTTAAAACCTACCATGTAGACCCCTACTTGGGAATCGCCCAATACCTTCTTCTTTTTTTCATTTAGTCAAGCAAAATGTAATCTTGCAGTAATTGTACAGGGGCTTCAGATGTTGGAGATGGAATGAAACAAAATGAATGTCATAGACCAGCTGCTGAAGTTTGTTTGTAAAACAAACTAAAAGTTGCCTTTTCCAATCCCACATAGGATGGAAAGAAGCGTGCAAGTCTCTTTTTTAGTTAGAAGGCTATTATGATCTTTCAAAATAAAGAAATAGGCAAGTGGGCTAGACCCCACTATACCCGCGTGCGGGTGCGCGATTATTAGACGCACTTTGCACGCTTGCGCGGTCGCGGTCCGAAATTGGCACTATTCAGCAATTATTATTTTTTTATTTTCGAAATCATAATAATAATTAACTGTTGAACCCTACCGAAACAGTGCGATTGTTCATGTAGGAGTTGAACGTAATTTCTATTTATTATTATTATTATTATTTAATTTTGAATTTTATATTAATTTCGGACAATGAAGAGTTGCAATTTTTCAAACGAGATAGTTTTCTGACAATGAAAGGTTGCGTCCGTCCGAATTAGCAATTTTGAACATGAAGAGTTGCGTCCGAATTCAAGAGTTTTTCAAATACGAAAAGTTGCAATTTTTAGACAAGGAAAAAAAAATGTTTTCGAACAATGAAAATGTGCGATCGAATAAACTGTTTTCGGACACGAAAAGTTGTATGAGAATTAACTACTTTTCGAACGCGAAAATGCGTGTTATATTCTCATTATATAGTCAACTTTCTGTTCGTTTTTTCAGAACTTCATTTCTTCAATTTCAGATTTTCGTTTCTTTCCAAAAGAGATACAGTCTTCTTTTCTGATTGTTTCCTAGAGAATTCTTGGAGAATTATTAGAATTGCTATCTAATAATCTCGCTTGAGACTTTGTTGTATCTTGGAGGATCTTTGCCGGTAACCATTAGTAACGTTGTGAGTCAAATAATTCCTTAAAGAAAGTGATATCACACCTTAAAGTCTGATTCCATTGTTCATATCATTCGACGCTATTTTTCCAACACCATCTTCAAGCTAGAGCTTAGAGATGACAGAACTAGTAGCGATATTGCTCATTGAATAACCACTCATATTAGTCAAAATCCAACATAATGTTCCTATTAAAAACAAAGAAAGAAAAGAACAAATAAAACAACATGCAAAATATGTCTATAGGTATGTAATTCAGCGCGAGTCGAGGAAATAAAAGAAAACATGATTTTTCGTATAGCGCAAATTATGCCGAATCACCAAGTATGAACCAATATGTTTTCGGCTCTCCTGTTCTCGATCTTGTTCGGTTCGTTTCCTGCTCATGAATCGGGACCGCACAGAATCGGTCGATTTGATCCGGTTCTCTGGTTCGACTTGAAATTCATGCTCAGAGGCGACAAACGTTTGATGCGATGATAATTAAGGTTTGGAGGAAGGGAATACTTGCTACGGACGGAACTTCCCTTCTTCTATTTCCGAGAAGAAAGAAAAGGCGATGGGCGCGAGTGTTAGCGTGTTAGGTAAAGTACGAAAAAAAAAGTCATTCGGTCCATTATTAGAAAAAAAAGTCATTCGGTCCATTATTACGCACGACGGGGCAGTAGTTAAGTTGTCCAATCGTCGATCGATCCATGCTGTTTTCGTAGTTTTAGCATTGTGGAGAGTAGAAAGTTGAGAAAAGCAAACGTCGCTCTTTCGAGGCATTGGACTCGAGAACGCCGAGTAGCCGTTGGATTGAGCGTCGGTCTTGTTTCCGTTGAAAAGTAGCATTCTTAACCACCGAACTTGAGTGGATTCCATGATCGGATTGATTCCAAATCCCCGAATGTGCTACAATATCTTTCTTTTCGCAATTGATACGCAGACCGTCGAACGGGTGAGTTTGATCGATTTGGGTCAGGCCCAAGTACATGCATTTCACCCGTTTATGACCCATGTATCGCAATAAAAATCTCGTGACACACCCGACCCGTCCCGACCTAGCACACATTTCTAAAACACTTCCTTATTTGTTCTAATCTAGAAAAACCCATATCCAAACTGAGGGGAGTGAGCACGAAATCGAGCGAGGGCGAGAGAGAATGAAGAAAAAGTCATATAGGTGTGTTGGGTCTAAGTAAGTTATAAACCCATTTATGATCAATTTAACACTCATATTATGTTTAAACTCATTTACTGAATATAACTAATCCATATAACAAGTCAGTCCATCATATATAGGTTTTAATAAATAGGTTTACAACCTATTTCCACAGGTTTATCGATATGCTTTAATCAGAATCTAGTCAATTTCAAGATCAGATCGATCTGGTGGACTCCACGTGGGAGTTACATGATCCAACAAGTCGTATGCAACCAACTATTTGCAGCGAGTTGCGGCCGATAACTTCTCATTTTGGAGACGCAGCGTGGCTGCCATGCCAGGAGCCCACTCGGATATGAGCCAGTTCCAACTAAAGTTCAGTTGCGAAGAAATCCCTCTGATAATTGAGATCAAAACTGAACGAATTGATTACGAATCTCACGAAAGTTTAGTGAATGTCGTCGCTAAGTTTTTGTGGATGCGATGGATGACCTCCAAGGTCCCCAAGAAAGTCACCGGGGGTGGTGTTCTTGGGGACCATCCGATGCCCAAGTCAGGTTGCGATTGTTAGAGAGAAATCGATAGAGTTTTGGCTCTTAAATTTTTCACTTAACCACTGGGGGATTGCCTCAGTGGCCACTCTTTCCATTTGGGAAGATGGAGGTAGGGTGTTCGAATCCCCACCTTAGGGGGAGTGGGGTGGGGACCCGTGAGGAGGGAGAAGGGTTTCGCAACCTGCACACGGTACATAACGTATACAGTGTGGCTTGTATAGCAAAATAAGATAGGATAGAACCAGACCAATTTTTTTTTTTTTTTTTTCACTTACTTGCAAGAATGAACGAGAGCTATTTATACATAGTTCCTCCGACGTGATCCGAGGTCCACGTTCGATGGATATATGACGGGTCCGTTTCTGGGCTTCTAGCTGGATCTGGTTTTCAGGATGGGCCTGGGCCTTGGAGATATGGACCAGAATCATTTTCTTTATCGGATACTGTATTGCATGCTTCTGGACTAGGCCCATGATCATTTTCCACGAGTAAACTTGATCCTAATAATTCCTCTCTCAGAGTTTTATTATGTCGTCTCAGCTTAAGATGTTGCTTTCCGGCCCAATTTTTTTTTTTAAGGCATATATCATTGGATCGAGACTACCAAATTGAAATTTCCTTATTCTTTCCTGATGATGAAAGGGCTTTAACTAAAGTCCAAGCATGTTTTTTTTAGAATTAGGACATTGCTCTTACGAATTTTTTTTATTAATATTTTTATCGCGAGAAAATTATTAGAGCATCCTTGGAGCTGGAGGAAGAAGTGCTGCAAGAATGGCTACCTCCGCTCTTGGAGGAGTGAGATTTGATGCGTAGGAAGTTATTCAAATTGGTATGATCTAGAAATAGTTCTATTTCACAATAGCTAACGGGTTTAGTGCCAATTTTCGCAGGAAATCACTGACGTGGTAGTATGCCACTAGGGCCACGGGGAGGTGACTGGACCACCACGTTAACCATTTTCGGCGAAAATTGGCCGGAAGGGCTACATTGAAATTTCGCGCAAAGGTTAAGACTAAATTGGCAAAATTAGACAAATTTAGGGACTAAATTCATATCCGCACAATTGGTTTAGGACTGATTGGGTAAAAGCAGGAGATGGGGTCCCTGGTCTAATTTATACATGTGCATGTGATTGTCCGTCAATCTAAGACTTTTCCGAAGTTCCATAAGCCATAGACTTGAGGACAAGACAATAGATACCCCCCATTAGGAGTTGATTTGTGTGTTCGTGCTTCTACAATGGAAGACGTCTACGAAGTGAACTTAGGTGGTCGCCTCACTATTTTTCGGTTGACCAACGGTTATATGTCTGTTCAATGCCAGCATCAGCCAATTTGACTAAACCCACTAACATTCTGATTCTGAGGATACAGTGCGACTAGACAAAAGCCCACCATGAAACAAAAAGATGGACGAGAGATGTTTGGGAGAGCCTAGCACCGGTGGTGATGATGATTGTTGCTCCATTAGTCCATATCGCGTGCCTTGACTAAGGAAATATACCATTGCTCTTGCATCACCATTGGAGCAAAGTCCATTCATCCTCCATTAGAGAAAGATGAAGACCGAACAAAAGTCTCGGGTCTTGAGCGATTTTATGTCCCTTCAGACCTTGTCTTCCGTTCGCACCATTTTGGATGCCCTCAATCCACTCATACCCGTCTTGTAAGAGAGAGAGAGAGAGAGAGAATTGATGGGATTGTGGTCGTCATTCTGTTGCTGCTTCTACTATCCTGTTCGCGTCTCCGGTGAAGTAGGCGACTGCCAGGCCGAGCCCCTGAGAGCCGGTTTCCTGAAGAAGGAAAGTCGAGCAACTATAATCATCCCTCACTTCCCCACCAAGATGAATTTCTCTCGCTTATAGTCGATGTCGGAGACGAGGGATCCGCCTCTCAGATGCCTTATTTCTTCGATTTTACTGGCTTGTTCCGATTCAGGATAGGTTCGATAGGAGGATGTGAATTCGAAACTTTGTGTTGATATGTGTCAGGCTGGGATACTTTTTCTTGGCTTTTCTTTTCCACTCCTCATCCACATGTTCATGTAATGGAATCGACCGTATTTCGAAGCAACTGGCTACAAAACGATCCACTTCTCTGCTTACACGTCCAAGCGATGCTCATGCGATGCGAGCGTGATGATTGAAATGCTAGTCCTTTTTTTTCGTGAGAATGATGATTGAAATGCCATGGCATGCTCACATGACTCATAACTGTAGTTAGTATAAGGGTATCGGGCTTTTGAACTTCCTTGTGAATTGCATTGATCAAAGAATCCAGGAGTCGGCTTTCGGTAGTTTCACTCCCCTTTGTTTTATTACACTCAAAACTGCACTGCAGCTCCATTTCTTGGTCAATCAATTGAAGAAACTCTTGACACGACTAGCCAAGACTTGCCATCTGCTGACACCCAAATACATCCTCGGAAGTGAAGCTCCGCGACACGGGGCATTCGGCTTAGCTTATATGATGAAAAGTACCAAATCATCTTCGACGCAAGAGATGAAGCGAAGCGGTAGAAGAAGGAAAGACCAGCCATCTTCGGTAGTCATAATCCTCGTAACAAAAAGAACGGCCAAACAAGAGTTGATGGTCGCTAAATGGATTCTTATTGGTCTGTAAAATGAAGATGAGGCCAACGTGGAAGATGCTTGACCTACTCCTTTAGTTTAGGGCTATAGAGTTTACTTGCTTCTCACTAACGGCAGAATTGTAAGCATGATCACTCAACTCTAAACAAAATTAAAAAAACTCGGCTATAGGATGACAATCAATCCTTCACTCCAAGGTAGGTTCCATACCGACAAAACCTCCTATCCTAGAATAAGCTCATTCCGCACCAAAAACAGCGGAACTTGATCACCAAGATAGAGTTGGGTAAAGTCCTAATGTAATTGAATGAAGTGGAAAACCCGCGATACGAGAGCAAACTGAAGCCCAATGGACCAACGATTGCAATTATCAGGAGGTTTAAGCCTTTAAGGAGTAGATTTCCAAGAAAGCTTCTAGAATGAGACTTTCAAGAAACTGCTGAAATACGACACTATTGGATCCAAAGTGGGCATAGAAGCTGCGCCGAATGTCTCAAACTTAACAAGGTCAAACAACTCTCAGGAGGAAAAAGAGCATATTTATTGAAAACATTCATACAGCTCGGCGACACAAAAAGATGGCTTAAGAGTACGACATTACATCTCTCAAAGCAAAGATATGATCAAGTAAATTTCACAGACCAGCGATAGTCTCCTCTCCAACGGCAGAATCAATCAACAAAGTCATGAATCAACAGTCGATTTCTTCTTAGTAGTGTACGGGTAATACTCCTTGCCAGTATCTACTCTTGTGGTCTGGCCGCCAATGTCTAGCACAGCAGATGTGACTGCCAAAGCGGCTCCAGCAGAAATGGCCGAGGAAATGCTCTTTCCTGCAAATGCAGGTGTAAGTGTAAGATCTCTGAGTTTTTCCAATTAACAGGATGGAGTCATAACTCACAAGTATAAGATGGTCACTGCAAGGACAGTAATAGTCTATATTTCATTTTCGCAATCAACAAATGAAGATACTATATCATGCATCTGACTCTAATCCTGCCAACAAAAAAGTTGCATAGCACCATAAATGCAGGAAAGCAATCAACCCTCCATCGATCACTGCGAATGCTACCTTGTGCATAAGATTCAGAAAAACAGTTCTGAATTTAAGGAACACAATCAACTGCATGAGATTACGATCGGTGGAATATAGCTTTTCTTTCTCTCTCGGTAAGTACCACAGAGTGCATGCGTTACTCATGTCATCTAACCAATGATATCTGATGGCCAGAATAGGATGCTCTGACATCATATAAAGAGTGAGTTTAAGTTTTGGTGTACAAAAGTAACACGTTGACTCCATGTGAGGGTGTCCATAGAATCGTAACATTCCGGCCACAGAGTCTCTCTCTCTCTCTCTCTCTCAACTGATACTTGAAACTTATATATATATATAAGTTTCAAGTATCAGTTCTACCTCTACGCAGTGAATAGAACAAGGCCACTTCAACTTACTTAAGAAGTTGTTTTTGTCCACAACAAGTACACAACATCAAACTAATGCTCATGTTATGCAACTAGGATAATAAGGAGCTTAACCGGAATGTTGGAGTCAAACCCAATAAGGAACTTGTTCCTAGTTGAGATCTCATAAGCCAATGAGTAAGCATAAACAGGCAAAGGGTGAAGGAAGTGTCACAAATTCAAGCCTCAAAGAGCAAAGACTTTCTTTGTCAGTAGATACCCACTCACATTCATCCCTCACAGTATTCCTCCCCATCTAGTGAGATACTAACTGGAACTGGAACAAAACATCTAGGCTTAGTTTAAAAGTCAAAACGGTCCAGTTGATACTATTCTTTCTAGCTCTATATCACAAGCAATTACTCAGGCCAAACATTTCTGCTCTAGAGATACTCAGCAACCATCTGCCAGACAGCAATTGGGAACCAAAGTTCACGAGAATTGCGCAGGCCGCATAACGGGCCTCACGTCGTTGCCTAAAACATTGCTTATCAAAGTCACCAGCTTAAAAGCATAAGGGCGAGCCCACTGCAAGAATATTAAATCTTGCCACCCATGAATACAGTCACATGCTTCTATCGTACACTACGCGCACAAAGAGAAAGAACTAAGTGGTTTACGGGGAGAAATATGTAAGCATTTCAATAAATCTGACCAACTATATAAAGGGGAAAGGATAAGTCAACAAACATAAAAGGTCACACAGTATGCAAACTTCAGCATAGTCGGTAAAGAATGAGAAAGCATTGCTTGGAAACCAGCACAATAAACTCATCAGTCAGAGCCATGGCATGAGAGAGTTTGTGCAGATAACAATATTTAAGAGTACTAAGATCCGCTCAACAATCTCACTGATGATTACTTTAGAAGGAATGGCTCAATCAAACCATCAACAGAGAGTGAAAAATGTATAATGTACACAAAAAGACATGACAATTGGTCCCTGATTATGTATGGGAAAACAATCCCAATGTGGCTTCAAGACTCCACATGTATTGGAAGCAGAAGTGATGAAAAAAGATACTATGCCAATGTGACGCACACACCTACCTTTATAACCAAGAATAGTAGCCCCAGCAACGAAACCACCGACAGCTCCATTGATAAAATCCCTTTTCATCCTCTGATGCTCCAACAACTGCTCTACCCCGATGTAAACTCCACCAATAGCAGCAAATGTCATTCCATAATTACCCATCATCCTTAACGTCCTTAATAGCCCAGGAAGAGCAACATTTCTCTCAACGCGAGGCACGTCATGCCAAGTAGCGACAATGGTCCCCCAAATAGTTCCGGTAGCAAAACCTGTGGTCGCACCCTTGATTACTTTCATCATAGGAGTGTCATCATCCTCCAAGTACCTACGTTCTGCAGGGTCCATGACTTTTTTTAAACTGCACAAAACATTCAGCATATGATAAGAAACAAAGAGAAAGTTGAACCATAAAGGAAACAAGGCAAAAAAAGAAAAAAAAATGATCCTCATGGAAGATGAACAAAAAATTCTGGTGAAGAACCCGAGCCTTCCTCAATCTGGCCTAAACACCAAACATAAGAAGGTCGTTCTGCGACCTTTGACCTAATGAAAAAATGATCATATTACAGCTTGGTTTTAAAATTTCCAGGAATAAGAGGTTAAATGTAGAGCAAACACTAACAATCCCTTATCTATTCTCCTAAATCACAGACCACTAATTGCATAGTTCAAATGATGAATGTCGCCGGCGAACAGACCAAAGCTAAAGAACCGAAACTGCGAATGTCGATCAGGATATTGGACTTGAAAAGGTCCCGTTTGCTTTGAGTAAGAACCAGGAAAACAAGGGACAGCAACAAGTAAATCAACCACGGAACAATCGAATCCAACCCCAAATTCACGCCAATCTAACCTAGAAATGTCATAGCAAAAGAATTTCAGCGGGAGCGCGAATTGAGAACGGATCGACTAGATGGTGGGACCGAGCGTACCTATTCGATCAGAACGTCGGCGAGAGCAGAGCAACCACTGGGCACTGCGAAGAAGAAGAGGAAGAAGAAGAAGAGCAGCTTATGAAATCTGATTCACTCTCTCAGGAGCATGAGTATGGTGCCTAATGACAATTATACCCTCCCCACTTTTATATCTATATATCTGTTAGTGTTAATCCCATTATCCCTTGTGAAAGAATTTTGCGGATAAAAATATTTATGAAGCAGAAAGTGGACCGTCATGGTAAAAACATCTTTTGGGAGTCATGATAAAAGAAACTGTTATTTTCGGATAAAATGTACCTTTGTCGGTTTCGGATACACGTATTCATTTGTTGAAGGTTATTCGAACTTTTTCTGAGAGTATGACATGGGTTACTTCAACGCCTGATACTCGAACATGGGCACGAGACATTTTCTCCTCCTCTTCTTACCCCGAAAAAGCAAAGGCACTTTGCGTCCCTTGCTAATCTAGCATCCTCCGTCCCTTGGGACCAATAAGGGATAATACAGAAATATTCACTTACTATCTATTGACTATGCCTTTCAGCATGATTTTAGGCCTTGACTCACCCTCCGTGGACGAACCTTGCGAAAGAACCCTTAGATTTTCAGGGCATTGGATTCTCGCCAATGTTTGTGTTACTCAAGCCGACATTCTCGCTTTCGCTTTGTCCACCCCAGCTCTTGCGAGTGCTTCCCTCTAAGGCGGAACGCTCCCCTACTAATGTATTTTTACATCCCACAGCTTCGACAAATTGCTTAACTCCGTTCATCTCCGACGCAAGAGCGCTCGATTAGTGAGCTATATTACGCAGTCTTTCAAGGATGATTGTTTCTAGGTAAACCTCTCGACTGTCTTTGCACCCCTAACTCCTTATCATTGAGCAGTCATTTAGGGGCTTTAGCACCGCTCGGGCATTTTCAGGGCGTTCAATACATCCGAGAAAATTGAGCAAAGAAAATATTTCTTATGCTTTATCTTGGAAAGGATGGTGGCGGATGGTTATTATTTTAACGACTCAGTCAAAACTTGATGATGGTCATTGGCCGTGCTCTATTTTTCAAACGACATAGTTTCTGAGAGATACTAACCCCATAACGCTCAATGAACACGAGTTAAAATACAATGAGCACTAAATATAAGATTATTTACAATGGAACCAAACTTGCATCATGCACCTGGTATATAAACAGAGTCATTTCCCTTAAAATAAGCAAATTGCTATTTGTGGTAATTGAATCTGTCAGAATATTCTATCGTTAAATCACGATTTCATTTGACAGCTTAAGCTTTTTGAACAATTGAGCCCCGCAAAATCTCACATTTACTCTTCTTCTTGGAAATAACCGTGAGCAGTTATGGATGGATGATTGAAATATGTCTCTGGCAATTCCTCCATTAGCCCTGATGAGAACACAGTTGAAGAGATCCAAGTGCAGAGACTATTTGTGGGTAATTGAATAAGAGAAACCACTTCTCTCCCCCAAGTCATCCTCTCTCGTTCCACTTCCTTCACCACTCTCTCTATCCTTTCTGTTTGCACACATGTACGTGTTCATTAACCCAAGAAGAAAAAGGTGTTTTGTTCGTTTGTGGAGCTCGTGCACTTGATCAAGTACTTGCTTTCTGAAGTTTTTGTGCTGGCAGTAGTCGGAGCAAAATGTGATCTTTTAGCTCATGATGATCCTGCTCTCACTTAGTGTCTTTGATGAACCACTTCGGGGGTTTCTACATAAAGAGAAGTTGAAAGGCAGGTTCACTCATATTCAAGAAATGTCGTGAGGTACATCTCTAGGCTGTGTCCTCCTTTTGTCATTAGCAGTTTATCAACCATCTGAATGAATTGGTCTTTCCCTGTTTCGGCAATCGAAACTCATGGGAAGTGGTCTTGACATGATGGACCAAAATGAAAACAAAAGAACGGTTTTTCATCAGCTCATTGAGAAGAAGGATCAGATGACCAGCTACTCGTTGTTGTTGCGGGTGAGGCCAAGAAGCGCGTGTGGGTCGAGCGGAAGGATCTTTCATAAGGTTCAAGGTCACCGCCATATGTGGCGTTGCCTTCCGTAATGCTGATCCTTTCCACCATATACAACAGAGATTCCACTACTTCATACATTGCCGGACGGAATTCCTTCTCAGGCTGTTCAGAAGATGCAGAAAACCAAAAACAAAGTTATTCAACTACTTGAACTATGTAAGAATTGATGTCAGAGCACCATCTCCGCCTTTTTTTTCCTTTATTTAAAGTACAGAGAAACCTGGTTCTTGAACTGTATATTTAGTGCAAATTAAACTTTACAGGAACAGGCTTTGCATTGTCCTAGAGATTTCCAGTTGCTTGAGTTATAAGAATGACACCTACCCGTATGCAGACGGATATGATATCAGCCAATCGGGAGAGAGCCCGAAAGCTGAGCGTTCCTTCAACGCTTTTATCAACCATCTGCTCCAAGTAATCACGGTCATGAAGCCGGTATGAAGCCCAGTTCACCAGATATAATTCTTCCCTAGGCCTTGAACTGTGTGAAAAGAGACGAGACAGCTGAGAACTAGGAGTAAAGATCCGTCTTGGCCCCCCCTCCCAAAAAGAAAATAGTCACCCCCCTTCACCTGTCGAAAGGTCTCCTCCCAGTTAACAGCTCCAGAAGCAGCACTCCGAAGGCATAGATGTCACACTTTGTGTTATCAATGCCTGGTTGACCATGTTCAGGTGCGATATAACCGCTGTCTCCAATAGCAATTTCAGAAGCCTAGTTTTGCATTATCTTCCAGTTAATAAAGTGAATTTAATTTCTATTTCAGTCACTCGATTGCAATTCTGGTCAACGCATTTGCAGTAAATGAAGAAGATTTTCATCGAATCCATAACCTTCTCAAATTATGTCAAGCACAGGTGATATCTGCCAAAATCACTGAATCCTGTCCAAAGCTATAAAAAATTGTTCATTGGATGCAATTTCATATCAATTATGTGTGTACCTTAAGCTTGACGGTACAGCTTGTAAGTGGCCTCAGAACAGAAACTCCGCAATCACATATACGTGGCCTGACTTCCTCGTCAAGCAAAATATTGCGGGCCTTTAGATTGCCATGAGAAATGGGAGGTGCAAATGTGGAGTGCATGTAGCTGAAAAATCATAGACCACAAGAGAGAGATTGCTGTTTAGGATGAGATGTACGAGGAGGAGAGGATGTTAATGTCCTAGACATCACAGAATCCTGAACCACTCTCTGCACATGATTGATTAATCAGCTGCATGATCACCAAAAGCGACTAGCGAACAATCCCGAAGGGCATGGACTAGTTGTCTAAAACTCATGTATTCTGTGCAGCAGTCAAAACTTCGAGCTTGTAGGTTAAAAATCTTTTAAGGCCATAAGAAATACTCACTCTAATGCCTGCGCGACTCCAAGGGCGATCCGGACACGTGAACTCCATGATAGAGGCTTGTACTTTCCGCCATGCAGAGCATCTTCGAGGGTCACATGTCTCACGTACTCATAGACCAGCAAATGCAGTCCAAGTCCTGTACAATAACCTAGAAGTGGAATTATGTTTGGGTGCCTCAATCTACTGATGGTGCAGATCACATCCAAGAATTGTTCTTCTTCATGGAGAGACAGTGATGCCATGTTGATGTTCTCCACGGCCAATATCTGACAACAGAAAAGAAATTAGATTCAAACTTTCATTGGTGCTATTTCGCTACTACAATATTTGAGGGTGGTTTGACCTGGCCATCAGGTAGCTTAGCCTCATAAACAGGGCCAAGTGATCCTTCGAAGATAAGGTTCTCTTCACCAAAGCCTTTTGTGGCGAATTGAAGTTCTGCAGCATTGTAAATCTTCACACATGCAAGGGCTTCACATTTCCTGGAAAAGCTTTTTCTATTTCCTTGACCCGCAAGGAGAGCAAGAGGTACAGGCCTTGCCCTAACAGTTGGTGGTGGGATACAAGGCAAGATTGGTGGGCTCTCTTCTGTCAAGGAACAGTTCATTATCAGGAGGGAATAGATAATTAATGTGAATTTTCAGGAATTCATTCATACATAGCAGAGATTTCAAAACGTCAAAAAATATCTAAACTTGAAAGTTTAACAGGAGTTCACCTCTGACAGTTCTGAGGGATACCGAATTAAATGAGATATTTGATCTGTCCAAGAGTTTATCTTCCTGAGCACGAGCTCGATTGATAAGGATTACAATTAGAAGAGCTGCACAGCTTGCTACCAGAGTGCCTCCACCAACTATGCATGCGATTCCACCAGGGCCCCATTTTCCCTTCTTGTGCGAACGTGGTTTACGAGAGGGATAGTTCTCAACAGCACTTGACTGTGTTGTTGGAGGACTACTAATGTTACTGTGGAGAGACATATTTTGAAAAGGGAAGTTCCATGGTGGAGATTCAGCTCCATGGAAGTTATTTCCGCCGATCCTTACAAATGAATATGGAAAAAATCGATAAATTTTGTCTCACATGCTACCAGCGCACAAAGAGAATGATGACTGAACTGAAAGTTTGATGACTTACCATAGATTTGGTATGTTCTGGAAACTCTCAGGAATCACACCACTGAAGTGATTGTCATGTATATCTCTGACAACAGAAGCGTGAACAAGAAATCAAAGAAATGGCAGGCAGAAAAGACATCAAGAGGAGGCTAGAAGGAACCTACAAGTCGATTAGAGGAAGGTTAGCCAGTAAGATCACTGCTCCAGTAAATCCATTATTCTGCAGGAACCTGTAAATTAAACCATAGCGTTGTATGAGTACAAACTGATAAATGGTCAGGCATGCATCAGCTGAAAACATTATATGGAATGATAACTCTCACAGTCCAGTAAGATTTGTCAGAGACTGGAACGAACTAGGCAGATCGCCAGTGAAGTTATTGTTCGAGAGATCCCTGTGATTGTACAAATTATTCCCGTAACATGAAAAAGGGTCAATAAGAAACTTGAATCATTAGGGAGCATTGAATCTTTGTAGCTCATGGCAGTAAATCATGCAACCAGAAACACAGGGAGCAATCAAGGATTTATTAGCAAATTAGAAGAAAAGACGAATGGACCCAATATGGTATTTGTGAATAAGATAATCCGTTGTGCTAAATACTGTTGGGATTATCTAATTCCATGTGTTCCAAACAACACAGAGAAAATTGGTTAAAAAGGACAACAACACAGAGGCAAGAAAATCAAATTCAGGATTAATAACATTCCGAATCTGAAATAGTGATCAACCTACATTTCTTTTAGATTCAGCAGTCCAATGAAAACATTGCCAATAGGTCCAGATAACAAATTGTGGCTCAGATTCCTGCAAGGAAGGACTTTGAAATAAGGATGATGCAAGCATGAAAGAGAGCTTGTTCTAAGCCGGGAGTTGAAATAAGATCATACAGGTGCCGCAGATTTTTCAAGAAAGGTAATGAATGTGGAATGCTCTGGATCAACTTGTTGCATGCTAAGTTGCTGCACTAGCAAGGACCGACATCAGTGCAGGAATTAAGAAAGCAGCTGTTCCATTTCTAGTGAGGCCACTGTCCAGTCAGTAATACCAAGTTTGACAGGAGAAAAAAACTGTAATCTTACAGATGAGTAACATTAGGAGGTAGACCATAGGGAATATCACCCTGAATGTTGTTGGAGCTCATATCCCTGGCAAAATAACAGACAAACATCTTTTATCACGATTTCTGTTGTAAAACCTAACTTTTATTTTGCAAAGGCTGCTTACAGTTGCTTCAAATTGTGGAAATTATAAAGCTGGTCTCCTAGAGAACCACTCAGGTTTAGTCCATCGAGTTTACTGCACAAAGTAGTAGCCAATGTGAAATCAAAAGCACGGTCTAAAGACAACACAATGTCTATATGATCCGTACGAGCCAGAAAGAAATTGTTTCATCTATAGAGTAGAACTGCGTTACAGGTAAATCACAGACGACCCGGAGCATGCCACTCCTGTCCATGATTCCCCACATGGATCCCCTCCATCCGGTCTCCAGCCTTTCAGCTGTGCAGGGTAGTTCAAGGCTGCATATAGCCCATGAAGCGTTGTAGCTGCATAGACAACAGAGAAGGAAAAAGCAACCCAAAGACGAAATTAACTGAAATTCCATGCAAAAAAGTTGAAAGCATAGCGAAGTCGAAGAAATAACCAATTGAGACTATCAGGCAAACAATCAGACAATCCGTTATTCCCATTACTCATATCTCCGAACATAAGAAACCCGGTCATCTTTAGTCTCGAATAGCATCAGATGTCCCTAGCAGGCTCGCAATTTGCTGAACAGCAACTATCCTTGGGAAGCTTCGGTCGTATGACAAAAGGTGGTAATTGCTATCAAGGCAGAAAGATCTAACCAATAATTCGATTTGATTCGATTCAATAAGGGCCACATGATCATTTTGCAGACGACTCGAAGAGTGTCAAAATGTAATCATATAAGTCTAACAAAACTAAGGGAAAGATAACCCAAAATTCTTATTAGTAAAAGGGCAATTCCAGAAAAGACCCGTGACTTCAAAATATGCACCTCGCCGTCAAAAGTCCGCGTCCCTCAGCGCGCAAACATTACTGGTATGTTCTTGTAAGATTAACGAAACAAAATTTAACCCCTCTTAACTCTTGTCTTTGCAACCAGACAGAGAGATAATGCCAATCGATGCTAAAGCAAGATAACCACGCCATGCTATAAACAGTTCAAGATGGATCATCGAACAATAAGTACCATCAAGAGGATCCGTGAATGCAAAAGTCCGCAAATCCAGTGACGCGGAAAACACGGCCAAAAGGAGAAACGCAATCAGGTTGCGTACGGCCATTCCTTCCGGAAATCAAGTCTTCTTGAGCCAATATGCAGCAGGAGCCTTGTCTTTGTTCGTTCCTTGGAAATTCCGGCGATTTTTCCAAGCGTCAGGACCTTCAAAGGCACACACACACACCAAGTTGATGATGAACAGCAAGATAAGTCGCTCTGCTACAGAGAAAGCGGGGAAAAGAAATGGAGGAAGATAACGAACGAGAAAGGTTGGTTTCTTGCGTACCGGATACAAAGAAGCTGAAAAAGCTCTGTGGATTGCGAAGGATGGAGAAAGACACAGAGGAGGAGGAAGAAGATGCAGATCGGAGAGTTCGGTTTTGAAGAAATGGAGGGAGTTTGAAGGTCACTTCTCAGTTGTTTCTCGCCTACGCCGACTCGCTGCTTAAAAACAGTTATGGAGTTCGGTTTTAGCAGTTGCGCGCCAAGGCGTGGGTTTTTTTCCGGTGCGATCGCTCCCACGGATCTCACCCATACATCCGCAATTTTTCATTCGTGTATATTTGCAAAAAGATTTGTGGGGGATAGAAAATTGTGCCCGGAAAAAAAAAAAGGAAGAGAGAAGAAAAGAAATAGCAAGGGCATAAGCGAGTTATATCATCTCCTCCCGTTACATTTACCGTCCATTATCTTAATATGGACGGTCTCTCATCCATTGCCAACGCCGTCATCATCGATAAACGTTTCAAACTGAATGTTGCGCCTCTTGAAGGACCCAAGTTGAAACAGATCAATCCCAACTCCTTCCGTTCTGGACCTGGAATGATAAAAAGATCTGCTGGCCGACTGCGAAATCATAGGCCAAGCACGACAAGTAACGCGGACACACCGCCACATGTCCGCCACACATGCCAACGGGTAAATCTACTCGCGCTGTGATTGCAATAAGTTCCTCCGGCACGAAATTTGCACAACAGGAGCGTGTACTAATGCTGCTATGACAAGCCATTTTCCCCACATGGAGAGTGGAACTGCAAGATAATTACAGTAGCTTGTGACTGCATAATAATGCACAACCAAGAGTCCAACTCACATCCGACAGCACGTGTTCAAGACAAAAGCTAAGTCCTAGTACAAGTTAAGGCCAGTGCCTTGACAAGGTACCGCCTCCGGCGAATAATCGAGACAGACATCATGTCAGGTGTCTATCAAAACCAAAAAGGACATGCAGTCTTATGCGCAAAAAAATATTCCAACTCCGCAATGCAAGAGAACCCAAAATAAACATGATAGGGTCACCTAGAGTGACCAGGGCGCCTGGTGGGTGGAATCATAAGCCCTGGAGGGATCAAGCACCATGAATTGCCTCCTGCTTTGTTGAGACATCTCCATGTCACCAGAGAACTGATTGTTCAGTGGCTGTGAGAACTGGCCCAAGCCCAGATCAGGAGCTAGCCCAACGGAGCTCCCACCGGCTTCGTTGCCCTTGAAGGCCCACGCGGAGCCAGGAGCAGTGAAGTGACTGGCCGAACTATGAGGAGGCATCGACTGAGCCAGGGTCGAGCCCTGGGGGTGCACCATGTGGTTCGCCCCGAGAGGTAACGGCTGGTTTGTGGGGGCCCATGGTTGATTTGACAGAAGAGAGAGAGCACAGCTTGAGTCAGCTACTCCAGTGAAGCATTCGCCAGGAGGAATTCCAGGAGCAGGGAAAGCTGACGTGCCACCGGTTGAGCACTGCAGGAAAAGGTCAGAGGGAGGGTTCTCAGGACTGCTCTGCCATGGATGAGGATAGAGCTTTCCTGGTCCGGGGATGAGATCTCCAGGTGCAGCGCGCTCAGAAAAACGTGGACCTGACCATGCATGCTTTGGGTATGCTGTGAAATCCATCAGAAAACTACCCACTCTGGTGGTGTTCTCTGTCCATGCAAGCATCGGAGATTTGTACTCATATCACCAACACAGCCATTTAAATATAGAGGTATTCCTACTTGTGACAAATGTGCACCAAAGGAAGAAAAGAGAGGGTCGGGAAGGGGACGATGCCTAACCAAATATAGAGGATGGAAGTCGCCCATAGCGAGAGGAGAGTAGCGATCCAGGTGGGGGCTTCCTGCGGCGCTCATTGTGACCAGCCAAACGTCTACGACAGCTTCGTTTTCCTTGGTCAAATTCAGTAAGCTGATGGAATCTGTGAAGAGACTAGAAGAGGAGATGTTAATACATACAACATGAAAAGCAGTATGTAATCATCTTCAATAAGCCAAACATCAAGTAGAACAAAAGCAAGCGAAAAGCATGGTGAATTTTCTATCCCACTTCCCAAAAGGTTACAGCAGAATCTACATATACTTATGAAACTAACAGTTGAATGAAGTCAAGGCTTGCATATAGCAAAGGAAAAGCCGGATTGATTTTGCTGCCCCGAGAGAGAATCTTCTAAACAGAGAAAGAGTGAAGCACTCAACCAGGCACATATAGTCGACTAAAAAGGTTCAAAACAAGTGCAGCCAAGCAGTAGAAACAGCTCACTTCAAAATAGGCACAACCCATCAACTTTAGAGGACGTACATAGCAGTGTACTAGTTCAACAATAAACTTGCTATTTGGTAACCATAGCCAATCTAAAGTTCAGTCAAGGTTTATATATGATTACACATGATCAAGAATGTAGCCTAGATACTGCGGGCTTAACATAAAACTGAATTTTAACACCAAAGCATGCTTTGTAAGCACACAAATCCTGTACTTCATCGACAAAACTGAAAATATGAACTCTGCAGCATTAGCTTCTCTAATTGATTCTAATCATACATCGCTCACTCCAAAATGCTCATAGCATAACCAGCGGAAGAACCAAAACTTCAACCCATCAGAGAGATGCTTTTGGCACCATATATCAAATAGAGCAACAAGGAGGATTCACCTACTTATTATTGTGAAGGGTACCTGTAGTTCCCCAGTTTGACATTCCTATATATGACTTTTTTATCTCACCACTACTCAAGTTGCTTTCTCTTTCACAAAGCAAGTAAATCATGACAAGAAAATTTAAATGCAATCTCTACTGAAAAATGCAATATCAGCACATGCATCTCAAAAAGACAGGTCATAATGCACCAAGTGTAGATGCGGCGGATCTGAGCCCCTTGTTGGTTGCGTTAAAACTGATAGTACGAGCCCAATTCTCTGGTCTAACATTATCCACGACCTCCCAAGGACTTTCCCAATTTAGCGCTTCTTCCAACAAACTTATGGCTTGTTCATTCATTACCAAGCAACACTTGAGTTTATCAACGATGCAAGAGTTTATTGATCTTTGCTTACTGAAACAACATGCGGAAGCTTTCACTCACAATCTTGCATTAAAGCCTCATCATAATATATTGCACAATACCACTTCACAATTTCTTTGATGTAAATTTCTTACTTAACCGAAAACCAAAACAAACTATATTATAACAAGTGTGGGCATTTCATTACAACAGATTGCTGCATGAAAGAAGAAAGCACATAACGTATTTCATGCACAAGCGAACTGACAAATTAAGGCAGACAATACAACAGTACCATCCACGGAAACAATGAGTTCAATCAGTCAATTCTTTGTTGCTATCTCAACAGAAGCATACTTATCAGAAAATGTTGGATAATTTATCTTCACATGGAAATGCGTTGTGGAGAATTTAACAATGTACAACGCTGTTCCTGGATATTGGCTGCCATTCTAGCCAGCGCAGCCAACTAAAACATGGTAAGCCAAAAAGCAATCTGCTGGAATCCGGTTAACTATATGGATAATACCTCAAATGTCGACAGAGAATTCTTAAGGTATATACGATTAAATGCATTTCAATTTTCTTCACTGATTCTGTCAACGACAGGAGTAACACTTGATATAGTGAAGGAGCTGCTTATTGAGATGAGCTTTCCAATCAACACTTATGATAAAAGAAAAAAGAGCTGCTTATTAAGACCATCTTTTCAATCTGCACTTATAACAAGAGAAGTCCAAAATATTAAGGAACTATAAGGAGCTCCACAACACATAAAGACGGGGAATCAATTCACTTCAGGAAAATAGCCAAATGCTTAAGTGAATCGTTGCTACATGCTTCATTTATATGGAAGAAGAGAACCGAAAGATGTTTAGGAAAACAACAGAACTAATGTTAACAAAAGAAGTCCAAAATATTAAGGAACTATAAGGAGCTCCACAACACATAAAGACGAGGAATCAAATTAACCTCAGGAAAATACCCGACAAAGCCTAAGTGAATCCTTGCTACACGCTTCATTTATGTGGAAGAAGAGAATCAAAAGATGTTAACTAATGTTAGTAAGGAAACAACGACTCCTACAATCCCGTCAGAGGAGGAGCAAAGGAAATTCAGCATTTTCTGCTCTAATTCTGATGTTAACATTTGATAAAATTAATATTTACAATGTCTTAGGAGGAGGAGCATCAGAGGAAAACGAATTAGCGTAGCCTAAATTCACCAACTAAGGCTGGTAGGAGGTTCTGGTTAAGAAGGGGGGTCACGACATGTCGTAAACAAATTATTTCTTGGTCTAAATGATTCAAGATTTCCTCATGCCTATCAGATTGGTTCTAGACCATGCAAATGTTTCTCATTAGCGACAAAATATTCCAAGGACTAGTGGAATCTTAATGCTCCTGCTTACTTTATTGAGCCGTCCCAATAAACCGACGACGACGGTTTACATAACCAGCAAAAGGTGTCTAAAGAGGCTTGAAAATGACGAGACCAATTGCGCAGTACCACCAGACACTACCGAAGCAGATAAACAAAATGTACTGAGGAGTTCTTCCTTTTCTTTTCTCAGCCTCTCTTATAGGGGAAAAAAAGTCGAGAGAGAGCGCCGCTTTCCATCCAAGAAAAAGCAACCGCCGATGCCCAAGGCCTATGCTACCAAATTTGAAAAGAAAAATTCAAGTTACGATAAGGAAAGCAACATCCTTCTTTGATGATGAACAAAATAGCAGCTTTGCACTAAAAGTAAGTCCATCGCAATCTTCAATCATAACCTACAAACACTCGAACCGAAGATAGGGAGCTCGAGTGAAAATGCCCAGAGTTGAACCTAATGCCAAAGTCTAAGAACAGGCAAGCCCCTAATCAAGCAGATAGCTTGTCGCTAGAAACGAAGACAGAAAAACCGATTACGACTCTCGACTAAACCGAAGCGGCTAACTTGTGACCAGGACAAGAAACCAAGACACAAAACCATTAATCAAAGCAGCTCATCTAACTCCCAACAGGCCAACTTCAACAAACCACAAGAAGAAGCATACCCAACATGACATTTACTGGAACAGACAAAAAAAAAACACCCAGTAGGAGGTTTAAGTTCCAATAAGCGCAAAGGTCTCAAATTTGGGGAAATAGAGGGAATCGAAAATAAAAGGCAAAAGGGTAAGGGGAAAAAAAAAATCAAAATATCGTCTTTGACCTGCTACACTGTTGGCAAAACCTCTGCTCGATACCGGCGACGATGACGGTGGCGGACTTGGAGTGCATGCCGCATACCTTGTGCCTGGAATAGTAAGCCTTGGCATCGCTCAGATCCACCCGGCAACCTTCCACCTGGCACCTCGGAGGTTGCCCTCCCTGGATCGCTCCGCAGCCGCCGCCGGAGGCCCTCACCTTCTTCGGAGGCGTGCCCGACCCGGACACGGCGGAGGAGGAGGAGGAGGAGGAGCCAGGACCAGGAGGTTGCTTGGGAACGGCGGCATTATTCTGGAAGTAGATTTTCTGGCCGAACTTGAGGCCGTTGAGGGACTCGAGTGGGGGAGGAGAAGAGGACCCTGACTCCGTCGCCAACGAGCCCGAACCCATGTCCATGAGCGAGGTCTCTAGAGCCCATTCATTGGAGCTTTCTAGTCATCAGTGTGTGCGTCTCTCTGTGTCTGTGCTAGAGAGAGAGAGAGAGGGAGGAAATGGGGGGTGGTGGAGGAGGAGGGGGTTTTTAAGAGTGAAAAGTGGGGAGACGACAGTGGTCCATGCCAGCCATCTGTTTCATGGTGGTGGTACAAAAGAAAGTATGCAGAAAAAGAAAGACCTCAAAACACAAAAATAATTGGGGGGTTAGACAGAGAAAGACTGGTGACTCACCAGTCTCTCAGAGTTCACAGAGCAGAGAGAAAGCGAGAGAGAGAGAGAGAGGGACCTGATGTAACGTTCTTCCCTTTTGGGTGTTTTTGGTGTTTTTCTTGGAGGAGGTTCAAGCTGGCAAAAAGCCATTAGAAACCCCCCATCGCTTTGGCCCGATTGCATATTACAGTTTTGGGAATTCACCCACAAATTTTCATCTACCGAATGTTTCAAGCATCTCTTTGTTAAAATATTTCAATCTCCTAGCAGCTTGATGAGATTGGCTTGGAAATATGGGAGGAAGCCTCTGTCTCAATATTTCTAACAATCCTCTCCGCCAGCCAATCGATAATGTTAACTATTTCTCGTATGTAAGTATTCTCTCCAAACGGAAGAATCATAGGCCTCAGAACGAAATAAGCCTTTCGCATCAAGCATGTGTGGGAAGTTTGGTCTACTTTGATACTCTCAATTTCGAAGTTTCGAAAGACGTCTCTATCGATTGATCAACTTACGAGATTGATTAAGGACAAAACTTAGCAAATTCCTCGCTTATCTTGGAGTTTTCTATTCCTACTCCAAGGCTCCTATTACTATGTTTGGAAAAAAAAAAACGGGGAGGATCGAAAATGTGGTTGGAAAATGGGAGAAAATGAATATTATAAAATTTCAGAACGGGAGTGGAAAAGTAAAAATAAAAAAATCTCATTTTTCTCAATAAAGTATTTCTCCCAAACACAACCTCGGAGTTTGCCCTATTTCTAGACAAATACCCGTTGCTTTTTCAAAAAAAAAAAACAATTGTTTCAAATTCCCCATTTATTAAATATTTATCTATATATTCTTTGATATAAAGCAATTAAGCAAAAGAAAGAGTGCGGTATCAGATTCTCATTACTTCTAGTTTTGTTTTCATCAAACCGTGTCAACTAATCCCAATCTAATGACTCTTGAGAAGTGGATCTCTTGAATGCCATTTAAACGCATCTGTAAGTTCTATGCATGAGGAGTTCAAAGGAATTTACGATCCATAAGAGAAAGGTGACTTTTTTTTTCCCCTTTTTATGTCATCATCATCGATTATTTTGGTCAATTATGTCATAATTATTCGATAAATACTTTGTTCGGCAGCTAATTTTTCTTATCCAAGACATCCTCTATCTTTTCTCTTGCCCGGTCGATCCTCGCCGTGATATGTATATCTCTATGTGCATAATCAAGAGAGATCGAGATATCCCAATGACGCCTCTGTACTTAATTTAGCTGTTTTAAACTTTTGTGCTTATGCATGGCACGGGCTCATGGCCGGTGCTAGATGAGGTGCAAGTGTACAGCTTAACCCGACAAATAACGACAATAAAGTTGCCGATGAGATAAAATTTCAACCCTGTTCACTGAGAATGACTCTAAAGCCATCGCCGGACTTATCAGCCCAAAATATTATGGGTGATATTATTAGCCATGCTTTGCTTAAAAATATCTGAAAACCGTCGAGCTTTCACTTTGTATTTGAAGTGCAACATAATTTTCGAGAATGAAATCATCCCGCTGATTAGCTTCCTATCTTGAAATCGATAAGCTTTTGGACACGAAGTTTTAGTCACATTTTCTTAAAGGGTTATTTCATGTTTTTTTTTTTGGGTCATATATTTCACGTTTCATTAGGTGATAAAAGTGGGATAGCACAATTTTGTATTTGGTTTTAACATTTTTCAAAATAAAAAATAAAAAAACTCACGTGGCAGAGAAGTGGGCTTTATGTGTTTTGTGGCTGGGGTGCATTATTTCCAAGTGGACCGGTTGCCAAACCTTAATTAAAGTGCACTTGACATTGACCCTAACTCTTTCTCTCATTGCATCTTACATTAAATTTCGTAAAGTCAGCTTGCAAGAGAAAAAGGAAACTTTATGGAATGGTTAAGATACTTCAACTTCCTACCCAAAAAAAAGATACTTCAACTCTAAATTAACCGACTCCAACTACCATCAAGGGATGGCCATAAAGAAAAACGAAGCACCTTTTAGATAGTGTTTGCCCGATCTAACTGCTTGTATATAACGAGCTAATACCTGATAAATTTTTCCGTTTAAAGGGAGATTCATACAGCTTCGTGATTTTTGTTAAAGAGAGAGTGTTAAGTAAGCTCGTTCTACAATTCATATGGTTGACACGATCAATCACAATATAAAAACCGTCTCGACTCCATATTTTATGAGCGCCATACTATTTCTCTGAAGATATTTTAACTCAATTTGGTGGGGCTTATCTTGCTAATATATCTCTATTTTGTGAACACATTTCTCATTTATTGTAAAGAGCCTATTGTAAAGAGGCCGGGCTCTACCTGGACCAACAGAATTACTATGTATTTTAATTGTAAAAATTAAAATACCCGCAGTCTCACCAAAAAAATAAAACGACTTTATCATTTATATATGAACATTTCGAATAAAAAAATTAAATAAAAAGTACCACGAGAATGATAGTGAAGCAACCCAATAGCATATTCGATTTCAATCTCAAAGTTTCATAAAAAAAAAAATTAAATAAATAATTCTATGAAAAGCCTATGCTTGCCAAAATAGGACCATTAAAGTGATAATGGCCCCTTTACTTTATGAAAGTTTGCCAAAATAGGACCATTAGAGTAATAATGGTCCCATTTTTTATGCAAGTTTGCCAATTGCAAATGGTCCATTTTTTAATGAAAGTTTATACATTTATAATGTCAAAGGGCTATCTTTTACACTTCTTGATTAACCATCCTCTCTATCACACACGCGGGGGAGGTGGGCAGAGAATTTTAGCATTGCGACAAGTCTTAACATTACAACTATTCTCTTGAAAGAATTCGAGCTTCAAGGTACGGTAGTCAAGATCGATCGTGATGGAGCCCATCCAATGCTCATCGGTCCACCTGAGAGCCTAAGTTTTCAAGCTGACAGTCTTCATCATACATCGTTCTCATATTCGAACCCAACGACCCATTTTCTTTACCTATGCACGACTATGTTCCACGTAACGGGCGAGCGAAATCGAGTCACTCGATCCACACCCTTTATTCCTAATCAAATCCGAGTTTCACGACACTCGACCCGACCGGAGCCATTGGCCATCTTACTAAGCAATTTACACCCTTCACTTTTTGCTATGCAATCAATATGTACAAAGGGGGGAGGCAAAAGGCTCCTTTCTTCCCCTCTCTCCGGCCAAAACCCTTTATAGTTTTCTTGGTAAACGAACCATATTCTCTGCCTTATCGAGCAGCAGGGAGCCTATGCCCTAGACAAAGACAGCGAGAGAGACCTCAAAAAGAGGTTCAAACGAAAGGTGGGCTTTCAGTCAAAAGCAGAATGATTCTCACTAATGGCGAAAACCAAGGGAAAGCACGTCCGTCGAACTCGGCGACCCATTTCGATTTATGGCAATTCGTCTCCACGTCGAACTGAGCCAAATCAAGACAAAGAGTACTTTCACTTCAATAAGAGTTTTTAGCAAATTTTTCTTAAAAATAAAATAAAAAAATACACAAATAATTCATGAATTTTGATTCAATATGTAATGCGGTCCCTCAAATTTAACTAAATGTGCAGTGTCGTTCTTGAACTTTTAAATTATTCAATATGCTCCATGAACTTTTGATACATGTTCAATTCAGCCTCCGAACTGTATGAAAATGTTCTATCCCCAAATTTGATTCAAATGGAAGGACAACGTTGAAACATTTTAATATAATCTAGGGATTAAATTGTTGAACAAAATAAAAGTTCGTGGACCACATTACATAACGGGCCAAAATTCAGAGACCGTTCATTGTATTATCCCCTTTATAAATTAACTTAATTTTAAATTTTTTAAGGACAGATTTCTTATTATCGTCCCCTCTTTTGCACAATTAGCGAAACAGTGCGTTGATTGATGCCAGTCTCGTAGTGTCTATGGCGGTACATACGCATCAAGTCCATCTTTTCTTGGGGGGCAGTGGCACCTGCTAAGTACGAACGCACCGCCGAAAACCTTTTTCGTTTTAGAGAGAACTCGTGCGTTCTTTCTTTGCTTTTCTTGTTTTTTACTACTTATGTTATATTCTCGTCCTTCATCTTCAATCATATGCAGCTCGTTAGGATGTTCTTTAGCCAATGTCATATTGCGTCAAAAAGACTCGTACAATCCGATGTGATTTGGCAACCGAACTAAGTAGAAAATCTGTTTTCGTAGATGGGATACACTGGCGGGAAGTTTGTTATAGTGAGAAATTCCTCCGACTCGGAATGAAACACGGTTGATCTTGAGTAATCTTGGATTGTTTCTCCGTAAAAATGCAATTCACTTCTATCGCTGTAAGCTCTTTTCTAAAGATCATTGTAAGCTCATTCAATGTATCTTGGCTATAACAAGTGGGTAATTTGTCGCTCTTGCAAAAGTAGTTTTGCCTCTAATTTGATAAATCGAGAATGTGATGAAATTTCCCTCGTGCGCGTTCGAGCGTATCTTTGCGAGTTGTACTCAACAAAAGACACAAATTAACTATTTTAGTGGTATTGATGAAATTATATCCTCTATCCTGTGAATGTTTCTAGTCAACAATGTAAAACCAACACAAAACAAGAACAGGGTATATGTTGAAAGAATGGCCTGACCAATGGTACTTTTGTCTTTTTACATTTTCTTTCTTTTTTTTTCCTTCTTTTCTTTCTTTTTCCTTTTTGTCTCTTCCTCCTTGCCGGTGGCCATGGGCTGGGCGCCCTCGCCTGACGCCGCGAGGGCTCGCCTAGCTCTGCCCAAGCAAGGGTCAGTCTCGCAGATGCCGACGAGGGCTCGCCTCGCCCTGCCCAGCCCTTGTCGGTGGCCGGTCACCTGTGAAAATGAAGGAAAAAGAGGAAAAAGAGGAAAAAGGAAAGAAAAAAAGAAGAAGAAGACAAATCACAAAATGTAAAAGACGAAAATATCCCCAATCATGCCCTTCTTTGATATAAAGGTGGCACTCAGGCTCTTATTCGAAACAAGGTTCACTTCAGACCCTTATTTGAGAAAATGAGAGCAGTTCGAGGGCCCTTAATCGGACAATTCCCTTGAATTTTCGCTGGAATAACATGCATCCCCCCTCGTCTTCCGCTTAGATTTATATTGAGATCAATCGTGCAGTAATAAGCGCACTGAAAACAAAACAACCAATCGCGCTTCTCACTAACTTTTCGATGTGATCAAGGTGGTCACGTCCGATCTGAGTGGATCACCCACCATGAGGATCATATTGCCGTGCTACACTAGATCAATGCGTGTACATCTAACTGAGCCTAAAAGTCTTCATCTAGAGTGTCATAGAACATAGGCTTGCTCAAAACATGCTTAAGTTTGGCTAGCCTGATTTTGTTTAGGTTAGCCCGTGAGTTGCCAAATCCACGATCATGTCTATAAAAGACCACCTATTTATCAAGGAAAAATTATCCAAACAGTCCTAAACCTATTGCACTTTTACTAATTCAATCATAAATATTTTAATGTGCCATTTGAGTCACTCGACCAATTTTGGCCGGAAATCGCTGACGTGGACAATGTTAATAATATTTAGATATTTTTCAAAATTTTATTATTTTTTATTCTTTTCTTTTCTGTTTCCATTTCCTTTTCTTTTTTCTTTTTTTTTGCCTTTTTGCCTTTTTCCCTCTGCCGGCCTCGAGCGAGGGTAGCCCTCGCTAGGCTAGGCGTGGGTGGCCCTCGTTCGAGGTCAGAGACCTTCGCTGGTCACATTAAAAAAAAAAGAAGGAAAAGAGAAGAAAAGAAAAAATTAAAAATTTAATAAAAAATTATCTCTGTCAGCGCCAGTCGTGCCACATAGAACGGTCGACGTCTAAGTCAGCGATTTCCTATCAAAATTTGCTGGGTGAACTCAAATGACAAAAAGTAAAAAGGATTAAGACTCAATTGACACAATTAAAATGTTTGGGACTGAATTGACAAAAGTGCAATATGTATAGAATTTTTCGAGCAATTTTTCCTATTCATCCACGTATCAAAATTTCGCCTCTGCCTCTGATCATATACATGCTCACGCTCTGCGTAACCAAGGACAACGGCTGAAAGTGGGCACGTAAAAAGGAAAAACAAAAGGAGCATAAGCCAATTTTCAGATGCAACCACAACTACTAACTAGCTATCAAAATAAAAGCGGCGATTTTTGAGTCACAAAAATTCTCGAATTAGTACACTCGCATCACATTTCCTCCAAATTAATGCATAATTGTCATATTTACCGCAATTTCGAGTGAATACGACATGGAATATCAATTTGAGTAAATGTGACACGAATGTCCTAGTTTGAACATTTTTGCGACACGAAAATTTCGAATACAAGCAGAGGAATCAAACCGCAATTGATACGTTGGGTCCATTCCACATTTATGGAAGCACTATTTGAGAAAGCTACAAAATTACATCAATATTAATTAGTTAGGGTCCCAGTGAACACATTTTTGACATAATTGTTGCTTTGTGGAAGAAATAAAGGTCCGAAGTCTCCCTTTGGCCGGAAAAAAAAAGTACTTTTTCTTATCTTTCCGTCATAATTTAAAATATCATCTAAAATCTGAAAAAGAAAAAAATAAATATATGAATCTACGTATCAAGTACACCGCGAAAGTTTCAAATGTTTAGAATTAGAGAAGAGTACGTGCCTAGCCTAGCGGGATTTAGATAGAGAGTAAAAGCTAAGAGTCTGTATGGTAACCATTCTCATTTTCTGATTATGTTCCCCGGAACAGTAAAGAATGAGAATCATGCTTGGTAACGCAAATAATTCTGATTCTGATTCTATTCCCAGAATCAATTTTAGAGAATCAGAATCAGTTTTAGAGCAAAATCCAGAACAAAAAAAAAGTTGGTTCTGGAGAAAAAAACCACTTTTGATAATCACAAAACAGAAGGAAGTCTCACATCTCTCACTTTTCCCTTTCAATTCTCTCGTCACTTTTCTCTCAACCTAATAAAAATAAATTAAAATTAAAATTAAAAAAATTGGAAAATTTTAAAAAAATCATAAAAAAATTAGAAAATCCCTAAAAAATAGAATAAGCTTAGATTAGGCTAGTTTGACCTCATTTTCATAAATTTGGGCCTAAATTTCCTAGATTTCATAGATTTCAATCTTCTGCAAAAAAATGTCGCGGAAGATGAGGGCATCCAACATGCAGATGATAACAAATATACTCGTAGCCGTGCGTCACAAAATGTGACCATCTGCATGTGGAGCTGGAGCCAAACACCCACTTGGATTTAGGACAGAAACTGCAAAATGATAGTAAAGGACTTGTACTTCGTCTCACGGAGGATAATTTGGTTTTTTTTTTGTCAGTGGATAATTTGGTTATTTAGCTGCTATATTTGTATGTATTTTGGACAAAGCAACATTTAAAGAAAAAAATGAGTTCTTAATATGAGAACTATCTCATGCTTCAATCGAACTTCAAACGTCATGTATTAAAATTTGTGTTTCATTTATGACATGCTAAAAAAAAATGTATTTTAAATTATTTTAGCGTGCATTGGAAATTAGTCTTCAATTTAGGATGAAATTTTACAAAGTAACTACATAATTATTTGACTTAAATGAAAAAAATTAGGAAGAGAAACAGTTTTTTGAAACAGAAATTTTGTGCAGTTTTCAAACGCGTTTCTATTCCAAGAACAGAAATTTTGGGCAGTTATTAAACGCGTTCTGATTCTCTAAAACTCATCCAGGAACAGAATCATAAAAAGTCATTTTAATCAGAATCAGTTTTTCGGAACAGAATGGTTACCATACGTAGCCTAAAAGTCCCTCCACATGGGTTCCTGAGAGAATTATCAAAAATGTCCTAAGCTTATTGTATTTGCTCCAATTTAGTCATAAACTTTTTTTTTGCTAGTTAAGTCCTAAACCTTTTACAATTGTTCCAATTCAGTCCATTTTGCCTGCCGGCGCTGACGTGACGTCGCCGGCACTAACGTAGACAATTTTAATAAAAATTTTTCCTTATTTTTCTTTCTTTCTTTATTTTTCCCTTCCTATTGCTACCGTGGCTGGCAAGGGCTTCGCGGCCCCCAACCGGCCTCGTTGCTGACAAGGCCATGGCGGCCGCGAGCGAGGGCAACCTCGCCATGGCCTTACCTGCGGTCGTGCCTCCGATTACCTAGCCTTTCCTGATCTCTCTAATTCTGTTTGTTGTTCAAGTGCGATTCACGGCTGTCTTAGCTCGACCCAAGTGTTCCCTTGGTGTCTGTTCGTTGTGATTTGGATTAAGATTTCTATGAAGATTTGTTTGAGGAGCTTAGCAAGTACGCCCGAAGGCAGGGGGTTTTGTGAGGTGCAGCAGTAGGGGAGGCTGGTCGGGGGTCACGAATCCCTCGTCGGCCACAGTAGCAATAGGAAGGCAAAAATAAAGAAAGAGAAAAAATAAGGAAAAAAAATTAAAATATTATTAAAAATTATCAACGTCAGCGCTGACCGGGAAAGTGGACTGAATTGACACAATTGCAAAAGGTTTAGGACTCAACTGGCAAAAAAACAAGTTTAGCATTGAATTGACAAAATTGCAATAGGTTTAAGACTTTTTTGGTAATTGTTTCCCCATTCTGAATAAATAAGTTATTGGCTCTTTTGATAGATTTTGTTTTGATTTCTTAACACACACACCCCTCCCCCCCCCCCCCCCCCCCCTTGTTTTCCCTCGGAGCATTTGCAATTGGGTTTTTCTTAATATCAAACATTTAAAATCTCTTGAAACATATGAATCTCGAAATATAATTATATTTGTAAAAGGGTTAATACCATAAAAAATCTAAACTAGTCCCGTGTCACATTTACGCCAAATTATTTTTTTTTTCATAAAAACTCCCGAACTGGTACATCTGTGCCACATTACCTCAAACCAATGCACTCGTACCACATTTATCATAAACTAACTTTTATGTCACAAAAAATACTAAATTGATACACCCATACCACATTTACCCCCAAAAAATCCCAAACATACTATAATTTGGGGGTAAAGGTGATACAAGTATATTAGTTTGGGGTAAACGTGGCACGAGCGTACCGATTTGAAAATTTTTGTGACACAAAAATCAATTATGGGTAAATGCATCACAGATATCAATTTGGGATTTTTGATGGTATTAGCCCTATTAAAAACTATTTTCATGGTCATAACAATCTCATTTGTTTTTTATTTTGATTTTCAGAAAGCAACTCTTACTTGAAAAAATGTCAGGAATAAACGCGTTCTAAAGGAACAAACACGATGGTATCACACAAATGAGACTGCCCCTCGTCCCATAAGCTAATAAGAAACCGAGAGCCATTATAGCATTAGTGTGCGTCTACATAATATTGAGGGCGAGGAGGAACGACGATCATGGCAGCCCACTCTGGTTGTTACCATAGTACCTCTTGCTTAGTTAGGAAATGTTTGATTTGAGTCATAAATACTCATTCCATCCGTAAATTCACGAGTCCATCATCGTAGTCTCATCAGCGCACTCGAAGGCAGGAATTAGAAAGTCTTCCCGTACGAGGCCGTAAAGAGAAATGATTATGTAACTGGCCTTGATCCATTGTGAAATTAACAGCTTATTTTGGATCACAAATAACAAATAATTAGAGATTATTGTGTGGTTTACTCCTTCAAGAATTTGTGACTCCACAACAAGCTGTTATTTTTATAGTCATCAAAAAAATGTTATGCTACGATTTAACTTCGGACTACTATGCTCGGCTGCCACCGTGCGTGTGTTATAGTAATTACATTTTTTAAGATCCATACACAAGAAATGGCATGAAGATACGCACACCACTGCTGAGTTAAGAATTCAGTCTGTTAGCAACACATGGCATGAGAAACCACAAACAAAATAGTACTGGCAGCGTATGATCCAAAACGTCCGGACAGTATTTATTAGGAGCGCGTAGCAGAAGTCCGATCTCTCACTCGGAGAGATCACCAAAAAAGAGCCCAAATCCGAGCCTTTCAATATATCTAGTTAAATCCACCTTCACTCAAGTATCGTCCACGTCGCTATGCAACACAAGTTCTGATAAGGACTGAACGATGAATCTAATAACATCAGTAGCGATCTTCCCGGCAGTTATTGCCGAGAAAATATTCAGTGGTTGTCTAGTACCACCTCATAGGCTGATGTGGCACAGAATTTTTGTTGACAGCCAATTATATATTGCCACGTGTCGAAGACGTGGACATGAATTAAAAATTTCATTCTCTTTTTTTCTGTCTTCTGCTTCGTTCCCAGCACTCCGCCGCCGGTGGCCATGGACCTCAGATTTTCAGCCGACGAGTCCACCGATGGCCATGACCGAGCCACTGCGTCTGTCGTCGTGGCGGCTCACAGCCCCGCCACCCACAAGCATATACGTCGCTGACGAGTCCACCGGCTCGTGTGCGACATGTGCACACGGCGGCTCGTCCGTTGCTAGATCTAGAGCTATGAGCACATGAAGCAAGAACACGGGCAAGGCATGGAGTAGAGGATTTCCCTTTGGAGCCCATACATCTGGTGGGAGGGCACTCAACAGAGCAAAAGGAACAAATCTCCAAGCAGACATTATGAGCCGGCCATGAAAAAAAAGTGGAGGATGCCTGGAGGCAAACGGAGGAAATCTGGGTTCATCTTCCCCTTGCTGTTCAAGCCTATTGTTGCAGCAATACGAGATGGAGGTAGTCGGACGGTGAGAAGGATTCTAGCGCGATGTCATTTGGGGGTCCAATCGAGATCTGGAAATCTGGGTCCTTGCGGCTAAGGATCCGTCGTCGATCTACATCTATCTATCATCACTCGCGTCCAAGGCTCCAGAGATTTGGAAATTTGGGCGTTTGCGGCCAAAGTTTCGTCGTCGGCGTCACCTAAACCCCTCCGTCGAGCCTTGGCCGCGAGTGATGCACATGAGAGGTTGCTTTACTCTCCATAGATCTGGAAATCTGGACGAGTCTGACGAGCACAACGAGATGGCGGGGGCTTGAACGCGTGGCTGAGGATGGAGGAGAGCTCGCGGGTGGTCGTCGGTGGCTGTGAATGGAGGAGAAGGGGTCGCTCGCCGGTGGTGGTGCTTGCGACGGAGGAGATGGGGAAGATCAGAAAAATTCCAGCTAGATTTTTATTTTTTTATATTTGTCCAGATCATCCACATATGTCAAGTTGTGATTGGGTTTCACCCAAAATTCTGTGCCACGTCAGCCTGTGAGGTGGTATTAGACAACCATTGAATATTTTCTCGTTATTGCCGAAGGGAAGCAGTCCTACGGAAGCCAAGACGCCATGCATTTGCAGAGGCTCTTCAATTTAGGTCAGACGGCGGCAGTAACGACAGCCACAAGGTCTAACTGGGTCTTTTATCTTACTGTCTTCGCGTTTCAAGACGAGCAGAAGGAGAAGAAGAAGACAAGAATCGGCAGACCCTGGCGCAAACGAAACGTTGCAGTCCCGTGAATGCTCGTCGTTAGGAGACTTTAGGGTTTGCAGTCGCTTGAGGAGTACATATGCATCTGGCGATGCGAGGGCTTGACCTAGCGTTGACCGTTTGTCGGCTAGTTGCTTCCTACGAGTAAGTCATGAGCCCGGTTTAACTCGAGAAACCTTAATCTACACGAAGGAACAGTAGAATCTAGTGTCCACTTAGCCCCGTGTTTTTGAACGCGATGTCTGCTAGATGTCCGCGCCTAGCTAGTCCCATATATCAACACGCAATTATAGCTCCTGGAGCAATGATACGAGCCTATCCGAACTTAAGTTATCGTGGAACCTTTGCTAGGATGACCGCTGCCGTCATTCTTGAGAATAGCGGAGCAGTTTCATCCGCAAAGTTTTGTACCCACAAACTCGAAAACGAGGACAAGTGGCCCTTTCCTTCCTCTCCACAGGATTGCCCTTGTTGCTTCGTAGATGCTGAGGGAACATATTCACCCCCAATAGCATGGAGATTCGACTGTCCGGAGGACCACGGATCACCTTGCTAGTCTAACAAACCGGTTAAACCGAGGCTTTGGCTTGTGCAAGCGACTCTACATGATTGATGGGGTTTGAACAGGTGAATTCCATTATAACGATCTGAAAATCTCCTGACACCGTAGCTAACAACGTCAATATTAAAATGTTAATTCATTGTACCGTTGACGATGTATGATGCTAATCGCTAGCCGACCTATCCTCCACCAATGATATAGTCCCCTTCCGTCAATCTCACGAGGATCATATCTACCGTTTTTTAGCAATATCACCTAAAGGGGTGAATAGGCGATTTCAATCAAATTTGACTAGAAGTTGCGGGATTTAAATAATCAAGTCAAATTAATCACAGATTCAGAATTTGATTACATGCAGTATGTGTTTCTGAACGCAAGTATGCAATATTCTATCAATTCATAGTGGTTCAGCTTAGATCAAGTATACGCCTACTCTCTCACGCTGACAGCCGATAGGCTGAATCCCACTAGATGAATCAATGAAAGATTACAAGTGATAATACTCTCTCACTCTTACAAAGTCTCTCAGAGATTATAGTCTAAAGCTCATGAGGACAAGTATATAGATTTTGAAGCACTCTAGCACATTGGAATTGATGATTCTGATCGCACACATTAGCGGCATCATGGATCTCCTTTTATACTCCTTTACCCCAAACTAGTAGTTGGGTTCTTCAATCATTGATTAGACGTCATCAATCTTGATTAAACGATCCTGTCTTAGGAGATTTGATGACTGTTGGTGTTGAATCTGAACCCCTCAGATTCAATCTCATATATAACTCAATCTTTGATTTTCATAAGTGAAGTTCTTTATATATATAGAAGTTATCTTATCTTCTAGAAAGGTAATGTCCAATCAAAGATATTCTACTATCCGTTGTAGAATTATCTTATAAATCGAAAATCATAAACTTCCATAAAAAAAAAATTGCTTAGCCATATCAATATTCGTCATACGTGGATCTTCTTAGAAAATCTAGAATTGATATATCGCAGGTCTAGTACAGCCTTCAGAAACAAAAGCAGTCTTTAGAGTCTGAATCGTTTGAACACTGAATTTGAGCTCAATAAAATCCTGCATATAAGTCTTCTTCAAAGGTATAATTGAATCTACACATTTGATACTCCACAAGATCTGGATAACATAATTCAACTCATTCAAAAGCAAATACGCGATGACCTTGTTTTGAGTTTGAACATCAATTAAGATCAATATAGGTTCTTCATCAATGTGTAACATCTGAGATAAAAACACTTAAAGTAATTACCAGATTCCATACGAATAAGGAACAATTTTGTCAATATCAAAATATCGTAAAGGAGGTTTTTTCAACAATATCCACTTTCCACTCAATCAAGGCGGGGCGGTAAGTTAAAAAAAGACGAGGAAGAAAAACTCAAATTGATTTTCAGGGCACTCAGGCTTGAACTTAATCTCAACTGTGTCAAAGTGACATTATAATTGCGGGGTTTTATACACCGATGGGAAAATGCGAATCTCTATGTGAATAGATTAAATCATGCCACATCTCCAATTACATCCTAGATCAGGTTAGGCCGGAGCCGGTTCAACGATCTAAGTTTAGGGCCTGTTTGGTAACGTTTCTGTTCCTCTGATTCTGTTTCTCGGAACAAAAATGAATCAGAAACATGTTTGGTAACGCAAATGATTCTGATTCTGCTCCTGGAAACACTTTTCGACAAAAAAAAAGTTGATTCTCCAAAAAAAGAACACTTTTGAGAATAAAAAATGCAACGATAGTCTTCTCTCACTTTTGTCGGGCGCCCGCGAGGCGTGGGCCGAGTCAACCCGACCCTATCCGTATAATTTTTTGTTTAATAAAAATTTCGGAAATTAATAAAAAAAAATAAAAAAAAATTCAGAGAATGATTAAAAAAAAATCCAAAAATTGGAAAATTCATAAAAATTCTAAAAAAATTGGAAAAAATCTCAAAAAATCTCAAAAAATCTCAAAAATTAGGAGATGAGTCATTTCAATTGACCAATCCTATTTTTGACTATCTGCCTTCCGATTTCTCCCAAATGATGATTTTGCCCCTCGTGGGAGAATCGTTCCGAAAAATCCTGAAAATTTCCAAAAAAATCTAAAAAAAATAGGAAATGGGTCCATTCAACTGACCAATCCTATTTTTGATGATTTTGCCTTTCGATTTTTCCTAAGCCCTGCCTGATTTGTTGCTGAAGTACCATGCTGCATCAGTAACCATCCGCATGGTATCCAAGGGTAAAACTGAGCCACCTATGTGGCAGAGATGGATTTTATTCATTATGAGCAATAAAAGGTAATCAGAGTCACGTCTTTCATCCTTGGCATATGCATAGCCTCAAGAGAAGCATGGAAAAATAACAATTTTAGCATATTATCCTTCCAAGGAACAAATCTGAAGCATCCCTATTTTGGCAAAAAAGATGTCATGGTGCAAGAGGATCGCAACTATGGTGTTTGAGGAAAGTCATCAAATGTGATTATATAATTATTTGATTTAATGACAAATTGGGAAGAAAATTATTTCCCAGAACAGAAATTTTGTGCAATTACCAAACGCGTTTCTATTCCGAGAACATAAATTTTATGCAGTTACCAAACGAGTTCTGATTCTCTAAAACTCATACATGGAACATAATAAAAAAATTGATTCTAATCAGAATCACTTTTTTGGAACAGAAACGTTACCAAACAGGTCTTAAGTATCCTAATATCACTGACAATCCACATGACACGGTGGCGAGTAAGTGTACCAACGATCCTCCATGAACACATGGAGGATCGTTGGTACACCTACTCGTCACCGTGGTACAAGATAACTCAACGTGTTCATGGAGGATTGTTGGTACACTTACTCGTCACCGTGTCACGTGGATTGTTAGCGATATTATGATATTTAGTTGATTCTGCATATGTATCGGGATTATGCGTATCTCTTTTTTGATAGTGCACATCATTGATTGATTATATTTGGTCTTATGTTTATCTTATCACCTTAGACAATCTTATAATAAAGCCTACAAAAAGGGCTCAATGTACTCTTTTCTATACACATCGAAATACATATAGAAATTTCTCAATTCTTGTCTACCGCATTATTCTTAACGAACAAACCCAAGAAAGAGGAAAGAGAAGGATCTCTACACGCTACAGTGGCATGTGTGTCACGAGGGGACAAGGAGAGTGTCATTTAGTAGGAGCAACGATATGCAAATTTCAAGAATAGAGAGGTGGGAGTTATAGGAACCAACGCCTTTTACCCTAATATTCAAATTCCTAAAGAGTGCTCTGGTATTGCAAGAACTATAATTAGTACACTTTCCCCAACCCGACCTCATGACTTTGCGCCGAATCCAACGTAGATTTGAGAACGTCGTTTATTCAGGATGAGGTTTTCAAGGTCGTGTGGCAGACGCGTGAAAAGAACTTCCCACTTCAAATTTTATCGTTTCTGGGTCCTGATTTATATACGGAGAAAGGAACAAACTGGAAAAAGAAAGAAAAAAAGAAACGAACGAGAGATGTGAAAAAAAAGTGGCTCGCTTTTCCTCGACATCAACATGGGACGTGCTCCATGTAACGTGTGTGGGAGATTCTGCGGACTCCTTTTCTGATGTGTGGATTCGAAACAAATGGTAGTTAACTTTGAGGAATTTTGATGAATTCTATTTTTTATTCCTAGAAGTTGGAGGGGACCAACGTTAGAATTGTAGGATGCCATATTTCATATGCAAACGGTCCACCCGAGTTTGAAGTGGATGATTCTCGTATTCATCTGGACTTTAGGTGGACCTTGAGCAGAGAAGGAATTAGAGACTTCGACCTACTCGGAACGAGTAAAGAGTAGGAACAGTTTTATGATCAGAGGGAATAGTCATTGCGAGATGCAGGACGGACATGGAGGTTACCGAGATCATGGAAGCGGAAGAAAATCGTGGAAACGTGGAGCGGTTGGAGGGTCGATTGCACGTGGAAGAAGAAAACGCGCTCGAGGTTAAATTTGAAAATCATCGAACATTGTATCTATACGGTTAATGTAACACGGAATGAAAAAGGAAAATGTTTCCCTGACAGTACTGTCAGAGACGGTACAATCTCAACGGTAGATCTATACACAATCACCGAATGTTTTGCATAAAGCACTCATTGATTGGGAGATCGTGTAGTCAGAAATAACCGACAGTACTGTCAGACTGTCAGGGTAGCAGCTTCCAATGAAATATTACACTGAGTACGAAAGAATTTTGCAAGGGCATGTGTACAACAAATAACATTAGGTGCTCCGAAATGATTGGGACGCATGTTGGAGAGATGTAATTCAAAGGGCCCATCACTCTTCAGCTATGTCCTTGGGTGTGTACCTGAGCCGACGAGCATTTGAAGTATGGGAAAATCTTGGATCTAGGAAGCTTAGGAAACACTGATTTTTTTTTGAAAAGTTCTTTTGGCCCAGTGGCAGTTCATGGATCGGTTGTTGCACCGCAGATCAGCGTTCAACAACAACAACAACCCAAAAGCTTTTCTTCCCCAACCTTTCTAAAGGTTCAATCTTTTGCACCATGATTCTCAGTTTACGTTTTAATAATGTCGCACCTGTCTGGCTCCACCAACCTGAAGGTGTGGCCACGGCTACCGTGGCGCTATGCTTGCACATCCCTTTTCCCCAGTTACAGCGCTGAAACATGGTCCTAGGCCCACTGTCTTGCTCGATCACGTCTAGGTTTTTTTTTTTTTTCCAGGTTCGCATTCCCTCTGTTTGATCACATCTGCTTCTTGCATCAGTAATTTTAACCACCGACTGCACGACAACGGTACTCCTCTAAATACTCGGCCTGTGTATATTGCACATACTGCTGCCGGCGATACTTGAGGCCTGATCATATAGCTATCCCCTATCACCGAAACCACGAATTGAGAAGTACATATTGCCATGAAGCACCAAAGATCAATGTAGGTGAGTTATTCTCTCCAGTCACCGTGCAAGAGACTCAGTGAAATCGACGTGTTTGGGCATTGCCACATGATGGTGATTCAAACAACATTTCACCCGCCATACCCAATCATTCCCTGTTCGAGCATGCTTAAAATTTGGATCACGCCACGCAATGAGGGGGTTACCATACCATACGTTATCAGGAACTCACTCATCGGGGCAATTTGCCTGCTAAGTGCTAAGCCCCTGATATAACCCCGGATCGTCAATATGGACAATGCGGGCTTAACTCTGTACCCTAAAAATTAACAAGTCAACATATTTTCCTGGAACATACCAAGATTTCCCTACTCAACTCCAGATGTGAATGATTATAAGAAAGCGATAAACAAAGACGATGACGGGTCATTGCAAGGATCGCACCATAAAGCATTGGGATTATCAATACTCCAAACAAGGACTGCCTGACAACTGCACTTAACGTAAACCATGATAAGTAACATCATATGAAGTTCTCATGGATCATATGAAGGTATCTCGTCACAATCAATCTTTCCAACCAGAACTATTTCTGCAGCATAATGATAAGTCCTCTACTAATAAAGAACTACCAACACGCAGTAATGCAAGTGATCAAGTTTTCTCATGAACGATGTTTCTCTGACTCAGCTTTTCCATGCTTCTTTTTTGTTTTCTCTCCTGAAAACAAAGCCTCCCTCATGAAGCTTGATGAATACCAACTTCATGTTAATGACGACTCTTGGAGAGAGTTTTCGAACAGGTTCTCCAAGTGCAAAGTCCTTTTGAATTCAAACATTGCTGCCGATTTGTGAGAATTTTTTCGAATCAACAGAGGACAGTACAGGAAGAGAAGAGGGCAAGGACACCCAAAGATGGCATCTTATTCTTCACGCCATTAATGAAGAAATGTATAAATTAGCTTTAGTCTAGAATACAAGATAAACATACACCTCGCTTGCCCACTTGCTAAACTCATTCAAGAAGCATGCACTAGACACTCTGCGTGGGCAAATTTCTTATTCAACTTTTGCCAAACTTCCGGGCCACTAGGATGTCGATTTACAAACTGCCTAACAAATTTCCTATCTGAGCATCCAATGAAAGTACTTAAGGCCAACTCAGGATCAGCTGCTCCTTGGTCTTTCAGCCAATTATACATGGAATGTCTAAGTTTGATTCTCTGAATCTTATAACCAAGAAAAGCTGGAAATTTAACTAAAGCTGACAAGGGGCAACCCAAATAATTCATGAGAAAATCCATTTTCATCTCAATCATATCCTTTGACATGTTAAGCATTTTGGGACATACTGTCAGCATTTTGATGACGTCCTGCCGATCCAAACCAACGCTCACAAGGCAATCAAACCTCTCCTGAAGATCTTCGGCTTTGCCTCTGAATAACTTGGCGGCCTCACTTATCTTGGTTAAATCATCAGTAAATCCCAATCCCAACAAAAACTTAACCTTCAGCAATTTCTTACCCTTATCAGGTAGTCGCTCCATTTGTGATCCAAGAACCCAATTCTTCATTTCTGTTGGGTGATCCTTGATGATTTTACAGAGCCGTTTTTTCCCAACATTTAACCTAGCAAATACCGTGTTAGGTTTCTTCAGAGTACATTCACCCAACCACATGGAATGAGAGCGTAAAATCTTGTTAATGTCATCAGTCGGCATGTCAATCTCAGTGAGGAACAGAAAACACCATCTCAAATTTGACAAAAACTTTCCAACTTGGACATTTGGAAACTGCAAAAACATTGACCGTATTTCACATACAGAGGATCCAAATTTTAAGAGATAACCAATGAGGGAACATGTCTTGTCCCCTGAACCTTCAAAGAGAATTCCCGGATGGTGTCTTATTAACTCACTCAACTGCTCCTCATTGCAACCTATCTTGCTAAAGAAGCAGAGAAGCTCAAGAATCTGACTCCACCTAAAACAAGCCTCTTCAGAAATATTCTCTTCAATTAGTGTGAACTGAAATCCAAGGTTCTTCAAATTCTCCAATACCTCAACGAAGTCCTTATCAACATCTCCAGTTAAAAGATAAGGACTCGCAGCAATAACCTTAGCCATAGTAGACTGACTAAGCCCCAGTTTCTCATAGGCATTAATCTTCAACATCAAAAGCCCACGATCATAACAGAAAATTTCAGGAGCCTCCTTGTATATTCTCCCCATCTTCTTGCGTGCAATCCCATATTCACAAAGTACATGATAGTTTTCCAACAACAGCTGATCATCAATCAAAAACATCCTCTCTCTCGGAAGAAGCTGAACATAATCGGACGGACTCAAACCCAGACTCTCGAAAAATGGCTCGAATTCATTTATAGGGTGGTAGCGCAGGAACCGCGATATGGACGCGCCAATGTTCTCTCGGGCATCAATTTTCTGCAGAAGCCTATCGAGAAACTGAGGCGAATTTTTACTTATGAACTCTGCATCCATGAAAGGCAAGCCTCGAGTGAAGTGCAAGTACTCCATAATCGCATCTTGCGCTAGTCTAAGAGTCGCACCACGAGTTCTCCCCAATTTTCCATTGTTATTCAGAGAACCCTCTATCAATCCCACATGATAACTTCTTGTCGTCCCGTAAAGTTCAGGACTTTGAGCAATCTGAAGCAACCCTCTCGGCCAAAACTTGGTTTTGGACGACTTAACCAGGCTAACTACATAAACCGAACAGACCCTCATCGTACTAGCTGGTACTTACTCTGAGTTTGTATAGACGGGTCATCACTCGTTATTCCTCATAATCGTAAAAAGGGTCATAAGTAACGAAACCACAAACAATTTTGAGCTTCCACGGATTCGAGTTACGTCGCCGATTGTCGTACCTCGCGCCAAATCTTGCCGCTTCCACCCTCTGCTAAGTAGAGATTGATGGAGCCTCGCGTGGATGGAGCTCGACGGAGGGGCCTTCGTGAAAGGAGGAAGGAAGAGGATGGAGGGCAAGGCCGCTCGTCAGTTGCTCGACAGTGTGGGAGTGGCTTCCTTGAATGCAACATGTGGGCGAAAAGGGCAGACGCGATTCAAAACCACCGCGCGCGGCGGCGGCGTCGGTGCGCGGTACAAACTGGGCTATGAAGCCAACCGTTTGCCGGGTTGCTTGGATCAAGCTCAACGGGAGGCCCGATCTAAATGCCTAGGTGAACAGATTGCGGGGAATTAATCAGTGGGGAATATTTCCAAAACCAGAGGTTATCAGGGTCTTGGGAGCTATTGGACCTGACCCAAGCCTTAAGTCTTAGGCCCGAGCGGTTCGAAGTGCAAATTGGGTTTAAGGCATGAGCAGATGATTCTCCTCTTGAGCCTTAGAACTGTTCCATTTTATGAAGTGTAATGTTTCCTGGATCAAGATGGACACGGACTTGGACTTTTAGGCCAATCTCAGGCAAGAGTTGCCTATCGATCGGATCTTATTGCAATCTTGATGGTCTTAATGATCAAGGTCCAAGGATCATGCGTTAGGTGGTCCGAGAGGCCGGGCTTGTGAGCACGAGGCCCCGACGGCAAACGATTGGGTTTATGCAGGGGCGCTGTTCGGAAATCTCGACTTGCACGCATTTGGCTTGCCATTTTCCTCTAGGGAATTTCCGGTTGAAAGGTAGAAAGTTTCGGGAACCAAATGCTCCATAATTAACTTGTCAAGCAACCGTGGCCGATGAGGCACATGTTGCATAATCATTCAAAAAAGCCAAACCATATAATTGTTTGGAAGCTGCTAGCTTGACAGTCGGACAGTACTGTTAGTTATTTCTGACCACATGATTTCTCAATCAACGAGTGTTTTATGCAAAACACGCGGTGATAATATGTGAATCTACGGTTGAGATTTTACTGTCTCTGACAGTATTGTCAGGGAAGCATTTCCCTAAATATTTCTCCCCCTTCCTAGAGATCCAAATGAGGAAAAAGCATTGAGTTTCATTCTTTCACAGTATATCAAGAACACACGATCAACTCTGCTCGGAACCATCTCCATTGGACTTAACAAATTCGAATGGACGAATCCAAGTTATGTCTACAAATTAAAGAAAGCGATTTATAATTGAAAACAAACTCCAATTGGGCATATGGGAAGATCGCAGAATTGTTAGTCCAAAGTGGCTACTTAGTAGCACCGACAGACTCAAGCCTGTCTGTGAAGGAAGAAGCCAAAATACTTGCAATAGTATTGATTTATGTGAATGATCTAATAATTGTCATTTGATGACAATGAAAACGAGATATATCTAATTAGATCCAATTTCCCTGTTCGGTTTAAGATGGAGGAGTTTAGAGAACTAAAACGCTTTCTAGGAGTCTGAGGTTTGAGTAACACGATAAAGGGTTAGTCTTTTCTTGTGGCAAAGTACGAGATATTTTACAAATAGATTGGACAAATCTAGCATTATTCTCTGTGTCACTTTCGTTTGGCACCCTCAACCTAAGCTTAGCGGTCAAACTGCTAAGGCTGCATTATCCAGCATGACCGCTAACTGCTAAGCTAGCGGTCATGCTAACTGGATTTAACCTACAAGGCTGGCAAGGAGATGGATGTCTTATCTGTAAGTCTTAAAGACAACCTGGATAATGTAACAGTTGGAGAACAGCCAAAACAAGTGATGTGATGATGGCACTTCCAAAGCTTGTGTTCATTGTTCTCCACGGAGGGTATTGGGAGACAAACTCCAGACAGGCTGAGGCTGCATCAGCATCATCCGCGTGCGCCGTGTCTTGTCAGAGAATGGGGTGTCGCTAAGATTTAGCCGAAAAAGGAGGGCGTCACGGTAAATTATCCAAAGATCAGGATATCAAAACTGTGAAGATACCATCAAGAGAACAGAATTGATGGCCAACTGAGGATGATACGAATGAGATAAGAAAGATCAGGAGATTGTAAAAAGTACTAAAGTTGTGAAAATCTGCTGCTCATATAATTAGATTGTTTAGAGATGCAGTTGAATCCTTATCGGTAGTGCTGTTGACAAGATGATCAACAAGAACGTACTTGTGGAGAGACAAGCCATTTGGAAAAATTTACCCAGCAAATGAATTTTTGTATAACCTGATTGATGATTTTATGTATGTGAAGCTCTGATGCAGTAATTTGTTCCAATTCACGTTGCCCCCAAACTGTTGTTTAGTTTCCCGAGTTGTGGCCGCCTTTATTCTGAATTCTCGGGTTACGTTGTCGAAAAAAGAAAAGTCACATAGGTGATTTCGCCCCTAATTAGCCCAAGTTTGTGGTATTTTCGAAACTTTTCGGTGCCTTTGTATTTAACCCCTGATAAGATATGTCATGTAGCTGCAGCCCCTGGACTCGAGTAAGCTTCTAAGTTTTCAAAACCTCGCGCTTCTGCATTATGTCATATTCTGTCTGTGAATCAAAATTCCACCTTGTTGATAATGTGATGTTTCTTTAAGTACGTAATTGAATAAAAACGATCGGAAAAGATTGGCCATTTTGACAGGAACTGCAACAACAGTACCCGTGATACCTCACACGACACAAATGATGTTTTAGTTATGTGTTCTTATAGTCTGCCAAGAGACATTTGCATCCAAAGTCTGCAACCCGGTCGTGTCTGTCTGATGAGCATATACTTCTTGGAGAATGTAACAGAAGATTCACCGAATTGCTTAACATGTTTGGAAACCGAAATATGACTGCGAGATTCTTTGACAATTCATGCTCATTCCATGATAATTGTGCAATGCGACGTCGAAGTTGTCAGGCAGTTGCAGATAAATCACACAGTATATCCTGCCTAAAAATCTCACAAACCAAACACCCCATGATGGACTTGCCCAGCAATTTCTCAGTAAGATCCCACCTGTCTGATATAGATTTTGGGACATTATACACAGAGAAACACAGCTTACCTACATCAACACACAAATGACCTGCTCTATGAGATATTTCTTTAGCCTTCCAGAGCTCCAACTTAAGATAAAGCATTTCCTGTTGCATTCAATTTACAGTGGGTACACCGCATTAGGCCAAGAACAGCCGTTCGGTCTTGACAACCATTGTCTTCTTCGGCTTAGCAAATTTGGTTGCGCAGATAGTATCAGCAGAAGGAATAAGTCCCTTCATCTTACTTATTCCACCACATTGACATATTTTTTTCTTTAGCATGCTGTTTAGCAGCTTCTGATTCACTTTTTCCTTTCTTCCCCAGCCGGAAGAGATTGAGGCTGTGATTACTAGTGAATGGGAGACCAAGAAATTGCGCTACTTGGGCGGCTAACTTATTTTGGATGGGAAATGAGTGTTATGAGTATTTTGAAGACCTTCTGAGGCCGAGAAATGAACATCTTCGAGACTATTCGCACTTTCACTCTTGGAGGGACCATTGCTTGACTTTTGTTGCTGATCAAACATCATCCTGAGTTTTCTCCCTTGCTCTTCAATTCGCAACTGCAAAGTCCGCTGAATCTGTCAATGATATCCACGTGAACTCTTCTTTTAGACATCAAACTTAGGAATGATGAACCACTGGTAAGTTGAAGATAACAAAGAACGTAGTTTTGGAGGCCAAACTTTTTACATTGAATTCACTTCTGAGGAAGCGAAAGTAAAACTACATGACGCCTTTCAAAGTCTCTCCATCGTCTGCCCTCTCTTTACTTTAAGAAAGGATCAGAACTTCACCTCAAGTTGTTCATGAAGACGCCTCTGCACATCCAATTGCAGTTGTAACGCCTCTCTTATTTGCAGGCCGCTGCCATATGACAAATTCTTACATTAACACCCGAAATCACGTGCTTGAGAGGATATATCAATCTCAAAGCATGGTAACAAACATTGCAAATCGCAGAACATATGGATCGAGCCAGGCTTACTTCTTGATAGCGATCTGGGGAACTTCATTTGAGCTAGTTCTTCTAGCAGTCCTTCCTATTGTTTAATGAAAAGGTTTTAGGACTACTAGCAGATGGGCAGGAATTAAAAAAAAAAATTTCATTTATCATCACTAGAATAAGAGGATTAACCTTCTGCAGAATCTGGCATGTATTTTGCAATTCGATACTTCTGCATCGCAAACGAAAAGAATGCAAGAGCTTTAAGATTGACGGTTACTGTTAAGTTCATGGCTCATGCAAACAACAAGTTTCCCAACTGTACATACCTGCAAATGACTTTTAATTTGAAAAATTGTTAATCCATCTGAATCCATCAGCGTCAAGATAGCCTTTGGAGTCGCCTCTGTATATGATCAATCATCGAAATATCAAATGAATCTCTGTTCACTCATTGTTTATACAGATAAGCTATGTAGCACTTACTTTCAGCACCTCCGAGGCGATTTACACACTCAACGAACTTCTCGTGCAAATCTTGAGTCCACCTGATTCTCGTTTTATTCGAGAGAACGGAACCTATTGACATGGTATTAACAGAAGGAAACTTTGAAGGCTGTTTTTCCAACTGAGAAGAGAAGCTGAGTTGTGACAGCAGATGACCCGATGAACTGCAAGAGACCTGCAAACAAAGGGCTATTCATTCTAAGTATTGAGAACAAACTGGCTTATACTAATGAAGATAAGCAAAAGCAAGACACACAATAGAACAGTCAAACCTTTTGGTCCTTTTTCTCAGTAGAAGGAATCGAGAGACACCTCCAGACGGAAGCAGCGTTGTCCCCGAGCAATTTGTCTTGTCTATGAGCAAGAACCTTGCCCTGCTGCGAATTGGTGTATTGGAATCCATAGCATTTCTCAGCAGCTCTATTACACTCATTGCTGCGAGGAGACTCTGCAATAGCCTGCTCTTTCGACTTGATAAAGGGGTCTGACTGATCTCGGAAATTGATTGTGAAACTCTCCCTAGAAGATCGGTACAGAGGGAATTCGGTATCACATGCTTTGGAAGGTGGCGAGCAATCAGGTGAAGGGCTAACATCGCATCCACGCTGCTGAAATCCCATGCAGTGCTCGGCTGCATAGAAAGCTGAAGCCGGTGACTCGAAACAGCTCAACATTGTAGTACTCGATGATTTAGGAGGTCCAAGGTTCTCAGACCGCAAGCATAAGCCCATGGCTGGTGTCTGGGCAGAGATTCCAGCATTCCAAGGCTGCGGCGCACTGAGTACTTGAGAGTGATGATTGTTGAGCTCGAAGTTGTCACCGCTGGTCAGTTCATGGTTCGGCCTAATCGGTTCGCGGCTGTATATCTTCTGAGTGTACATCCTACCACAAGCACGAACAGGAAGCGGATAGATTTCTGTTCAATTGAGAACATAATAGACTGCATCAGCTCTCATGCCGACGTGATATTGTCAATCGATATTGGAACAGAATGGATTTCAAAGAGAGGAGACGGAGATCGTGTGGAATTCAAATGCCTAGCCTGGATCCCTTCTTTATATTCCTGGAGGCTTCAGCTACAAGATAAGCATAAAAATATAGATTATTCTATAACCTTTTGTTTATTCCTAAAACGGATTTGAATGAACAATGCTCTATTGATGCAAACAAAGTGCGAGATGCATAGGATACGACAAGTCGTTCTAATAAGACAATCAAAGTGATCTGGTCTGGTCGGACCTTATGTTGAGATAGGAATCCACAATTCTACACACTGTGCAAACTAGCAAGGACTATGGACAGATTTACAGCAGATTCTTGAAAATTTTACCATCTGGTAAAGGCCTAAACTGCAGAAAAACATCCCATCTGTGTGGACCAGAGGGAGTCTTTAAGCTACAATACATGATTCCAATGACTTTATTATTTGGTCATATGAATTTTAGAAAAGTTCTGCCATGGGCATCTCTGGCTACCTAATTTAATAGGAAACACTGGCATATATTCATAGAGACAAATCTATGATTATTCTCTCCATCATAGATACAGATTGCACCAATTTAGCTTCGAAAAAAGGCCGATACAAAATAAAGTACCCGAACTTTTTCTACCAATGGAGATGATAGATCCTTCCTTAGCATATGAGAATTCCTCTTGCTTAGTGGGTGTCTCGAGTTGCCGAAAAAATTTCTGGAGGTATCATTTCTGATCTAAACCGGGTTACGGTCGAAGCGGCGAGATTCCACCACACATGTTCAAAGAACCATTTCGGAGAAAAGAAAACCACTTGGACCACACCACTTTTGTTCTGTACTATATGTTGGCAATCATGGCAGTTGATGATGCAAACACTTAGTAGAGAAAATTATCCAACCAATGAGTCGAAAATTGCTGATGTTACTTGTAACCTCAAATTGACAAAGCCTTGTTCAATCGACACCAAGCAGTTTCTTCTGATGCTTAAATCGGCCTTCTTGATTTGATTTCTCTCTCACTTAGTACATGAAAGCACGAGCTGACTGCAACTGCGCAAAGCAAGAAATTTACTCGGTGCGGGATTAAGAGGGAATTGTTCGTGAAGGCGATCGGGGCGGCGGTGAACAATGAAGACAAAAAAGGGAACATAACAACAACAAAACAACCCATCGTAGTCGCTGGAGTAAATACAACCTGTCTGCAAAACCATCCAAAACCAATCCTAGAAGGCCAAACAAAACGGGACAGCAATATGGAATCACAGTTAATGCATTGCAGCGAGAGATATAAACAATTAAGTCCTGATCTAAGCATTGGAATTTACAAACAACCCATTATTAGCTCCAGATAAGCATGGAATCGTTAGTCCGAACGGCATTAATTAACCAGCATTAGTTGTATAGATTATCCGAACATGAACTACAATGCACTTTGTCCCTGGATCAATGTGTTTTTCCAAGAACTCGAATCGAAGTGCTTTCCACGATCCCCCATTTGAAGGCGGAAAGGTCAATTCCAGATTATAAATCTCGATATCCACATATGACAGGAAAAAAAAACATGAGGCATCTTTTGGAAACTATCAGTCAAAAAGGTGCATTAGAATTGAAACTTTCTTGTTTCCATATTAGTTTCATTTCTAGCAAATGAGTCAGCACGGTGACTACAACTTCATCTCCAAAGAGAGAATTTGAACGGTTCGTGAAGCGAATCACTGATTGGGACTAGATGTGGCCGGTTATGCACAGCTCCCCAACTTGCGAATTCGCTAGGAGAGAACCCTGTTCCATTCCATTTTGAGGTCTCGAAAAGAAGAAAACAAAAATCAAAGGTATCGAAACTAAAGCAGAGACGCTTTTCCGATGCCTGGATAAGTTGTTTGCTCGACATCTAAGGCCTACCCTTTTCTGGGGCGACACGTAGAGAAGCTTCGCGTCATTGATTTCACGGTTACCTATCTTCCGTTTCCAGATTCTGTACAGGGTTGAATAAAGTAACTTCGGAATCAGACAACAGGAAAACGAACTGTCAAAAGAGCAGGTAACAGCATTGTTCAGGTGAATGTGAATCCAATCCCCCCTTAACATGGCAACGATTGCCTAATGGTTCTTTGGAATGTAAATTCATAAGCTGACATGCACCGAGAGAGACTCGACTGTTCTCGCGCGACGTGTCTAATTCCTGTGGAATTCTCTTATCTTATCCATCCGAATGTGCGAGTTTGATGTATCGCAAAAAAAAAAGCGCAAAAATCTCAGTGGCCCGCGTCGTCACAAGTCAGACAGATGGTCGTGACACGCGAGATGCGACCGGGCAGGTATCAAGAACTCGACCGTGTTCATCGTTAGAGTTCAAACCACAGCTGTACATGCTTTGTAAAAACAGGCAGAAACCCAACAAGACAGAACAATATGGTGTTTCCAGGATTGCCAGGATAAGACTGAATTGTTTATGGTCCCTCTTGTTCATTTAGACAGAAAAAAAGAAAAGGAATTGACAAGTATATCAGATTGACCTTTGGGGCCATGAAGGGGCAAAACGCCTTTAAATCGTCGTTTAGGAATGACTAATCTCACGTAATAACAAACATCAAGTTCAGACATTTTTCCATAAGGACTAACGTGTCTCTGTCTGGAGTCAGGACTGCATGGGAGGATAGAACTATGCACTCCATTTAGCTTATCCTGGTGGATTATCTGCGGGCAATTGGGTTCCTGAAAGGCTAGGGACGTGAATTAAGCACAACATTAACATGGGTATGCGACCTTAAGATATATATATTTTTTAGATGCGTTACATGTCTTTTCTTGGATTAGGAAAGAAAATTCGATACCCAGAGCGAAAATGGAGGAAAGAAGATACTCGAATATAAGATGAAAATTCCCATTTTTCCACCCAATTTGTAACTGTGCATAACGAGACGCGTTAACGCTCGACCTGTCAAACCAGTGGATCGAATCTGGGGCATATCGCATGTACTATGTTCCTGAAACTTCAAGAGTTTCCAAGAAGTCTATGTTAATGTCTCAAGTATCTCGATCGTGCCCACTTGAGGGAGCATTCAAAGAACACGAAAGAGATGTCTGAGGTGGTGAGTCTTGATGCCAAGTGCAGCATTTCTCTTCCGCACTTTATGGAGGAATAATAATCCAAAAGGATTGTACTAATCGAGTATTTTATCTTCTTTCTATACTTTTGATAATTGAGCTGAGAATATGGCATTTCTTAATTGAAAAAAAAATGTGCCAATTATGTCAAAAAGGGATGATTTTAATGCACGGGAAACAGAACCTTTGAACTGAAACTTGCAAGTGCGGAGTTGCCGAATTCAAATTGAATTTTTCTTTTTCGATAGTGAAATTCCTCCTACATATGTACACATATTTACTGAAAGAATTATGCCGAAAAAGGGATTGATTTGAATGGGAAAAACCGCATAAAGAATGGTCGAACTGAATAATTTCCATCCGCATACATTTAATTCGCCGAGACAACGATTGACAGAAATTTCTCAAAAGAAATACCGCGACGACGATAGATTAGGACGATGCTCAAAATCGTAAAGATAAGACTCGTATGTATATGGTTGTCGGAAAAAGAATGCAATTTAACTATCCCCTCTCTCGATAAACTACAAATCGATGATCGATAAGAATGCTTACGGAGGATTTCTTTTTCTTTTTCTTTTTTACACTTGTGCAGTGTAATTTATAACTACTCGAGAAGAAATGGGTTAAATCTTGTTGGCATGTCGTGCGTGCAATCTTAACTAATTTAAGCAAATGCCAGAGAAATTTGGAGTACAAACATGTTATCAGGCAGGCAGGCCCAAGGTGGAATATATCATTAAGTTTGGATAGGTCTTCAATGAATTGGGCATGGATATGTCGTTCTTGTCAAGGCCCGAGCTCCTTAGTCTCAATAATATCCATATCCACACGGTACGAGGCCTGTTACATCTTTTCAACTTGAATTTAAGACTCCGTAACGTTGGTTTGTATCGCTTCCACTAATTAACCAATAAAATTCAATTTATTTCTAAACTTTGCCACAAGCGATGAAAATATTTTTCGTTCATTTATTTTTATAAGTAATATAAGCCATAACGTTATTAAAAAAATATTTTTTAAATCATTCATTTTTCGCGAAATAAATGAAGTTTAAGTGAGCTATTCTTTAGTGTCAGGATCAGGAACAAACAGAAACAACCCCAAACCATTCTATCCCTATCTTATCTCTACCAAAACAATACTAATCAATCCAGATCCAACACTTTGTCTAGGAATTGCCCTTCAGCGCTCGAGCATAAGCTCTAGGTTGAGGTTCGGCGTTGATGGAGGCAGGGTTGGTTCGGCAGCTAGCAGGTCGGCTCGGCTCATGCGGTAGCAAGATCGATCAAATTGAATCACAATTCTTAAAGAGACCCGCCTGAAATCGGTCGGTTCTGGCCGCGGACGCCTCAGCGGGGGGTGGCCCGAGCGACTGTCCATGAACAGCGCACGCCAAGAGCTAAGCTCTGTGAGAAAGATTGGCGAGATTAATCTTTGTTTCCTCATCAAGTACATGCAGCCAATTGCATCTCTTCAGTTCAATTGACACTTGATAAACTTTACGTCAACAACTTGTACAAAAGTCCAGATCTTTTGGCAAGAGATTGGACCAAATCAAATGGGTATGTTGTGCCTTTTGAGCTATAGTCCTAAAAGAAATGATTTCCCTTCTGGGAACTACCGCCACTCTCGTCATCTTCTTCCCATCCTATCCTAGGTGTAGAAAAGTCTTGAAAAATTTTAAAATGTCATTTCCCACCTAGTCACCTGACAAGGACATTAAAATGAATGTTAGGAAGTTAATTTATGGTTCGGTGTAACTTGGCAGCATTAGTTCAGTTGATGTGAGAAAGATGTCCTTATAATAATCGGGCTGCACTCGGATGATTTGTTAGTCATGTATCGATCGTACCTAAATAAAATGAGTAAGTAGTGTGCATTACCATGTGATTGGTGTGTCGGAGCAAGCTTTAGGTCCTCTCAGAGGATCACGTCATCGATCCATCCTTGCAATCAATTGCAAAGCACGAAAACGTCAATTAGAACGCTAATGCATAGGAGGGATCCGGAGGGAAGAGAAAGGATCTTGAGAATTTGATTTTGTTTGAATCGAGGGAAAGAGACGGAAAGGGAAGATTAGGAGGGATGTCGAGAGATTAAACAGTACTTTGAATTTTATCCAACTTTGTTGTCTTATATTACCTATAGAAGTGTTATTGTCATTTGATCTCATGTTACCTACCATAGATTTACTATATGACTTCACGTTAGCAAAAATACATAGCCGAAAATTGGTCATCAGATCTCTTCACCCATAGAGGTTTTTTCTTTTTTTTCCCCCGAGAAATCTCCTAGGAAATTTACACACTATTCCTTCTTTTCTCTTTTCCCAAAATCCTTGCATATTTACATGTTTTGAAGAAGTAGAATATGTCGAAAATAAGAAATCTGAGTTTGTCTAAAAAAATAAAAGCGTTTTATTGGTTACATGTTATTACGGTGTTAGTATGTGATTTCTACGTCAAGGTCCAAGGATAATAAGAGGATAAAATAGCCATAGCTCGTAACTTTGTGGAAAATGGAGGACCGGCAACTTTTTCTTTTCTCATCAAAATTATTATATTTCAATAGTAAATTGTCTTTCATATGGACATCGACACACGATCGATTCAGTTGCGAATTATTAGTGTCAAAGAGAGATTAAGTAAACTTTCCAGCTATCAAAGAACAATTTTTTTTTTTTGGGGGTCTAAAATAATTCGTAGCTTTCAATCCATAGGAAAATTCATGCCGCAAAACATCATTATCTTGAGTAATTGTCTGATTAAGCCGTCATTTTTATAATAGAAACGTAGATGTCATCTAACGAAAGACAACGGATGATGCATATGCGGACAGACAAAGCAGCCTGGCTGTCAATTTGAGAGACAATGAGCTGGCGGTGTCTTGTGGAGCCCACCGGGAAGGGAAACGATTTCCTATTTCTATTTTCGCTTTCGCAACCACACCCATCTCATGTGATACACGTGGTAGCAACCAGCTTCCGCGCGTAAGCCCAAAAAAAAAAAAACAAATCCCAACTTTGAACTTCAATTTTAATTTTTCAAGTAAAAAAATATTAATTTGATAGAAAAGAAGGAATAGTGTGTATTTTTCGTTGGAGATTTTTGGAAAAAAATCGTTGCATCTTCTTGTGATTTCGCATGAAAGATATTCAGTCCATCCAAATAGAAATTAAAGAGGATTCTACTTTATAACTTTCACTCAAATTTCAAATTTTCTCCGATGTTAACCATTAGTCCAACGGCGCGCCCGACATGGTATTTGCATGTCAGGCGATAAATCCACCTCATCCACCTAACGTGATTTTAAGCATTGTTTATGAATACCGTTCTTATTCACTATCCATCGTCTTCTTAGCACGGATCCACCAACTTACAATGTTTATCGTCTTCTTCGCACAGATTTGCTCTACCACAGCTTCAACTAGGTATGGTCACGGGTTGGTTTGGGCCCGGAATCGGCCCGTTGACCTGGCCCGCGGTTCGAAATTGGAACCGGCCCGTGGCTTCCGGACCCAGTTCTGATTTCTTCAAATCTTGAATCGGGCCCTGAACCGACGGTTCCGGGCAGGTTCCGTACCGCGAAAATGGGATTAAAATTTTTTTAAAAAATTTAAAAAAAAAAGAAAAAAAAGAAAAGAGCCGTTGAACGGCTCTTTTCTCTTTAGAGCCCAAAGGTGACTGCTGGCATGGCAACGGTCAAACGGCCACCTTTTTTTTTTTAAGCAAAAAAAAGAAAAGAGCTGTTTAACGGCCTTTTTTTTTTCTCTTTAGAGCCCATAGGTGACCGTTGCCATGCCAACGGTTACCTTTATTTATTTATTTATTTATTTACTAATTTCTAACATATGATATATTATAAATACCCCTTTCCTTCTCTCATTTTTTTCACACAAATTCTCTATTCATCTCAATTCTCTCAAATTCTCTCTAACTCTCAATTATTCACAAGTTCACAAACATCTAATTTATTATTTTCTTTTCTTCAATTACGTTCTCTAATTCCTTATTTTATTTATTTATTATCTCCTTCAATAATTTCCTATTTCAAATTCGTTTTTCATACCCTATATTTTTTCTATATTAAAAAAAAATGATAAGTAGAAGTAGAACTAGTGGCAAAGGCAAGAGCAAAGAGGGGAAACCCGATTATTCTTGGGGACTCAATTTCGAAGTTGATGTAGATGATGAAATCAAAATTATTTCTAATATGGAGCAAGTCCAAACGCAAGAGAGTCTTCATCCTCCTACCGTTATCGAAGAAATGTCAACAACAAAGGAACGGAAGCTTACATCTGACGTATTGGACAACTTCATGAAGATTGAAAGATTTGATATAGCTCCAAAAAGGTATGATATAGTTTGTAAACATTGTCAGACAAAATACAAATATATGAGTGGAGTAGGATATGAAACATTTACTCGGCATCTTAAGGCGAAACATCCAACCGAAGCGGGAATTGACACCAAGCAACAATAAATTTTCGGGTACGCCAATCCAAACACTCCTCCTTTATTTCGTTATAATGAAAAAACTTATAAAGAAGAATTATGTAAATTTATTTCCGTTGAACATTTATCATTTAGTTTTGGTGAAAGATTTGGTTTTAATCAATTTATACAAAATGCATGTGCTCCACAAGCAAAACGTATTCCTAGAAATACACTTAAACGCGTTATTAAAGTTCTCTATAAAAAAGGAAAAACAGATTTATAATTTTTTTTTTTATGAATTTTAATGTATGTGTGCATATATGTAGCGATATTTGGAGTGATCATTGGCAAGTTAATTCTTATATGGGTATAGCATGTCATTGGATAGATGATAGTTGGAATATTAAAAAAAAAAAGGTATTGCATTTAGATTTTTTGATGATAGGCATACGTCAAATAATATTTATAGATTAATTAGGCAAATTTTAGAAGAATATTATTTGCTTAATAAATTTTTTTCAATTGATTTTGATAATGCCGCGGCAAATACTACTTCAATTGTTGAACTAGAAAAGATTTGTAAACTCTTTTTTGGTGGACAATTTTTTCACGTTAGATGTACTTGTCATGTTTTAAATTTGTGTACAAGATGATTTAAAAAACTCTTGATATTTTTCTAGACCCAATAAAAATAGCAATTCAATTTTTATGGAAACATCCCATAAAATGAAAGAATGGTCAAAATTTTGTAGAGCAAATGAAAAAAAAACAAAAAGATTTTCAAGAGATGTTCCAAATCGTTGGAATTCTACTTATGAGTTGCTTAATGAATCTTTTGCATATAAATATTTATTATGTGCATTTATTTCAGATAATATACCTCAAATTAATTTATACTCACAAGAATGGGATATTTGTAAAATTTTTTTAGATATTTTAAAAGTGTTTAATAATGCAACTTATACTTTGTCCGGTATTTATTATCCTACTACGCATTTATTTTTAATAGAATGTATTAATATTGTTGGAGTTTTTGAAGAAAATGAAAATGATGATTAATTAAGTGACACTATTAGAACAATGCGAACAAAATGGTTACATTATTATAGGGAAATTCATATTATTTATTTAGTTGCATTTGTTTTTGATCCACGTTGTAAATTAGATGGTTTAAGTGATTATTTGAATACGTATTATGAATGTTTACATTTACTTGATGAGATAAATATTAGAAATATACAAACAAAATTTAAAAACGCAATAATAGAATTATATCATAAATTTTGTAGTACATATAATCTAGGTGATAGTGGATCTTCTCAATCTAGTGACATACAAAGTGGGAACAAAGGTAAAATTAGTAGAGGGTACCAACTTCTGTTGCATAGGCAAAAAAAGTAAAAGGGAGTAATAGGAAGTAATTCTGAAATAGAAAACTATCTAATCGTTGCTTTTGAGTTTCATGAATTTGAAGGCAACACGAATTTTATAATATTGGATTGGTGGAAGAGGCATTCCACCCAATACACAATTCTTGCTCTAATTGCAAAATAAATTTTATCAACCCCTTGTTCGACAGTTGCGGTAAAACAAGCATTTAGAGCTGGAGGCAATATTTTGGACGAACGACGTTCAAGATTAGTTCCCGATTCGGTAGAGACTCAAGCTTGTGTTGATGATTGGACAAAGGTTGAATATAGACAATAAGAGATAGATCGCAATAATGAAACTGAATTCTTTGATGACGGAGATACCACCTCCACCGGTACAGGAACTGGTAGCGACGATTGATGATGAGATAAGTATGGGGTTATCAAAAGTAAGAGAACTACATGGACTTTGATTCTTCTATCCCTAAGAAGATATGTAGACGCTTAATGATAATTCATTAAGTTCAAGCCCCCTCCCCCTCCCTTCTCCCCCAAATTTGATTACAATTTATATTTGATAATTCATTATTTCATAATGTCATAATTCATTATTTTCTTTTATTTCATAATTTGATTACAATTTTATTACAAATTCATTACAATTTAATTTTTAAACTTAAAAAGTGTAACCGAAACCGGAACCGAAATCGGCTGTTCCATTTCTGGTTCGGAACCGGAACTAGAACCGCCACTTAAGGTTCTAGTTCCCCCGAATTTTGAATTGGAACCGCTAGTTCATGAATTGGAACCGACGGTTCCTGAACCGTGGCCATGCCTAACTTCAACGATGCTCACCCATCTCTCCCAATACCCAAATCATCGTGCTGGTCATGACAAATTCGAGACTTGAGTAGAAGTTGAGGGTTTTCTTAAGTTTAGGGTAGAATTAGAATTGGAGCTGGAGTTTGGAATTTTTTAGGTATTGGGCCGTCGCAAGAATCTAAGACTAATTTTGTTATATTATTCTAAATGCTGAGATCGATATGAGTTTTCCCAGAGAAATAATATATCGAAAATTGTGAAAGCATAAAGTAAGAATGTAAATTCCCCTCTCATTATATTTTCTTCAATTTATTGAAATCTTCATTAATTGTATAGAATTTGCCTGAGAGTTAAATTGTTTTTCTCTCTCCATTTGCTCCTCTATGTTTATACAGATTTAGAGATGATTTCTTCAAAGTTATCTTCCAATTCCATACATTTCAATTTTCTTTTCTTTATGGAAGTTCTCTCCGATCCTTTTTGTAGTCATTTGATTTCTATCTTTTTTTGTTTTCGCAAGAGTAGATAGATATCTCGTCGTCTCGTCATCCATGTGCCCTCTATCGTCCGCTTTGTCATCTCATCTTTTGTTGAAGATTTTTCAGACGCCACCGTCGTTTCGCCGGTTATTCTAAGAGCAAAAGGTGCAAGTGTTCCGAATGCAGCCGAATTAGGTCGTATTCATAAAAATAGACTTGACCCAAAAGCTTCGTGCTCTTATTGGCTCGTCATTTTTATTAATTTCGTTTCTTCGACAGGACTCTCGTCGAGTCAATAAATGTTTTCCTAATCCCAAAGTCTAGACACATTATTTTTTAGACGAGATTTGTTGGACACATGTTAGGGTTTAGTGGGTATTATCATCATCCCATAGGTATCACCATGACGTTGGAGCCGTGGTCAATGCATATCTCCTTTGACAAGTCTTCTAATTTTTTCTCCACGAGTCAATGTAGTTAGGTGCTGAGATTGCAACATTATAAGATGCCAAGTGTAGTTTGAATAAGTCGGGGTTTATGCTAATGATGCCAAGTTGTTTATGCCAAAAGCAAGTTTTGGCAGATGAGCAGTGTATTCGAGAAGGTGAGTGAGGGTCAATGAACACATTTCCTTGAAATTTCCATTGGGTTAGCAATAACTTTGGTTTTCGAATAATGTCACCGTGCCGCTTCCGATTTGATTGTTGAACTTTGATTATGTTACTCGTGATTCGGTCTATTATAATTTTTATCTTGTGTCGATAAAAGGCAGTTCCTAAACTCCAAACATTAGGAATGTGACATCAAGCGGACTCTATTTGATGTCCCAACTTAAGACTCGTGGCTTGAGATCGAGTATTCATGCTTATAGCTTGACTGGGCTTGACTTTCGCAAGTAAACACGTTTTATAAGCTTGAGTTAGGCTTGATATATATCATGCACTAGTTTGAACTCGACTGATGTTAGTTTGACCTTATGTTCTCCTAAATCCTCTAAATTAAATACTTATACAGGATATAAATGCACAAACAACCAATTTGTCCGACCGCCAAATAAATAAAAAATTCAAATAAAAACTCTGTACAAGCAATTTGGAATAGAGATGTCCAATTATTAATTACTAAAAATGAAATTAAACCCTGTTGGTCGACTTGATAAATAAAATTATAGAGGCAATCCGTAGGTTTTAAGCGTGGAAATCATATCATTAACTTTTCGTCCTTTCTTGTTGTCTGATATGCTAAAATCGACGATTCTATTTCTTTCATGGGTTGTGGGGTTACATCAGTTGTGTCTACGTAATCGATATAATTAATTTGGGAAATTACGTGTGACTTGGACGGTATACCAAAACAAAATATTAGAGACTCTTCGCATGACTTCAACATCCTTACGTCAAAGGTAACATATGCCTACGTACTCCACAATTCCTTTTAAATGGATTTTCAAGCGTAGGGATTTTGTGTCACGGCTTTTATGTTAAGTAATTATATTGTAGAATCATTCTTTGACGACTTAAACTTTTGTCTCGACGAAAAAAAAAAAAGACGACTTAAACTTTTGGGATAAAGATGTTCTAATTTTAATATTACAATATGGGTCGAGAGTTCAAATGTCGATATTCCTCCGCTAAAATAATTTTGGCATTTATTATGTTAACATATTGTTGCTCTTTGGTGATCCGTTTGATGTGGATGCTTCACATATAATTCGACTTACTTACGAGACAGGGTCTTAAGGAAGGATTGGAGATCTATAAATTATCGGCATATCGGGCAACCAAAATAATAATGGATACATAATTATACGACTTTATCATACTAGTGCCAAACTTTTTAAATCATGCCAAAAAAAAAAAAAACCCTAAATTCCCATATCTCTCTCCACGCTGCCATCTATAGATTTTAGATTTTGTGGGACCGTTCTAAAAGCTTTAAGCTTTAATTAGGAAGGCAAACGTGGCCTGCTTTGATACCATGTGAGATTTTGTGGCACCACTACCAATTGTTCTAAATGCTTAAGCTGTTAGATGAAGACATAATTTAATATTTAATTATTCTATCAGCCCTGACTAAGAGAAATTTGTAAGTAAGAGAATAAATCTCGTTCATTTTATTTGTGTCGGCATTTGTGTATCATCCTCTCAAAGAAATAAATGTGCATCCTAAATTTACCGCCCTTAATTTAGAATATCCCAATACGTCATAAAGAAAGTATGCTTAGGATATGTTTTGGATCTATTTCTTACAAACGATAATTAAATTACTAAAGCTAACCTATCATATGTATGCAGTCGTATGATTTATAAACACAAGGATAACATTTCCCGGGACCGAGGGAGTTGGATTTATTCAACCCCGACAATACTTCCCTTTGACATGACATTCCTAATTATTTGGTTAAAAACATCTCGCATTGTCTTCTTCCCTTTATTTGTTTCTCGTCACGGGCCAGCATTAGATCTAGATACTGAATTCACGTCCCCTACAGTATTAGAATTACATACATTAAAAAGTTTTTATTTTTATTTTTATTATTGGTCAGATATACATTAAATAGTTAAAGAAGAAGACGAACTTTCTCTATATATCCTTCACTCCTAACTCAAGAGACATCTGTAGCTACTCACGATCAGAAAAACACAAGCTTTTGCCTCAAAAATGCACGTCAAGAACCTAAAGAAGCCCATTATTCCCCGGCTGAAGATGTCTGCTTCGCCGAGACACAGAGCTTTCCATCCTCTTCGTCTTCACAGTTTCTCCCTGAAACTCCCGCCTTCTCTTTCCAGCTCCATGAAGATGAAAACCCTCCTCCGCACTCTCCTCCGTCACCTCGCGAGGCTCGTCATACCGAAGCCTGCGCTTCTCGAGATCTTCCCGAGGAAAGAGCTTTATCTGCACATGGTGATGAGGATGCAAGCTTCGCTCTCCAAAGCTTTGATCGACATCAACGCCCTCATACGCACTCTCATCTTCCCATACTTGACGAGAGTCGTTCGCAGTCTCGTTCCGACAGCCAAGTCCTTGGCGGTCAGTATTGTGAGGGCTAGGAGACACCTTGTGGTTCCCTCCCTCAAGTTTCCGTGGCTCAAGCGCAACAACAAGAAAAGCCTCTACGGCTACGGCGGTTCGTACAGGTTCTACTTCAACTGGTCTTCGAGGTCGCACGTCTTGCCCGTGCCGGCTCCTGTTCTCGCCGGGTGTTACTCGAGCCGGCGTTTGTACTACGATCTGGCGAGGAACAGTTCGAGGGCCTTGTACGGAGGTCTCCATCAACGCGAGGAGGAAATTACCGGAGAGACGCAGTTGTCGAGGTACCTTGCGTGGCTAGAAGAGAAGGTTTTCGAGGATTCTGGCGATGATAACGATAATAGCATCAATAATATTGATAAAGTAGCTGAGATGTTCATCGAGATGGGCCACGAGAAGTTCATATTGGAGAAGCAAGAGTCTGATAGGAGTTTCAAAGAAATGATGGTTAGGAGCCTCTAAATTGTCTTTGTAAATTGAGAGAGCTTATACAAATGTCATGATGCAAACCTTACAACACAGGTTTGATCCTCCGTGTAGACCGAATGTAAAGATGGGGCGTTAGGTACTTAGGTTCCCATCCTTTTGTTGTTCTCTTCTGTTCTTCGGTGTCATGTCAAACGGTATCTCCGAGTCGAAACTCTTACGTGCACATTCAAACCCAGTTCACCTCTCCGATCTTTGATCTGAGACATGTTTTGAGGTGCTCTCGCAGTCCGTCAAGCTCATAGAACTCCACTGTCCAGCAGAGAACCGGGCATAGAAAGAAGATAGACGGGAGCTAAGGTAACGGTAGAGCGACGGAGACCTCCGACCAGACAACTGAAGCGTGGGATTTTGGCAACCTGAATGTAAAAACTTACCAAAAATGGCACTTATGCCGTAAAAATGAACCCAGAAAGCTGTGATAAGTCCCCCCTTTCAAACTTTCAAGATAAGAATAATGAACGCCATGAATTATAGAGTGAATCAACTGTCGCTATAGGGTAAAAGATTTTCCACTTAAGTTGTTAAAATGGACCGTGTCATCGATCATCCTTCAAGTCAACATCTCGTGTACTACTGATCTGGTGCGTAGGAACGTGACCTCGATACATATGAATGGGAGAATGGTAGCAACTGTTCCAGACGACACAAGACATCACATCCCTAGATTCCATATTGCTGGTATGGACTCTTTTCGAGTATCCAAATGATGTCGGCTCCTAGAGCTGCACAGTTAACAAATTAATGTAGGATCTTATTATGTGGGCCAACACTGCCAAAGTGCAAGTGACTCTAAATTTTAGAGTGATCTCTGGCCTCCACTTGTAGTCCAATTTTTGTCGAAGCTTGAAACTTCTCTATCCACGTCGGATAGAATAGAGTGGAGGTTCTTCCCTAATTTTATTTTCCTAGTCTAAGAAGAACTCGGAGCTTGTGCTCAGTCCCAGCCTGAGAAATGGCATATACTACATGTGCGGGTGAAATATACCTTGCACGAAATCCATGCTCCCCAAATTGTTCGGTCTGTTCTATCTTCTTCCTTATGCAGCAGGGGTGATCGATTCCTAGTCCAGTTCGGTCCCACCCTGGAATTGAGATTCGGACCGGGAGGATTGGTTTTCAATTTCAATGACTAGGAACCTGATTAGATGGTTCTGGGACCGGACCGCTCCGATCAGGTTCCCGGGCGGTCCAATCATTGGACCGGTTGCATTTTTTTGTGAGTTGTCGTTAAATTTTTCTCTTTAACAACATATTCACTGGACCGCCTCTTGTTAATTGCATTGCGTTGTCGCTAAACCTAAAAGTCATACCAGCATCCTAACCATCTTAGGTTTAGGTTTAGGTTTAAATTGAGGAATTTTTTTTTAAAAAAAATATTATTCGGTGTTCTCTCTAGAACCGGGAACCCGATCGACTGTAACCGGTTTCAATTTTATAGAATTGGGAACCGGACCAAACCGGCCGATCCGGGCGATTTCCGGTTCGGTTGGTCCGTTATGCTTCGTAGTCTTCGACTTTTGTCCCCAATTTATTGTCTAAATCAAACGGATTGCAAAGCAACCAAAGACAGAAAGACGAAGTGGTAGCCTTCCAAAGAACTGTGCTGACGTAGAACCGAAGACAAGAGAACCCAATCGAAGGCAGGATGGGATAATAAGCAAAAGTTAAGACCAAAATTAATTTGATTGATTCACGTATCCTTGATGAATAACTACTGCAGATGTCACTTCTGTTCGATGGTTGATGTACTACTGACGTAACATATGCAAAAACCTAATCAGATTGATTGAGCCGCCTTGCCCGTGCATCATATGATTGTCCTCGAGCAAATTGCTCGCGAGGCCTCATCGCGTCGGATCCATGGGCCTGGAAAATGGAGACTTGCAAATTGGCCACGTTTTCATTTGTTCAAGCCCAACGCTGATATGAAACTTTTTCCTGATGGGATTGTTCTTGGTTAAGGCCACTTTTCTGAAATAATTATTCAAAAAGTTTTAAACCTATTGTACGGCAGCCTAAATAGCACTGACATTGACACGCGACACGATATGACACGACACGCCGACACATCATTTCTCAAAAATAAAAAATTTCGACACGTTAGGACACGTATTTTAAATGTATATTTTTTTATATACAAAAATCATCAAATTTATGATTAGATTAAAATCCACAAATAAATAAATAATATTTAAAACCTAGAATGCATTGACACTAAAAACATTTGTCCTTCATTTGTTAGTATTATTCATTGTTTCGAATTGACAAATTCAACTACCTTCCATTCTAATAATCCACCATTTGTTGGTGGAGTTTTTTTTTTTTTTTTTCCAGGATATTAGGTTTCTATAAGTTTACATTTTTACTCCTAAAAAATTGAAATGGTGGGTCTTCGTCGGTTGATAAATAATCAAACTAAAATTCAATGGTGCGTTGATATACTTTTTATATACATGCGATCAATTTTCACTTATCTTATTTAATTTTTGGGATTTGACTGTATAGCAATACTTACATTGGCATGCAAGACCTCAAGCTACGGGGCTCGACCGCTGATCGACCATTTGTGGAGATAGATGATAGAATCTTTCATTAGTATTTTCGATATGGACATCGTTAACGGATATCCCACTGGCACTTGTTAAGTAACTGAATGTGATAATTTTATATCTTTCCAATGCCATAACTTACTCGTGTCGTGTTTGATCGAAAACATTCCTCGTTCCTAATGCTTAACAAGGGCCTTAAAAACTTTGGTCGGTAGGACAGTAGCGTTCCGCCTCTTAGGTCAGTTGAGAACAGGTGGTGAGTTTTTACTTGTGTAAATTAGAATTAATCCATGTTTAAAAGAAAAAAGCATCGGAGAAAAGGGGCTGGGGGGTCACCCGGTCCCCGTGCGGCCCCCACAGATTACGTCATCCCTCTCATTTTGGAGCGAAAGGGCATAAACGTCATTACGGGCCTCGCGAGGCCAGGCTGAGCAATTCTCACTAAAGACGAGAACCACGCAATCCCAAGCCACACCCGACCAAGCCCATCATTAAAAAGCCTATCAACAGGTGTCGCTCACCCCTTGCCCTATGATAGGAGAAAACTCTGTACAAGCAATTTGGAATAGAGATGTCCAATTATTAATTACTGAAAATGAAATTAAACCCTGTTGGTCGACTTGATAAATAAAATTATAGAGGCAATCCGTAGGTTTTAAGCGTGGAAATCCTATCATTAACTTTTCCCACCTTTCTTGTTGTCCGATTTGTTAAAATCGACGATTCTCTTTCTTTCATGGGTTGTGGGGTTACGTCAGTTTTGTCTACGTAATCGAGATAATTAATTTGGGAAATTACATATGACTTGGACGGTATACCAAAACAAAACATTAGAGACTCTTCGCATGACTTCAACATCTTGACGTCAACGGTAACATATGCCTACGTACTCCATCCACAATTCCTTTTAAATGGATTTTCAAGCGTAGGGATTTTGTGTCACGGCTTTTATGTTATGTAATTATATTGTAGAATCATTTTTTGACGACTTAAACTTTTGTCTCGACGAAAAAAGAAAAAACTTTTGGGATAAAGATGTTCTAATTTTAATATTACAATATGGGTCGAGAGGTCAAATGTCGATATTCCTCCTTTTGATCTTTTTTTTTTTTGCTAAAATAATTTTGGCATTTATTATGTTACCATATTGTTGCTCTTTGGTGATCCGTTTGATGTGGATGCTTCACATATAATTCGACTTACATACGAGATAGGGTCTTAAGGAAGGATTGGAGATTTATAAATTATCGGCATATCGGGGAACCAAAATAATAATGGATATATAATTATACGACTTTATCATACTAATGCCAAACTTTTAAAATCATGCCAAAAAAAAAAAACGCTAAATTCCCATATCTCTCTCCACGCTGCCATCTACACATTTTAGATTTTGTGGGATCATTCTAAAAGCTTTAAGCTTTAATTAAGAAGGCAAACGAGGCCTGCTTTGATACCATGTGAGATTTTGTGACATCACTTTCAATTGTCCTAAATGCTTAAGTTATTAAATGAATGTGCGATTTAATATTTAATTATTTTATCAACCCTAATTAAGAGAAATTTGTAAGTAAGAGAATAAATCTCGTTCGTTTTATTTGTGTGGGCATTGGTGTATCATCCTCTCAAAGAAATAAATGTGCATCCTAAATTTACCGCCCTTAATTTAGAATATCCCAATACGTCATAAAGAAAGTATGCTTAGGATATGTTTTGGATCTATTTCTTACAAATGATAATTAAATTACTAAAGCTAACCTATCATATGTATGCAGTCGTATGATTTATAAACACAAGGATAACATTTCCCGGGACCGAGGGAGTTGGATTTATTCAACCCCGACAATACTTCCCTTTGACATGACATTCCTAATTATTTGGTTAAAAACATCTCGCATTGTCTTCTTCCCTTTATTTGTTTCTCGTCACGGGCCAGCATTAGATCTACATACTGAATTCACGTCCCCTACAGTATTAGAATTACATACATTAAAAAGTTTTTATTTTTATTTTTATTATTGGTCAGATATACATTAAATAGTTAAAGAAGAAGAAGAACTTTCTCTATATATCCTTCACTCCTAACTCGAGACATCTGTAGCTACTCACGACCAGAAAAACACAAGCTTTTGCCTCAAAAATGCACGTCAAGAACCTAAAGAAGCCCATTATTCCCAGGCTGAAGATGTCTGCTTCGCCGAGACACAGAGCTTTCCATCCTCTTCGTCTTCACAGTTTCTCCCTGAAACTCCCGCCTTCTCTTTCCAGCTCCATGAAGATGAAAACCCTCCTCCACACTCTCCTCCGTCACCTCGCGAGGCTCGTCATACCGAAGCCTGCGCTTCTCGAGATCTTCCCGAGGAAAGAGCTTTATCTGCACATAGTGATGAGGATGCAAGCGTCGCTCTCCAAAGCTTTGATCGACATCAACGCCCTCATACGCACTCTCATCTTCCCATACTTGACGAGAGTCGTTCGCAGTCTCGTGCCGACAGCCAAGTCCTTGGCGGTCAGTATTGTGAGGGCTAGGAGACACCTTGTGGTTCCCTCCCTCAAGTTTCCGTGGCTCAAGCGCAACAACAAGAAAAGCCTCTACGGCTACGGCGGTTCGTACAGGTTCTACTTCAACTGGTCTTCGAGGTCGCACGTCTTGCCCGTGCCGGCTCCTGTTCTCGCCGGGTGTTACTCGAGCCGGCGTTTGTACTACGATCTGGCGAGGAACAGTTCGAGGGCCTTGTACGGAGGTCTCCATCAACGCGAGGAGGAAGTTGCCGGAGAGACGCAGTTGTCGAGGTACCTTGCGTGGCTAGAAGAAAAGGTTTTCGAGGATTCTGGCGATGATAACGATAATAGCATCAATAATATTGATAAAGTAGCTGAGATGTTCATCGAGATGGGCCACGAGAAGTTCATATTGGAGAAGCAAGAGTCTGATAGGAGTTTCAAAGAAATGATGGTTAGGAGCCTCTAAATTGTCTTTGTAAATTGAGAGAGCTTATACAAATGTCATGATGCAAACCTTACAACACAGGTTTGATCCTCCGTGTAGACCGAATGTAAAGATGGGGCGTTAGGTACTTAGGTTCCCATCCTTTTGTTGTTCTCTTCTGTTCTTCGGTGTCATGTCAAACGGTATCTCCGAGTCGAAACTCTTACGTGCACATTCAAACCCAGTTCACCTCTCCGATCTTTGATCTGAGACATGTTTTGAGGTGCTCTCGCAGTCCGTCAAGCTCATAGAACTCCACTGTCCAGCAGAGAACCGGGCATAGAAAGAAGATAGACGGGAGCTAAGGTAACGGTAGAGCGACGGAGACCTCCGCCTAGGCATGGCCACGGTTCGGGAACCACCTGTTCCGGTTCATGAACCCGCTGTTCCGGTTCGTGGCCATGGGGGAATTGGAACCAGAACCGGTGGGGGCGATTCCCATTCCGGTTTGAACCGGCGGTTCCGAGCCGGTTTCGGGCCCGGTTCTGGGTCAAAATAAAAAATGCAACCGCCGGTTTCGGTTTCGATTTTTGAATTTAAAAATTAAATTGTAATGAATTTGTAATAAAATTGTAATCAAATTATCAAATAATGAATTATGAAATAAAAGAAAATAATGAATTATGAAATTATGAATTATCAAATATAATTTTTTTTTGGCCCAGATTTTCCAATTCAATCGTGGGAGGAACCGTAACTAGGCCCGTATGGCACGGGCCGGTTCCGGTTTGGAATCGTCGGCCCGATCAACGGGCCGGTTCCGGGCTCAGACCGGCCCGTGGCCATGCCTACCTCCAACCAGACAACTGTGGCATTTTGGCAACCTGAATATAAAACTTGCCAAAAATGGCACTTACGCCGTAAAAATTTTACCCAGATGTTAACATGGTGATCCAATTTCTAGAATAGAAATATGTAGAAAAATCTAGAGAAATGCTTAAGCTCCTAGAAATGTGTGGATAAGATAGAAAAGTCAAAAAGATACTTCAAAAAAATCTAGGTGATGATGAAGTGTGTGGAAAAGTTTAGCATGCATTAAGAATAGAAGTCTCTAGGATTACGTGGAAAAGCAGAGATTTTCCTTGATGAAGTCGGCGATGGACGCATATAAATAGGGTGCAGTGGACGTCCGTTCTTGTAACTAGAAAGACCAACAATCAAAGCTCTCCTTCTCCCTTTGTAATACTCACAAAACTAATAAAGTTTTTCATTTCCCTTGTACTCACTTGCCGACAATATTTCCCATATACTCATCATTGTTTCTTTCCTCAAATCTTTTTCCATAAACTAGCATATAAACCAAAAACTAACGTTGGTATCATAGCCTCATCCGATTGGTTTTGGACATTTGTCCTAACCACCCTCTCCTAAAATCACCCCATGGCCAACGTTGTCTCATCCTCATTTCCCATTCCTATTTTTGATGGGAATAACTACGACTACTGGAGCATCAAAATGACTACGTATTTGATGGCCCAAGATTTATGGGACATCATGAAAAAAGGTTATGAGGCTCCGCGAGAAGGTGCATCTGTTCCGAAGGATCAACTACAAAAGGATGCAAGGGCATTATGCATTATTAGCAAGCGCTCTCGAAAACGATTTTTTGGAGAATAATTGGAGCAAATACGGCGAAGAAAGCTTGGGAGATACCACGAGAAGAATTTCAAGGATCAGACAAGGTACGCACTATTCGGCTTCAAACTCTAAGAAGAGATTTTGAGAATTCTAAAATGAAAATAAATGAGACCGTTTAAGAATATTGTGGAAAATTAAAAGAACTAGTTAATCAAATGAGAGCCTATGGAGATGGAATCACTAATCAGAGGGTTGTGGAAAAAATTCTCGTGTCATTTACTAGAAAATACAATCCTATTGTCACGAGGATAGAAGCAACTAAGGACTTATCAACCCTTTCAGTAAGTGAATTGATTGGCTCTCTAGAGGCACATGAGAAAAGACTGATGGCACAATATGAAGATTCAGTTGAAAGTGCCTTCTAGTCCAAAATAAACATGCAGTCTCATCAATCTAAGAATAATGGAAAGAGCTCATGGAAAAATAAAAGAGAATGGAAGATCCATCAACTAGATGTGAAGTCAGCATTCTTAAATGGATATCTTCAAAAAGATATATATGTGGAACAACCACAAGGTTTTATCGTCAAAGGCCAAGAAGAAAAATTTCTAAAGCTCAAAAAGCCCTCTACGAATTAAAGCAGGCACCACGAGCTTGGTATAGCAGAATTGACGAACACTTCACCAAGCAAGGATTCAGGAGGAGCATGAGCGAGCCAACGCACTACATCGAGACCCAAGGTAAGTCCGACACTCTCATCGTCTCTCTATATGTGGATGATCTTATATATACAGGGAACAACGAGAAGATGATTCGAGAATTTAAGGAAGAAATGATGAAAACATTCGAGATGACAGACTTGGGCTTGATGCATTACTTCCTCGACATCGAAATCGACCAAAATAAAGGAATTTTATTTCACAAAAGAAATATGCCGAGAACCTCCGGATGAAATTCACGATGGATTACTGCAAAGCAGTTACAACATCGCTCGTGACAAATGAAAACATACTAAACGAAGATGGAGCAAAAAAGTTGATACCTCCCTCTACAGAAGTCTAATTGGCAGTCTAATATATCTCACTGCTACACGACCGGACATTATGTCCTCGACAAGTCTACTGTCACGGTTCATGCAGAGTCCGAGTCAAATTCACTTTGGAGCTGCCAAGAGAATTCTAAGATACTTACGAGGAACTATGGATTATGGCATTTGGTATCAGCCAAGTGCAACGGTTAAGTTCAGCGGCTACATCGACAGTGATTGGGTAGGTTTAGTTGATGACAAAAGGAGCACTACCGGCTATGCATTCACTCTGGGTTTTGGAATATTCTCTTGGGCATCCAAAAAACAAGACTCGATGGCACAATCTACTGTGGAAGCTGAATACGTCGCCGCTGCTACAACCACCAGTCAAGCAATATGGCTTCGAAGAATTCTAGAAGACATTGGAGAAGAACAGACGAAATCGACTTCAATATTTTGCGACAACAAGTCCGCGATAGCTGTATCCAAGAATCCCGTCTTTCATGGAAGAACTAAACATATCGACGTCAAATATCACTTCATTCGAGAAGTGCAAAGCAATGGAGAGATCGAGCTCAAATATTGCAAGACCGAGGATCAAATCGCGGACATATTCACTAAAGCACCGCTGCCAGCAAAGTTTGAGGCGCTACGGAGAATGCTTGGAGTTTCATGAAATTGGATCAAGGAGGAGTGTTAAAATGGTGATCCAATTTCTAGAATAGAAATATGTAAGAATAGTCTAGAGAAATGCTTAAGCTTCTAGAAATGTGTGGATAAGCTAGAAAAGTAAAAAAGATACTACAAAAAAATCTAGGTGACGATGAAGTGTGTGGAAAAGTCTAGCATGCATTAAGAATAGAAGTCTCTAGGATTATGTGAAAAAGCAAAGATTTTCCTTGATGAAGTCGGTGATGGATGCCTATAAATAGGGTGTAGTGGATATCTATCATTGTGACTAGAAAGACCAACAATCAAAGCTCTCTTTCTCCCTTTATAATACTCACAAAACTAATAAAAGTTTTTCATTTCCCTTGTACTCCCTTGTCGACAATATTTCCCATGTACCCATCATCGTTTCTTTCCTCAATCTTTTTCCATAAACTAGCATATAGACCAAAAACTAACACCAGAAAATCTGCAATAAAAAGTAAAGTTCCCCCTTTTCAAACTTTCCAGATAAGAATACTGAGCGCCATGAATTATAGAGTAAATTAACTGTCGCTATTGGATAAAAGATTTTCCCCGTAAGTTGTTAAAATTTTGCGGAGTGTACAGTTCATTTCCAATGGATCGCGTGATCAATCATCGTTCAAGTCAACATCTCGTGTACTATTGATCTGGTGCGTAGGAACGGAAGATAGTAACCTCGATACGCATGAACGGGAGAATGGCAGCAACTGTTGCAGACGACACAAGATCTGACATCTCTAGATTCCATGTTGCTGGTATGGACTCTTTTCGAGTATCCAAATGCTGTCGGCTCCTGTAGGATCTTATTATGTGGGCCAACACCGCCTAAGTGCAAGTGACTCTAAATTTTAGAGTGATCTCTGGCCTCCACTTGTAGTCCAATTTTCGTAGAAGTGTGAAACTTTTCTATCCACGTCGGATAGAATGGAGTCGAGGGTGTTCCCTAATTTTCTTTCCTAGTCTAAGAAGAACTCGGAGCTTGTGCTCAGTCCAGTCCCAGCTGGCATATACTACCTGTGCGGTTGAAATATACCTTGCACGAAATCTATGCTCCCCAAATTGTTCAATCTGTTCTATCTTCTTCCTTATGTAGTAGGGGTGATCGATTCTCAATCCGATCCCACCTTGAAACCAGGAATCGGATCGAGAGGACCAATTTTAGTTTCAAGGATTAGGAACCTGACCGGATGGTTCTGGGACTGGACCTGTCCGATCAGGTTCTCAGGCGGTCCAATCATTGGATTGGTCGCATTTCTTTTTTGTGATTTGTCGTTAAATTTTTCCCGTTAACGACATATTCACTGGAACACTTCTTGTTAATTGCATCGCATTGTTGCTAAACCCGGAAGTCGTACTAAGCTCGTAAGCATCTAAGGTTTAGGTTTAAATTTAAGAATTCTTTTTTATTCGGTCCGATCTGGTTCCCCCTGGAACCAGGAACCCGATCGACCGTAACCGATTTCAATTTTATGAAATCGGGTATCGGACCAAACCGGCTGATCCGGGCGATTCCTAGTTCGGTCGGTCCGTTATACTATGTAGTCTTCGACTTTTGTCCCCAATTTCTTGTCTAAATCAATAAGATTGCAAAGCAACCAAAGACAGAAAGACGAAGTAGTAGCCTTCCGAAGAACTGTGCTGACGTCCACCGAAGACGAGAGTCCCATCGAAGGCAAGATGGGCTAGTAAGCAAAGTTAAGACCAAAATTAATTTGATTTATTCACGTATCATTGATCAATAACTTCTGCACATGTCACTTCTATTCGATGGTTGATGTACTACTGACGTAACATATGCAAAAACCTAATCTGATTGAACCGGCTTGCTCGTGAATCATGATTGTCCTCGTGCAAATTGCTCGCGAGGCCTCATCGTGTCGGATCCCTGGGCCTGGAAGATGGAGACTTGCAAATTGGCCACGTTTTCATTTGTTTAAGCCCAACGCTGATTTGAAACTTTTCCTGATGGAACTGTTGTTGATTAAGGCCACTTTTCGGATATATCATCCAAAAAAAAAAAATTCTAAACCTATTGCACGGCAATTGTCGATGCAGTCTTAAACATATTTATTGTGTTAATTTAGTCCTAAAACTTTCGACGATTTATCAATTTAGTTCTAAACCTTTTGAATATTTTTCAACATACTATTAAATCCATTATTTGGGTGATTGGTAGAAAGGACTACATTGATAATTGATAAATTATTATAAATTTTAGGACTAAATTGACAAATCTTCGAAAGGTTTAGGACTAAATCGGCATAGCTAAAAGGTTTAAGATTGAATTGGCCGTCATTTTGCATAATTTCCCCCCACTTTCCGTCCACGAGTTATTGCATGTTTTATAATGTATGTGAACTAATAATGAGCTTGATCTACATGATCTATGGACCATGCAATAATTTTCTTCTCCCCGTCAAGCAAAACAAACGCCTTCGTCCTAAAGCTGACCGAAGGATTCCAAATCTACAAAAATCTTGGAAAGTAGATAGTTTCTCTAATCAAGCATGGAAATTTGCATCAGATGTGATGTATATACACGAGGAAGAAGAAAGGAACATTACAGGAGAGCCCAAAATTGATCTGAAAGAAAGAAAAGGAGCAAAGAATCCCTCTGAGGAAGGAGGTCGGAGCTAACGGTTTACTTGTTCTGGGTAGGGTTCGGCCCGCTCTTCGGCGCCCGCCTGAGGCTCGGCTCCACAGCTTTCTTGGGCTGAATGCTCTCGAGGGCCACCGCCGACCGGCCGGAGCCCGTCGAGACGGAGGCCCTCGTGGCCACGAGCTTCCTCGAGCTCACCATGTTCGAGCTCTTCTCCGAGGCGCCGGAACCGCTTCCCTCTCCATGGCGAGCGGACGATGCGAAGCACGAGATGAGAATGCAGACGAAGAGCAAGGCGACGAGAGGAAGAAGGAGATGAGCTCTGCGGCTGAACTTCATCGTTAGCAAGGTGTTCGAGTGAGTGAGCGAACGAAGGAGAATTCAAAGATGGCTGAAAAGTGGGACGGTGATGGGGTTTGCATTTTATATATCAAGAACGTGGAGGCAATAGGGCAGTGCTTAGTAGTGGCTTCACGTGATTAAACCCATAAGCCAGGGCTTAATTAATCCAAAAACCAGTGTGCTTCTAATCTCTGATTAGCGTCCGGGCTTCCAGTTTTCTCTCCATTTGAAATTGGTTTTTTCATTTCGTACCACGACTTTCTTGATCGATTGGACGTGATCACGCCGCTGAGCACGTGACGGGCCGAATTGACTATTGCCCAATTGGCACTGCTTTTTCTGATCCTGAATTGAATGCCATGGTCAAGGTTGGACCGAACTTACCAGCATCATGTGACCTAGCAGCACATGACACTCTATATTTATTTATAATTCGAATGTAGAAAGTCGAAGCACCTTTTGTGTCATCTTCTTTTTGTTTTGATCAGTCGAAGCACCTTTTATATTATTGTTCGCCGCTGTTGGGGTCTGCATCTACCTGATCCCTCTTGCCACTGTAGGATTAACCCCTCAAGGGAAGTCACCACTGAGGTGGTTAATTGTAGATAAAAGGGAGTTTTGTTTTTCCACGGATCACGAGTATGATTCATGTCGTATGCGAATCTCCCAACAGTTAGTGCTGCGTTGCCTAGTGGAGGCGTATTTCATGCAAAGAGACTCATGGCGACGACGGACGTGCCAAACTGAAATCTACGAGCCATGGGGCGCGCGGACCGGTTGCGGGTCAATCTGAACATTCCACAGTGGGTGCAAAACCCTTATGCTACACTCAAAAGAGGTCTTTAGCGTGAATTTGCCCTCTTCACCCGTTTTACTCGCAGAAAAATATAACGTGAGATTAGTTCAACTTATCGTACATTCTTCTGTCTTCCGTGAAAGCAAGCTTTAATCTCACAAGGGAGACGAACTTAATGATAAAGTCACGGACAAGCTTTGAATGCCTATGGAGCACATCAAACAAATGCATTCGGAACTTCTGTGATAGCTTATGAAAGCAAGCTTTAATCTTACTAAAGTCGATTGTCCCTTTTCTTCTTTCAAATATAGCGCAAGCCTTGTCTTAATAGCCTTCTCTACCTGTCTAATCTCATTAGGTCATAAACGAGTTTTGGGGGCTCGATTCTTATTATGAAACCACCTATAGGATTTGGGACCGTTTTATAGAACTTTTACGAAAAATCGTTTCAAATCTAACTTCGCATCTTTATGATTATAGTTCTCCAGCTAATGTTAGCTGGCTTTGTCAGCTATAATTTGAACCTCATTCTTCGCGTGACGTACTTTCTAAAACTGACCACTTCCTCCGATGCCCTTTTCCCTGGACTGATAGCTGGACGACAGTTAAAAAAAAAAAAAAGATTTGGATTTTGGGGCAAATTGTTGATTTTTCATTGCCAAGAGATACTGACAATGTCAAGATCCCCCATCCACAGATCAGGCAATATTTTAATAATTACAACCTTTATTAACTAGTTTACTGATTAAATCGTGCTAATTATCTCTAAACTAATCTTAATCCTTGAAATTCGGGAATCAATTAAAGACGAAAGAAGAATTCGGGATTGGCCGTCCTCCGTTGAGGGGTGGCGGCCGGCGGCGCCGTCCAGCTCACGTCGTCCTCACAGTGGCGTGGGCCCGCGGTTGCCTCACGCCGGCGGACCGGCCGACGCGCCCCGATTCAGCCTCACATTGGCCAGGCATGAGTCGGTCGGGCGTCGTCATGCCGTCGCTGGCTAGGCAATTCTCGCCCCTTAATCCGTTACTTTTATTTATCCTTCATTGCACAGTTCTACTTGTTAACTATTTCTTATTTTTCTACATTTTACTTTACAATTCTAAGAAGGTATCTTAACTCGAAACGACAACTCATCTTATTTTTCTACAATATGAATGCATTTAAGAATATATTGACTTTACTAATCTTACTAATATGAATTTATTTATGACTAGTGTGAATAGTTTCCTACTTCTTCCTCAAGTTTCTTCATGAACTTGCTCGTTAAGTTTTTCTACAAATGTGAATGCATTTATTAATAACCTTCCTTGTTAAGTTTTCTACAAATGTGAATGCATTTATTATATCTTGACTTTGTTAATGTGAATTCTTTTATAATTCATTTACTTCTAATGTAAACTCATTTATATTTTCTTTGACATTACTAATGAAAATGATATTGATCTTATCTTATTAATTAATGCTTGAAAATGACATTTTCTTATCCTTTAGAAAGACTTAATTGACTTAGCATTAATTTCATTCTTATCCTTTAGAAAGTTGACTTGCCATTGACTCAATTGACTTAGTATTGACTTCCCTATTTTATTAGACTTATAATATCGATTCAAGAACTATTTCTTCATATTATATTTCCTAATACAAATTTCCGAAAAAACTTCCTAAATAAGTTAAGCAATAGTTCCCTTGCGAAATTTCGAAATAACTTTCTCGAAAAGTTACGAAATAGCCTCTTTTAAAAGTTCCTTAAAGAACATGTCAAGAAGATTTATTTTTACTCTCTAATTATTTCTAGTGTGGGAAAATTCGGGATGTCATAGTTTGGTTGTCTCCGGGACTACTTCCTCTACCATGGGTTCCATAGTGTCTTTGCCACGAAATATCTTCCAAAATAGGCTTTTACTACTCACCTCAGCCTTCAGCCAGGAGCCAAACAATCTCCCCTTATCAGTTTTGAAATCCTCCTCCTTATAGGGCACCAATTCACAATTTAAATCAAACTCTAGGTCTGGAGAGAATACTTGCAAAAGCTTACCAGCTGATCACAAAATTGCTTTCAGATAAGTCGATTGCTGAAGCAATAAAAGAGCCGTGCTCAACTATATGGAGCAAGCACCAGAGGCGAAGCGAGCAAGCAAATTCGAAATAGCTGATTCTTCCAAGATGCTCACGCTTCGAACTTTTGAGCTCACCGGATAAAACTCTTCACGTGGAAGAAATCAACGGGTTCGTCCACGAAATCAATATAAAAAATCTTCAAGAAGAAGTTGAGGATTCGAGAGATAGGAAAACAAAAGGGAAATGAAGAGGATGAATCTCTCTCCCTCTAAAAGTTGTTGCAGAGGGGCTTGGTGGCGTGGGGGAGGGGGAAACCCTAGGGGGGCGAAAAGGTGGGCTCTGGATTCCACCATAAAAGTACTTGTTCATCAAGTGATTACGTTGTTATTTTCGTTCAATTCTTGATGGATGCACAAGTTTTTAGTTTATCTTATAGAGGCTTCAGATCCGATTAAGAACTGATTCAATCAGTCCGATTCACCAGTAAAATTGGAGGATTCAACCTCAAACTTGTAAACCGAACATGTCCTGGGCCAATTCTAGGTTGGCAGAACTCGAAACCAAATGAGTTTTTCCTAAAACTGGTCTTGAACCGGACAGTCCAGAATGAGTCGGTCTGATTCTCAGGTTTAGTTAGACCAGGTGCTCACCGCTATTTATAACCAGGTTGAAAGCAAAGAACAGGACTCTCTCAAGGAGACATGATATTGAAAGCATTCAACTGAACACTAGCACTCATCTTTATTTTTGCCACATTAGATACAGAGAATTGAAAACTCTCAAAATCATTTTATGACATGGACATAATGTTTTGAATGATACATATCGCAAAGCAATCTTGTGGATTGTGAACCTGACCCTACAGATTACCGAATCCATTCCTTTGCCACCATAGCCAAAATCTTTACCAACAAAATTTCATTTACGTCTGACTAGAGTTTCAAGCCTGAATGGATGGCAACGACTCCCCCGACAAGATTTTCGTACTCAACCTTCTGAAAGCCAGTATCAGCAATCATTGAAGCAAATTTTTCCTGCATTTATGAACTGCTGAGGCGAGTACTTACTTGAAGATATAACAGGAGCATTGTTGAAGAGAACTCAAGCTATTTGGTCTTAACAGAGCCATGCATCGATCTGTTTATTTTTGAGTTTTGGCCATTCCATGTATTGATTCTTTAACTAAAGATAAGGTCGTCCAATGTATGGACCGGTGCTTTTTTTTTCCGTACCTTGTGTGCCTACTATTTTCTGCAGTTGAAATGTGAAATGTTGCCACTCATATCTTGACTATATATATAAATTAGCAGAACTCGATTCTACGAATGAAATCTACAAGAAAACAATATGAAGAGACGTTACCTGTGTAGGAAACCGACGGATGCTCTCAACTAAGTATTGATATGATTCACGATCGCCCGCAACTAATTCTCCCATAGCAGGAATAACCGAGAACGAGTAGTAATCGTACCTGCATGGGCAAAGTTAGAAACTCAGATTAAAAGGGACGTGCAATGAACATGAAAATGGCTGTGACCTGTCAGCATTGCAGGTTCCAGAATCCTAACCAAAGGTTCTCAATTAGCAGAACTTGCAAATGAACATGAATATGGCTGTAACCTGTCAGCATTCAGGTTCCAGAATCCTAACCAAAGGTTCTCAATTAGCAGAAAAAAAATTTCTTCGTTTTTCCAGGATCTTGAAAATATCATAAGTACAGATTACAAAATTTCTCAACTATCAAATGCTTCTTATGACAACTGACACGGTGCTAAAGATGTCTATTTCCTAAAAAAGTATGACAGCGCAATAACATAGTCCTCTGTCTAATAACAAAAGAAATGAATTGCTACCGAGTGCCATTAAGCAATCCAAAATGTGTCAGCAGTCAAGGCACTAAATATACTCACAATTCCTTGAATATGGGAGTATCCACATGGCTCAGTTCAAGGCATAGGAATCTCCCTCCTCTTCTAAGCACCCTGTTAAAATAAACATGAACGAAGTTTCGATGACAATAAGATTTCCCCGAAACAACAGAATCCTGAAAAGAGCAATGACATTTACAACCTCAAAAGGGCACTAATTCCCCAAAAATTTATGTAGGGAATCCATCTTTAATCTGCCAACTATGCACACTTTCGTTTATATTCAATTGCACACAATGGTAGGTGGCTAAAGGACTGTTGCAAGAACCAAAGAAGAGTAATGACAGAATTAATAATTCAAACTTCATCAAGCCAAGTGACATGGTAATCTCTTAAACTTGAATTAGGCTCACTTAAATGAAACTAACTGAGGACCCTGACCTTCATTTTTATTATGCTGACAGCAAAGTACTACATAAATGCCAGGGAACTCGTACCTATAAGCTTCAGCAAGTACTTTCTCAATGTGTGTTACATTTCTAATCCCGAATGCAATCGTGTAGCCATCCATTGAATTATCTTCGAATTTCAAGGATTCTGCATCTCCCTCCACCCATATAAGGGCCTTATTGTCTCCAAGACCTAATAATATAGTACAGTAAAATTTTAGCCTCAAAAGGTGTTTCACCCTTTGATGAGATAAAAAACAAATTAATGACCTTCCCTTGCTCCCCTTACCTCTCTCTATGGCCCTCTTTTTACCAACATTTAACATGTTTGGATTGATGTCGCAAATGTATATTTGAGTTTCTTCATGTAAGTAATCCTCCGTGGCATCCTGCATCGCTCGATGTCTTGTACTGTTTATATCTTCCAGAATCCTGAAAGCAACATCACCTGTCAAAATCAACAAAAAATGAAAAGGGAAGAAAATCTACTCAAATTGGGATCACCATATTAACTGAGAACAAAAGTAAACGACGTTTGCCTTGGCATGTGCCAACCCAAGGTTCCTTCCACTTCCAACATATAATCGAGAGAACTAACAGTATTTTGATATTTTCAGTCTATTTAGGATCCAATGACTCCTAAGTCCCTAATTTTTTCATCTGTATTACTACAATAATAGCAGGAACATGAAAACATCCTCCATCACTGGTTTCCCATTTGAGCAAACTCGGTGGGATGAAAACATGAAGAAGTTTAGTAGAATGCATCAGAAAACAAAAAACAAAAAAGTCATATTCTAGGGTTGTATCAAACTAACATTCCCTTGTATGTAATGTGGTGAAGGCTGGGGCAGATATCATCAGCAAAATGACCAATCTTGACACTGCCCCACTCCATAAGACAGAAGTGCAAAATCTTATTTTATCACGTTCGATAATATCATCAGGTTTATAGTCTGCACATAGTAAAATTATAAAGCTGACCTGTCCCACCAGCCACATCAAGATGCTTCATTCCCGGGAAAGGGTGCAGCTTGGAAACTAGTCTGAAATATGTCAGAACACAAGCCATAGTATGAAGGCAAGACATCATATCGCCAATCAAAAACGATCTACCATGTGAGCTACCACACAATCTGACCTATCTTTCCATAGTCGATGAAGACCGCCACTCATCAAATCATTCATGAGATCATAGGTTGAAGCAACACTAGTGAAGACATTCCCAACCATTTGACTTTTGTCCTCTTCATGCACTTCTTTAAATCCTAAGAAAAGCGGGGGCAAAACAAGCAGTATTGCATAAGCCTCTAATCGCAATCAAAGGGAAATTCCGGGAAACGCTTCAATTCATGGGAACGGTATCTTTGCCAGCAGCAATTTCTCATTAAGGATAATTCTCAACAATAGGAAAAATTCAATTGATAACAAGATGAAGAGATACCAAAGCTAGTGGCATGTGAATGCAGCAGAGAGGCGGAAGAGAACATGGGCTGCAGTTTACTCTCCAACCTCCTAGCGATCATTCTCAACGCCATGGCAACTGCAAAAGATTTTGGGTTCTTCATGAAATTAGCAAAATTTCATATGCCGAAACAATAATACAATCACCCAGTGCATGACAAGAGGCAAAACCAATCAGAAAGATCAATGAATTCATGCGCGACCCAGAGCAAAACAAGAGGAAAAATTCCATGGGAAAGATCAATTCATCCATGCGAAGGCAACAATCATGAAGAAACATAACAGATTTAGGAATCAACCACATTGAAGGAAAAAATGAACGATACCCACGCCCCGAAGATCAAATAGAATGTAGTAGGAAATGTCGTCGGTTCACGCAGATGGTGTGTGGACCAAGTAATAAGAGATTAACGCAGATCAAAACTATGTAGCACCGACACGACACGGGACACGACACGCCGACACGTGATTTCTCAAAATATAGAGAATTCTAACACGCTGGGACACGCTGTATATTAAATGTGTATTTTTATATATACATGATAAATTATCATTTTTATTATTACACATATAAATAAATAATAAAAAAGAGCCCTAGAATGAATTTACACTAAAAACAATGAAGTGCTACTGTCCATGCTTGACATCACTCTACAAAAATTACAATTATATCTAAGAGAATTAGCACAAAGAGCAACCAATAGGAAAAACACCCAAACAGTCTAAGAGAAGCATCATTGCAGAGAGGATAACAGCACCAATCCATTGTTGGTATCTTGTGTCTTCCTGTGTTAGTTTAGATAGGGTCGAGTTTGTCAATCCAGTAAACTATAATTATAATAGCACCATTACTTTTGTGATCTCTGCAAAGGATGGAGGCATCTAAACCATGACATGAATGTGATATCAGTGCTTTGCTTCGGCTAAAATTTTCATGCCGAACTCTATTTCATTGATTCCATGAAAAAATTATTCTTCTGAAGCTATGTAGTTCGCAGATTCTTTCATAAACATGTAAACAATAGGGATGTGGTGCTACTCCATGTTAACTTGGGATTGATCGTGCATATTGGAGTTTGAAGTCAAAGCAGAGGCACCCGAAACAGAGGCAAATCAATTTGAACTAAGCTATACTGACAATGGACAAAAAGGACTGGGTAATACCAATCACACTCAAAGCCCCACCCACCAGTATCAAGAAATGACACATCCTAGCTGAATCCACCTCACGGATTGAAAACACAACCGTATCAACGAAGCTAAATGGTGAAAGCAGATTCGGGCGAAAGTTTCAAGATTTGCGAGAGAGAGTCGATTTCGCCAAATCCGAAAAGGAGCTACTTTGACGGCGAGCGAGGATACTAACCTTGACGGAAAGAGAGCGAGAGAGGCGACTCAGGCGAGGCGTTTTACAGTGGTGTCGTCGTTGTGCGAGAGCAGAGAGCCGAGAGTGAGAGAGTGCGCGAGTGACAGAGAGCGAGAGAGAACACGATGAGATTAGGGCAGATTTTGGTTTCAAAATATAAGATTTTCCCAAATTACCTTGGGACACGCGCGAGTTCCAGCGTGTCCCAATGCCTTCGGAGGAGTGTTCGTGCCACATAGGATCAAAATTGAGCTTCTCCGATTCTACAACCACGAGACTATACGTGGAGACATAGTCGCGACGGTACTTGTCTATGAATTCAGGAACCCTCACCTGTTGTCGATTGCAAAATTCGAATAGGACGAAGTGGGAGCTTCCGAGAAGTAGGTGGAACGAAGCGAGTTTTAGCGGTCTCCGGCGGCGCGTGATCCCGAAGCTCGAGCTCTGACTATTGCGTCACTGCATGCGACGGTCGGCCTCAGCGTGGGCGATTTCGGAAGAAGACGATGACGAGTTCGGGCTTCATGAAGTGCGCGAGCCCAATTTCGAATTACTGATGGGCCCAAATCGTTTGTACTACGATGGGCTCTGTCTATAAAGCGGGCCTCAAAGGGAATTGCGAAATTTGGGCCCAACATAAAATGAGAAAAAATAATCATACGACCGATCGATAGAAACAGAGAGTTCAAAATTATGAAGTAAAAAGTTAGTCGAGATGCATATTACGAGAAGTGGGTTACATCACGTCGGCAATGAACCTTGTGTATAGATTAATTTCTCATCCTTGGGGTGATCAGTGATTTCGAGTGGTGACGAAAACATCTTTGTTGAGACCGGCCCTCTTATCTTGGCAAATTATGCGCCTGCAGTCTTTAGTGGGATCGACATGATATAATGAAATTAATCTGTTGTTTTATTTAAGGAGGCATTCAGCTAACATTACAGAGGAAAAGAGAAAATGTTCTTCCTTCTGATCTAACTCCAAGATGAAACCGAAAGAAGTGTTCTTTTCTTATGAAGGAAAAGATTGTGTCTTCAACTTTGTATAACGGTGACAGTAAAATGGTGCAATGCCCGCCACGTGTCTAAGCAGATGAGTCTTTGCCCAAATGGGAAAAGAGTGAAGTAAAGGGCAAGAGGGAAGAAGCTTCACTGGGGTTTCTCCAGCGTTGGGACTAGCCGTAGTCTTTGTCACTTCTTACAAAGGATCATTAATATCCTCGACCCCAAGAAGTAGAAAAAAACTTGTCTCGCCGACGCTTCTTTCCTTTATACTCGCGCACCAGAAGAGTCAAATAAACTTAAACTATTCATCGTGTAAGCCAGGATTAAGAACATCTCCGCCATTTCTGCAGCGATGCTGGAAGATGGCAAAGCAGATCATCAGTGAAGTGGGTGTCTAGAAGTCAATGCATACAGTCTTGGAAAGCAAAAGGGCGGTGGTCCACATCTTTTTTAGTGAATCAAGAATGGCAAGTGCCCAGCTAAACCCACGATCTTTAAATGCAGACTAGGACACCCACGAGTGTTCTTTGAGTTAACATATCTCTGTAGTTAGTCCCTTTGAACTTTGAAGTCTACCAAGACTGAACATATTGGGCGTCGACAAAGCAGGTCAAAATCTAAACTTTCAATGAAAATATTACTCTGCAATCTTATGTTTCAAGTGACATCCTGCATCTAGATCCACAAACTTTCGGGACTATGAGTTCGGCTCCGAACAAAAGAAGCAACATTAGATACCTTTCCACTGTACATGTATGCATAATGGTTCCCGTGTCCGTTGCGTTGGGGTCTGATTAGCCAGAGGAAAAAGAGTTGACAGGCAAGTGAACGACTTGGAATCTGGGATCGAAAACCCAGAAGCATAGGATGAAGACGACCCTTCTGATTAATACGTATTAAGAGATGCCAATTTTTTGTGGAAGAGTGAGTAGTTGGAGAGATCAACCACGTTGGAGATAACTAAGACCAGACTTCCATTTTTTGTCATCATTCTCGGACTATTAGGTAGCTGGTGTTTGAAGAATTTATTTGTTTTCACGACTAATGAACCAAGCCACTGATTTTCTTTTCCCTTCCCTTGACCAAACAAGGGAAAGAGCTAATGAATATGGAGGGCCTCCACAACCTTATTCTTCTCGACTAGTCTGCATCATTGAAGTTAAATACCAAGTCAAGTCCATTGAGAAGGGAGTGAATTATGTGCGTGAAGGCAAGAGAAGAAAACATGTGTATCGTGTCCCTTCGATCTTTTAAATGCCTGGACCTTCTCTATCACGTAATTGTCGGTAGCTAGCATCTCTTTCTCATGCGAAGATGATAGCCGAGACATGGAGAAGACTTTTTTTCTTCTGCCTGTCTCTAGTTGTAGCTGGGAAGCACATTATGCGTCTAGTTTAGCGAATGTTTTGCTCGATGTAATGTAGCGATTTAAATGTGCTTTGAAGAGTGCTTGACAAAAAGCGTTGGTGCCGGACGATGCCGCAAAACCATCATTTTGAAGGACATAACACGGGGTTATGACTTATTAGATGTTTTAGCCACTCTGTCTCTGTGGAAGCTACTAAACTTGTTCAAGGACAAGCATCTATCAAGAGCACTTGCACATAGGTACTGGAGTTTCTCCAGTTCACACCTGCAAATGGGTTGATTGCATGTTGAATGACAGAACTAAGAACATTACTTACTAGAGACATCTTTTTGTCCGTCCCCTGTTTTGCCGCGAGTTCATCACATCCTGTCCCCCGAAAAACCAATACTTGGCCTTCGCCTTCACTCGAAATCGCATCATTGGAGATCAGTTTCGAGCCAAGGCGAGAGAGATAGTCCCGGGAATATGGGGTTTGGTGTGCAGACTCTTATGTACCCAGTGGCTTCCATCTGTAAGAAGTCATGCACAAGAACTGGCTTGAAAAACACAAGGCTACATGCAGCCAAACACAGGCACACACCACAGCAGCTTATCACCCCCACGTTGTGGTCCAATGAGCAGAGGGACTTTCAACAAAAGTAAAGAACCTTTGATAAAAGGTCGGAGGGAGAGACCCCCCTCCCTCGTGGTCCATGAAGAGATCTCCCATCTGGGAACAGAAAAAAGAGAAAAGCTACCCCCAGCCTTCTTCACCGTGAGAGAATGGTAAAGAATATCAAGCATGTGGACATGGCTCAACTTACTGAGATTGTCCCAAAAACACTCTCTTCACAATCGGATGAACATCTCTGACAGGAAAAAACAAACAAACAAATAAAACATTCGCTGAAGTTTGTCTACAGATTAAGCTGACCAACAATGAAGGTGAAGACTAAAGAAGGAGAAGAGCTGGAACTCTCTATAATGAGCCATTTCATATAGTGAATTACACTGCATTTGTTCACACCTTTCAGTTTCAACAGCTGCACTAAAAGAAAACAACAATACAATCAGAACCCTAACAATCTTACCCGGCAAGTGGAAATTCACTTCCACCAGCCAGGCACCAGACACACAACAATCCTTCAAAAGTCTACCAAATGACAGGAAAAACCTCGAGAACATAAAACTAACGGAATTGAATTAGTTTTGGACTCCTAAGGCAGATAGCAGTTTTCCTTGTTACCACTACCGCCACTCGTCTAAGGAAAGGAATACCCCAGAACATAGTTGAAGGCCAATGGCTCTGCCACATCAAAGCATTACCATTCGGCTTTCTTGAATGGAGGGTAAACTAAAAAATAACCTCCATTGCTCTTTCCCTACCCGGAATGTCGAGCTCCAACTCCCTAGTTGGATTCTGCACCGAAGAGTATAAAGATTCATCTAGGCCCCAGGTCACAACCTGTGAATGATTATGTTCTATTTACAGTCTAATAGAGGCATATCAAATCTACCCAGCTCCTACCTAATATACCCTAGTTTGTCAGCCAACTAAAACTATCAACAATTGCCCTATTCTCAACCTAACAGTCACTATACTTCCATTCTGCAAATCACATTATCGGTGCAGCTATCATCTGCCTTCTCTAATGCCGCAACTTTGGCCCGATATGCAGAGAGCGCAAGTGCGCTCTTTCCCCTTTCATCTTGATGAAGCTAGGAAATGTCACTAATAGATCCGGATCTCAAATCTGCCGGAGGGATGAAACAGTCTTCTGAGAGACTCGGCACATTAAACGCAACCTCTTCGATCGTCCAACTTTCCTCCATCCTTGTTTTGGTATGGCTCATCGCAGTCTCCCCAAACCTGAAAAAGGTCACCACGGAATTCCCAGAATGGGCAATCATGATACCATCCACAGGTCTGTAATCATGAAGGAATGAGTTGATCGTTGTTTCCCAATAAACTGCATCTCGGCCACCACATTGAATCCGAGTCAGATGAGAATCCTCCAGGTAAACAAGAAGTCCTGTTTTCTGGCTAAAATAACCAAATAAGGCGTCCTTATGATCTCTGCAGGGCCCTCACTCCGGGCCTTTAACGTTTGAGGGTCAGCACAGAGCTTTAAGATAAAGCAATCTTTGCAATTAAGTTTCTTCTCGCCTACGCACCTCGCATCAGCAAACAGACTCACAGTGGTTCTAGGGTCGAGACGCTGTAAACAGAATTATGGCCAAAAGAAGAAATAGGAAGGCAAGATCACTAACATCACACAATCACACCAGCAGAGAAAAAGGAGAAGAACGAAACACTATCGCGAAATAGGTTTCACCTGAAGTGCGCGGCGCAAAGGCCTAACAGGGTCTTTCGCCGTGTGTGCACCAAGCCATGGTGCGTGTCGCCAAACAAGTTTGCCATTGCAGCCAGCACGAACTTTACTTCCTCCAACTGCAAGCTCCACATACCACATATCTGGATCCATCTGCCAGAGCACAAAACCACCTGCGTGTGCAGAATTCCTATTCTTGATCACCTTTGAAGCAGTTTCGAACTCCGAAGTGGTCATCCTCACCTTTCCCATTGCATAGGCATTTTTAACAGAGTTCTGGAGCATCTGCCCGCCAGAAGCGGCCGTGTACTGTTGCAGTATGTATTGAGCAGAAGAAGTTTCCTGAGACACAACCCACGATAAGAAGTCAGATTTAGTTTCACACAGTCGAAGTAGCTTCCGCATGAACGGTCAATAGCTCCAAAAAGCAAACAAATCAAGCCCCTCATCGAACAATTCGACATAAACAAAACATCTACACAAACAGCCCCACTTTGTTAGAACCCATCGAAATAAGAAAACGACATCAGGTTTCTCAGTTTGCATTTGGCATGTATAGCTTCTTAACCATCTACTAAAGTTGTATGAACACGGATCACAGTGGGAACAAGATTATTAGTCTGGCAACCGTCCGTAGGATGCACTGAAAGATCAGTCTCCAGTCTCTACTCAGTGGAGATGCAAATCGTTTTAGTGACAAAGTTGTTCTCTCTTAAGTGCAAAGTCGAGATTCTAAAATAACAGTATCCCACCACCCAATGCTAACAGTAACAACTAACAACACATACAGTTAACAAAAGAAACCGAACTATAATGCATGGCAAGAACAGTGGAAAAGACCGTTCCCAATCAGACTCCCTCGCTCACTGTTGACCTCTACAAACCCTTTCCTATCTGTGCTTGATCTTGAACTGAACCGCTTTGACACCACCAAGAACAGAGCCAAAAGAAACGAAAAAGAACAGGAGAGAGGGGTGGGGGGGGGGGGGGGGGCTCTCGCCGAGCACCCCGAGCAACACCCCCAGATCAGACCTCCGGCACGCCGCAGAGCTCACCGACGGCGCTCTGTAAAGCTGGCCTTTCACCCACTGGCCCAGGGCCGACCCGTTGTTCCTCCTCGGGCCCTCCATCAACGGCGCCAGCGCCTCGCCCACCGGCCTCAAGCTCCCGGACCTCCAAACCATCGGGTCGGGTGGGGACGTGAGGGCGCCGCCGCAGGCCCGACATGGGAGACCCGCTCCGGGAACGGGACGGGGACGGGGTCCGGATCACTTCTTGCTTGAGCGACGTGCTTCTTCTCCATGTTCGAGGACCCAGAGAAGAGCCATTCAATTCATTTTTCCACCTTTCGGATGCATTGGTTCGAGGTACGTCGTACTTGGGAAGTGGTCCTCGAACAAGTAGAATATCGTCGTTAAAGTATCGCACGTCACTTGTTTATGTCGCATATTATTTTACTATGTTTGATTTGTTTCATCAATGCAAAAATTTTAGTGCCAAATAGCTCGACACTCAACCTCCAAAGAGTCGACTTATCGATCCAGCGCTTTAAGTTCGAAAATTTCATGTTCGAATCACTATGTCTTCTTTTCTTTTTTCTTTTGAGTGGCAGTCATCGTGTCTCTTACCTATAATATCTTTCAGGACTATATTTATCGTCCTACGAATGAATTTTTACTCAATGTACATGGGTTCAAGGTGGTTTGCATGCATGTACACGGACTAGTCCAACAATGAAAAGATGCGTCGTCGTGTTGGACTTGACAAATGGGGCGGTAACAACTAACCCTAGGACATGCTCGAAATAAATCGAAAACCGAATCAAAATCAAGGGCATGTTATTTTTCTTGAAAAATTATATCGTAAGGCGCTTTCCTTGATGTCCCGATCAATCTCAATCTTAAGCTCAAGCGATATATGTATGAACGATTGAAACAGGTTGAGACACCAATACAAATACTCTATGAGGTGGAGGATCCATGCCCCGCATCTATGTCCACCACAACAAGCACGTCGGATGGTCGTTTCTTTCAAAGATGTCTCATGTCTCAATTGTTGCACTAAGAGTAAATTATAGTGAGTAGACTTAATATGGGCAAATCCTTAACGAGTGGGGACGTACACCGAACCTAAAAGTCCTTTTCCAAGTCTGTTCATGAAATTGATAGAATTATACATCTTCTTCGTGAAGTGATCGGATCTGAGTGGATCTATTGCCCAAAACATGATTCGGGCTCCGGCGAACCTGGCATGAAGCCAAATCCATGATCAAGTCTACTCGACGTGTTGTTGCATGTATATGTTGTCGAGTGAATATCAACGTAGTTAATTGAAGCACAGAAGTTAATTAACTGCTATTGGAATTTCTTTCCCTTTTTTCATTCTTGTAATATCTGGGAGCATCTCATGTGTCATGCTCAAACCTCATGTGCACCATTTGGACTGTTGTTGCCCCAGGATTCATGTCAGTTCCCATAAGTCCCATCATGGATTGAACTCGATTATTAGAACAAAGAAATATCTTAACCAGGTTGTCCACATTGTTGAATCTAGCAATATCACCTAGAGGGGGTGAATAGGTGATTTTAAATAATTTTGACTAGAAAATGCGGAATTAAAAGAACCAAGTCAAAATGAACATAGAATTTGAATCTGAATATTTGCAGTTTATGAATCTGAACACGAGTATGCAATTTCTGGGTATGCGGATTCTGAATATGAATACCAGTATGTAATATTCTATCAAACACAATGATAAGAGTTTAGAGATAGAGAATATTGCACACGATGATTATAGTGGTTCGGCTTAGATCAAGCCTACGTCCACTCTCCTACACTGACAGTCGATTGACTGGATTCCACTAGATGAATCAATGGAGGTATATAACAAGTGATCATACTCTCTTTGATAGATCACACTATCCTCTCTCAATCACTCTTACAAAGCCTCTCAAAGATTATAAAGTTAAGCTCACGAGGACAAATTTGAATAACTCTAGTACCTTGGAATTTATGATTCTGATCTCACACCGTAGTAGCACCATGGATGTCCTTTTATACTCCTTCACCCCCAAACTAGCCGTTGGACAGGTCTTCAAAGGATCGCTCTTCAATCGCTGATTGGATGCCATCAATCTTGATTGAACGAGACTGTATCTAGGGAGATTTGGTGACTGTTGGTGCTGAATCTGAACCTCTCAGATTCAGTCACCCATACAACTCAATCTTCAGTTTCCATAAGTGGAATTCTTCAAATATGGAAGTTTTCTTGTCCCATGGAAGGTAATTTCCAATCAAGGATATTCTATCAATCATGTTATAGAATAATCCTGTCAATCAAAGATTACAAACTTCCATAAATACCTCAGCAACATATGTTAGGCGTGGGTCTTCAGAATCTGGAATTAATACATCTCGCGGCTTCTAAATAATCTTTAGAACCAGACTTCAGAAGCGGTCTATTGAATCTGAATATATCTCTACTTCTGAATAAGTCGCAGTTTCTGAATTCTTCATATATCACTGCTTCTGAATAAGTCATAGCTTCTGAACAGAGATACACTGAGTTTGATGTTGATAGAAACCTTGTTGATGCTTGCATATAAGTCTTCACGAAATTAAGTCTTCAGAGGCAACACAATCCTCCATCTGAAGTCTTCAGAGGCAACACATTTCTCCATCTGAATACTAGACTTCAATTTTCTCAGAAGCAATTACGCGACGACTACTCCTTAAGTCTGAACATCCAACTAAGGTCAATATAAACTTTTCTTCTCAGATGCAATATCCAGAACTTCAGATGCATAATTCAGATGTAGTATCTTGAGCTCCATCTTCTAGTTTTTCCAAGCGTATTGGCAATTGTGACTCTACCTCGCTGTTCACCTATCCAAGGTCCTTCCAAGCTTTACCGAACTTCCCGTTCTAGGCTTGTTCACCTTCTACTTAGGTACCTCAAGCTTGTAGACACATCTACGCCCAATGCCTTGGTCACAATTAATAGATAACTCATAACCTTCAGATATTCTGTTAATACACCATCTGCATAATGGCTTGTGATTCTTTCACCTGGTTCTACTCAACCAATAAACCCATTAGTAGCCTTTGATTATTTTGTCATCTTCAAAACATCATGAGGGATTTTCCCTAACACACATCCCACCCAAGCAAAATTTCTATTACTATCATGCAAGTGTGCATGATCAATTATGAGACCACTGGTGGGCCAATAGATTGATGCTGATCCATACTTCTTTTGTGGTGTGTATGTAGAGGCATGCTGGCCCTTATTGATAGTAACCCCCACAGGAAAAGAAAGAAACAAAAAAAATCAAGCACAATGACAAAAATAGAGGGTTGCTTACGGAAGAAGGCATTCACATCAAGAAGAAGCTCTTGTTTCATCTTGTTGTCAGTTCTATATTTTATGGAAACCTGCATCTGAAGTGCTCTCGGCGAGCAACGAGAGATTTCCTTGAGAAATTAAGCGAGAATAGGTGGAGGGAGACCGTCCGTGTATGAACGATGGGTCGGCCTGCAGAATTTGACGGGCGGGGCGGGCGCACAGGCGGAATAAGCTGGGGCCAAAACTCGGCTCTTATGTCATGTTTGGAAGTGGAAGAAGACTGCATACCTCGTGATCGACCTCATTATTACGATGTAAAGTGCCAGAATCCAATGGTTTTTGGTTCTTTAGGCTATCAAATTTGTTATTTGGTTGCCTTCTCAGGGCTCATTTGCCCTGTCTTGCCACAGTGCTGTTGTAGTTTAAAGAGTTCATTTATTTAGTCAAAGGAATTGCTATCCGACATGCTCTTGTTTTGACCAAAAGTGGAGACGTTCCTGTGCTCAGACGTGTTCCTCGTCACACCATGACATCGAATACAGTGAAAGTCAGGTATGCAAATACACAGATGATGAAGCTACACAAAAGGGTTTGTCCTCAAGTCTGAAATGATGATGGCACTGAAAGGTCTCTCGCCACACCAACCTTCCTCTTTACGACTTTGAGCTCATCTGCACGTGAAGTGCTTTGCATCCTCTTTTTGAAAGCTATGTGTTTTATTTTGCTTTCATCTGTTTTAACCAAGTGACAGATCAAGAATTCATTAATCTCACGTAGGGAAAGGTTACCTACATTTGATCTACATCACATGTGTTAGATATATTGTCTATATTAGGATTAGGTTATATTAGGATTAGGCTCTACCCTTCCTTGTGGTAGAACGTATAGGCTTTTCTTCTTTACATTTTGTCCCACATAGGAAGAGTACTAAATTCTTCACCTCTTCCAAGCCTATATGAAGGCTTCTCTTGTACATTGTTATACACACTATTTATTAGAGAACAAATACTATTTTCTCTTAAATCATTCTTTCTTATCATGGTATCAAAGCCAAGTTCATTGTCTTGAAAGTATGCTTTGCGGTTGCCATAAATTGGATCTTTCACATCAAAAATCAAGACAATGAACTCATTAATTTAAAAGTATGCTATGCGATTGCCATAAATTGGATCTTTTGCATTAGAAATTAAAACAATGAGTTGTGGGCTAGATTGTCAGTCTTAGGGCTATTGAGCCGCCACTCTTGCTTGCCCTAGTCAAGCGTCCCCAAGAAATTTTTTTCACTCGTCCTCTTCATTGCGCCTTCATCTTGCGCCGACCGTCCGACAGTGTCTTCATCGCGTCGCCTTCGCGATCCGTCCGACGTCCTCATCGTGGTCAGATCTTCTTCAACTTTGTCTTGATCGATCCGGTCTACTTCGTCTTTCACCTCGATCTCGCAATTGACCTCAGGTTTTGTCTTCGTCACCCATACATTTTCTTGCTTCCGCTTTAAATTATTGCTCTTAGAATCATGGCTGATAGTAGTGATCGCATTGATGTTAAGTTGGATGGCTCGAATTATGTTATTTGAAAACCCTCGGTGATGGCTGCTCTGGTTTATCGTGATTTATATAATCATGTTAATGGTACTTGTTCTTGTCCTACATCTTTGTCTGATACTGTTGAGCCCAAACCTAGTGCTACTTAGATTGCTCAACGCGAATATGAAATTAGGGCTTGTCATGTTGCTGATCGGAAAGCATGGGAATCTTGTTTGGTTCTATTAGTCTTGATCTTCGCCCCCAATTTTCTCAAATTGTTGGTGCAAAACAGTTATGGGATCAGATTGCTGAGATGTTTACACAGACAGGTTCTGTCCGTATTTATCAGCTTATGCATGAACTTCGTTGTGCCATCCAGGGTACACGATCTATTCGTGATTTTTATAACTATATGACGTCTCTTTGGTCCCAATTTGATGTGTTGGCTCGTACAGCATGTCCCACGTGTGCTGGTTGCGCTGCTTGTGCTACATCCAAGGTTGAAGATCAGAACAAGTATCGTCTCTACGAATTCTTGATGCAACTCTCACCAGATTTTGAGGGAGTTCGTAGTCAGATTCTCTATCGTTATCTTGCTCCATCTCTCTATGATGCAGTCAAGGAACTTCAAGCCGAGGAAACTAAACGAGGAATTCTTGGTGCTCCTCCCCCTTTAGATTCCTCAACCGTATTGGCCACTCCACAGCCGGGTCTCTAGTCCGGCTCCTCTCAACGTGGTTCTCAACGCAGTTCCCATTGTGCCTCTACTCAGCGAAGCTCATGTCCTTTTTGTAACTACTGTAAACAAAATGGATATTTTGAGTATCGATGTTTCCAGAAGTTGCGTGATCTTTCTGACACATCCTCGCACTCAATAGCACCTGTCACTTCTCCATCCGTGGACCGTGCCACTTCATCCTTGTCTTCGGATGATCATCTTGCTGTTATTGAGGCTCAACTTTCTCGTTTAACTCATCTTCATCTTGGTTTAGGCTCAGCTTTCTCGTTTAACTCAGCTACATCTTGGTTTAGGCCCAGCTTTCTCGTTTAACTCAACTACATCTTGGTTTAGGCCCAGCTTTCTTGTTTAACTCAGCTTCATCTTGGTTCTTTTGGTGTATCTTTCTTTGTTGCTACTGCAGCTGCTGCGCAATCCTCAGGTGATAATTCTTGCTAGATTCTCGACTCTGGTGCTGCTCATCATATGACTGCCTCTGCTCATCATCTCACTCAGCAGATTGCACTCAAAAACCCAAAAGGGTTTTTTACAGCTAATGAATCCTCTCTTACTTGTTGACACTTGATTTTTAATCATTTTATTTTTAGAAAATTAATTAAAAATAGCAAAAAAATTTCATAAATTTGAAAAATCAACTTTGGAAGCCCTAGGAATCAATTTTGAGCAAAACATATTTTTGTATTTTTTGACATTTTTTAATATTTATTTTTATTAGAAAAATAGCCAAAATTTAGGAAAAATACCATTAGTGGTCACAAAAAATATGAAAACATAGTCAGCATTTTTATTTTAATTCCCTCTCCACGATTGGACACTTTAAATCTCAAAAATTCAGTTTGGATTACCATGTTCCTTTACAAACATAAACACAAATCGAGCCAAAAAATTATATTTCGAGTCTTTTTATTTCCAATTTTCACTTTTTATAAGCCATGACATTCATATATGATGCCTTGAATTGCAATTGGGTCCATTTTCTTGGGAATTTATTCAATTTTGGCCAAAAGGACCTATTGGCATTTTTTATTTTCAATTTAGTCATCGGTTTTACTAAATATGAAATTAAATTTTTTCTAGGGGTACCCGTGAAAATCCAAACCCACCACCCTATAGTTTTCATCATTCCGAATCCATTGGTGGGTGTGGTTTCGTTCGATTTTGTCGTTTCGGTTTCGGATTATTGAAAATTCAATTTTGGTCAAACTTTAAATTTGGGGGTTTTGCACAATTTCAAATCAATTTCTCCCAATCTTATCATTTCTGGAGGAAATCCATAGTGTAGAATCCAATTTTGGTGTTTGATTGGAGAAATTTGGTCGTTTTGGAGGGTAATTTGATCAAATTCGCGCGACTAGATCAATCGGGGTCGGGTGGATCCGACCCGCTAACCCGGCACTATTCATCATCTTCCCCACTTGATCTTCTCTGTGCCAGCTGACCCCCGGGCGAAAACCGATCAAATTGACAACCTAAACGGGCACGATCGACGACAACAATAGGGCTTTGTAGCCAACTCAATCCCGGTCTCGAGGAACCCATTTTCGCGGCATTTCGTCCCCAGAACCACCGTGCCCAGCCCTATTTCCACCACTGCACGGACCCGCATCCTCAAGCTCCATACCAGACCATTTTCGGCCAAATTTGCGTAAGATACCGAGCACTCATGCCACGTACTCCCCCCAAAACTCGTTCCAGAATCTTCCCCCTCGTTTTGTTGCTTGTGGATGTGGAATTCGTACGAAACCGGGAGGGGGCAACTGGCATTCGGTTAGAAGAGAGGACAAAAATGCTGTTAGGGGAATCTCGGCCAAAATTGGCCACATATAGAGAGAGAATGAGCTCACGAGGGAGAGAAGGTATGCGTACGAGGTCTATAAGAAGAGAGGAAAGCCGCAGAGCTAAGGGTGGGAGAATTTTTCGTAAATTTGAGAGAGGGTGGTCGCCATGACCGGAGCTCGAACTGACTTTGAGTGAGGTTTCAGAGCTATTCTAAGGCTCCGAGAGAGAGAGTCGAATGAGGTGAGACCCTGAGCGATCTTCCCCTACACACAGAGAATCCAAAGCACCATCACCGACCTCCTATCATCGCCTGAGTCACCGAAAAAGGTAGTGCGAATACCCCTTCGCGACCATTCTTTTTTGGTTTTGTGCATTTTCGCCCGGTTTGGTCTCGTTCGACTTTCGGATCGAATGGGACCAAACCGAACACTCCTATACATGTCTCTACGCTCATTACATCCCCTTTGAGTGATTACATGCTTTGGTTTCGCTCGTAATGCCCCGGATTGGTGTTTTCATGTCACATGCTACATGTTCAATGAAATGCCTTTCGTGATAAAAAAAAACCCCTACTTTGAACCCGTTTTTCATGGTCGTTTTGCAAGATTTTTTTTTATCATTCTTGGTCCAAGCATGTTCTATGTGTGTAGTTCTTCGCATGGGTGCTCAGTTTTACTGCTGGTTGTGTTTGGGTGCCAAAATATGTAGTCGAGAGTATGCTCAGTTGATCATTTTTGCACTCTGAATTTGTCAAAAAAACTGCCTAACTTGTGTAGCTCTCCCGTTTTGCATGCGTTTTGGATCATTCTTGGCCGAGTCTCTTCCTCTTGTGTAGCTCTTTGCGTGGATATATTATTTTCCCCTGGTTGTGATTGAGACGTAAGATACACCTTTTCAAAGCTGCCTCGTTGATCTGCCCATGTTGCACTAATTTTTTTTTCTAGTGTTGGAATGCAAAAACAGTCTGACCCGTCCACTTTGCATTCGATTTTTATTGCCTTACTGTGGCTATTTTTGGGTGTTTTTGGACTCATTGTGTTCCTTGATTATAGAAGAACACGTTGGTATGTTTGGTTGCCTTTGGTTCGATCTGGGAAGGAAGTTACGGGGTCGGGAAGTTGCTCCGTTGGTCTGACCCGAGTTGTTTGTGTAAGTGTTGAACACAGCCCAACCTGCCTATTTCGTGCTCAATTTTCATTGCTTTCCCGTGACTATTTATGGTCTCTTTTGAGCTCGTTGCGTTCCCTACATATAGTAGAACACGTTGGTATGTTTGGTTGCCTTTGATTTGATCTGTAGAGGAATTTAGGGGGTCGAGAAGTGGCTCTGTTGACCATGTTCAAGTCTGATTGTTGCTTAAAAATAGTGTGAACCCTTGACTTTCGAGGTGTTTTTCTATCTTGTTTTGCATGCTTCAAGAGTTATTCTTATTTCATTTTGTTCCCGGTATATAGCTTTTCGTATCGGTATGTTGCTTGCTCGTTGGTTGTAATCGAGGTGTGAATTATGGTCCTCTAAATTTGCCTCTAAGAACTGATTTTGGATAGTGGGAATTTTTCCAAGTGTTGAAACCAGTTCAGACCCCCCCCCCCCAATTTGGGGTCACCTTTCTTGATGGTTTCTCTGGCCTTTGAGATCGTTCTTTGGTCGACCATACTCTCTGTGTGTAGCACTTTACAATTATACTTTGGGTTCAATCTGATTATCTCTTTAGATTGAGTTATGATCCTTGAAAGTCGCCTCAGTGACCTGCAAAATGAGGCTCGTCTTTTTTCAAGTCTGGAAGTTGCGAGTTCGTATGTTCGTGGCCTTGGTACAGAGTGCTCATTTGAGCTTTTCACGAGCCGTCAATTGCGTTTGAAACCTTGTTTAATGTAGTTTCATGTTATATCAATAGCTTCTGCTAGTTATTTTTGTACACCGAGATAATCACTCTCTAATTTGCCTCGGTGAACTGCAAAGTGATGCTGGAATTTTGGCTAAGTGTTGTACTCTAACTAGTCATATTCCCGGCACCATTACGACGCGCTCGGTTGATCATTTCCCGAGCCGTCGCTTGTTTTGGAAATATGATCATACTTAGTTTCTCGTGGTATGGTTAGTTTCCCTTAATTTGATTTGAACACTAAGATAATCACCCTTGAAAACACCCCGAGAGTCAACTTTTCCAAATCAATTTTTTTTGGGAAAATGAGCGAAAATCGAGACTTTGAACGTGATTTTTGTTGAAACTTCATGCAATTCGTCTTTGTTTTCTTTGGGTCCGCCCTGTCGTAAAAAAAATGAGAAAATCCCAAAAAAATAGAAAACAAATCTCGAAAATTCCAAAATTGATCTTTTATTGCACTTTTCAGCATGATGAACACCGATACGCTTTTATTTCACGTTGGAAAGCGACCGATGTCCAATTCGGTCTTATTATTGTACACCCAATCCTATCTCGAGTTTTATATTTCAGCCTTGTACCTAAATACCCGAGGGCCACGAGTTTTCTTTTTTCTCTTTAGAGCAGGTTCTTATTTTTCTTTTTACCCTCTTTCCCTTTGATTGCTTTGGATGTTTCTTTTTGTTAATGGCGAAAATCGAAAAAATTAGAATGCCATGAAATAAACCCCTGAAAGACCATTTTGCATAAACACTTACGATTGAGAAAAACATGATTAGGAGTCAAATTGGTAAAAATCTCGCGTGATCATCTTATGTAACAATCAATTCAGGACGGTAACCGAAAGGACTCTAGCTTAGGCTAAGGTAACCAAATCTCCGGCCCTAGAATCTCTGGTTGTGTAGAACCATGCGATCTCTCCCAATTGCTTGGTGAGGTATCCAGTCTACCTCCCGAGAAAGACCGGTGGCAACTCCAAATTGCATACACACATAGCACATACCACCCGACCATACCAAGGTTGAAGTCGATAAATTTCCCATTGCGATTTGGTATGGGCTTGGGAGGGCCAGCGTTGAAACCTAATTCTAAAAGGGGCGCGGCAATCCATTAGCCCGATTCGATCCGTGGAGATCGTCCGGGTCGCGACATTACTGCCACTGTGCAAGGCCACCTTACTATCCCCGAAAGTTTTTATGTGCCCAATGTGTTGCCTATACCAAATTTAGCCTTAATCTCTTATCTGTTGGGCAACTTGCTGATATGGGTTATATTGTGATATTTACTGTTGATTCTTGTGTTGTGCAGGATCGTACAAGTGGCCAGACGATTGGCAAGGATAGTAGACATGGAGGATTGTATATGATGCAACATCTTCAACTTCCCTCACCTCAACCTGTTCTCGCCATCTTCGATCTTGACTGTTGGCACCAGCGTCTGAGTCATATATCTGCATCTTGTTTGTCTTTTCTACGTCAGCAGGGTGTACTTGGGCATGTTTCATCTATTGTTATGCGTCCTTGTACGCGTTGTCCTTTAGCTAAACAATCTACACCTCCCTTTCCTGTTAGCTCTTCTATTTCTACTAGCTGTTTTAATTTAGTTCATTCAGATGTTTGGGTTCCCGACCCCTACTCTCGAAAAGTGTTTTTAACTATTATGTATCGTTCATTGATGATAATTCTCATTATATCTGGATTTATTTCATGCGTTCTCATGATGAATTTTTTTCTATCTACAAAAATTTACAACAATGATCTCTACTCAATTCTCTAAAACTATTAAAGTTTTTCGTTCTGATTCGGGTGGGAAGTATCTCTCTACATCTTTTCGTTCTTTCTTAACTTCTACTATTGTCTATCTCATAAATTGGCTTCATTCTCTTGTCCTCTCCAAAGCCACCCCTCACCAACATCTTTTCTCAAAATCACCCACTTATCACTAACTTCTTGTTTTTGGCTGTTCGTGTTATGTGCTTCTTCCTCCTCATGAGCATACCAAACTATCCGCCAAGTCAGTTCGGTGTGCTTTCTTGGGCTACAGCACAGAACAAAGGCTACAGGTGTTATGATCTTTCTTCACGGTGTATTTGTATCTCTCGTAGCATTCAATTCTTTGAGCACCTATCGTTCTTTTTCACCACTTCTATTTCTTTACAGTCCTCTCCATCTGTTTTTATGGATTTTCCTCTTGATTCATATCCTGATCCTCCTCTTGTGTCTTCTCCGCCTGACCCGGTGTCACCACCTTCTCCTGTTATACCTCCTTCCTCATCTACTTCACCTGCCAGTTCGACGCCTCTTGACGATTCTCGCCCACCGTCCCCTCGGTGGAATCCTCTGCGGGATCGACGTCCTGCAGCTAGGTATGTGGCGACGAGTTATTTTGATGAGTTTGATTCCTTTATGGCTGATGTCCACACTTTGCAGGAACCATCACATTATCGTATGGCTGTACGTCATGCCAAGTAGCGTGACGTTATGTCTAAGGAGTTGCCTGCTCTTGAGCGCACTGGTACGTAGGATCTTGTACCTCTTCCACCAGGGAAGTCCTTGATAACTTGTCGCTGGATCTACAAAATCAAGACTGGCTCTGATGGTAGTATTGAGAGCTATAAAGCGCGTCTCGTCGCACATGATTTTGATCAGGAGTATGTGATTGATTATGAGAAGACCTTTGCTCCTGTTGCCAAAATGGCTTCTGTTCGCACTCTTCTTGCAGTAGCCTCTGTTTGTAATTGGCCTCTCCTTTCATCTTGATGTGAAGAATGCTTTTCTTCATGGGATTCTTCAGGAGGAACTCTATATGCAGCCACCTCCTAGTCTTGCTCATTCTCCTAGTCAGGTTTGTCGTCTTCGTCTGACCCTTTATGGTCTCAAACAGGCTCCTCGAGCTTTGTTTGAATGTTTTGCAGATATTGTTCGGTCAGCTGGTTTTGTTCAGAGTGAGAATGATCATGCTATGTTCACTTACACTTTTCTTGCTGGTTATACTATTCTGCTAGTCTATGTTGATGATATGATTATTACTGAGGATGACTCTGCTCATATTGCTTATACTAAGCAACATCTTCACCGTCAGTTTGCTATGAGTGATCTGGGCTTCTTACGTTATTTTCTAAATATTGAGGTTGCTCACAGTTGACGTGGTATTCTTCTCTCCCAGCAGAAGTACATCACTGACATTCTCGCTCGTGCTGAGTTATCTGATACTCGTACTGCGGCTACTCCTGTTGAACTTCATTTACAGCTTCGTCTGGATGATGGTGAGCCTCTATCTGATGTCATTCGCTACCGAGCTCTTGTTGGTAGACTTGTCTATCTTACGACCACTCGTCCTGATATCACCTATGCTGTTCATCTTGTCAGTTAATTTGTAGCGGCTCCTCGTACAGATCATTATGTTGCTGCGCTCCGGATTCTGCGATATCTTCGTGGTACTCTGACACGCTCTATTTTTCTCCCATCGACTTTCTCACTTGCTCTTCGTGCTTACTCCGATGCTGATTGGGCAGCGGATATTACTGACCGTAAGTCCATCACAGGATTTTGTGTCTTTCTGGGTGATTCTTTGATTTCTTGGCTTACCAAGAAGCAATCTGTTGTGTCTCGCTCCTCTACTGAGTCTGAGTATCGAGCTATGGTCGACACTACAGTTGAGACTATTTGGCTTCATCGCCTCCTTGCCGATCTGGGTATTACCTCCTCTGCTCCCATTCCTCTTCATTGTAACAACAAGAGTGCTATTCACATTGTTACAAATTCGGTCTTTCATGAGCGTACCAAGCACATCGACGTCAATTGTCACATCACGCCTCATCAGCTCCAAGCACGCATCATTTCTCTTCCTTTTGTGGCCTCGCAGCCCAGCGTGACAACTTCATCACCAAATCTCTTACATCAAAACGATTTGCTGCTCTTCTTTTCAAACTCTCGTTGGTTGACCCACCTTGAGTTTGATGGGGGTGTTAGATATATTGTCTATATTAGAATTTGGTTATATTAGGATTAGGCTCTACCCTTCCTTATGGTATAACATATAGGCTTTTCTTCTTTCTCTTTTGTCTCACATAGGAAGAGTACTAAACTCTTCACCTCTTCCAAGCCTATATAAAGGTTTCTCTTGTACATTGTTATACACACTATTTATTAGAGAACAAATACCCATTTTCTCTTAATTATTCTTTCTTATCAACATGAACTCGTTAGTCTCTTCGATATACTAAGCTCACACGTAACTTTAAGCAGTGTAAAATCTTACAGATCGCGATTATCCGGACTATGGTTTGTTTGGTCTGATGATCATAACTAATTATGCAAGTTAATATGGCTTGAGAAAGTGGGACTGTCCAACACTCTTGTGAAAAGAACCAGTGAGAGAGGTGGAGACCACCAAAAGGGGACCCAAAACGTTGTATATTGAAACACAACTTTATAGCTTTTACTCCCCGTCAAGATGAGATAGAAAAGTGATGTCAAAGATCTTGGGGATGATTCATGGCCTTGATTTTACCTTCCAAACACTGATAAAGTCTATCCCAAAAGTGCCCGAGATGGTAAGACGTGTCATTTGCAAACGATGTTTTGGGAAAACATGCCGAATCGGCCGATTCAGCAAAATTCATCTTGCTCCCTGTCGCAACCTGAAAATTGAGCTAATGGATTACCAAGAGCCCCATTTTGTCAATGATGCGGAGGCTTTGGCGCGGGCCCTCTCAGACCCATACCAAATAGCGATGGGAAATTTTTAATTCTCGATCAGATTCGACCTTAGTATGGTCGGGTGACATGTGCAACGTGTGCATGCAAAAGGAGTCACCACCGGCCATTTTTGGAAGGTTGACCGGATACCTTGCCGAGCGATTGGGAGAGATCGTTCTGTTCTGCAAAACTAAAGACTTTGGGTTCGGGGACTTGGTTATGTTGATATTTCTACCGACGCCCTTTCGGTACCTAACGTCGAGTGATTATCTTAACTAAGATTTCATGCAGACGCAACTTTCAGGTGAGGCAAGTCTAAACCTAGGCTATTACGCAAATCGGGAAGACTAACCCAATCAATAACAATCAATATAGTAAGTGCGCAACAAATGATCCAGATCATGCTGACAAAGCGCATCAAAACAGAGTATGGCATCCCAAGTGTAGCCCTAAAGGCATAGAGAATGTTTCATTTAGGTTTGGGGTTGAATTGGAGAGATTGGAGACAATTTGTCCAAAGCGGCAAAATCGTCATTTTTAGAAGGAACCGGAGGTCAAGAACACCCAAAATAGTTTTCGCCAGTTGATTGTGGTCATTTCTTATTTTTTGGGATTTTTTTTTGGATTTTTTAATTAATTAATTAATTTTTTTGAGTTTTCTAATTTAATTAATTTTTGATACTTTTTTTACTTTTTCTGATTTTTGTAATTTTCCCAAAAAAAATATATAATTTTTTTAAATAATTTTCTTGAATTTTCCAATTTTTATGTTTTTTTTAATGTTTTTCTATTTTTTATTATTTTATGAAATTATTTGGGCATGGTTGATCTGACCCGCACCTCATGGGGGCCCGGCCCGAACCATAAGGGTTCTAGGTCGGCCTAAACGACATCGTTTTAGGTAAATTTTTGAATTCTTTTGAATTTTTTTTAAAAGTTTGCTCAACCAACGGAGCATTTTCTCAAGAAATATCTCGGCCCTTGAACACAATTAGTGAAAACCGATCACACCACACAAAATTAGGTAGAATGACGTTTCCAAAATAGTTGACGGCTCCTGAAAAACTTGGCCGAGCGCTTCATAACGACGTCACAAAAACGCCCACTTGAAGGCCATCACTTTGAAAAAATATCAACCTCTAACTTTGCAGCTCATTGAGGCATTTTTCAGGATGATTTTCTTAATGCACAGACACAATTAGCAAAAAAAGGTTGATACCACATGAAACTAGATCAAACAAGGTTTCAAACGCAATTGACAGATCAGAAAAATCTTAAGTGAGCACTCTGTACCGAAGTCACGAAAACATCTTGTCGCAATTGCAGACTTAGAAAAATTCAAGGCCCCTCACTTTGCAGTTCACTTAGGCAACTTTCGAGGCTTATAACTTAATCCATAGAAACAATCAAATCCAAAACCAAGTATCAATGTAAAGTGCTACACGCAAGGAGTAAGATTGACCAAAGAACGACCTCAAAAGCTATATAAATCATCAAGAAAAATTACCCCAAAGTAACGGGTTCGCACTAAAATTTTTACTGCCCAGAACAGTCCACAGAAGCATAATCGTGGATGATTTTCTTGCATTATAATCACAACCAAGAGGAGATCTATGCATGCATGCAAAGTACTACACACCAGGAGCAATATGGACCAAAAGATGGCTCAAAAAACACACTAGAACACGATAAAAATCAACCTCAAAAACACCCACTCACACTATTCTTCACCAGAAACGACCCACAAAACAGCCAACAGGGAGTATTTCGAACCCCATATCTCACTCCACAAGCACAATCAAGAGCAAAAACTCGTATATGTGTATTTTACTACACACACAGAACGCAAAGAGCCCAATAATGATATATAAAAAAAATTGAGCTCGGGAACACAATGAAAAACAAACTCAAAATAGGGGGTTTGGACTATTTATGAAGGTGACTTAGAAAAAAAATTCGGGCCTAAATCAACCAGTTCACAGAGGCAACTTCCAAGGGATATATTTTACACCTCAATCACAACCAAAGGCTACACGACATACCGATGCGAAGAGCTACACACGTAAAACACGTTTGAACAAGAAATGACCAACAAATCATGCAAAAAGACCACGAAAAATAGGTTCAAAGTTGGTGGTTTGAACCACCCGAAGCATTATAACAAACACATGGCGTGCGGTATTAAAAATGCAAACCGAGGCACTACGGAGGGAACCAATGCATACAAACGCTCGAATGGAGGTATATGAACATAGACAAATGCTCGACGGTAATCGGTTTGGCTCCGTTCAACCTGAAAGTCGAACGGAACTAAACTGGCCCAAAAACAATGAACCAGAGCAGGGCTGCTCAAGAAGGGGGGTTTAACCCACCTTTTCGAGCGGCACCGGCGACGGAATGGAGGCGACGATGGATCTAGGGTGTTCTGTGGGTGAAGGTAAACCGCGCCGATGCTTGGGGTCTCTTAGAGGACTCATGAAACGCTCGGTTTTTCTCCTCAAACCTCATTGTTGGTCAGCCCAGAAACCTCAAGAACCCGGCCATGGCAACCACTCTCTCTCTCTCAAATTTGCGAAAATTCGTGGAACCCCGGACCTCTGGACCTCACTTAGGAGTGTGCATGGTCCGGGCCGGTCCGATCCCGGTATGGAACCGGGGACCGGACCGGATCGGTAGTCCCGATCCCCAAATTTTCTGGACCGGGGACTGGACCGGGACCGGACCAACCCGAGACCGACGGTCTGGTCGTAGTGGGATCGCTAACACTAAAGATTTTTTTATTTTTTTTTACCTCAAACTTGACTCAAGGCCGCTGGTAATTGTGCAGTTTAGTTGAGGGAGGAAACCGCCCAACTCATGTAAATTCCTCTTGTGTGAGAGTGCGATTTATCGTATTTTTCCGACTCTTTTTTTATCCATTAGACGGGTTCGAATTAGGCTAAAGAGATCGTATTGCTGTAATATACCTTGAAATAACAAAAATGTCCAATCGAACACTTGTTGCCAAACCCCTCAGCTACCAAAGCTTCATCCACATAACTTGGATGCCGCTTGATTCTGATTTATTGTGTGAAAAACTTCAGATTCTGCAGTTTATTTTAGAAGCAAGAAAGCTGCTTTTCTCTTTTGGTCAATAAGTGCTCATAAGAGTTGGATATCCCAGCAAGATGGTGTTGGATACGACACTAGGGTGGGTAGTACGTATCACCTCCTAGTGCTAAGTACCACTCTAGAGGAGAGGAGTGAGTGTTGAGCAGAAGATGAAGAAATTAGGTTAACTAGTTCTTCAAAAAAATTATTTTTTTTCTAATTATATATATAATATATTCTGGGTGGTCCGATCCCATCCCATCCCATCCCCCATGGAACCGGGGACCGGATCACCCGGTCCCATTTATTGGAACTAGGGACCGAACCGTCCCCCTCAAGGACTGGACCAACCCAGCCGGTCCGGTCCGGTTTGCACACCCCCTAACCTCACTCTCGTTTTATATAGCTCGTGCCTCACCTCGTATGCACCTTTCTCTCTCTGTACCTAAACGGCCAGCTCACGAAATTCCCCCCAACGACATTTTTGGTCCCTTTCTTCCATACCCGAGGCCAGCTTGCCACATCTCATATGAAATCCACGCACACAAGCGACAAAAAACGACGAGGAAAGTTCTGGAATGAGGTAGGGAAGGTACGTGGGGTGGGTATTCGGAATCGGGTACGAATTTTGGCGAAATTCACTGGTTCGCGCTTGGGTGCACCCGCGGCGGAAATGGGGTCGAACGTCCCGGCTCCGGAGGCGATAAGCCGCGAAAATTGGTTCATTGGGATCGAAAAAGAGTGCCCTTAAAAGCCCATGTACTATCGTCGTCAATTATGCCTGATTTGCCGTTCAATTTCGTCGATCTCTGCAGGTGTACGAATCTGGGTATTTGGAGGTGTTGGGGAAGAAGATGAATAGTATCGTGTTGTCGGGTCAGATCCGCCCGACTCAATTGACCTGGCCGTTCGAATTTGGCCTAATTAGTCCCCAAAACGACAACATTCTCCCAATTAAACATCAAAATTGAATTCTACACCATGGATTCCGTCTAAGAATGATGAGATTCGACAAAATTGATTTGAAATTGTGCAAAACCCCCAAATTTCTAATTTGACCCCGAAAATGAATTTTAGATAATCCAAACCCTAAACGGCTAAATCAAACCAAACCACCCCCACCAATGGATTCAGAGTGATGAAAAATATAAGGTAGTGGTCTTGTATTTTCATGGGTATCTCTAAAAAAATGTTAATTGCACTTTAGTGAAATCCAAATACTAAATTGAAAAATAAAAGTGCGATTAGGTTCTTTTTGCCAAAATTGAGAAATTTATCAAACAATTGGACTAAAATGCAATATGAGGGATTAGAGGCAAATATCATGGTTTGGGAAAAGTGAAAAGGAAAATTAAAAGGAATCAAAATGTAATTTTTTAGCTCGAATCAGGGTTATGTTTATGAAGACTCATGTAGTCTCGAACTGAATTTTCTAAGTTTTAAATTACCAAAATGAAAACGGAATTAAAATAAAAACATTGACTATTTTTTTTCATATTTTTGTGACCACAAATGCTATTTTTCTTTATTTTTGGCTATTTTTCTAATGAAAAGAAATTCGAAAAATATCAAAAATTCGAAAAATATTTTTTAGTCAAAATTGATTCCTAAGGCTTGGTCAAAGCTTCCAAAGTTGATTTTGCAATTTTATGAATTTTTTTGTATTTTTAATTAATTTTCTAAAAATAAAATGACTAAAATCAGGTGTCAACAGTCCCCAATATTGCTCTTTGGCCGGTTTTGTTTTTTTCTGGATCAATTCGGTTTTGGCCAGTTCAGCCCGATTTAACCGTGTGCTGATTCAGCAGTCCAGGCAGGTCGCCTAGTGGGCGTCGCCAGTCCAGTCACCGGAAGAGTCCTACCCTTGCAAACTGCAATAACGTTTCTAATTGCCAACCAGTGTTATGTCAGCATCTTCATTTTGAGCTATATATGACTTGAAGAGTCTAATCTAGCACAGACTAGAGATGAAAACATGACCGGTTTCCACATGTACCGGTGAAATGATCTAATCTGCATGCGTCTATTTGCTTTCGCTTCGTTCCGAGTATTCAGCTCCGAGTAAGCCTACAGGAGAAAGATGACTTCCTTTTACCTTCAGACCTCAATCCATACGCAGCACTTCCATCAACAGCGACAGGAAATAAACCTAAGTTGGTGATGCTAAGTTTGCACTTGAGCTGAACTTGTACAAACAACTGGAGTCCAAGTTCAACAATCATGGCTTTTGATTCCAGAAAAATCACCAGATCTAGGATGACCCACGATGGCATAATCCTAAAGCCTCCACAAACGAGTTTCAGAAATGAAAAAGGCTTTCCTTTGTAAGTTTCTTAAAACAACTTAAAACCGGATGGCAGCAAGCTGATAGGCAGAGATAGCGACTGTATCAGCAACTCTAAAAATGAACACTTTAGACGTTTAAAACCATGACTGTCAAAGGCTAAAGTGATTTGCCGAGCACAAGTATGGAGCCTAAGGGTTTGGCCAATATTTTCATCTATGGATTTTGATCATCACCTAAACACCAACAGATATGCAGGAGCATTTTTCTTATGAAACAGCACGAAACCGTGTCTATACTTGCTTTGAAAGAAGGAAGCACAATGGAGAACAATTTAAAGAACAATATTATCAGTAAAGGGGAAGGGCAGGGATTGAGCCGCCATTTTGTGAATTGAATCCTATAGGCTTGGCTTGCATCAGCCCTTACACAGGCGACCAGGGTCCCAATCAGTAACCACGGTGATACAAACAATGGTGGTCACTTTCCTCATGCCAATACATTAAATGAATCGGCCTCATGTTCTTCAGTTATGCAGATCATACTTCACAGGATCTCAAGAAGGATGCACCACTTTGTACAAGACGAACAAGGTACAGACTGGCCAGCATGAAGAACTTGGGAGGAGCCAAGGAACACGGCAGATTTAACCATCACGAGAGACTCTGTCTCAAGAATTAGCTTAAGCTCCTCCATCTCAAAATACTGCAGTATCAAGAACTACAGCTGAAGATGTTGGTTCTGTGAACGTAACAGAGGAAAAGACATTAAAAGAAAGCAGCATAAATGTGTGGGATGCAGATTGCTTTCGGTCTCCTGCGACATAATCTACTACGAACGCAAATTGACAGGAAAGAAAGCAAATAATGCAGCACGAGCGAGGAGCAGGCAGCCAAAAAAGAAGGGCATCTCATATGCACTAGCTTAAAATCCTTAAAAGTTTCATCCTAGTGCTGGATATTGACTTACCAACAGAGCAAATAGTGTTGCTTCTTAACCATATATGTACAGCATAGCATGCACGGCGACTATTCAGATGAAATAGGCGGAAATGGCTCGGATAGACCCAAAGGAAACACTAATTTACTAAAGGAGCGATTATGCATCATCTGTATACATGCCAACTCCTTACAGGAAAGAAAAGGAGTGATTGCTACTTATTCCCCATGAGCGAACCATGAAAGAAGCAACCTGAAGAACCAGAAAACATCTATCCAATTCAATAGCCAAAAAGAACATTATTCTAAACCTATTTACAATAGACACTTCCCGGAAAACCGAAATGCCAAAAGCTAATTCATAGAAATCTCCAAAAAGAACAAAATCCTGAAACTGTAGATATGTAATCACGCAAACAAGTCTGACGAATTCAAGCGCCAGAAGCTCCCTTGACTGCTTTCTTCAACTCCTCACCCACGTCCGCTTCCATTGATTTCCCAAAATAAGCACTTGAATCCATTGATGGTTTCTTCCCATTGCCTCTACTATCAACTTTACCACTGGAATGCTTGTTTCCATTCCTCTCAAACTCCCTGTACATCCTTGAATCCGACCCAACAGCTGGTGAATTCGACTTCCTCGCTGAGAACTCCTGCCGGAGATCCTCTATGGCCTTCTTCAGGGAGCCATTCTCGGCTTGCAACATCTCCAGCTGATGCTTCATCGAGAAGCAAGCCTCTGCTACGTCCACCCTGCTGGCAAATTTCGGCTCCGGGGCCACCTTAGCAGCCTCCTTCGAATCTGTACTCTCCACGTGCTCAATCCCGATCTTGTTCATCACCAGGAATGGAATCTTCATCAGCTTAATACCCGAACCCGGACGAACGCCCCCGCGCTCCATCTCCATCGGAACCCTAACTCCCCAGCGGAAGCTGACGGCGGCGTTCCTCCTCACCGGCACCGCAGTCCTGGCCGCCACCTCCATTCCAGACAGCACGCCCGATAAGATTCCCGCTGGGGAGTTCGGCGTCACAGCCGTTATCCTCTTCCCGAAGAGCGTGAGGTTCTCCGGCACAAAACTGCCAATTGCCGCAGCCGGCGCCTCCACGACCTCGATCGTCGAATCGTCCTCCGTGACGGCGCCGTTCCCGAACCCCGACTTCGCGATCCTATCCGAGGACTGCAACTTCTTGATGGAGAAGTCCCCGAAGGCGGGCCTGAAGTGGAGCATGAACCGGGGGTTTCCTCGGTGGACGAGGTCGAATTCAGCGGACATGGACATGGAGCTGGCGATCGGGGAGCCGAACGGCCCGGTGCCGGTCTTGACGACGAGCGAGAAGGGGTTGAAGGAGTCATTGGGGCGGTAGGAGACGCGGAGGGCGGGTCCGGAGTCGAAGAAGGTGCCGAGGTTGAGGGTGAGCTCCTTGGACTCGCCGGCGACGATGCCGGACTGGAAGGGGAAGCCGAGGATGTTGAGGGGGACTTTGGCCCGGATCAGCGGCTTCTGGTCCTCGCGGAACTTGAAGGAAGCCTTCATCTTTCTAGGGTTTCGCAGAAGAGGAAAAGGCGAGGAAGAGGAAGAAGTTCAAATGGTGACAGTTCCGCAATTGGGAATTCGGTTTCAGACTTAAAGACGTTCGATTTCAAATTCGAATCGGGAAAAGATTTGATTTTTATGGAGGGTTGAATTAGGATGAAGAAGAAGAAGAGAGATTAGCGCGGAGGAGAATCCGCCAAATTTTGGGAGTTAACTGCAAGCGATTCAGCTCACAGGGGTGAAGCTTAGGTGGCCTGCTTTGTGGGTCCCATGGTCCACTGTCGAGTCTGTTTCCTTTTACTGTTCAGCCTCGTTACGAATTCTATTTGAGATGGAGAGAAGGAACGGTTGGATGAGGTAGGATGGGAAACGTGGCACATTTGCAGCCGTTGACAATCATTCGCAATATGGGATTTTAGAGATTTTCTTCCCCTACCTTTTCTCTTTCTAAAAATATACTCTCGATTTTTGAATCCTTTTCTTCAAATGTGCTTTTGGAGCATATGAATATCTAAGGGAAAACGAGATTAATGATATTTGAACTTTCACACGTGGCCTCTAAACTTTTAATTTATTTAATTTATTTCATTAATTTTTTGTACATGTTCAATATGGTAATTGGACTATATGAAAATATTCAATATGATCCATAAACTTTTGGTACATGTTCAATTTAGTTATTAGACTGTGTGAAAATGTTCAATATCGTCCATGAACTTGAATTAATGAAATGATAGCATTGAACATTTTTATATAGTTCAGTGACTATATTGAACATGTACCAAAATTCAAGGAACTACATCGAACAAATAAAAATTTTAGGGACAACATTGCATAATGAGCTAAAATTCATGAATCACATTGAACAAATTAAAAGTTTTTAAAGATCACATTGTATGTTGAACCAAAATTCGAGAACTATTTATGTCATTATCTCGAATATTTAGGAAAAATTACCAAAAAAATCCTAAAATTATTTGCAATTGTGCTAATTCAGTCCTAAAACTTTTCTTTGCAATTCAGTCCGGCCGTCCAATTTTGGCCGGAAATCACTGACGTGAATGCCGACGAGCGAGGCTGGCGAGGGCGTTCTAGCCTGAAGCCAAGGATTAAAAAAAAATAAAAGAAAAAAGAAAAAAGTACAAGAATACTCATAATATTATTAAATTTGTCCACGTCGGCGCTGGCTGTGCCACGTAAGACAGCCGGCATCCAGGTTAGTGATTTCCGGCTAAAATTGGCCGACAGACTCAATTAGTATAAATACAAAAAGTTTAGCACTGAATTGGCACAAAAAAAAAGATTTAGAACTAAAGTGGCACAACTGCACTAAATTTAAAACTTTTTTGATAATTTCCCTCGAATATTTAACAACAAAACTCTCCTTCGAAATCAATTTCTTCCACTTTAAGAGATTTCTGAACATCTCTTCTGAAATTCCTGAAAAAAAGTCTCCGAGATCACAAATTTAAATACCCATAATTTGCAACAGCACATACATAGTGTTCACTGTTCAAGATACAATAGCAGTGGGAGTGGCGACTATAGTGTCCATCCGTTTATCATCTTCACCAAATCAATCTGATTCTGATGCACAAAGAATCGATTTTTACACGCGTGAAGAAAAGTCGTCTTCCCACTCTCTAATTTCACCTTACATTTGTTAAGAAAGCGTTGATGAAATGTTACTCGCCACAGCTGTTATCGATGCCCAACAGATCCAAAAGCATGACGAAGAAAGTACGGTTTTTTTCATACTGGAAGCGCATTGCTCCTCAAGCTCAAATGGTACTTAACTTTCGTGGTGCATTCGAATTTAGAAGCACGTGAAACCCTGCTTCCGAACACCGTGTTCGAGCAGATGCTCCGACTAAACTCGATTGTCGAAATCATGATGCGTGCACAATATTTCTTTTTTCTGAGTAAGATCTAGCAAAGCCTGACCCTACAATAGTTAGCTACGTGCAATCAAGGACAGCCGATGTAACATGTAGCAGTGTGGCGGCTACCAGCACCACCTTGACGGTGGTGGTTCTAGGTTTCCTCGTCCACATGCTTCACTTCACTACGTGTTTCCTGTCTCACCTAGGACAACACTATCTTAACTTCTTGCCCAATAGAGCACGTAGTTGGCTTATACTTCCACAACAGCAACAAATGCTGGATGACTACAGCGCAGCCTCGCCCAGACTGATCACAAGCAGCCCGTATCAACCACACTTTTGAGCAAACTTTGACACCAAATGGATGAATCCATTCCAAAAGAAAGAGCGAAAGGTCGCAATGATACATGCCCGGAGAAAAGGGTCTTCAAACATCCTCTCTGTCGAATGATATTTTCTTGGTTTTAGCATGTTAAAACCAACTACAACAGAATGAACCAGGCGAAACATGCAGATGGTCCTGGTCTTGAGAATTGGTGCCAGAATTGGAGCATCAGGAGGGGAAAGAAAGAAAGGAAAATAAACTAGAAGCTCTGATTTTTGCTACTCCAAAATTTACCACAGAACCCACCAAACAATGCACGTTACAAACACCAGCCTTACTTAGCTTTTGGAATATCAAGATCCTTGAATATTGGGCTGTCAACTCCGACTCCCATCGCGTTGAGACCGTTATCCACATAAAGGATAGTGCCAGTGATGGCAGATGCCAAAGGCGATGCCAGGAATGCAGCAGCATTTCCCACCTCCTCTGTGTTCATTGAAAAGAAGCCGAGGAACAGGAATTAGAAATTGCAGTCAGACCGGTTTTCTAGGCCATACTTGCATTTAAGAAATTTTAATTAAAAATGGATAAAATGCTTGATTGCTTCATGAACATTGTTAATATCAGTGTAGCACAAACAAAAAGATACCAACTGTGGTAGCAGTGCATGACTCACCAGCAGATAGTTCTTTCTGCAAGGGTGCATTTTGTATAGAGTAGTCGATCATCATGCCAATAAAACCAATTGCTTTTGCAGCACGGCTGCTCAATGGACCTGTTGATATTTCGCACCGCGATCATCATTGAGATAATATTACCGGGAACAACGAAAGTGAGATCTGCTGCAAAAGCTACAAACTGTACCTGCAGAAATTGTGTTCACTCTTACTTTATGTTTTCTCCCCGCTTCAAATGCCAGCACCTGCAGTAATCAAGCAGGAAGAGAAGCAGGCATCAGAGTCATATGATAAGCTACTGATCCAAAATCGGCAGATCCCAGTCAAGATCCATTGAGGAGGGTGAGGAGAAGAAGCACGTCATGTGGGAAAAGGACAAAAGGAGAAAAAAGACCTACTCGTGTGTCACTCTCTAGAGCAGCTTTTGCTGAACTCATCCCTCCTCCATACCTGCAATGGTAAATAAGTGAGCTAGAAATCTCATTGACAGGACTGCACCTAAATGAAGCAAAAGAAGAACATATACCCAGGAATGATCCTCTCTGATGCAATGTATGTCAAAGAGATGGAAGAACCACCTGTAAGATAAACCTACCAGTTAGCAAGACTGACTGGTGCATTTCTAGGAGATACAAGTATGACAGTGACGACTGGTGGTCTTATCAGGAAAGCAGGCCCAAAAATTTAAAGGAGCAAAACAGTACAAAAGCAAGGTCAGAAAGTTGCCTGGATTCATAATTGGAACAAAGTGCTGGAGCAAAGATACAAAAGAGTAGCTCGATGCAGAAATAGCATCACGATAACCCTTTCTTGATGTTTGCAGCAGAGGTTTAGTGACCTGCAATAGAGGAACATAGCATTTAACCATAGCCATCAGTAAGCACTAGCGGGGAATAGGAAAAAATGAGATTAAAAATGCTTAACCTCTGGCCCATTAGCAAGTGAGTGCACAAGGATGTCAATACTTCCAAAATCCTGCTTGACAGATTCAGCAACTTCCTGAAAGAACGTTACCGAATGAGTTGGAATGGCTAATGCCGGAATGCAAATCGATGGATCTGAAGTTAATAGGAAAGACGTTCCTGTTTGTTGATAGGTGAACAGGAAAGATGTTCATGAGAGTACTAAAAGCAAAATAAGCCTCGTATTAATTTCAAATTGAAGGTCCATAACCCTGAAAAATTAGATAAATCAGCATATAGCTAGACGCTCGGAGATAAGCCTCAACATGTTCGTTAGATGGGTTGATTGGGAAAAGTCCCTGTTTACCTAGAAAGCCATTACCAGTTCAGTCTCCAAGAAGTTTCCTGCCAACGAATCACTCAATTTCTAAAATATTGATGAAACATGAGACAAAAATTAAGGGAGACATCCTACTCTTTAGGAGAGAAGAGAAGGTCATAATCTAAATCGTTCCTGGAGTTATCTCCGGAAGCTGTTATCGGCTAGAGCAGTTCGATTCTTCCCTATCTCAAAGCACTAGAATGTTTTTTTTCTCAAATAGCATGTCAACAAGCGGAAAAATACTTTACAGCTTTATGTTACAGGTTCCAACTAGAACTGGAATTTGGAAGAGGATATACCTGGACAGTCCATTTTGCGCAACCTGCGTAGCGCTTATTTGTCCTAATCTGGGGATCACCACAAAAAAGAGCATATATTAATGGCACAAATTCACATTGGTAAGTAATTTGAGGAAACTCCAAATGAGCAATTACATCTTCAGGAACATCCTCAGGCTTGTCAAAAACTGCATCCAGTGGATAAACTTTGGTGATTTCCATTAAGGAACCATCTGGCAATCTGAAAAGTAACAATACAATAAATAAACTCAATCAGATACGACTGAAGACAAAATAATACTGAAAGCACAAAAGGTTCGCTTACACTCTTGATTCATCAAATTTCCCACGCCTTAGGCTGCTCTCAAAAATATTAAGTGCCTGCAAATACGCATCATCAAGTTCGGGTACTTAAGAGTTTGGAACAAAATAGGGACTGATGGCATGGAAACTTGATCTACGTGTAAAATCCACTTACCGGAACCCATGTACCAAGAAGAATTTCGGCACCAGCAGCGGCGAGAGATTTTGCTATTGCCCAACCATATCCATTGTCATCGGCAACACCAGCAATGAAAGCTCTCTTCCCTGCAAAAGTAATGACGCCATTAGGAAAGCCTCTTGTACCTACACTCCTCTTTATTTTTATTTTTATTTTCTTTGTGGCCAGAAGCCAAGCACTTGAAGTTGATGGTTGTCTGTTCGTACTAAGCCAATAATTCAGCTGGTCTCAGGTTTACTTTCACATAAAAACGAAAAGGAGCGGAGAAAAAGATGCGAGACCTCTTAAGTCAACAGGCAATCCCGGTAAAGGGGTGCTTTCATTTGCACTGGACATTGCTCTAGTAACGACCCCCCTGAAGGTTACAGCCTTCGACGCGTGCTTCTGTAAGAATGAGTCCCTGGAGGAGATGCGAGAAGAGCTTGTGAGCTTCGCCCAAGACGCTTCTCTCTGCTCTGCACCCAAAAATGCTACACATGGCTTGACTGATGATCTACGGAGAGCGACGTCCGGCTTCAGCGAAGCCATGTGCGTCCCAGGAGTCGCAGTCGCGGCCATATCTCCAGCAAATCAAACTCACAACAAATCGAGCAAATTTCCTGCATATATTTCGCGAGATTCATTCAAAATGACATCTTTCCACCAGTTAGTTGCGTGAAAAACACAAGCACCTGGCATGCAGCGCAGAAATCCCAACATCGTTTAGACCAACACGAGACGCGCACTACACAAGGCCTTAAGTTACCAATTCAAGACGCACGCAATGCCATCGCATCTCACCAGTGCCCGCGCCACGACAGCACGGATCAGACCCGAAAACCAGTGAGCTAGCGGAGCTTCGATTGGGAGATGGGAGACTCACCTGAGGGATGGCGAGATCAGAGCCGGAGAGAACAATGTCCGAGAGAGGGGTGGAAAAGGCGGGTCGGCCTGCGACGGGGAATAAATAGAGGGAGAGCGAAGAGGTTTCGATGAAATCGAAGCTGGGTTCTTTGGCCGGCGGTTCGTGTCTGTTGGGAAACTTTGTAATCGCCGAAAGGTAAAGAGAAAACAGAGTCCTTTAGAAATACCTAAACAAAAAAAATTATGAAGTACCGTGTGTTTGTTTTGTTTCACGAAAAATTAAAGATTTGAAAAAAATAATAATAATAAATGCTTGTATTTTTTTAGAAAAATTAGTAAACGAAAAATATTTTCATTATCAATAACACTTTATGCCTAACTATTTTCGTGGTGATGAAAATATTTTGCATTTATTCATTTTATGAGTGAAACAATTGTTTATTTTTGGAAAATATTTTTCAAATTTTGATTTTTCGTAAAATAACCACACCCTTAATTAAGAGGTGGTTTTGGGAAAATTAAAACAAAAAGAAGAAAAGGAAAAAAAAGGCTGAATTTTCAAAGTCTCCCTCAGCTCAACCCCCGGGTTTGGTAATTTGGTTAACCCCTCCCCCCTCTGTCGAGCCTCAGGGTCGACCCCTATGCCAACCAGACATTTCGCCTTTTTCGGACGGTTCTATTTCGGCCCATTGGATAATGGATCCGTTCGGTTCATGAGTTTTCTCGGGTCAATTGAGCGATCAAGATGTAGGATTGAGTATAAAGTATTTCGAGATTAAATTTACGGTGCTTTCCCTTCAAAATAATTTCTAGAAAAGTCCGCCACGTGTAAATGGAGCCCAACTCGACAATCATCGACCGAACGCTTCGTAGGAATTCATGGAATTAGTCGAACACGAGGTTCGGTCTCGACTCGACCCTCTTTCGTTTTAGATGGGTTCTTTCGTTTGAACTCTTTCGTTCCAAATATTTGAGCAGTCGAACGGCTCCTACGCATCCTAACTGTGCAGGCTCGACATTCTACTTCTTTTAGAAGTCGAAATTGTTTGATGGATGTGGTTCGCTCTTGGGTTCAGCCCAATCACCTTGGCCCAGATATTTCATACTGCCTGATTCGAGCCTCTTAGATCCACCGGAGAGTATACTTCGCAGCCCGTTTATAGTTTCCTTGTGATTCTGTATGTTTTGCTAGGGGGTGAGTAAGACGGACCGATTGAATTGGAAACCACCCTGATCGGACTAAACTTTGGTCCGGTTCCCAGTTCCATAAAATTGAAACCGGTGATTTTCAATTTGGTTTCCGATTACGGTGGGAACCAGATTGCCCGAAGTGGACCGATTAGTTTTTACTTATTTTTTTATTTCTTAAATGTGAATAAAATTTTGATAAATATATTAAAATTAAATTTCGTGTTGCTCGCCCCTACTAATAATCCACCAATTCCATTAGACCTCCCGGGAACCGGACCGAACTGATTGGTCCAGTCCCAAGATCATTCGATCCGGTTTCCAATTCCTGGGTGGGATGGGATTGAACCAAACTAGGAACCGATCACCCCTATGTTTTGCATTGTATCTAGATTCACTCCATACTTTTATAACGCAAGGACCTTTCTTCATCGTGGAGTAGTTGGAGTACCTTTATCTTGTTTTGTCCTTGCATCTTATGATCTCGAAAGGAAAAAATAATGATCGCGAGAATCACGTATAATGATGGGCTTCCTTCGCCGATCCATGGCGACGATGCGCGATTTTTCCAAAAGTTCCTCTAAGTCAGCTCGAGCCTCTGATGGGGTACGGCGAATTACGTGTTACAAATAAAAGGGAAAGTTACAAAAAAAAAAAGTTCTAAACCTATTGTAATTTTGTCATGGCAATTCTAAACTTTTTTTTTACCATTGAGTCATATACCTTTTGCATTTGTGCCAATTCAGTTCATCCGAAAAATTTTGGCCAACTGACACAGATGTGGAAATTTTTTTTATATTTTTTAATAGTTTTTTAAGATTTTATTTATTTATTCTTTTTTTTCTTTTTTTTTATTCTCTTTCTTCCTCCTAGCGACCGGCCAGAGGCGAGAGCCGGTGAGCTAGCGAGGGCGAGATTGGCCTCGCCGTCGCTCGGGGAGGCCTCCCCTCGCCATGGCTGGGCAAGGCCAATCTTGCCCTCCCTCGCCTCTAGCCAGTGATCGGCTGGAGGAAGAAGGAGAAGAAAAAGAAAAGAAAAGAAAAGAAATAAAATATTATTAAAAATTATTCAAGTCAGTGCCGGCCGGTCAAAGTTTGCCAGAAGGACTGATTTGGCATAAATGCAAAAGGTTTAGGACTCAATTGGAAAAAAAAGGTTTAGGACTGAATTAGCCCAATTATAATAGATTTAAGATTTTTTTTATATATAATTCTCTCCGAATAAAAAGGAAGCCCTCTTTTGGGCTTGACCTCGAGAGGATTTTCGAATACTCAGGTCCGTGAACAAGGGGACGAGTGATGTCGGACAAGATTCTCCCAATCACTTTTTAACGATCTAGAGAAAGTAAATGGAATAAAGTGTTGTCCAAAAAGGGATGCCAAAACATGTCAAGCATCCAAGTGTAGGGGTCTCAATGGGCCGGGTCTCATTTAGGCCCGACCCGGCCATAAACCAAACAGTACCAAGCTCGGCCCGGCACAGTCTGAAATAGTACCAGTCCGGCCCGAAAATTTAGGAAATTTTCAAGCCTGTCCGGCCCGGCGCGCGCATTTTTGAAGTAACCAACCTATCTCTTGTTGCTATATATTGGGATTGCTGTTTCGCCTTGGGAATTTTCTGGCCAGCCCGCGCCGAAACAATACCAAGGTCCGGCCCAAAAATTTCCTTAATTTTCGGGCCGGGCCTGGTCGGCGCGGGCCTTTTTGACAGCCCTACCCAAGTGTTTGCTTGATGGATAAGCTTCATTTCATCCCCGTTCAAGGGTTTTTCTCTATGCATGAGATGGTTTTGACGGAACACCAAATTGAGATTCTTCTTGTTCCAAAGCATGATTGTTTGGAATTGGATCCAGGCTTATCCACAAAGAACCTTATTCCACTCAGGCTCGTTGCGAACCTCACCTCATTATATCCTTAGCGTTATCCCGTTTTGTGGATCAACTTTAGCCCGCAACCGTTACTTTACATTTTGGAAGCTATTTTGTCCCACTTTACCTTTGCTCTTCATGCAATAAGTTGAAAGGGCGGTCCTATGATCTTCCGATAGATGGATTCTCGGATCATAACGGGTCGTAACTCATTGCATTTTTTTTTCGTATTTTTCTTATGTAAAATACTGCAACACATCGAAACTTAAAGACTTTACAATCACGGGTAAGATTTACTCTTTTTCTACTCCGTCGGTTATCAAAGGGTTAGGAATCTGTTCTCCAAGATCCTTAGAAACGTACTAAGATCAACACCCTTCCGCAGAAAAGTGTGTGATGCTAATTAAAGAGTTAATACCTACACGAGTACTTTCTTTGGCGACATAAAATACTTTACAGGTGCATCATGCAGGTATAGTGAGGGAGCTCCATAGGCACGCTCGACCAAACCACGTCTTCTTGCCAACATTTGTTTTGTTTTGTTTTGTTTTGTTTTTTTTTTTTTTTGGGTTCATGAGATGATTTCCAAACAGTTAATGAAAGTCAGTGTTAAATGAAGGCGCGACTTAACATCTCAATGTTGTGACGCTCTCCCTCGTTTGTAGATTAGGCTTGGTCTGAGACTGAAGCATGTGGAAAGGGCAAATAAGGGACTCGAAAGGTTTTTATTTATTTATTTGGTCGAAAGTTAATAATATCTTATTAATATCTCAAGATGATACACGAGAGGTTCAGAGCAAAGCAAATCTCACACAGCAAAGTTATATCTGTCTTGACATCAAAGCAAAACGAATTATGGCCAATCACCGCCGCCACAACTGGTCGCCGATTGCCGCCACCCCCGCCGGTCACCGAATGCCGCCAATCGCCAATCGATGCCGCCGATCCCCGTCGCCTCCACTCACATTTTTATAATTAAATTTAAAAAAATTGGGAATAGAAATTTTTAGGCTCATACCAAATGCATTTTTGTTCTTTTTCTGATCCGGGAATAAAAATTTTGCGCATTTACCAAACGTGTTCTTTTGCTCAGAAACTGTTCCCGAGAACAGAATAAAAAAAACCATTTCTACTCAGAAACTATTCTCAGGAACGGAATGTTACCAAACAGGCCCTATAATTTTTTTTTCAATAGTTACGGCTTGCCTGGTGGGTGGTGCACGCTTGAGTTCAGCGTCCTCAATACCATCACCACACGGAAGCACCAAAAACAGGTTCAACAGGCTCTCGAATCTAAATCTAGATTGGGAGAGAATGAACGAGCACAAAGACGCCTCTAAGGAACCCCCATATATAAATCTAGATCAGAGAGAAGAGTCCTCAGATCTAAATCTAGATCGGGATACGAGAAATTCTAAAACTAGGAGAAATTGTACAACCGCTTCCAGTGCAATATGAACTCACTGTATTCCTTCTCAATCCCGTTGGACTTCTTGGTTCGGAGGATCTGAAGTAGCGAGTTGATTCTTAATGAAGGAAGCAGAAGATATGCCCAACGAACAAAGAAGAGCATCGACTCACGTTCAGATTGGGAGAGCAAAGCGAGCGGGTGAGAAGAGAGTTATTTCTCAGTCGAAGGAGCTTGGATTGGGATAGAAAAAAAAAAATGAAACCAAAGAGAGCGGGTGAGAAGAGAAAGCGGTTAGGATTTTCTTTTTCCCTAAATCCTATAAAAGATTTAAACTCAAGGCTTCTTACGCTAATATCATATAAGATTTGAAGGGACTAATACGATACTACGGTTCTCTGTAGAGCTAGCAATTTCTTCATGCAATGATGTCTGGTGGAGCATGCGGACCAAGCATGCTCCTCGTGGGCACTAATGTCAAAGACAGACCATTAAAAATGTGGTGGAAAATCAGATCCTACCTAATTGAATTCGTCAGCCTTGATTTATCTTTTCATTGACCTGATGTATCGCAGCCTCTTTCGAGACGAGTGATTTTGATTTCTCCATTTGAAGCAGTCATGATAAATCAATAATGTTAGGCTGAAGAGGTAAGGGGAAATGCTACAATTATAAAGACTGGTGGACTTTAATACGAGAGTCGACGGATTACAAATTAACCCTTTAACAACAATAATAGTTAAATAATGCCTCAAGAAGTCATCGCAGATTCCACGTAATTTCAGAAAGGCCGCGGTGAATTCTTTGACCAGCTAGCTAGCAGCCGAGGAGAACTAGTGGCTCGATTGATATTTTTCGACAGATCGTAGACAAAAAAATTCAACCCCTATCCCAACTGGAGTTATATTCTCCCAACCATTGGCTCTGATTTGCACCGAAATCGTGATTAGCCGCGTAATTAACCTAAGACTAATATCGCCTTCGTGAAAATTCAAGAGCGGGTCGAATGAAAATGAAAAAACAAAAGAACATCTTAAATTGCTCCGTAAGTCTTCGCAGCACGATCAATTTTTAGGCGGTTTGAATTCGCTCTCGGCGGTGTTAAAAGAGGAAGGTACAAGTTGGGCGACGGTTGGCCAATTTGGCAGAGCTTTGATCAAACACAGAAACGACGATTTGGCCCATGTACGTGTGTGAACCAGCTGTAACACTTCGTTCATACCGAGCAAAACGTCTCGCCTTTGCGGAAATTAAGGAGCACATTCGACACGACACGACACAAATCAGATGGATTGCTCTGTCTCTCTCTCTCTCTCTTTTTGCTCTCTTGTGAAAGACAGCTTGTAAAGCAAAAGAAAGCCACTGACCAAAAAAAAAAAAGCAAAAGAAAGCCCATGTCATGGCCCAATATGGTATATCCCCCTTTTTATGCTTGAAAGGATTTTGGATGCTTGGCATCTACAGTGTAATTATCGACAAAAAAACATATTTTCCGTCGTCATCGATAATCATACATAGTTACAAAAGGGTCCTCGCTCCATGGAATTACGATATTCATAAGTTCGATCGTTTAGGTCGTTTTCAAATACAAGAGAGCGTTAAGCTCAGCTAAGTGCAAGAGAGCGTCGTATTCTTTTTCGCGTATGCGATCTGGCGTGCATGATTTGACATCTGACTTTTTACCCAAAACAAATATAGAAAGGACCGTGCTTATTATTAGGCATTGCGATGCCTTTGATATTCACGGAAGATGTGGCCAATCGCGTGAATTGGTAATTTCTTGCCGCAACTTTCGAAAGCGAAATCCAAAAGTGTCCATGTATTTTGGTGAAAGCTGAGGACTGCTCCGATTGTGAAAGATCAGTTAAGACGTAGGGCAACAAAAATATCTCAGCAGAAGCACCGATCCAGAGTTAATTAAGTTGTGGAATTAAACTAATCTTTCGATGGAAATGATTAATTAATTAGGAAAGCGACCCGTTGCTCAGTCGGCACATGCCTTGGACTAGGCATCGGTGGATACCTACCGCTATATAAAAATCACTCACACCTCCTTAGAATCAGATTGTTCAAACAAGATGTACTTATGTAGACGTTGACCGCTATTGAACTATTCGTGCGTTCTTGGACCGCGCACGATCGATCTTCGCCGTCCACCTCCAACATCGGTCGAACATAGTACATTATCTTCAACAGAAGAAATTATGAAAGAGACAACACGTGACATTTGACATTGCTACATGAATAAATGCTCAGAGACTTGTACTTGGTGATTCAATCCCTTAAGAGTTAGATTCTATCTGGGATGATTTTTTTTTTCTTTGCTTCCAAATTCTCCGAACTTATAGGCTCGGTTCGTTTCGCGAAAAATGAAAAACTTGAATAGTTTTTTTTTTAAGCATAATTATTTACATCGCTTGAAATAACTAGTCAATAAAATGTATTGGCATTATTGACGACAATTTATGTCTAAATATTTACGTTGAGGATAACTTTTTTTTATAGAATATATAAGCGATCATTTTCAAAAAAATGATTTATTAGTCCTTCATTTTTTTCATGATAGAAACGGAGCCATAATATAAAATATTTTTCTCGTCGTGGATTTCTTTTTGCGAAAATGAAAAAATATATACAAATTTTCCTAAAATTCCGTTTCCACTAACATTGCAAGCTGCAGCTGCACACCCCGCTTTGACCCGACCGTCGACTACTGTGCCTGGGCCCTGGGCCCGACCCTTGCGTATCCGCAGGAGTCTCCCTCTCTGCGTCTCACGCCCTCGAGGGCATTTACGTCAAATCCACATCCCCCACTCACGTGACGAGCGCGTGGGATGAGGCCCAGCGCAGGGGCGCTGGTGATTGGCTAGCCAAGATCAGATTTGCGGTGTGAGCTCAACGGATGCTCGCCACGTGTCGCGCAGAGACGACAAAGCGTAGCCGTAGGCTTTCCAAATCGTTGCAAGTGGCTGCAGACGATCGGGGCCCTCAGAGCCTTTTTTGCGGACCCCAAAGGCCACCATAAATACGAGGCGTCGCCGCGGCAGCAAAGCCATTCCCTCACAAAAACACAGAGAGAGGCCGGCTTTTTTTGAACGGCCCATAGAGAGGGGGGAGAGAGATCGTAAGGGGGGCGAAGAGCTTCGTTCGTTCAGGTACTTCGTCTTCTTCGCTCTCCGAATCTGCTCGATCTCTTTTCGTCACGCTTTTGCATTTCGGTGTGGTTTTTTCGCGCGAATGCGATGCGACTGTCGCCTTATTTGCGCGCCGTCGTCGAGAGCTGAGCAAAACGAGAGCTCTAATGGCGCGCGGTTAGGCGAGATCTAGGTCCCATTGCGGTGTTCTTCGGATCGATGAATGTGGATTTTCAGCTTTCCCGCTCCGAGCTTCCGTTTTCCTTGTGATTATTATATACGCTCGTGTTGAACTTGAAACCGATGGCGTGATTTTCAGCCTGCTAGTGTCCGATGCGGTTTCCCGATTTTCAGGAATCGCGAATGAACTTCGTGTGAATGCATCAGCTCTCCGTTTGCAATTTCTTTTGTTTCGGTCTTCGTGTTTTGGAGCTTTAGATCATAGATTTCGAGGCTGTTTTTTCCGGATCTTATTCATTTCCGATTAATACCTTTAATTTCTTCAGGTCCTCTTTCATCTTTTCTTTTTTGCGTCTTCACGTGAACTCAACTCATCGTCTCTTTTCTGAAGCGCACAGCATTAGTCTACTCCTGAGGTGGTGGTTTTCTCTTTTATTTATTGAGAAAAAGGTTGAGATATTTTACGAGGCTCGGATTGCTTTCGTCCCATTGGAACGCACGTTCTTTGTAGGTTCTCTGCATTTATATTCGTTTTGATTGAACAGATTCGTCCGGTAAGTACGTCCATGTGACTCTCTCCCCAGTCGCTGCAGACATTACTTCGCATATTTGCATCATCGTGCACTATTTTTTTTTTCAATTAATCCTGTCTGATACTAAATAAATCAAATTAGGTGACGGTATCGTTGCCTGTATGGTCCTTTTTTCTGTTTTGTTTAATTTCCTGTTATCACTTGTTTATTCTCTGCTTCGATTCAAGTTCAGCTAACCTGATTCCATCTCGTTACTTTATTAATGTGGGTGTCGGGTCTTTCGTTTTGCCTGTCTTTTCGCTCAAAAAGAGAAATGGGCCTTTTTTAAAAAAAAATTTCCTTTTGTTGGGAGGAAAAGAAAAATATCTTGAAGCTTTGGAATGGGCAAAGTCTGATTCGGCGGTTCACAGTTTTCCTGGCAGGAGACGCCAAATTTCCTGGCTGGCTTTTGTTTTTCTCTCCGGATTTTAATGGTTCACACAGATATTTTCTTTTCCCCCGAAAAATGGGTTGGTCACACACCAATTTTTTTTAAATACTTTTACTATTTATAGTCCGCCGCCCATCCCGAGGGAAGTTAGATCCCGACTTAACCTAGTATTTGAAAAGGTCAAACGTCTGCTTTGATTCTAATTTGTCGTGCTTAAGTGGGTAGGTGTAGGTCATTGTTACTGTTGCTAATGAGACGATGGTCAAGATTTTTGGCTCTGAGTCGCAGCCTGTTTTGTTTTTTTTATCATGTATTCATTCTTTTGAGGGGATGAAGTAGTATTTTCCTCTCGAGGGGGTCAATCAATGTGCCTAGATCGCCCGGCGTCATTTAGTTGACTGATTTCAAATTTTCGGTTGGCTGAGATGATAGGACCTTGATTGTGACATGTCTGCGTAGATAAGTAGAGTCGGTTCGCCCAAAGGCTAAACAGCATGCTTATTTTGCTACTTAGGGTGTCCAACGTCTGTACGGCATGTTCCTGTTCTAACTGCCGTTCTTTAGTGGCGTGATAAACGTCATTGCTGATTTTGTCAAGTTAAATAGTGTTGATATCCTGTGATAGTGACCAGCAGGTGACGGCACTTGCGTCTCCCACCTATAATGTTAGGCAAGTGCTGCTTTCCGAAGTTAGCGGATGAAGAGAGCAGGATCTCTTGAACAGGAAAATATGGTAACCTGGATTTTGTATCATATCGAACCCATTAGTTGCATAGTACGAGTTTACAACAGAAGGAAGCTTTATCCCACCTTACAAAGGAAATGAAACTAATTGCTGCATTCCAAAGCAAGGATTGGCTCATTTCATGTCCTGAGCGTAGCCCAAGTCCATTTCCTAGGGCATACCTTTCCAATCATCGTCTTCTTGCATTGAGGTCGGGCATATCACAGGGTAGCTGTGGTTGAGATTCTTTTCCTTTACGAGTGGTTGAGGGGGTGTGGGCATGCGAGTTGTAAGTGAAAAATAGTTTTCCTTATGGTGTTGTAGTTAGATGAGGTAAAGGTCTTGGATTCTAGCGTTTTAAAATGGTGCTTCTCCCCACATTGTTCTGGAATGGAGGGCAAGAATGTGCTACTAGGCAAATATACGATGGTTTAGCATGGAAAGATTGTTTCATAGAAACTTAGGAGCTGCTTTGGCTTATTTCCTTCTCAATTGGAGAACAGATGATGATGCATGAATCTTCTAGCACAAAGGCAAGGACTTGCTTAGCTGTTGGGCCTCTGCAAGCCTTTGTATTAGCAGTGCTACTTTGTTTTCTCTTGGTGTGAGGGAACAAAGGAGATGAACTGTGAGAAACAAAAAATTATCAGATACTTACATTGATTGACCCCGAAAATGGGTGCCTCTGGTGTGATCACATCTTGTACTTTATTAAAGTATTCGTCTCATAGACCCAGTTACAGTAGGAGACCTTATTGTTGTTGCATTAAATTATTATATGTCGTTCGAGAAATTACAGCTGCATCTTTGCTTGATAGTGTAAACAGGTAGCAATTTCTCTTGATCGGACAGTTTGTGGCTATTAAAAGAAACTCCAGTAGAGTTGAAGACACTTATATTGAGGTTTATTTACTCTTTTTTTTGTTTGGTACTTTGGTATATGCAGGTCGTGGAACGATGGGTGCAGGTGGCAATATGTCTGTTCGCCCGGCGGTGAAGAAGTCGGAAAGCAAGCTTCACAACCGAGTTCCTTCTTCAAAACCTCCATTCACGCTGAGTCAGCTCAAGAAAGCCATACCGCCTCATTGTTTCCAGCGATCTGTTCTTCGCTCATTTTCGTACGTGGTCTTTGATTTAACCATAGCCTACATCTTGTTCTACATTGCTACCACTTATTTCCATCTCCTTCCCTCCCCTTATTCGTACCTAGCTTGGCCCATCTATGGGTTCGTGCAAGGCTGCATTCTGACCGGTCTCTGGGTCATAGCCCACGAATGTGGCCACCACGCCTTCAGCGATTACCAATGGCTGGATGACCTGGTTGGCCTCTTTCTGCACTCATGCCTCCTCGTTCCTTACTTTTCTTGGAAATATAGTCATCGGCGCCACCATTCCAATACAGGCTCCCTTGAGCGTGATGAAGTTTTCGTTCCGAAGCAGAAGTCTCAGATCTCATGGTTCTCAAAGTACCTAAACAACCCACCGGGCCGAGTGATGACACTCACCATCACACTCACCCTTGGTTGGCCCTTGTACTTGTTGTTTAATGTTTCCGGTAGGCCTTATAATCGATTTGCCTGTCACTATGATCCCTACGGGCCCATCTACTCTGACCGTGAGCGGCTGCAGATTTACATATCTGATGCTGGTGTTCTCGCGGTCTTTTATGGGCTTTACCATCTTGCTGCAGCCAAAGGACTTGCATGGGTTCTGTGCGTCTATGGAGGACCCTTGCTTGTCGTGAACGGGTTTCTAGTGTTGATCACTTATTTGCAGCATACTCACGCATCACTCCCTCATTACGATTCTTCCGAGTGGGATTGGCTCAGAGGAGCTTTAGCAACTGTTGATCGGGACTATGGCATGTTGAACAAGGTCCTCCACAATATTACAGACACTCACGTAGCGCATCACTTGTTCTCTACAATGCCTCACTACCATGCAATGGAGGCCACCAAGGCGATAAAGCCGATTTTGGGAGATTATTATCACTTTGACAGGACTCCAGTTTACAAGGCCGCGTGGAGGGAGGCTAAGGAGTGTATTTATGTCGCGCCCGACGAAGGTGACCAGAACAAAGGCGTATTCTGGTACAGGAGCCAATTATGATGACAATCAAGAGCTCGGTTTCAGGATTTGCAGTTCGGTAATCGCTTCCCTCCTCCACACTCTAGATTTGTATTCTGGTAATTTTGGATGTGGCGCTTCCATTTGGAATTCGACTTTTAGTTCTGCTTCGCTACAATAATTTTGTTGACCCCCCAAAAGCCCAATTCATTCGAGAAGGAAATTGCTTGAGCATTCAAGGTTAACTTTTACTGTCTTCCTAGTCTCTTTCTTTTTGACAAAATTCTGAATGCTGTTGTGGTGGAATCATATATTTGAATGATGATGGGGAACTAATTTCGTGTGCCAGTTCTATCTACTTCTCTGCATTTGCCAACCATTCATACCAACAATTATGCTGATGCCAATGAAATCAAAAAAATGACGAGTCCTCAACTGAGCACGGGTCTATGTTTCAGTGAATCTGAAACCTAATTTGATTCCTGGGATCAGAACTTTAGACATACAAATGGATCTGACATCCGCTTCGAGACAACAATTGTGATGTGCAAATCTCTTGATTCGACAAATTGGCTATGGTTCCGATGAATCCTTCTCTAGCTGCATTAGTAAGTACAGTCGATCTTTTGACTGGTTATATAAAGCTTGTACGATTTTGCCTGGACGGTTTCGTAGGGAAACGAGAAAAACGATGGTGAGAAAGGACGGTTCACCTGGATTATAGAGAGTCCATTACAGAGTTTAATTCCTAGAAGGTTAAGGCTAATTACAAAAGCTTTCTAAAACTATACACGGAAGCATGTTTGTGCACGCATATCATTGTTTCTATTTGTACAGACAAAACATGGACTGATCACGGTCAAAGTAAAAGATCGGAACAGAGCAATCGAAGTCAAAATGGAGATGAAGGCTGATCAATTCTTTTTGTTTTGTTTTGTTTTGTTTTGTTTTTTTAACAGAAGGCTGATCGATTCTTATTGAACACAATTTTAATGCCTTTATTAGGGTGCAAGCATCGCCATTCGCCAATCACAATGAGTTGGTAATCTAGTACTGCGCGTGACTCGGGCCTTTACCTTGTACATGTACGAGTTCATTTCATGGATTACATGAAATTGGGATTGGAAATGCACCGGTTAGGCTTAATTCTGCCTTCGTTGGCATCTCATTTCGATGCAATCTGTTGCATTGTTTCACTTTCATCTTATGTGGTTTTGAGGACTCCTCGTGCAAGTTATAGTGGTCTACCTAACCATGCTGAAACCCAGTCATGCATGAACTGTCTTTCCTTCAGCGACAACGTCACCTTTCTTTTTTCAGCGACAATTTCCCGTGGACATGAGGCCCATCCAAGCCCCCCTAGGCATAATTTGGATGGGCCAAAACAATCGGAGCCTTTCTTGGGCCTGGACTTATTTAGGCCCACCTAAGCCTGCTCTTTATATTGGAAAGAATTATTTTCTCATCGCTAAATTATCTATGCGAGGCTCGTAGGATCGATTAACGTCGTGCTGTCTCTCTCGTTCTTTCTTTTCTTGGCCATGGTGTCAAAAATTTGCCCGTCAACAATGTTGTATTGGCATTTTAGTAGTGTTGGAAAAACAACTGTATTCAGTAAACCAAGCAATTCAGAAAAAAACTGATTACATGAAGGCCCCTTTTGTTTGATGGAAAATGTCACATTTCTGGAAAGTACTTTTTAGGAAGTTATTTTCAGGAAAATGGTAATATTTTTCGGTATTTGGCTAAAATCTGAAATTGAATTTGAAAGTACTTTTTGTCGTTTGGGAAAGAAAATTGATTTTCCTAAATAGATCATTTTTACTGAGGTGCTAGTGACTTGCACTTGGGTAGCTGGGGAATCGAGTATGGGCATCAGAGACTTGGGACCGGCCTCGATGGACCCTGACTGGAGCACCAAAGACCTGGGCACAGTCATTGATCCCGGGTCTGACCTCGATGGGCCCTTGCGTTGGGGATCAGTTCAAGGGCTTGGGGTCATGAGCTCGACCTCAATGGACTCGGGAGCGGACGCCAGGGACCCCAGTCCAACCTTGATGGACTTGGGCGCCGAGGATTGCGACACAAGCCCCGGGTACAGATGCCATGAATTAGGGCTCCAGCATCGATATCTCGAGCACAACCTTGATGTACCCAGGTCCGGCCTCAATGGACCTAGGTGGGCGACAGGGTCTCGTATGTAGCCTTGATTGAACCAGGCGTGGACGCCGGGGTCCTGAAACCTACCTCGATGGACCTGGCCCTAGGAGTTGGGGACCCAAGCATGGGCATTGGCGTCTTGGGCCCTGGTGTTGAGTCCTCGAGCCCGAGTATCGGGAACTCGGATACTAGCATTGGGGTCAAGAGCACATCCTTGGTGGACCTGGTCCCGTGCGTGGGTCTCGGGTGTTATTGGCTTGAGCCTAGCCTTAATGGACTCGAGCTCGGGGGTTAGGGATTCGAGCGCGAGCACCGGGATTTCGAGCCCGGCCTCTGTGGACCCAGGCAGAAGCGCCGAGGAGTAGGGCAATATTACCGGAGTCCTAGGCCTGGCCATAGGCGTTGGTGTCCCCAACCCAACCTATGTGAACTCAGACACGGCCTCTTTAGACTCAAGCTTGGCCTCGATGGACCCGTGTGGACGTGGCCCTGGGCCCGTTGTCGAGGTTCGGCTGCAAGCGTTAGGGTTCATGTGCCAAAACGTAGCGAATTTGATTCATGCATTGATATCTAGTTATATTTTGGAAATTGATTTTCAAAAAATCAGAAATTATTTTCCTGAATTTAAGCATGGATTTTCCGTTAACTCGTTTTTCTAAGCGATCCAAACACCGAAAATTAGGAAAATATTTTCCCAGAAATTGTTTTCCTCGAAACAAATAGAGTCGAAAGTGAAAGGGCAAAGAAGTTGAAAATTTACAGATCCGAGAAAAGAAGATTATACCGCATCCTAGCAGTTTGAAATCATCATCTCCCCTCATATTTACGGTAGGTTCAATTTCAAAATCTTCTGCTAAAGATTTTTTTAAGGGAGAAAATATTGATATCTCTACCACCGCCTATAACCTATAAAACAAAAGGGAAAATAGTATAAATAATTGTTGAATTTTGACTCAATGTGTAATACCGTCCTTAAAATTTTAGTTTATTTAATGTGGTCCTCGAACATTAGCACAAGGTGTAATGTCGTCCATAAACTTTTAATTTGTTTAATGTGGTTTCTGAAATTTTGATATCTATTCAATTTAGTTCTTGAGTACATGATATTGTCTCTGAACATGAATTAATAGAATGATAACATCGAGTGTTTTTATATAGTTTTAGGGATTAGATTGAACATTTATAAAAAATTTAAGTGTTAAATTAAATAAATTAAAAGTTCAAGTATCACAATAACCAAATTAAAAGTTTAAATATTTTATTCTATATTGCGATAATATTTATGGACTATTTGTATAATTATTTCAAAACAGAACTTTCAACAAAAAAGTACCTCAAAAAAAAAAGGGGGAAGAAAAGCAAGAAAAAGAAGCCCACGAGACTGCAGGAATCCAGCTCATAGTTGTGCAAAGGTCGTGCACCCAAAGTCAGAACCACGTCAGCGGCTTTAACCGTCCCCCACTTCATTGATCGGGCCCCACTTCCGTCAGGGCCTCCACGTAGCCACGTGGCGGTTACAAGGGCCCCCGATCCCCTCCCCCCTCCCCCCCCCCCCAAAAAAAGAGTAAAAATAAATGACCCAACAATGTGGGACCGGCACGAGACTCGTGTGATTCCCAATAGATGATGACGCGAAATCGGCATATGCCCAAAGATGTTGAGTGTTATTCGATAATGATTCTGATTCTCTGATTTTATTTTTAAAAATAAAAAAAGATGAAAAATATGTTTGGTAACGTAAATAATTCTGATTTTGATTTTGATTCTGTTCCCGAAACAGTTTTGGAGCAAAAACAAGAATAAAAAAAATTGATTCTGAAAAAAAAAAATCACTTTTGAGAATCACAAAAAGAACAAAATCTCAATTCTTTTAAAAATATTAAGTCAATGTGGACTTTTGAACTTTAAAGAAAATTAAAATGAGATTTGAAAATTTACTAACAACTAATTTTTTAATTCATTTTTTTAAAATTAAATTTAAAAATAAGCTATAAAATTTAACCAAAAGATTTTAAAATTTTTAAAAGGGGAAAATTAAAAATTCAAAAAATTCAAAAAATAAAAAATGGGGGAAATTGAAAAAAAAATTAAAAATTAAAGAAGAAGAAGATGATGAAACGCGTTTCTATTCTGGAACGGAAATTTTGTACAGTTACCAAACACGTTCTGAGTCTCTAAAAATCATCCAGAGAACAGAATCAGAAAATATGATTCTAATCAGAATCACTTTTTTGAAACAGAATCGTTGCCAAATAGGCCCCTAATCGTGGAAGACTCCCTTTTATCTCTCGCCAGTTCGATTCACGCATCGAGCGGATCATGACTCGTGTTCACATATTGCCTGATGAGGCTCGCCCACTGCTGGCGACGAATGACCCGCCAACCTCTAACTTTTGGGTTGCGGGATGCACGAAATAATCACGACCCAGACCGAATGTTTCCCGACAGACGTGGTGTAAATGGACATTTAAAGGATTATGTTGCCAAGAAAAACGGTGTGTGCAAGAAGAACGTTCTTGTGCCTTCGAATGTATGCGGCGCCTGCTTCCCTATTCTCACTTGCCGATAAAATAGCGGCGTTCGCACCCAACTTACACCGGAGTGGAATTGCCAAGAAGTATGGCAATTATGTCTATACGATTTCCTAAGGTCCGATCACGTTTTAGACTAATATCGTTCTTGCAGATTTTAATACAGATGAAGGAGAGCGCATTTTCTCCCAAGTTTAGTGCAATTTTTCGCGGGTATGGACTATTGCTACTAACAATGAAATTAATCTTATGCAAAGTTTGATCTCATTTGAATATAATCTTCTGTTTCTAGCGTAGCGTCCGGCCTCTAGAATCATTCCGTAGAGAATCGCTCAGCACCAGCACCGTGCGCTGCAGAGATAGTGATGGCAGCAGATGATCCGAGTTCACGTGCGGATCAGACGGTTACGGTTTCGTCTCACATGAGCTTATGTGCGTCGATGTGGTACACACGTGGTACCAAAGTGAATATTTCCCTCGCCGGCCGTCATCCTACCCTCTTTTGCTCTTTTGAATTTGGAACATTTTGCATTTTTCCATTCATGACAACTCGGATTCCGATTTGGGCTTTCTGTAGAAATAATCTCGTCTTCCTTTTGGATTTGCAGGGTTATACTTTAAGTAGTATCGACACCGACACGCGACACGACACGACTCGACACCCCGACACTTCATTTTTAAAAAACTAGAGAATTTCGACACATTGGGACACGTTGTATATTAAATTTATATATACATGATAAATTATCATGTATATATAAAAATATTAGCCGTGAGTTTATTCTTCTTCTTCTGTTAGGGATTCACGATTAGTTTTCTTTTTTTTGGCTTGCTGCATATATGACTTAAGTATATATATATATATATATATTGACAATTTTATATTTTGAGCCCTAATTTATTGAAAATGCTTAAAATTGACTCAATGCATGTCGAAATGACATGTTGGGATGTTGGACTTGTGTGTCGCTGGCGTGTCTGGAGCACCGGCCACGTGTCGATCGCATGTCGGAGAGTGTCGGTGCTTACTAGGTTACAATATGTAATTGAAGATTGAAAGTGTAAACAAAGGTGAGAATTTTGGGTTTTAGAGACTCGAGTTCTCTCCTACTTTTCCCATTATTCCTTGTGTGATTGTCGAATCGTCATCCAACTCGGATAGTTTCCGCAATGTATTCGCACGGACTGCCGATTAAGGGAGAAAATTCTATAACCAATGGCGCGTGATTAAGGAAAATGGGGAAAAAGTACCAAAAAAGTTGTAAACATATTACATTGGTACCAATTCAATTGTAAACCTTTCAATTGGATCAATTTGGTCTAAACCTTTTACATTTGTGCCAATTCAGTCCTTCTGATCAGTTTCGGCTGGAAACTGCAGGCATGGTCGCTAACATTCTACATGGCATGGCTGGGTTGATGATGACGTGAGTAAATTTTATTTTTCTAATTATTTTAATTTTTTATTAATTTTTTTCTTCTTTTCTTGCCTTTCTTTTCTTTCCCAACTGTGGGCCGTTGAGGTCGCCAGCCACAGGCAGGGGCATCGGGCCCTCACCAATATCCAGGCAAGGGCCGGGTGAGGATTGCGAGCCCCTTGCCTGTGGCTAGAGAGGGCGTCGCAGAGGGCCAGCTAGTGTTGGGAAAATATTTAAAGAATTCATAAAAAAATTAAAAAATTATTACCTTTGTCTACGTCAGTGAACGGTCGTGCCACGTAGGATGGCTGGCGACCATGACAATGATTTCCGGCCAAAATTGACTGGATGGACTGAATTGGTACAAATACAAAATGTTTAGGACTAAATTGATCCACTTGAAAGGTTTTGGACTGAATTGTTACTGATGTAATAGGTTTAGAAATTTTTTTTATACATCTCCCAAGGGGAATGTGCATTGATGGATGTGTTGTTCAAAGCTGGATTAGATCACATGTTACTATGCTATATCACATGGGAGGTGAATTCTTCTAAGTGAGAATGACTGATGGAGGAGGTGGTTCGATTTAGGTGGGAAAAAGGAAGTTTGCTAAAAAGAAGAGGTCTTTTTGGTATGTGTCGGAGACAAACTCGTGGTCCACTCTTTCTTGGACAGATTATTCGAAAAAATAAAATAAAATGGAACGATTGATTAGGTCCTGCTATTTATTGTTTGGACAAAGATCATGATATATATGTGTGTGTGTGTGAGAGAAAGTTATAAATTACAAGGCTGAGGAGTTCAACTTAAGAAATATGACACACGACACATGGTTCCACAACCACTACGCGGTTTCATATGTAAGGAGAGTTGAGGATCTTAGTCACATACGTACTCGCACGAGTCTAGTTTGACACCCTTTTCGCCACCCTATAAAGCGTGTGAACGTAAACAGAGCACGATTTGTTTCTCGATAATTCGGGGCATGAGGCGTCGAGGCTCGGTTGTCTAGAGGTTCATAGAATGTCATACGGGCCTTGTAAACCGATTAAGTTCCAGCTTCTAGCTCTGCGCCGATGACCTCGACCCATAACAATTTGCGCGTGGTCGATGGAATTTGAACAGCTAACAATGGACGATAGAATATTACAAAGAAGGCGAGGGTAGCACAATTACTCAATCCTGCGGTCTTATACACTCCTTATAGAATATCTAGTTTAAGTCACAACTACTTTGGGTCAACGGTGATCCTCGGATTCAAGATTACATCATGTCGAAGGCTGTCTAGGATCAACATCCGCGTAACATTATATATATATACACACACACATTTAGGATTTGGCAAGGACTCTCTGAAAAAGTATTATCAACATATATGATAGCTTCATTACATGAGTAATTTGACGTCCTAAAGTCAATTATACGAGCAGGAAATTGCCTGGAAATCTGCAGTTTTCAGGGAAAAAATAATTTAGATATCTTTAGTAAGGTGAGCCAGACAATGTTCATTCGATTTGTTCTTTTCACTGATTTAGCTTTTAAATAATTCCCACCATTGAAGCCGACTAGAGTTTCAAAAAGCTAATAAAATGCCGGCAGAAGTTCCATACGATGATTAAAAAATTAAACCGTTAGCAAGTCAAAGTTAATTTACTAGATCTTACTCTTGAAGGTTAACTAAAGTGAAAATAGAACAGGAATTTGGTAAGGGAAAGGTTTTAATTTCCGGAGAAGAGGGTCGATTTGGTCAAGTGATCATCAACAAAAAGAACGCCGGACTCTATTAAGAGTGCATTTGTTTCACGAAAAACTCAAGATTTTAAAAATATTTTCTGAAAAAATCATCGTTTGTATCGCTTACAAATATGAATTAATGCAAGCTATTTTCATCACTCGCGGCCAGATAGTTATACATAAATTGTTATTGATGATGAAAATATTTTCCGTTGACTGATTTTAAAGGCATGAACTTCTTCTTCTATTTTGACAACCACGCTATGCTAGAGAAACGATTATGTAACTGTCCTTAATCCACTGTGAGTTTAGCAGTCTGTTCTGAAAAAAAAAAAACATATATGAAATATTATTGTGGGGTCCACTCTTTCAAGAATTTGTGGCCGACAACATGTTATTACTCTCACAGTCACCAATAAACTGCTATACTAGCAAAACCCGTTATGTTGTATAGTCTTGCACGTTTTCTTGCATTCTCATTTTATTCTTTTTCTTTTGCTATTAGGAAAAAAAATGGCACGATAACTAATTGAGAAAATTCCGATATAAATCAATCTTATGGACCTATTTTTAAATCGCGGTATTATTTTGTGATAAATCATAGTGTATGGCGTTTTTAATTTGGGAACGAGGGGGGGACCAAGGTGTGGTCTGTTTACTTTTGTCAAACTTCTTGCATTATTTTTTTTTTTCTTGCATTTCAAGAGACAAGGATCATACGATTTCCTGTTTTAAAGACAGGTTGTTTCTCTTTTTTTTTTTTTTTTAAATGCTGATATTTTATCCTCCAATTTTATTTTTCCTTAAAGAAATCTCTATATTGTGCTCAACCATGTACATAAGCAGACTCCTTCTTCCTGGCAAACAAATCCACCCCTCTCTCTCTCTCTCTGTCTAACTGAGCCATGGAAGAGATGATCTTCAGGAAAGAAGCATACATCCCGAACCCTAGCCCTTCACCACTCGCCATGCACAACCACTCGCACGCCATCTCCAAGGTGAACGGCAAGCCCAAGATACGCATCATCCACATCTTCGCGCCGGAGATCATAAAGACCGACGTGGAGAACTTCCGCGAGCTTGTCCAGCGGCTCACTGGGAAGCCTCCCTCCGAGCGAGACGGCGCGAAGGACAAGCCGAGAAGAATCGCCAAGAGGGTCGACCCGAGAATGGTGATGGCGGAGAAGTACTCACCATCACCGCCGATCGCCGCCAGAGTCAGCTGGGACGCGGAGGATCAAGAAGAAGAAACGCGGGGTCGTGGCGGTGACTTGGACTGCAGAACGAAGATGAAGATGGAGGAGGACATGCGTGGTGGTGGTGAACTGTTCGGCCGCCCGTACGAGGAATTGGGTTGCTATGAAGAAGAGTTTCCTTTGATAGCCGTGGACGTTTCTCGCATGCATGCCTTTGAAGCTGCTCAACTTGCCTGACGAGTTCAATCGTATCTGCAGAATTAGTCACTTAGTTTCTAGGTATTATCCTCGGACTAATTTTAATGATTCCCCTTTCTCAGAATTTTGTCTCTATCGATTTCCATTATTGTTTACTGTAAATACGGCACTTCTTCTGCAGACCATGCTTCTGTTTCTCCTTCCCCCATTTGGAACTTTGATGTTGCTAATGTCATCTCCTGAAGATATTTGCTCAGTTTTAGAACGATTTGGTTTTGCTTCGTTTCGATGAAGAGCTGGTTCTTGTCTCCCTCCATGTTTGGGCCGGTCTGATCTCCCTCTCTTTCTGAGCTAAACCACTGTTTATTGATGAACAGTGCTGTGCAAGACTGTAGAGAAAATTTGATTGACGAACTACTTTGCTTGCAAGACTTGATATATTTTATCAAAAGTGTAATTTTCGATGTAACCCAATATAGTTCTCAACCGTAATTCGTTCGTATAAATTTGATTTAACTATGGTTAATTTGACCAAGGAATTCTTCATGGTACTCCCTTAGGCAGTAATAATTTGGACCCTTGGTACACACTTTTCGCATCATCACGCGTTTATTTTGATACTATCTTGTGCGTGGATGCATGATCGAGCGTGCATTTCTCCGACTGTTTCGGGCTCGATTCTGATCAGCGAGAAAGAGGTTGTTGGTACGAGGGTCGGCATGGTTTCGGGATGACATGTGTCCGAACCAGAGCGACAGCCATGGAGGATGAAGGCTGTTTTAGGGTTGTGATATTCTTTTGATGCATAAGATAATCCCTATTGAGGGTTGGTGTAATAATCATTTCTTTGACTTGTAATCCAAAGTCAACTTCCTGGTAAACTCCGTAGGTGTGCAAATTGCAATAGAATTTTGGAGGGCAAACGTGTGGATATGAGTCATATGATCAAGTTTAATCAGTCATTATTACAAAATTCAAAAATGACAGGGAGAGTGGACCCGACCCGTGAAGCCATGATTTGACTGTGCCCTTCAACTTGCCTTCTGGGTATTCCGTAGTTTGATGGGATCGTACACCTAATTCGTGGAGATATATTCGTCTGGCGTATGGAGGTGAAAAAGGAGTTTCAGTCAATTCTTTTTCTATTATCGACTTTGTAGTTTATAACGGAACTGTTAGAAAGGTGGAGCTAAGCTAATAAGGGACTCGAACGAGGGGAAACTGTCCGAACAGTGTTAAACTTATTGTGCAGATATCAATTCAATCATAAAATTTGTAATTTTGTTAATTGTGCCCTAAGTTTGTGCGCGGAATTTCAATGTAATCCTTTCGGTCATCGGCGAAAATTACTGACATGGCGGTTCAGTCATAGCCGATCATCCTACGTGGCATATCATCACATCGGCAATTTCCAGTAAAAAAGGGCCGGACGGACTATATTGAAAATTTGCGCAAAAGTTTAGAACTAAATTAACAAAATTGAAAATTTTAGAATTAAATTGGCATTCGTAGGTTTATGATTGGTTGGGCATTCGTCCCTAGAGAAGATTTGACATTTTTCACAAGTGAAAACTAAGAGACATTTGTTTCCATTCTTTTGAAAGCAATGGTGACTTTATTATACGAGACTTAAACATTCTGGTTTTTAATACATTTGTGTATGTTTGAACTTTAGCGATTGGTATTCAACCTTTATTTGATATTGAACACTTCAAATGTATAAAACATATCAGTTTTGACAATAAAGGTCATAGTTAGTATTTTCTTCATATAATCTATAAAAATTAAAATAAATCCCATTCGCTCCCCTAACTTTCCCCTCTATCGCCATTAGTGTTCTTTCCGATCCCTACGCATTCCACCGCTCCACCGGAAATTCCCTCTGCCCCCGTAAAAACTTTATCAGACGCCTGTCGATTTTCAAGATCGTGAAAAAACTTTACTTCTATTGGACTTCTTTCCTTTGATCTGTGGTTAAGTTGAATCTTGACAAAAGATTCTAACCATTGAGCTGCTATATTCTCAGTAATTCCGCAATGTTTAACTTTCTAAGCTGTTTCGTGTTGTTGATTAGATGTCAGAAACGTTGTCAATTAGAAGAACGCCTCTCTTAATCTGAGAGCACTAATTCAATACATGTTTACCTTGTCGATACACTCGAGCACTGTCTAATGGTATTATCCTTCTAAACTTTAGTTTCTCCAATTCGAATTTCTCGATAAATTCCTAAAGCAAAAAAGTCACGTTCTCATGTCATGTCAACAATCACCATCCGGGAAAAATTGTAAGCAACTTCGACACTAGAGAGTTTGGCCGCCATTTACGAGTCCATGAACCGCCATTTACGAGTCCATGAACCGTGGGAGGACCGTTATGCTTCCATTAATCAATTTGAGCTTCGTTATGATTCGAGAAATCATGAGATTTTTAGGATGATAAGAACAATGTTCTCTTCATCCAAAAAAAAAAGGAGGAAAAAAGAGCGATTTTGTCCGTGAGTATGACGTAAAGGCAAGATTTGAGAGGGGGTGAGTCTATGACTCCATAATCAGCAAAACGACGTCAAATTTGACGTCGTTTTGATTATCTTGCCAACCCAGAAGAGGAGATAATGTTGATCAATCAACGTGGGTTGCATTCCTTTTCCAGTGGGCCATACTTCCCACCAACTCCCAATTATCAACTCTTTTGCATCTTTTTCTAACAAAAAATTCAAAATGCCTCATCATCAATGGCTGAAATATGCTACAATATTATCTAGTTGCAAAGCACGTTTTATCCCTATAGCACGAAAGCATAACAGAAACAGGATAGTTGACCTCTGGCAAGACCTTGCAAAAGATTATCGCTTTCGCTAATTATGCTAGTGAATCGGCTAATGTTTACCCGGACACTGGGACTCTGAGTGGATTCTGTGACCGAGAGGTATTCCATCTGCGTGGACTGCAACTGAGCAGAAAGAAGCCGAAGCATGGACGAAAGAAGTGAAGTAGCAGATCAGTGAAAGAGGAAAACTGTGAAGCTTCTGCGCAGTGACTATGCTTCGAAAAGTAATTTATTGTTGTCAATGTCAATGACATACTTTCTAGCTCTCATACTCCACGATTGGCTCGGCCATCGTAGGAGGCACCTCCAATCTTGTGAGGACTTCAGGTACTCCATGGGTACTCCTTATTATCTGCAACCAAATACAAAACTCTAATGACTGCTAATGCTCTTGTAACAATTACATGTCAAACCCAAAAAGGAACCTTGGTAGGATTGGTCCCCAACTTTTCAGTCCATTTATGGCTAAACATAGATGAACGTGTTGAACCTTTCTTGGAACGGACATTCAATTAGGTGACTAATTAGGAAATCAGGTTCAGACACGGTAGCTTGATAAAGGCAGTAGGAAGATAACAAAGAACCATATTTTTCTATATATTTTAGCTCATAAAAAGGGCAGGGGGAGCAACCATCGTGACTAATCCTTCTGAGTGTTACCAGGATGGTACAACACCCGCTTCGATACTCATTCGTATTTCACTTTAGGTAGATAATGCTAGTAAAAACTCACTAGTATCTCTTCGTCGAGGTAAGATATCATGAAAAGCCTCTGGAAAGTCCCACCTGAAGGCATTATAAGAAAGAGTTTAGTGAGGAATAAGGACACATGGGGTCATAGAATGCAAATGTTCATAAAAGCATCAGAAGGACATATTTTTCCTTCTTTTGGCATAAGTACAAGTTCAGTAACGAGCAAGCACCAGGTGGGTGCATCCCATTGCTGTCCAATATACCAGGACAATCTTCAGCATTCGTTTACTCTCAGAGTTGTCATCATTACACTTATCAAATTAACTGGGCAATGACAAGAAATAGCAGGTGTCACTCCAAAGAGATTTCCAACACTGAAGCAAAAAGACTCTCCCTAGAAAGTCATAACATGTCATCCAAGCTGAATACCACTACTTCTACTGCCACATCCTGAATAATATCTTCCCATCTAGTAAATCATCTGAACCACACATTGTCCCTTTCTTTTAGCTTGGTCGATCTCACCCATGATTTTCTGTGAGCCATGTATGGTTTGACGTCATACTTTTGACTAAAGGACAGAACAATTTTGGTAGCATAAGCCAGGAAGAACAATTTATTTTTGAAGGTGTTAACGTCATCTTTTTTATGCTTGAAATCAGAGTTGAAGTCTCAGCCAACAGAAATAATTGATAGGCAACAGTACTTTTGGAGTTCAATCGTGCCAAAGAACAAAAAAGAACGCGGGGTAAAGTAAGAAGATTAAATTATGAAGGATAAAAGAAACTCTAAGTAAATAAAATGGTTAATTTCACTGGATTGCTTACTTAGAGGTACTTTCAATCCACTGGTGATGGCATCTCTAATTGGAACAGGAAGTTGCTGTACAGTGCTAACTGCCTGGCCAAGTGCCCCTTTTAGCTGGTCCGGTAAAGTTTCTTCAATAACAGTTGGTGTTTCGAACGTCCCTTCTACATATTCCTCCTTCATCCGAAGCGGGCCCTCCACAGAGAACTTGGTGGACAAGATGAATTTGCTTTCTAGCTTCATTAGAGAAAATCCCTTGCTATCAAAACCCTCAAACATGATTGTCCAGCCTTAGACATATCAAAATGCAAGTCAACAATAAAAGTAACCACATTGGTATATCCATATCACCTATTTACTTGTATATCGCCTATGAAGACACAAATTCCAAATAGAATTTCCACAAGTTATTTGGCATAGTCCATAAGACTACATTCATCGAGAAGGAAACCCAGTGTCATGATTTCATTCCCTGGAGGAGGAAAGAGTGCCCATCAAAGAAGTGACGATCAATTTTAGTCATGTAGAATGAAAAATGGATCTCGAAAAGAGTGTAGTTTGTTTTAGAATTGTTAACTATAAAAAGAACAAGGATCCCGCTCAATAAGTTCGAAAAAAGAGACATATAAGAGGAAGAAGACAGAGTAGAAGATGACAACTAAAAACTCATCTAATGTGAACACATTAACATGAGAGCATGTCCAAAGTACTCCAATTACTTGGTCTTTTCCCCTTCCACTATTACCAGTCTGGACATCCAAGATTTGAAGAGAAGAATAGTACTCCTGTCGATCACAGAATGAAGTCTCACCAGATGATTTAAAATGATATTGAGATGCACAGGAACAGAAAAGGAGCTTCTCTGAGGTGGTTTGAACATGCGAGACAAAGGTCTTCAGATGCTCAAGTGAGGAAATGTGGTTTTGGGAGATTAGCGTTAAAAGGGGCATGAAAGACCTAAAAGACACAAGGGAGGAGACGACAAGAAAATATATGGAATGCTCGGATCTTACAGAAGACTGTTTTGCTAAGACTTGACTTGCAGAAGACTTGACATAAAATTGAACACAGTGCGTATAATGAATACATAGGCGACCCACTTAATGAGAAAGGATTTTCAGCTGTTGTTGTTGTTGCACTTGTCATTGAGATACGAAGGAAATAGATCGGAGATTTATGAGCACGGAATTGTTCAGCTCTACAGCCATTGAGCATATGCATATACATAATTGGCATAAGGGGGATTAAAGGCAGTGAATGAGATAAAAAGACACATGAAGTGAAGGGGCACCTTGATAGCAATAGCATTCCATATAGGGGAACCAAGTAAACATATTCCATTTCAATGCAAACAGTAGCTCTGATTTATATCTCTCTTTCAAAGCAAGAAGGAAAAGGTAATGGTGCTATTGAGAGCATGTATACAATTTCCACCCCATCTACACTCATTTGCGTGTATGGAAGTACTAATAACTAATAAGGATCAAGAACTAAGAACTCAAATCTCTATTCCAGATTAAGAATTTTCACCATAATAAATTCAGATATTTAAGTAAACATAAACATAGCAGAAAGGAATATTAGCCTGCATGCAATCTCACAGTCCATCATCACCAAGAAATTCATGCAAAGTTGAGCAGTGAACAAGTGCCCGTTGGTTTTCCAGAAAGACTAACTTGGAGAAGATGAGAAGTTGACAAGCATCTTCACTTCAATTAGAGTAAGAACAACTATATAAGCAAAAATCCTGGAATTACCGAGTTCAGTAACTTCAGATTAGCTGTAATTCTAGCATACCCATCTTTAATCATGATATCCATTTTTGACAGATTGGCCAAAGTTGCCGGAAATCTCCTGCATTAAGAGATTAGATCATCAAAATTAGAAGCCATATACGGAGACTGATTTTGAGATTCAGTAGGGAAAGCTTACCCATATCAAGCAAAAAGCAACTGATAAATGTAGGGATTGCTCCACAGAGAGAGAGAGAGAGAGGTGATAACTCATAACTTACTCAAATATCACTCTAGCAGCAGTCAGCCCAGGGCTTCCAGAGCCAAACCACTCAAAGTTCCATCGGCCTTCTAAAAAGGGAGACCTGGGTTGCTGAACAAACAAGTAAGATTCACAAGAAACAGGCGATACTTTAAATGTTTGAATGAAGCACCTACGTTGTCGGCCTAGGCGTCGGATTAAGTCGCTCGAGACCAATTATCCTCTCATTCACGTCAATTTGTTGCATATCAGTCATCTTGCCACTGATCAATGCCTCGAAGCCTCCAGAATCTTTGAACTGAAAATACGGTAGCAAAGTGACTATAAAGGAAAAGTTCGTGCTGCAGGATTGGAGCTGTGAAGTCCCAACTAGCTACTAACTAAATATCACACATCATGACATCCAGTTTCAGCTCATAACATGAGTGATTACGGCTAATATCCAAACTATAACTACATTTGTGAGAATGAGGGTTCAAGATATGAGAAAGCATTTGATGTGAAGTAGCAACCCATGACTCCACTCAACCAAAAATTTTGATCAAAGATTCCTGCAGACGTGAAATGATGATGGAAAATTTTGAGCAAAGACCGGGGCAGCCTAATTTTCAAAATTTTCATCGCGGACAGATAGATTTCCAAAGGTTCTGCATATGGTTTGGCAAATTCCACTTGAAGAAATAAAGGTAATGACATGCTTCGACGGGCAGGCTAGAAGTAAGCAGATCCTAAACAAAATAGAACTATGAATAACAAATAATTTCGAACAAGTCAGCTGGAATCAAACAAACTAGAAGAAACTCTGAAGACCGTAATCATGTCGACCTACTACACAGTCCCGGGTATCTCCGGTGTGCCACTTCCCTATCAAATGCATTCCTTAAAGAGCGCAGAAGATATTATTTGACATTATAGATACACCAAGAATGATATCGAAAATTTTGCATTGTGTGAGCCTCCACAGTCAGATAAAGAGAAAGGAAGACGGTGAGAGCTTGAAGCTAAGTAGACAGCGAAGCTGGAAGCGAGCAATCAACTCAAAATCTTCAAAAAAAGAAAGAAAAGAAAAAACAAATTAACAATTGACGAGCACATAAGCTAACAAATCACATCACAGAGAACACAACAAACAGAATGAAAGAAGAGAAATTAACTCAATTCACTAACTCGAAGCGGCTTCGGATTTAAGATATACAGTTCCGGCAATCAACATCAAATCAATCACAGCGAGCCAATCAACTCAACGTCCCATTAACTTACAGCGAGGAGGAGCGATTCCTTGGCGGAGAGCCTCTCCATCTCCTTGGCGTAGGTCGCCGGAGCTCCCTGCACCGCCTGCTGGACCATCGCCACGCACGGGGGCCCGCCAGAAAGCCTCCGGCGACGGGGTATTTTCCGGCCGACGACGGACGAGAGCTTCGACGAATGCGAAGGTAGAGAGGGAGTGGAGGAAGAGCGATAACGGAGGGAGACAGCTGAAGGAAGAACGGCTTGAATTGCTGTCATTGTTGCAGAGAGAGAGAGAGAGGGAGATCGAGCTTGAGAAGACAGAGACTGTGAAAGGTAAGAAGCCGGTGACCGGGAGAGACGCAGAGGAGGGAAGTGCGAGACTGTTTTGTCCGGGTCCGCTGAGAGGGGTAGTTTCGTCCGAAATCGTGGATAAGTCAGGTGACAAGGAGAAGCGAGCACTTTCCTGTCACTTCATTTGAAAAAATTTCAATTAAGAATTCGAAATGCACTTATTTTTTTTAAATAAAAACTTGTCGGACATTATTTTAAATAAAAGCTTAAAATGAAATAATAATTTCACATAAGGGGCTCAACTAATCATGTAGTCTCCAAAAAAAAGCCTAACCTTAAGGGCATTTTCGTTATTAATCTTTTTTTTTGTTTTTTAAAAGAAAAAAGAAAAATTCATCGTCTCTGTTACCTTCCCACAGCCAACTGCCGCGACCGCCATGGACGACCATCACCACCACCTGTGGCTGCCGCCCAACCGACAGTGGGGTGGAGGCCACAGGCAGGAGGGGCAGCTCTCTCGCCGACTAGAGGGAATATCTATTGGTGGTAGTGGCGGAGGGCCGAGAGGAGGATGGGGTGAGGAGGGAGAAGCCGTGCGACTTCGACGGCGTTGGGGTTGGGGTCGACGGAGAGAAGGAGTAGAGAGGGTAGGGCCTTGAGGTGATCGCTGCGATGCGAGGTGGGATGGAGATCCGGTGAGGGCGATGGTGACGGTGATGGTGGTGGTGGTCTTCCTTCCATGGTGGGTCTCGGTGGTTGGCTATAGGAAAGTTCAAGGTGATGAAATGGGGTTTTTTTTTTAAAATTTTTTAAAAAATAGAAAAAAGAAAAGAACAAAGAAAAATATCAAAAAGGTAAATGAAGAAAATGCCCTTGAGACCAGGCCCTCTTTTGAGACTACATGGCCACTTTAAGCCCTTATTTAAGAAAATGAGGGCACTTCGGACCCTTATTTAAAATAAGATCCATTTCAGGCCCTTATTTGATAAAATGAAGGTACTTCAGACCCTTATTTGAAATTTTCCCCTGTTTTTTGATTGGCTATTAACAAGCATACGAAAAAATGACATAATTATCCCTGCACTTTGACCTAATGTAATATCGTCCCCGAATTTTTAATTTATTCAATGTCATATTTGAACTTTAGCAAAATATGTAAAGTCTCCCTTGAACTTTCAATTTATTTAATGTGATTTGTGTACTTTTTTCATCCTTCCATGAACTTAAGTTCAGGGACAATACTAAACATTTTCACATAGTCTATGAACTAAATTGAATATGTTGTAGAATTTTAAGAACCACATTGAGCCAATTAAAAGTTTAAAGACGACAAAGCACATTGAATCAAAGTTCAGGGAAAATTTATGTAATTGTCCCTAACCATTACTTAATCTCTCTAAATTTCGCTGTCTAAATCAAATTAATTCCGTTTTTACACTCATTTCTTTATTGTTTGAGTTATTCTAAATAATTATTTAGACATGGCTAGGAATATTATAGAATTCCCGGCCACGAATATAATTTTGTGAAAACCATCAAACGTGCAAGCGTTGTATCAGCCTAAGTTTTTGTTTTATTTATGACGGATAGAGTTTTTATTTCTCTTTTTGTTATTTCCATTCTACATAAATGAAGCAGAAGAAAAGTAATCTCATTATGAGCTTTCATATTTAATTTATATCTCGACGCATAAATTATTTGATTTTATCTTGATTATCGTGAATTATGAGGTTATGATGTATTTCAACTTTGGCATGAACATTTCATTGGACTTTTGGGATAAATAATTATGATTGAGCTTCTCTATTGATGGAAATGTGACTTATCATCCTCTTTTCTACAAAGAGAGGACAAAGAAATCAGGTCCCTTTTTCTTCCCTCAGCTCCAAATTGCCCTTCGATTTTCTATGAAAGAAAAACACAAAATTTATGGTTCTTTTCATTGGGAGTACGGTATATAAAGGTAAAACTCTCCCCAACGAGCCGTCATTGTTGTTGATGCATTAATGAGTGGAAGGGTTGAGAGTTACCAGTCAAATGGCCTAATATCCTAAAGCATCTCCAATTTTAGCTCTTGTCTCAGAAAAAAATTTCACCTTTATGTGCAGTCCTAATTTTACCCTATTTTTTTTTTGTATTGTAAAATCCCCTCAATTTTAGCTCCAGTATCAATTCTACCATAAAGTTTTTTTTTTAATGAAAAATTCTCAATTTTAGGTTAAGTTTCAATTTTACTTTTTTTTTTGGTCTCATAAAAAATCTCCAAATTTTACTTGACTCCTAAATCTGCCTCAATTAACCCTCAGTTAAAATTGCCCTTAGAGATTTTGCACTCGGTCTTCGATCTCTCGTGCTTGAGAATGTTCCATCTCTTGCGATCGGGACGCTTGCATAGCTCGTGCTTGGGATTTTTTCATTTCTTGGTTGTCAATGAGAAATTTTGGAAGAATGGTTAATGGGGGTTGACAAGTAAAAGTTTGCGATTTTTTACTAGTTTGTAAAACTTTTAGGGTAAATTGGGATAAGACCTTAAGTTGGGAGTTTTTCATAAGAGAAAAAGAAAGTTTGGGGTAGCATGATGACTGCACCTAAAGTTGGAGGTTTTTTTTTTATGAAATAAAAGATAAAATTGTGACAAGAGCTAAATTGGAGGTCCTTTAGGTATTAAGCTATTTCGCCGGAATTGCTCCACGACAAAATATGTTTCACCGAAATTCATGCTTCGGCTTTTAAATGTGATAAGGGATTCTGTGATGATTTTGGACAGGAGAAATTTCAGATAGTCAGAAGAATCAATACACGAAACTGGTACAGAATTCAATAGAATTATACAAATATTGTCTCGACCAGAATTTGACTCGATGGTGAGAGTTTACAAGTACAAATCCAAAGGAATTGATACAGGTGAAATTGAAAGAAAATGCACAAACGTGAACCAAATAAGAGTTTGACTCAATGGTATGGTCCAACAAGCACAATTCCTTTCAAAGGTAATGAACCAATGCACCCAAAACAGCGTTAGAGTTTGACTTGATGACAAAACCTTGAATACGTTTCGATAATGCACCAGAGTTTGACTCGATGGCACAGTATCTGGAATAAAGATAAAGGCTAGAGTTCAACTCGACGACGAGAATCTGAAAGTTACAGCTAAGGAACGTAAATGTACTACGAAAAGTAAAGATAAGATAAATTAGTTGATTTGTTCGGGGGGCTTCCTCTGTGGTTGTTTGATAGTATTTATAATGGTTGAAGTGATAACTACTCTTCAGCGGTTGTAATCCTTGCGCACCAACAGTTGCCGCCTTCCTTAATCTTTCGATTTCTTTTGAACCAATCTATGAGCAGTTATTTGCCTCCAAATAACTGATAATATTGGCGCCTTTCTTCAATTTCTAATCGTGTTGGTCGTGTCCATGTTCTCCGCATCTTGGGAGTTTTCTGAGATTCGACAATCCAGTAACCGTCGATAGGATACTTACCAGCTCTCCTTCGATCGTGAGGGGTGTGCTCACGTTCTTCTCGTTCTGCGGGTTCCTTGACCTGTTCTTAGAAACTATTCGAACCTTATCCGCCTCAAATTTATCTTCCCGATGTGGAATTCAAAAAGATAATTGTCGTATCTTTTGGAGCTCCTGAAAAACCTTGAATCTGGCGGGGTTGCTTCTTACTGGAGCTCAAATCTAATGACCTCATCAGTCGATGCCTATCGGCACTAGCACGTGCTTTGCATGAGGCTTTTCACTCCCAATCGAAACGCCTATTCTCCACATGTATATCATGTGCATTAATTCTTTATGTGTTTTGCCTAGGTGTCGACTCCTCACGTGCTTTGCATATGTGCTGATCCCTCACGTGCTCTGCACATCTATTGATCTCCCATGCGTGCAGCACGAGCTTCGGCGGGCGAGTTATTTTGAGCATCAACATAACCCCAATAAAAAAATACATCGTTGAGAGGGAGTAGTCTCCTATGATCCACCATGCGCCAGTCGTGGTCAAGTAAATTTTGTCGTAGTACACAAACAAACAAAGTTCCGGTTGGCGTACGAACTGATTTTTCATCTTCTCCTTTCAAAGTTTCAGGGCCATGCCCCAAACGAACGGTCCGGCCACAAAAGCTGCACGTGGTTCAACCGAAGGCCTCGTACACTTGCATGGCAAGGTCCGTGCAAACGTATACGTGCATTGAAGCTCTTGCCGGCATTGTTTCTCGTCAAGTTAGCTAGAAAACCCTAGCAGCAAGACAAAGGGACAAAGCAAGACAGGCGGTGAAGCCGAAGGCACGTGGCAAGACTAGATGATACGGTGAGGTTGTCCATTAAGGACTTGAGGCTCGAGAATATATGGGATAAAACCTCTTGGGTAGCGCCTTGGGCTTGGATGGTGGGGTTCTTAACATAAGCTGCTTGGGGAAGTGTCGAAGTTGGGGCAGAGAGTTGGCTCCGATCAATAGCTGAAGCTAGTGTCGAGGACGCGGAGGGGAGCCTGCGGTTTCCAATCACTGTGAAGGCGGTCCAAGAAGAATTGAGAAAGGGCAACGACGGCCCGAGACTTTAACGATCAAACTATGGTTCCATGTTGCTAAAACGTGAGCCAACTTGGAGGTGCTTCTTGTTGAGCTCTGGTATCGTCCCCAGGTACTGTGGTATCAGATCGAAAGACCAAGGGGAGTCGGCGGGAGTCTGAGGAGCAGATCTTTTGAACGGTCGGCAAACAGTCGGTTGGTTGAAAATGGAGTCGGAACTAGTGGAGACGCGGAGGCGGTACGGGACGTGAAGAAGGTGGTCGGAGAAAAAAATTCGGTTCTGTTAGGGGTTGGAATTAGAAATGGCTCGGAGACGTGTAGCAACAGTGGATTCTGATTCACAATAGGATCCGTTGGCACACCAAGACGGGTCTGGGCTTGAGCCTCTTGAAACTTCTCGGCCTAACGGTCCAGGAAACCTTGCCCAAACGTCTCCATTACACTGTTCATGTTGATCTGCGGACTTGATTGATCTTGGTCGAGTTGGATCTTTTAAGTGAGGCCATTTGCCTAAAGTTCATCCAAGCCATGTTAACATATCTTTGAGCCGGACGCAGGCGGGGCGATAATCTCACGCGAAGCCCACCCGAAAAGGTGGGCATGGCTCTCGAGCCAGTAGCACTTAAGTTCATGATGAGGACTATTTGATCATGTAATTGATCTTATGATGATTTGCTCTTTTGGGTTTCGCCAAATAGCATGTTTACACGAATACAGATCCTCGTGAGATTGCTCTCATGCATCCTCCCTAGATTCAATTACCCAGAAGAGTCACGAGTTTGATACATGCTTGTATCTACTTATCAAGAATTGAGCTCCATCCGTTTTGAATTGGTCGCTCCACCGCTTTTGGTCGAATCAACTATTGTAGATCCGGGTTTAGTATCTCCGGATCTAATTAACGATGATAGGAGTACTAGTGCCAGGTATGATTTAGCTCGCGACTCGTGGGCCGCGTCAGGTGAGAGATGACGGTCCCTCGGGAAATCTGGAAAACGATCGTTGAAGGCTTGGTCGGAACAACAGGTTCACTGCCACAACCCATGTGGGTCTCCTCTCTGCTGTCCTGGTCTAATTTTTTCCTTCTTGATCTCAACGGCTATATTTCCCCCCCAAATGCCGCAATTGCCCATCCCGATTCCCAACGGTCCATTTCCCTCCACAATTATAACGCAAACATTATTCCCTGAACTTAGCATTCACGCTCTCTTTACCTTAATCTCTCTCTCTCTCTCTGAATCAATCATCGCTTCTCTCTCTCTCTCTCTCTTCTCCATGGAGGAACCCAGTTCTGATGCCTCCGCCGCGGTCCAGCACGTCGACAGGAAGCGCTCGGACCAGCTCCTCAGCAAGTTTGCCGACTCTGGCGACCACGAGAGAAAAGATCCGAGGGCCCCGAAGCGCCGGAGGAGGGACCAGCGGGTAGTGGCCAGCACGTTGTCGCTGGGAGGCAGCGTGGACCTGAGCGAATCCCAGGTACTGGGAGAGAGGCGATCGCTGCTCCCACCGGCGGAGCGGAGGTCGGCCTTGCTCCGGAAGCTCGGGGCGATCAGGCGGGCGCAGCCGTGCACGCGGAACATCAGGAACAAGTCGCTGTTGGGAGCTATCGAGAAGGTAATTGCACCACGTATTCCATAGACTTTTTCTCGATTCACATGTAGTCAGCGCATTGCAAAATCTTTCAAGTTCTCGGAACTGAGATTGACTGGTGCTGATGTTGAGTGCAGACATGGAGGAGGACGGTGGAGGGAGCGTCGCGAGTGTTCGTGGAGAAGCATTACAATCGTCACAAGCGCTTGATTAGCGACGCCGTTTAAGTTTCTTAATCATGATTAAATTATTTGGGCCAGGTTTGGCAGATGGAGACATGGTTTGTAAACTGTAAATTTTTAACGTAATTTTCTGTTTTTGTTGTCTTGTCAAATTTTTCTGAACTTTGTTAGCAAGTTGTCCAATGGGAGGAATAATTCGGAATAAAATTCTTTTTTTATCTTCTCAATTTTCGTTGTTGTAATTACTAATTGTTAGTTCCTTCACATGTTCGGAAATGATCAGCAGTGTTGGAAACTAAAATGCATAGACGATAGAGATCGTTCTTACACCGATTTGGCAAACTGCAAATGAACATTTCAACGCCTAAAAAAAAAGAGTGAATATTTTGTATATCGTTTAAATCTATCACGTTGTTTGTATAAATCATTTCTGTAAACCAATTCGAAAGAAAACATGTAATGCCTCCAAAACTTTTGGAAGTTTTCATTCATTCTTGCGCCCACCCGACACCGAACTCAGCACCTTTGATCCGACACACAATTGACAATCACGTCTTCAAAATTTGGAGAGTCAGTGGTCTTGAATCTCCCATTTGAGTTAGAGAAAAAAACTTTTTATGCGATGGTTGCGACAGACAATGACGATTGATTGGTTACACCACGTCATCTCTATCACATGATCTAAATAGTTTCTCAAATCATAGGTGGCATTAAAGGTTAGAAAAAAAGAGCTTCAATTCGCATCCTCGCCCACGCAACCCATTATAGAAATCCCGAGGACATGATGATCTAAATGCAAAGAAGAAGCTGGATGATAAAATTAAACTATCAAGTGATGTACTACTACTCCACCACAAATCGTTTTTCCAACTAGAACATCAAAATGGGTTTTTGTTTCAAATGGGTAGACAGATGTTGACACCTGATTTTTGGTCAGTTTATTTTTAGAAAAATTCATAAAAAAATCCATTAAAAATTCACAAAATTGCAAAGTCAACTTTGGAAGCCTTGGCCAAGCCTAAGGATCCATTTTTCAACAAAAAATAATTTTTCATATTTTTCTCATTTTTTTTTCATATTTTCGAAAAATAGAAAAATACTCGAAAAAATCAAGAAAAATAGCATTTGAGGCCACAAAAATACAAAAAATAGCCAATATTTTTATTTTAATTCCATTTTCATTTTAGCGATTTAAAATTTTGAAAATTTGATTCGGGATTACATGTTCCTTATTTGAACATAATCCTGAATTAATTCAAAAATTGGATTTTAGATTTTTAATTTTTTAATTTTCACATTTTTGGAGTCGTGACATCCCACTCCATTACCCAAAATTACAATTCAGTCCAATTGTTCAAGAAATTGCTCAATTTAGGCGAATTGGACCAAATTGAACTTAGATTTTTCAATTTAGTCCTTGGAAATTGATTAAAGTAAAATTAAACTTTTTTTAGGGACCAAATTGAAAATCTAAGCCCGTCGTCCTCTAGTTTTTGACCTTCCGGATAGATTGGTGGCGGTGGTTTGGATCAATTTGGCCGTTTAGGGTTTGGATTTGAGAAAATTCAATTTCGGGTCAAATACAAAATTTAGGATTTTTGCACAATTTCAAGCAAATATTTCACAAAAATCATGTTTTTAGATGGAATCCATGTCAAAGAGTCCAAGTTTGAGATTTAATTTGACAAATATTGAGTTTTTAAAGGTCAATTTGAGGAAATTAGGCGAGCCGGGTTGGACCGAATCCGACCCGACCCGACTCGACTGCACCTCCATCTTCCCCAAGCTGTAGATTCACGCACGCAGGAGAAGGCAAAAAGAACCGGCCAATCACGCTCCTGCTGGACACGCCGGAGAAGCAGCTGATGTGGCTAGATTTTTTGCGTCGTCGCCAGTGCCTAATGGCACGTGAGGGGACGGTCAGGCACGTGGCTTTGAAGTCGGCGAAGACCCCCCCGTGCCCGCCCAAAAAGTTTGAGATCGGTATAAGAGTTCCATGCAGTTTGGATCAAAGGAGGTTCGAATTCAGTTGCAACAAGTCTATAACAGATGAGAGAGAGAGAGAGAGAGAGAGAGAGAGAGAGAGAGAGAGAGCTCTCGGAGGGATCGTGCGCGACCGCCATTAGAGAGCGAGGCTGAAAGCTTCAAAGGCTGCTCCGCCGCGATCCAGACCACACCAAGCCCTGCCGATCGTCTCTGAGGCTTCACACCACCTTGAGGAAGCTCCCGAACCCAACGGTGCATGATTCCATCGCCAAACCAGGTAACCGCCATTGGAGCTCTCGAGTTCGGGCTCACATGGCAGCTTAGTGAATCGAGCATGTTTCTTCGCGATTTTTGATCCAAATCGTTCCTCCGCACTTGCTGATCATGATTCCGTGTTTCTTTCGCACTTTCATCGCATGATTCCCCGCATCGGCCTCCTTGAACCTTCGGTCGCGTCGCAAGCTACGAAGCTCATTCTTGACGTTCTCAACTTCTCGCGATTGCCAGGTAAGTTCCCTCGCACTCCTTAGATGCCGTTTGATGGATTATATGGCATGTTTAGGGTAGAAATCGGCTGTTTAATTTTGTCGCCGGAGTAACTCTCGGCCGTGGCAAGATTAGGTTGTTTTAGATAGCTTCATGGTCTGAAAATCACATATAATGCATGTTGGAGGTCATAGATGCAATTTAGTGCAAGATCGGGAGGATTTGGCGCCTTGTACTACTTATTCTCGTTGCGCCAGCGAGAATTCCGGCGAGTTGGCCGGAATCATGACCTTCCGGTCGTCTTCTCCGGCCAACCGCTGACCAGTCAACGAGCTGACGTGGCATGCCACGTGGCAACCACGACAGCAGGTCGTTTGTTATAGTCAGCTTTAAACAAAAAAAAATAAAAAAATTAGATCTGACGGACACGATTTGGCCACGTGTCGAGATCTGGGATTTTTGAAAAATAAAAAATCATTTTTTGATATAAAAATCATTTTTCATAAATAAAAAATAAATCTGATCGAACGGTCATGGATTAGCTACGTCGTTCGATCACGGCCGTAGACTTCAATAGATGGATCTGATGGTTGAGATTAGGCCACGTGGCGCATTCTGGTGCATAGGATTAGAAATTAGGCGGGAAAATTAGAAAATTAATAAAAAAAATCAAAAAATTCGAAAATTCAAATAAAAATGAAAAACTAAGTCGTTTTAGCACCGGATTGGAACCCTTATGGTCTGGGCCGAGCACCCGCGAGGCGTGGGCCGGGTCAACCAGACCCGGTCCTAAAAATTAATAAAAATTTCAGAAAAATAAATAAAAAATAGAAAATCATTTTAAAATAAAAAAAATCATAAAAATCATAAACAAAATTCTAAAAAAATCGGAAAAATCTCCAAAAATGCTGAAAAAATTTCAGAAAAATCTCAAAAATTAGGAATTGGTCAAATTAATTGGCGAATCCTATTTTTTTCGATTTTGCATCCTCTTTCTTCCTAAATGACAATTTTAGCCCTTGTGGGTAAATTGTCTCAGAAAAATCCCAAAAAAAATCCCAAAAATCATGAAAAATGGGAAATGACTACATTCAACTGGTTTAACCCATTTTTTTTTTATTGACTTTGGATTCCCGAGCCCTAAAAAATGATTGTTTTACCCCTCTGGTCAATTTGACCCAAACTTTTCCAAACGACCCCTGAACTTCAATGGTGTATTCTCTAAGCTCATAGAGCTTTACTAGGCTTGCCATGTCATTGATTGTGATGCGTTTTATCCTCATGGTTGCGCACTTTCGATTCTTGACTGTGATTGATAGGCTAGAAAATTTCTATCTGCATGATTCCAAGACATTAGGGCTTACCTTACGTTGAGATATCTGCATGAAATCTTAGGTTAGAAAATCGATCAACTTAGGTACCGAAAGGGCGTCGATGACAATCTTGACGTAACTAAGTCCTCGAACCCTCTTCTCTGGTTCTCGCATAACCAAACTGTTTCTCCCAATCGATCGGTAGGGTTTCCGATCATACCTCCAAAAAATGATTGGTGGTGACTCCGATGGCATGTACACTTATCACATGTCACCCGACCACACTAAGGTCGATCACGTTTTGATAAATTTTCTCCTTGACGCGATTTGGTATGGGCCTGGGAGGGCCCGCGCCTCGATCTCACCGTCCTATTGAGCGAATGAGATCTTGGTAATCCATCAACCTGCGAGAAGGTCGCGATAGACTGGCGACTCCGCTGGAGACTTTAGAGGACTTGAGTCAATTAAAAAGTTGAGTGTTTTTCTAACCTGATTTTATGCAGATGTGCTTGAAGGTGAGGTGAGTCCCTAACAAATGTGTTAAATATTCTTGCAGATATGAGTTATAAGGGGTGGAGTGTTTGTTGACATATTTCATGCAGGTTTGGTGTTTGGGATGTGATTGTTTATTACTCGTGATTTTGAAGTGCTATTTTAATATCAAATGTTGTGTATGCCTTTGCATACTCCATGGATCACGACACTACACACACAAGCGCCTAAATCCAAGCCGCGACACCCTTTTAGGTCGCCATAGATAGGGATTGGTATGCAAGGCTTTAGCGTTTGATTGCGCTTGAGTTGACCATATTGGATCCCGCTTGCTATCCGAATCGGTGATTCTACCCACTTGATGTTTTATTGCGCTCGTGGGCGAATTTATCGAGTCGGATAGTGGGAGCCTTTTTAGGTCCATACCCTAGCCCTTTTTGATTTTTAGTGTTCAGCCTCACTTGTCTCATGCACATGTGAAATGGAAGGTTGGTATACCTAAAACCAAGCATAAAAAAAGGGGGTTCGGTTGGTTCGATTTTCTTATTTTGAACTTGCAATTTATTTCTCATGCATTTTAAAATTATGCATAGCACGCATACCATACGTCATTTTAAATATCATTCAAGTGATTGGATTAAATGCCATTTTAAGAGTAGATAGAGATGGTTTCCCCGAGTCTTCTGGATGCAAGGGCGAAGTTGGTATCATTCCTTCCTGAGCGACGCGGATTAGCTGGTTTGATGATCTTGAGGTCATTTCTTGAAGATTAGACTTGAGGCATCTCTATTGGTGTTTGGGATCACATTCCCTTGACTTTCTTTTTCGCCTATCTAGTATTCATGTATAGGGTTTCCCATTTTGAAATTTTCTCTGTCTTATCCCTTAGGTGTGATTGTATATGGATCTATCTCAGTTGTATCTCATTTCATTTCAACTCCTCGTAAACCTTTCTAAAATCACTGGAATGTGATGGTGGCATTTTCTTTAATCACTTGGATGTTTCCAATTAATTACATGGCTCCCTTTGGAAGAAATCTGGATTGGGACCTTTGTTTGACCCTTTTGGCCATATAAAGGAACCCGACCCCTATTTCACCAAAAGGAAATATGGAATCAAATTGGCTCATGCAGACATAATCTCATTTTGCATGATTAGCTTTCATATGTAATCCATGGTAATTAATCCAAGTCATTCATGTTTTCTAAATTCAAGGGAATATTAGATATTCGAATTATTCCCGTTCTGGGTAAACGGCTTCAATTTGGATGTCCTATGTTCCATTGAATTTAGGATACATTGAAATTATACTTTACTCTTCTTGGACGTTCTATTGATTTTCCTTGGAATTGGCCAAAAGCAATTACCACAGATTACATTTCTTTTAATGGTATGATTTCTTATGAAAAATATTGATAAGTACCTTTCACGAAAGGCTGAAACTCGTGTAAAGATCTTATCTTTATTAATCACAAGAAAGCATAAAATTGAAAGAATGTATGCTTTCTTTTCCATTTCTCCCTCCTAGTATTGTTCTTGTAATGAACAGGTGATCTTTAATCACGAGAGTACATGTCACAACTAACTTGCAAGCTAGAATGGAACAAGAAGATCTGGGTCCACGTGTGTTTGATTTGGAAGCCCGAATGAGCTACATAGGCGCAATGTTATCTAATATGAAAGCTATAATGGTTGCTCAGCAAGGGAAGTATCCAACTGAAAATAATGTCAATCAAGCTTCTCAGTCGAGTTCCTCTAATGACTCGGATACAAACCAAGCTCCTAATGAGTAGCAAACTCAGAATAATGAGGCGCCGCCCAAACCTCCACCCGTAGTGATAGATTTGGAGAAAGAAAGGAAGGACAAGCCTGCTCCCAAAGTTGAGGAGGGCGCGAAGAGGCTAGCCAAGATTGAAGACTGCTTGATCAGCCAAGGATACGAGTTGGCTAGATTCGACAAGGTCACTCCATTGGCGAAAATAGATGCCCTTGCTGATTTTAAATAGCCCAACTTCGTGAAGAAATATGATGGGACTGGATGTCCCAAGGCGCATCTCAAGTACTATCTACGCAAAATGGCTAGATACTCAGGCAACATTCCTCTATTGATAAACACATTCCAAGAAAGCTTAGTTGGGATCACTTTTTCACGGTTCATTGAGCTAGAGGTGGAAGATTTTGATGATTAGGACCAGTTGGCGAATAAATTTCTCCAGTAATATAAGTTCAACACTATGACCGCCCTGACTAAAGAGGACCTTATTAGAGAAAGCAAAAGGGAGGATGAAGGCATCCGAGCCTACCGCAATGATGGAGGGCAATGGCCACTCAAGTCAAACCGTCAATTCTGGAAGATGAGCTCATAGAGTTGTTCCTTAAAGCACTCCTGAATGAATTATTTGACAAACTGAATACCTCCCGGTGCCTAACCTTCACTCATCTTGTGAAAGTGGGAGAATGAGTAGAATGGGCTATGAGAGAGAGAAAAACAACGAAAGTGCCATGCAGACGACAATATTCTCAAAATCAGGACACTGAGCCATTTGATGATGTGACTTTCGTGTCAAATCCTCTGGAACAAAAGAACCTTTCAGAATCAACTCCCACTCGGGGCAGCACTTCTTGGGAAACACTAAGAGCTTTCGGGTCTAAGAAGAAACCACCGACGCAGTTTACACCGCTTCTCATGCCACTCTTAAAGCTATTCCCAATGCTCTTGGAAAGGGGAATGGTGGCTAAGGAAGTGTCGAGATATAACCCTCCCAAATTCAAGGGTTTTGATGAGATCAAGTCATGCACTTACCATATGGGGGAAAAGGGGCACGGTACAAACAATTGTATCCGACTCAAGATCAAAGTTCAGAAGCTTATCGACAGCGGTATGCTGGAATTCAAAGAATGAGAGCCTAACGTACCCCGGAATCCCTTAACCTAACATCAAGGGGGTCAACTTGATATATGGAGATGGCAAAGAGGATAAGATCGTTCTTCCTCCTTCCTTATTACATTTAGCTTGTTGCATTTCATTTCATTGCAATTTCAATTCCTTTGTTGCATTTCCAGTTTGTTTGGTAGTGTCTCACTTTGTAAAAGAAAACACCCTTGGATCTCGGGCCATTGGTCAAAGTGGTATACCTTGTAATGCGGCCTCATCATTTGAATTCCAACAGAACGCATATGCACGTTTTATTAAGGACGTGTGAGGATATTCCAAACCAGTCCAATGATGATACTCGTCTTCGACTCTCGAAGCTTGAGGCCTGGGTTTCCACGCTTCCTAGTTTCCAAATGAGTTTTAAAGGGACGAGGATATCCAATGATATGAGGATTAATTCTTATTCCTTGATTTCTTTTCGAAGAATTACCTTTCATGTTTGGTTCAGTAGAACGAGGATGTCCAATGATACGAGAACTAGTTCTCCTTTCTTTCATCAAAAGCATCTTTGAAAAGAGTTTTCTTAAAACTTCATGCATACACTTTGATTCTACTCACATGATGATTTGTGCAGAATACCATGAGGAATGGCACTTCACGAAGGTAAATGTAATCGTTCCAATAGAAACATCTCATATATGAAATAACTTGTCAACTTAATCCTTGCAGGATAAGTGAAAATGATTCAAGTCATTGAGACGGATATTTGAAGACGGGCAAAGAGAGTGTTGGGAACAAATCTCTCCTTCCTCGCCAAAGAGCATACTAGGGCAAGGTGCCTAAAAACGATGACCCTCTCAAGCATCAAAACAATAACATCTCAAATGGAGTATCTTGTTCTTAGAAAATTCAAGTCAATTTAAAATGCGGGTAAACATCCATTTCTTCACTTGTAGGTAAAGAATGAGAAAGAACCAAACAAGGGGCATGACAAGCCAAACAAGGATTGCAAGAATACATGTTAACACCTTCGGATAAAAGGAGCATCAAACTGGGGCAAGTGGCTCTAGTGCAATCAATTGCATCTTGACAATGAAGAAAGTTAAAATAGTTCTCAACATGGACTCAATTGGAAGGAAAGCATCGACACTTGGCGAAAGATGGGTAAATTCGCCGATAAGACATCATCATGGGCTCCGACGAAGGGAAGACGTCAATCAATGGAGAGATAAATACAAGAGTGTGGGTCATCGACACAATGCACGGATGACAGATTCCTACAATCCATTCACCAGAGTTTGGATCGGAATACATAATCGAGAGTAAGGCGGTATCGTTCCAATTTGTTTCAGATACGGAGCGTATACTAACTTTTTATTTCTTATCTTGATAGGGACTCGCCGTCATGGTAAACAGGTAAGTATCCCTTCCCTTTAGTACTAAAGAACTTCAAAGGATCTTGGAGCCTCCAATAATCTCGTCTTGTCGAGTAGATTACAGATCCTCACAATCTATGCGATTGCATCCAAATTGAAATACGTAATCAAGGATAAAGTTGTATTGTTCCAATTTGCTTCAAATTTGAGGATATACATTGACATATGCCCTTTTATTTTTATAGGGATTCTCCGTCACGATGGACAGGTAAATATCCCTTTCCTAATCTTTTGAAACTTTCAAGATCATGTCATTAGTGTTCTAAGGTTAAAAAGTTCATAAAATCAATAATGGCTTCAAAGAAGCATTTGAACATTCAACGAGCCCACATATGGAGACAATATCCGGCTTAGAACTTTATTTGCATTCTGATTTGAAAAGTTTTGAAGTTATCCAAAACATGTTTGAAACATACATCACGCATCATAATTCCCCGTGGAGATTGAATTTTGATGAAAGTGAAATGAGTTTCCAAATGAAGTTGTTTAGAGCCTATCAATTGGAGTAGCTCAAAGGACGAGAGGCAAACCATGCCCAAACACGTCCTTACACACTTGAGTGATGAGTGATAAAAGGTGAGATAAAAACCCTTGTCTATGAATGTAGGGATCATTTGCAGTGATTACATGGATTGAAGTGACGAAAGGCACGTTCGTTTCTTTATCCTAAACACATGATAATTCTTTGCAAACCCATTTGAACTTATGAAAGGAGAATGTTTAAAACAACCCTATCAAGAACCACCCCACACTAGGGCATACTTGGAGGTTCATTGGTTGATAACTCGGAGAAAAGATCAAGTTAATACTTTATTGTACTAACTTGCATCAACCTTTTTGTGATAGCTTCAGGTGATGTCCCATGGAAGCTCGAAACATCTTGAAACAAAGGAAAGCGTTTCATTTCTCTATCCCAAACACATTATCCTTCGATAAGCCAATTTGTGCCTTTAAATCTTCATTTTCAAGTCTAGTTAGTGATCACCACCCTACATTAGGGCAAGGCATATGATGTACCAACAAAAGATCCAAGTTGTAATTGGAAAGTCCTTTAAGTTCAATCTAGAAAAGGGTTGAAAGGCGAAAGCAGATGGGAATTAGAGGGCTAGTAAAAGCAAAGCGCCTGGTAAGAGTAAGGCCAAAGCCCGTCAATGAAAAATGATGAGATTTGAAGTGTGATTGAGGAAAGCAAAATGATCATGTCAAAAGGCAGAGTCTGCCAACAAAAATGAAAAATGAAGGAAGTGACCTCTAGAGCTTAGTTAAAAGACAAGCATTTGGGGGACTTTTGAGGCTTAAAGATATAAACCTATCCCTAGTGGATATGATAATTGGTAATGATGCAAAGGTGATCACCAACCTTTAATACCCACCTCTTTGAAAATATGGCCTTTTAAGCCTACCTTGAACTAATGTTACAACCCATCCTAAAGCTTCCTCTGACTGAGATATTTTAAGCTGATGCAGGATTTCACACAAGAAGCTACTGCCTAAAGGAGTAAGCACAATCTTGTCTTATCTTATCTTCGAGGTTCTTGACTTGTAAACCCGAAGGAGATATCTTCAGAATTTGATTTATTTTAAGCCTCAAAGGGCATGTCTCTTGAATAAGCCTTTGACCAAACTTACATTACGGTCCCTCAAAAGACCTTCTCTGATCAATCAAAATGTATGCACTGCGAATAGTCCCGAAATTCTAGACATAGGTTTAGAGTGATAATTTGAGTGTTCTTTGGAAATTTCCCCAGTAAGGAAACAAAACCATTTTGAGTGAAATTATGAGAAATCCTCTTTAATGAGTGTGCTCCAATTGATGTTTTAACCAAACTCTTTTGGCAATTTCAAATCATTCGATTCAAAATTATCCTCTCAATGGGTTTTGATCATGCTTGTTATGTCGCAAGATGTTTCGGATAACCTCCTGCATCACATTGCATTTATTGAAAAAATGTTGCATGACTCCTAGATAATCATCATAGGTGTATGACTCATTCTGGAAGCTTGAAATGTTTGAAATATTTGAAATCTTTGATCTCCACTTCTTCGGTTTGCCTTAAAAAGCAGCATCACAAGATAATTCGGGTTTGAGCTTCTGCAGGTTTCCTAGTTCCCTTAGATCCCAGAAGGGATCACCACTTTGGTAAGATAATTCGGGTTTGAGCTTCTACAAGATTCCTAGTCTCCCCAGATCCCAGAATGGCACCCTTAATTAAGCTTAACGGTAGACACTGCCTAAATGATCAGCTTAACGGTAGACACTGCCTAAAGGATCAGCTCAAAGGTAAACATCGCCTAAAGGATCAACCCAACGGTAGACACCGCTTAAAGGATCAGCTCAAAGGTAGACACCGCCTAAAGGATCAACCCAACGGTAGACATCGCCTAAAGGATCAGCTCAAAGGTAGACACTGCCTAAAGGATCAGCACAACGGTAGACACCGCCTAAAAGATCAGTTCAACGGTAGACACCGCCTAAAGGATTAGCTCAACGGTAAACACAGCCTAAAGGATCAGCTCAACGGTAGACACCGCCTAAAGGATCAGTACAACGATAGACAACCCCTAAAGGATCAGCTCAAAGGTAGACACCGCCTAAAGGATCAGCTCAAATGTAGACACCGCCTAAAAGATCAGCTCAACAGTAGATACCGCCTAAAGGACCAGCACAATGGTAGACACCCCCTAAAGAATCAGCTCAAAGGTAGACACCGCCTAAAGGATCAACCCAACGGTAGATATCGCCTAAAGGATTAGCTCAACGGCAGACACCGCCTAAAGGGTCGGCTCAACGGTAGAGACCGCCTAAAGGATCAGCTCAAAAGTATGTGATCACAGCCTGACAACTATCAAAGAACTTGAGAAATGATTTCATCATCGTCAACGATAAGCGTCCCGTAGTGGAATTGTCTATGCCCACTCCAATGCGCATTCATGTCACTCGTCTCGTCGGCAGGTAAGTGTTAGGTGAGCCTCTTCTATATGTCATCCACATACACCTCTTCTAGCAACTTTAAGTATTCCATGGTGATTCCTCCATTATTGGATAATCCATCTTAGTGTCCTTTTCTGTTTGGCACTCCTTAGCAATTCCTTTTATTAGGATGACCTAATTCCAAAAATCTGTACCTCTTTTGTCTTCTCAAAAAGAAACATTAAGGAATTCCTTTGGTGATTCCTTCCTATTGGATGATCCAATTCCCAAAGTCCTTCCTATAGGCATTCCCTCGGTAAACCCTTTATCGGGTGAACCACTTCCAAAGTCCTTCCTACAGGCATTCTTCTAGCAAACTCCCAAGTCCTTTCTACAGGCATTCCCTCGGTGAACCCTTCATGGGGTAAATCGTTCCCAGAGCCCTTCCTACAGGCATTCTTCTAGCAAATTCCCAAGGTCCTTCCTACAGGCATTCCCTTGGTGAACCCTTCATAGGGTAAACCGTTCCCAAAGTCCTTCCTACAGGCATTCTTCTAGCAAATCCTTCGAATCATTTCAATAGGAATCTTCTATGGGGTGACCTGCCATACGGGTCAAATCTTAATGCTCATAGGGTATTCTTATAACGAGGCCTTAGGTTCTCATCCAAAGCAAAAAGATCAATGACATCCATGCGACTAACAAGTAAGCTTTAAGTAAATCTCTCTCTCTCTCTCTCTCTCTCTCTCTCTCTCTCATGTCAACAAGAGTAGAATGCAGTTTGGACCTGAGTTTACACAAAAAGGTATGTGAGTCGGATGTCACGACTTTTTCAAGCTTTTTCCCAGTCGAGTCGATTGAATTTCAGGTGTCACCTTGTATTTGAAAGTGATCTCTCCTTAGATCCCTCTCAAAGAGGGGCAGCTGTTGACACTTGATTTTTAGTCAGTTTATTTTTAGAAAAATTCATAGAAAATCCATAAAAAAAATCACAAAATTGCAAAATCAACTTTGGAACCCTTGGCCAAGCCTAAGGATCCGTTTTTGAACAAAAAATAATTTTTCATATTTTTCGCATTTTTTTTCATATTTGCGAAAAATAAAAATACTCGAAATAATCAATAAAAATAGCATTGGAGGCCACAAAAAAATAGAAAAATAGCCAATATTTTTATTTTAATTCCCTTTTCATTTTGGCCCTTTAAAATTTTGAAAATTTGATTCGGGATTATATGTTCCTTTTTTGAACGTAACCCAAATTAATTCAAAAATTGGATTTTAGATTTTTAATTTTCCATTTTCACATTTTTGGAGTCGTGACATCCTACTCCATTACCCAAAATTACAATTCAGTCCAATTGTTTAAGAAATTGCTCAATTTAGGCGAATTGAACCAAATTGAACTTAGATTTTTCAATTTAATCCCTGGGAATTGATTAAAGTAAAATTAAAATTTTTCCAGGCACCAAATTGAAAATCTAAGCCCGCCACCCTCTAGTTTTTGACCTTCCGGATCGATTAGTGGTGGTGGTGGTTTGGATCAATTTGGCCGTTTAGGGTTTGGATTTGAGAAAATTCAATTTCCGGTCAAACAAAAAATTTAGGATTTTTGCACAATTCCAAGCAAATATTTCACAAAAATCATGTTTTTAGATTGAATCCATGTCAAAGAGTCCAAGTTTGAGATTTAATTTGACAAATATTGAGTTTTTAAAGGTCAATTTGAGGAAATTAGGCGAGCCGGGTTGGACCGGATCCGGCCCGACCTGACTGCACCTCCATCTTCCCCAAGCTGCAGATTCACGCACGCAGGAGAAGGCAAAAAGAACTGACCAATCACGCCCCAGATGGACACGCCGGAGAAGCAGCTGAAGTGGCTAGATTTTTTGCGTTGTCACCAGTGCCTAATGGCACGTGAGCGGACGATCGAGCACGTGGCTTTGAAGTCAGCGAAGACCCCTCGTGCGCGCCCAAAAATTTTGAGATCGGTGTAAGAGTTCCATGCGGTTTAGATCAAAGGAGGTTCGAATTCAGTTGCAACAAGTCCATAACAGATGAGAGAGAGAGAGAGAGGGGGGGGCTCTCGGAGGGATCGTGTGCGACCGCCATTAGAGAGCGAGGTTGAAAGCTTCAAAGGCTGCTCCGCCGCGATCCAGACCACGCCAAGCTCTGTCGATCGTCTCTGAGGCTTCACACCACCTCGAGGAAGCTCCCGAACCCGACAGCGCGTGATTCCATCGCAAACGAGGTAATCGTCATTGGAGCTCTCGAGCTCGGGCTCACATGGCAGCTTAGTGAATCGAGTATGTTTCTTCGCAATTTTTGATCCAAATCGTTCCTCAGCACTTGCCGATCATGATTCCGTGTTTCTTTTGCATTTTCATTGCATGATTTTCCGCGTTGGCCTCTTTGAACCTTCGGTTGCGTCGCGAGCTACGAAGCTCATTCCTAACGTTCTCAACTTCTCGCGACGGCCAAGTAAGTTCCCTCACACTCCTTAGATGCCGTTTGATGGATTATATGGCCTGTTTAGGGTAGAAATTGGCTGTTTAATTTTGTCGCCGGAGGAACTCATGACCGGGGCAAGATTAGGTTGTTTTAGATAGCTTCATGGTCTGAAAATCACATATAATGCATGTTGGAGGTCGTAGATGTGATTTAGTGCAAGATCGGGAGGATTTGGCGTCGTGTAGTACCTGTTCTCGTTGCGCCGGCGAGAATTTCCGTGAGTTGGCCAGAATCGTGACCTTCCGGCAAACGGTCATGGATTAGCCACACTGTTCGATCGTGGCCGTACACTTCAATAGATGGATCTAATGGTTGAGATTAGGCCACGTGGCGCATTTTAGTGCATCGGATTAGAAATTAGGCGAGAAAATTAGAAAATCAATAAAAAAAATCATAAAATTCAAAAATTCAAATAAAAATGCAAAACTACGTCGTTTTAGCATCAGATTGGACCCTTATGGTCCGGGCCGGCCGCCCGCGAGGTGTGGGTCGGGTCGACCCAACCCGGTCCAAAAAATTAATAAAAAATTCAAAAAAATAAATAAAAATTAGAGGATCATTTTTAAATAAAAAAATCAGAAAAATCATAAAAGAAAATTCTAAAAAAATTTCAGAAAAATCTCAAAAATTAGGAATTGGTCAAATTAATTGGCGAATCCTATTTTTTTCGATTTTGCATCCTCTTTCTTCCTAAATGACAATTTTACCCATTGTGGGTAAATTGTCTTAGAAAAATCCCAAAAAAATCCAAAAAATCATGAAAAATGGGAATGACCACATTCAACTGGTTTAACCCATTTTTGTTTATATTGACTTTGGATTCCCAAGCCCTGAAAAATGACTGTTCTACCCCTCTGGTCATTTGACCCAAAATTTTCCAAACGACCCCTGAACTTCAATGGTGTATTCTCTAAGCTCATAAAGCTTTACTAGGCTTGCCATGTCATTGATTGTGATGCGTTTTATCCTCATGGTTGCGCACTTTCGATTCTTGATTGTGATTGATAGGCTAGAAAATTTTTATCTGCATGATTCCCAAGACATTATGGCTTACCTTACCTCGAGATATCTGCATGAAATCTTAAGTTAGAAAATCGATCAACTTAGGTACCGAAAGGGCGTCGATGACAATCTTGACGTAACTAAGTCCCCGAACCCTCTTCTCTGGTTCTCGCATAACCAAACTGTTTCTCCCAATCGCTCGGTAGAGTTTCCGATCATACCCTCCAAAAAATGATTGGTGGCAACTCCGATAGCATGTATACTTATCACATGTCATCCGACCACACTAAGGTCGACCACGTTTTGATAAAATTCCTCCCTGACGGGATTTGGTATGGCCCTGGGAGGGCCCACGCCTCGATCTCATCGTCCTATCGAGCGAATGAGATCTTGGTAATCCATCAACCCACGAGAAGGTCGCGACAACAGAGTAATGAAGTGTGTGAATTCAGCCACTTTGAGTATTAAGCTGAACGGGGAACCACTTCCTTCCTTCCAACCGACGAGGGGTATTAGACAAGGGGACCCCCTTTCCCATTATCTCTTCATTTTGATGGCCAACACCCTCTCGGTTCTTTTGGGACAAGCTGTGAAAGATGGAACTATTGGGAAGAGAGACTATCTCTGAATGATTGAGATGGTCAGTTGGGAATGTGGAAGAGATTAGCATTCGAGAAGATAAATGGTTACAAAGAGGAATCATCGACGGCCCAGGAAATGAGAGGGAACCAACTAGAGTTTCAGAATTAATATTGAAAGAGGACTCTAGGTGGGATGAAACAACCCTTAGAGAACTCTTTGATGGTCAACTTGCTGAGGAAATTTTAGCCGTCCCTATTAGTCCCCTTCTACAAAAGGATAAACTAATCTGGACAGCCAAGAAATCTGAAATTTTTACAGTCAAGAGCGCTTACAACAAGTTGACAGAGAAAGACAAGATCTCAAAAACTGAAAGGGGTTCAACATCCTTCCAGCCATCAAGAAATTTTTGGAACAAAATATGGAAAACCTAAGCCCCCCTGAAGATCAAGAATTTCCTTTGGTGTCTTTGTCAGAACTCTCTTCCGACAAAAGAAAATTTATTCAGACGCAAGCTCATCCCCCACCCATTCTATACAATCTGCAACCAGCAAGTCAAAACGGGAGAGCATATTTTTCTCCATTGTTCATGGACGAAGCATATCTGGAGCGACCCCAGCTTGAACATATATTCGCAAACATCCATAGCAACAAGAATTGATAAATGGCTACAAGATTTATTGGAAGATCAGAAGAACTCCCCACCACTCGAACTTATGGCATCGATCCTTTGGTCCATATGGAAGGAGAGGAACGATTCTGTGTTTCGAAGGAAAATCCCCAAATCTGAAGCCCTAATTGCCTCTGCAGAAGCATTGGCAAGCTGTTATTTAAGTAAAATCGGTAAAGTTGCAACCTTTAGCAAGAAAACAGCTCACCGACGTGAAGCGTGGACTCCACTGAAGGAAGGCTACTTGAAGGTAAACATAGACGCGTCGCTGGGGGAAAACGGAACCGAGGGATCCATCGCGGGGGTGCTTCGAGACTCGTCGGGGGCCCTCCTTGATGGTTTCGCTAGAAAGATCCGAGTTTGGTCCCCAGAACTTGCAGAGGTGCTCGCCATAGAGGAAGCTTTGAAGTGGCTCGCGTCAAAGAGAGAGGTAGCAATTGAGATGGAAACTAACTGTACAGAGAACGTTTGAGCGATCTGTGGAGAAGAGACTTTTTCATGGGAGACCAAGGCTTGCTTGGTGAACATTTGGGGCCTTATGGCCCAATTCAGAAACATTACTTTGGCCCATTGCAACCGTTCAACAAATTCTGTCGCCGACTAGATTGCCAGAGCACATCGATTGGATTCTATCCCTAGTAATTGGTTTGTTCCCCCAAAAACTCTTTGGGACTTACTCTGTTTTGACGCCCCCTCTTTGGGCGCTTATTGTAAGAACTATCTTAATTAGTATATGAAATGCTTATTTCGACCAAAAACAAAAAACAAAAAAAAACTAGAACATCATTTTTTTTCACGAGTAAACTTTGGCAAATTAATTTTCTCATTAGGAATTTGGCTAGATATCCAAATAAAAATCGTCCGACATTTTCAAAACATTATTTTTCTCGTGTTATGTACAATCAGAATACACTGAAAATGAAAATCTTTAAGTTAATTAGTGCCCCGAAGCACTCGTTCACAATACTATTGGTAAATATTCGTTGATAACTGACTAGATTGAAATGTGAATGTGAAGAAGATAATGGATCAATTATGTTTATTCAAAGGGACAAACTTTTCGGAGGTCCTTTCACGTGTGTCCCATGTGATGGCTCATCTCCGTTCGGAAAGCAACGTTGCCCCGATGATCCTCCGGGACACATCCGAAAAAGTTCACGACTTAGGTGAAAGAAAAAGACCATTCCTCACGTGCTAAAGACATCGCACTTTTGACCCAAGTCGAAGAAATTTCTGCACTTTTGCACTTTAGTCCACCTAAAAGGAGTCTTTGACTTTAGAGGCCTCGAGCCAAATCACTTTATCACATTGCAAAAACCAACCCAGCTTCATCACCCACTAATGAACAATGGCAAGTGCGATGCCGATGTAGATTCCTCACTCAATCGGAGAAATAACGAAGTCGAGGGATCAGGATGATAAATGTCGATTGCTATCTTCTAGCATTGTGAGTTTACAATTGGTGGATTGGATATGGGGGGGGGTGGTGGTAAGAGATGTTATTTTTCGGAAAAAGTGTAAAAAAAGTCATAAATTTATTGTATTTGTGCCAATTTAGTTCTAAACCTTTTTTTGGTGCCAATTCAATAGATTTAAGACTTTTTTTTGACACTTTTCCCTTATTTTCCGGCTTCAATGGGTTCTAGTTATGTTGGTTGCTTTGTGGGGAATAATTGCATGGTTCCGAGATGAAAAAAATAAAGAAAAGAAAAGAAATTCACAAAGTCTTTTCTTTAAAGTTCTTCACCCCCAAGAAATTCATGATCCGGGGCCAATCTGGGAAAGAATGAAACTTTGGGAGGTAGATTGAGATGATCTCCAAATTCCTGGGAGGACTGTAATTAATGTAATGCTTTAGAGTAGAATACAAAATTTCGGTGTGTCCTTCATCTTTAAAAAGTCGACGGAACTTTGTGTTTCTTTGAACGAATTTGTTAAGTTGCGGGTCGAATGGTCCTCTTGATTTGCAATTTGCCAATATGTTGGTAAAAAGGTTTTACCAATAGTGGTTAATCTCTATCTTTGATAAGAGATCAATAATATTTACCTATCGATTTTCAATTGATAATTTTTTATTTTCGTCTTCGGCACTTAACACAATCGGCAATTAATATTCGATAATTGAATTTTCGGCACTTATTTTTCAATTTGCCGGAACGGGCCTTGAATTTTTAAGCTTCGATCCGGGCAAAGCAAGTGTGGCTTGAAGAAGAGAGATGGACCAAACCTGATCCTTAGTAAATGGTAAAAAAACCAGCACTTAGCAGCATCCATGGGGGCATGGATTTGTTCAATTTGTGCGAAATCGGAATCCGTATTTTGAAGTAGTTTGTTCGTCCGACGGTATCCATAAATTATAATCTTCTCAACAAAATAAAAGTAGAATTCTTAATTCTTATTATCCATTAATGTAAAATATGAGATCGATAGAAGTTACAAATTTCTAAATTGTCGTTGTTCTACGACATGATACACGTGGTTAGTGCAATTAGATTTAAAAGCACTTATAGATTATATTAAACACCTCTCATTTTCTTGAAGCCGTTTTTTTCCTTGTCGAATTCACCTGCTGAATAAATAAATCCACGTAAGTAAAAGCCTGTAATGGACTGGGGACTTGTCTAAAAATTCAACGCCTGCCCCAGATCTGCACACGTGACGTCATCCTCCGATATTAATGGCACTCCCGTAATTCTGCTCCCAAAAGAAAGAAAGAAAGAACAAAAAAAAAAAAAAAAGGCGAGCATCGCTCACGCGCTTCGTCAACTTTTCTTTCCCCTTCCCACCTCTTCCCTCCTCTCTCTCTCTCTCTCTCTCTCTCTCTACCTGCGCCATTGCAAAATCTCTCCCCGCTGAAAGTTCGCAGCCACTCCAGTTTCTCTCTCTAGACCCTGCAGGGCACACCTATCTCCATTCTCGCGTCCTCTGTTCTCTTCTTCGTCACCTTCACCTCCTCTCTATACTGCACCGACCGTCAATTCGCTCCGCACGCTCTCTCTCTCTCTCTCTCTTCCTCCGATGCATCGGTCGCAGAGTCAACTCTCGCCTCTCTAGCCGTCCTTCTGGGCCTCCGGTTCGGCGATTATCTCTTCCTTCTCTGGAACGTCGCTCCGGTTCGATTTCGCGGACCTTCCCCGCTCCTCCAAAATCCTTCTGGACGGCTTGATTCCTCGCTCCGGTTCGGATCCGCCCGCGGAAAATCCTCCCGTTACGCGCTCGATTTGAGGTTTTTAGGGTTTTCGAGAGGGAAATGAGGGATGTTCTCGTGGCTGGGAAGGATAGCGTCTGCTTGCTGGAGACCGGTCAGTCGATATGTCCGTATGAGCAAGGATGATTGCGGCGGCGATGACGAGAAGGCCGACCCCACGCTCCAAGACTCTTTGCTTTGGTGCAAGGACCTGGAGAAGCACTCCTGCGGAGAGTTCTCCTTCGCGGTTGTCCAGGCCAATGAAGTGCTCGAAGACCAGAGCCAGGTGGAGACTGGCCGCTACGCCACTTTTGTGGGAGTCTACGACGGGCATGGTGGCCCCGACGCTTCCCGGTTCATCTGTGATCATCTCTTTCTCCACCTGATGAGTGAGTGTTTTCCTTCTTTCTCGGTTTCTTGGTTGTGTGGCATGGGGATTGAGTTTGCGCTTTTGACGAATTTGAGGTCTTTCTAAGAAAAAAATCAACCAATTACCTTCCGGGGACTTGTGGTGAATCGTTAGTTTTAGGAATCAGCTCTTCGCAATATGCTGGTAATTTTGGATGCTATTGGTTAGCTTATTTTCGATTTGACAATCTTGGTAGTAGCGGCTTTTCCATGGCGTTGTTTTCATATTTCCTGTTTATATCTGAGAGTAATCTTGCTAAAGCTATGATTGTGTTTTTAATCATTCTATGTGATAGATATAGAAATCTTGGCAAGTCACGCTGGTGAAAGATGATGCCGTTTCACCAGCTCGCAAATCCTATAGTGTATGTTTGAGGGTAGGAATGGGAATCCTTTTCTCTAGGTTGGAGGAAAAACTGTTGTCATTGAAATCACTGGATAGTCAAAAAACTTGACGGAGGTTAGTTTAGCTTTTTTAACACTAGTCTTCTTCTAGTCTAAAGTGGAATTCCATTTGTTTTTCCTTTTGAATTGCGGCTTTGGTGAAAATGACAAATCCAAATTGGATATTTACGATGAATTGAGTCCATTGACCTTCATCTTGACTCTAGCATGACTGCACGATGTTCTGTTGATTGGAGTCTTGACTCTTTCCTTGGACAAATAGCTTCTGAAAACTTATATTTTGCATTTTAGTTATTCTCGATTTATGATTGGAGTACGTAACAATTAAAAGCTGAGTTTCAGCTCGAAATTGACTTTGATCACAAATCCCAGGGTTGGGTATATGTTTCTTGTAAGTTTGGGTTGCTTTTTGGGATGAAAGTTGATAGCAATCGTGACACACCAAAAAGAGTTCAAAGCACAGCTTTTCTCTGGCTCATATATTGGGCATTGAATTTCATTAGGTTAATGACTTTATTCCAGTGATTACGAGTCTATGCTAGCATCACATTGCATGCCACTTACTTACAGGACTTGCTCGTGAACATGGATCCATGTCTGAAGATTTGATTAGAAGTGCTTTCTCTGCCACTGAAGAAGGATTCCTTACTCTAGTGCGCAGGACATGTGGAATAAAACCTTTAATTGCAGCGACTGGGTCTTGCTGTCTTGTTGGAGTCATATGGCACGGGACGTTATATGTTGCTAATGTCGGTGATTCTCGTGCAGTAGTAGGTTCCTTAGGTAGGTCAAATAAGATAGTGGCCGAGCAATTGACTAGAGACCATAATGCTAGTATGGAGGAAGTTAGACAAGAACTCAGATCCTTGCATCCAGATGATTCACACATTGTAGTCATGAAGCATGGGGTATGGCGTATCAAAGGCATTATTCAGGTTTGCTTCTTGTGTACTATATAGTATATTATGCAAAATGATATCCAGAGAGCTGTGCGTGATCATACAGAATTATTGGGTGAAGGAATTAGCAATCTCATATTCTCTTGGAAGGACATGTTCTTAAGTATGTGAAAGATTTGAAATTCAACTTAGCATTTTTTTTATTGACACTGGATCATTCTGCATGCATGTTGTTGTGGGCCCTTGTGCCCTTTTTTTTTCTAAATTTTTTCCTGGCAGAATCTTCTGTTCATTTTTGTCCCATTTCACTGGCCCCCCTCCCTCTTTTCCCCAAACTATATTGTGTCTCTACTGTTCGTAACTGTCTTTCACAAGGATTGAATGGTTGAATTGAAGTAGCAGCATTCAATTGTATGTCATGGTGGGCGACCTACTACTTGAAGAGCACAAGTAGATGATTGCTGTGATCTATAGGGATGAGATAGTAACCCAATGATTTCAAGGACCAATAAAATTGGAATTTAGAACTCACGCGACAATAATCTTGCTGTTATTGTCCTTTTCTCGTCCTTGTGGTGATAATCTTCAGGTGTATTGTCAAGGGTAAAGACGTTTTGTACTTTAACATTCTTACTTATCAGAAGAAAGAAGAACATTCTTGGAGTGTTTCAACTGAAATACTGGATATTCTCTTCTGGAGGCATTTCTTGTGTGAACGTGATTAATGTGACGTGTAGTGCTCGGGGAAGTACAGTGAGGGAAACTTGGGGTGTGTTTTTCTGAAGCGGTGGTAGATTGACAAAAATGGTCGTGATCATTTGCAAGTTATTGTTTCACAGCGCATGGTAGCTGTGGTTTGAAATTGAATAGCAACTAATGTACTAGACAAAGATTGTGCAATTGCATGAACTTGACCGTGATTCATTTGAAAAGAGTGATTGCCATGAGATAAGCATTTTATGTTCACCGTTGCCTGAGGGCATTAAATATTTGGCTGCAAGATGTGATGAAGTATGTGTTGGTGATTGAGGTAGATAGGTTTATCTGGAAGACAAGTTTCTCTTTGGAATTTCTGGTTATACATTGAACATTCTCTCTTGAGGAGGTTTTATAGGAAGAGGGCATTACAATACCACTTTTTCTGTTTTTCCCCCTTTGACTAGAGAAACAAAGAGTTTGGTTGCATTCCTCAGTTTACTTATTCAAATTTTTTTTAATGTGCTGCTGTACTTGGTGGCAAAGGGCCAAGTGGAGGTTTGCAAATGGAGACAAATTTGACCTCCTTAATATTGAAATCCCAACACACTTTCGAGTCTGAAACTAGATTAAATTTTTTAGCCAGTAGCCAGCCTAAAACAGCTTCAGAAAAGCTTTAATGTTGCAGAATCAATAGCTTCCTTCTAACCATATTTGTTGCTTGGCAATAGGGTATTTCAACGATGATAACTGTCGTCATCTATCAAGTGTCATTCTTGCTAGCAATATGTGGTTTTGGGTTCTGCATATTGTTTAAAAGAAAACACACAATAGAAAAACGAATAATGGCTTTCTTTGACTAAATTAAACAAATTATCATTGATGTACTCAGGCTGCCTCTTTATCTTCTGGTAATGATGGAGTCTTGGGCTAAAGTTTCTATAATAGAGACAGCAAAAGGTTCGCCAGGTAGAAACATTGCTTCTAAAATAGGTTGTGTTAATACTTTCTTATTTTTTTAGGTGTGTAATAGATTTATATAAATGAAATAGCATGAGTGTCCGTTTAGTCTTGTTGAAATAGAAATGCCATCTCTATTTTGGTTTTTTTCTCGTGCCTCTCTCTTCCTCAGCCTAACGAGCGAACTTTCTTGCAGTGGCATCTTGCTCGATTTTTTTTCTTTTGACCAAAGGAATTCTGTTTGTAGTATACTCATTATGTATATGCACTTAATTAAGTGCTGATTATCACTTTGTTTCAAGAGTTCACATCTCTTATTTTCTGTGAAATTTTGTCAGGTATCCAGATCTATAGGAGATGCGTACTTGAAGAGGCCCGAGTTCTCTCTTGATCCTTCATTTCCACGGTTTCACCTTGCTGAGCCCCTTCGTAGGCCCGTGCTTACAGCAGAACCGACCTTATGTTTGAGAACTCTAAGACCTAGTGACAAATTTCTCATATTTGCATCTGATGGTCTCTGGGAACACCTTTCCAATCAGGAAGCTGTTGAGATTGTGCATAATAACCCTAGAGCAGTATGTTGGTTTTCTATTATGGTTCTTCATTTTAAGATTTACACCCATATCGACATTGTCACCTTCCTTTGCTCTTCTTGTATTATAGGGAATTGCTCGAAGACTTTTGAAAGCCGCTTTAAATGAAGCAGCCAGGAAGAGGGAGATGAGATATGCTGATCTTAAGAAGGTTGAAAAGGGAATCAGACGCTTTTTTCATGATGACATTACTGTTGTTGTCATCTTCCTGGATCATGAGATGCTAGGGCAAAAGGTATCGGTCCCAGAGCTGTCAGTCAGGGGCTTTCTCGACACTGTCGGACCATCAAATTTCAATATCCTTCAAGGGATTGATGCAAATGCGAGGTCCATTATCTGAAGGTTTTATAAGTTAACTTGCCTGGTCAAGCTGGTTGAAGGCATGTTCTTCATTTTGAATAAATCCCATGTTTTTTCAACAATGAGATCGCTCTGTCTGTTTTACTCTTCTTTTTGAGCTTATTTGAGCTGGATTCGGGCACTGTGCATGTATGGGATGATGTTGATACTCGTGAGCAAGCTGCTTCTAAGTCCACTTTCATAAATTGATCTTTACATAACTGAAGTTCTTCAGTCTACATTGATTTAAATTGTCCTTTCTTGTTATTGAAATCGTACATAAGTTGCATGTGACCACTATCAGTTTGCACTCCAGTATCTCATTTCAAGTCAAGATAGCCAATTTTCAGGGTTTTCCTTTCAATAAAAAGTTGACCCTACAGAAATTTCAAGTTCTCGGTGGGCAATTTACCTTTACCCATTTGTAATCATAGGTAGCCAAATAGAGTCGTGCCTTGAGGTTTGACGTCTCAGTCCTTATCCTTTCTGCTGGTCAGTAGTTAAAAGCCAAGTTACATTGCTTTTGCCTTTCTCTTGTCAAGTTAGAGCCCAGTTCTCATTTTGACTCCAAGATCACGTGTTTGTTTATATGGCTGGCCTTGGTTGCGTCAGCAATGCCCTGCTTCCTTTCTGCAAGCTTACTAAGCGAGTGGCTGGGTTGGTCAGCAACTAAGTTTGTGAACATCTTATCTTGATTGATTGAATGGATCATGTGACACCGGCTCGATGACATGGTTAGCTGCATCCAAGGGGTTTGATTCGAACTTTTACACTTCATCCACCCTTGGATTCATCCTCATATTGCAGCAAGCATGCCTTCTGGTCTTCTGGTTTGTGCCTGAATTACCATGCCACCAATGGCTAAGGTGCGTTCGAATTCCAGCATGTAGGATTTGTGACTTTGTGCTTTGAATTTGGGAGCTGGGTTCTGATGTGCATTGTAAAACTGATGTCAATCAACATGTGAACCCTATATTAAGACAACTTGTCGAGGTTGATTTTTCTGGCGTTCTTCGAAGGCTTTGCTCTGGGAATTCACACTAGCAAACCAAATGTAAAGGTTTCATTAGATAATTACAAACTTCGATATCAAGTGGAGATATTTTCTCAGTCCTAAACAAGCAAGAGATCGTTTCGTTACGGTCAGTCTTTTCATTTATAAACATCATAATCATCGGACGAGTTTGTAGTTTGGTTAGACGTTTCGTAATTGAAATTAATGATTGGTTGCGGCTAATCATTTGTGTGTATTCATCATCATTTTCAAAACATCGGTCTCTCATGTCTAACTTCTATTTATAGATATATTTTTTTATTTTACTAAAATCATCGCGAAACTTAATAGTTACATATAACTGAAAGAAAGAAGCAACGCATTTTCTGTATGCTATAAAACAAAAACCTACTCATATTTCTCAAATCAAAACAATAATCTTATTGTTTATCAAAAGTAAGCACATTATAAAATAAAATATTCGAAGAGATACGTGGGGATCACTATAAGGGTGCGTTTGTCAACAATTTCCGATTTTTTCTGATTCTGTTCTCTTAGAGAATCAAAACGCATTTGGTAACTGTATAAAATTTCTGTTTTCAAGAACAATTTCTCTTTTCAATTTGTTTATTTAAGTCAAATAATTATGTCTTGTCATTACAAAGCTAACCTATATAGCATCACTAATAAAATGAATACAGATCATGCATAATTCATAATTAGTCTATTTATTTCGTGGAGCATGAGACTTATGCAAGACCCTTAAGAAAGAACATAAGCGCAAAAGGCAATTTGCACTTAATTTTGGTCTTGTTTCTAGGAAAAATTCCAAAAAAAGTCTTAAATCTATTGCAACCGTGTCAATTCAGTCATAAACTTTTTTTTCTTCCAATTGAATCATACACCTTTTACAATTGTGCCAATTCCATTCATTTGGCCAGCCGACGCTGACGTAGCAAATTTTTAATATTATTTTAACATTTTTCGATTTTGCAATTATTTTTTAATATTTGTTTGTCTTTTTTCTTTTCTTTTCTTTTCCTTTTGGTTTGGGTCGATAGCCTTGTCGACCAAGAGCCCGCTACCTCTGCTGGCCTTAGGGCGAGGGCTTGCGAGCCCTCGCCGGCCGTTGGGTGAGGGCTCGCGACCTTGCTCAAGGACCGGCGGAGGTCGCCGGCCCAAACTAAAAAAAGAAAAATAAAAGAAAAAGGCAAAAAATTATTATAAAAAATAATAGAAATATGAAAATATTATTAAAAAAATTTCCACGTTAAAACAGGCAGCGCCACGTAGCATCGGCCGATCAAATAGATTGAATTGACACAAGATAGAAAAGAATAGTTAAAAATTTGTCACGTCAATGCCAGCGGCGCCACGTCAGCACCGGCCGACCAGATGGACTGAATTAGCACAATTGCAAAATGTTTATGACTCAATTGGAAGAAAAAAAAAAGTTTATGACTGAACTGACACAATTGCAATAGGTTTGTGATTTTTTTGGTAATTCTCCCTTGTTTCTCAAAAGTGATTCTAGAACAAAGAATTAAATTTTTATTTATTTATTCTTGTTTCTATTCCAAATCTATTCACGGGAATAGAATCGGAGAATTTGAGAATCAGAATCATTTACATTACCAAACAGGTTTCTTATATTTTTCTGTTTCGATAAACAGAATCAAAGAATCAGAATCGTTGCCAAATAGGCCTTAAGTGGTAGTGGTATGTATACGACCCTATCGAATCTGCCAAAGAAGGAGAAAGTTGTATTTGTTTGTGTTTTTAATAAATCCATCCAATTTTAAGTAAAAAAAAAATACTTTTCTATCCGGGAAAAATGAAGAAATGAAATTACCAAAAGCCCGTCGTTTATTTGGAACAAGGTAGAAACGAAAAGAGATAATGACATAAATAGTCCTTGAACTTTGACTCAATGTGTAATGTGATCCCTGAACTTTTAATTTGACCAAAATAGTCCATAAACTTTAACCTAATGTGTAATGTGGTTCCTGAATTATTAATTTGACCAATATGGTCCTTGAACTTTGGAACATGTTCAACTTAGTCCCTGAATTATAGGAAGATATTCAATATAGTCATTCTATTAATTCAAGTTTAGGGATGATATTGAACCTTTTTTTTTATAGTGTAGGGACTAAGTTGAACATAGTTCAAAAGTTTGGAGATTACATTGAATAAATTAAAAGTTTATGGATTATATTGTGTATTTGGCTAAAGTTCAAGGATCATATTGGTCAAATTAAAAGTTCAAGGATAATGTTACATGTTGAGCCTTATTTATATAATTTTCCCAAAACGAGGGAACAGAGAGCGAGCGAGCAGAGCAGAGCAGAGCAGAGCCCGGCGTTTACTTTGACTCGAAGTCTACGATCACGTCCTCTCCTTTCTCGTCTCTTCCACTGAGCATAACTCACACGCGAGAGCTCCAGGCATCGCTCTATGCTCGGGCACTCTTAGGGTTTTGGCGCCTCCGTGTTCATCATCATCCGCCGATGAAATCGGAAAACCTTTAAGAGTCGGGGATCCGGAATCCACTGGTCCTCGGGGACGGCCGATCTCAGGGCTTTTTGCCGTCGAAAACTCCCCGCGACGCTCCCATAGGATATGGAGGGAGACAGGCGTCAGAGTGAGCGGAATGGCGAGTTCGGATTAGGCGCGAGCGATCGCAGGCTCGCCTACTCGCGCCAGCCATCGTTCCGCCAGTCCTGGGAGCCCCACACCCCAATCTCCATCCATCACGACGATTCGGCGAAGCCCCTGCTTTCGTGCAGCGCTTCGAGCGTCGAGATACCCGCGGGATTTCATTCGTTGGGGGAGGGCGAGGTCGGAGGAGACGGGAAGGGGTCGAGTAGGCAGACGAGTGTGTTGCTTTTGGTGGTGTCCTTCTTCAACGTTGTAAGGTCTGGAAATAGGTACATGAAGAGGACGATTTGGTTGATTTCGCTTAATGTGGCGTATTCGACAGCCGAATTGGCTATAGGCCTTTTCACAGGCCGCGTAGGTAATGACATTGTCTCTTGTTGCCATGGGCTTAGAGTATATACCTAAAAATTGTTTGACATGGCGATATGTTTGCTTTACTTTGATTAATACTTAGAAATGATTTGGTTATTTTACTTACTGCTTTCTTCTTTTCATCACTTATCTTTTAACTATCTAGCCATGTTCTTATTTTGATTGATTCGATTTTTAGTTCTTTGATTGACGCTCCGTGCATTATTAAGACTTCATGTTATGCAAGCGTGCCTATTTAGAACACTAATTTGATGATTTAGCAAGCTAATTTTCGAATATATACTTTGCTCCTTCAATAGTGTCTTTGATATTTTCTCAGGTTTGATTTCCGATGCATTTCATCTGACGTTTGGCTGTGGACTCTTAACCTTTTCGTTGTTTGCAATGGCTGCATCTCGCAAGAAGCCTGACCGATGCTACACTTACGGGTGAGTAATGTTGGACTTTACTCTCACTGACTAGACGTATCTAAAACCCCTAGAGCTGGCTGAATTCGTGTCTTCTATGTTATTAGTGAGCGGGCTGAGTTCACTTCACACTGTGAAGGTTACTTTGACGTAATTCTGGATGAGTTGATGAAATGATTATTTACCAAAAGTTCTTGAGTGTGAGGCCCTTTGGTTTCTTTCTCAGCCTCATGTTTTTCTCCCCGATCGAGAAATCAATTAAATAAATAAACCTTTCATGTTTTTGAAACGATTTATGTGCTTGACCAATCATTGTTTTGCTTCTTGCAGGTACAAGAGGCTAGAAGTTTTGTCTGCATTTACTAATGCCGTAAGTTTGTCACCATTTCCTTACTAAAGTGCATGTTGTGTAGCTAGTTTAGCCCTTCTTCTGGGAACCTATTTTAAGCTGAAGTTGCCAGCCACCCTTCTCCCCTCCAATGAAGGAGAGAAGATATCCGGCACCATAACTTTGCTATCTGAATAACCAGTTTTAGAGAACATGTGAGTGGACGTATTTCCTGTTAAGTACCCTTAGGTGTAACCACTTGTCTATACTAGAAAATGCGGCCTGTTCTGGTTTGCCCTTTTATGCGATTGTTCCTCCCTTTCTTTCCCTGATTTTACTGCACTGGTCTTCTATCACATCATTCATCTACCATTTCCTGGAGCTGATTATGTTAGATAAACTAACATGTGATTTCTGCTGCTTGTTTAGACAGCTCTTTCTTTTGTTCATGTCATTTTCCCTTGCTGTGGAAGCCCTTCATGCCTTCATCCAAGATGAATCTGAGCATAAGTGAGTTCTTTATTTTTTTTTTTTGGGAAATCTGATAGCATTATTGGACAGAACCTTCTTGTTGCAATTGCTGAATATTTAAATTGGAAAAATAGAAAGGAAGAGAAGACAAAAAGAGGTCATTACAGTGTGATTTGGTGCTCGAGTGGCTTAACATGAGCTGTCAATGCTAGAAGGGACAACTGCTTAGCCATGCCTCTTGCCTGTCCATGTATTTTATAAAGATACTAATACTGGAAAATGTATGGCTGCGATCTGGGTGATACATGTAAGCGACAGGTTTTCGAAGAACTCTAGCTTGGCAGTTGGCTTCCTTGTCATAGAAAAAATCATCTGACTCCTGCCTTACTAATAGGTGCAACATCGTCTCAAATCCAGTTAGTGTCAGTTTTTCAGCTAACCAGGATCCTCTGACTTAGATGTTTTTGATTTTAAAGATGGATAATGTTTCATTGTTTTCTGAAGTTAGCAGTTGGAACATTGAGTTGCACCTGTCTTGATGGGAATGATGAATGGCTTTTGTAGAAATTCTAGTGTCAAACTCAAATTTCTTAATTATAGCTGATGTTTCTGTTGAAGTCTCCCTCATTCAAGTATCAACTAATAGTAAGATGTATGGAGAAAGGCTGAAAGGTCATTTAGGTTCTATTTATCATTTAGGCTGAAAGCTTATGTCCCTTCATCAGTCATATGTCATGGTTGTATATTATCATATATGCATACATACTTTGGTGATCTCTTCGTACTGACTAAAGTGCAACTGAAATTATAATATTATACACACTCTTTTCTAATGGCATCATCTATCTTCTGTCTTGCTTGTGGTTGTAGGCACTACTTGATAGTTTCGGCAGTTACCAACTTATCAGTGAATCTTATTGGCGTTTGGTTTTTCAGGAACTATGCTCGTATTAATATAGGTGAGTCTGCTTAGTCGCCATACTGGTTTTTTGCCCTTTCACTTTTATAATTTGAATGGAAATGCTTATCTAGTATGCATGATTATGTGTCACCATTATTGTTAAAACTAAATCCCACTGGGCAATCGAACTAACTGACTGTACAGTGGCTAAATTAAAATATTGTCCAGTAGTCCCTATACCATTTCGGAAATTCAAAATCGTCCCTGTACTTTGTTTTTGGTTCAAAATGGTCCTTGTACTTTTTTTAAAAAGTCACCATGCGTCCTTTACCGATATGGCAACTGATTTCTCTGACGTGGACTTAACAGGGTTAATTTTTTGCTGACATGGACTAACTTGTTCTCTCTTCTCTCTCTCTCTCTCTCTCTCTCTCTCTCTCTCATTTAACAACATGACCCTTCCTCTCTGACTTGAAAACAAGAACCTCCACGCGGTGGTCATGGCTGCTGAGCTCAAGCAACAGTGGTTGCCATCGCTCGCAAGCCTCAGACAACGGCAGCTACCACATGGTGCTTGTCATCTTCTCTCTCTCTCTCCATCTCTCTCCAGCCCAATCTCAGATCTGGTCATCAACAATAGGAAGGAATTTTCCGGCAGCTTAGGTGGATCTTTCACCAGCCCAAAGTGTACTCCACTTTTTGACTGGGTCGCTTACACTCCTCTTTGGACTTGATGTTCGATTAAGCTCTCTGGACTTCATTCTAGCTGAACAAGTATCATCTTAAGACTGAACCGATTGGAATCTAATGAAAAATCTCATTCAGTAATTTCCACAAACACTTTAGCTTCATTCTCTTCCTCTAGTCCTTCATTGCATGATTCTCACTCAACAAACTTCTCTGACCAGATTACAAGGTCAAATCACTCAAGTATATAGAGAGGGAGAAACTCTCATAAATTCAATCAACATTTAATCTGATTCAACTAAAGCGAGAGAGAACACCCCAGAAAACTGCTCATGGCAGCTTAGGTGACAGAGGCCACCGCATGGTGGTCTCCCTCTTTTCTCCCCAAATACTAGATCTGGAAAAACAAACATAGCAGGAAATGCTAGTGGCAGCCTAAGAGACGGTGGCCATATTGTGGTGGTCGAGCGTCTCAGGCCTTGGCGATTACCGCAACGTGGTCGACAATCTCAGCAGTCTCATGCTGTCTCTCTGTTGTTTTTTCAATTTGGTTGAATTGCTGATGTGGTATCTTGTGAGCTATTTGATTAATCGTAACATGATGCATGTATTCTGGCATCCACCTCAGCGCTCTGGCTAATAAAGTTAATAGAGACTAACGGTGACCCCCTTTAAAAAATACGAGGACCATTTTGAATAAAAAAAGCATAGGGACGATTTTGTATTTCCAACAATAATACAGGTACTACTGGTGACATTATCGAATAAAAAAAATGGCTGATACACTACACAAGTACAATATGATTGATTCTGTAAATCATAAGTATGATCCTTCACACCGATAAAGTATAGAATAGGAAAATGCATCTGTTGCTCATTTTTTCGTCTTCCTTGTATGGAAATTTATGAAATGAAAATTGGTGCTGTTATGTCCGTTTTGAAGTCAAAGGACATTGAAACAAATTTAAGTAAGCTTATGTCCCTTCATCATTCATATTTCCTTTTGGTTCAACAAACTGAATTCTAAAATTATAACCTTGAGCCAGTTTGACTTTGCAGCAACTGACAGCATGTTTGTTAGGATGGATTAGGAGGTAAGAGAAAAAGCTCTAAAATTGTGTTTGGATGATAGAAAAGAGACAGGGAAGGATTAGAACGGATTAGTAGGAGATTATGACAGTGGTTTGGTCAATTTCATGTATATATAAATTCCTCCGCATCCCTCTAAATATGGCGTGATTCGGAGAAATTGAGAGCAATTTGTGCATTAATAAACAAATTATTATTATCTTTCAATAGGAAAAAGGAAAGTCTGAAAATTATAGTCATTGATAAAGCAGAACTTGCAAACTTGAAAGGGAGACTACAGTGGGATTGGCGGGGTGATTATCTGTCTTTACAGTGACGGCTGAGAATAATCTAGATCCAACATATATTTGTCAAACTTAAGACTCAGTAAACCAAGGATGCAGGAAGTCACTATAAATGCAGCAACTATGATTATGTAATGAAAAAAAATAGACATTTGATACATCAGGAACCATCAGAAGGTAGATGAATAATTTTAATTAGCCTCCAACCCCAATTGCCCAGGGAAAACAGCACAAAAATTTACATATCTGAGCAAGAATGCAAAAATCAATCAGGTTGACTTTGCAGCAACTAACACCATGTTTGTTAGGAGGGATTAGGAGGTAAGAGAAAAAGTTCTAAAATTGTGTTTGGATGATAGGGAAGAGACAGGGAAGGATTAGAAGGGATTAGTAGGAGATTATGACAGTGGTTTGGTTTATTTTATTTACATTTTAAATTCCTCCGCATCCCTCTTAATATGGTGTGATTCGGAAAAATTGAGAGCAATTTGTGTATTAATAAACAATTTATTCTCGTTCTCACTCATACCCTGATGCTATATCTATATATTTAATAATGCATTCTTTTCGTTTTCTTTTCTCTCAATAGTATGCAAATAATATGATAACTCAATCCCTTCAAATCCTCTATTCTTTCCTTTCATAATTGTGTAAAAGAAAATCCCTTCGTTTCTTTTGTAATCACTCCATCCAAACTGTGTAAGGTCACCTGGAAGTCCTTGAGACTAGGCGATTTTGGTCCATCATTGATTATACACTTTTCTCTACTTTTTTTCTTCTTCTTATAATGAGTTCAATGCTCAAACCTTTCGTTTATAGGGCCTTCACCTGCTTTTTAACCATAGGGAGGCATGGGATTTTGAAATCAATGTTATGGTGCATTTATGCTTGGGACATGTTTGTCGCATTACATCTAGGTTCTTCTTTATCGCCTTGGTTTGGGGCTATTTAATCAGGGCACTTTTTTCGTGGAATCACAGCGCTACCAAGTACCTGACTTCACAATCCTCAACTGAAAATAAGTGTTTACTTACATTAAAAAGACGAGGAAAATTTGCCATATATATAATTTGCATAAACATCTTATGTGCTACTTATCTCTCGTTCTGTTTACTTGCAGTGTATAGGAAAGCTGAAGACATGAATTACCACTCAGTTTGCCTGCACGTTCTTGCAGATTCCATTCGCAGGTATAAAACCACTCTAGCATTCTGTTTGGCCTTCTATGTATTTGTAATTTAGGAATCCATCTTAAGCTTGCGCATATTTGTTTCTCAGTGCAGGTTTGATACTTGCATCCTGGTTATTGTCCATTGGGTAAGTACTAATTCCATTCTTGATCTATTTTGGCGAGGAAGATTACCTGCAAGTTTTGCTTGCTTTTTTCTTTCTCAAGTTTGCGTGAGATGACTTTAATCCTTTTGCTCTGCAGGGTTCAGAATGCAGAGGTTCTGTGTTTGGGACTAGTTTCAGTGGCAGTCTTTATGCTTGTTATGCCACTCTTTAAAGCGAGTGGGGGTATATTGCTCCAAATGTCTCCACCTAGTATGCCAACTTCAGCATTGAGCAAATACTGCAGACAGGTGATTATGTATTTCTTTATATTCTGCCCACGTAAATTGGTCAATTTATTAACGGTTACTGAAGGTTTCAAAACTGTGGACAGATTACTGCTCGAGAAGATGTAAAAGAGATATCTCAGGCTCGTTTCTGGGAATTGGTTCCTGGTCATGTGATTGGCTCACTTTCGGTACAGGTAACTTTGATTTAATAGGCGTTGCCCTCCTTTCTTCTTCACCTGATTGTTGTTCTCTTCTGATTTGATTTCTGGTAGCTTACTTTCTTATGATTTAATAATGATTAAGAGAAGCTTCGGGTGTTGTCTCATGCTAACAGGTGAAGAATGGCATGAGTGATCAATCATTAATGCAGTTCGTCCACGGTTTGTATCATGATTTGGGTATTCAAGATTTGACAGTGCAAGTAGACGATGTCTGAGCTGATCTTTTTGTTGCTTTATTCAACAGTTAGTATTTGAGACTGTCAATGTGTCTGCATTACATGGATCTGCTTTCACACTTGTCATCAACAACGACTGGATAGTTGTATTATTACAGTGGATTGAATTCTTTCCAGTCCAGTCATCCGAGTCGAGTCTTTTATGCCTGATCCTTATGTAATGAAGTTATTGGAGGGAGAATTGCGAGAAACTTGCTCTTCTTTACTTGTGTTCTCTTGATGCAAGTGTTGGTTTGCGTAAGATGCAAATGTTTTCCTTGACGAGGTAGCGAATCCCTGGTCTGAGGTTTGTGATACGAGCTATAATGGATTGATATATTTTGACAAAAATGCTAAACATATCCAGTAAATTTGTCTGCTGAGCAATGCGGCACATTCCTGTGGGCTGTCTAAATGAGCCTACTAACTTAAATAACAACACGCAGAATGGGACATCCCTTTATAAAACTATTTTAGTAGAAGACAGTCTTATTATAACTACATTGTTCTTTCGTGAGTCCTATTCAAAACTTGGAGTAAGAGTTATGAGGGTGTTCCGCCGATGGTAATGCAACTGCCTGGATTTAAGGCTTCTAGGTCTTGAGCATGAAACCTGACTACTTGAATTCAGTTTGGTTGTTCCAAGAAGATATGGAATGCTAGCTACCCTTGCTCGAGGAAGCTTGGTTCAAGCGTTATACAACTAATTGTTATATCAGCATATACTGCACAGGCGTATGAGTCACATCAAGCAGTTTTCCAGACTGAGTGAAGAAAAATTTCAGGTTGTCTGATTTAACGCCAATTTTACGAGGCCGTCCTTCCTTTTTCGCCTTTTCATGGAAGAAGTAGCGAATATCCGTTCGCCCCTTTAGATTTGTGATAGAAAATGAAAGTAATGAATGTAGGAAGGCAGAGAGGTTGGACATTCTCCTTTTGACTTGGCTAATTTTATGGCAGACTAGTCGCTCGTGCGATGCATGCAACCGAAGGGATTTGTTTTGAAGCGATGAGCCGGTTGACACCAACATACTGCCTGCTAATTATGCGACAAGCAAGAGCTCCTCTGTAAAAGGAGGATTAGCCTACTGAACAATTCCATCTCGCCAGCCTCGGGCGAGCTCAAGGCTCGGCAGGCCGCATTTGTGGCTGGTCGCCGCTGAGGCCCGGAGAGTGGCAGAGGAAGAAAAATAAAAATAAAAAGAAGAAAATAAGAAAATAAAAAAAATTATTCTTTTTGGTCGAAATAAAAAAAACTTAAAAAATTCGAAGCATGTAGATAGAGAGAGAAAGAGAGAAGAGAGAGAGATTGGTCTCTACGGAAAATTATTTCCTCATTTTCTTTACCTTTGAATGTGTTTTTTTGATTGATTCATTTATTTTTCATGAACGAAAATTTGAAAAATATTTTTCTAAAAGTTGTTTTCCTCGAAAAGTAAGGGATTGCCTTGGCGTAAGGAAGGGAATGGAAGATGGGAAGGAAAGGTGAGCTGAGATTTTGAGACCACTGAAAGAAGCTATACCGTCATTCGTGTGAGTAAATCAGTAGGAAGATGCACAGAAGATACAAACAAGGAGATAAAAACATGCACATGATAATGATCCCAACATAAACAATATAGATTCACACGAAACTCGCCGAGTAGGAAGATATTTCCAGGAACCCTCCTGTTATTTTTCTTTGCCTGTCTCACATCGACATTGTCCCAACCCAACCAAACCATCCTAAAGTTCCCAACACCATAAATTGATGACAGGTTCCGACATTCACTCCAACGAACAGAAAAGAGCAAAGCAAAATGAGTTCTCTCACCAATGAGGCAAGGCCGGTTTTCCGGCACTTCAGCCACGAGCACCCGTTGGAACTCACTAACTTCGGCGGAGCCGGCACTGCCGTATGCTCGGCCTGCAACATTCAGATGATAGCCGGCAGGGATTACTACGCTTGCCGAGCCTGTCCCTTCTCTCTTCACCGTCCTTGCTTCAACATGCCTGAGCTGGTCCACCACCCGTCCGATCCCACCCACGACTTGAACCTCCTCCTCACGCCGTGCTTCCACTGCAGCGCTTGTGGACGCCAAGGCGCCGGCTTCTCTTATCACTGCTGCCTGTGCCAAGTCCAGTACCACTCACTGTGCTTGCTCATGCCGCTCGCGAAGCGGAGTCATTGCCATCCCCATGAGTTGCATCTCAAGTTCTCTCCTCCTTACAGCGATTCCCGGGGCTTCCGCTGCGACCTCTGCGGCAACCCCGGTTCCGACCAGTGGCTGTACCGATGCGACGCCTGCGAGTTCGACGTCCACCTCAGTTGCTCCTCCGCTGCTGCTTCAGCACCAAACCCTCCCCTCCAACCTCCGTCAGTCGCTGCAAACAATGGGAATCCGCATGTTGTCGATCACGGGCACTCAGTTTGAATGATCATCGAATGAGTTACCCAGGGTGTCATCCATCATGGACTGGGAGTGAAGGCTCTAGTTTATTTCAGATTAAACTGTTCTCGACTGACTTCCCGGTCTAAACGTCAGACACATTAGGCACTGTTTTGTAATGCTTGAATAAGATGACAGTTTCTCTTCGACAATACATAAACGTTTGTGTGAACAAATGGGCCGCGAGCTCTCCATCTTCCAGTGATCTTTCTAATTTTCTCGTGCACGAGGCAGATGTTCATCGGCAACGATGAACCACTCTCCATCACCCTACCCAATTGGAAGAAAACCGGCTTTCGAAAGTTCGCCAACTGCTCAGGAATTTATCAGAATGATGTTGTTCTCAACAGTGAATAGGTAAGAGCCACTTACTAAGAAGAATAAAGCCCTCAGACATGGTTCCAATTCTTCCTAGTGTAGGAACTGTGAGAACCTCAAAGTGTCTGGTCTGTCAATGTCCAAATGTACCTAAAGGAAAGTTTTCAAGATCATCGCATGTCATTTGTCTTCTGGTAAAAGCTTCCCTGCACTTCTCTTGTTTTGGTTGTCTTCTAGGATGAAGGTCCACATCTTGGGCTGAGCAGAGAATGAACAGATATCCCAAAGCTTTATGCGAGACTTTGGAACATTTGCGAATACCCCCAAAATTGTCATCTTTACTTCAGCAGGCCGGCCGGCCATTACTTTGTTGTCGACTTCGTTATCTTCAAGTTGGGATTCGGGGAGATGACAAAGTGCGACTTCGTAATCAAGAAAGACGGAGGCCGGCCGGCACAATTCTTTCACTATTCTGTATTCCACATGGGCTCAATTCGATAAATTAGTTAAAAATGGTATGAACTTCATTTGCATAGCTCAAAGCATTGGATGTTGTTAATCATTCTTTTTCAGTCCGACTTTTCTTGTGTACTTGCTTAAGAAGTGAATAGCCAGGACTCGTCGAACAGCCGCTGAAATAGGTTTTCTGTGACTCCAAGACGAGTGAGCAGCGATGGAAGTACAGAGAAAGGAAGCTGTCTTTCATCACTTTAGCCATGACCATCCTCTGGGACTCGCAAACTCGCCGCCTGCGAAAAATGCTCGGTGTTTCGGATGCAAACTATGTTTTCTCCCAGGAACGGAGTACTACCACTGCAAGAGCTGCCCTTTCTTCCTGCACCGGCTCTGCTTCAACATGCCGAGGAAGCTGCAACTTCCGGCCCATCCAGATCACTGCTTGACCCTCCTCTCAACGTCCTCATCCTTCCGAGGTGACTCCACTTGCAAGGCCTGCGAACAGCAGGTCGACGACGGTTCTTTTCGCTACAGCTGCGTGGTGTGTAGCTTTTCTTATCACGCGTTATGCTCGGCCCTGCCTCCTTCGATCGCAATCGCTTCTCACCCTCATGTGCTCAAGTTGTTATTCTCACTCCCATACGAATTCAGGTGTGATCTGTGCAATAAACCCAGCTACAGAGGGTGGCTATACAGATGTAGCCTCTGCGAGTTCGATATTCACCTCACCTGTGCTATTTCTTGCCATCGAGCGGACCTAAATGGGGAAGAAGATGCGAACAAAGAAGTAATGCAACTACTAGCGCAAAAAATTACCAGGAGTGAAGCGGCTAAATGGGTCGAGACGCCTAGCTCTTTAAGAGAGAACATCAACATCAGGAGTGACTGGACGGAAAGTCCCGATTTGAGTAGAAGAAGACTCAACACAGTTTCAACTTCTCTGACCGCAGAACTGACTCGTCCAGAGGATAAATCGCCTCTGTTATCTGAAGGCCACGCGACTCCAAGTTATCAGTTCAGTGACGCGTACTTCTCGATCGATTTGGCGAAGTCTTACTCGAGCTATCTCGAGAAAAATCAGCCTGGACAGGGACCTGCTGATCAAGATGCTGCATATGTTTCTGGAGCGAAAGAGAAGATGAATTCCGTTGGTAACATGGTGCCGGGCACGAACGTGGGAGTGTCCGATCAAGAAAAGCAGCAAATGAATCATTGGAACATAGTCGGACACGGCTTAGCGTCGCAATATAAGGTGCCAGATGCTAGGACGAACCAAGCATTTGTAACATGGGGCGGGGCTTATCCCGCGCAGCACTTCGCACTTCAAGTGGACCAAAACGGATACGGCGATGGATCCATCAGCAAATCACAGAGTGAAGATCGGAGCCTCGGATCAGCTGCAGTGAGTACACTACTACTGATAAGAACTCCAATTTGCATTGCTTGTATTGAACAGTGGACAGGAACACTATAATGTTTGCCAGAAATGCTTCCTAGAAATTTCTGTATAGAATATTGATATTCTCTACTATGTCTATGTATGCAGGGAAGGTGTCCAAATTGGAGGAAACTATTTTTCTGGTGCTGTCATTCCGGCTAAAGAAAAGTTGGACAAGGCGACTCGGGAAGTTCTATACACGAGTTCTTCGATGTATTTAACCAAAGTTTTGCGAATTCGGGATTTTAACTTGGTTTCTAAGCTGTATTAACTGGAAAGAATGAGTGAGGCTGGCCAACTCAAGCATGATATGGCCGAAGGCATGTACATTATACATATACCAGCTGGTATATGCTCCATAACAGCTGATCTTTTTAGTTTGCAAGTTCATGCATTCTGATATCTCCATAATTCCCTTGATGCATTCTGATATATTGACCAAGATCCTATCTTCCTTCTGCACATTTTTCGGATTTTGAGACATGAACAGGCCATGAAGTTAGAAGAGGAATGCCGTGATCTCGACATGGATCTTTGTCATGCACCACGTACACGATTCAATTGTCCCTAATATCCGACGTAAGCCGCGAGCATGGGGAAAGGAATGTTATGATCGAAAATCGCGAAAAAAAGCACGGTTTTGCAAAGGGGACGAAAATTGCAGTCGATTGTTCAGCATCCACCAAGAAGCTTAAGGAGGATTTAGCATGGTGCTCTGGACTTAGGTAACTCGATCATTCTGAAGTGGTAATGCGACGAGTATTTAACATATAAACTAGTTATTATGATAACAAACTACACCCATTTCAAGAAATAGAGACGGCCATACAAGACCCAACAAGAAAGATATTACTTCCCGACACATTTTTCATAGTGTGATCGATTCCGTCCATCGCATCATCCGCAAAATGAGTCTAGGCGGACATTTTCATATCCACCAACAACCAATCCAGCATCTTGAGATCGTTTCTTTACTACCTCGTGTGCGTCCAAGAGCTACAATCGACGGGCACAAAATCACTCGATAATACCTCGTTATTCTCTCCACAAAGTAAATTAGCACAAGAAACCCTAATGCTTCTTCCAAGGAATGTTGATAGAGATGTCCTACAGAAGTGGCACTCTATCTATCTTGATCAGTCTCGACCCAATGACCATCGTTCAATAACAAAGACTAAAGTTCATCTGTGAACTATTCAAATACGTGTACAAATGGTTCAATTCTGAGAATTGCCGGCTTCCCAAACAAACTTTTTGACGAGTAAGCTATTATATACATGTACACACAGGTCAGAATAACATAGTATACTGCAATTAAATTACTTGTGCTGCGTCCCAATAATCTAAGTGAATACCAAGTTAACTTTATGGTGAGGTGGATGATTATTAAAATTTCCGAAACCGAAGCACAGAAGAGGAGCCAGATTGGTGGCAAAGGCAAATGGGAGGCCCGGAGGGTGGTGTCCATCAACATCACCATACTAAATTCTAATAATGCTTCTGCTGTCCACCAGCCTGGCTTGTCGTCACCTTTTTTATTTCACTCATCCCTTTCCTTTTCTTCTCAAAATTTTCAATTTTTTTTTTTGCCAATTAGCTCCCAATAGATCCCACCCAACACATCCTCTGTACACGTCATTCTTAATGAAAAAGGAGGAGATAGAGAGAGAGAGAGAGAGGAATAATTTTCTTTGCTATGGTGGGGTATGGTAGGAGATGGGAATATACACATAAGACGGTTCATTTTTCAACTTTGCAACCCAGGCAGCTCCATCTTTTGGGAAGAAAGAAATGGCACAGAAGAAGTAGGAAGACGTCGGGAAGAAGTCATTTCATATATTCAGTTTAGTTAAACTATGTCCATCGATCGAACCTAAAAAATAGCGAGACCCGTTATTTCGATCCAGTCGATAAATAGAAATCTCCATGTTATTTCTGATTTCATCCGTCACGTCATTTCCCGAATGATTATATCCGTTATTGGTTTAGAGGACATCGATTTACAGTACTTTACATGTCAAACTAGAACAAACGATATGAACTCTCTTGATTTTCTTATGAGATAAAAGCTAAAGCCAAATGCTTGAGTAGTTCTTTATCTCCAAAAGCCCTAACGAAAATGAGAAAGATAAGAAAAAGCGTTTGGATGAGTTAAACCAAAACATATGAATAGTGATCATCGTCCGATAAAAACTGTGCCAAAAGTATAACCAAGCCTTAAAAGTATTGACATATACAAGAGATTGAACTAGAAAAAGTTAAAAATAAAGTTTGACATTGCCTTACTCATGATAAACTTCCATCCAATGATAGTTATAGAGTTTTGCATCGTTTCGGACACTACAAATAAAATATGCTTTTCTTTACGGTTGGACTATTGCGGTTTTTCCAATAATGCAGTTAAAAGATACAGAAAATTACGGTTCCAAACGCTGTAATTTCTTTACACATTGCTTTGGTTTTATTCATATAATATTGGGAGGTGTTCAAAAAACTAGGTTTAACTGTACAAAACTCGTATTTTTACCAAACCGGGGAACATATTTCCATGAAAAATCTCCAGTTCCTTCTCTCCGTATCAACTTCATTTCTTCAAAGTTGGCGAGATCTTGCCCTAATCTCTCTCTCTCTCTCTCTCTCTCTCTCACTGGCTTCTATACCTCTTTTCTCAAGCATTCTTCCCTCGTTGGAGTAACATCACAACAAGTCGCCGGTCTGTCTGTTGGCGGAGTCTTTGAGCACTCTCATCTAAGTCGACGATGTATCGCGATTCGGCTCTTTAGTTTCTGACTGTTGGAATGGTTTGCCAAAACTGTGGTTTCTTCCTTCGGTTCTGTTGATTTTGCCTTTAAATCTTCTGTGTTTTTGGAGATCCAAGGCCTCTTGATGTAATCCAATCAAAGAGTATCGAACTTGATGGCGAGATCTTAACCCCATTGGGAAGAAAGAAAAAAATTAACTATGTCAATCGCATGTAAGAAATAGCGAGACCCATATTTCGAGGACATTGATTCATAGTACTCTACATCCGAGTAAGAACAATGAATATGAACTGTCTTGATATTCCTGTAAGATATATAAAATCTTAAAAGCGAAATGCTTAAGTAGTTCTTAACTCTGGAAAAAACCCTAATGGCGACCCAAAAAAAAAAAAAAAACGGAACGGAATTACCGGCGTGGCGATATGTCTAGTCAATGTGACATTAGTATAGAGAGGTAAAATAAAAATAAAAATGGGAACGATGATGATTTGAAAGGAATTTGAACCGGAGGGAGCACAAATTACATATTAATAGGTCCTCGAAGAGTTGCACTTTCTACTAAACTCTAGTGCAATGTGATTAACACTTTGTGTGCGGGACAAAAATGGATGAACAATGGGTATTTCCTAAGTCCACCTATCAATCAAAATAATCGAGATAGACCTAATATTTCACATTCATTTAAATAATTCACTAATTCAACCAGCAACCTCACCAAGAAAATAAGGTGATAAACTGCGTGCAACTTAGTATACTGCACTTAAAACTATCCATGCAAATTCATGATTTCGGTGGAAATAGGATTATGTTATAAATTCATGCGGAAAGCTTTCCATGCACAATTCACGTACGGATGATATAGACACAGTCGGCTATTAATAGAACATGCCTTTCTCTTAGGAGCTTTTTATCTGTCAAAAATGGACCAAACCAACTTAGATGAATTCATGCAAATCAAAATTATCCGCATGAAATGGGTTCCGAGATTAAGAGCGTGATACATCATTGCGAGATCTAGATGCCAGGCGCACGTCACTCGGCGCGCTACATCCTCATCGACCACTTGATCACTGGAGACCCACTTGATAAATAAATAAAAAAAACGTGTCGGAAGTGTATCAAACGTACATAACAGGTCGCTCGACGGAATCGACCGGACGTCCATTTCTTTTGAACTCTTGCATCATCAGTCATGGGGTGGAGACCTGATGGCTTGAAAGAGCCGAACATGCGCGTTGATTTCATCGACATGGAGAAAAAGATGGAGCGAAGCATTTCCTTACATGTGATAAAAATTAGGGCTACGGATGTGAGGTTCCAAAGATGTCTCGTCTCGTCTCTACTCTCCGACAGCTAAGCTGTCGTGGAAGTTTTCGAGCGTTTGGCATTTCATGAACAACTTCAAATTTTTTCTTGTACTCATATAGCTATATACCTTTACAATAAATAGCGAATCTACCTAAGATTAGTTTGACTGGCTCACATTATTCTATTTTGACCTAACATGCCATCAAAATAAATGTCTCCATGCCGCACATCTTCCACCTTTTCTTTCCCTTCTGTTCGTAACTTTTGAATGAAAATTTGTCGAATGTTTGTCCCATGTTATGATTAATTTTCTGACCACATCCTCTTCTCTTTTTTGAGTAGTAAACTCCAAATCGCATGTGCCAGCAGCCAAACGCCAGATCATACGCCGTTCATCGTGAGTCAAACAATGATACAGTGATCATCAAAAGCTTCGGTCTTCTGGGGTCGTTCCACGCACAGATCTATATATAAATTAGTAATAACTTTCCTCATCCCCCCCCCCCCCCCAAAAAAAAGATAAAATATAAATATAACACTGAGCATCAAAGAATAATCCAAACTGAACGAAAATTGAAAACCAAAGAGAAAACGAAAGTCTCCAGCATCATCGGAGAACACACCTTTTCTTTTATCTGATTCTTACATGAAAACAATACACAGCTCGAAAACATTAGAAACAGTTGACCTTGTAGATCAATACCCACACCTCCGTTCTTGTTCCTCACCAGTTCTTTCCCCCACATTGTCGAACGCTAGGTACGCTAATAAGAGTATGTCGAATCACTCGCCGCATACCGATACATGAACTAGTCCTAGTATGGCTAGCATTGTTGCTAACCTAGACTTGGCACTCACACATGCTTCTCTTCTCCACGCTCCCAGCATCACCGCGGCGCGTCGGCGGTTGCAGCTGCGCTGCTTGCTTGGCTGAGCAGGCTGCTCATGGAGCGAGCTTTCACCATCCCGAGCTTCACCTTCTTCTTCACTGCCGCCTTCTCCTCGATGTCGCCTTCATCTTCTTCATCTCCATCTTCGGGGCCTTCCGCTTTCGGCGGTGAATCTAGAGCTCTCTCTTCCAGGAGCAGTTCGTCAGCTCGCGACGGCGATGGCAAGTTGGGTCTCTTGCTTTTGCTCCGGACGCTCGTCATGCTCCTGAGTCTCCCCTTGCCCAAGTGATGCTCGCACAACGAGTACCCCACCAGAGTCTGTTGGCAACACCGCCATCCTCTCCCGTTGACGCGGCTGCACCTCGAACCCTCCATGAGCGCGCCGCCTCTCCCTTTCTTCTTTGCACTGGAGCTCTCAATGCCCACCGAAACCTTCTTCTCTTCCGCTCCACCTTGGCCTCGCCCTTCTTCAAATTCGCGGTCACCATCCTCGTCAATATCGTCTCGACTCGCATCTTTCTTGCTCGTTCTCGCGTTCCCCGACTTGGCCGACTTCATCTTCTTGCCGCCACTATCTTTAAAATCTAGCATCCCGGTTTCGCCCAAACTCCCTCTTCTCTTCTTCAGAGGAAACGCTCTCTCCCCCTCGCACCATCTCTCCGCTGCTAACAATCACACAACAACGCACATTCGTCGAATCCGTCCCGTGCTCTATCAGTAACACAAGTTCCTGAACTTTTTCATGATTTTTTTTTTTTTCGAAATGGAAGACTCACCTTGATGGGAAGGAGATGAATTTGCAAGAGACCCGCTTGGATATTCCGGAGCCAATGCACTGGGGCGCGCAAGATAGCCACACAACACAACCAGTGATGAGCATGGCGAGCAAAAAAAGAGAGAAGATCGACGACCGCACTCATGCGCAGAAACTTGAGGCAGAAAAGGAGGGACGAGAAGAGGAAGAAACGACCCAATAATAATAATAATGGAGAGTGAGTGCAAGGTGCAACAATGAAGGGTGCAAAAATGTTCTATTGCGTCTTTCGTTGGATGGGGACCAGCATCCTATGCTAACGTGCGCCGCATCAGAACTATATATATCTATGGCTCTATACATATATATAGTAGTTGGCCAAATTTATAACAAGGAAAATTAAAAAGAAAGAAAGAAAGAAGGAAGGAAGGAAGGAAGAGGGTGAGATTAGATTCAAGTGACTGATCTACCTGATCTTTAAGCTCTTTTCTTTTTCTTTTCTTTTTTTTTAACCTTTTGCTACAAAGAATTTTCATGTAGAGGAGAGAAAAACTAATTGGGATTTTTTTTTTAAACTTTTTGGTAATTATTCTTGATTGCTTATCTCACCTGGAATCATTACCCTTCTTCTTCTCTCCTCCATCTTCTTCCTCTTCTTGCAACAACAACTCCTGTAAAACTTACGCATCACATGGAGGATCTATATTCAACAACAAGACTTACACCAATATGTCCTAACCCCACCTATGAGGAAGGGATGGATCAAATCAACGACAGTAGTACAGCGCTTGCGAAAATCACATTGAACAAAAAAAATTGCATTATTCCCAACAAAAAAGCAAAAGAAAAAATGAAAATCGACAACACCCCTCTTCACAGAACAAAGGGAAAGTGCATAAAATGAACGTCTTTCTGTTCACTTACCGGGAAATCTCTCTTTGTTTCGCTCTCCTCCTGAGCAGCAGCGGAATCAGACGAATCCCGGGCTTCCGTGTCGGGTCCGAGCGGTTGGGAAGGCCGATTGGGTCGATCAGACGGCTGAGAACTGGTGGGGCCGTCGGCTTTGTCGTCGTCATGGGTGGACCGGAGTTGCACCAGGTACGAGCGGCTGGAGAGGGGATCTGAGAGAGGGGCCGGCGAGAGAGCCGAGAGAGGAAGATGGACTTGCCTCTTCCTGATCCTCATGCCTCTTTGTCTGCTTTGGTTGCCGCGGGAATATTGCGGAAGAAAGGTGCGATTTTTTGTTCACCAAACACAAGAACGACCCAGCAGAGACACGACCCACCAGCTCAAACGGCACCAAGGTCTGATCTTCTCCGAGGTCTGATTATGGTGTGGAGGAGGTGAAGGTGAAGGAGATGAAGGAGATGAAGGAGATGGGGTCTAGAGAGAGAGAGAGAGAGAGAGAGAGAGACAGTGCAAAGGCGAGACCGAAAGAATACTTACTAATACAACACCAAGACCCAAGGAAGAAAATGTCTTTTATATTTTAACTCATACAAGTCACTCACAGCAGACGCACCACAAGCACACAAGGAGAAAACACATTACTTTGGTTTCTCTCTCTAACTTTTAATTGTTGCACCACAGGAAAGAGAGAGAGAGAGAGAATAGTGTTGAGAGAGAGGGGGGAGGACGCACGTGGGAGGGTGGGGCCACACGTGCGGAGACGGGCTGAGCCGGTAACCGGGGAGTCACCGCAAGAAGTGGAGGAGGAGAGGAGACATAGGCACCCCTTGCATTGGCGATCATCTGCTGGAGGTTCATCCCAAATTACATGTCTGATAAAATCACATGTTGAAGAAATAACTTATCAATTTCTTATTACAACATGGTAATTGAAATTATCGAGATCTTATAAATAAAAAAAAAGGTTATAAGCAATTTCACTTATCAGCTTCTACGTGTTTTTGAAACATTTCAAATATTTCGTGTTATTTAATTAAAAAAAGAGAGAGAGTATTTCGTGTTAAAAAAGAGAGAGTAAGTATCAAAAGTTTTACCGGGTATTAAAATTTAAAAGTAGGAATCATTTTTCCAATCGAAATGATGTTTTTATTCATCTATCTAATTTATTTTGTTTATGTATTGGGTGGAGGAATGGATGGGGATGATGCTCCTGGCCGGGGTGGAGGGAATGCTACAAAATGATGGGAGTGGGTGGTTTTATCGTTTGCACCCCCGCGTCCCTTCTTTTTTAATCATAGGAACAAACCACAAGCAAGTGGGTCCCCCTTCCTTTTGGTGTAGCAGCGACCGAGATGCTCTTCATTAAAACCCACCCTCCTTCCTTGTCATTAAAGAAAACCACGCCCCCCCCCCCCCCCAAAAGAAAAAAAAAAAAAAAACAACACGGCAGCTCCCCCTCCTCGTTTTTCTTACCGGATCTCTCGTATAGACACTTCGGCTATTCACGTGCGACTCACATGATCAAACAATCATAGTAGAACCGACCCATTTAGATTCGAATTTGGGCAAAGTGTCACCTTGCCCTCCTCCTCCTTCTTATCGGATCCCTCGTTTCGGCCTTTTGGCTATTCACGTGTGACCCCCTTGATCGGGGCAATTACAGTAGAACTGATCCAGTTAGATTCCGATCTGGGGCAAAGTGTCGCCCTGGAAGTTGAGAGATATTCGTATAGTACACTTATTCCCTTACATATGAACATGTGATCAGATAGGTACATTTTATTTTCGTCTCGTGCTCGCGATGAGCACCAAGCACACTAGCCGGAGAGCCGTTGCTCCACCACCCATCTTTGCCAATTTCCCATCCGAGCAAAATGATGCCTCTACCCAAGTGGCTAACCTTGTTGATTTCAGAGGAGAGAGGACCACGGAGTGACGAGATGTGTAGCGATGGGCAATGAGCCGATGTAACTAGGCTAGACATGGACGGGGACGCGACGATGAAGGACGCATGTTGCGTCACTTGCAGCAATGCCGCGCTCGCAAGAGAGAGATTATTTATCCCAAGGGATGTCTTCATGGTGTATCTATCCCGGGCGATCACCGTCCTTATCTAAATGAATCTGATCTAGATGGAATATTTACTATGTCTTCCATGTTTAATGTTAATATATCTTTTGATTAATCGAAATCAAAATTTTAAAACTCATAGAGGAGATTATTTATGTGCAATGTAGATTTGTTAATGTAATGTGAGAACGTGGCATTAAAATGTACACCTAGCCTTTCCGATGCCGTAATCACGTAGATGCACCAAAGTTATCGCGTCACGGCCTTGATTTGACATATATCAACAACTGTTTTTTTTCCTTTTTGTGCGTATGACATGAATTGGCAATATACATATCATCTACAACTTTAGTCACGAAATCTAAATTCATGAAAGGGTCGGTCGGTCGACTAAGTTGTTTAACCACAAATAAGGGGAAAGTAGCTTTTAGTGCTATTCTCACCCACTCACGTAGCCCATTTTCTATTTTCTCTCTTAATTTTGCCTTTCTTTCCTTTGGAATTTCCCCTTATTTTGTGTCTACCAATGTACTTTTGAATGTACTTGACAATGGTTGACATAACAATATAGGGTGTATTACTACAGCGCAGCCCAGGAAAATACCACTTGATCTCGATATGCAAAACATATGCTCGGATTTACATTACAATCCAATTAATTCAGTTTTTTTTTTTTTTCGATGTGCATGTAATGTCTATTCTCAACATGAAATAAACAAAGTGTGTCTTTATAGAAACTGTATCGATATCAAAATCTCATCGGTCGATATTATGCTAATTTGGTTTATTTCAAGTCTCACACATTACAAAAAGTTCCATTAAATAGATAAAAAGATATACGCGGATTATTAATAAAATAAATAAAGCCTTGAACCTTAACGATATCTAATATGTACTCACCATGTCACTAATAGAGTGGAGCACATTTTAATGATAAGTTGGTGTGAAATACCAAATATCTTTTGAATTTATCATATAATTTTCTCACTTATAGATATTTATCAAAAGATTGTTCTTGGTACATCTTTTGATCTTAGAAAAAAGTTTGATCAGAACAATTATTATGTACAACTATTCTCAATGTGGCGAAAGGCACGGGTTTGTTACTAGTGTAGTATTATTTCCATCGATGGGTGAGATGAGTGAGCTTGGGAATGTCGGAATAAAATGCTAAAGACCTCAGGGATTATATTAATGATGAAAAATCACTGGGCTAAATCAGTGTGTTTAACATTTAATAAAAACCAATTTGCATAAAACAGACATTAACAATTGATTTTTGTTGTTGTTCCTAATTAGGTGCTTAAATTTAATATCTTTTTATTCGAGTTGATCCTTTTTCTCAAATAGATGAAAATATAGGTGTGGCCCGTTTATTGCCGTTAGGTGCCCTGGTGAAACATAAAGAAATAGATACAACAAATTTTGAAAATCAGAACAAGGAATTTTGGAAAGAAGAAGAAAGGTAAATGTAAAAACGGGGAAGGGGAAGTGGCTGCGGCGGGAAGGAAGCGAGCAGCAGCAATTGTGGCGTTACGGAGGCACCGGCGAGGGCTCGGTGCCCTTGCCGAGCTTAGGTGGGGCCTCCACTTCCGTTGCTGCACCGACACATACATGGAGAGAGAGAGATCTCGCCTCAGATCTGAGCGAGATCACGACCCTCGCCGCAGACGGCTGTTGCGAGTTGAGCTCGTCCGACGAGATGAGTTCGGACACGAGTGCGCGCTTCCAGAGCCAGAACATGGCGTAGGAGCTGCTGGAGAAGGGCTCAGCGTAGGCGACGGTGACCAGGATACGACGAAATCTGCTCTCTTGACAAGAAGACCACCTCAACCACATAGGCAATGGCCACCAGGCGCTCGGTGAAGGACCGAAAGCTGTTGACCCAGCGAATGGACCACTGGCCCTCGCGAGCGGTGATGCGTGCGGTGTAGGTGGCCCTCGCCGACGCTTGGGCAACAGGGTGGCCTTCCCTGTCGCCGCCTCCTCCTCCGAAGCCTGGCCATCGCAACAAGCACAGCCACTTCCCTCGCACCTCTCGCGATCGCACCCCAACACCACCACGCCATCTTCCTTCACTTCCCTGGAAGAACACGAAAGCCAACGAAGAAGGAGGAACGTTGGAACTGCTGCTTGATCTGCCACGGTTTCGAGACGACAGAAATGAAATTCGGCCTAGCCGAAACCTGTCGTCTTGTTCTACATCAAAACAGCGTGGAACCCTCACCCAGATCTGCTTGGAATCAAAGGCGCGGCGGCCCTCGCCGGTGCTGCACGGCGGTGGGAAAACACAATTGACGCGCAAGCCTAAAGTCCCTATCGATTTTGGTGGGGCGCAGGAGAAAGCAAAGAGAATCGTGCACGGACGATTCATTCATTCAGATACAAGTAGACAATGAACTTGAACAAGAGTGTAGTAAATTTGTCGCGTTATCTAACATATTCAACAGTTCAGATGGATTCATCGCTTCGAACTTAGAAGAGCGCTCGTTCACGAAACAAAGGGTTTCGAAATAGTGGCGGGATTGAAGCCAAAATGGAGAGTATTCCTCGTGAAGCCCTTATCCAAAGGAATCTAAAATTCGCTTGAAACATCCACTTGGCTTTTTGCTTAGGAGTGCATGCCATGTTCCTTTCTTACCATCTCTTTCATAGAGGACAGGGGCTGGTCCTCTTAGCTTTGCAATTATCTAAATGTCTTCCATTGCCAAAGCGCATATGCTTTCAAAGTCCTTTTTATCTGCCTATGCATTTTCTATTCAAATGGGTGTACACAGTCAAGAAAAGCGCAACACACATCTGCAATTATTGGCAAAATGAAAAAAGAGGGGAAAGCACAAACCTTGATGAGAGAGATGGATAACGCATAGGATCCCCGCTCTAATGGAGATATACGAATTCAATGGAGTTCACTGACCTTAATGGCTTTTTTTTTCCTTCTCCTTGGAAAACGATAAGAGATTCGAATCTCCAACAATAATCCAAGACTCAGATTAATCATTATTTACAACTTCAACTTCCATTTTCGTTTTCTTTCAAGAGAAATGCAGTCATTGTTTTCAATTGTTTCCTTTTGAGAATTCTTGGAGAAATATCAGCATTGTTATTTGATATTCTCATTCCGAGACTTTATTGTATCTTGAAAGATTTTTTCCGGTAACCATTAGTAACAATGTGGGGCAAATAATTCATTAAAGAGAGTATTATCATGCCTCAAATCTGATTTCATTTGTTCTCATTCGTTCACCATATTTTCCCAACAACACCCCCTCTCAATTGCGGGACGCATTGATGTATTGAGATACATCTTTGAAGGAAGTGAAACTTTGATCCCCTCTTTGATACTTGATGAATCATCTCATCTTTGGGTAACAACATATCCAGCTTGACCCATCTTCACTAAAAAATTTAAGCCAATGAGTTATGGGTCGACTATGATATATATTAACTACTCAACACCACATCAATTCTTTAATGTTTAACTTCTCTAACACAATTTATACGTGTATTTGAATAATATGACTTCACACTAAATTTGCACTATGTTGATAAGCTCAAACTTGTACTCCTTCTTGACGATCTTTCCGGGTGAATGCATCGGACTTCTACTGCACGCTTCCAACAAATGGTACCACAGCCGATGGTAGAAAAAGACTAGGGATGAAAGTGAGCTTTGGAGATTCAAGTTGAAATAAGTTGATGCAGAACGATTGGGAGAAGAATACCAAGAGTGCCAAAAGTTATGTACGGCGTTCACTTTAGTACCAAAAATTTCCCTCGGATCACTGAAGTGCCAACCTCGATCTGCTTGGCCGAACATTTTTTTATTAATATTTGAAGCTGACGTGACTCGTTGGAGGTCCAGTCAGCAATAAAAAAAACATAAAAGTTGAAAAAGCATAATAAAACATTAAAAAAATACAAGCTTAATTAGATTTAAAAAATAAAAAAGCTGAAAAATTCCAAAAAAAAGTTAGATACAAAAATTTGCTAAAAAGTTATTGTTTTAAAAAATATATGAATTTTATTTAAATTAAATTAAAAAATAGGCTTACAATTTTAACATAAAAAAGCTAAGGGGGGGGGGGGGAGGTTGGGGAAGAACCAGGCAGCGAGAATTCTTTTTTTATTTACTTTTTCTATTTTTTTAAAAGAAATTTAAATTTTTTTATTTCCCCCTTTTTAATTTTTAACCCCCCCTTTTAATTTTTTTTAAACTTTTTTTGTGATTTTTTTTAAAAGTTAGATTTTAGCAAATTTTTAAATCTTTTTTTAAGTTGAGAAGTCCATGTGGACTTAATTTTTTTTTTAAATAATGCCAATTTATATTAAAAATTTAATTATAAATGCCACGTATGAATTTTGGCTGGAATATTTCGCCGGAAGCACTTAAGAGATCGTTTTTTCTCCGATTTGGCACTTAAGTGATCCGACGGAAACTTTTGGTATTAAAGTGAGGTCCGTACAAAAATTTTGGCACTTCTAATGTTCTTCTCCGCAGAATGATTCTATATACCCTAGTTGACCTTGAACTCACACGTGATGAGGAGATTGTTGAGATATGTTTAAGTTTTTGAGTGAAGGTAGGTCCAACTGGATATACGATCTCCCTGAGTGAATGTATCAGACTTTTGCTATGCGCGTCCAATGTATACGAAGGTTTAGGGACATTCTTGTGCACCGAGCATTAGCACATGTGGCTTCTCCTCAAAACACGATCGATGAACCCGGTTGCAATCTATCCTCCTTATGATCAATTGAACATTATTTCGTTCAAGCCAGCTCCTTCCCGAGCGCAAGTCAAGTATGTCTCCACAAACACTTTCGACCAAGGGCTAAAGATCATTTCACTCCTATCAGCAAGGCCGTTCGTCATTCAGATTGCTGGAACTTACTACAACCTAAAGCGAGAATCGAACTTTCATGGGACATTACTTACCCAGCTATGATATCGGCCCAATAAAGCAAGAAAGGGACGGTTGGGCCGAGAAAAGAGGAGTTGTCGGATCATGACCGGAAATGAAAAGTCAATGTCTTATCTGTTGTTTCCATCTCTCCTCTCTCTCTCTCTCTCTCTCTAACCCCTTTCTCTCAAAATCTACTGCTTTTGCCCTCCCTTGCAAGGCTGCTGAGGCCTCAGATTCCCTCGTTTTAGAGGATTCCCAAAAGTGCAAGGACCCACTTCATGCACTTATCATTCATGACACATTTGATCTTCAAATCAAAACAAATTATCGACCAATAATCATGTCGGTGCTTAGCCACGAATTTGGTTTTCGCTTCGGCTGATTTTACTAAAACCACTTTCTCTCGTCGTCCGACGACCCATCTCGCCTGCTCGACGCTCGCTCTCCCACCCGGAAGCGATGACCAGATGGGATGCATAGAAGAGACTTAGGCCTTAAGTAAATCGTGGTGAAGGAGGTTGCCGGTTGGCTTTCCGCCAGCAGCATCCCTTACCTTGGAGGAAATTGATTGACAAGGAAAGCATCTCCTCTTTTACGAGATAAAAGGAGCTTCTATTGTTGTCTCAAAGATTAAATTGGTTCCTAAATTAGATTCGCGTAGTGATGTCGCATCACCACGATAAAAAGGAAAACGTCTAACCAATCCCTAAAAAGCCTTCTTTCCTTTGGCTTCTCTACAAGGTCTTATGGCAACGAACTTGGTGCGCATTGTCAATTTTTCCATGGAGATATTTTCCTAGGCTAGACATATTATCAGTTCTTCTTGTGTTCAATTTGAGCATTAATTGATGATTTGAAAGACATAAAAGCAACCAGCTCGTGGCGTGATTATCGCCAAAGCTACGCATAACATGAGCTTTGCTTTTCTTCCCAATTAAGTTGGGTTCTAGAGTTCCTACACTCGTTTGAGAATCGGAAACTAATTTGATGACTTTCGTTGGGAGATACCGCGGAAGCTGCTGAATCTGGTGGACCGAGTTCATTGGTTAGGAGAAATCCGAGCTTGTCTAGGACTTTATAGACATACGTGGTGGTTGAGCGTCCGTCGGGTCATCGACAGAACCGGCATGAATGACGAGAACTATAACTTAGCTGCAAACATGGAGCTAACGCAAAGAAAACGTTAAACTATGTTTTGAGCTTGAGCCCATTATGGGAAGCCCGACGCGGCAGAAGTGTGGCCTGTATTATGTAGCTGCCCGTGGTATTGATTTAGATGAGCCCGCTTGGCCTTTTTCTTTCCAAGAAAATTCGGTGGAGCTGATCTTGGAATTAAAGGAAGGAAAGAAGGGATTCCATGATTTTGAGTCCGGGAAAGTTATGACTTGGCTTTGGATTCTTGTTTTGACCGCCTTTGTTCTTCTCGGATTCCATTAAAGCCGAGTGTTGCATGAGAATGAACGCACATGAAACATCCGAGGCAGCAAATGTTAGTTCTGCCCGTGAGTTTGCGTATTGAAACGAATAAGACAAGTGATACGAATAATTCATCCGTAGATTTTCTGAATAAGTTCTCTGTAAGAGATTATGAGATAATATTTTTGCGAGTTTGCTTTGGATGTAATTTAAGACTGTGAAATATATGAACGATTGAACGACTGTAAACTCTGTAATTCTCCGGATTCATAAGAAAATTCTTTGCCACCGACTCTTCCGGTGGCGTAGATACCTATCTTCGGGCCGAGCCATGTGAATTTTCAGATGTCCTTATTCCTTGTTCTCTCACGTTCATTGAATCGCAAGATCTGTTACCTTTTGCACTATTTCACAACAACTTCGACTATTATCTAATTCAAAGCTATAATACGTAAAAGCATATGTCCATATTAGAGAGTGAGATTTTCCTTCGCGAAGAATATACTGCCATTTGAATTTGGATTTCGTCAGCGAGTATCTCAATGACATTAGTTAAGGAACCAATAGAAAAACTTTACGGTTTTTAATGCGCCGATTGTCGCGTGTCATGCACAACGGGTACATTAAACATCTAATTATTCCAAGTTGGTATAGTTGACTAGTGCTTCCAGGATATTAGTTTACAGCACCCGACCAATTTATCAAATTTTCAGAACCTCCACGGACATAGGATTCCAACCATCTTACGTTATACATCGAACTCTGTTTCTAAAGTTTCCAAAAAGAGTGTTTGAGGATTTCCCTGCATATAAAGGTCAGGTTTCGACTGTATAGATAAGGAAGACGGGCCTTCTACAATGTCTCCGCATAAGGCGCTTGCCTAGTGGCCGACGAGCTCCGACGAGTCGCATCATGAAAAATTATCCACGTCAGTCCCGGCCGGCCGCATGGATTGAATTAGCACAAATATAAACGATTTAGGATTCAGTTGGTAAAAAAAAAAAGTTTATGACTGAATTACCACAATTGCAATAGGTTTATGACTGTTTTGGTAATTATCCCTACTTGAAGTCATCATAAGGCGTCATTAACATTTCATTAAGTGTTATTCAATAGAAAATGTCTTGGATTACTGCATATACTTATACAAAAGAGCCTTTTGAGTAACCCATCTAGTTTTGCATAAATAAATATAAGGTGCTTTATCATTGCCAAGCTATTTCGATACGATAACATCAGCTTATTTATGATAGCTTACCAAGGAATGTGATGCCCCGGGAAGACATGGCCCAAAAGTAAAGATATTGCTACATAGAGTCGACTGTTTCGAGGGGTGTCTATGGTTCAGTTCAGTTCGGTTTTTCAAAAAACCAAACTGAACGGAACCATTGAAGAATATGCTTGAATTGAATCAAAACTTGTCTTGAACCGAACCGAACTGAACTGAAAAACTCAATTCAGTTTGGTTTGGTTCCGTTTTCGGTTCATGCTGCTTCTTCGAGATCTACTGTTCTCACTTGGCTTGCTCGTATTGCTGCTCGAGATCTTCTTTCTTTTTTCTTTTTGCTTCTTCGAGATCTTCTTTCTTTCTTTCTTTTCAACTCTCCAAGATTTGCCATCGCCCTTCACCTCCCTCGCTCGGCGCCAAGCTTGTGGTCAACTACACCTCCCCCGGCTCTTCCGCCCAGGCCGACGCCGTCGCCGACGAGATCAACTCCTTGTCCCCCGGCTCTGCTGTCTCGGTCCGAGTAGACATCTCGGACCGGCCCAGGTGAAGTCCCTCTTTGACGCCGCCGAGGAGGCCTTCGGGTCGCCGATCTACGTCCTGGTGAACTCCACCACCGCCCTTGACTCCAAGTATCCGACCATCGCCAACACCTCCATAGATCACTTCGATCAGATCTTCAAGTGATGACCCTTGAGAAAAAAATGGGGTTTGTGGGGAATTGATTCTTGCTTATCATTTGAAAGCTAATTGATGCAAACCGATCGAACGCCAGAGGTGAGTTTTCGTCTTTACTTGTAGAACCTGCCCAACGTTCAAACTCACTGCTCTAGACTACAATCACCGTTAATGGCAGCTGGGATTTGTCGCTTCGAATTTCGATTATTCAAGGACAAGGTGAAGAAATCAAAAGAGCAAAACAAATCCGTTTTTGATCGATTCTCAAATTTTTTTTTTTTGGTCAGAGTTCTGATTCTGTTATGAACCGAACTGAACCAATAGTAATTGAACTGGAGAAAAGAAACGTGGTTTTTTCATTAACTGAACCGAAAACCTAACTGAATTGAAAATGCATGAAATTTTGGTTCGGTTTGAATTTTTGGTTCAGTTCTGACACCCCTAACTGTTTCAACTTAAGACCGATAGTTTTTTTATAGCACAGGTTCACATAATGTGTATCCGTATGTTTCGTAAAAAATAAATAATTTGATTTTTTTATATTATCCGCTTATATCAATTGAAATAATTAGTCAATGAAAAATATATTCATTTTCGACAATAATTTATGTCTAAACATTTTCGTGAACGATCAAAATATTTTTCATTCGTTCATTTTTCTAAGTGATATGAGTGATCATTTTTATGAAAATATTTTTCAAATCATTCATCTTTCGCGAAAGAAACGCACCTGGTTGAGGTTATTCGTACTAAGATTATTTCGATTAACCCTTTTATGCACGAATAATGGACTGGCCGTGTATACTTGACAGTTTTCATACATTTATGTTGATTGATTAAGTGCTTAAATTGAATGTAACAGATCTTGTATGCAAATACTAGCGATGTATGGAGCCTTCGCATTCCACTTTATGGGTGAAATCTTATTTGATACACGTATCTAGGGGTGTCAAAAAAGCCCGAACCGGCCCGTCCCTATCTGAAAATTTAGAGTCAGGCCATGGACTTCTTCGGCTAAGGGTCAAGCGCAGTTTTCTCACCCAATTTAAAAAGTACGAGCCCTAATCCAAACTTCTGCGATCGACGCCCCAAGCCCTCCTCTTTGAACCAGGTTAAGTCGGACTCCATGATCTCCACCGATGACAACTCCAATTCAGCAACTGTCATTGGTGGAGGTTGTGGATTGTTGGGACAAAGGATGTGAAGGCAAAGAAAAAACCACCGAAACCCGAAACCATGGAGTTGTCATCGGTGGTGAGTCCAACGCCGTGGTGAAGCCCTATGGTGATGTGAGATGTTGGAGAATGATGACAGGGTCGGTTTGTGCTGCAAGGATGAGTATGGGTTTGATTGCACGACCATAATGAGAAGGATGACATTTCGAGCAACCCTCTTTTTTGGTCATCAGTAGAGACCATGGAGTCCGACTTAACCTGGTTCAAAGAGGAGGATTTGGGGCGTCGATCGCGGAGGTTACGTTAAGGCTTGCACTTTTTAAATTGGGTGATTTCAAAAAAAAATAAAAATCGTAACCCGAATTGGCCCAACCAAAGATTTGAGGCATATTCAATTCGGGTCTCGGGCCGGGTCGGGTCGAGCTCGGTGTCATTCATTTCAGATTGGGTATCATGGATACCAGATCTGATCCGACCCGACCCATGGACATCCCTACACGTACTGTTAGGATTAATTGATTTGAAAAAAATAGGATAACCAATATGTTAAAACATGTTCGGTAACTCATGATACGCGTGTCAGGTTTGTGTTTTAAAGTTGTGACCCGATTAACAAGAATGTCATGATCTAAGTTTTACAGGATTTATTTATGAAACTAGGCGAGCATGATGCAAAAACACGAATTGACGTCTTTCTCTCTCTCTCTCTCTCTCTTTCGATCGCTCGACAGGTTTAGAAGCTTGTGGGCCTCGAGCTCTGCTATAACATTGGTTTCTGAGTGAATGTAAGTCCAACTAGATATGCTGACGGGTCTCGAATTTGGGCTCTTTTTTGTGATCTCTCCCGAGTAAAGACATCGGGCGCCTAACAGCACGTTGGGTAGGCTTCCAAGCTCCACCAAGTCCTCTCTCTCTCTCTCTCACATGGTGTAGTGAAACTCCAACGAGAGAGATTCGCTTCAATATCCAATAAATGGAACATGTGATGACTGATGAGGGCACTAAATTGATACAGAGGATCTCCATTCAAGGGAAAATTCGTCCAGCCCTAACAGAAGTTCAGAACTAATAATAAAATTGCACACATGTAACTATTTGTACCTTGCTTGTTGAAATTAAGTTTTTTACCTACTATGGTCCCCGGTTCGATTAGATAGCAAGCTTTGCAAAATACGTATCCCTTTGGACACTAAATAAAAATTGGTAACATTTTTCTTAGACCTTTATGCTAGAGTTTTGCACATCGATGGCTTGTCTATAGGATGTTAATAAGCCTACTATTCATATAGACTCCTTCCTCCCATCTATAAGCTTGTGGGTAGGATCTTCTAACCTGGTTTAATAGTCACGTTCCACCCAGATCTATTTCGCGGGCGAGACTTCTCGTTTGTCTACTCCACGCGTCATTTCTCAACGTAGAACTTCTGTTTCTGAAGTATCACGGACCAGACAAAGCAACAAGTAATGGAACCATAGCATGATGACCAACTCCAAAAGAATATTTAGTGTGAATTGTGTTATTTCGATGTTAGGAATGTCCAAAGTAACATCCCCACGATATATCTGATGTAGTATAATAATGGAAGTCGTAACTCTTTCGATGAAGATATCATTTGATACACGCGAAAACTATCGGACCATTTATAAAAGATTTTGCGCGTTAATGAAAAACTTTCATGTGGACGCAAAGTATAGGCTACCTGTTTAAGATGGTACCTACCTGGCCATGGAAAACAATAAAGGCAAGTTTTGGTTTAAAAGGAAGATACGCCCAATGGAAGCGTTCCACTTTGGGATCTGAAAGCGTTAGGAATGAGAAACTTCAAAGAACAAAAATAATCAGAGAAGAAGACACAGCAAACTTTTTTACGTGAACAAATCTTTAAATTTAGAAAGGGAAAACACGGTGCCACACTACTTTCTGTAACTCTTTTTCCTTTTTTTACTCTTCTTGGTTACTCATGACCAAGGAAGCCGTGTGATCATCCTAAGTATATATATATAGGACCAAGAATGTGCTTTAGCATTCAAATTGCCCAACTTTCGAGAGGGATCCGATTAGTCCAAACGACCTTACTTAACGAGTCATGGCCCGCTCTTCTGCTCCTTCCTCGCTGACGGCGGTGACTCTTTTCGCCACCGCATTGCTGTTCTTCCTCCATTCGTCCAACGCTCAACTAGCCGCTGATTTTTATGCGAAGACATGCCCAGCCGTGTCCAGCATCGTCCGAACCGTGATCCAGGAGGCCCTTCAATCCGATCCACGCATCACCGCCAGCCTCCTCCGTCTCCATTTCCACGATTGCTTCGTCGACGTGAGTCCCTAATCTATATCAATCTCTATTAACAGCCGTACTCCTGATCTGGTTATCGGGTAGTTAATCACGTATCACGTAACCTAATGCTTGTGCATGACATCTGTATTGAAAGGGGTGTGATGGATCCCTCTTGCTGGACAATAGCCCGACCATTAAAAGCGAGAAAGATGCAGCTCCGAATTTCCAGACCGCAAGAGGGTTCGACACGGTAGACGCGATCAAAGCCGCCATTGAGAGAGCTTGTCCTGGGACCGTGTCGTGTGCCGACACCCTCGCCCTCGCCGCTCAAGCTTCCGTCTGTTTGGTAAGTTTATGGTTCGTTACTATTACTTACCCTACACAATTCATAATGGAGTTTCTCTTGATTATCACACTTCAATATTGCAGTCAGGAGGTCCATATTGGACGGTCCTCTTGGGGAGGAGGGACAGCTTGACCGCGAACCAAGTGGGAGCGAACACATTGATGCCTTCCCCTTTTGATCCCTCTGCCATCCTCATCTCCAAATTCGCTGCCGTGGGATTGGACGTCGCCGACCTAGTCGCACTTTCCGGTAAGTAGAACAGTTGGATTTGCAGATATTTTGTTCTCTTAAGCTAACTTTTCGTGCATGCATATGATGATAAAACAGGAGCACACACCTTTGGACGTGCACAGTGCAAGTTCTTCAGCCCTAGGCTCTACAATTTCTCCGGGAGCGGTGGCCCCGATCCCACCATAAGCCCGTGGTACTTGACCACTCTCCGGACACTTTGCCCGCGGAATGGCAACAGTAGCGTCCTCGCTGACCTTGACCCGACGAGCCCCAACTTGTTCGACAACCAGTACTACTCCAACCTCCAGAAAAATGAAGGGCTTCTTCCGTCCGATCAGAAGCTGCACTCGACAGCCGGCGCCACAACAAACTCCATTGTCAACAGCTTCAGCGGCAACCGGAGCGCCTTCTTCCACAGCTTTGCTCAGTCGATGACAAAGATGGGAAATATCAATCCTCTCACTGGAAGTAACGGGGAGGTCAGGTTCAATTGCAGGAAGGTGAACGGGATTTGAAAGTGTTTTTTCTTGGGGGGGGGGGGGGGGGGGGGGGTTTGGGTAATTGTACGTGAATAAATAGCAGCTGGTCAGGCATTGTTGGAAATGTCATTTATATCGGGTAGTGTTCAGAGTTAATCTGACTTAAGGATTACACAGGATTACGCATCTATGTTATGTGCTCACATTATGTAAATGAGATCTTTCTTATATTGATCATCCCATGAAGTGTTTGTCAGAGATTCTTATAAACGTGGGCTAACGTTTATTACAATTATTAAACTACTTATAAACAACGTTTATTACAATTACTAACTCTTATACGAAGTTAACGATATGAGCGATCGATGACGAAAGGTTCTGCTGCAACATTTGCTCGGAAAGAGGAGTTTCAGGTACTTGGAGAGAGAGAACCCAAAACAAGGGAGGCGAGAGCGTTGAGAGTGTCGTCGTCTCAGTGCCAATTTTTAAGGGGCCAAAATTAGCGCTTCATTTCGAGGTAACTTAATTAATCATTCTTGTTCAAGGTAGGATTAGGTCACGAGCCATGGATGGGAAGGTTTTAAATGCGCTTTGAAATCACATCCTTTCTCTTTTGGAAATATGTTAAATTTGGCGACCCAATTAGGACTTTTCTCACACTTTTCCTTGGATAATATTGATATTTTTGTTAGGGATCGAGGCAACTGTTAGTTTTTTTATCCAATGAATAATTAATTGGGTCGCCAAAATTTATGAATAATTAAACGGTTTATCCTAAACCTTTTGACTTAAAGCTAATTCAGTCATTCCAACTAATTTTGGCCTGATATTGCTGACGTGCACGTCGTACGGCCTACATGGCATGGTCAGCACTAATTTGTTTTAATCATATTTTAATATTTCTCAATTTTTTATTTTTTTTTCTCTTTCTTTCTTTTTTTTCCGTTTTAGGCCTTGCCAAATCAGGCGAGGACGACCTTGCCCGGGTGATAGCTGGCTTCGCCAACGTTCGCCCTTGCCCCGGAGAGGCCGACCATCGCCTGTGGCAGCGGGGCTAGCCCTCGCCGGCCACCGAAGGAAATTTGAAAAAAAGACAAAAGGAAAGGAAAGAAAGAAATAATGAAAAATAATAAATTACCAAAATATTATTAAAAAATATTCACGTTAGCGCCGACCGTTACACGTAGGCTATCCAACATTTATGTTAGTAATATCTGACCAAAATTAGCTGGAAGGACTGAATTCTCTTTAGGTCAAAAGGTTTAGAACAAAACTGGCACCATTAAAAGATTTAGGACTAAATTGGCACCAATGCAAGAAGTTTAGGACTTTTCTAACAATTTCCCCAATGTTGCACACTTATCCTGCATTTGTCATTAACATTCTTGAGCATGTTGGCGAAGCATCGGCTATGGGTGTTTGTTGGAAAAATTGTTCAAAAAGTCCTAAACCTATTGTACTTTTTCGAATTCAGTCCCAAACCTTTTTAATTTTATTAATTGAGTCCTAAACATTTTCACATTTTGCCAATTGAGTCTATTTGGCCAATTCTGACTTATTGACAAGGACGCCGGCTGTCCTAATGGCACGACCGGCGTTGACGTGGACAAATTTCAATAATATTTAATATATTTTTTTTGAATTTTTATTTATTTTCCTTTTTTTTTTCTATTTTCCTTCTTTGCTTTTTGCTTCTTCTTTTTTTCCATTTCTTTTTTACTTTTTCCTTTTCCCTTTCCCTCCACCATCCATTGACGGACCTCGTCAATAGCCAATGGAGATAGCTGTCCCAACCCGGGAAAATTTTGGAACCGGCCCGAGATTTTGGGGGGGGGGGGTGGGCCCTTGTTTTTTCAGATACGTCGAGATTGCTTGCCTACTTGGAAAGTTCAGGTGAACGGCGAAGCCGCACCGAACCGAGAGAGAGACGACCCAAGTGGGTTCGATGAGTTTCGACGGTCTTTTCCAAGAGGCGTGGGGTGCTCCCGTCACCCCGTAACCTATGGCGATGGCTAGGCGACTATTTTGTTTTAGTGTTAAAAAAAACTCTTGGATTAGCAGTTATATTTTATTTTGAAAAGACTTGGAGTCGCCACTAACCTTTTTAGGGAGTTGGTTAGAAACCTGATTAGGAAGGGGAGATTTTCCTAATCCCTACGCAACTAGAGATTCTAGGATTGAGGATTTGGTTACCCTAGTTTACACTAGAGTCCTTTCGGTTATCATCCGAAATTGTTTGTTACCTACGATGATCACGCGAGGTTTCTTACCAATTTGAATCATAATCATATTTTTGTCAGCCGCTAAGTGTTTATGCAGAATGGTCTTTCGATGGTATACAACAAATAGGATCAAAAGGGAAACATCCAAAGCAATCAAAAGGGAAAGAGAGTAAAAAGGAAAACAATGAACTACTCTAAAGCGATAAGAGAAAACCCGCAGCCATCGGGTATTTAAGTACAAGGCTGAAATATAAAACCCGAGACAGGATCGGGTATACAACAAATAGGATTGGAATGGACATCGGTCGCCCTCCAACACGGAATAAAAGTATATCAATATTAGTCACGCAAAAAAAAAAGCAGTAAAAGATCGATTTTGACTTTTTAGAGATTTTTCATTTTTTTTAGGGGGGAGCGGGCCCAGAGAGACCGACGACGAATTGCACAAAGTTTCAGTGAAAATCTCACTAGAAGTCTTGGGTTTCACTCATTTTCCAAAAATAAGATTTGGAAAAGTTGATTCTCGGGATGTTTTCTCGCCCTCATTACTTGACCCTCATGTACAATTAAACGCAAACCAAAGTATGGGCACGAACTACAACATACAAGGAAGGAAATGAAATAAGAAACATCTGTTAATTCACACGAAAACACAATGAAAACCAAGCCCGAAACCGCACACTCAAATCAGTTTGTGTTTTGGAATTTTGCTCAATCAACGGAGCATTTTCTCGGGCAAAAATCTTGGCCCTTGAACACAATTAACAAAAACCAATCATATCACGAGAGACTAGGTAAAAAGAAGTTTCCAAAACAGTTGACGGCTTGGAAAAAACTTGACCGAACGCTTCGTAACGATGTCACGAATACGCCCATTTGGTGGCCAACACACTTTTCGACCTCTAGCTTTGCAGCTCAATGAGGCGTTTTCTGGGGTGATTATCTTGATGCACAGACACAATCGGCAAAAACTAATGATATCACGGGAAACTAGATCAAACAAGGTTTCAAATGCAATTGACGGATCATGAAAATCTTGAGGGAGCACTCTGTACGAAGGTCATGAAAATGCCCGCTCGCAAACCAGGCTTGAAAAATACTCAGCCCCACTTTGCAGCTCACCGAGGCTACTTTCAAGGCTTATAACTTAATCCACAGAAATAATCAATCCCGAAACCAAACATCAATGTAAAGTACTACACAGAGAGAGTAGAATCAATCAAAGAACGGCCTCAAAAGCCCAAGAAATCATCAAGAAACATGAGCCCGAAGTGGCGAGTTTGAACTGACCAAAACACTTAAAAAAGAAATTTTGCTACCTAAAACAGTTCACATAGGCATGTCCGTGAACGATTATCTTGCATTTTAAACGCAATCAAGAGGAAATCAATTTTGGATGCAAGGTACTACATACCAGGAACAAAACGGATAAAAAAATAGCTCAAGAAACGCACTAGTTTACGCAAAAATCGATCCCGAAGTCACCTACCCGAACTGATTTCACACCACAAACAGACCAACATGGGGTATTCCCGACCCCATATCTTTCTCCACAAGCAAAAACAAGAGCCAAAACTTATACCTACGCGTTCTACTACATGCACAGAACGTAATGAACCCGAGAACAGCCAAAAACAATCACGGGAAGGCAATGAAAAACGAGCACAAAGTAGAGGGTTTCAACTATTTTCAACACTGGTCAATTTCAACGCTCAGATCAGACCAACGGAGGATATTCTCAACTCCATATTTTTCTCCACAAGAAACACTGAGAGTCAAAACTCATACCTACGCGTTCTACTATATGCACAGAACGTAATGAACTCAAGAACAACAAAAAACGATCACGAGAAGGTATTGAAAAATGAGTGCAAAGTAGAGGGTTTGGACAGCTCGGGGCATTTCATTGAACATATAACATGCATAACTAAAAATGCAAAAACAGAGCACTACACACGGAACCGAAGCAAGGGAATGCTAGAGCAAGGTCATATGAACATAGCATGACGATGGGGGGGGTGGTCGGTTTGGCTCCGTTCGACCCGAAAGTCGAACGGGACTAAACCGACCAAAAAACAATGCACCAGAGCAGGGCTATTCAGGAAGGGATATTCGCACTACCTTTTCGGGCAACTCCGGCGACGATAAGGGGCGGCAACGGGTCGGGAAGATATTACGTGTGTAGGTGAAGGCGTGCCGTGGGTGGTGGCCACTCAAAAAGCTCACACACGCTCTGTTTTTTCCTCTTAAACTCTACTGATGATCAATCCGAGAACCTCCATGGCCGACCCCCTCTCTCTCGATTTTTTGTCTCAAAATCCTAGAACCCCGTGACGGAATGGCCTCTCTCTCTTTATACTGGTCGTCCTCACCTCGTACCACTTTCTCTCTCCTTCGTACGAGCAATGCCAGCTCATGGAAAAGATTCTAATGGCATTTTAGTATTCCCACTCCCCGAACGCTAGCTGCCCATCCCTTTTCCGTACCAATCCAGCTCTCACAAGCGACAAACAAGGAGAGGAACGTTCTGGAATGTGGCCGTGGGGATTGCGTGGCGTGGGTCGTGCGAATCGTGCGTGAATTTTGGCGAAAATCGCCTGGTTTGGGTCGAGCGTGCGTGTCACGGCTTAAACGAGCGGGGCACGACGGCTTCGACGACGCCGCGCCACGAGGATGGATTCGTCGGGACCGGAAGTGAGTGCCCTTCAAAGCCCATGCCTTGGTGTCGTCAATCGTACCCGTTTTGCTGCTCAATTTGATCGATCTTTGCTAGGATGTACACTGGTCAGGTAAAGGGGATGATGAACAGTACCGGGTCGGATCCGCCCGACCCGACTGACCCGGTTTCGTGAAAAAAAACGTATAATTAGCCATATAAACAACTCCTTTTCACAAAATTGATGCCAAAATTGGATTCCTCAGCATGCATTTCATGTAAACAAGGTGTCTTTGGGATTAATTGGTTTGATCTACAATAAAAACCCTAAATACAAAGTTTGACCCGGAAATAATTTTTCAATAATCCAATGCCTAAACAGTAAAATCGAACCAAACCACCCACACCAATAGATTCATAATGATGAAAAATATAGAGTAGTGGACTCTGATTTTCATGGGTACCCCTAAAATTTGATTAATTGCACTTTGGGTGAAATTAGGGACTACATTGAAAAATAAAAGTGCAGTTAGGTCCTTTCTGCCAAAATTGAGCCATTTCGCAAAAATTTGGACTGAAATTAAATATGAGGGATTAGAGGCAAATTTCGTGGCTTAGGAAAAGTAGAAATTAAAATTAAAAGGACTCAAAACGTAATTTTTTGGCTCAATTCGGGGTTATGTTTATGAAGACTCGCATGATCTCGAATTGAATTTTCTGAATTTTAAATTCCCAAATTGATAAGGGAATTAAAATAAAAATATTGGATATTTTTTCATATTTTTGTGACCACGAATACTATTTTTCCTGATTTTTGGGTATTTTTCTAATAAAAAGAAATTCAAAAAAAATTACGAAAAATATTTTTTGTTCAAAATTGGTTCCTAAGGCTAGGCCAAGGTTTCCAAAGTTGACTTTACAATTTTATGATTTTTTTTGGTATTTTTAATTAATTTTTAAAAAATAAAATGATTAAAAATCAGGTGTCAACATTCGCCGACCTCAAGCGAGGGCTGCCCTGCTGGTCTCAAGCAAGGGACGCCCGAGCCTGGGCTGGCAAGGGCCGCCCTTGCCAAATCAGACAAGGTTCGCCCTTGATGGCTTAGCGAGGGTCGCCCTCGCCCAGGCCGGCGTGGGTCGGCCTTGTCGCGACTTAAATTTCCCGACGCAGTCGGGAAGAGAATAGGTTTAGGGCTATTGACCAAAAAGCGTGCCAAACGACCCTTCGATTTAAGTGCCCGCTCTCTCAAGTCATACCTCGCATGATGTTGGATTTCTTTTTAGAGCTCAATTGGCGTATTTTAGGAGTAGCAACTAGCCTTTTGGGTGTGCTAGAAACCAAACAAGATACGAGAGTTTTATCTCGTTTCCTACGTAACCAGAGATTCTAAGTATGGGGACTTGATTACGCTACTATTCTTATTCGCACTTTCAACACCTCTAACTTGGAAAGGGGAAAATTACCAATTTTGTCCTAAACCTATTGCAACTGTATCAATTCAATCCTAAACCTTTTTTTTTTCCAATTCAGTTCTTTCGGCCAATTTTGTCTGGAAATAGCTAACATGGCGTGACCGGCGCTAACGTAACCAATTTTCATAATTTTTTCAATTTTTCAATTTTTTTGATTTATTTTTTATTATCATTTCTCTTTCTTGCTTTTCTTCTTCTTCTTCTTCTTCCTCCTCAAGCTGGCCACGGCGAGGCGCGACCTCGCCATAGCTTGGCAAGGTTCGCCCTCACCGGTGGCCTGCGGGGGCGAGCTTCACCGGCCCTAGTGTCTAGCCGTTGCTGGGCTCGACGGTCGGCTTGAGGAGGAAGAAGAAGAGAAAAAAAATGAAAAGACAAAAATAAAAATTTCGAAAAAATTATTACAATAATATGAAAAATTGGCCACATCAATGCCGGTCACATCCCGTCATCGATTTTTGGCAAAAATTGATCGGAAGGACTAAATTCTCTTTCTTGCTTTTCTTCTTCTTCTTCTTCTTCTTCTTCTTCTTCTTCTTCTTCTTCCTCCTCCTCAAGCCGGCCGCGGCGAGGCGCGACCTCGCCATGGCTAGGCGAGGTTCGCCCTCGCCGGTGGCCTGCGGGGGCGAGCTTCGCCGGCCCTCGTCTCTGGCCGTTGCTTGGCTTGGCAGCTTGCTTGAGGAGGAAGAAGAAGAGAAAAAAATTAAAAGGAAAAGACAAAAAATAAAACTTTTGAAAAAATATTAAAATAATATGAAAAATTGCCCACGTCAGTGCCGGTCACGTCTCACCGGAAGGACTGAATTGACACGAATGCAAAAGGTTTAGGACTGAATTGACACGAATACAAAAGGTTTAGGACTGAATTGACACAATTGGAATAAGTTTATGACTTTTTTGATAATTTTTCCCTTGGAAAGTTGTTATCTAAATGGTCATGCATTATTTTTACCAATTATGATCCTGCAGTTCATCAAGTCGCTACGTGTTCATGCAAATGTTTTTTTGGAGTTTATTATGTTCCTAGTATTATCCTAACTATGTTCCTAGTATTATCCTAACCATTCTAGAAAGGAAAAGAAACAACCAATTTTTTAAATTGCAAGAATGAAACACTCAACGCACTGAAAGCTTTCACCAAAAAAAAAAAAAAAAACAACACATTGAAATCTTAAAGTAAAAGTGCGAAAATGAAAACCCGATACTCGTTGGGCAAAATTATTGCATCGCCTTGTTCTAACGCCCGGGACATGATCCCCAGTGAGCTAAATAGGAATTTAAAGATGCATGAGCTTACTCTAAATGCGTAAAACTACGCTAAATAATCCTAACTTGGACGAAATGGATCATTTACAAAAATGACTAAAAAATACCAAAAAGGGCACCAAATTAGGAAAATGACTCTAAAATATTAAGAAAAAGTTGAACAATGTCATTTCTGCCCTAATTTAGCAGAAACAAAGAGACAAAGTTGCACAACCACACACCTAGAGTACAAATAACTTAATAACAGGTCATAAATGTCGCCAAAGAGTTTTTAAAATTCCCTTCAAAATCACGGGTCTAGCCATCCTTGCAAATCTGGGTTTGAATCCAACACAACCGAACCTATGAACTACTCAAATTCACACACTTATATCTAGCACATCGAAAACTGAAAGCAAAACCCACCTGATCCGAATGAAAGCATGTTACATATACTTTCAAATGAAACAAACGTCTTGGAGAATGATTAGTTACACTCATCAAACCAAACTGTCGAAGTGGCCTACACGCGAGATCCATGCTGGCCGAGCATGTACCAGTCATGGCCCAGGGTGGATTAGTTCAGGGCACGTGAACGCCAAAGGCTCTCATGGGCATTTCAACAAGCAGCATTGAAAATGTTAAGACTCTACTCATGGGCTCGAAGTAGTTTCTCAACTTAAACCGACACTGGAACTTCAACATGACTATGATTCACCAAAATACACTTGGAATTTTTCAGTAATTTCCGCATGGACGATATGAACAACTCTCGGCCTCAATCTTCACCATAACAGGGCAGAGCAAGGGAGAATGAATTACCTGGTCTATGGGCGACGAAGAAGCTGAAGGGAGCGCACTGGTCGAAGGTCGGAACGCCTACAGCCGTCCGCGAACGAATGCTTGCACCAGTGGAAGAAGGCCAAGGGAGTGCGAAGCACTTCGGCCCCGGGAAACAGGGCAGCTGAAGGCGCGGCTCGGGAAAAACTGATGGGACGCTTGGAATAGCGGCTATGCGGTGGGCGACGGTGGCTGTGTAGTGGCTGGAATGGTGGTTGTTTGGGAGTGTCGGTAGTGGCTGGAGGGTGGAGGTGTGAGTATACGAGTGTGTCAGTGTGAAGTAGACTAGACTTGCTAATGGATGTGTGTTTTTTCTTGCGTTTATACTGAATGTGCATGGTCTTTGAGCGCTCTCTTTCCTCCCTCTTGCTTCCACTGTTCAGTGCCCACGCCCTGCTCGTTTATTGCTTCACTCCATCTTCAGCTTATCCTTCATCTTTTGCCCGTGTCTTCAGCTGAATATTCTTCTTGTCCTTTGCCTTCTTTCTCTAGTTTCATACGCCAATGCCCATGTGTTCGCTCGTTTTTGCAACAAGGAATATCTTTCATCGAAATTTAGTCTTCGATTTTTATTAAGAGGGTTCTGTGGTTCAACTTTCGAAGAGAAATTTTAGCAAGAACACGAAGCAACACAGAGAGATATGAAATGGGTAGGAAATCAGTGGATCGAATATGGATTTGAAATCAACAAGGGTTTAGGCTACATTACAATACTCCTACGAAAACAGCAGAAAACTTGAAAATAAGCTCTAGTTGTAGAAACTGTAAATACTGGAAAGGAAGGTACATGGAAGTTAAAGTGCAGATAAACTTGAGTGTTCTTGGATATGTGTTGATCTCTTTCTTGCTCTTCTCTTTTGAGTATTTGTATTCTTCAACTTTCCATAACCGTCTGTCTGTTATTTTCTTACTTTCAAACTTTGAATCTTGGCGCCTTCAATAACTTCCCATTTGCTCACGTTTTATCCGCCAAAACTTGATCTTCAACTGTCAACATGGCTTCGAATTTGAACCTTTTCCAATAACCGCCGTGAACTGTTCGCATTCACTATCCGGATTTCTTGCTCGTAACTTCTTGCTGACGTGGCTAGTTTGGCCATCCCACGGTTCCTTTCAACCTCGTATTCCTCTTACTGCTGGCCTTTTACAGTTTCGGTATGTCCAGAATTTTACCGAATTTCAAAAATCAATGACCTTATTCTCTTACTTTCCGAATATCTGGTTTAGACTTCTGGCCATTTCGGTATGTTACAAACAACTTACCAAACTTCTCAGAGTAGTTTACTGTTCTCAATTTACCGATTTTCGGGATATGGTGATACCGAAGTCAATTCGGTAACTCATTATTATTTGGTGTCAACACCATGCCTGTTTCTTCAATCAATGTTCTGCACTCTTTTGTTTTCTTTTTCTTGTATTATTTATTTTTCATGTTTTTGGAAAATAAATTTCAAGAAGACCAATCTCACTAAAACAAAAAACAAAAAACAAAAAACAAAAAACAAAAAACAAAAACAAAAACAAAAAGATGTACCAAATGCCTAAACAAAGACCAATCTCATGTTTTTAAGGAATACGAGTTCCGATTTTTCTGAAAGTGATATTCGGGCGAAAATTTAGGTGTTAACAGCCCTCACTTGGGCTGGCGAGGGCAACCCTCGCCCTCGCCCGATTCAGCTAGGATGGCCCTTGCCTGAGGCCGACGACCTTCGCCAGCCATCGCCAAGGTCCGGCAGTAGCCAATGAGGGGGGGGGGGGAAGGAAATATAAAAAATAAAAAAATAAAAAAATAAAAAGCAAAGAAGGAAAACAGAAAAAAAAATAAGAAAAGGAAAAAAATTCCAAAAAATTATTAAAGTATAATTAAAATTTGTCCTCGTCAGTGCCGCAGTACCTTGTAGGACGGCCGACATCCATATCAGCAATTTTCGATCACAATTGGCCGGATAGACTCAATTGACAAAACGTGAAAAATTTTAGGACTTAATTGGCAAAATTAAAAGATTGAGCATTGAATTGGCAAAAGTATAATAAGTTTAGGACTTTTTGAACAATTTTTCCCGTGTTTATTTTAAAGTTCAAGGGAGCATGGATTGATTTGATTTGGACAAGGGTTAATAATTTTTGTGCTCATCTAGACCAAGGTTGACTAGGATTGCCCAAGTTGACTGAATTTCAAAATGAGATTACCCGTGTTGGTGCAATTTTGATTAGTCTTGGACTAGAAATTTAAATTAAATTTGGACTCGAGGTTGATCCAAATTCACATTCAAGATTAATTCAAAATAGGTTCAAGATGGGTCAAACTTGGAGAAAGGATATGTTATTCTGTTAATATTTCCATCTGGACTAAGATTAATTGAAATTGGAAGTAAAGTTGGGGGAGAGGAAAGGAAACTTTTATAGAAGAGTGCATAATTTGTGGTTGCGTGCAAATTATATTTTGTCATGTGTTTGGTGATCAAAGAAAAAAGGACAAGAAAAGGGGAGCACTCGTAATATACTTGACTGAGATAGGCAAATAAAGATTCTCTCTGAATTAAATATTGCTCACATGGAAAGTGTCGCGCTCCTAATTGAAAAAGCATGAGGGTAATGACATGGTCGTCCTTCATATAAATTTGATAAAAAGTGGTTCGCATTATTTTCATCTCCTTATTTGCTCCTCACACCCCCTATCACATTATTTTCATGATCGCGAACTTTTCAACTTTGATTTTTGAATCAAACTTATGAGAATTTACTCAGAAATGAAATATTATAGTTGATGTATGCATTATACACGATGTACTCATAGATTATCCTCTTACTTATGCTTAAGTTATTTTTTCAATAATAGTTCCTAGTACAAAAAATAAAGAAATATACAACTCATTAATTGAACAATTAGCTTTTTTTATGTTAGAAACACAATAATTAGTTAGTTATCTACCAAATACACTATTTTTTGGATAAGAGGTACACTGATTTTGTTTAAAATGGAGAAAGAAAAGGCAAAAAGAAAAAAAGAAAAAAAGAAGGCAAGCATTAGTCTTAAATCAAGAGTGTGCCCCACATTTAACCTTAATAAATGTTATTTGGGAAGAGCATGAGTAATTTCGGCTCTAGTAAATTTGAACTAATGAAAAGGAAGGGAAAAAAAAAAAGGTTAAGAAATAATCTTAAATCAAGAGTCGGATTCGCAAGGGACAATGTAGTCAATTCAAGGTAAAATGAGGTGTCAGGAGCCAATAAAGGAGTGGAAATAGCGCGAGATAAAAATAAAAGATAATGTGACGATTCCTATATTAGAGTAAAAAGGAAAGAATATAAAAGGTAATACGAAAATTCTAATCCCAGATTATAAAAGAAGAAAAAAAAGGTAACATACCAATCCTTATCCCAAAGATCAGTGAATGCGTGGCATCTGCTAAAAAGGAAACTTCGATAAAAGGCAAAAAGAACAAAAGTTAAAGAAGGAAAAAAAATCAACGGAATACGGAAATTATAATCCCAGAGTAAAAGTAGCAAAAATAAAAGGTACTACAGTTATGGCAAGAAATAAGAGATCCTCCAATTCTCCATCCTTAAATAGCTGAATGATGATCAAACGAAGCAATGTATTCCACGATGATGAACTCGTCGGCTAAGCTCATGCTTGTTTTTTCTTTGTTCCTGACTAGCTGTGTAAGAGATGCTTGGGCCGAGACATATGTTGAGATCAACAACAGTTTGCCGACCGGAACTCCTCTAATAGTTCATTGCAAATCCAGTGACGCCGACCTCGGATTCCACGATATAACAGACCGCAAGTGGGGATTCTCATTCAATACCAGTTACCTTGGGACGACGTTATACAGTTGCAGCTTTGCATGGCCGGGTCAGTTGAAGTATTTTGATATATTTGTGCAAATCAGGGAAATAGAAGAGTGCGACGACGCGTGTATTTGGAAGATCTTCGCCGATGGTCCTTGTATGCGCGGTAGAACGTCCGGAAAGTTTAATATTTGTTATCCATGGAAACGCCCTGCACAATCAGGGGAGAAACCTCTCATCTAAATGTATGATTGAGAAAGATAATAAATTGAAATAAGAATCATCCATGCCTCTAATATCTTCATCATTTTAATTTCGACGCGCATCTCTTTCTTTATAATGTCCTCTATTCGTTTGTGTCGCATTCGTCGGAATCGGCAACGATACTATGACTCTAAATGAGAATGGTATGGCACTAACACCATTGTACGTAGAGGGATGTAGCTCTTGGCTCAAAAGGTGCGATTGTTGCCTTTTAGAGATTAGTTCTTTCCTTTCAAAAGGTAGTTGTAATACCAAATCGAAAAAGGGTGCGTTTGAAATTTGTAGCTGATCTTATGCGGCAATTCTTATCTAAAAGTTTAAAAAAGAAAATGAAAAAGAAATGGCAATTCTTATACCAGAGTAAAGAGGAAAGAATATAAAAGGTAATATAGAAACATAAAATGTAATATGTGAATTCTTATCCCCGATTATGAAAAAGGGAAAAAAAAGAAGAAGGTAATACAACAATTCTTTTCCCATAGATGAGTGAATGCATGGTGTCTGCAAAAAAAAAAGGGGTCCGTTCTTCATCCGTAAATAGCTTAATGATGTTTGATATTGGAGCAATGGTACGCCACGATGATGAATTCATCGGCTAAGGTAATGTTTATTTGTCCTTTGTTGCTAACTAGTTGCGTATGAGATGTCTGGGGGCAAGACACATGTTGAGATCCAAAATCATTTGCCGGTCGAAATTGCTCTAACAGTTCATTGCAAATCCAAGAATGACGATCTCGGAATTATATAACAACACGCGGCTGGAAATTCTCATTCAACCCCCTCTTCTTTGTTAGGACTAGATTTTTTTGCAGCTTATCATGGCCGAGTCAATTGAAGTGGTTCGACATATATGTGCAAAGTAGGGACCAATATTTTTTGCAAGCAGGTGTATTTAGAAGATCTCGCCAAATGGTCCTTGTAGGCTTGATGAGGTGACCAGAAAATTTGATGCTTCTTTTCCACGTGAGAGAGAACTATGGTGTTGTGAACTGATTCATTACACTTCACGTGGAATAAGGATCATCTTAACTACACACACACATTTGTGTGTGTTTCTTTACTAGAATCCTCATTGTTATGATTTCGATGGCCATCTCTTTCTTTATAGTGTTGTCTCTTCATTTTGTGTCCTATTTGTCCTTATTATTAGTATGTTTTTATCGCTATCAAAATATTTTAATGTGAATATTTTTAAATTAGAAAAAAGTTAACAAGTGCTAAGCCGTGTGGGTTTCGAATTTGTAAATGAGAAGGGATGGTATTGCCATCATTGTACGTAGAATAGAAGGGATGTGGCTCTTGGCTCAAAGGGTGCGATTGTCGCTTGTTGGTTAGTTTCTTTTGTTTTCAGACTGTAATTGTAACACTATAACGTGAAAGGGTGCGCTTGAAATTGCTTAGAGACAATTGGGAGAACGGTGGTTTTGGAAAATGTAAATAAGGCTCCATCTGTTTCCCGGAAATACCTTATCTGAAAAATATTTTTTTCTAAAAATGATCACTTGTATCGTTGAAATAATTAGTCGATGAAAAATATTTTCGTTATCTTTAATTTTCCCCTTTGATCCATGTCACAGGAAGCACCCAAGCTTCCTTCATTTGCATTCTCCACTAGCTTCAAATGGAGCCAACCTGTAAAGAAGAACACGGTATCCCAAATAGGATGTCGAGTCAGAAAAAAAAAAATCTGGTCTTATTTCACATTTCTCATGTCGAGTTTCAGTTTGAGCATTGTGAAAAGAAGCAATGTTGTAAGACCTACAGCCAGATCAACAGATCGGCAAAAGTCTGAGATCATTCTGCTAAGATATTCCATCGTGCCAACCCCCCATGGATATCATGTTCCTTAACTAGCATCGAGCTGACTATAAAGAAACTCAGAATACATGTAAGCTTTTATTGAAGTTTTTCGGACACAGTCCCAATCTTGTACTTTCCAAGATGAAAGAATACTGCAGCTGCAAGAGTTGCACCAAGAGCGACATTCCTTGCACGCCACTGTAGTGATCCTGGTACTGAGTGGTACCAACGCGAACTAAAGTTAAGAAAAGGAACTTTTTACATTTAGGATCAGTTATTTAACAGTATCAGCCCAAAATTGTGATACATTGATTTAGTAGGGCATTACATAACAGCCAATAGACAATATCTCAAGGATGGGAAGTAATGCCTTACAGATCAAACCAAAGGTTGGAGCAGTGGCAGTACGTTTTGTAATGAGCTGTGAGATTAAAACAATTAAGCAATTGGGTTGATAGACCCACCCTTGTGCTTTGTCATGTTCTATTCAGTAATTTGAAAAAGGGTCTTGTTAACGAGTGCCCTCGGGACACTTATTAAATATACTTGACAAGAATATATTGAATTCTCAAAACAATCATTATACTATCACAAGGGCAATAATACATTGTGAACTTTCTTCTTCTTCTTGAATTTTCTTTTCTTCTTTTTCAAAAGTGGACAATCTAGTTTAATGCGTCCACTTTTCCTTTGGGAAAATGATAGTATCAGTGCCAAATGTTGTGTACGAAGATCACTTTGGTGCCAAAAGTTTCTGACGGATCACTTCATTGCCAATTTTTTTGAAAATGGATTACTTAAGTGCCAACTCCGAAATGCTTGTCGCGACCTAAAAATCATTTAGAGTGGTTTTAGGTTAATAGATTACCAAGCCGATTCGTGACTAGCCTAGTACGGACTCTCCCAAACCCTACCAAATCGCAACTTAATGTCATGTTCAAATGATTTATATTTGGAGTTGCCACTAATCACTTCTTGGTAGGTGGATTAGAAAACCTAAGTAAGGTATCGGGAGAAACACCTTACTTCTACGAACCAAAGATTACGAACTCGGGGACTTGATTACGCTAGTTGATTTAAACCAACGCCCTTTCGGTACCTTAATTCCATGGCAATCTTAAATCAGCAACTCAGGCTTGATTGATTTTCTTTAAGTTCAAGAGAGGTGTTGTTCTTTTTAGTTTTCGTTTTTTTTTTTTAAGGATGAATGAGATTCATGGATGCAAGACCAGACTAAATATGCCGAATTTAATTAAAGATGCAAAATGACATGTCATTAATGCAACATTCAAAGATAAATAAAAACTGCATGCAGACCATGAACATACAAGAATTATCAGACTAGACAACGTGCAGATTTTTTATTCAAGCAAATCAAACGTGCGAAAGTACTTAAGATGAATGCTCCTAGACATGATACTAAATGGCGTGCAAAGCGACATGACAAAATAAAATGACATGGACATGCAACATATGAGATATGCGAAGATATGCGTGATGTAATATGTGATTTTTAAATCATGGGAGATAACGCGGAAGATGCCGAATCTGGTGGACCGAGTTCATTGGTTAGGAGAAATCCGAGCTTGTCTAGGACTTTATAGACGTACGTGGTGGTTGAGCGTCCGTCGGGTCATCGACAGAACCGGCTTGAATGACGAGAACTATAACTTAGCTGCAAACATGGAGCTAACGCAAAGAAAATGTTAAACTATGTCTCGAGCTTGAGCCCATTATGGAAAGCCAGACGCGGCAGAAGTGTGGCCTGGATTATGTAGCTGCTCGTGGTATTGATTTAGATGAGCCCGCTTGGACTTTGCTTTCCAAGAAAATTCGGTGGAGCTGATCTTGGAATTAAAGGAAGGAAAGAAGGGATTCCATGATTTTCAGTCCGGGAAAGTTATGGCTTGGCTTTGGATTCTTGTTTTGACCGCCTTTGTTCTTCTCGGATTCCATTAAAGCCGAGTGTTGCATGAGAATGAACGCACATGAAACATCCGAGGCAGCAAATGTTAGTTCTGCCCGTGAGTTTGCATATTGAAACAATAAGACAAGTGATACGAATAATTCATCCACAGATTTTTTGAATAAGTTCTCTATAAGAGATTATGAGATAATATTTTTACGAGTTTGCTTTGGATTTAATTTAAGACTGTGAAATATATGAACGATTGAGCGACTGTAAACTCTGTAATTCTCCGGATTCATAAGAAAATTCTTTGCCACCAACTCTTCCTGCGGCGTAGATACCTATCTTCGGGCTGAGCCATGTGAATTTTCAGATGTCCTTATTCCTTGTTCTCTCACGTTCATTAAATCGCAAGATCTGTTACCTTTTGCACTATTTCACAACAACTTCGACTATTATCTAATTCAAAGCTATAATACGTAAAAGCATATGTCCATATTAGAGAGTGAGATTTTCTTTGCGAAGAATATACTGCTATTTCAATTTGGATTTCGTTAGCGAGTATCTCAATGACATTAGTTAAGCAACCAATAGAAAAACTTTACGGTTTTTAATGCACCGATTGTCGCGTGTCATGCACAACGGGTACATTAAACATCTAATTATTCCAAGTTAGTATAGTTGACAAGTGCTTCCAGGATATTAGTTTACAGCACACGACCAATTTATCAAATTTTCAGAACCTCCACGGACATAGGATTCCAACCATCTTACGTTATACATGGAACTCTGTTTCTAATGTCTCCAAAGAGAGTGTTTGAGGATTTCCCTGCTTATAAAGGTCAGGTTTCGACCGTGTAGATAAGGAAGACGGGCCTTCTACAATGTCTCCGCATAAGGCGCTTGCCTAGTGGCCCACGAGCTCCGACGAGCCGCATCATGAAAAATTATCCACGTCAGCCCCGGCCGGCCGCATGGATTGAATTAGCCCAACTATAAACGGTTTAGGACTCAGTTGGTAAAAAAGAAGAAGTTTATGACTGAATTACCATAATTGCAATAGGTTTATGACTATTTTGGTAATTATCCCTACTTGAAGTCATCATAAGGCGTCATAAACATTTCATTAAGTGTTAATCAATAGAAAATGTCGTGGATTACTGCATATACTTATACAAAAGAGCCTTTTGAGTAACCCATCTAGTTTAGCATAAATAAATATAAGGTGCTTTATCATTGACAAGCTATTTCGATACGATAACATCAGCTTATTTATGATAGCTTACCAAGGAATGTGATGCCCCGGGAAGACATGGCCCAAAAGTAATGATATTGCTCTATAGAGTCCACTGTTTCAACTTAAGGCCGATAGTTTTTTTATAGCACTGGTTCACATAATGTGTATCCGTATGTTTCGTAAAAAATAAATAATTTGATTTTTTTATATTATCCGCTTATATCAATTGAAATAATTAGTCAATGGAAAATATACTCATTTTCGACAATAATTTATGTCTAACTATTTTCGTGGACGATCAAAATATTTTTCATTCGTTCATTTTTCTAAGTGATGTGAGTGACCATTTTTATGAAGATATTTTTCAAATCATTCATCTTTCGCGAAAGAAACGCACCTGGTTGAGTTATTCATACTAAGATTATTTCGGTTAACCCTTTTATACACGAATAATGGATTGGCCGTGTATACTTGACAGTTTTCATACCTTTATGTTGATTGATTAAGTGCTTAAATTGAATGTAACAAATCTTGTATGCAAATACTGGCGTTGTATGGAGCCTTCGCATTGTGAAACCTTACTTGATACACGTATCTAGGGGTGTCAAAAAAGCCCGAACCGGCCCGACCCTATCTGAAAGTTTAGGGTCAGGCCATGGACTTCTTCGGCTAAGGTCAAGTGCAGTTTTCTCACCCAATTTAAAAAGTACGAGCCCTAACCCTAACTTCTACGATCAACGCCCCATGCCCTCCTCTTTGAACCAGGTCAAGTCGGACTCCACGATCTCCACCGATGACAACTCCAATTCAGCAATTGTCATCGGTGGAGATTGTGGATTGTTGGGACAAAGGAAGCGAAGGCAAAGAAAAAACCACCGAAACCATGGAGTTGTCATCGGTGGTGAGTCCAACGCCGTGGTGAAGCCCTATGGTGATGTGAGATGTTGGAGAACGATGCCAGGGTCGGTTTGTGCTGCAAGGATGAGTATGGGTTTGATTGCGCGACCATAATGAGAGGGATGACATTTCGAGCAACCCTCTTTTTTGGTCATCGGTAGAGACCATGGAGTCCAACTTAACCTGGTTCAAACAGGAGGATTTCGGGCATCGATCGCGGAGGTTACGTTAAGGCTCGCACTTTTTTTTTGGGTAAAAAAAGGCTCGCACTTTTCAAATTGGGTGATTAAAAAAAAAACTCGTAACCCGAACCGGCCCAACCGAAGATTTGAGGAATATTCAATTCGGGTCTCGGGCCGGGTCAGGTCCAGCTCGGTGTCATTCATTTCAGATTGGGTATCATGGATACCCGATCCGACCCGACCCATGGACATCCCTACACGTACTGTTCGGATTAATACATTTGAAAAAATAGGGTAACCAATAGGTTAAAACATGTTCGGTAACTCATGATACGCGTGTCAGGTTTGTGTTTTAAAGTTGTGACCCGATTAACAAGAATTTCATGATCTAAGTTTTACAGGATTTATTTATGAAACTAGGCGAGCATGATGCAAAAACATGAATTGACGTCTTACTCTCTCTCTCTCTCTCTCTCTCTCTCTCTCTCTCTCAATCGCTCGACAGGTTTAGAAGCTTGTGGGCCTCAAGCTCTGCTATAACATTGGTTTCTGAGTGAATGTAAGTCCAACTAGATATGCTGACGGGTTTCGAATTTGGGCTCTCTTTTTTGTGATCTCTCCCGAGTAAAGACATCGGGCGCCTAACGGCACGTTGGGTAAGCTTCCAAGCTCCACCAAGTCCTCTCTCTCTCTCACACATGGTGTAGTGAAACTCCAACGAGAGAGTTTCGCTTCAATATCCAATAAATGGAACATGTGATGACTGATGAGGGCACTAAATTGATACAGAGGATCTCCATTCAAGGGAAAATTCGTCCAGCCCTAACAGAAGTTCAGAACTAATAATAAAATTGCACACATGTAACTATTTGTACCTTGCATGTTGAAATTAAGTTTTTTACCTACTATAGTCCCCGGTTCGATTAGATAGCAAGCTTTGCAAATACCTTTGGACACTAAATAAAAATTGGTAACATTTTTCTTAGACCTTTATGCTAGAGTTTTGCACATCGATGGCTTGTCTATAGGAGGTTAATAAGCCTAGTATTCATATAGACTCCTTCCTCCCATCTATAAGCTTGTGGGTAGGATCTTCTAACCTGGTTTAATAGTCACGTTCCACCCAAATCTATTTCCCGGGCGAGACTTCTCGTTTGTCTACTCCACGCGTCATTTCTCAACGTAGAACTTCTGTTTCTGAAGTATCACGGACCAGACAAAGCAACAAGTAATGGAACCATAGCATGATGACCAACTCCAAAAGAATATTCAGTGTGAACTGTGTTATTTCGATGTTAGGAATGTCCAAAGTAACAACCCCACGATATATCTGATGTAGTATAATAATGGAAGTCGTAACTCTTTCAATGAAGATATCATTTGATACACGCAAAAACTATCGGACCATTTATAAAAGATTTTGCGCGTTAATGAAAAACTTTCATGTGGACGCAAAGTATAGGCTACCTGTTTAAGATGGTACCTACCTGGCCATGGAAAACAATAAAGGCAAGTTTTGGTTTAAAAGGAAGATACGCCCAATGGAAGCGTTCCACTTTGGGATCTGAAAGCGTTAGGAATGAGAAACTTCAAAGAACAAAAATAATCAGAGAAGAAGACACAGCAAACTTTTTTACGTGAACAAATCTTTACATTTAGAAAGGGAAAACACGGTGCCACACTACTTTATGTAACTCTTTTTCCTTTTTTTACTCTTCTTGGTTACTCATGACCAAGGAAGCCGTGTGATCATCCTAAGTATATATATATAGGACCAAGAATGTGCTTTAGCATTCAAATTGCCCAACTTTCGAGAGGGATCCGATTAGTCCAAACGACCTTACTTAACGAGTCATGGCCCGCTCTTCTGCTCCTTCCTCGCTGACGGCGGTGACTCTTTTCGCCACCGCATTGCTGTTCTTCCTCCATTCGTCCAACGCTCAACTAGCCGCTGATTTTTATGCGAAGACATGCCCGGCCGTGTCCAGCATCGTCCGAACCGTGATCCAGGAGGCCCTTCAATCCGATCCACGCATCACCGCCAGCCTCCTCCGTCTCCATTTCCACGATTGCTTCGTCGACGTGAGTCCCTAATCTATATCAATCTCTATTAACAGCCGTACTCCTGATCTGGTTATCGGGTAGTTAATCACGTATCACGTAACCTAATGCTTGTGCATGACATCTGTATTGAAAGGGGTGTGATGGATCCCTCTTGCTGGACAATAGCCCGACCATTAGAAGCGAGAAAGATGCAGCTCCGAATTTCCAGACCGCAAGAGGGTTCGACACGGTAGACGCGATCAAAGCCGCCATTGAGAGAGCTTGTCCTGGGACCGTGTCGTGTGCCGACACCCTCGCCCTCGCCGCTCAAGCTTCCGTCTGTTTGGTAAGTTTATGGTTCGTTACTATTACTTACCCTACACAATTCATAATGGAGTTTCTCTTGATTATCACACTTCAATATTGCAGTCAGGAGGTCCATATTGGACGGTCCTCTTGGGGAGGAGGGACAGCTTGACCGCGAACCAAGTGGGAGCGAACACATTGATGCCTTCCCCTTTTGATCCCTCTGCCATCCTCATCTCCAAATTCGCTGCCGTGGGATTGGACGTCGCCGACCTAGTCGCACTTTCCGGTAAGTAGAACAGTTGGATTTGCAGATAATTTGTTCTCTTAAGCTAACTTTTCGTGCATGCATATGATGATAAAACAGGAGCACACACCTTTGGACGTGCACAGTGCAAGTTCTTCAGCCCTAGGCTCTACAACTTCTCCGGGAGCGGTGGCCCCGATCCCACCATAAGCCCGTGGTACTTGACCACTCTCCGGACACTTTGCCCGCGGAATGGCAACAGTAGCGTCCTCGCTGACCTTGACCCGACGAGCCCCAACTTGTTCGACAACCAGTACTACTCCAACCTCCAGAAAAATGAAGGGCTTCTTCCGTCCGATCAGAAGCTGCACTCGACAGCCGGCGCCACAACAAACTCCATTGTCAACAGCTTCAGCGGCAACCGGAGCGCCTTCTTCCACAGCTTTGCTCAGTCGATGACAAGGATGGGAAATATCAATCCTCTCACTGGAAGTAACGGGGAGGTCAGGTTCAATTGCAGGAAGGTGAACGGGATTTGAAAGTGTTTTTTCTGGGGGGGGGGGGGGGGGGGGGGGATTTTGGGTAATTGTACGTGAATAAATAGCAGCTGGTCAGGCATTGTTGGAAATGTCATTTATATCGGGTAGTGTTCAGAGTTAATCTGACTTAAGGATTACACAGGATTACGCATCTATGTTATGTGCTCACATTATGTAAATGAGATCTTTCTTATATTGATCATCCCATGAAGTGTTTGTCAGAGATTCTTATAAACGTGGGCTAACGTTTATTACAATTATTAAACTACTTATAAACAACGTTTATTACAATTATTAACTCTTATACGAAGTTAACGCTACGAGCGATCGATGACGAAAGGTTCTGCTGCAACATTTGCTCAGAAAGAGGAGTTTCAGGTACTTGGAGAGAGAGAGAACCCAAAACAAGGGAGGCGAGAGCGTTGAGAGTGTCGTCGTCTCAGTGCCAATTTTTAAGGGGCCAAAATTAGCGCTTCATTTCGAGGTAACTTAATTAATCATTCTTGTTCAAGGTAGGATTAGGTCACGAGCCATGGATGGGAAGGTTTTAAATGCGCTTTGAAATCACATCCTTTCTCTTATGGAAATATGTTTAATTAAGTGATTTTTGTTTTACTAATAAAATATCAACTTTTATTACAATTATTAAATACATATAAACTTTTATTACAATTATCAACTCTTATATAAAGTTACCAGTTTTATTTGAGTTTCTTATCGGTTTTTTTTTTTAAAGAGTTACTAACCGATCTTAGTTTACCAACTGTTATTTAGAACTCTTGCCAATGTTGATTTAGTTGATTCCACGCAAAAAAAAGAGAGAAAGAAAGGCTTGTATATTATGAGAATAGTGGCTAATTCCGAAATTATCAGATAAACATTGATAAATAACTCGAATAAGAGTTGGTAACTAAAAACTAATTAGTAAATTCATGGGCTCAATAAAGTTGATATGTGACATCCAAATAAAGTTAGTAATTTGAAATAATGTCGACACATAAATTTTGGCGACCCAATTAATTATTCATTGGATAAAAAAACTAGGAGTTGCCCCAATCCCTAACAAAAATATCAATATTACACCGGAAAAGTTTCAGAAAAGTCTTAAATCATTGTGTTTGTGCCAAGTTAGTCCTAAATCTTTTGACCTAGAGCCAATTCAGTCATTCCGACTAATTTTGGCCGGATATTGCTGATGTGGACATTGTGTGGCCTACATGGTATGGTCGGCACTAATTTTTTTAATCATATTTTAATATTTCACAATTTTTTTTCTCTTTTTTTTTTTCATTTTAGGCCTCGCCAAATCAGGCGAGGATGACCTTGCCCAGGTGACGGTTGGCTTGGCCGACGTTCGCCCCTGCCCCGGTGAGGCCGACCATTGCCTGTGGCGGCAGGGCCAGCCCTCGCCGGCCACCGAAGGAAACCTGAAAAAAAAAAAAAGACAAAAGAAAAGGAAAGAAAGAAATAATGAAAAATAATAAATTACCAAATATTATTAAAAAATATCCACGTCAGTGCCGGCTGTTACACGTAGGCCATCCGGTATTTATGCTAGCAATATCTGACCAAAATTAGCGGGAAGGACTGAATTGGCTTTAGGTCAAAAGGTTTAGAACAAAACTGGCACCATTAAAAGATTTAGGACTAAATTGGCATAAATGCAAGAAGTTTAGGACTTTTCTGACAATTTCCCCAATGTTGCACACTTATCCTGCATTTGTCATTAACATTCTTAAGCATGTTGGCGAAGCATCGGCTATGGGTGTTTGTTGGAAAAATTGTTCAAAAAGTCCTAAACCTATTGTACTTTTGCCAATTCAGTCCCAAACCTTTTAATTTTGTCAATTGAGTCCTAAGCATTTTCACATTTTGCCAATTCAGTCTATCTGGCCAATTCTGACTTACTGACGAGGACGCCGGTTGTCCTAATGGCACGATTGGCGTTGACGTGGAAAAATTTCAATAATATTTAATATATATTTTTGGAACTTCTATTTATTTTCCCTTTTTTTTTTTTTTCAATTTTCCTTCTTTGTTTTTTGCTTTTTGTTTTTGTTTTTTTCCTCTTCCCTTTCCCTCCACCGTCCATTGACGGGCCTTGTCAATGGCCAACGGAGGTCGCCGACCTCAAGCGAGGGCTGCCCTGCTAGCCTCAAGCAAGGGACGCTCTAGCCTAGGCTGGCGAGGGCCGCCCTTGCCGAATCAGGCGAGGTTCACCCTCGATGGCCTAGCGAGGGTTGCCCTCACCCTGGCCGATGTGGGTTGGCCTTGTCGTGACCTAAATTTCCCGACGCGGGCGAGAAGAGAATAGGTTTAGGGCTATTAGCCAAAAAGCGTGCCAAACGGCCCTTCGATTTAAGCGCACGCTCTCCCAAGTCATACTTCGCATGATGTTGGATTTCTTTTTAGAGTTCAATTGGCATATTTTAGGAGTCGCAACTAGCCTTTTGGGGTATGCTGGAAATCAAACGAGATACGAGATTTTTATCTCATTTTCTACGCAACCCGAGATTCTAAGTACGGGGACTTGATTACGCTACTATTCTTATTCACGCTTTCAACACCTCTAACTTGGAAAGGGGAAAATTACCAATTCTGTCCTATACCTATTGCAATTGTGTCAATTCAGTCTTAATTTTTTTTTTTGGCCAATTCAGTTCTTCCGGCCAATTTTGTCTGAAAATCGCTAACATGGCGTGACCGAAGCTGACGTAGCTAATTTTAATAATATTTTAATATTTTTGAATTTTTATTTTTTACTATCTTTTTATTATCTTTCTCTTTCTTACTTTTCTTCTTCTTCCTCCTCAAGTTGGCCGTGGCGAGGCGCTACCTCGCCATGGCCAAGTGTAGGGGTGTGAATGGTCCGGGCCGGTCTGGTCCCGGTAGTCCCGGTCTCCAAATTTTCGGGACACAGGATCGGACCGACTCAGGACCGGCGGTTCGGTCCTAGTGGGACTGCTAACACCAATTGCTTATAGAAATCTAATCCTTTGATCTAAACTAATAACTTCCAATGTCAACCATCCAACCTAATAAAACATACACATGATCATTGGACAACCATTACATGAGTACTTATAATCCTAAAATAATGAGAAAAGACTAAATTAGGAAGAAAAACACTTAAAACAATTGAAACAGGATTATGCTCCTACATCATTCTCCTCGAGTTGGAAAGAATCATGATCAAATTGGGATTACACTTGTATTTCATTGAATCCAAGTGCGAACAAAACACTGAGTGTGACGCCCCGACCCTCGGGCACGCGACAACCCTGCCAAACGTCTCAGGTCAAAAGGACGACACCCCAGGCATGTTATCGACCCATTCGTTTTATCTTTTTATTAAGCGCATGCAGAACGCACAACTCCCAAACAACAAATTAAACAACAGGGATAGACGGTAGGAAATCACATCAATCAACATCAGCAAGCTCAGCAATAAAGGTTTCTTTCATAAATTAATAGATATTCATTAACCCTAAGAAAGCTACATAAACTACAAGCCCATCTTCAGGGCTGCTCCCTACGACCGACAAAAGGGGTACCGGGTCAGGACAGTGTTAACTTTCTATCTACTCCAAAAGATGGGCTGCACCACCCTCGTCCTTAACATCACCGTGGACCTGAAAAAGGGTTAACCACGACGGGGTGAGAAATAAATCTCAATGAGCTAGGGCCTAAGCCCGGCTAGGGCGTTGACTCGCTCAGGCGACCTACACACACAGTACAACACAATAGTATAACGCCAATCACATGCAAACTTACAACATCTTGGATCACACATATGCAAGACTCGACTTGACATGACAGTCAATCAACCAAGGCAAATAACCAGAACACCACAATAGCTTGCAAGTACAATGTCTCACACGTATTCCAGTTATTAATGGCCACTCGGACTCGCACACTAGACAGTTGGTGCGTAGCACACTAGACAGTTGGTGCTCTACCGGCATGACCGGGCCTCGTCCCTTACTTCCGGCGACGGCGTCCGATAGTCCGTGTGGTTCGGATCGACACAACACGGAACTACTAGGAATCCCTATAGGGGCTTCAGTCCATCCATACTGTGACCGGCATCCGACCAGCCCGGCGACACGGACTGTCGTGCATCCGATAAGTCGTATGATTCCGATCGACACGGCACGAACATATCAGGCATTCCATTATATGACCACACAAGCACACCAGGCAACCAGCCAGTTTATATCTTCGCATTTAGTCCAATGCACCCACACACTGAATCGTGCTCAAAAACTCGGCCCAAGGCTATTTTCATGCTCAAATATGCAATTTAACTCCACACGTGGTCATGTGATGCACGAATTATCCACCAGACTTTACATCTAAATACGGGTGATCAATTCTCATACAGTCAACCACAAACCAATCAGAGCATTCAACAGTCAGGCATTGATCACCACATCAAACAGTCGACAACAATAATAACAACCACTCGATTATCTGAACTAACCACTGACGGCTACTTCGCCTACCAACCAACCAGTCAAACAATTTATCGTTCACTCGGCTCTGGCTAATCGCTCGCTCGCTATCAAATAATTGCAGTCAATCAATCAATCTAATCACCAATTAGCCACAGACAACCTAGCTAATCCGTCTAATTTATTTAATCGCGGTCATTTAACCTAAACCCGGTTTCTAACTAAACCGACCACAATTAATCTACGTGAATACCTAATTAGACTAATTAATCTAGACCCGGATGCAATTAGCGACCTAACCGAGAGTTAGGGGCTAACTTACAACTAAACAGTCCGGCGACGAAGACGACGGCGGCGGCGATGACACGAGCACACAACGACAACACGGCGACACGGCAGGTCTCGGGCGTTACTGTTCACGGGCTGAGGGGAGGCTAGTCAGCGGAGGCTCGGGTGGAGGGGCTGCTGGTCGTGGGTCCACGGCGGCTGGACGCGGCAACAGGTGAGCTGCGAGCGGCGGAGGGCGCGCGGGGTCGACGGCGAGCTCATAGTGATGCGCTGATCGTGGCTGAACAGAGGAGGAGGAGGCGCGGTGGAGGGGAGGTCGCGGACCAGGGGGTAGCGGTGCGACGGTCGGCTAGCGGCTGAGCGACGGCGACGGGGGAAGGAGGTAGTGAGGTGTGGTGGTGGTCGGCCGAGGGGAAGAGAGAGGGTCGGGGTCGCGGGCTGGTGGAGGATCGAGCCGACGGGGCAGAGGTCGCGGGTCCTCCGGGGTTGCTCGGCCGGCGCGACGAGGCTGAGCTCGGCTGGTCTTGGGCGGCACACGAAGCTGTAGGGGCTGGCGACAACGAGGAAAGGTGGCGGCGGCCGACTGCAACGGCAACGCGACGGGGCTCGGGCTCGCAGCTGGTGCGCAGGGGTCGCGTTGGTCACGGCTGCAACTTCTTGGGCTGGGGTTGGGGGTGAGGCGGCGATGGGCAGTGCGGCGCGGCGACGAGCTCGATCCGGCTGGTTAAGGCACGGCCGAAGATGGAGCAAGAAGAAGAGGAAGAAGATGGAGTGCAGGGGGGTAGTCCACCACTGAGGGGAGAGGGAGAGAGAGAAGGAAGAGAGAGAGAAGAGAAAAGAGGAGAGAGAAGAAGATTGACTAGTGGGAGGGGGAGGCAGGTGGCGCGGTAGCCAAGGGAGAGAGAGAGAGAGAGAGAGAGAGAGAGATATGTGACAAGGGGAGGGGCCCACGAGATTGAATTATTTTGACTTGTAGTGCACAAAGGGTTTCAGGCGCGAAAAGGGGGTCTCAAGCGCGAAGGGTTAACCAAATCTCTTCCTAGAATAAAATAAATCACGTCCAATAATTGTCCCTTAGACCACAAAAATCCAATTTCATTTATTTTATAGACCTTAAAATTTCGGGACGTCACACTGAGTTTGCATAATATAGTCAAGACAAAACACAGATTGAGTCAAGACAAAACACGATCGGAGACTACATATCGACAAATATGATCGGAGGCTGCGTTACGAAGGCGAGAGGAGACGAGTGAGTATCGAGCAGAAGATGGGAAAATTAAGTTAACTAGTTCTTAAAAAAAAATTAATTTTTTTATAATTGTGTGTGTGTGTGTATATATATATATTTCTGGGCGGTCCCATCCGGTCCCATCCACCATGGAACTGGGGATCAGATCGCCCAATCACCGGTCCCATTTATTGGGACCGGGGATCAGACCGCCCCCCTCAAGGACGGACCAACCCGGCTGTTCCGGGCCGGTCGGTCCAATTTGCTCACCACTAGCCAGGCGAGGTTCGCTCTCTCCGATGGCCTGCGGGGGCGAGCTTCGCCGGCCCTCGTCTCTGGCCGGTTGCTAGGCTCGACGGCCAGCTTGAGGATGAGGATGAAGAGAAAAAAGAAGAAGAAAAAGACAAAATAAAAATTTTGAAAAATATTAAAATAATATGAAAAATTGGTCACGTCAGTGCCGGTCACGTTCCGTCATCAATTTTTGGCCAAAATTGACCGGAAGGACTAAATTGGCACGAATGCAAAAGGTTTATGACTGAATTGACACGAATGCAAAAGCTTTAGGACTAAACTGACACAATTGCAATAGGTTTATGATTTTTTTGGTAATTTTTCCCTTGGAAAGTTGTTATCTAAATGGTCATGCTTTGTTTTTACCAATTATGATCCTAAAGTTCTTCGAGTCGATACGTGTTCATGCAAATGTTCTTTTGGAGTTTATTATGTTCCTAGGATTATCCTAACCATTCTAGAAAGGAAAAGAAACAACCAATTTTTTAAATTGCAAGAAGGAAACACTCAACGCACTGAAAGCTTCACCCAAAAAAAAAAAAAAAAAAAGGCAACGCATTGAAAGCTTAAAGTAAAAGTGCGAAAAGGAAAACCGATACTCGTTGGGCAAAATTATTGCATCGCCTTGTTCTAAGGCCCGGGACATGATCCCCGGTGAGCTAAATGGGAATTTAAAGATGCGGGAACTTACTCTAAATGCGTAAAACTACGCTAAATAATCCCAACTTGGACGAAATGGATCATTTACAAAAATGACTATAAAAAATACCAAAAAGGGCACCAAATTAGGAAAATGACTCTAAAAAATTAAGAAAAAGTTAAACAATGTCATTTCTGCCGTAATTTAGCAGAAACAAAGGGACAAAGTTGCACAACTACACACCTAGAGTACCAATAACTTAATAACAGGTCATAAATGTCGCCAAAGAGTTTTTAAAATTCCCTTCAAAATCACGGGTCTAGCCATCCTTGCAAATCTGGGTTTGAATCCTACACAACCGAACCTATGAACTACTCAAATTCACACACTTATATCTAGCACATCGAAAACTGTAAGCAAAACCCACCTGATCCAAATGAAAGCATGTTACATATACTTTCAAATGAAACAAACGTCTTGGAGAATGATTAGTTACACTGATCAAACCAGACTGCCGAAGTGGCCTATACGCGAGATCCATGCTGGCCGAGCATGTACCAGTCATGGCCCAGGGTGGATTAGTTCAGGGCACGTGAACGCCAAAGGCTCTCGTGATGAACAACTATCGGCCTCAATCTTCACCATAACAGGGCAGAGCAAGGGAGAATGAATTACCTGGTCTATGGGCGACGAAGAAGCTCTGGTCGAAGGTCGGAACACCTACAGCCGTCCGCGAACGAATGCTGGCACCAATGGAAGAAGGCCAAGTGAGTGCGAAGCACTTCGGCCCCTCTGCTAAGGAAACAGGGCAGCTGAAGGCGCGGCTCGGGAAAAACTGAAAACGACTGTGATGAGGGCTTCGGGGGCGCGCAGCGGCTGCTAGTAGAGACCGGAGACTCTCCAAGACACGAAAACTGATAGGTCTTCGCCGGAAATGCTGGTGGGACGCTTGGGTATTGCTACCTGGTGCGGTTCCGAGGAGCTGTTTGTGGCTGTGGCCGTGGCTGGAATAGCAGCTATGCGGTGGGCGACGGTGGCTGTGTAGTGGCTGGAATGGTGGTTGTTTGGGAGTGTCGGTAGTGGCCGTGTGTGTCGTGCGGCTGGAGGGTGGAGGAGGTGCGAGTATACGAGTGTGTCAGTGTGAAGTAGACTTGCTAAAGGATGTGTGATTTTGCTTGCGTTTATACTGAATGTGCATGGTCTTTGAGCGCTCTCTTTCCTCCCTCTTGCTTCCACTGTTCAGTGCCCCACGCCCTGCTCGTTTGTTGCTTCACTCCATCTTCAGCTTATCCGTTATCTTTTGCCCGTGTCTTCAGCTGAATATTCTTCTTGTCCTCTGCCTTCTTTCTCTAGTTTCATACGCCAATACCCATGCCTGTTTCTTCAATCAATGTTCTGCACTCTTTTGTTTTCTTTTTCTTGTATTATTTATTTTTTATGTTTTTGGAAAATAAATTTCAAGAAGACCAATCTCACTATAAAAAAAAAAAAAAGATGTACCAAATGCCTAAATAAATCAAAATACACAAACTTGACTTGAATTTTTTTAAGGAATACGAGTTCCAATTTTTCTAAAAGTGATATTCTGGCGAAAATTTAGGTGTCAACAGCCCTCGCCCAATTCAACTAGGATGGCCCTCGCCTAAGGCCGACAACCTTCGCCAGCCATCTTTCCTTTCAAACGGTAGTTGTAATACCAAATCGAAAAAGGGTGCGTTTGAAATTTGTAGCTGATCTTATGCGGCAATTCTTATCTAAAAGTTTAAAAATGAAAAAGAAAAAGAAATGACAATTCTTATACCAGAGTAAAAAGGAAAGAATATAAAAGGTAATATAGAAACATAAAATGTAATATGTGAATTCTTATCCCCGATTATGAAAAAGGGAAAAAAAAAAAAAGGTAATACAACAATTCTTTTCCCATAGATGAGTGAATGCATGGTGTCTGCAACAAAAAAAAAGGGTCCGTTCTTCATCCTTAAATAGCTTAATGATGTTTGATATTGGAGCAATGGTACGCCACGATGATGAATTCATCGGCTAAGGTAATGTTTATTTGTTCTTTGTTGCTAACTAGTTGCCTATGAGATGTCTGGGGGCAAGACACATGTTGAGATCCAAAATCATTTGCCGGCCGAAACTGCTCTAACGGTTCATTGCAAATCCAAGAATGACGATCTCGGAATTATATAACAACACGCGGCTGGAAATTCTCATTCAACCCCCTCTTCTTTGTTAGGACTAGATTTTTTTGGAGCTTTTCATGGCTGAGTCAATTGAAGTGGTTCAATATATATGTGCAAAGTAGGGACCAATATTTTTGCAAGCAGGTGTATTTAGAAGACTCGCCAAATGGTCCTTGTAGGCTAGATGAGGTGACCAGAAAATTTGATGCTTCTTTTCCATGTGAGCGAGAAATATGATGTTGTGAACTGATTCATTACACTTTACGTGGAATAAGGATCATCTTAATTATACACACACATTTGTGTGTGTTTCTTTACTAGAATCCTCATTGTTATGATTTCGATGGCCATCTCTTTCTTTATATTGTTGTCTCTTCATTTTGTGTCCTTCTATTTGTCCTTATTATTAGTATGTTTTTATCGCTATCAAAATATTTTAATGTGAATATTTTTAAATTAGAAAAAAGTTAACAAGTGCTAAGCCGTGTGGGTTTCGAATTTGTAAATGAGAAGGGATGGTATTGCCATCATTGTACGTAGAATAGAAGGGATGTGGCTCTTGGCTCAAAGGGTGCGATTGTCGCTTGTTGGTTAGTTTCTTTTGTTTTCAGACTGTAATTGTAACACTATAACGTGAAAGGGTGCGCTTGAAATTGCTTAGAGACAATTGGGAGAACGGTGGTTTTGGAAAATTTAAATAAGGCTCCGTTTGTTTCCCGGAAATATATTATTTGAAAAATATTTTTTCTAAAAATGATCACTTACATCGTTGAAATAATTAGTCGATGAAAAATATTTCGTTATCTTTAATTATCCCCTTTGATCCATGTCACAGGAAGCACCCAAGCTTCCTTCATTTGCATTCTCCACTAGCTTCAAATGGAGCCAACCTGTAAAGAAGAACGTATCCCAAATAGAATGTCGAGTCAGAAAAAAAAATCTGGTCTTATTTTACATTTTTCATGTCAAGTTTCAGTTTGAGCATTGTGAAAAGAAGCAGTGTTGTAAGACCTACAGCCTGATCAACAGATCGGCAAAAGTCTGAGATCATTCTGCTAAGATATTCCATCGCGCCACCCCCTTGGATATCATGTTCCTTAACTAACATCGAGCTGACTATAAAGAAACTCAGAATACAAGTAAGCTTTTATTGAAGTTTTTCGGACACGGTCCCAATCTTGTACTTTCCAAGATGAAAGAATACTGCAGCTGTAAGAGTTGCACCAAGAGCGACATTCCTTGCACGCCGCTGTAGTGATCCTGGTACTGAGTGGTACCAACACGAACTAAAGTTAAGAAAAGGAACTTTTTACATTAGGATCAGTTATTTAACGGTATCAGCCCAAAATTGTGATACATTGATTTAGTAGGCCACTGCATAACAGTCAATAGACAATATCTCAAGGATGGGATGTAATGCCTTACAGATCAAACCAAAGGTTGCAGCAGTGGCAGTACGTTTTGTAATGAGCTGTGAGATTAAAACAATTAAGCAATTGGGTTGATAGACCCGCCCTTGTGCTTTGTCATGTTCTATTCTGTAATTTGAAAAAGGGTCTTGTTAGTGAGTGCACTCGGACACTTATTAAATATACTTGACAATAAATTATTGAATTCTCAAAACAATCATTATACTATCACAAGGGCAATAATACATTGTGAACTTTCTTCTTCTTCTTGAATTTTCTTTTCTTCTTTTTCAAAAGTGGACAATCTAGTTTAATGCGTCCACTTTTACTTTGGGAAAATGACAGTATCAGTGCCAAAAGTTGTGTACGGAGATCATTTTGGTGCCAAAAGTTTTTTACGGATCACTTCATTGCCAAATTTTTTGAAAAGGGATCACTTAAGTGCCAACTCCGAAATGCTTCACCGGAAATCCGACGTGGTATTTTTTTATTAATATGTCAAGCTGACATGGCTCGCTAGAGGTCCAGTCAGCAATAAAAAAAATGCCAAAATTAGAAAATAATAATAATTAATAATTAAAAAATTCAAACTTTCTTGGCGATCTTTTCGAGTGAATGTATCGGATTTCTATTACGCGCTCCCAACAAATGGTAGCACAGCCGATGGTAGAAAAAGACCAGGGATGAAAGTGAGCTTTGGAGATTCAAGTTGAGATAAGTTGATGTAGAATGATTGGGAGAAGAACACAAGGAGTGTCAAAAGTTATGTACGGCGCTCACTTTAGTACCAAAAATTTCCCTCGGATCACTCAAGTGCCAACCCCAATCTGCTTGGCCGGACATTTTTTTATTAATATTTGAAGCTGACGTGACTCGTTGGAGGTCCAGTCAGCAATAAAAAAAAAGATAAAAGTTGAACAAACATAAAAAAAAACATAAAAAATAGAAGCTTAATTAGATTAAAAATAAAAAAGCTGAAAAATTCCAAAAAAATACAATTTTTTTAAAAAGTTAGATATAATTTTTTTTAAAATTATTATTTTAAAAAAATAGGCTTACAATTTTAACATAAAAAAGCTAAAAGGGAGGGGGGAGGGGGGGAAGAACTAGGCGGCAAGAATTCCTTTTTTTTTTTTTTAAATTGTAATTTTTTTTAATTTTTTTCTTTTTTTTAAAATAAATTTAATTTTTTTAAAAATTATTTATTTCCCCCTTTTTAACTCCCCCCCTTTAAAATTTTTAACTTTTTTGTGATTTTTTTTTAAAAGTTAGTTTTTAGCAAATTTTTAAATCTTTTTTTAAGTTGAGAAGTCCACGTGGACTTAATTTTTTTTTAAAATAATGCCAATTTATACTAAAAATTTAATTATAAACGCCACGTATTAATTTTGGCTGGAATATTTCGCCGGAAGCACTTAAGTGATCGTTTTTTCTCCGATTTGGCACTTAAGTGATCCGGCGAAAACTTTTGGTACTAAAGTGAGGGTCCGTACACAACTTTTGGCACTTCTGATATTCTTCTCCGCAGAATGATTCTATATACCCTAGTTGACCCTGAGCTCACATGCGAGGAGGAGATTGTTGAGATATGTTTAAGTTTTTTAGCGAAGGTAAGTCCAATTGGATATGTGATCTCCCTGAGTGAATGTATCAGACTTTTGCTATGCGCTTCCAACGTACGAAGGTTTAGGGACATTCTCATGCACCGAGCATTAGCACATGTGGCTTCTCCTCAAAACACGATTGATGAACCCGGTCGCAATCTATCCTCCTTATGATCAATTGAACATTATTTCGTTCAAGCCAGCTCCTTCCCGAGCGCAAGTCAAGTATCTCTCCACAAACACTTTCGACCAAGGGCTAAAGATCATTTCACTCCTATCAGCAAAGCCGTTCATCATTCAGATTGCTGGAACTTACTACAACCTAAAGCGAGAATCGAACTTTCATGGGACATTACTTACCCAGCTAAGATATCGGCCCACTAAAGCAAGAAAGGGACGGTTGGGCCGAGAAAAGAGGAGTTGTCGGATCATGACCGGAAACGAAAAGTCAATGTCTTATCTGTTGTTTCCATCTCTCCTCTCGCTCTCTCTCTTTTTAACCCTTTCTCTCAAAAGCTACTGCTTTTGCCCTCCCTTGCAAGGCTGCTGAGGCCTCAGATTCCCTCGTTTTAGAGGATTCCCAAAAGTGCAAGGACCCACTTCATGCACTTATCATTCATGACACATTTGATCTTCAAATCAAAACAAATTATCGACCAATAATCATGTCGGTGCTTAGCCACGAATTTGGTTTTCGATTGGGCCGATTTTACTAAAACCACTTTCTCTCGTCGTCTGACGACCCATCTCGCCTGCTCGACTCTCGCTCTCCCACCCGGAAGTGATGAACAGATGGGATGCATAGAAGAGACTTAGGCCTTAAGTAAATCGCGGTGAAGGAGGTTGCCGGTTGGCTTTCCGCCAGCAGCATCCCTTACCTTGGAGGAAATTGATTGACAAGGAAAGAATCTCCTCTTTTACGAAATAAAAGGAGCTTCTATTGTTGTCTCAAAGATTAAATTGGTTCCTAAATTAGATTCGCGTAGTGATGTCGCATCACCACGATAAAAAGGAAAACGTCTAACCAATCCCTACAAAGCCTTCTTTCCTTTGGCTTCTCTACAAGGTCTTATGGCAACGAACTTGGTGCGCATTGTCAATTTTTCCATGGAGATATTTTCCTAGGCTAGACATATTATCAATTCTTCTTGTGTTCAATTTGAGCATTAATTGATGATTTGAAAGACATAAAAGCAACCAGCTCGTGGCGTGATTATCGCCAAAGCTACGCATAACATGAGCTTTGCTCTTCTTCCCAATTAAGTTGGGTTCTAGAGTTCCTACACTCGTTTGAGAATCGGAAACTAATTTGATGACTTTCGTTGGGAGATAGCGCGGAAGCTGCCGAATCTGGTGGACCGAGTTCATTGGTTAGGAGAAATCCGAGCTTGTCTAGGACTTTATAGACGTACGTGGTGGTTGAGCATCCGTCTGGTCATCGGCAGAACCGGCTTGAATGACGAAAACTATAACTTAGCTGTAAACATGGAGCTAACGCAAAGAAAACGTTAAACTATGTCTCGAGCTTGAGCCCGTTATGGAAAGCCCGACGCGGCAGAAGTGTGGCCTGTATTATGTAGCTGCTCGTGGTATTGATTTAGATGAGCCCGCTTGGACTTTGCTTTCCAAGAAAATTCGGTGGAGCTGATCTTGGAATTAAAGGAAGGAAAGAAGGGATTCCATGATTTTGAGTCCGGGAAAGTTATGACTTGGCTTTGGATTCTTGTTTTGACCGCCTTTGTTCTTCTCGGATTCCATTAAAGCCGAGTGTTGCATGAGAATGAACGCACATGAAACATCCGAGGCAGCAAATGTTAGTTCTGCCCGTGAGTTTGCGTATTGAAACGAATAAGACAAGTGATACGAATAATTCGTCCGTAGATTTTTTGAATAAGTTCTCTGTAAGAGATTATGAGATAATATTTTTGCGAGTTTGCTTTGGATGTAATTTAAGACTGTGAAATATATGAACGATTGAGCGACTGTATGTTGGATCTAGCAATATCACCTAAAGGGGGGGTGAATAGGTGATTCTGAACACTTTTGGTAAATAATGCGAAAATTAATAGGTTCAGAACATAAACTGAGTAAGATGAGTAAAAAGATGTGCAGATTAACTAAACACAACAAGATGAGTTTAGGGAAAGAGAAATTGCACGTAGTGTTTATAGTGGTTTAGCTTTAGCAAGCCTACGTCCACTCTCCCATGATGACAGCCGATCGGCTGGATTCCACTATGAGTCGATGAAAGGTTACAAGAGTTGTCACTCTAATTACTTTTACAAAGGAACCTCTCAAGACTGAGAATTTTAAGCTCACAAGAACAAGAGAATGTGAATCTGAACAACTCAGTACTTTGGAATTTTAAGTTCGTGAACTCTCTCGTAACAGTCACCATTGATCTTCTTTTATACTCCTTCAACCTTGAACTATCCGTTACCAAGGTCCTTCAAAGGATCGCTCCTCAATCTCTGATTGGACGCCATCAATCTTGATTGACCGAGACTGTATATGGGAAGATCTAGTAGCCATTGGAGTAGAGTCTGAACCCTTCAGATTCAGTCGCCCATACAACCAAATCTTCAGTTTCCATAAATAGAGTTTATCCAAATCTCCAAGATATCTTGTCCATGGAAGGTAATATCCAATCGAGGATATTCTCCTGATTTGATTGGAAAATAATCCCGTCAATCAAATCTTACAGACTTCCATAAAAAGACGCGGCCAAACCGAAAACCTGCCAAACGTGGGTCTTCAGAATCTGGTAGCGAGATAATGTAGAATCTGAACGTTGTTCAAAAGCAGTCTTCTGAACTATAGAGACTCTCTGAATCTGAACAGATTGGAACAGTGACTCTGAGCTTCTGTAAAGTCCTTGCTGACGTATCACATAAATCTTCTCGAGATAAGTCTTCAGATGCAGCACAGACTTCCTTCTGAAGTCTTCAAAGGCAGCACAGACTTCCTTCTGAAGTTTTCAGAGGCAGTACAACTCTCCATCTGAATACTGGACTTCGACTATCTCTGAAGCAAGTGTGCGACGACTACTCCTTGAGCCTGAATGCCAGTTTTGGAACATTATAAGCTATTGTTCACATGCTCATTCCTGCAATATAAAATTATTTGTATTAACTAGATTTTCTTACAAGAAGGATAGTTTTTTCATAATCAAAATAATCAGAGGGAGAGTTTTCTCAACAATCTCCCCCTTTTTGATGATGACAAAACTTCCTCAAAAAAGTTGATATATATGAAAATTATTTGTATAAAAGTTAAGCTCGGAAAAGATTTCACTAATAATGTGAATATATGACTCAATTGAATCTTTTCAAAAGAATATGCATCTGAATACATAAGATATGCATTTCAAGTGATAGAAGGATATCACCATATGTTGTATACGTCGTTGAATTTGTTTGAGCATATAAGTATAAATCGCGTGTGCGTATATCCTTCAACGTATCCTTCAATGTGGTTATCCTTCAACGTATCCTGCAACGTGGTGAGGTATCTTCTCCCCCCTTTTGTCATCAGAAAGATAATATAGCAATCCACACATACATTATCTAAGATTCATACATGTACTATCAAAAGAACTTAATAGCCAAAGTGCATAGAAATGGAATATCCGATAAAAATAAAAACAAAGACAAATACGGACAATTTGAAAAACAATTTCAAGATGACGGAGGTGGATTTTGTTTTGAAGAGGAGGAGGGAACATCAACATGCTCTTCATCATCTTTCTGAGCAGCTTCAATAGATTTGCCCATATCAGCAATATAGGTGGCAAATTCTTTGAGTTCTTGCATCTCTGGAATTTCTTTACTGATCCTTTCATCTTTGATCAATGTATAAGTACCAATGCTGGCCATCTCAGAGCAGAAAAGGCGACAGTATTTGTGAAGCATTTCCTCAAATCTGTTCATCTTCTTTTCGATTTTCAATTCCATTATGTCCATCCTTCCGCCCGAAGTTTTTCAACTTCCATCTGAACAAGACTTTGCGAAGCATTTAGTGTCCCTACAGAAGTCTGTTGGTTTTCTTCTTCCACCATTTGAGCTTTACCCTTTGAAGCTGAATCCAGAATTCTCTGCGAGTGTACCTCCCCCTGAATCTAATCAGGTGTTGAATCTGGAATGATTATAACAGGTTCAACGGTAGTAGATTCAATCTCTGTGGGTTGCTTTTCAGGTATTTCCACTGGAAGTTGTTCCTTCTGAACAGCACTTTCCTCAACAGCTTTTTCCTTCTGAATAGTAGGTTCGACACCAGCTTTCTCCTTCTAAACAGCAGTCAGAACCTCTTCAGTTTGATCAACATTTGGTTCCTCATGTTGTTCTTTTCTGCTGGATTCTTCCTTTTCTTCAGCAGCCTTATCCTTCTGAACAACTTCAATCTAAGCAGCAGATTCTTTAGGTTGCTCCTCCTGAATCTGAGCTGTTATAACAGGAGTGACTTCTGTTGATCCTCCAGCTGGGACAACAAAGTCATCAGATTTATCAACCTCCATGTCCTCAGGTGGTGATTAGGACATCTTCTTTTGTTCTCGAGCAACCAGAACATCAATAGTCGTTCTGTAATCCAGTTGCTCTTCCATTATCTCCACATATTCACTTGTAGCAAGCTGAGCTTCTTTTTCTTCCTTTTCACCAGTGGTTTCATCAGCTTCTACATTTTCACTCTCACGAGTCTTATGGGGATCCTCTACTTTGTCCATAGGATCCTCCAGCTCATTTGTTATTTCAGCAATCTCTTTAGTTTCGGACATGATGTTTCCTTCTGATAGCACAGTAGGGGTCATCTCATCATCTCTAGATGATACACTTTCTTCTTCTTCTTCTGCTTCCTCTTCTTCTGAAGACTCACTCTGAACAGTGGTCTGTTTTCCATTTCTGGCCTCTGTCTTCCTTCTCTTTGCATATCTCTCACTCTCTGCATTCTGCTCTTCAAGCTCAACCAGGATAGCTTCTTTGTTCTTGTTGATCCATCCACCATCAGTCTGTCTGAAACCCATTTTCTGAATCATGGACTCCTCAGCTACCATGATTTGAGTTTCATTCTGAAGGAACTTACCAGGAATTTTAACATTTTGGAAGGACATGATCCGATAGATCAACCCTGCGCAGGGTAATTGTCCTTTGGTCTTTTGGACAGTCCTGTACATGTGGAGGAGAACAGTGTGTGCCAGAGAGATCTTGCAGCCATTCAACAGTCCCCACATCAGCTTGGCTTTATACTTTGAAATGTCTGTCTTCGAAGCAGTCTTAGGTCTTAAACTTTCAATGACAACCTTGTGCATTACAATGTGCTTCAGGAGAAAGTCATTGTAAGCAATGTGTGCCTTGGAATCTCTAGAGTAGTTCTCTTTTCCAGTTAGAGAACTGTAGGCATCATCAGGTTGCACATTAATGGGCATAAAATCCATTTCATCAACTCCCATTAATCTTGCTAGTTCCTTGACATGCAGATGATACTGGACTCCTTCAACCGTAAAAAACAAAGAATCAAAATTGCTGAAACGTAAGCTAGAATAAAAGTAAGCTGCCAAATCAGGAAAAATTGGCCTCCTTGCAGTTGCAAAGTCCCTCAACTTCATCTACTCTAGATGCTTCCTTATACGGATACCAACCCTATCAAAATACTTAAGATCAAATACCATGTGGGGTATAACTCCTCTTTGCTTCAGCATGTCGAATTTGTCACAATGCAACTGACTTGAAAACAGCTTGCTTTCAAAGTTCTTGTCGTTGATAACCCCTCTGATTTTCTTAAAGTTTTTAAATAGTACATCGTCGTCGTCATCAGGCCTTCCCTTGGTTTCACTTTCTTCAGTTATAGCCTCCCTAATAACAATGCTCTTAGATGGAGATTTTTTAGGTTTAGAGGCTCCAGTTTCCACAACCTTTTCCTTGCCCTTCCGAGATACATCCTCAGGAACAATAGTGGCAGTAGATGTCACAGTTTGCAGAAGTAGTTCTAATATAGCAAGAAAGTCTTTCTCGCTTGCAAACTTGTGAATACTCAGCAGCAACTTGACGTTTTCATCATTAGAGCCAATGTTCTTGAAAGAATCATATAGAGATTTTATAGAGAGAGCCAGAGCGACTCTTTCATCGAACTCAGACTGAGACAAACCTGATTCCTTTTGAGCAATGTGTCTCTCTTCTTCGTGATCAGACCTAGAGATATCAATGGATTCGGTGAAACGAGCTTTCCTGCCCTTCGTCGGCCTTGACGATTTTCTTCTCTGACTTGCACCTTCTTTTGCTACTTTCTTCATGGTAGATGATGATTTTGGAGCCATGGATGAGAAAGTTGGAGTTTTTAGAGAGAAATATTTTGAGTGAGCGAGAAGGAATGTAAACAGAGAGAGAGAAATTAGTTTTTAGGGTTTGAGAAAAGATTTTGATATTTGATAGAGTTGCCGGTTCGAAGCCTTATGAAAGTTTTAAAAAACTGTAAAGCGGTTATTTTTGGAAATAAAATCAATTTAAAATAAAATCCAAAAAAAAATCAATCCAAAGATACAGAGTTATTCCAATCAATCAACGAGGCATATATTAGAGAACGTAAATTTAGAGAACGTACCTTCGATTCTTGCTTTATCAAGAGTTTCTAAATGTAAAGAGGTGTAAGATGAACTAACCTTGCTTCTGAAGTACTAAAAATATGCTTCTGAACATAGGTTATGCAAATTTGTTTCTGAACTTTGCTTCTGAGTTCTGCTTCTGAGCAGTTGTGCTTCTGAACTCTGCTTCTGAGCAGTTTTGTTTCTGAGCTCTGCTTCTGAGCAGTTTTGCTTCTGACCTGTTCTCACTATATATCTTAAGAAAAAGGATTAGTAATAGCTAATTCATTTCGGATAAAATTGAAAGACTCTTTGTCAAGAGGTTTAGTAAATATATCTGCGAGTTGATTCTTTGTATCAACATACTGAATGTGAACATTTTCATTCTGAACATGATCACGAATAAATGATATTTGATCTCGATGTGCTTCGCTCTTGAATGAAGAATAGGATTCTTGGTTAGATTTATGGCACTTGTATTGTCGCATCTGATCTCCACATTTGAATCCTTAACTCCATAATCTCTTAGCTGTTGTTTTAACCAAAGGATTTGAGCACAACAACTACCAAGAGATACGTATTCTGCTTCTGCTGTACTGAGAGCAACTGTGCTTTGCTTTTTGGAATACCAGGAAATAGCATATTTACCATAAGTTGACAGGTTCCTGAAGTGCTTTTCCTGTCAATTTTACATCCAGCGAGATCTGCATCTGAGTATTCCTTCAGAATGAAATCAGAATCCTTTGAATACCAAAGACCATAAGCTGGACATGTTCCAATATATTTGATAATTCTTTTGATTGCTGTAAGATGCGATTCTTTTGGACATGTCTGAAATCTCGCATATAAGCAGACGCTATAAAGAATATATGGCCTTGATGCAGTGAGATATAGAAGCGATCCAATCATACTGCGATATAGCTTCTGATCAACTTGTTTTCCTTGTTCATCTTTATCAAGCTTAGACGAATGAGACATTGGAGTTTCCATCTTCTTGCAATTTTGTAAGCCGAATTTCTTGATAATTTCAAGAGCATATTTCTCTTGATGAATGAATATTCCTTTCTTGGTTTGTTGAATCTGAAGTCCAAGAAAGAATCTTAATTCTCCCATCATGCTCATTTCGAATTCATCCCGCATTACCTTAGAGAAATTCTTGCATAGATATTCATTAGAAGAGCCAAAAATAATATTATCAACATAAATATGAACAATAAGAATATCCTTACCCTGCTTCTGAATAGAGAGAGTAGTGTCAACATTACCTTTAGCGAACTTTTGTTCAGATAGAAAGCTGCTTAACCTTTCATACCAAGCACGAGGTGCTTGCTTTAATCCATATAAGGCTTTCTTTAGGAAATATACGATATCCTTTCCTCTTGGTTCCTCGAAGCTAGGAGGTTGCTCGACATAGACTTCTTCTTTGATGTAACCGTTTAGGAATGCACCTTTTTACATCCATCTGAAAAAGTTTAAAGTCATTGTAACAAGCATAAGCAAGAAGTAGCCTTATGGCTTCTAACCTGGGAACTGGTGCGTAGGTTTCGTCGTAGTCTATTCCTTCTTCTTGAGAATATCCCTTTGCCATAAGTCTTGCTTTGTTTCTAACCACCTTTCCTCTATCGTCAATTTTGGTTCTGAACACCCATTTTGTTCCTATTACAGGACGATTTTTGGGTCTTGAAACGAGCTCCCAAACATTATTGATCTTGAATTGATGAAGTTCTTCTTGCATGGCATTGATCCAATTTTCATCAGTAAGAGCTTCTTCAATCCCTTTAGGCTCGATTTCAAAAACTAATGCTATATTGCTCATTGCTTCCTTGAATTTCGATCTGGTTCTAATTCCTTCATCCAAGCTCCCCATTATAAGTTCCTTGGGATGACTGGATTTATGTTTCCAGTTTCTGTTGAATTTCTCGTCTTGAGCATCACTTGGATCATTAGATTCAGATGGTATCACTTCTGGTTCTTCTATGGTTTATTGGCTTGTTTCTTGATTCTGAACTTCTTCAGAAGCATGATTCTCTTCTGAGTTTTCTTCTGGTTCTGAACGTTGATGGAGTGACGAAACTTGAACATATTCAGATTGATCATTCTAAATCTGAATATTTTCATCAAACTTGACATTCATTGATTCTTCAACACATCGAGAGTTTTTGTTGTAGATTCTGTATGCTTTGCTCGTTGTAGAATATCCCAGAAATATTCTTTCATCTGACTTCTCATCGAACTTACCAGCTTGATCATTTGCATTCTTTAGAATGAAGCATTTACAACCAAACACACGGAAGTATGCTAAATCTGGTTTTCTCTCTTTAATAAGTTCATATGGAGTTTTCTCAACGATTGGTCTTAAAGAGACACGGTTTAAAATGTAACATGCTATTAACACAGCCTCTGCCCAGAAATGAGATGCAATTTTACTTTCGATCAAGAGAGTTCTCTCCATTTCTTGTAGAGAACGATTTTTCCTCTCTATGACCCCATTTTGTTGAGGTGTGTAAAGAGATGAAAAATTATGCTGAATTCCAAACTCATCATAAAAATTAGAAAAACTTTGGTTTTCAAATTCTCCCCCATGATCAGTTTTGATGCAGGAAATAGAGTAACCTTTCTCATTCTGAATCTTTTTAGAAAATTTTGAGAAGGATGTGAAAGCATCATTTTTGTGTGTAAGAAATAAAACCCATGAAATCTTGAGTAATCATCAACTATGACAAGGCAGTATTTCTTACCTCCAAGACTTAGTGTTCTGTTAGGACCAAATATATCCATATGAAGCAGCTGCAGAACACGTTCAGATGATACATGATTAACAGATTTAAAAGAGCTTTTTACCTGTTTCCCAAGTGTGCAGGCTGAGCAAAGCTTAGATTTCTCAAACTTTGATTGTGGTAAACCTCGAACTAGTTTCTTGGATGATAGCTTCGAGATATGTTTGATGCTGATGTGGCCTAGCTTTCTGTGCCATAGTTCAGATTCATCTTTGATAGAAATAAGACACTTGATGTCTTCAGAATCAACATTCAGAAGGTAGATATTTCCATGACATCGACCAGTGAAAGTTTGCTTCTTGTCCTTACTAACACCTGAGCATTCTGAGTCTTGAAAACAAATTTGATAACTAGAGTCACAGAGTTGACTTACTGAAATCAAATTGTATTTTAGTCCTTTGACAAGAGAGACATTGTTGATTGTGAGATTTTCGATTTTTACAGTGCCTTGGCCAATCACTTTGCCTTTATTCTTTCCACCAAACGACACACTTCTACCATTGTAATCTGAAAGTTGAATGAAGTTATCTGGATCACCAGTCATGTGACTTGAGCATCCACTATCCAGAAACCATTTGTATTTTAGTCCTTTGACAAGAGAGACATTGTTGATTGTGAGATTTTCGATTTTTACAGTGCCTTGGCCAATCACTTTGCCTTTATTCTTTCCACCAAACGACACACTTCTACCATTGTAATCTGAAATTTGAATGAAGTTATCTGGATCACCAGTCATGTGACTTGAGCATCCACTATCCAGAAACCATTTGTCTTTTCTCTTCCTTGATACCTACAAGTAGAAAGTAACTTACTATTTCTTTAGTACCCAGGTTTTCTTAGGTCCATTTGAGTTAGTCACAGTAGATATCTTTCTATTAACAGGTCTCCATACCATCATGCAATTATTTCTAACGTGATTTCTAGCACCGCAGTTTTCACAATGCATTGGATAAAAGGATTTTGTAAACTGCTTTTGGAAATGCCGTTGATATACAAATTTGGAAAGTTTATGGGAAATCCTTTCATTTGTTTCCGGAAACTTATTTTTGAAATTATTTTCCTTTTTGAAACCAAGACCAGATTTGTTACCATACGGAATTTGTCTGGAAATAATGTTTTCCAAGTTTTTTGAACTTTGGGAAAATTTCTTTGAGGTATTTTCAATTTGGGTTTTCAAGGAATCATTTTCTTTCAAGATCAAATCACAATTTTCCTTGATTTGATGAAATTCCTTTTGCAAAAATTCAATCTTGTCTTTTTGAGAATCATTCTGTTGCTTCAAAGATGAAACTTCCTTTTTCAAAATGGAAACCTTTTTGAGAGCTTCTTTATAATTTAAGCACAACTCATCAATGTATTCCGACACTTCATCTGCTATTTCAGAAGGAAGTACCTCAACATCTGAATCTGAATCTGAATCTGACTTTGCCATAAGACATATGTTAGCATAGTCATCCTCGCTATCTTCGGAATCGCTTAGAGTTTCTGCCTTCAATGCCTTTTTGTATTTCTCATACTTGATCTTGCCTTTCTTCAGAAGCAGACAATTTGGTTTGATGTGTCCTGCTTTCTTACAGTGGAAGCAGATTACATCTTTGTCTTCCTGTTTGTCATTGCTCGATTGTCTCTGATCATTCTTTCTGAATGATTTCTTCCCTTTGAAGTTTCTACCTCTTCGAGCCATCTTTCTGAATTTCTTCACCATGAGAGCAAGTTCTTCGTCGTCTTCATCTTCATCTTCTGAATCTGGCACTTCAAAGTTAATTTCAAATTTTAAAGCAATGGACTTCTTACCTTTTGAATCTCTTGTTTTGTTGGTGCACTCAGTCTCATAAGATTGTAAAGTTCCGACTAGCTCATCAATAGATAGAGGTCTGATTGTTTGTCATTCCTGTATTGATGGCTTGATGTAATTCCAGTCATCTGTAAGTCCTCGAAGGATCTTTCTCACTTGCATTGGTTCTGCTACAGGAGCGCCTTGCCTTGCAAGACCACTTGCTAGAATTTGAAACCTGTCAATCATTTCAGCAATTGATTCATCGTGCTTCATTTTGAAGGCTTCGTAATCACTTAGCAGAATGCTAAGAGTTGTTTCTTTCACTCTGTCAGTTCCCTAGTATGTGACATGAAGTCTATCCCATATAACTTTGGCTGAATCTTCTTCTGCAACTCGATTATATAGAGGAATAGATAAAGCGCAGAAAAGTGTATGCACAGCATTAGAGTCCTTGTCTTTTTGTTCTTTCTGAATCTGACAGTGTTGTAGCAACATTTGTATTGTTATTTCCTTCATTTCCAGTGGAGGGGGTTGCTGTTACAACAGGAATTACTCCATTGACAATAACATCCCACACCAGATCATCTGATGCCTTGAAGAACCACTTCATTTTGTTGCACCACATATTGTAGTCTTTCCCGTCAAAATAAGATGGTTTGTTGCTGAAATGTGCATCACTGGTTCCTGTGAAATTATTGCTAGACATGATAGATCGTTAGCTCTGAAGTAAAACACTTCAAAATAATGAGCAACCAGGCTCTGATACCAATTGCTGGATCTAGCAATATCACCTAAAGGGGGGGTGAATAGGTGATTCTGAACACTTTTGGTATATAATGCGGAAATTAATATGTTCAGAACATAAACTGAATAAGATGAGTAAAAAGACGTGCAGATTAACTAAACACAATAAGATGAGTTTAGGAAAAGAGAAATTGCACGTAGTGTTTGTTGAGAAAACCTTCCCTCTGAATATTTTGATTCTGACAAAACTATCCTTTTTGTAAGAGAATCTGGTTAATACAAATAATTTATTATTGCAGGCATGAGCATGTGAACAAAAGCCTATAATGTTCCATGACTGGCGTTCAGACTCAAGGAGTAGTCGTCGCACACTTGCTTCTAAGATAGTCGAAATCCTACATTCAGATGGAGAATCGTGATGCCTCAGTAGACTCCAGAAGGAAGTCTATGTTGCATCTGAAACCTTCAGAAGGAGGTCTATGCAGCATCTGAAGACTCATCTCTAGAAGATTTATGTGACACGTCAGCAAGGATCTTACAGAAGCTCAAAGTCACTGTTCCAATCTGTTCAGATTCAGAGAGTCTCTCTGGCTCAGAAGACTGCTTCTGAACAACGTTCAGATTCTGCAATATCTCGCTACTAGATTCTGAAGACCCACGTTTGGCAGGTTTCCGATCTGACCGCGCTTTGTTATGGAAGTTTGTAAGATTTGATTGACAGGATTATTTTCCAATCAAATCAGGAGAATATCCGCGATTGGATATTACCTTCCGCGGACAAGATATCTTGGAGATTTGGATGAACTCTATGTATGGAAACTGAAGATTTGGTTGTATGGGCGACTGAATCTGAAGGGTTCATATTCACTTTCAACGGCCACTGGATCTTTCAATATACAGTCTCCGTCAATCAGGATGGATGACGTCCAATCAGAGATTGAGGAGCGATCCTTTGAAGGGCCTTGGTAACGGCTAGTTCAAGGCTAAAGGAGTATAAAGAAGATCAATAGTGACTGTTTCGAAGTGGGGATCACGAACTTATAATTCCAAAGTGCTGAGTTGTTCAAAAACACATTCTCTTATTCTTGTGAGCTTAAACTTCATTGTCTTGAGAGGTTCATTTGTAAGAGCGATTGGAGATTGGAGTGACAACGCCTGTAATCTTTCAACGACTCATAGTGGAATCCGGCCGATCGGCTGTCATCGTGGGAGAGTGGACGTAGGCTTGTTAAAGCCGAACCACTATAATCATTGCGTGCAATATTCTCTATCTCTAAACTCTTATCATTGTGTTTGATAGAATATTACATGCTGGTGTTTATATTCAGAATTTGCATACTCATGTTCAGAATCATAAACTGCACATATTCAGATTCAGATTCTATTTTGACTTGATTCTTTTAATTCCGCATTTTCTAGTCAAACTTATTTTAAATCACCTATTCACCCCCCTCTAGGTGATATTGCTAGATCCAACAATTGGTATCAGAGCAAGGTTGCTCATTATTTCAAAGTGTTTTACTTCAGAGCTAACGATCTATCATGTCTAGCAATAATTTCACAGGAACTAGTGATGCACATTTCAGCAACAAACCACCCTATTTTGATGGGAAAGACTACAATATGTGGTGCAACAAAATGAAGTGGTTCTTCAAGGCATCAGATGATCTGATGTGGGATGTTGTCGTAAATGGAGTAGTTCCTAATGTAACAGCAACCCCTTCCACTGGAAATGAAGGAAACAACATTACAAATGTTACTGCAGCACTGTCAGATTCTGAAAGAGCCAAAAGACAAGGACTCGATTCTAAAGCTGTGCATGCACTTTTCTGCGCATTATCCATTCCTCTATATAATCGTGTTGCAGAAGAAGATTCAGCCAAAGCTATATGGGATAGTCTTCATGTCACATATCAGGGAACTGACAGAGTGAAAGAAACAAAACTCAGCATTCTGCTAAGTGATTACGAAGCTTTCAAAATGAAGCACGATGAATCAATTGCTGAAATGATTGACAGGTTTCAAATTCTAGCAAGTGGTCTTGCAAGACAAGGCGCTCCTGTAGCAGAACCGATGCAAGTCAGAAAGATCCTTCGAGGACTTACAGATGACTGGAATTACATCAAGCCATCAATACAGGAATGTCAAACAATTAGACCTCTATCTATTGATGAGCTAGTCGGAACCTTGCAGTCATATGAGACTGAGCGTACTAACAAAACAAGAGATTCAAAAGGTAAGAAGTCTATTGCTTTAAAATCTGAAATTGATTTTGAAATGCCAGATTCAGATGATGAAGATGAAGACGACGAAGAACTTGCTCTTATGGTGAAGAAGTTCAGAAAAATGGCTCGTAGAGGAAGAAACTTCAAAGGGAAGAAATTATTCAAAAAGAATGATCAGAGACAATCAAACAATGACAAACAGGAAGACAAAGATGTAATCTGTTTTCATTGTAAGAAGGCAGAACACATCAAACCAAATTGTCCGCTTCTGAAGAAAGACAAGTTCAAGTATGAGAAATACAAAAAGGCATTGAAAGCAGAAACTCTAAGTGATTCTAAAGACAGCGAGGATGACTATGCTAACATATGTCTTATGGCAAAGTCAGATTCAGATTCAGATTCAGATGTTGAGGTACCAAGGAAGAGAAAAGACAAATGGTTTCTGGATAGTGGTTGCTCAAGTCACATGACTGGTGATCCAGAAAACTTCATACAACTTTCAGCTTACAATGGTAGAAGTGTGTCATTTGGTGGAAAGAATAAAGGCAAAGTGATTGGCCAAGGCACTGTAAAAATCGGAAATCTCACGATCAACAATGTCTCTCTTGTCAAAGGACTCAAATATAGTTTGATTTCAGTTAGTCAATTATGTGACTCTGGTTATCAAATTTGTTTTCAAGACTCAGAATGCTCAGGTGTTAGCAAAGACAAGAAGCAAACCATCACTGGTCGACGTCATGGAAATATCTACCTTCTGAATGTTGATTCTGAAGACATCAAGTGTCTCATCTCTATCAAGGATGAATCTGAACTATGGCACAGAAAGCTAGGACACATTAGTATCAAACACATCTCGAAGCTATCATCCAAGGGACTAGTTCGAGGCTTACCACAATCAAAGTTTGAGAAATCAGAGCTTTGCTCAGCCTGCACACTTGGGAAACAGGTAAAAAGTACTTTTAAATCTATTAATCATGTATCATCTGATCGTGTTCTGCAGCTGCTTCATATGGATATCTTTGGTCCTAACACAACACTAAGTCTTGGAGGTAAGAAATACTGCCTTGTCATAGTTGATGATTACTCAAGATTCACATGGGTTTTATTTCTTGCACACAAAAATGATTCCTTCTCATCCTTCTCAAAATTTTCTAAAACGATTCAGAATGAAAAAGGTTACTCTATTTCCTGCATCAAAACTGATCATGAGGGAGAATTTGAAAACCAAAGCTTCTCTAATTTTTGTGATGAGTTTGGGATTCAGCATAATTTTTCATCTCCTTACACACCTCAACAAAATGGGGTTGTGGAGAGGAAAAATCGTTCTCTTCAAGAAATGGCAAGGACTCTGTTGATCGAAAGCAAAATTGCATCTCATTTCTGGGCAGAGGCTGTGTCAATAGCATGTTACATTTTAAACCGTGTCTCCTTAAGATCAATTGTTGAGAAAACTCCCTATGAACTTTTTAAAGAGAGAAAACCAAATTTAGCATACTTCCGTGTGTTTGGTTGTAAATGCTTCATTCTGAAAAATGCAAATGATCGAGCTGGTAAGTTTGATGAGAAGTCAGATGAAGGAATATTTCTGGGATATTCTACCACAAGCAAAGCATACAGAGTCTACAACAAAAACTCTCGATGTGTTGAAGAATCAATGAATGTCAAGTTTGATGAAAATATTCAGACTCAGAATGATCAATCTGAATATGTTCAAGTTTCGTCTCTTCATCAAGGTTCAGAACCAGAAGAAAATTCAGAAGAGAATCATGCTTCTGAAGAAGTTCAGAATCAAGAAACAAGCCAACAAATCGCAGAAGAAACAGAGGTGACACCGTCTAATTCTTATGATCTAAATGATGCTCAAGACGAGAAATTCAACAGAAACTGGAAACATAAATCCAGTCACCCCAAGGAACTAATAATGGGGAGCTTAGATGAAGGAATCAGAACCAGATCGAAATTCAAGGAAGCAATGAGCAATATAGCATTAGTTTCTGAAATCGAGCCTAAAGGGATTGAAGAAGCTCTTACTGATGAAAATTGGATCAATGCCATGCAAGAAGAACTTCATCAATTCAAGATCAATAATGTTTGGGAGCTCGTTTCAAGACCCAAAAATCGTCCTGTAATAGGAACAAAATGGGTGTTCAGAAACAAAATGGACGACAGAGGAAAAGTGGTTAGAAACAAAGCAAGACTTGTGGCAAAGGGATATTCTCAAGAAGAAGGAATAGATTACGATGAAACCTACGCACCAGTTGCCAGGTTAGAAGCCATAAGGCTACTTCTTGCTTATGCTTGTTACAATGACTTTAAACTGTTTCAGATGGATGTGAAAAGTGCATTCCTAAACGGTTACATCAAAGAAGAAGTTTATGTCGAGCAACCTCCTGGGTTCGAGGAACCAAGAAGAAAGGATCTCGTATATTCCCTGAAGAAAGCATTATATGGATTAAAGCAAGCACCTCGTGCTTGGTATGAAAGGTTAAGCAGCTTTCTATCTGAACAGAAGTTCACTAAAGGTAATGTTGACACTACTCTCTTTATTCAGAAGCAGGGTAAGGATATTCTTATTGTTCAGATTTATGTGGATGATATTATTTTTGGCTCTTCTAATGAATATCTATGCAAGAACTTCTTTAAAGCAATGCAGGATGAATTCGAAATGAGCATGATGGGAGAATTAAGATTCTTTCTTGGACTTCAGATTCAACAAACCAAGAAAGGAATATTCATTCATCAAGAGAAATATGCTCTTGAAATTATCAAGAAATTCGGCTTAGAAAATTGCAAGAAGACGGAAACACCAATGTCTCATTCGTCTAAGCTTGATAAAGATGAACAAGGAAAAGATGTTGATCAGAAGCTTTATCGCAGTATGATTGGATCGCTTCTATATCTCACTGCATCAAGGCCAGATATTCTTTATAGCGTCTGCCTATGTGCAAGATTTTAGTCATGTCCAAAAGAATCGCATCTTACAGCAATCAAAAGAATTATCAAATATATTGGAACATATCCAGCTTATGGTCTTTGGTACTCAAAGGATTCTGATTTCATTCTGAAGGGATATTCAGATGCAGATCTCGCCGGATGTAAAATTGACAGGAAAAGCACTTCAGGAACCTGTCAACTTATGGGAAATATGCTTATCTCCTGGTATTCCAAAAAGCAGAGCACAGTTGCTCTTAATATAGCAGAAGCAGAATACGTCTCTCTTGGAAGTTGTTGTGCTCAGATTCTATGGTTAAAACAACAGCTAAGAGATTATGGAGTTAAGGATTCAAATGTGGAGATCAGATGCGACAATACAAGCGCCATTAATCTAATCAAGAATCCTATTCTTCACTCAAGAGCGAAGCACATCGAGATCAAACATCACTTTATTCGTGATCATGTTCAGAATGAAAATGTTCACATTCAGTATGTTGATACAAAGAATCAACTTGCAGATATATTTACTAAACCTCTTGAGAAAGAGTCCTTCAATTTTATCCGAAACGAATTAGCTATTACTAATCCTTTTTCTTAAGATATATTGAGTACAGGTCAATTGACAGAGCTCAGAAGCAAAACTGCTCAGAAGCAGAGCTCAGAAGCAAAACTGCTCAGAAGCAGAACTCAGAAGCAGAGCTCAGAAGCAAAACAGCTCAGAAGCATAGCTCAGAAACAAAACTTCTCAGAAGCAGAACTCAGAAGCAGAGCTCAGAAGCAAAACAGCTCAGAAGCATAGCTCAGAACCAAAACTGCTCAGAAGCAAATTTGCATAACCTTTGTTCAGAAGCATATTTTTAAATACTTCAGAAGCAAGGTTAGTTCATCTTACACCTCTTTATATTTAGAAATTCTCGATAAGGCAAGAATCCAAGGTACGTTCTCTAAATCTTACGTTCTCAAATTTCTATACATATGCCTCTTTGATTGATTGGAATAATTCTGTTTCTTTGTATTGATCTTTGGATTTTTTTAAAAAAAATTGATTTTATTTCCAAAAATAACCGCTTTACGGTTTTTCAAAATCTTCATAAGGCTCTGAACCGGCACCTCCATCAAATATCGCAACTTTCTCTCAAACCCTAAAAACTGATTTCTCTCTCTCTGTTTACACTTCTTCTCGCTCACTCCAAATCTTTCTTTCTAAAAACTCCAACCTTCTCATCTATGACTCCGAAATCATCATCTACCATGAAGAAAGCAGCAAAAGAAGGTGCTAGTCTGAGAAGAAAATCGTCAAGGCTGACGAAGGGCAGAAAAGCTCGTCTCTCCGAATCCATTGATATCTCTGGGTCTGATCATGAAGAAGAAAAACACATTGCTCAGAAGGAATCAGGTTTGTCTCAGTCTGAGTTCGATGAAAGAGTCGCCCTGGCTCTCTCTATAAAACCTCTGTATGATTCTTTCAAGAACACTGGCTCTAGTGATGAAAACGTCAAGTTGTTGCTGAATATTCACAAGTTTGCAAGCGAGAAAGACTTTCTTGCCATATTAGAACTTCCTTTACAAACTGTGACACCTATTGCCACTATTGTTCCTGAGAATGTATCTCGGAAGGGCAAGGAAAAGGTTGTAGAAACTGGAGTCTCTAAACCTAAAAAGTCTCCATCGAAGAGCATTGTTATCAGGGAGGCTGTAACTGAAGAAAGTGAAACCAAGGGGAGGCCTGATGACGACGATGATGTGTTGTTTAAAGATTTTAAGAAAATCAGAGGGGTCATCAAGGACAAGAACTTTGAAAGCAAACTGTTTTCAAGTCAGTTGCACTCTGACAAATTCGAGATGATGAAGCAAAGAGGAGTTATACCCCACAGGGTATTTGATCTTAGGTATTTTGATAGGGTTGGTATCCCTATTAGGAAGCATCTAGAGGAGATGAAGTTGAGGGACTTTGCAACTGCAAGGAGGCCAACTTTTCCTGATTTGGCAGCTTACTTTTATTCTAGCTTATGTTTCACTAATTTTGATTCCTTGTTTTATACGGTTGAAGGAGTGGTGTATCATCTGCATGTTAAGGAGCTGGCAAATTTAATGGGAGTTGAGGAAATGGATTTTATGCCCATTAATGTGCAACCTGATGATGCCTACAGTTCTCTGACTGGAAAAGAGAATTACTCTAGAGACTCCAAGGCACACATTGCTTACAATGACTTTCCCCTGAAGCACATTGTAATGCACAAGGTTGTCATTGAAAGCTTGAGACCCAAGGCTGCTTCAAAAACTGATATTTCGAAATATGAAGCCAAGCTGATGTGGGGTCTGTTGAATGGCTGCAAGATCTCGCTAGCACATACTGTTCTCCTCCACATGTACAGAACTGTCCAAAAGACCAAAGGACAACTACCCTATGCAGGGTTGATCTATCGGATCATGTCCTTCCAAAATATCAAGATTCCTGGAAAGCTTCTTCAAGATGAAATTCAGTTAATGGTAGCTGGGGAGTCTATGATTCAGAAGATGAGTTTTAGACAGTCTGCTGGTGGTTGGATCAACAAGAACAAAAAGGCTATCTTGGTTGAGTTCGCAGAACAGAATGCAGAGAGTGAGAGATCTGCAAAAAGAAGGAAGACAGAGGCCACAAAAGGAAAACAGACCACTATTCAGAGTGAGTCTTCAGAAGAAGAGGAAGAAGAAGAAGAAGAAAGTGTATCATCGAGAGATGATGAGAGGACTCCTACTGTGCTATCAGAAGGAAACATCAGTTCAGAAGCTGAAGAAATTGGTGAAATAGCAAATGAGCTGGAGGATCCTATGGACAAAGAAGAGGATCCCCATAAGACTCATGAGAGTGAAAATGTAGAAGCTGTTGAAACTACTGGTGAAAAAGCAGAAAAAGAAGCTCAGATTGCTATAAGTGCATATGTGGAGATAATGGAAGAGCAACTAGATGACAGAACGACTATTGATGTTCTGGTTGCTCGAGAACAAAAGAAGAGGTCTTCATCACCACCTGAAGACATGGAGGTTGATAAATCTGATGACTTTGTTATCACAGCTGTAGGATCAACAGAAGTCACTCCTGTTGTAACAGCTCAGATTCAGGGGGAGCAACCTATAGAATCTGCTGCTCAGACTGAAGTTATTCAGAAGGACAAGGCTGATACTGAAAAGGAGGAGTCCAGCAGAAAAGAACAACATGAGGAATCAAATATTGTTCAGACTGAAGAGGTTTTGACTGCTGTTCAGAAGGAGAAAGCTAGTGTCGAACCTGTTGTTCAGAAGGAAAAAGCTGTTGAGGAAAGTGCTGTTCAGAAGGAACAAATTCCAGAGAAAATACCTGAAGAGCAATTCACAGAAATTGAATCAACTACGGCTGAACCTGTTATAATCATTCCAGATTCAACACCTGATCAGATTCAGGGGGAGATAAACTCGCAGAGAATTCTGGATTCAGCTTCAAAGGGTAAAGCTCAGATGGTGGAAGAACAAAACCAACAGACTTCTGCAGGGACACTGAATGCTTCGCAAAGTCTTGTTCAGACGGAAGTTGAAAAACTTAGGGTAGAAGTTATGCAGAGGATGGACATGATGGAAATGAACATTGAAAAGAAATTGCACAGATTTGAGGAAATACTTCATAAATACTGTCGCCTTTTCTGCTCTAAGATGGCCAGCATTGGTACTTATACTTTGATCAGAGATGAAAGGATCAGCAAAGAAGTTCCAGAAATGCAGGAACTCAAAGAATTTGCTACCTACATTGCTGATATGGGCAAATCTGCTGAAGCTGCTCAGAAAGATGATAAAGAGCATATTGATGTTCCCTCCTCCTCCTCAAAACAAAACCCACCTCCGTCATTTTGAAATTATTTTTCAAATTGTCCGTATTTGTTTTTTTATCTGTCGGATGTTCTTTTTATGTGCACTTTGAATGTTACGCTATTCTTACAATATATGGTTGAATCTCCGTTCATGTATGTGTAAATTAACATTTTATCTTGCTGATGACAAAAAGGGGGAGAAAATACCTCATCATTATCATATTGCAGGATGCACATACGCGCGTAAATTATACTCATGCGAACTCATGCGCTCAAACGATTTCAAATGAATTCAACGTCGTATACAACATATGGTGATATCCTTCTATCACTCAGAATGCATATCTTATATATTCAGATGCACATTTGCATATCTTATATATTCAGATGCAGATATTCAGATGCACACTCTTTATTTATATTTTATTGAAAATCTGTTCCGAGCTTAACTTTCATACAATCTTTTTATATATACCAACTTTTATTAAGGAATGTTTTGTCATCATCAAAAAGGGGGAGATTGTTGAGAAAACCTTCCCTCTGAATATTTTGATTCTGACAAAACTATCCTTTTTGTAAGAGAATCTGGTTAATACAAATAATTTATTATTGCAAGCATGAGCATGTGAACAAAAGCCTATAATGTTCCATGACTGGCGTTCAGACTCAAGGAGTAGTCGTCGCACACTTGCTTCTGAGATAGTCGAAATCCTACATTCAGATGGGGAATCGTGATGCCTCAGTAGACTCTAGAAGGAAGTCTATGTTGCATCTGAAACCTTCAGAAGGAGGTCTATGCAGCATCTGAAGACTCATCTCTAGAAGATTTATGTGACACGTCAGCAAGGATCTTACAGAAGCTCAGAGTCACTGTTCCAATCTGTTCAGATTCAGAGAGTCTCTCTGGCTCAGAAGACTGCTTCTGAACAACGTTCAGATTCTGTAATATCTCGCTACTAGATTCTGAAGACCCATGTTTGGCAGGTTTCCGATCTGACCGCGCCTTGTTATGGAAGTTTGTAAGATTTGATTGACAGGATTATTTTCCAATCAAATCAGGAGAATATCCGCGATTGGATATTACCTTCCGTGGACAAGATATCTTGGAGATTTGGATGAACTCTATTTATGGAAACTGAAGATTTGGTTGTATGGGCGACTGAATCTGAAGGGTTCAGATTCACTTTCAACGGTCACTGGATCTTTCAATATACAGTCTCCGTCAATCAGGATTGATGACGTCCAATCAGAGATTGAGGAGCGATCCTTTGAAGGGCCTTGGTAACGGCTAGTTCAAGGCTGAAGGAGTATAAAGAAGATCAATAGTGACTGTTTCGAAGTGGGGATCACGAACTTATAATTCCAAAGTGCTGAGTTGTTCAAAAACACATTCTCTTGTTCTTGTGAGCTTAAACTTCATTGTCTTGAGAGGTTCATTTGTAAGAGCGATTGGAGATTGGAGTGACAACGCCTGTAATCTTTCAACGACTCATAGTGGAATCCGGCCGATCGGCTGTCATCGTGGGAGAGTGGACGTAGGCTTGCTAAAGCCGAACCACTATAATCATTGCGTACAATATTCTCTATCTCTAAACTCTTATCATTGTGTTTGATAGAATATTACATGCTGGTGTTTATATTCAGAATTTGCATACTCATGTTCAGAATCATAAACTACACATATTCATATTCAGATTCTATTTTGACTTGATTCTTTTAATTCCGCATTTTCTAGTCAAAATTATTTTAAATCACCTATTCACCCCCCTCTAGGTGATATTGCTAGATCCAACAGTGTTTATAGTGGTTTAGCTTTAGCAAGCCTACGTCCACTCTCCCATGATGACAGCCGATCGGCTGGATTCCACTATGAGTCGATGAAAGGTTACAAGAGTTGTCACTCTAATTACTCTTACAAAGGAACCTCTCAAGACTGAGAATTTTAAGCTCACAAGAACAAGAGAATGTGAATCTGAACAACTCAGTACTTTGGAATTTTAAGTTCGTGAACTCTCTCGTAACAGTCACCATTGATCTTCTTTTATACTCCTTCGACCTTGAACTAGTCGTTACCAAGGTCCTTCAAAGGATCGCTCCTCAATCTCTAATTGGACGCCATCAATCTTGATTGACCAAGACTATATATGGGAAGATATAGTAGCCGTTGGAGTAGAGTCTGAATCCTTCAGATTCAGTCGCCCATACAACCAAATCTTAAGTTTCTATAAATAGAGTTCATCCAAATCTCCAAGATATCTTGGCCATGGAAGGTAATATCCAATCGAGGATATTCTCCTGATTTGATTGGAAAATAATCCTGTCAATCAAATCTTACAGACTTCCATAAAAAGACGCGGCCAAACCGGAAACCTACCAAACGTAGGTCTTCGAAATCTGGTAGCGAGATAATGCAGAATCTGAACGTTGTTCAGAAGCAGTCTTCTGAACTATAGAGACTCTCTGAATCTGAACAGATTGGAACAGTGACTCTGAGCTTCTGTAAAGTCCTTGCTGACGTGTCACATAAATCTTCTCGAGATAAGTCTTTAGGGGCAACACAAACCTCCTTCTGAAGTCTTCAGAGGCAGCACAGACTTCCTTATGAAGTCTTCAGAGGCAGCACAACTCCCCATCTAAATACTGGACTTCAACTATCTCTAAAGCAAGTGTGCGACGAGTACTCCTTGAATCTGAACGCCAGTTTTGGAACATTATAAGCTATTGTTCACATGCTCATTCCTGCAATATAAAAATTATTTGGATTGACCAGATTCTATTACAAGAAGGATAGTTTTGTCAGAATCAAAATAATCAGAGGGAAGGTTTTCTCAACACTGTAAACTCTGTAATTCTCCGGATTCATAAGAAAATTCTTTGCCACCGACGGTGGCGTAGATACCTATCTTCGGGCCGAGCCATGTGAATTTTCAGATGTCCTTATTCCTTGTTCTCTCACGTTCATTGAATCGCAAGATCTGTTACCTTTTGCACTATTTCACAACAACTTCGGCTATTATCTAATTCAAAGCTATAATACGTAAAAGCATATGTCCATATTAGAGAGTGAGATTTTCCTTCGCGAAGAATATACTGCTATTTCAATTTGGATTTCGTCAGCGAGTATCTCAATGACATTTGTTAAGCAACCAATAGAAAAACTTTACGATTTTTAATGCACCGATTGTCACGTGTCATGCACAACGGGTACATTAAACATCTAATTATTCCAAGTTAGTATAGTTGACAAGTGCTTCCAGGATCTTAGTTTACAGCACCCGACCAATTTATCAAATTTTCAGAACCTCCACGGACATAGGATTCCAACCATCTTACGTTATACATCGAACTCTGTTTCTAATTGTTGAGAAAACCTTCTGAATATTTTGATTCTGACAAAACTATCCTTTTTTTATAAGAGAATCTGGTTAATACAAATAACTTATTATTGCAGGCATGAGCATGTGAACAAAAGCCTATAATATTCCATGACTGGTGTTCAGACTCAAGGAGTAGTCGTCACACACTTGCTTCTGAGATAGTCGAAGTCCTACATTCAGATGGAGAATCGTGGTGCCTCAGTTGACTTCAGAAGGAAGTCAGTGCTGCCTCTGAAGACTTCAGAAGGAGGTCTATGTTGCATCTGAAGCCTTCAGAAGGAGGTCTATGCTGCATTTGAAGACTCATCTCTAGAAGATTTATGTGACACGTCAGTAAGGATCTTACAGAAGCTCAGAGTCACTGTTCCAATCTGTTCAGATTTAGAGAGTCTCTCTAGCTCAGAAGACTGCTTCTGAACAACATTCAGATTCTGCAATATCTCGCTACTAGATTCTGAAGACCCACGTTTGGCAGGTTTCCGATCTGACCGCGCCTTGTTATGGAAGTTTGTAAGATTTGATTGACAGGATTATTTTCCAATCAAATCAGGAGAATATCCGCGATTGGATATTACCTTCCGTGGACAAGATATCTTGGAGATTTGGATGAACTCTATTTATGGAAACTGAAGATTTGGTTGTATGGGCGACTGAATCTGAAGGGTTCAGATTCACTTTCAACGGTCACTGGATCTTTCAATATACAGTCTCCGTCAATCAGGATTGATGACGTCCAATCAGAGATTGAGGAGCGATCCTTTGAAGGGCCTTGGTAACGGCTAGTTCAAGGCTGATGGAGTATAAAGAAGATCAATAGTGACTGTTTCGAAAGAATTACGAACTTATAATTCCAAAGTGCTGAGTTGTTCAAAAACACATTCTTTTGTTCTTGTGAGCTTAAAATTCATTGTCTTGAGAGGTTCATTTGTAAGAGCGATTGGAGTGACAATGCCTGTAACCTTTCAACGACTCATAGTGGAATCCGGCCGATCGGCTGTCATCGTGGGAGAGTGGACGTAGGCTTGCTAAAGCCGAACCACTATAATCATTGCGTACAATTTCTCTTTCCCTAAACTCATCTTGCTGTGTTTAGTTTATCTACACGTCCTCTTACTGATCATATTCAGTTTACGTTCTGAATCCTTTATTAATTTCCGCATTAAATCGAAAAAGAGTTCAGAATCACCTATTCACCCCCCCTCTAGGTGATATTGCTAGATCCAACACTAATGTCTCCAAAGAGAGTGTTTGAGGATTTCCCTGCATATAAAGGTCAGGTTTCGACCGTGTAGATAAGGAAGACGGGCCTTCTACAATGACTCCGCATAAGGCGCTTGCCTAGTGGCCGACGAGCTCCGACGAGCCGCATCATGAAAAATTGTCCACGTCAACCCCGGCCGGCCGCATGGATTGAATTAGCACAACTATAAACGGTTTAGGACTCAGTTGGTAAAAAAGAAGAAGTTTATTGACTGAATTACCACAATTGCAATAGGTTTATGACTGTTTTGGTAATTATCCCTACTTGAAGTCATCATAAGGCGTCATAAACATTTCATTAAGTGTTAATCAATAGAAAATGTCGTGGATTACTGCATATACTTATACAAAAGAGCCTTTTGAGTAACCCATCTAGTTTAGCATAAATAAATATAAGGTGCTTTATCATTGACAAGCTATTTCGATACGATAACATCGGCTTATTTATGATAGCTTACCAAGGAATGTGATGCCCCGGGAAGACATGGCCCAAAAGTAATGATATTGCTATATAGAGTCCAATGTTTCAACTTAAGGCCGATAGTTTTTTTATAGCACTGGTTCACATAATGTGTATCCGTATGTTTCGTAAAAAATATATAATTTGATTTTTTTATATTATTCGCTTATATCAATTGAAATAATTAGTCAATGGAAAATATATTCATTTTCGACAATAATTTATGTCTAAATATTTTCGTGGGCCAATTAAATATTTTTCATTCGTTCATTTTTCTAAGTGATATGAGTGATCATTTTTATGAAGATATTTTTCAAATCATTCATCTTTCACGAAAGAAACGAACCTGGTTGAGTTATTCATACTAAGATTATTTCGGTTAACCCTTTTATACACGAATAATGGACTGGCCGTGTATACTTGACAGTTTTCATACATTTATGTTGATTGATTAAGTGCTTAAATTGAATGTAACAAATCTTGTATGCAAATACTGGCGTTGTATGGAGCCTTCGCATTGTGAAACCTTACTTGATACACGTATCTAGGGGGTGTAAAAAAAGCCCGAACCGGCCCGACCCTATCTGAAAGTTTAGGGTCAAGCCATGGACTTCTTCGGCTAAGGTCAAGTGCAACCCAATTTAAAAAGTACGAGCCCTAACCCTAACTTCTGCGATCGATGCCCCAAGCCCTCCTCTTTGAACCAGGTCAACTCGGACTCCACGATCTCCACCGATGACAACTCCAATTCAGCAACTGTCATCGGTGGAGATTGTGGATTGTTGGGACAAAGGATGCGAAGGCAAAGAAAAAACCACCGAAACCATGGAGTTGTCATCGGTGGTGAGTCCAGCGCCGTGGTGAAGCCCTATGGTGATGTGAGATGTTGGAGAACGATGACAGGGTCGGTTTGTGCTGCAAGGATGAGTATGGGTTTGATTGCGCGACCATAATGAGAGGGATGACATTTCGAGCAACCTTCTTTTTTGGTCATTGGCAGAGACCATGGAGTCCAACTTACCCTGGTTCAAAGAGGAGGTTTTGGGGCGTCGATCGCGGAGCTTACGTTAAGGCTCGCACTTTTTTTTTTTTTGGGTAAAAAAAAGGCTCACACTTTTCAAATTGGGTGATTTCAAAAACAAAAAAAAAACTCGTAACCCGAACCAGCCCAACCGAAGATTTGAGGCATATTCAATTCGGGTCTCAGGCCGGGTCAGGTCCAGCTCAGTGTCATTCATTTCAGATTGGGTATCATGGATACCCGATCCGACCCGACCCATGGACATCCCTACATGTACTGTTCGGATTAATCGATTTGAAAAAATAGGATAACCAATAGGTTAAAACATGTTCGGTAACTCATGATACGCGTGTCGGGTTTGTGTTTTAAAGTTGTGACCCGATTAACAAGAATGTCATGATCTAAGTTTTACAGGATTTATTTATGAAACTAGGCGAGCATGATGCAAAAACACGAATTGACCTCTCTCTCTCTCTCTCTCTCTCTCTCTCTCTCTCTTTCGATCGCTCGACAGGTTTAGAAGCTTGTGGGCCTCGAGCTCTGCTATAACATTGGTTTCTGAGTGAATGTAAGTCCAACTAGATATACTGACGGGTCTCGAATTTGGGCTCTTTTTTGTGATCTCTCCCGAGTAAAGACGTCGGGCGCCTAACAGCACGTTGGGTAGGCTTCCAAGCTCCACCAAGTCCTCTCTCTCTCTCTCTCACATGGTGTAGTGAAACTCCAACGAGAGAGATTCGCTTCAATATCCAATAAATGGAACATGTGATGACTGATGAGGGCACTAAATTGATACAGAGGATCTCCATTCAAGGGAAAATTCGTCCAGCCCTAACAGAAGTTCAGAACTAATAATAAAATTGCACACATGTAACTATTTGTACCTTGCTTGTTGAAATTAAGTTTTTTACCTACTATGGTCCCCGGTTCGATTAGATAGCAAGCTTTGCAAAATACGTATCCCTTTGGACACTAAATAAAAATTGGTAACATTTTTCTTAGACCTTTATGCTAGAGTTTTGCACATCGATGGCTTGTCTATAGGATGTTAATAAGCCTACTATTCATATAGACTCCTTCCTCCCATCTATAAGCTTGTGGGTAGGATCTTCTAACCTGGTTTAATAGTCACGTTCCACCCAGATCTATTTCGCGGGCGAGACTTCTCGTTTGTCTACTCCACGCGTCATTTCTCAACGTAGAACTTCTGTTTCTAAAGTATCACGGACCAGACAAAGCAACAAGTAATGGAACCGTAGCATGATGACCAACTCCAAAAGAATATTCAGTGTGAACTGTGTTATTTCGATGTTAGGAATGTCCAAAGCAACATCCCCACGTTATATCTGATGTAGTATAATAATGGAAGTCGTAACTCTTTCAATGAAGATATCATTTGATACACGCGAAAACTATCGGACCATTTATAAAAGATTTTGCGCGTTAATGAAAAACTTTCATGTGGACGCAAAGTATAGGCTACCTGTTTAAGATGGTACCTACCTGGCCATGGAAAACAATAAAGGCAAGTTTTGGTTTAAAAGGAAGATACGCCCAATGGAAGCGTTCCACTTTGGGATCTGAAAGCGTTAGGAATGAGAAACTTCAAAGAACAAAAATAATCAGAGAAGAAGACACAGCAAACTTTTTTACGTGAACAAATCTTTAAATTTAGAAAGGGAAAACACGGTGCCACACTACTTTCTGTAACTCTTTCTCCTTTTTTTACTCTTCATGGTTACTCATGACCAAGGAAGCCGTGTGATCATCCTAAGTATATATATATATAGAACCAAGAATGTGCTTTAGCATTCAAATTGCCCAACTTTCGAGAGGGATCCGATTAGTCCAAACGACCTTACTTAACGAGTCATGGCCCGCTCTTCTGCTCCTTCCTCGCTGACGGCGGTGACTCTTTTCGCCACCGCATTGCTGTTCTTCCTCCATTCGTCCAACGCTCAACTAGCCGCTGATTTTTATGCGAAGACATGCCCGGCCGTGTCCAGCATCGTCCGAACCGTGATCCAGGAGGCCCTTCAATCCGATCCACGCATCACCGCCAGCCTCCTCCGTCTCCATTTCCACGATTGCTTCGTCGACGTGAGTCCCTAATCTATATCAATCTTTATTAACAGCCGTACTCCTGATCTGGTTATCGGGTAGTTAATCACGTATCACGTAACCTAATGCTTGTGCATGACATCTGTATTGAAAGGGGTGTGATGGATCCCTCTTGCTGGACAATAGCCCGACCATTAAAAGCGAGAAAGATGCAGCTCCGAATTTCCAGACCGCAAGAGGGTTCGACACGGTAGACGCGATCAAAGCTGCCATCGAGAGAGCTTGTCCTGGGACCGTGTCGTGTGCCGACGCCCTCGCCCTCGCCCTCGCCGCTCAAGCTTCCGTCTGTTTGGTAAGTTTATGGTTCGTTACTATTACTTACCCTGCACAATTCATAATGGAGTTTCTCTTGATTATCACACTTCAATATTGCAGTCAGGAGGTCCATATTGGACGGTCCTCTTGGGGAGGAGGGACAGCTTGACCGCGAACCAAGTGGGAGCGAACACATTGATGCCGTCCCCTTTTGATCCCTCTGCCATCCTCATCTCCAAATTCGCTGCCGTGGGATTGGACGTCGCCGACCTAGTCGCACTTTCCGGTAAGTAGAACAGTTGGATTTGCAGATATTTTGTTCTCTTAAGCTAACTTTTCGTGCATGCATATGATGATAAAACAGGAGCACACACCTTTGGACGTGCACAGTGCAAGTTCTTCAGCCCTAGGCTCTACAACTTCTCCGGGAGCGGTGGCCCCGATCCCACCATAAGCCCGTGGTACTTGACCACTCTCCGGACACTTTGCCCGCGGAATGGCAACAGTAGCGTCCTCGCTGACCTTGACCCGACGAGCCCCAACTTGTTCGACAACCAGTACTACTCCAACCTCCAGAAAAATGAAGGGCTTCTTCCGTCCGATCAGAAGCTGCACTCGACAGCTGGCGCCACGACAAACTCCATTGTCAACAGCTTCAGCGGCAACCGGAGCGCCTTCTTCCACAGCTTTGCTCAGTCGATGACAAAGATGGGAAATATCAATCCTCTCACTGGAAGTAACGGGGAGGTCAGGTTCAATTGCAGGAAGGTGAACGGGATTTGAAAGTGTTTTTTTTTGGGGGGGGGGGGGGGGGGGGGGGGGGGTTGGTGGTTTTGGGTAATTGTACGTGAATAAATAGCAGCTGGTCAGGCATTGTTGGAAATGTCATTTATATGGGGTAGTGTTCAGAGTTAATCTGACTTAAGGATTACACAGGATTGCGCTATTTTGGCGACCCAATTAGGACTTTTCTTACACTTTTCCTGTATAATATTGATATTTTTGTTAGGGATCGTGGCAACTCCTAGTTTTTTTATCCAATGAATAATTAATTGGGTCACCAAAATTTATGAATAATTAAAAGGTTTATCCTAAACCTTTTGACATAGAGTCAATTCAGTCATTCCGACTAATTTTGGCTCGATATTGCTGACGTGGACGTCGTACGGCCTACATGGCATGGTCAACATTAATTTGTTTTAATCATATTTTAATATTTCTCAGTTTTTTATTTTTTTTCTCTTTCTTTTTTATTTTATTTTTCGTTTTAGGATGACCTTGCCCAGGTGACAGCTGGCTTCGCCGACGTTCGCCCTTGCCCCGGAGAGGCCGACCATCGCCTGTGGCAGCGGGGCCAGCCCTCACCGGCCACCGAAGGAAACCTGAAAAAAAAAAAAAAGACAGAAGGAAAGGAAAGAAAGAAATAATGAAAAATAATAAATTACCAAAATATTATTAAAAAAAATATCCACGTTAGCGCTGATCGTTACACGTAGGCTATCCAACATTTATGTTAGCAATATCTGACCAAAATTAGCCGGAAGGACTAAATTGGCTTTAGGTCAAAAGGTTTAGAACAAAACTGATACCATTAAAAGATTTAGGACTAAATTAGCACCAATGCAAGAAGTTTAGGACTTTTCTAACAATTTCCCCAATGTTGCACACTTATCCTGCATTTGTCATTAACATTCTTGAGCATGTTGACGGAGCATCCGCTATGGGTGTTTGCTGGAAAAATTGTTCAAAAAGTCCTAAACCTATTGCACTTTTTCCAATTCAGTCTCAAAAATTTTTAATTTTGTTAATTGAGTCCTAAACATTTTCACATTTTGCCAATTGAGTCTATCCGGCCAATTCTGACTTATTGACGAGGACGCCGGCTGTCCTAACGGCACGACCGGCGTTGACGTGGATAAATTTCAATAATATTTAATATATATTTTTTGAACTTTTATTTATTTTCCCTTTTTTTCTATTTTCCTTCTTTGCTTTTTGGTTTTCTTTTTCTTTTTTCTTCCTCTTCTTTTTTATTTTTTCCTTTTCCCTTTCCCTCCACCGTCCATTGACGGGCCTCGTCAATAGCCAACGGTGGTCGTTGTCGCGACCCGGGAAAATTTTGGGCCCGGCCCGGGATTTGGGGGGGTGGGGGGCGGGCGGTGGGCCCTCGTTTTTTGGGATACGTCTAGGTTGCTTGCCTACTTGGAAAGTTCAGGTGAACGGCGAAGTTGCACCGAACCGAGAGAGAGACAACCCAGGTGGGTTCGACTTCGTGGGGGTTCGATGAGTTTCGACGGTCTTTTCCAAGAGGCGTGGGGTGCTCCCGTCACCCCGCAACCTATGGCGATAGCTTGGCGGCTATTTCCTTTTAGTGTTCGAAAAAAATCTTGGATTAGCAGTAATATTTTATATTGAAAAGACTTGGAGACGCCACTAATCTTTTTAGGGGGTTGGTTAGAAACCTGATTAGGAAGGGGAGAACTTCCTAATCCCTACGCAACCAGAGATTCTAGGATCGAGGATTTGGTTACCTTAGTTTACACTAGAATCCTTTCGGTTACCGTCCAGAATTGTTTGTTACCTAATATGATCACGCGAGGTTTTTTACCAATTTGATTCCTAATTATGTTTTTGTCAGCCGCTAAGTGTTCGTGGAGAACGATCTTTCGATGGTTTGTTTCATGGCATTCTAACTTTTTCGAGTTTTGCAATCCTTAAAAAGGGAAACATCCAAATCAATCAAAAGGGAAAGAGAGTAAAAAGGAAAACTATGAGCTACTCTAAAGCGATAAGAGAAAACCAGCAGCCATCGAGTATTTAAGTACAAGGTCGAAATATAAAACCTGAGACAGGATCGGGTGTACAACAAATAGGACCGGAATGGAGATCGGTCGCCCTCCAACACGGAAAAAAAGTATATCGATATTCGTCACGCAAAAAAAAAGGCAATAAAAGATAGATTTTGACTTTTTAGCGATTTTTCGTTTTTCTTTTTTAGGGCGGAGCGGGCCCGGAGAGACCAACGACGACTTGCGCAAAGTTTCAGTGAAAATCTCACTCGAAGCCTCGAGTTTCATTCATTTTCCAAAAAAAAGATTTGGAAAAGTTTACTCTCGGGGTGTTTTCTCGCCCTCATTACTTGACCCTCGTGTACAATTAAATGCAAACCGAAGTATGGGCGCAAACTACAACATACAAGAAAGGAAATGAAGCAAGAAACATCAGTTAATTCACACGAAAACACAATAAAAACCAAGCCCGAAACAGCACACTAAAATCAGTTTTTGAGTTTTGGAATTTTGCTAGATCAACGGAGCATTTTCTCGGGCAAAAATTTTGGCCCTTGAACACAATTAACAAAAACCAATCATATCAAGAGAGAATAGGTAAAAAGGAGTTTCCAAAACAGTTGACGGCTCGGGAGAAACTTGATCGAACGCTTCGTAACGATGTCACGAAAACGCCCATTTGGTGGCCAACACTTTTCGACCTTTAGCTTTGCAGCTCAATGAGGCATTTTCTGGGGTGATTATCTTGATGCACAGACACAATCAGCAAAAACTAATGATATCACGAGAAACTAGATCAAACAAGGTTTCAAATGCAATTGACGGTTCATGAAAATCTTGAGCGAGCACTCTGTACGAAGGCCGTGAAAATGCCCGCTCGTAAACCAGACTTAGAAAAATACTCAGGCCCCACTTTGCAGCTCACCGAGGCTACTTTCAAGGCTTATAACTTAATCCACAGAGACAATCAACCCCGAAACCAAACATCAATGTAAAGTACTACATGGAGAGAGTAGAATCAATCAAGTAATGGCCTTAAAAGCTGTTGACACTAAATAATAATGAGTTACTGAATTGACTTTGGTATCATCATATTCCGAAAATCGGTAAATTGGGAGCAGTAAACTACTCTGAGAAATTCGGTAAGTTGTTTGTAACATACCGAAATGGCCGGAAGTCTAAACCCGGTATTTGGGAAGTAAGAGAATAAGGCCATTGATTTTTGAAATTCGGTAAGATTCTGGACATACCGAAACTGTAATAGGCCAGAAGTAAGAGGAATACGAAGTTGAAAGGAACTGCAAGATGGCCAAACCTGCCACGTCAGCAAGAAGTTACGAGCAAGAAATCCAGATAGTGGATGCGAACAGTTCACGGCGGTTACTAGAAGAAATTCAAATTTAAAGCATTGTTAACAGTTGAAGATCAAGTTTTGGCGGATAAAATGTGGGCAAATGGGAAGTTATTGAAAGCGCCAAGATTCAAAGTTTGAAAGTAAGAAATAACCGACAAATGGTTATAGAAAGCTGAAGAATACAAATACTCAAAAGGAAAGAGCAAGAGACAGATCAACACACATCCAAGAACACTCAAGTTTATTTGCACTTTAATTTCCCTGTACCTTCATTTCCAGTAGTTACAGTTTCTGCAACTAGAGTTTATTTCCAAGCCTTCTACTGCTTTCGTAGGAGTATTGTAATGTAGCCTGAACCCCTGTTGATCTCAAATCCATATTCGATCCACTGATTTCCTATCCATTTCATATTTTTCTGTGTTGCTTCGTGTTCTTGCCAAAATTTCTCTTCGAAAGTTGAACCACAGAACCCTCTTAATAAAAACCGAAGACTGAATTTCGGTGAAAGATATTCCTTGTTGTAAAAATGAGCGAACATCTTTTTGGCACGCCCAGTGGGACTTGTGTGGTAAGATTAGGAGAAATTGTGAGAACCAGAGGTCAATCAGATGGAGTACCAGTTGGTAATATCAACAACCCAGATGATGGAGCACGATCTGAGCATTCGGCTGCTAATGAAGAAGTGCCCCATCACAATACTGATATCCCTCGGCAATTGAATGAAAAACAAATCCACGCGTTGGCGCCTAAAAATACTTTGGTAGCCACGATGAGGAGAATGTTTGAGGAGCAGCAGAATGAGCTCACCAACTATATGGTGCGTCATGTCACGGATGTGATAAAGCCTATGATGATCAATGCCATAAACGAGGTAATCTCGCGTCCTAGTTCATCCTCTCAAGTCCCTCCCTTTTACGCAAATCCCCCCTGGCACAATACCATTTCCACCAACATCGGGACATCCCAACGTTGGGTATAATGGTAGTGGATGATCAAATCTGCAACCTCTAGTAAGAATTATACCGAGGCCGGAGAATCCTACGACAGCGAACCTAGTGAATGGGGTGAGTGGTTACAATTTCCCTCAAACTGGTCCCACTGATGCTAATGTGATCAATCTCATGGTCCCAAATCTACCACCGGTATGGAATTTACCTCCACCAGTGAATGTGCCTAATATTGATCCTATGAGGCCGCCTGTAGCTCAGCCATACCCACATGTGGTGGAAAACCCTCTCTACAGGCCGCCACCTATTAATTTCAATATGGATCAATAAGGTATGAACAGACCTCAGTAGGTTGACCCTAGGGGGCAGGATCCTTGGTTGGGCTAGCAGAATTTAAGGCCATGGAACCCAGATAGAGTTGTAGAGTTGGTAATTCAACAATTGGGAGCAGAGAGAAGCACACCAAGACCTGTATACAGGAAGTCACATCTTGATTGGGTTGATAACATCCCATATCCAAGGGGTTTTAAAATGCCAGATTTTGCTATATTCACAGGCGAGGAACATCAGTCAACTGTGGAGCATGTAGGTCATTTTTTAGCACAATGTGGAGAAGCTGGAACAAATGAATATTTAAGGCTAAGGCTATTCCCATTGTCGTTGTCAAAGACAGCATTTACTTGGTATACAAATTTGCCAGCAAATTCTATTCAAACTTGGGTTGAGATGGAGAGACAGTTTCATTCTCAGTTTTACCGAACGGTACCAAAGGTAACGGTAGCCGACTTGGCCAGAATGTACCAGTATGGCACTGAGACGGTAGATCAATTTATTGCTCGTTTCAAGAAGTCCAGGAATCGGTGCTTGACTTCTCTCACCGAGAAAGAATTTACCGATTTAGCGTTCAATGGATTGAAATTCAATCTCAAAGAAAGATTTGAGGGACAAGTTTTTGATGATCTCTTCCAATTAAATGCTCGGGTTTCTAAGTATGAACATCTGCTGAAGGATAAAGATAAAAAGCCGACAAAGGATAATCGACAGATAATAGCATCGGTTGAAAGTACCGAATACGGTGACTTGACTGAAGAAGAGAATGAGATAGTGGTCGCCACTATGGTACTTCAGAAACCATATGTGTACCCAGCTCTGAAAGTTGGATGAGATATTTGACTTATTGCTGAAAGATGGAATGATTAAATTGGCTTAGGGACAGGTGATTCCGTCTAAGGAAGAAACTACTGATAAAAGGTATTGCAAATGGCATCATTCCAAGACTCATGATACGGTGAATTGTATTATTTTTAGAAAGACAATTCAGGAAGCGATTCGCCAAGACAAGATTAAGTTCGCTAAAGACAAAGGCAAGGCTCCAATGGGGGAAGACACAGATCCTTTCCCGAAGATGATCAGTATGGTTAATGTGCATGAATCTACAAAATATGATAATAGACAACTGTGCACCCGTTGTCATCAAGAATTAAGTCATCATGATCGGGAAGTTCCCAAGTTTCAGTACATGAGGGGAACAAGAGGAAGATACAGATCGGGATCATTTGTCCGTCGGGAAGGTAGACCACAGATAAAATCTGAGATCGTAGTAACTGAAAATGTTTCGGCATAATCAAAAAGTCAAGAAGTTCAATCAAGGCGGTCAACACAAGTGCCTGAGAGGCGGGAATTCTGTCTCGATTCACCAAGACAAGTTCCTCCAACTCAAGAAATTGAAACACGAGTTCACAAGGAGAAGGAAACCCCACAAAAACCTGAGAAGAAGAAGAGTTTATGGCAGCGATACAAAGAAGGGGATCCCAACATAGGATTGCTTGGAGAACCTAGTTGGAAATTTGATTACGTGGTATATTATAGAGACACGAAGGATTACTTACCCCCGTCATTGCCAGTTGAACCGACTGGTTGGGGAGATGAATTTGATGATCCACCACCATCAATTTCCCAGGAAGCTCAGAAAGAAAAAGACAATTAAGTTCCACACAATCCTCCTGAAGGAAAATGGTCTGTAGCTAAACCGCCGGGGCAAGCATCTTACAGAACTGCTAAAAGACGTTTTCGGCGAATGAAAAGCAGACAAAGGGATTTCGAGAATCGTCGAGATAGAGGAATGCCATCACAGATTCCTCCATTCAGATCTTTTAGTACGAGAGGAAATTGGGTTTGGAAAAGAAACCCTGATAATAAAGAACCTGTCAAACCAGAAAAAAATTCTGTATATGATTCGGGAAGTAATCTCTTTCCTCCCTCTTGCTTCCACTGTTCAGTGCCCACGCCCTGCTCGTTTATTGCTTCACTCCATCTTCAGCTTATCCTTCATCTTTTGCCCGTGTCTTCAGCTAAATATTCTTCTTGTCCTCTGCCTTCTTTCTCTAGTTTCATACGCCAATGCCCATGCCTGTTTCTTCAATCAATGTTCTGCACTCTTTTGTTTTCTTTTTCTTGTATTATTTATTTTTCATGTTTTTGGAAAATAAATTTCAAGAAGACCAATCTCACTAAAAAAAAAAACAAAAAGATGTACCAAATGCCTAAATAAATCAAAATACACAAACTCGACTTGAATTTTTTTTAAGGAATACAAGTTCCAATTTTTCTGAAAGTGATATTCGGGCGAAAATTTAGGTGTCAACAGCCCTCGCTTGGGCTAGCGAGGGCAACCCTCGCCCTCGCCCGATTCAGCTAGGATGGCCCTCGCCTGAGGCCGACGACCTTCGCCAGCCATCGCCAAGGTCCGGCAGTAGCCAATGGGGGGGGGGGGGGAAGGAAATATTAAAAAGAAAAGGAAAAAAAAGCAAAGAAGGAAAACAGAAAAAAAAATAAGAAAAGGAAAAAAAATTCCAAAAAATTATTAAAGTATAATTAAAATTTGTCCTCGTCAGTGCCGCGGTACCTTGTAGGACGGCCGACATCCATATCAGCAATTTTCGATCACAATTGGCCGGATAGACTCAATTGACAAAACGTGAAAAATTTTAGGACTTAATTGGCAAAATTAAAAGATTGAGCATTGAATTGGCAAAAGTATAATAAGTTTAGGACTTTTTGAACAATTTTTCCCGTGTTTATTTTAAAGTTCAAGGGAGCATGGATTGATTTGATTTGGACAAGGGTCAATAATTTTTGTGCTCATCTAGACCAAGGTTGACTAGGATTGCCCAAGTTGACTGAATTTCAAAATGAGATTACCCGTGTTGGTGCAATTTTGATTAGTCTTGGACTAGAAATTTAAATTAAATTTGGACTCGAGGTTGATCCAAATTCATATTCAAGATTAATTCAAAATAGGTTCAAGATGGGTCAAACTTGGAGAAAGGATATGTTATTCTGTTAATATTTCCATCTGGACTAAGATTAATTGAAATTGGAAGTAAAGTTGGGGGAGAGGAAAGGAAACTTTTATAGAAGAGTGCATAATTTGTGGTTGCGTGCAAATTATATTTTGTCATGTGTTTGGTGATCAAAGAAAAAAGGACAAGAAAAGGGGAGCACTCGTAATATACTTGACTGAGATAGGCAAATAAAGATTCTCTGTGAATTAAATATTGCTCACATGGAAAGTGTCGCGCTCCTAATTGAAAAAGCATGAGGGTAATGACATGGTCGTCCTTCATATAAATTTGATAAAAAGTGGTTCGCATTATTTCCATCTCCTTATTTACTCCTCACACCCCCTATCACATTATTTTCATGATCGCGAACTTTTCAACTTTGATTTTTGAATCAAACTTATGAGAATTTACTCAGAAATGAAATATTATAGTTGATGTATGCATTATACACGATGTACTCATAGATTATCCTCTTACTTATGCTTAAGTTATTTTTTCAATAATAGTTCCTAGTACAAAAAATAAAGAAATATACAACTCATTAATTGAACAATTAGCTTTTTTTTGTTAGAAACACAATAATTAGTTAGTTATCTACCAAAAAAACTATTTTTTTGGAAAAGAGGTACACCGATTTTGTTTAAAATGGAGAAAGAAAAGGCAAAAAGAAAAAAAGAAAAAAAGAAGGCAAGCATTAGTCTTAAATCAAGAGTGCGCCCCACATTTAACCTTAATAAATGTTATTTGAGAGGAGCATGAGTAATTTCGTCTCTAGTAAATTTGAACAAATGAAAAGGAAGGAAAAAAAAAAGGGGTTAAGAAATAATCTTAAATCAAGAGTCGGATTCACAAGGGACAATGTAGTCAATTCAATGTAAAATGGGGTGTCAGGAGCCAATAAAGGAGTGGAAATAGCGCGAGATAAAAATAAAAGATAATGTGACGATTCCTATATTAGAGTAAAAAGGAAAGAATATAAAAGGTAATACGAAAATTCTAATCCCAGATTATAAAAGAAGAAAAAAAAGGTAACATACCAATCCTTATCCCAAAGATCAGTGAATGCGTGGCATCTGCTAAAAAGGAAACTTCGATAAAAGGCAAAAAGAACAAAAGTTAAAGAACGAAAAAAAATCAACGGAATACGGAAATTATAATCCCAGAGTAAAAGTAGCAAAAATAAAAGGTACTACAGTTATGGCAAGAAATAAGAGATCCTCCAATTCTCCATCCTTAAATAGCTGAATGATGATCAAACGAAGCAATGTATTCCACGATGATGAACTCGTCGGCTAAGCTCATGCTTGTTTTTTCTTTGTTCCTGACTAGCTGTGTAAGAGATGCTTGGGCCGAGACATATGTTGAGATCAACAACAGTTTGCCGACTGGAACTCCTCTAATAGTTCATTGCAAATCCGGTGACGCCGACCTCGGATTCCACGATATAACAGACCGCAAGTGGGGATTCTCATTCAATACCAGTTACCTTGGGACGACGTTATACAGTTGCAGCTTTGCATGGCCGGGTCAGTTGAAGTATTTTGATATATTTGTGCAAATCAGGGAAATAGAAGAGTGCGACGACGCGTGTATTTGGAAGATCTTCGCCGATGGTCCTTGTATGCGCGGTAGAACGTCCGGAAAGTTTAATATTTGTTATCCATGGAAACGCCCTGCACAATCAGGGGAGAAACCTCTCATCTAAATGTATGATTGAGAAAGATAATAAATTGAAATAAGTATCATCCATGCCTCTAATATCTTCATCATTTTAATTTCGACGCGCATCTCTTTCTTTATAATGTCCTCTATTCGTTTGTGTCGCATTCGTCGGAATCGGCAACGATACTATGACTCTAAATGAGAATGGTATGGCACTAACACCATTGTACGTAGAGGGATGTAGCTCTTGGCTCAAAAGGTGCGATTGTTGCCTTTTAGAGATTAGTTCTTTCCTTTCAAAAGGTTGTTGTAATACCAAATCGAAAAAGGGTGCGTTTGAAATTTGTAGCTGATCTTATGCGGCAATTCTTATCTAAAAGTTTAAAAAGAAAAAGAAAAAGAAATGGCAATTCTGCAACAACAAAAAAAGGGGGTCCGTTCTTCATCCTTAAATAGCTTAATGATGTTTGATATTGGAGCAATGGTACGCCACGATGATGAATTCATCGGCTAAGGTAATGTTTATTTGTTCTTTGTTGCTAACTAGTTGCGTATGAGATGTCTGGGGGCAAGACACATGTTGAGATCCAAAATCATTTGCCGGCCGAAACAGCTCTAACAGTTAATTGCAAATCCAAGAATGACGATCTCAAAATTATATAACAACACGCGGCTGGAAATTCTCGTTCAACCCCCTCTTCTTTGTTAGGACTAGATTTTTTTGCAGCTTATCACGGCCGAGTCAATTGAAGTGGTTCGATATATATGTGCATAGTAGGGACCAATATTTTTGCAAGCAGGTGTATTTAGAAGATCTCGCCAAATGGTCCTTGTAGGCTTGATGAGGTGACCAGAAAATTTGATGCTTCTTTTCCATGTGAGCGAGAAATATGATGTTGTGAACTGATTCATTACGCTTTACGTGGAATAAGGATCATCTTAATTATACACACACATTTGTGTGTGTTTCTTTACTAGAATCCTCATTGTTATGATTTCGATGGCCATCTCTTTCTTTATAGTGTTGTCTCTTCATTTTGTGTCCTATTTGTCCTTATTATTAGTATGTTTTTATCGCTATCAAAATATTTCAATGTGAATATTTTAAACTAGAAAAAGTTAACAAGTGCTTAGCCGTGTGGGTTTCGAATTTGTAAATGAGAAGGGATGGAATTGCCATCATTGTACGTAGAATAGAAGGGATGTGGCTCTTGGCTCAAAGGGTGCGATTGTCGCTTGTTGGTTAGTTTCTTTTGTTTTCAGACTGTAATTGTAACACTATAACGTGAAAGGGTGCGCTTGAAATTGCTTAGAGACAATTGGGAGAACGGTGGTTTTGGAAAATGTAAATAAAGCTCCGTCTGTTTCCCGGAAATACCTTATTTGAAAAATATTTTTTTCTAAAAATGATCATTTGTATCGTTGAAATAATTAGTCGATGAAAAATATTTTCGTTATCTTTAATTATCCCCTTTGATCCATGTCACAGGAAGCACCCAAGCTTCCTTCATTTGCATTCTCCACTAGCTTCAAATGGAGCCAACCAGTAAAGAAGAACACGGTATCCCAAATAGGATGTCGAGTCAGAAAAAAAAATCTGGTCTTATTTCACATTTTTCATGTCAAGTTTCAGTTTGAGCATTGTGAAAAGAAGCAGTGTTGTAAGACCTACAGCCAGATCAACAGATCGGCAAAAGTCTGAGATCATTCTGCTAAGATATTCCATCGTGCCAACCCCCCATGGATATCATGTTCCTTAACTAGCATCGAGCTGACTATAAAGAAACTCAGAATACATGTAAGCTTTTATTGAAGTTTTTCGGACACGGTCCCAATCTTGTACTTTCCAAGATGAAAGAATACTGCAGCTGCAAGAGTTGCACCAAGAGCGACATTCCTTGCACGCCGCTGTAGTGATCCTGGTACTGAGTGGTACCAACACGAACTAAAGTTAAGAAAAGGAACTTTTTACATTAGGATCAGTTATTTAACGGTATCAGCCCAAAATTGTGATACATTGATTTAGTAGGCCACTGCATAACAGTCAATAGACAATATCTCAAGGATGGGATGTAATGCCTTACAGATCAAACCAAAGGTTGCAGCAGTGGCAGTACGTTTTGTAATGAGCTGTGAGATTAAAACAATTAAGCAATTGGGTTGATAGACCCGCCCTTGTGCTTTTTTTTATTAATATGTCAAGCTGACATGGCTCGTTAGAGGTCCAGTCAGCAATAAAAAAATGCCAAAATTAGAAAAAAAAAATAGTAATTAATAATTAAAAAATACAAACTTTCTTGGCGATCTTTCCGAGTGAATGTATCGGATTTCTACTGCGCGCTCCCAACAAATGGTAGCACAGCCGATGGTAGAAAAAGACCAGGGATGAAAGTGAGCTTTGGAGATTCAAGTTGGGATAAGTTGATGTAGAATGATTGGGAGAAGAACACAAGGAGTGCCAAAAGTTATGTACGGCGCTCACTTTAGTACCAAAAATTTCCCTTGGATCACTCAAGTGCCAACCCCAATCTACTTGGCCGGACATTTTTTTTATTAATATTTGAAGCTGACGTGACTTGTTGGAGGTCCAGTCAGCAATAAAAAAAAAAGATAAAAGTTGAACAAACATAAAATAAAAAAAAAATAGAAGCTTAATTAGATTAAAAAATAAAAAAGCTGAAAAATTCCAAAAAAATACAATTTTTTTAAAGAAAGTTAGATATAATTTTTTTAAAATTATTATTTTAAAAAATAAGAATTTTATTTAAATTAAATTAAAAAATAGGCTTACAATTTTAACATAAAAAAGCTAAAGAGGGGGGGGGGAAGAACTAAGCGGCAAGAATTCTTTTTTTGTTCTTTTTTTTTTAAATTGTAATTTTTTAATTTTTTTCTTTTTTTTTAAATAAATTTAATTTTTTTAAAAATTCTTTATTTCCCCCTTTTTAATTCCCCCCCTTTAAAATTTTTAACTTTTTTTGTGATTTTTTTTAAAAGTTAGTTTTTAGCAAATTTTTAAATCTTTTTTTAAGTTGAGAAGTCCACGTGGACTAAATTTTTTTTAAAATAATGCCACTTTATATTAAAAATTTAATTATAAACGCCACGTATTAATTTTGGCTGGAATATTTCGCCGGAAGCATTTAAGTGATCGTTTTTTCTCCGATTTGGCACTTAAGTGATCCGGCGGAAACTTTTGGTACTAAAGTGAGGTCCGTACACAACTTTTGGCACTTCTAATGTTCTTCTCCGCAGAATGATTCTATATACCCTAGTTGACCCTGAGCTCACATGCGAGGAGGAGATTGTGGAGATATGTTTAAGTTTTTTAGCGAAAGTAAGTCCAACTGGATATGTGATCTCCCTGAGTGAATGTATCAGACTTTTGCTATGCGCTTCCAACGTATACGAAGGTTTAGGGACATTCTCATGCACCGAGCATTAGCACATGTGGCTTCTCCTCAAAACACGATTGATGAACCCGGTCGCAATCTATCCTCCTTATGATCAATTGAACATTATTTCGTTCAAGCCAGCTCCTTCCCGAGCGCAAGTCAAGTATCTCTCCACAAACACTTTCGACCAAGGGCTAAAGATCATTTCACTCCTATCAGCAAAGCCGTTCATCATTCAGATTGCTGGAACTTACTACAACCTAAAGCGAGAATCGAACTTTCATGGGACATTACTTACCCAGCTAAGATATCGGCCCACTAAAGCAAGAAAGGGACGGTTGGGCCGAGAAAAGAGGAGTTGTCGGATCATGACCGGAAACGAAAAGTCAATGTCTTGTCTGTTGTTTCCATCTCTCCTCTCGCTCTCTCTCTTTTTAACCCTTTCTCTCAAAAGCTACTGCTTTTGCCCTCCCTTGCAAGGCTGCTGAGGCCTCAGATTCCCTCGTTTTAGAGGATTCCCAAAAGTGCAAGGACCCACTTCATGCACTTATCATTCATGACACATTTGATCTTCAAATCAAAACAAATTATCGACCAATAATCATGTTGGTGCTTAGCCACGAATTTGGTTTTCGATTGGGCCGATTTTACTAAAACCACTTTCTCTCATCGTCTGACGACCCATCTCGCCTGCTCGACTCTCGCTCTCCCACCCGGAAGTGATGAACAGATGGGATGCATAGAAGAGACTTAGGCCTTAAGTAAATCGCGGTGAAGGAGGTTGCCGGTTGGCTTTCCGCCAGCAGCATCCCTTACCTTGGAGGAAATTGATTGACAAGGAAAGAATCTCCTCTTTTACGAGATAAAAGGAGCTTCTATTGTTGTCTCAAAGATTAAATTGGTTCCTAAATTAGATTCGCGTAGTGATGTCGCATCACCACGATAAAAAGGAAAACGTCTAACCAATCCCTAAAAAGCCTTCTTTCCTTTGGCTTCTCTACGAGGTCTTATGGCAACGAACTTGGTGCGCATTGTCAATTTTTCCATGGAGATATTTTCCTAGGCTAGACATATTATCAATTCTTCTTGTGTTCAATTTGAGCATTAATTGATGATTTGAAAGACATAAAAGCAACCAGCTCGTGGCGTGATTATCGCTAAAGCTACGCATAACATGAGCTTTGCTTTTCTTCCCAATTAAGTTGGGTTCTAGAGTTCCTACACTCGTTTGAGAATCGGAAACTAATTTGATGACTTTCGTTGGGAGATAGCGCGGAAGCTGCCGAATCTAGTGGACCGAGTTCATTGGTTAGGAGAAATCCGAGCTTGTCTAGGACTTTATAGACGTACGTGGTGGTTGAGCGTCCGTCTGGTCATCGGCAGAACTGGCTTGAATGACGAAAACTATAACTTAGCTGTAAACATGGAGCTAACGCAAAGAAAACGTTAAAATGTGTCTCGAGCTTGAGCCCGTTATGGAAAGCCCGACGCGGCAGAAGTGTGGCCTGTATTATGTAGCTGCTCGTGGTATTGATTTAGATGAGCCCGCTTGGACTTTGCTTTCCAAGGAAATTCGGTGGAGCTGATCTTGGAATTAAAGGAAGGAAAGAAGGGATTCCATGATTTTGAGTCCGGGAAAGTTATGACTTGGCTTTGGATTCTTGTTTTGACCGCCTTTGTTCTTCTCGGATTCCATTAAAGCCGAGTGTTGCATGAGAATGAACGCACATGAAACATCCGAGGCAGCAAATGTTAGTTCTGCCCGTGAGTTTGCGTATTGAAACGAATAAGACAAGTGATACGAATAATTCGTCCGTAGATTTTTTGAATAAGTTCTCTGTAAGAGATTATGGGATATTATTTTTGCGAGTTTGCTTTGGATGTAATTTAAGACTGTGAAATATATGAACGATTGAGCGACTGTATGTTGGATCTAGCAATATCACCTAAAGGGGGGGTGAATAGGTGATTCTGAACACTTTTGGTATATAATGCGGAAATTAATAGGTTCAGAACATAAACTGAGTAAGATGAGTAAAAAGACGTGCAGATTAACTAAACACAACAAGATGAGTTTAGGGAAAGAGAAATTGCACGTAGTGTTTATAGTGGTTCAGCTTTAGCAAGCCTACGTCCACTCTCCCATGATGACAGCCGATCGGCTGGATTCCACTATGAGTCGATGAAAGGTTACAAGAGTTGTCACTCTAATTACTCTTACAAAGGAACCTCTCAAGATTGAGAATTTTAAGCTCACAAGAACAAGAGAATGTGAATCTGAACAACTCAGTACTTTGGAATTTTAAGTTCGTGAACTCTCTCGTAACAATCGCCATTGATCTTCTTTTATACTCCTTCAACCTTGAACTAGCCATTACCAAGATCCTTCAAAGGATCGCTCCTCAATCTCTGATTGGACGCCATCAATCTTGATTGACCGAGACTGTATATGGGAAGATCTAGTAGCCATTGGAGTAGAGTCTGAACCCTTCAGATTCAGTCGCCCATACAACCAAATCTTCAGTTTCCATAAATAGAGTTCATCCAAATCTCCAAGATATCTTGTCCATGGAAGGTAATATCCAATCGATGATATTCTCCTGATTTGATTGGAAAATAATCCCGTCAATCAAATCTTACAGACTTCCATAAAAAGACGCGGCCAAACCGAAAACCTGCCAAACGTGGGTCTTCGAAATCTGGTAGCGAGATAATGCAGAATCTGAACGTTGTTCAGAAGCAGTCTTCTGAACTATAGAGACTCTCTGAATCTGAACAGATTGGAACAGTGACTCTGAGCTTCTGTAAAGTCCTTGCTGACGTGTCACATAAATCTTCTCGAGATAAGTCTTCAGAGGCAGCACAGACTTCCTTCTGAAGTCTTCAGAGGCAGCACAACTCTCCATCTGAAAAATGGACTTCGACTATCTCTGAAGTAAGTGTGCGACGACTACTCCTTGAGTCTGAATGCCAGTTTTGGAATATTATAAGCTATTGTTCACATGCTCATTCCTGCAATATAAAAATTATTTGTACTAACCACATTTTCTTACAAGAAGGATAGTTTTGTCAGAATCAAAATAATCAGAGGGAAGGTTTTCTCAACAATCTCCCCCTTTTTGATGATTACAAAACTTCCTAAAAAAAGTTGATATATATGAAAATTATTTGTATAAAAGTTAAGCTCGGAAAAGATTTCACTAATAATGTGAATATATGACTCAATTGAATCTTTTCAAAAGAATATGCATCTAAATACATAAGATATGCATTTCAAGTGATAGAAGGATATCACCATATGTTGTATAAGTCGTTGAATTTGTTTGAGCGCATAAGTATAAATCGAGTGTGCGTATATCCTTCAACGTATCCTTCAACGTGGTTGTCCTTGAACGTATCCTGCAACGTGGTGAGGTATCTTCTCCCCCTTTTTTTCATCAGAAAGATAATATAGCAATCCACACATACATTATCTAAGATTCATACATGTACTATAAGAAGAACTTAATAGCCAAAGTGCATAGAAATGGAATATCCGATAAAAATAAAACGAAAGACAAATACGGACAATTTGAAAAACAATTTCAAGATGACGGAGGTGGATTTTGTTTTGAAGAGGAGGAGGGAACATCAACATGCTCTTCATCATCTTTCTGAGCAGCTTCAATAGATTTGCCCATATCAGCAATATAGGTGGCAAATTCTTTGAGTTCTTGCATCTCTGGAATTTCTTTACTGATCATTTCATCTCTGATCAATGTATAAGTACCAATGCTGGCCATCTCAGAGCAGAAAAGGCGACAGTATTTGTGAAGCATTTCCTCAAATTTGTTCATCTTCTTTTCGATTTTCAATTCCATTCTGTCCATCCTTCCGCCCGAAGATTTTCAACTTCCATCTGAACAAGACTTTGCGAAGCATTTAGTGTCCCTGCAGAAGTCTGTTGGTTTTCTTCTTCCACCATCTGAGCTTTACCCTTTGAAGCTGAATCCAGAATTCTCTGCGAGTGTACCTCCCCCTGAATCTGATCAGGTGTTGAATCTGGAATGATTATAACAGGTTCAGTGGTAGTAGATTCAATCTCTGTGGGTTGCTCTTCAGGTATTTCCACTGGAAGTTGTTCCTTCTGAACAGCACTTTCCTCAATAGCTTTTTCCTTCTGAACAGCAGGTTCGACACCAGCTTTTTCCTTCTGAACAGCAGGTTTGACACCAGCTTTCTCCTTCTGAACAGCAGTCAGAACCTCTTCAGTTTGATCAACATTTAGTTCCTCATGTTGTTCTTTTCTGCTGGATTCTTCCTTTTCTTCAGCAGCCTTATCCTTCTGAACAACTTCAATCTGAACAGCAGATTCTTTAGGTTGCTCCCCCTGAATCTGAGCTGTTATAACATGAGTGACTTCTGTTGATCCTCCAGCTGGGACAACAAAGTCATCAGATTTATCAACCTCCATGTCCTCAGGTGGTGATGAGGACATCTTCTTTTGTTCTCAAGCAACCAGAACATCAATAGTCGTTCTGTCATCCAGTTGCTCTTCCATTATCTCCACATATTCACTTATAGCAAGCTGAGCTTCTTTTTTTGCCTTTTCACCAGTGGTTTCATCAGCTTCTACATTTTTACTCTCACAAGTCTTATGGGGATCCTCTACTTTGTCCATAGGATCCTCCAGCTCATTTACTGTTTCAGCAACCTCTTCAGCTTCTAACATGATGTTTCCTTCTGATAGCACAGTAGGGGTCCTCTCATCATCTCTAAATGATACACTTTCTTCTTCTTCTTCTTCTTCTGCTTCCTCTTCTTCTGAAGACTCACTCTGAACAGTGGTCTGTTTTCCATTTCTGGCCTCTGTCTTCCTTCTCTTTGCAGATCTCTCACTCTCTGCATTCTTCTCTTCAAGCTCAACCAGGACAGCTTCTTTGTTCTTGTTGATCCATCCACCATCAGTCTGTCTGAAACCCATTTTCTGAATCATGGACTCCCCAGCTACCATGATTTGAGTTTCATTCTGAAGGAACTTACCAGGAATCTTAACATTTTGGAAGGACATGATCCGATAGATCAACCCTGCGTAGGGTAATTGTCCTTTGGTCTTTTGGACAGTCCTGTACATGTGGAGGAGAATAGTGTGTGCCAGAGAGATCTTGCAGCCATTCAACAGTCCCCACATCAGCCTGGCTTCATACTTTGAAATGTCTATCTTCGAAGCAGTCTTAGGTCTTAAACTTTCAATGACAACCTTGTGCATTACAATGTGCTTTAGGAGAAAGTCATTGTAAGCAATGTGTGCCTTGGAATCTCTAGAGTAGTTCTCTTGCCAGTTAGAGAGCTGTAGGCATCATCAGGTTGCACATTAATGGGCATAAAATCCATTTCATCAACTCCCATTAATCTTGCTAGCTCCTTGACATGCAAATGATACTGGACTCCTTCAACCGTATAAAACAAAGAATCAAAATTGCTGAAACATAAGCTAGAATAAAAGTAAGCTGCCAAATCAGGAAAAATTGGCCTCCTTGCAGTTGCAAAGTCCCTCAACTTCATCTGCTCTAGATGCTTCCTTATATGGATACCAACCCTATCAAAATACTTAAGATCAAATACCATGTGGGGTATAACTCCTCTTTGCTTCAGCATATCGAATTTGTCACAATGCAACTGACTTGAAAACAGCTTGCTTTCAAAGTTCTTGTCCTTGATAACCCCTCTGATTTTCTTAAAGTCTTTGAACAGTACATCGTCGTCGTCGTCAGGCCTTCCCTTGGTTTCACTTTTTTCAGTTATAGCCTCCCTGATAACAATGCTCTTAGATGGAGACTTTTTAGGTTTAGAGACTCCAGTTTCCACAACCTTTTCCTTGCCCTTCCGAGATACATCCTCAGGAACAATAGTGGCAATAAATGTCATAGTTTGCAGAGGTAGTTCTAATATAGCAAGAAAGTCTTTCTCGCTTGCAAACTTGTGAATAATCAGCAGCAACTTGATGTTTTCGTCATTAGAGCCAATGTTCTTGAAAGAATTATACAGAGGTTTTATAGAGAGAGCCAGAGCGACTCGTTCATCGAACTTAGACTGAGACAAACCTGATTCCTTTTGAGCAATGTGTCTCTCTTCTTCGTGATCAGACCTAGAGATATCAATGGATTCGGTGAAACGAGCTTTCCTGCCCTTCGTCAGCCTTGACGATTTTCTTCTCTGACTTGCACCTTCTTTTGCTACTTTCTTCATGGTAGATGATGATTTTGGAGCCATGGATGAGAAAGTTGGAGTTTTTAGAGAGAAATATTTTGAGTGAGCGAGAAGGAATGTAAACAGAGAGAGAGAGAAATCAGTTTTTAAGATTTGAGAAAAGATTGTGATATTTGATAGAGGTGCCGGTTCGAAGCCTTATGAAAGTTTTGAAAAACTGTAAAGCGGTTATTTTTGGAAATAAAATCAATTTAAAATAAAATCCAAAAAAAATCAATCCAAAGATACAGAGTTATTCCAATCAATCAACGAGGCATATATTAGAGAACGTAAATTTAGAGAACGTACATTGGATTCTTGCTTTATCAAGAGTTTCTAAATGTAAAGAGGTGTAAGATGAACTAACCTTGCTTCTGAAGTACTAAAAATATGCTTCTGAACATAGGTTATGCAAATTTGCTTCTGAACTTTGCTTCTGAATTCTGCTTCTGAGCAGTTTTGCTTCTGAACTATGCTTCTGAGCAGTTTTGCTTCTGAACTCTGCTTCTGAGCAGTTTTGTTTCTGAGCTCTACTTTTGAGCAGTTTTGCTCCTGACCTGTTCTCACTATATATCTTAAGAAAAAGGATTAGTAATAGCTAATTCGTTTCGGATAAAATTAAAAGACTCTTTGTCAAGAGGTTTAGTAAATATATCTGCGGGTTGATTCTTTGTATCAACATACTAAATGTGAACATTTTCATTCTGAACATGATCGCGAATAAATGATATTTGATCTCGATGTACTTCGCTCTTGAATGAAGAATAGGATTCTTGGTTAGATTTATGGCACATGTATTGTCGCATCTGATCTCCACATTTGAATCCTTAACTCCATAATTTCTTAGCTGTTATTTTAACCAAAGGATCTGAGCACAATAACTACCAAGAGATACGTATTCTGCTTCTACTGTACTGAGAGCAACTGCGCTTTGCTTTTTGGAATACCAGGAAATAGCATATTTCCCATAAGTTGACAGGTTCCTGAAGTGCTTTTCCTGTCAATTTTACATCCAGTGAGATCTACATCTGAGTATCCCTTCAGAATGAAATCAAAATCCTTTGAATACCAAAGACCATAAGCTGGATATGTTCCAATATATTTGATAATTCTTTTGATTGCTGTAAGATGCGATTCTTTTGGATATGTCTGAAATCTCGCATATAAGCAGACGCTATAAAGAATATCTGGCCTTAATGCAGTGAGATATAGAAGCGATCCAATCATACTGCGATATAGCTTCTGATCAACTTCTTTTCCTTGTTCACATTTATCAAGCTTAGACGAATGAAACATTGGAGTTTCCATCTTCTTGCAATTTTGTAAGCTGAATTTCTTGATAATTTCAAGAGCGTATTTCTCTTGATGAATGAATATTCCTTTCTTGGTTTGTTGAATCTGAAGTCCAAGAAAGAATCTTAATTCTTTTATCATGCTCATTTCGAATTCATCCTGCATTACCTTAGAGAAATTCTTGCATAGATATTCATTAGAAGAGCCAAAAATAATATCATCGACATAAATATGAACAATAAGAATATCCTTACCCTACTTCTGAATAAAGAGAGTAGTGTCAACATTACCTTTAGCGAACTTTTGTTCAGATAGAAAGCTGCTTAACCTTTCATACCAAGCACGAGGTGCTTGCTTTAATCCATATAAGGCTTTCTTTACGGAATATACGAGATCCTTTCCTCTTGGTTCCTCGAAGCTAGGAGGTTGCTTGACATAGACTTCTTCTTTGATGTAACCGTTTAAGAATGCACTTTTTACATCCATCTGAAAAAGTTTAAAGTCATTGTAACAAGCATAAGCAAGAAGTAGCCTTATGGCTTCTAACCTGGCAACTGGTGCGTAGGTTTCGTCGTAGTCTATTCCTTCTTCTTGAGAATATCCCTTTGCCACAAGTCTTGCTTTGTTTCTAACCACCTTTCCTCTATCGTCCATTTTGTTTCTGAACACCCATTTTGTTCCTATTACAGGATGATTTTTGGGTCTTGAAACGAGCTCCCAAACATTATTGATCTTGAATTAATGAAGTTCTTCTTGCATGGCATTGATCCAATTTTCATCAGTAAGAGCTTCTTCAACCCCTTTAGGCTCGATTTCAGAAACTAATGCTATATTGCTCATTGCTTCCTTGAATTTCGATCTGGTTCTAATTCCTTCATCCAAGCTCCCCATTATAAGTTCCTTGGGATGACTGGATTTATGTTTCCAGTTTCTGTTGAATTTCTCGTCTTGAGCATCACTTGGATCATTAGATTCAGATAGTATCACTTCTGGTTCTTCTGCGGTTTGTTGGCTTGTTTCTTGATTCTGAACTTCTTCAGAAGCATGATTCTCTTCTGAGTTTTCTTCTGGTTCTGAACGTTGATGGAGTGACGAAACTTGAACATATTCAGATTGATCATTCTTGAATCTGAATATTTTCATCAAACTTGACATTCATTGATTCTTCAACACATCGAGAGTTTTTGTTGTAGATTCTGTATGCTTTGCTCGTTGTAGAATATCCCAGAAATATTCTTTCATCTGACTTCTCATCAAACTTACCAGCTCGATCATTTGCATTCTTCAGAATGAAGCATTTACAACCAAACACACGGAAGTATGCTAAATCTGGTTTTCTCTCTTTAAAAAGTTCATAGGGAGTTTTCTCAACGATTGGTCTTAAAGAGACACGGTTTAAAATGTAACATGCTATTAACACAGCCTCTGCCCATAAATAAGATGCAATTTTACTTTCGATCAAGAGAGTTCTCGCCATTTCTTGTAGAGAACGATTTTTCCTCTTTACGACCCCATTTTGTTGAGGTGTGTAAAGAGATGAAAAATTATGCTGAATTCCAAACTCATCACAAAAATTAGAAAAACTTTGGTTTTCAAATTCTCCCCCATGATCAGTTTTGATGCAGGAAATAGAGTAACCTTCCTCATTCTGAATCTTTTTAGAAAATTTTGAGAAGGATGTGAAAGCATTATTTTTGTGTGCAAGAAATAAAACCCATGTAAATCTTGAGTAATCATCAACTATGACAAGGCAGTATTTCTTACCTCCAAGACTTAGTGTTCTGTTAGGACCAAATATATCCATATGAAGCAGCTGCAGAACACGTTCAGATGATACATGATTAACAGATTTAAAAGAGCTTTTTACCTGTTTCCCAAGTGTGCAGGCTGAGCAAAGCTTAGGTTTCTCAAACTTTGATTGTGGTAAACCTCGAACTAGTTTCTTGGATGATAGCTTCGAGATATGTTTGATGCTGATGTGGCCTAGCTTTCTGTGCCATAGTTCAGATTCATCTTTGATAGAAATAAGACACTTGATGTCTTCAGAATCAACATTCAGAAGGTAGATATTTCCATGACGTCGACCAGTGAAAGTTTGCTTCTTGTCTTTGCTAACACCTGAGCATTCTGAGTCTTAAAAACAAATTTGATAACCAGAGTCACAGAGTTGACTTACTGAAATCAAATTGCATTTTAATCCTTTGACAAGAGAGACATTGTTGATTGTGAGATTTTCGATTTTTACAGTGCCTTGGCCAATCACTTTGCCTTTATTCTTTCCACCAAACGACACACTTCTACCATTGTAATCTGAAAGTTGAATGAAGTTATCTGGATCACCAGTCATGTGACTTGAGCATCCACTATCCAGAAACCATTTGTCTTTTCTCTTCCTTGGTACCTGCAAGTAAAAAGTAACTTACTATTTCTTTGGTACCTAGATTTTCTTAGGTCCATTTGAGTTAGTCACGATAGATATCTTTCTATTAACAGGTCTCTATACCATCATGCAATTATTTCTAACGTGATTTCTAGCACCGCAGTTTTCATAATGCATTGGATAAAAGGATTTTGTAAACTGCTTTTGGAAATGCCGTTGATATACAAATTTGGAAGGTTTATGGGAAATCCTTTCATTTGTTTCCGGAAACTTATTTTTGAAATTATTTTCCTTTTTGAAACCAAGACCAGATTTGTTACCATACGGAATTTGTCTGGAAATAATGTTTTCCAAGTTTTTTGAACTTTGGGAAAATTTCTTTGAGGTATTTTCAATTTGGGTTTTCAAGGAATCATTTTCTTTCAAGATCAAATCACAATTCTCCTTGATTTGATGAAATTCCTTTTGCAAAAATTCAATCTTGTCTTTTTGAGAATCATTCTGTTGCTTTAAAGATGAAACTTCCTTTTTCAAAATGGAAACCTTTTTGAGAGCTTCTTTATAATTTAAGCACAACTCATCAATGTATTCCGACACTTCATTTGCTATTTCAGAAGAAAGTACCTCAACATCTGAATTTGAATCTGAATCTGACTTTGCCATAAGACATATGTTAGCATAGTCATCCTCGCTATCTTCGGAATCGCTTAGAGTTTCTGCCTTCAATGCCTTTTTGTATTTCTCATACTTGATCTTGTCTTTCTTCAGAAGCAGACAATTGGGTTTGATGTGTCCTGCTTTCTTACAGTGGAAGCAGATTACATCTTTGTCTTCCTGTTTATCATTGCTCGATTGTCTCTTATCATTCTTTCTGAATGATTTCTTCCCTTTGAAGTTTCTACCTCTTCGAGCCATCTTTCTGAATTTCTTCACCATGAGAGCAAGTTCTTCGTCGTCTTCATCTTCATCTTCTGAATCTGGCACTTCAAAGTTAATTTCAGATTTTAAAGCAATGGACTTCTTACCTTTTGAATCTCTTGTTTTGTTGGTGCGCTCAGTCTCATAAGATTGTAAAGTTCCGACTAGCTCATCAATAGATAGAGGTCTGATTGTTTGATATTCCTGTATTGATGGCTTGATGTAATTCCAGTCATCTGTAAGTCCTCGAAGGATCTTTCTCACTTGTATTGGTTCTGCTACAGGAGCGCCTTGCCTTGCAAGACCACTTGCTAGAATTTGAAACTTGTCAATCATTTTAGCAATTGATTCATCGTGCTTCATTTTGAAGGCTTCGTAATCACTTAGCAGAATGCTAAGAGTTGTTTCTTTCACTCTGTCAATTCCCTGGTATGTGACATGAAGTCTATCCCATATAACTTTGGCTGAATCTTCTTCTGCAACTCGATTATATAGAGGAATAGATAAAATGCAGAAAAGTGTATGCACAGCTTTAGAGTCCTTGTCTTTTTGTTCTTTCTGAATCTGACAGTGTTGTAGCAACATTTGTATTATTGTTTCCTTCATTTCCAGTGGAGGGGGTTGCTGTTACAACAGGAATTACTCTATTGACAACAACATCCCACATTAGATCATCTGATGCCTTGAAGAACCACTTCATTTTGTTGCACCACATATTGTAGTCTTTCCCGTCAAAATAAGGTGGTTTGTTGCTAAAATGTGCATCACCGGTTCCTGTGAAATTATTGCTAGACATGATAGATCGTTAGCTCTGAAGTAAAACACTTCAAAATAATGAGCAACCAGGCTCTGATACCAATTGTTGGATCTAGCAATATCACCTAAAGAGGGGGTGAATAGGTGATTCTGAACACTTTTGGTATATAATACGGAAATTAATATGTTCAGAACATAAACTGAGTAAGATGAGTAAAAAGACGAGCAGATTAACTAAACACAGCAAGATGAGTTTAGGGAAAGAGAAATTGCACGCAGTGTTTATAGTGGTTCAGCTTTAGCAAGCCTACGTCCACTCTCACACGATGACAGCCGATCGGCTGGATTCCACTATGAGTCGATGAAAGGTTACAAGAGTTGTCACTCTAATTACTCTTACAAAGGAACCTCTCAAGACTGAGAATTTTAAGCTCACGAGAACAAGAGAATGTGAATCTGAACAACTCAGTACTTTGGAATTTTAAGTTCGTGAACTCTCTCGTAACAGTCACCATTGATCTTCTTTTATACTCCTTCGACCTTGAACTAGTCGTTACCAAGGTTCTTCAAAGGATCGGTCCTCAATCTCTAATTGGACGCCATCAATCTTGATTGACCGAGACTATATATGGGAAGATCTGGTAGCCGTTGGAGTAGAGTCTGAACCCTTCAGATTCAGTCGCCCATATAACCAAATCTTCAGTTTCTATAAATAGAGTTCATCCAAATCTCCAAGATATCTTGGCCATTGAAGGTAATATCCAATCGAGGATATTCTCCTGATTTGATTGGAAAATAATCCCGTCAATCAAATCTTACAGACTTCCATAAAAAGACGCCGCCAAACTGGAAACCTACCAAACGTGGGTCTTCGGAATCTGGTAACGAGATAATGCAGAATCTGAACGTTGTTCAGAAGTAGTCTTCTAAACTATAGAGACTCTCTGAATCTGAACAGATTGGAACAGTGACTCTGAGCTTCTGTAAAGTCCTTGTTGACGTGTCACATAAATCTTCTCGAGATAAGTCTTCAAGGGCAACACAAACCTCCTTCTGAAGTCTTCAAAGGCAGCACAGACTTCCTTCTGAAGTCTTCAGAGGCAGCACAACTCTCTATCTAAATACTGAACTTCAACTATCTCTGAAGCAAGTGTGCGACGACTACTCCTTGAGTCTGAACGCTAGTTTTGGAACATTATAAGCTATTGTTCACATGCTCATTCCTGCAATATAAAAATTATTTGTATTGACCAGATTCTATTACAAGAAGGATAGTTTTGTCATAATCAAAATAATTAGAGGGAAGGTTTTCTCAACACTGTAAACTCTGTAATTCTCCGGATTCATAAGAAAATTCTTTGCCACCGACGGTGGCGTAGATACCTATCTTCGGGCCGAGCCATGTGAATTTTCAGATGTCCTCATTCCTTGTTCTCTCACGTTCATTGAATCGCAAGATCTGTTACCTTTTGCACTATTTCACAACAACTTCGACTATTATCTAATTCAAAGCTATAATACGTAAAAGCATATGTCCATATTAGAGAGTGGGATTTTCCTTCGCGAAGAATATACTGCTATTTCAATTTGGATTTCGTCAGCGAGTATCTCAATGACATTAGTTAAGCAACCAATAGAAAAACTTTACGGTTTTTAATGCACCGATTGTCGCGTGTCATGCACAACGGGTACATTAAACATCTAATTATTCCAAGTTAGTATAGTTGACAAGTGCTTCCAGGATCTTAGTTTACAGCACCCGACCAATTTATCAAATTTTCAGAACCTCCACGGACATAGGATTCCAACCATCTTACGTTGTACATCGAACTCTGTTTCTAATGTCTCCAAAGAGAGTGTTTGAGGATTTCCCTGCATATAAAGGTCAGGTTTCGACCGTATAGATAAGGAAGACGGGCCTTCTACAATGACTCCGCATAAGGCGCTTTGCCTAGTGGCCGACGAGCTCCGACGAGCTGCATCATGAAAAATTGTCCACGTCAGCCCCGGCCGGCCGCATGGATTGAATTAGCACAACTATAAACAGTTTAGGACTCAGTTGGTAAAAAAGAAGAAGTTTATTAACTGAATTACCACAATTGCAATAGGTTTATGACTGTTTTGGTAATTATCCCTACTTGAAGTCATCATAAGGCGTCATAAACATTTCATTAAGTGTTAATCAATAGAAAATGTCGTGGATTACTGCATATACTTATACAAAAGAGCCTTTTGAGTAACCCATCTAGTTTAGCATAAATAAATATAAGGTGCTTTATCATTGACAAGCTATTTCGATACAATAACATCAGCTTATTTATGATAGCTTACCAAGGAATGTGATGCCCCGGGAAGACATGGCCCAAAAGTAATGATATTGCTATATAGAGTCCAATGTTTCAACTTAACGCCGATAGTTTTTTTATGGCACTGGTTCACATAATGTGTATCCGTATGTTTCGTAAAAAATATATAATTTGATTTTTTTTATATTATTCGCTTATATCAATTGAAATAATTAGTCAATGGAAAATATATTCATTTTCGACAATAATTTATGTCTAAATATTTTCGTGGACGATCAAAATATTTTTCATTCGTTCATTTTTCTAAGTGATATGAGTGATCATTTTTATGAAGATATTTTTCAAATCATTCATCTTTCGCGAAAGAAACGAACCTGGTTGAGTTATTCGTACTAAGATTATTTCGGTTAACCCTTTTATACACGAATAATGGACTGGCCGTGTATACTTGACAGTTTTCATACATTTATGTTGATTGATTAAGTGCTTAAATTGAATGTAACAAATCTTGTATGCAAATACTGGCGTTGTATGGAGCCTTCGCATTGTGAAACCTTACTTGATACACGTATCTAGGGGTGTAAAAAAAGCCCGAACCAGCCCGACCCTATCTGAAAGTTTAGGGTCAAGCCATGGACTTCTTCGGCTAAGGTCAAGTGCAGTTTTCTCACCCAATTTAAAAAGTACGAGCCCTAACCCTAACTTCTGCGATCGACGCCCCCAAGCCCTCCTCTTTGAGCCAGGTCAAGTCGGACTCCACGATCTCCACTGATGACAACTCCAATTCAGCAACTGTCATCAGTGGAGATTGTGGATTGTTGGGACAAAGGATGAGAAGGCAAAGAAAAAACCACCGAAACCATGGAGTTGTCATCGGTGGTGAGTCCAGCGCCGTGGTGAAGCCCTATGGTGATGTGAGATGTTGGAGAACGAAGACAGGGTCGGTTTGTGCTGCAAGGATGAGTATGGGTTTGATTGCGCGACCATAATGAGAGGGATGACATTTCGAGCAACCTTCTCTTTTGGTCATCGGCAGAGACCATGGAGTCCAACTTAACCTGGTTCAAATAGGAGTATTTGGGGCGTCGATCGCGGAGGTTACGTTAAGGCTCGCACTTTTTTTTTTTGGGTAAAAAAAAGGCTCGCACTTTTCAAATTGGGTGATTTCAAAAACAAAAACAAAAACTCGTAACCCGAACCAGCCCAACCGAAGATTTGAGGCATATTCAATTCGGGTCTCGGGCCGAGTCAGGTCCAACTCAGTGTCATTCATTTCAGATTGGGTATCATGGATACCCGATCTGACCCGACCCATGGACATCCCTACATGTAATGTTCGGATTAATCGATTTGAAAAAATAGGATAACCAATAGGTTAAAACATGTTCAGTAACTCATGGTACGCGTGTCAGGTTTGTGTTTTAAAGTATTGACCCGATTAACAAGAATGCCATGATCTAAGTTTTACAGGATTTATTTATGAAACTAGGCGAGCATGATGCAAAAACACGAATTGACGTCTCTCTCTCTCTCTCTCTCTCTCTCTCTCTCTCTCTCTCTCTCTCTCTCTCTCTCTCTCTCTCTATCGACAGGTTTAGAAGCTTGTGGGCCTCGAGCTCTGCTATAACATTGGTTTCTGAGTGAATGTAAGTCCAATTAGATATGCTGACGGGTCTCGAATTTGGGCTCTCTTTTTTGTGATCTCTCCCGAGTAAAGACATTGGGCGCCTAACAGCACGTTGGGTAGGCTTCCAAGCTCCACCAAGCCCTCCCTCTCTCTCACACACATATGGTGTAGTGAAACTCCAACGAGAGAGTTTCGCTTCAATATCCAATAAATGGAACATGTGATGACTGATGAGGGCACTAAATTGATACGGAGGATCTCCAGTCACGGGAAAATTCGTCCAGCCCAAACAGAAGTGCAGAACTAATAATAAAATTGCACACATGTAACTATTTGTACCTTGCTTGTTGAAATTAAGTTTTTCACCTCCTATAGTCCCCGGTTCGATTAGATAGCAAGCTTTGCAAATACGTATCCCTTTGGATACTAAATAAAAGTTGGTAACATTTTTCTTAGACCTTTATGCTAGAGTTTTGCACATCGATGGCTTGTCTATAGGATGTTAATAAGCCTTGTATTCATATAGACTCCTTCCTCCCATCTATAAGCTTGTGGGTAGGATCTTCTAACCTGGTTTAATAGTCACGTTCCACCCAGATCTATTTCGCGGGCGAGACTTCTCGTTTGTCTACTCCACGCGTCATTTCTCAACGTAGAACTTCTGTTTCTGAAGTATCACGGACCAGACAAAGCAACAAGTAATGGAACCATAGCATGATGACCAACTCCAAAAGAATATTTAGTGTGAATTGTGTTATTTCGATGTTAGGAATGTCCAAAGCAACATCCCCACGATATATCTGATGTAGTATAATAATGGAAGTCATAACTCTTTCAATGAAGATATCATTTGATACACGCAAAAACTATCGGACCATTTATAAAAGATTTTGCGCGTTAATGAAAAACTTTCATGTGGACGCAAAGTATAGGCTACCTGTTTAAGATGGTACCTACCTGGCCATGGAAAACAATAAAGGCAAGTTTTGGTTTAAAAGGAAGATACGCCCAATGGAAGCGTTCCACTTTGGGATCTGAAAGCGTTAGGAATGAGAAACTTCAAAGAACAAAAATAATCAGAGAAGAAGACACAGCAAACTTTTTTACGTGAACAAATCTTTAAATTTAGAAAGGGAAAACACGGTGCCACACTACTTTCTGTAACTCTTTTTCCTTTTTTTTACTCTTCTTGGTTACTCATGACCAAGGAAGCCGTGTGATCATCCTAAGTATATATATATAGGACCAAGAATGTGCTTTAGCATTCAAATTGCCCAACTTTCGAGAGGGATCCGATTAGTCCAAACGACCTTACTTAACGAGTCATGGCCCGCTCTTCTGCTCCTTCCTCGCTGACGGCGGTGACTCTTTTCGCCACCGCATTGCTGTTCTTCCTCCATTCGTCCAACGCTCAACTAGCCGCTGATTTTTATGCGAAGACATGCCCAGCCGTGTCCAGCATCGTCCGAACCGTGATCCAGGAGGCCCTTCAATCCGATCCACGCATCACCGCCAGCCTCCTCCGTCTCCATTTCCACGATTGCTTCGTCGACGTGAGTCCCTAATCTATATCAATCTCTATTAACAGCCGTACTCCTGATCTGGTTATCGGGTAGTTAATCACGTATCACGTATCACGTAACCTAATGCTTGTGCATGACATCTGTATTGAAAGGGGTGTGATGGATCCCTCTTGCTGGACAATAGCCCGACCATTAAAAGCGAGAAAGATGCAGCTCCGAATTTCCAGACCGCAAGAGGGTTCGACACGGTAGACGCGATCAAAGCCGCCATTGAGAGAGCTTGTCCTGGGACCGTGTCGTGTGCCGACACCCTCGCCCTCGCCGCTCAAGCTTCCGTCTGTTTGGTAAGTTTATGGTTCGTTACTATTACTTACCCTACACAATTCATAATGGAGTTTCTCTTGATTATCACACTTCAATATTGCAGTCAGGAGGTCCATATTGGACGGTCCTCTTGGGGAGGAGGGACAGCTTGACCGCGAACCAAGTGGGAGCGAACACATTGATGCCTTCCCCTTTTGATCCCTCTGCCATCCTCATCTCCAAATTCGCTGCCGTGGGATTGGACGTCGCCGACCTAGTCGCACTTTCCGGTAAGTAGAACAGTTGGATTTGCAGATATTTTGTTCTCTTAAGCTAACTTTTCGTGCATGCATATGATGATAAAACAGGAGCACACACCTTTGGACGTGCACAGTGCAAGTTCTTCAGCCCTAGGCTCTACAACTTCTCCGGGAGCGGTGGCCCCGATCCCACCATAAGCCCGTGGTACTTGACCACTCTCCGGACACTTTGCCCGCGGAATGGCAACAGTAGCGTCCTCGCTGACCTTGACCCGACGAGCCCCAACTTGTTCGACAACCAGTACTACTCCAACCTCCAGAAAAATGAAGGGCTTCTTCCGTCCGATCAGAAGCTGCACTCGACAGCCGGCGCCACAACAAACTCCATTGTCAACAGCTTCAGCGGCAACCGGAGCGCCTTCTTCCACAGCTTTGCTCAGTCGATGACAAGGATGGGAAATATCAATCCTCTCACTGGAAGTAACGGGGAGGTCAGGTTCAATTGCAGGAAGGTGAACGGGATTTGAAAGTGTTTTTTCTTGGGGGGGGGGGGGGGGGGGGGGGTTTGGGTAATTGTACGTGAATAAATAGCAGCTGGTCAGGCATTGTTGGAAATGTCATTTATATCGGGTAGTGTTCAGAGTTAATCTGACTTAAGGATTACACAGGATTACGCATCTATGTTATGTGCTCACATTATGTAAATGAGATCTTTCTTATATTGATCATCCCATGAAGTGTTTGTCAGAGATTCTTATAAACGTGGGCTAACGTTTATTACAATTATTAAACTACTTATAAACAACGTTTATTACAATTACTAACTCTTATACGAAGTTAACGATATGAGCGATCGATGACGAAAGGTTCTGCTGCAACATTTGCTCGGAAAGAGGAGTTTCAGGTACTTGGAGAGAGAGAACCCAAAACAAGGGAGGCGAGAGCGTTGAGAGTGTCGTCGTCTCAGTGCCAATTTTTAAGGGGCCAAAATTAGCGCTTCATTTCGAGGTAACTTAATTAATCATTCTTGTTCAAGGTAGGATTAGGTCACGAGCCATGGATGGGAAGGTTTTAAATGCGCTTTGAAATCACATCCTTTCTCTTTTGGAAATATGTTAAATTTGGCGACCCAATTAGGACTTTTCTCACACTTTTCCTTGGATAATATTGATATTTTTGTTAGGGATCGAGGCAACTCTTAGTTTTTTTATCCAATGAATAATTAATTGGGTCGCCAAAATTTATGAATAATTAAACGGTTTATCCTAAACCTTTTGACTTAAAGCTAATTCAGTCATTCCAACTAATTTTGGCCCGATATTGCTGACGTGCACGTCGTACGGCCTACATGGCATGGTCAGCACTAATTTGTTTTAATCATATTTTAATATTTCTCAATTTTTTATTTTTTCTCTTTCTTTCTTTTTTTCAGTTTTAGGCCTTGCCAAATCAGGCGAGGACGACCTTGCCCGGGTGATAGCTGGCTTCGCCGACGTTCGCCCTTGCCCCGGAGAGGCCGACCATCACCTGTGGCAGCGGGGCTAGCCCTCGCCGGCCACCGAAGGAAATTTGAAAAAAAGACAAAAGGAAAGGAAAGAAATAAATAATGAAAAATAATAAATTACCAAAATATTATTAAAAAATATTCACGTTAGCGCCGACCGTTACACCTAGGATATTCAACATTTATGTTAGTAATATCTGACCAAAATTAGCTGGAAGGACTGAATTCTCTTTAGGTCAAAAGGTTTAGAACAAAACTGGTACCATTAAAAGATTTAGGACTAAATTGGCACCAATGCAAGAAGTTTAGGACTTTTCTAACAATTTCCACAATGTTGCACACTTATCCTGCATTTGTCATTAACATTCTTGAGCATGTTGGCGAAGCATCGGCTATGGGTGTTTGTTGGAAAAATTGTTCAAAAAGTCCTAAACATATTGTACTTTTTCCAATTCAGTCCCAAACCTTTTTAATTTTATTAATTGAGTCCTAAACATTTTCACATTTTGCCAATTGAGTCTATTTGGCCAATTCTGACTTATTGACAAGGACGCCGGCTGTCCTAATGGCACGACCGGCGTTGACGTGGACAAATTTCAATAATATTTAATATATTTTTTTGAATTTTTATTTATTTTCCTTTTTTTTTCTATTTTCCTTCTTTGCTTTTTGCTTCTTCTTTTTTTCCATTTCTTTTTTACTTTTTCCTTTTCCCTTTCCCTTCACCATCCATTGACGGACCTTGTCAATAGCCAATGGAGATCGCTGTCCCAACCCGGGAAAATTTTGGGCCCGGCCCGAGGTTTTGGGGGGGGGGGGGGGGGGGGGGGGGGGCCCTTGTTTTTCCAGATACGTCGAGATTGCTTGCCTACTTGGAAAGTTCAGGTGAACGGCGAAACCGCACCGAACCGAGAGAGAGACGACCCAAGTGGGTTCGATGAGTTTCGACGGTCTTTTCCAAGAGGCGTGGGGTGCTCCCATCACCCCGTAACCTATGGCGATGGCTTGGCGACTATTTCATTTTAGTGTTCAAAAAAACTCTTGGATTAGCAGTTATATTTTATTTTGAAAAGACTTGGAGTCGCCACTAACCTTTTTAGGGAGTTGGTTAGAAAAGGGGAGATTTTCCTAATCCCTACGCAACCAGAGATTCTAGGATTGAGGATTTGGTTACCCTAGTTTACACTAGAGTCCTTTCGGTTATCATCCGAAATTGTTTGTTACCTACGATGATCACGCGAGGTTTCTTACCAATTTGAATCCTAATCATATTTTTGTCAACCGCTAAGTGTTTATGCAGAATGGTCTTTCGATGGTATACAACAAATAGGATCAAAAGGGAAACATCCAAAGCAATCAAAAGGGAAAGAGAGTAAAAAGGAAAACAATGAACTACTCTAAAGCGATAAGAGAAAACCCGCAGCCATCGGGTATTTAAGTACAAGGTTGAAATATAAAACCCGAGACAGGATCGGGTATACAACAAATAGGATCGGAATGGACATCGGTCGCCCTCCAACACAGAATAAAAGTATATCAATATTCGTCACGCAAAAAAAAAAGCAGTAAAAGATCGATTTTGACTTTTTAGAGATTTTTCATTTTTTTTAGGGGGGAGCGGGCCCAGAGAGACCGACGATGAATTGCACAAAGTTTCAGTGAAAATCTCACTAGAAGTCTTGGGTTTCACTCATTTTCCAAAAATAAGATTTGGAAAAGTTGACTCTCGGGATGTTTTCTTGCCCTCATTACTTGACCCTCATGTACAATTAAACGCAAACCAAAGTATGGGCACGAACTACAACATACAAGGAAGGAAATGAAATAAGAAACATCTGTTAATTCACATGAAAACACAATGAAAACCAAGCCCGAAACCGCACACTCAAATCAGTTTTGTGTTTTGGAATTTTGCTCAATCAACGGAGCATTTTCTTGGGCAAAAATCTTGGCCCTTGAACACAATTAACAAAAACCAATCATATCACGAGAGACTAGGTAAAAAGAAGTTTCCAAAACAGTTGACGGCTTGGGAAAAACTTGACCGAACGCTTCGTAACGATATCACGAATACGCCCATTTGGTGGCCAACACACTTTTCGACCTCTAGCTTTGCAGCTCAATGAGGCGTTTTCTGGGGTGATTATCTTGATGCACAGACACAATCGGCAAAAACTAATGATATCACGGGAAACTAGATCAAACAAGGTTTCAAATGCAATTGACGGATCATGAAAATCTTGAGCGAGCACTCTGTACGAAGGTCATGAAAATGCCCGCTCGCAAACCAGGCTTGAAAAATACTCAGCCCCACTTTGCAGCTCACCGAGGCTACTTTCAAGGCTTATAACTTAATCCACAGAAATAATCAATCCCGAAACCAAACACCAATGTAAAGTACTACATAGAGAGAGTAGAATCAATCAAAGAACGGCCTCAAAAGCCCAAGAAATCATCAAGAAACATGAGCCCGAAGTGGCGAGTTTGAACTGACCAAAACACTTAAAAAAAGAAATTTTGCTACCTAAAACAGTTCACATAGGCATGTCCGTGAACGATTATCTTGCATTTTAAACGCAATCAAGAGGAAATCAATTTTGGATGCAAGGTACTACATACCAGGAACAAAACTGATCAAAAAATAGCTCAAGAAACGCACTAGATTACGCAAAAATCGATCCCGAAGTCACCTACCCGAACTGATTTCACACCACAAACAGACCAACATGGGGTATTCCCGACCACATATCTTTCTCCACAAGCAAAAACAAGAGCCAAAACTTATACCTACGCGTTCTACTACATGCACAGAACGTAATGAACCCGAGAATAGCCAAAAACAATCACGGGAAGGCAATGAAAAACGAGCACAAAGTAGAGGGTTTCAACTATTTTCAACACTGGTCAATTTCAACGCTCAGATCAGACCAAGAGAGGATATTCTCAACCCCATATTTTTCTCCACAAGAAACACTGAGAGTCAAAACTCATACCTACGCGTTCTACTATATGCACAGAACGTAATGAACTCAAGAACAACAAAAAACGATCACGAGAAGGCAATGAAAAACGAGTGCAAAGTAGAGGGTTTGGACAGCTCGGGGCATTTCATTGAACATATAACATGCATAACTAAAAATGCAAAAACAGAGCACTACACACGGAACCGAAGCAAGGGAATGCTAGAGCAAAGTCATATGAACATAGCATGACGATGGGGGGGTGGTCGGTTTGGCTCCGTTCGACCCGAAAGTCGAACGGGACTAAACCGACCAAAAAACAATGCACCAGAGCAGGGCTATTCAGGAAGGGATATTCGCACTACCTTTTTGGGCAACTCCGGCGACGATAAGGGGCGGCAACGGGTCGGGAAGATATTACGTGTGTAGGTGAAGGCGTGCCGTGGGTGGTGGCCACTCAAAAAGCTCACACACGCTCTGTTTTTTCCTCTCAAACTCTACTGATGATCAATCCGAGAACCTCCATGGCCGACCCCCTCTCTCTCGATTTTTTGTCTCAAAATCCTAGAATCCGTGACGAAATGGCCTCTCTCTCTTTATACTGGTCGTCCTCACCTCGTACCACTTTCTCTCTCCTTCGTACGAGCAATGCCAGCTCATGGAAAAGATTCTAACGGCATTTTAGTATTCCCACTCCCTGAACTCTAGCCGCCCATCCCTTTTCCGTACCAATCCAGCTCTCACAAGCGACAAACAAGGAGAGGAACGTTCTGGAATGTGGCCGTGGGGATTGCGTGGCGTGGGTCGTGCGAATCGTGCGTGAATTTTGGCGAAAATTGCCTGGTTTGGGTCGAGCGTGCGTGTCACGGCTTAAACGAGCGGGGCACGGCGGCTTCGGCGACGCCGCGCCACGAGGATGGATTCGTCGGGACCGGAAGTGAGTGCCCTTCAAAGCCCATGCCTTGGTGTCGTCAATTGTACCTGTTTTGCTGTTCAATTTGATCGATCTTTGCTAGGATGTACACTGGTCAGGTAAAGGGGATGATGAACAGTACTGGGTCGGATCCGCCCGACCCGACTGACCCGGTTTCATGAAAAAACGTATAATTAGCCATATATACAACTCCTTTTCACAAAATTGATGCCAAAATTGGATTCCTCAGCATGCATTTCATGTAAACAAGGTGTCTTTGGGATTAATTGGTTTGATCTACAATAAAAACCCTAAATTCAAAGTTTGACCCGGAAATAATTTTTCAATAATCCAATGCCTAAACAGCAAAATCGAACCAAACCACCCACACCAATAGATTCATAATGATGAAAAATATAGAGTAGTGGACTCTGATTTTCATGGGTACCCCTAAAATTTGATTAATTGCACTTTGGGTGAAATTAGGGACTAAATTGAAAAATAAAAGTGCAGTTAGGTCCTTTCTGCCAAAATTGAGCCATTTCGCAAAAATTTGGACTGAAATTAAATATGAGGGATTAGAGGCAAATTTCATGGCTTAGGAAAAGTAGAAATTAAAATTAAAAGGACTCAAAACGTAATTTTTTGGCTCAATTCGGGGTTATGTTTGTGAAGACTCGCATGATCCCGAATTGAATTTTCTGAATTTTAAATTCCCAAATTGATAAGGGAATTAAAATAAAAATATTGGATATTTTTTCATATTTTTGTGACCACGAATACTATTTTTCCTGATTTTTGGGTATTTTTCTAATAAAAAGAAATTCAAAAAAAATTAAGAAAAATATTTTTTGTTCAAAATTGGTTCCTAAGGCTTGTCAACATTCGCCGACCTCAAGCGAGGGCTGCCCTGCTGGTCTCAAGCAAGGGACGCCCGAGCCTGGGCTGGCAAGGGCCGCCCTTGCCAAATCGGACAAGGTTCGCCCTTGATGGCTTAGCGAGGGTCGCCCTCGCCCAGGCCGGCGTGGGTCGGCCTTGTCGCGACCTAAATTTCCCGACGCGATCGGGAAGAGAATAGGTTTAGGGCTATTGACCAAAAAGCGTGCCAAACGACCCTTCGATTTAAGTGCCCGCTCTCTCAAGTCATACCTCGCATGATGTTGGATTTCTTTTTAGAGCTCAATTGGCATATTTTAGGAGTAGCAACTAGCCTTTTGGGTGTGCTAGAAACCAAACAAGATACGAGAGTTTTATCTCGTTTCCTACGTAACCAGAGATTCTAAGTATGGGGACTTGATTACGCTACTATTCTTATTCGCACTTTCAACACCTCTAACTTGGAAAGGGGAAAATTACCAATTTTGTCCTAAACCTATTGCAATTGTATCAATTCAATCCTAAACCTTTTTTTTTCCAATTCAGTTCTTTCGGCCAATTTTGTCCGAAAATCGCTAACATGGCGTGACCGGCGCTAAAGTAACCAATTTTCATAATTTTTTCAATTTTTCAATTTTTTTGATTTATTTTTTATTATCATTTCTCTTTCTTGCTTTCCTTCTTCTTCTTCTTCTTCCTCCTCAAGCTGGCCACGGCGAGGCGCGACCTCGCCATAGCTTGGCAAGGTTCGCCCTCACCGGTGGCCTGCGGGGGCGAGCTTCACGGCCCTAGTGTCTAGCCGTTGCTGGGCTCGACGGCCGGCTTGAGGAGGAAGAAGAAGAGAAAAAAAATGAAAAGACAAAAAATAAAAATTTCGAAAAAAAATATTAAAATAATATGAAAAATTGGCCACATCAATGCCGGTCACGTCCCGTCATCGATTTTTGGCAAAAATTGACCGAAAGGACTAAATTCTCTTTCTTGCTCTTCTTCTTCTTCTTCTTCTTCTTCTTCTTCTTCTTCTTCTTCTTCCTCCTCAAGCCGGCCGCGGCGAGGCGCGACCTCGCCATGGCCAGGCGAGGTTCGCCCTCGCCGGTGGCCTACGGGGGCGAGCTTCGCCGGCCCTCGTCTCTGGCCGTTGCTTGGCTCCGCAGCCTGCTTGAGGAGGAAGAAGAAGAGAAAAAAATTAAAAGGAAAAGACAAAAAATAAAACTTTTGAAAAAATATTAAAATAATATGAAAAATTGGTCACGTCAGTGCCGGTCACGTCTTATCGGAAGGACTGAATTGACACGAATACAAAAGGTTTAGGAATGAATTGACACGAATACAAAAGGTTTAGGACTGAATTGACACAATTGGAATAGGTTTATGACTTTTTTGATAATTTTTCCCTTGGAAAGTTGTTATCTAAATGGTCATGCATTATTTTTACCAATTATGATCCTGCAGTTCATCAAGTCGCTTCGTGTTCATGCAAATGTTCTTTTGGAGTTTATTATGTTCCTAGTATTATCCTAACTATGTTCCTAGTTTTATCCTAACCATTCTAGAAAGGAAAAGAAACAACCAATTTTTTAAATTGCAAGAATGAAACACTCAACGCACTGAAAGCTTTCACCAAAAAAAAAAAAAACAACGCATTGAAATCTTAAAGTAAAAGTGCGAAAATGAAAACCCGATACTCGTTGGGCAAAATTATTGCATCGCCTTGTTCTAACGCCCGGGACATGATCCCCGGTGAGCTAAATAGGAATTTAAAGATGCATGAGCTTACTCTAAATGCGTAAAACTACGCTAAATAATCCTAACTTGGACGAAATGGATCATTTACAAAAATGACTAAAAAATACCAAAAAGGGCACCAAATTAGGAAAATGACTCTAAAATATTAAGAAAAAGTTTAACAATGTCATTTCTGCCCTAATTTAGCAGAAACATAGAGACAAAGTTGCACAACCACACACCTAGAGTACAAATAACTTAATAACAGGTCATAAATGTCGCCAAAGAGTTTTTAAAATTCCCTTCAAAATCACGGGTCTAGCCATCCTTGCAAATCTGGGTTTGAATCCAACACAACCGAACCTATGAACTACTCAAATTCACACACTTATATCTAGCACATCGAAAACTGAAAGTAAAACCCACCTGATCCTAATGAAAGCATGTTACATATACTTTCAAATGAAACAAACGTCTTGGAGAATGATTAGTTACACTCATCAAACCAAACTGTCGAAGTGGCCTACACGCGAGATCCATGCTGGCCGAGCATGTACCAGTCATGGCCCAGGGTGGATTAGTTCAGGGCACGTGAACGCCAAAGGCTCTCATGGGCATTTCAACAAGCAGCATTGAAAATGTTAAGACTCTACTCATGGGCTCGAAGTAGTTTCTCAACTTAAACCGACACTGGAACTTCAACATGACTATGATTCACCAAAATACACTTGGAATTTTTCAGTAATTTCCGCATGGACGATATGAACAACTCTCGGCCTCAATCTTCACCATAACAGGGCAGAGCAAGGGAGAATGAATTACCTGGTCTATGGGCGACGAAGAAGCTGAAGGGAGCGCACTGGTCGAAGGTCGGAACGCCTACAGCCGTCCGCGAACGAATGCTTGCACCAGTGGAAGAAGGCCAAGGGAGTGCGAAGCACTTCGGCCCCGGGAAACAGGGCAGCTGAAGGCGCGGCTCGGGAAAAACTGATGGGACGCTTGGAATAGCGGCTATGCGGTGGGCGACGGTGGCTGTGTAGTGGCTGGAATGGTGGTTGTTTGGGAGTGTCGGTAGTGGCTGGAGGGTGGAGGTGTGAGTATACGAGTGTGTCAGTGTGAAGTAGACTAGACTTGCTAATGGATGTGTGTTTTTTCTTGCGTTTATACTGAATGTGCATGGTCTTTGAGCGCTCTCTTTCCTCCCTCTTGCTTCCACTGTTCAGTGCCCACGCCCTGCTCGTTTATTGCTTCACTCCATCTTCAGCTTATCCTTCATCTTTTGCCCGTGTCTTCAGCTGAATATTCTTCTTGTCCTTTGCCTTCTTTCTCTAGTTTCATACGCCAATGCCCATGTGTTCGCTCGTTTTTGCAACAAGGAATATCTTTCACCGAAATTTAGTCTTCGGTTTTTATTAAGAGGGTTCTGTGGTTCAACTTTCGAAAAGAAATTTTAGCAAAAACACGAAGCAACACACAGAGATATGAAATGGGTAGGAAATCAGTGGATCGAATATGGATTTGAAATCAACAAGGGTTCATGCTACATTACAATACTCCTACGAAAACAGCAGAAAACTTGAAAATAAGCTCTAATTGTCGAAACTGTAAATACTGGAAAGGAAGGTACAGGGAAGTTAAAGTGCAGATAAACTTGAGTGTTCTTGGATATGTGTTGATCTCTTTCTTGCTCTTCTCTTTTGAGTATTTGTATTCTTCAGCTTTCCATAACCGTCTGTCTGTTATTTTCTTACTTTCAAACTTTGAATCTTGGCGCCTTCAATAACTTCCCATTTGCCCACGTTTTATCCGCCAAAACTTGATCTTCAACTGTCAACATGGCTTCGAATTTGAACCTTTTCCAGTAACCGCCGTGAACTGTTCGCATTCACTATCCGGATTTCTTGCTCGTAACTTCTTGCTGACGTGGCTAGTTTGGCCATCCCACGGTTCCTTTCAACCTCGTATTCCTCTTACTGCTGGCCTTTTACAGTTTCGGTATGTCCAGAATTTTATCGAATTTCAAAAATCAATGACCTTATTCTCTTACTTTCCGAATATCTGGTTTAGACTTCTGGCCATTTTCGGTTTGTTACAAACAACTTACCAAACTTCTCAGAATAGTTTACTGTTCTCAATTTACCGATTTTCGGGATATGGTAATACCGAAGTCAATTCGGTAACTCATTATTATTTGGTGTCAACACCATGCATGTTTCTTCAATCAATGTTCTGCACTCTTTTGTTTTCTTTTTCTTGTATTATTTATTTTTCATGTTTTTGGAAAATAAATTTCAAGAAGACCAATCTCACTAAAACAAAAAACAAAAAACAAAAAACAAAAAGATGTACCAAATACCTAAATAAATCAAAATACACAAACTCGACTTGAATTTTTTTTAAGGAATACGAGTTCCGATTTTTCTGAAAGTGATATTCGGGCGAAAATTTAGGTGTCAACAGCTCTCACTTGGGCTGGCGAGGGCAACCCTCGCCCTCGCCCGATTCAGCTAGGATGGCCCTCGCCTGAGGCCGACGACCTTCGCCAGCCATCGCCAAGGTCCGGCAGTAGCCAATGAGGGGGGGGAAAGGAAATATAAAAAATAAAAAAATAAAAAAATAAAAAGCAAAGAAGGAAAACAGAAAAAAAAAAATAAGAAAAGGAAAAAAATTCCAAAAAATTATTAAAGTATAATTAAAATTTGTCCTCGTCAGTGCCGCAGTATCTTGTAGGACGGCCGACATCCATATCAGCAATTTTCGATCACAATTGGCCGGATAGACTCAATTGACAAAACGTGAAAAATTTTAGGACTTAATTGGCAAAATTAAAAGATTGAGCATTGAATTGGCAAAAGTATAATAAGTTTAGGACTTTTTGAACAATTTTTCCCGTGTTTATTTTAAAGTTCAAGGGAGCATGGATTGATTTGATTTGGACAAGGGTTAATAATTTTTGTGCTCATCTAGACCAAGGTTGACTAGGATTGCCCAAGTTGACTGAATTTCAAATTGAGATTACCCGTGTTGGTGCAATTTGATTAGTCTTGGACTAGAAATTTAAATTAAATTTGGACTCCAGGTTGATCCAAATTCATATTCAAGATTAATTCAAAATAGGTTCAAGATGGGTCAAACTTGGAGAAAGGATATGTTATTCTGTTAATATTTCCATCTGGACTAAGATTAATTGAAATTGGAAGTAAAGTTGGGGGAGAGGAAAGGAAACTTTTATAGAAGAGTGCATAATTTGTGGTTGCGTGCAAATTATATTTTGTCATGTGTTTGGTGATCAAAGAAAAAAGGACAAGAAAAGGGGAGCACTCGTAATATACTTGACTGAGATAGGCAAATAAAGATTCTCTCTGAATTAAATATTGCTCACATGGAAAGTGTCGCGCTCCTAATTGAAAAAGAATGAGGGTAATGACATGGTCGTCCTTCATATAAATTTGATAAAAAGTAGTTCGCATTATTTCCACCTCCTTATTTGCTCCTCACACCCCCTATCACATTATTTTCATGATAGCGAACTTTTCGACTTTGATTTTTGAATCAAACTTATGAGAATTTACTCAGAAATGAAATATTATAGTTGATGTATGCATTATACACGATGTACTCATAGATTATCCTCTTACTTATGCTTAAGTTATTTTTTCAATAATAGTTCCTAGTACAAAAAATAAAGAAATATACAACTCATTAATTGAACAATTAGCTTTTTTTTTTGTTAGAAACACAATAATTAGTTAGTTATCTACCAAATACACTATTTTTTGGATAAGAGGTACACTGATTTTGTTTAAAATGGAGAAAGAAAAGGCAAAAAGAAAAAAAGAAAAAAAGAAGGCAAGCATTAGTCTTAAATCAAGAGTGCGCCCCAAATTTATCCTTAATAAATGTTATTAGTAATTTCGTCTCTAGTAAATTTGAACTAATGAAAAGGAAGGAAAAAAAAGGGGTTAAGAAATAATCTTAAATCAAGAGTCGGATTCGCAAGGGACAATGTAGTCAATTCAATGTAAAATGGGGTGTCATGAGCCAATAAAGGAGTGGAAATAGCGCGAGATAAAAATAAAAGATAATGTGACGATTCCTATATTAGAGTAAAAAGGAAAGAATATAAAAGGTAATACGAAAATTCTAATCCCAGATTATAAAAGAAGAAAAAAAAGGTAACATACCAATCCTTATCCCAAAGATCAGTGAATGCGTGGCATCTGCTAAAAAGGAAACTTCGATAAAAGGCAAAAAGAACAAAAGTTAAAGAAGGAAAAAAAATCAACGGAATACGGAAATTATAATCCCAGAGTAAAAGTAGCAAAAATAAAAGGTACTACAGTTATGGCAAGAAATAAGAGATCCTCCAATTCTCCATCCTTAAATAGCTGAATGATGATCAAACGAAGCAATGTATTCCACGATGATGAACTCGTCGGCTAAGCTCATGCTTGTTTTTTCTTTGTTCCTGACTAGCTGTGTAAGAGATGCTTGGGCCGAGACATATGTTGAGATCAACAACAGTTTGCCGACTGGAACTCCTCTAATAGTTCATTGCAAATCCAGTGACGCCGACCTCGGATTCCACGATATAACAGACCGCAAGTGGGGATTCTCATTCAATACCAGTTACCTTGGGACGACGTTATACAGTTGCAGCTTTGCATGGCCGGGTCAGTTGAAGTATTTTGATATATTTGTGCAAATCAGGGAAATAGAAGAGTGCGACGACGCGTGTATTTGGAAGATCTTCGCCGATGGTCCTTGTATGCGCGGTAGAACGTCCGGAAAGTTTAATATTTGTTATCCATGGAAACGCCCTGCACAATCAGGGGAGAAACCTCTCATCTAAATGTATGATTGAGAAAGATAATAAATTGAAATAAGAATCATCCATGCCTCTAATATCTTCATCATTTTAATTTCGACGCGCATCTCTTTCTTTATAATGTCCTCTATTCGTTTGTGTCGCATTCGTCGGAATCGGCAATGATACTATGACTCTAAATGAGAATGGTATGGCACTAACACCATTGTACGTAGAGGGATGTAGCTCTTGGCTCAAAAGGTGCGATTGTTGCCTTTTAGAGATTAGTTCTTTCCTTTCAAAAGGTAGTTGTAATACCAAATCGAAAAAGGGTGCGTTTGAAATTTGTAGCTGATCTTATGCGGCAATTCTTATCTAAAAGTTTAAAAAAGAAAATGAAAAAGAAATGGCAATTCTGCAAAAAAAAAAAAGGGGGGTCCGTTCTTCATCCTTAAATAGCTTAATGATGTTTGATATTGGAGCAATGGTACGCCACGATGATGAATTCATCGGCTAAGGTAATGTTTATTTGTTCTTTGTTGCTAACTAGTTGCGTATGAGATGTCTGGGGGCAAGACACATGTTGAGATCCAAAATCATTTGCCGGCCGAAACAGCTCTAACAGTTAATTGCAAATCCAAGAATGACGATCTCAAAATTATATAACAACACGCGGCTGGAAATTCTCGTTCAACCCCCTCTTCTTTGTTAGGACTAGATTTTTTTGCAGCTTATCACGGCCGAGTCAATTGAAGTGGTTCGATATATATGTGCATAGTAGGGACCAATATTTTTGCAAGCAGGTGTATTTAGAAGATCTCGCCAAATGGTCCTTGTAGGCTTGATGAGGTGACCAGAAAATTTGATGCTTCTTTTCCATGTGAGCGAGAAATATGATGTTGTGAACTGATTCATTACGCTTTACGTGGAATAAGGATCATCTTAATTATACACACACATTTGTGTGTGTTTCTTTACTAGAATCCTCATTGTTATGATTTCGATGGCCATCTCTTTCTTTATAGTGTTGTCTCTTCATTTTGTGTCCTATTTGTCCTTATTATTAGTATGTTTTTATCGCTATCAAAATATTTCAATGTGAATATTTTAAACTAGAAAAAGTTAACAAGTGCTTAGCCGTGTGGGTTTCGAATTTGTAAATGAGAAGGGATGGAATTGCCATCATTGTACGTAGAATAGAAGGGATGTGGCTCTTGGCTCAAAGGGTGCGATTGTCGCTTGTTGGTTAGTTTCTTTTGTTTTCAGACTGTAATTGTAACACTATAACGTGAAAGGGTGCGCTTGAAATTGCTTAGAGACAATTGGGAGAACGGTGGTTTTGGAAAATGTAAATAAAGCTCCGTCTGTTTCCCGGAAATACCTTATTTGAAAAATATTTTTTCTAAAAATGATCACTTGTATCGTTGAAATAATTAGTCGATGAAAAATATTTTCGTTATCTTTAATTTTCCCCTTTGATCCATGTCACAGGAAGCACCCAAGCTTCCTTCATTTGCATTCTCCACTAGCTTCAAATGGAGCCAACCTGTAAAGAAGAACACGGTATCCCAAATACGATGTCGAGTCAGAAAAAAAAAAATCTGGTCTTATTTTACATTTTTCATGTCAAGTTTCAGTTTGAGCATTGTGAAAAGAAGCAGTGTGGTAAGACCTACAGCCTGATCAACAGATCGGCAAAAGTCTGAGATCATTCTGCTAAAATATACCATCGTGCCAACCCCCTTGGATATCATGTTCCTTAACTAACATCGAGCTGACTATAAAGAAACTCAGAACACAAGTAAGCTTTTATTGAAATTTTTCGGACACGGTCCCAATCTTGTACTTTCCAAGATGAAAGAATACTGCAGCTGCAAGAGTTGCACCAAGAGCGACATTCCTTGCACGCCACTGTAGTGATCCTGGTGCTGAGTGGTGCCAACACGAACTAAAGTTAAGAAAAGGAACTTTTTACATTTAGGATCAGTTATTTAACAGTATCAGCCCAAAATTGTGATACATTGATTTAGTAGACCACTGCATAACAGTCAATAGACAATATCTCAAGGATGGGATGTAATGCCTTACAGATCAAACCAAAGGTTGCAGCAGTGGCAGTACATTTTGTAATGAGCTGTGAGATTAAAACAATTAAGCAATTGGGTTGATAGACCCGCCCTTGTGCTTTGTCATGTTCTATTCTGTAATTTGAAAAAGGGTCTTGTTAATGAGTGCACTCAGACACTTATTAAATATACTTGGCAATAAATTATTGAATTCTCAAAACAATCATTATACTATCACAAGGGCAATAATACATTGTGAACTTTCTTCTTCTTCTTGAATTTTCTTTTTCTCTGGGAAAATGACAGTATCAGTGCCAAAAGTTGTGTACGGAGATCACTTTAGTGCTAAAAGTTTCTGACGGATCACTTCATTGCCAATTTTTTTGAAAAGGGATCACTTAAGTGCCAACTCCGAAATGCTTCACCGGAAATCCGACGTGGCATTTTTTTATTAATATGTCAAGCTGACGTGGCTCGCTAGAGGTCCAGTCAGCAATAAAAAAAATGCTAAAATTCGAAAAAAAAAATAATTAAAAATTAAAAAATACAAACTTAATTAGTTTTGTGGCAAAAAAAAAACTTAATTAGTTTTAAAATATAAAAAAGCTAAAAAGTTGAAATTTTTTATTTAAAGTAATTTGAAAAATAAGCTTAAAAAAATATAACCAAAAAACTATAATAATAATAAAAAAAACCTGGAGAACCAAGTGGCGAGGGCTTGCACAACCCTCGCCGCCGCCGCCCTCCCTCGCTAGCCATTGAATCTGCATATTTTCATTTTTTTTAGCTTGTTTTTTAAAAAACTTTAAGCTAATTTTTTAATTTATTTTAAATAGATTTTGTACTTTAAATTTGTTTTGTTAATTTTTAATTTTTAAAAATCTAATTTTATTTTTCAAAATATTTTTAAAATTTTAGAAGTCCACGTGGACTTCTTTTTTTTAAAATACCACTTAATATTAAAAATTTAATTGAAAATGACACGTATTACCTTTGGCCGGAATTTCTCGCCGAAGCCACCAAAATGATCCTTTTGTCTTCGATTAGGCATTTAAGTGATTCAACGAAAACTTTTGACACTAAAGTGATCTCCATACACAACTTTTAGCATTGATACTGTCCTTTTCCCCTTTTCCTGCATTCGAAACAAATAATGTTTTGTACCTTCTTTGCTCTTGAAGCGCTTTATTTCCTCATGCTGCTTGTATTATTTTCTTCCTTTTCTTGCCATGTACGTGAACTTCGTTACCATTAAAGGCAGTTCTTCTTCATCTTTCTCATCTACTTCTGAATCTGATTCACCTGTATCACAAAATGTTAGATCTTAAAGCAATCGACTTTTTCCCTTGGTAATCTTCTTTATCATCCACACATTCTGCCGCGTATGCCATGATCCTACATGTTTCTCAAATGGATATTTTATGTTATTCCATTCCTTGGAGAGTCCTCGCAAAAGTTTATTCACTTTCTCTGCGGGCGTGAAAGTCTTCCCTTGATATGTTATTGAACATCTTAGTGGCTGTTTCATCTGGTTTCATCTTGATGGATTCGCATCTGCCCAAGAGTATATTTGTCTGATCACCTTGACTCTATCAGTTCCTTCAAAGGTCACTTGAAGTCTGTCCCATATCTTTTTTGTCGTTTCACAGTAAGAAACACGATTATATTTAGCATAAGATAATGCACGGTAAAGTAAATATAGAGCTTTTGCGTATGAAGCTTATCGTTTTGCCAGCTCTTGGGGGTAATTGTGGCTTTTGGAGTTGAGTTGACATTTGTGTCTCCTAACTCAGAGGATGCGGGTGCAATAGTTGTTCTGGGTGTAACATTTACTCCATTTTGGACAACATCCCACGTCAAGGAATCTGTGGATCTAAGAAAAGCTTTCATTTTGTTCTTATAGATATCGTAATCTTTCCCATCAAAGTAGGGAGGTCCGGTGTTACTCAATCCTTGAAAATACTTGGTCCAAGCATGCCATCCATAGTGAATCGTTAACTCAAGAAGTAAACACTTAAAAAATGATGAGCACCAAGCTCTAATACCAATTGATGTTAGACCTTAAAAGGAAATGCCTCGACAAAAACACTTGCTTGATCACCTAGCTGCTTTGAGACCTTTAGAATTAATTGGTAGTCAAGATTGCCTAATCATTTATGTAAACAACCAACTAGTTAGTAGTGCCGAAATGGCACTAATAAACATTAGCGTAAATAAGTTCTCGAACTTTGAATCTCTGTTGCATAGGAAGTAAGGTATTCTCTCATACCTCGCTTGGTTTCTAGCCGACTTCAATAGGTTAGTGGCGACTCATGTCTCACCTAGAAAATACTTAGATTGATTAAAAAATACGAAAAAGGGATGAAAGCCCCAATGTCGCGCGAGCTACGGGTTTGGGAAAGCCCGCGCTTTTAATCGATGAACTTTTTTGGATGACCATATGGTGTTTTCACTTTCTCGATGCACCAATCGGTTCGTCTTTCGAGCAAATACCCTCAAAACCCCCATTCAGGAGGTTCGCGATAACTTGACGATTTCACTGGAGACGTCCGAAAATGTTTTGTATATTTTAGTCATTCGAGGCTACAGGCTGCGTTTTCTTGGATGGTGAGGGTCCAAGGCTACAAGCTCGCGTACACTTGGAAAGACTATCAAATCACCATTTTAAAAGGAGTCATCGGAGACCATAACGAGGCATAGAGATGATCTTTCGTAGTTCTTCCGGTTGGAAAGCTTTGAGGAGTTCATTCTGCTAAGTTTGAAATAACCATTTGGAGTTCTTCCAATGGGATAAGGCTGGGAGTAATTCTTCCTACAGAGCCATAGAGATAATCCTTCGGAGTTCTTCCGGTCCAAAGAAGCTACGAGGAGTTCTTCCTGCGAAGCTGGTGAGATAGTCCTTGGGAGTTCTTCCTACAAGCTTGAAATAACCTTTTGGAGTTCTTCCAATCGGATAAGGCTGTGTGGAGTTCTTCCTGTTCCTACAGAGCCATAGAGAAAATCTTTAGGAGTTCTTCCGGTCGGATGAAGCTATGAGGAGTTGTTCCTTCAAGCTATGCGTGCACTTGATTGATTCATGAAAATAACATCAAGCAAAGTTAATTTGGATAAGATCAATATTTGGAAAACTCATATCGACTGCACTGGTTGCGTTGGCACTCCAAGCGAAATGAAATCATCAAATCATCATCAATCATGTCAAAATTCCGCGACTGAAACCTTCACATCTAACGGAAAATGTTCTGGAGAATGCACTGATGGTATAAATATACCAAGCACTACTATTATCAAAAGCGTTGATTACAACTGAATCAAGCTGAAGTTTTTTTAATTGATATTTCTTATTATTGTTGTTTTCTGTTTTAATTTTTTTCGCCACCATTTTTCTAGTATATTTTCTAATGGTTTTTATTGTTTGCTAATTTACCTGTTTGTCTATTTTTGACCTTCCTGCTGTTTTGACATTTTTATATTTTATAACAGAATACGGTTTACCTGACTGGCAAAATCAGGTGTCAACAAAATAATAACTGTATATGCAATCATTTTAAATAAAGTGTATCAATTGCTAAATTCATATCACAACCTACTTTGGCTAGTAAACTATAGTCGGTCCACAAAAACTGCAATAACAATAAGCATATCGCTATCATTAGGAGGCCGGTCTAATATTTAAAGCAGAAGCTATGTTGAAAATTGACATGTCCGTCGTTGGATAGATGTTTCCATCAGATTTAACTTACACACTCACCTACGATTGCGGAGGAAACGGTAGGCATCCAATTCTTGATTATGATAATGCACAGTAGTTTTTGCTGCATCCATTTGACCTATAGGTACATAAGACCCCCAATGTAATGCTTATGCATTACATTTATTCGTAGCAGGGAATAAGGTTCTGGGTATGGGATATGCGTTGACCTTCTCGATTTCGCCTTCTTCTTGCTTACGATTGGATCTGACAGAAACTGCCATTGTATTCAAAAATTTAAACCCTAGACGGTGGTGGGTGGAGGATGAATATTACCCTAAACCCTTGATTATTCCGATCGTCACTTCTGACGGAATCATCTCCGTAGTTTCGCTCCAAAGTTTTATAAATGTTCGATCCTTTGCACCTAATTCAACATTAATAATTCCGCCTTGAGACGACGGAGTAAGGATGGAAAGAGTCAATTTTTCAATGATTTTACGCGCTCATGATGACTTTGAGCCCTAGGAGTTTCGACGTATCCTTACTATATATATGTATAGGACCAACAATGTGCTTTAGTATTCAAATTCCACTGTTTTTGAGAGGGATTCAATCAGTCCGAACGGCGCTAATTTACTCGTCATGGTCCGTTCTCCGGCTCCTTTCTCGCTGACGGCGATGACCGTTTTCGCCGCATTGTGGTTTCTCCTCCATCCATCGAGCGCTCAGTTAAGCGCAAGCTTTTACGCCACGACATGCCCGAACGTTTCCAGCATCACCCAAACCGTGATCCAGCAGGCCCTTCAATCCGACCCGCGCATCACCGCCAGCCTCACCCGTCTCCATTTCCACGATTGCTTTGTCGACGTGAGTCCTTGAGCTAGGTCATCTCCCGCTAACGGGAAGTCCTAAATGATCACTTTGTTTCTTATCGTACTTTCAATCCGATTATCGGGTAGTTTTAGTCACGTGAACTAATGTTTGAGCATAATATGTGTTAAAAGGGGTGTGATGGATCGCTGTTGCTGGACAACAGCGCCACCATTAAGAGCGAGAAAGACGCGGGTCCGAATGCGAATTCCACGAGAGGGTTCGACGTGGTGGACAACATTAAAGCGGCTATTGAGAGCTCTTGTCCTGGGACTGTGTCTTGCGCCGACATTCTCGCCCTCGCTGCTCAAGCTTCCGTCTTCCTGGTATACATAGTTATGGCCAAAGAAACATTAAGAATCAATTCAAAGTATATTTAGGGTTGGTCACTAATACTTAGCTGCCTCCACGAATCACAATTGCTACTGAAATTGCAGTCAGGAGGTCCATATTGGACGGTGCTCTTGGGGAGGAGGGACAGCTTGACGGCGAACCAAGCGGGAGCGAACACATTGATACCTTCCCCTTTTGATCCCTTGGCCAACCTCACTTCCAAATTCTCTGCTGTTGGCTTGGACACCACCGACCTTGTCACTCTTGCCGGTAAAATAACAGAGACAAAAAGAAGAAAACATAAGTGTATTGTTGGACTTGCATATGAAGATCCAAAGGATGGTGTCAAAATTCGCATGCCGACTCATAGATTTATCTGATAAATGCTAAGTACACTAAGGTCGTTTTACAAAATTAGAAAATCTATCGAGTTATGTTGCGGATGGTAATTATTTTGACATTTAGTAATGACCCGTTAATTCAAACAAGCCTTAGCATTGCTCTATTCATCCACCTTCATAATTGAGCGTTTGCAGATTCTTTGATCTCACGTAGCTACCTTTTCTTGCGTGTGATCATGAAAACAGGAGCTCATACCTTTGGACGTGCACAGTGCAAGACATTCAGCCCTAGGCTCTACAACTTCACCACGAACGGCGGCCCTGATTCCACCATAAGCCCTTCGTACTTAACCACTCTCCGGCAACTTTGCCCGCAGAACGGAGACGGCACCGTCCTCGCCAACCTCGACCCGGTGACCCCGAACACGTTCGACAACAAGTACTATGCCAACGTCCAGAACAACCAAGGGCTGCTTTTGTCCGATCAGGAGTTGTACTCGACAGCCGGGGCCGCGACAATCTCCATCGTCAACAGCTTCAGCGGCAACCAGAGCGCCTTCTTCCAGAGCTTTGCTCAGTCGATGATAAACATGGGAAACATTAGTCCTCTCACCGGAAGTAACGGGGAGATCAGGTCGAATTGCAGGAAGGTCAATGGGAGTTGAAAGTTCTTTTTTTCTTCTTTTTTTGGGTGCTTTTAATGCGTGTACGTGAATATAAAGCAGCCATTAATAATGAGATCTTCTAATACTAATCGTCCTTGAGCAATTCTTTAGGAACAATCAATCGCATAATATTATAGTTTGTGAAAGATAGTGACGGTCAATGTAGGCCGGCGATTTAACGGTGATGTGTGATGATATCCTTCAAGGCCATCTAAGGGAGGGGAATGAGGAAAAGGCACGGTTTCCTTTGTATGGATTAGTTCGAAGATTAATACTTTGTTTACTCAAGAATAGACAGAATGGTCACGGATGGTATTAAAGCGGGATCATTTACAGTAGATGCATGGTTCATGGACGGAGTAGGCCCATGCCTAATCCAATGAGAATTGGGAGTTGTCGGGCTGGACATGGTGTGGCTCCTGGTACGGCTCCGAGGATGGCTGGGGAGGCAAAAATGCAGCAGACCACGTAAAGAATAGGGCCTAAGTAAGTTCTTAAACTGCTTCATCTAAGGCCTCGTCCGGACCTCGGGATCTCTTAGACATAAAGCAAATAGAGGGTATTCCCCGCCATAAGAGAAGAAAAAGATATGATTTGGCAATTAGGGGGGTGACGATGGAGAAAGTAAACTCCACATCAACTTTAGTTGCTATCACTAGGTAGGGTCGTATAGTAACGTCCCGCGCCTAGGGAGAGTCATCGGAGCTTCGACTCCTGCGTCATTGACCTGTGCTTCACACAATGTCCGTAACAGACTTGTCGGCGACATACCCCTAGTTACAGACACTGTGCGCCCTTTTACATATGTCATTATACATATTTTCATTTTTTTCCCTCGCTAGTATTCAAACAATGTTATACCTCAGTTCCTTTAAATCATTCCTCTTCATGTCTCTCATAACTAATTAAATCCATTTTTTCCTTCATAATCACTCCATCTAAACTTAGCGTAAGATTGTTGTATCGAGTAGGAATTTTGTTCTGACCAATAGAAATTGAAGATTTGCGTAAAGTACTAAATGATAGAATATAAATTTCCTTAAAAAAAATTGCAGTTGGTGGTGGACAAGTATGGATAATGATGTGTTTCAATGAACATAACGATAATTGATTCCAAATCTCTAGGGGTCTAAATGAGCGGGCCAGATCGAGCTTCTATACTATTTTTTGCCTGGCCCAAATTTTCGGGCCTAAAATTTCCAAGCCGAAAAAGAAAAAAAATCGAACTCGAAATAAACTAGGGTTAATATCACGAAAAACCCCAAACTGGTATATATGATAAATTTAGCTCAAACTATTTTTTTTTACCATCAAAACCCCTAAACTGGTTTGATCACCAATAACCCTAAACTTGTACACATGCGAGTTGGATGACACGTGGCAGTTGACGGATATACCGATTTGAGGTTTTTACCCTCTGTTTGTCATAGGTGCATCAATTTTGGATTTTTCGAGGTATTAACTCAATTTAACGAACAATAATGATGGGTAAATTTGTAACAGATATACCAGTTTGGGGTGTTTTGTGGTCAAAAAATTGATTTGTGGTAATTTTTTCACATGTATACCAGTTTGGAGTTTTTCGTTGTCAAAAAAATAATTTTGGGTAAATTTATCATTGATGTACTAATTTGGGGTTTTTTATGGTGTGAACCCAATAAACTACTAACTCCGCCCATTTTCAATTTTGGGCTTTCGGGATACTAGGCTATGCCCGAGACATAATGAACTTAAAAAGTTGCAAATAGTGTGTTCCTTTGTAAAGTTTTAAATTTTTTTCAAATTTGCAAGTAATTCTTATTACTTCAATTGTATTAGAGATAATTTTTTTCGCTCGTAAAATCCACTTTTTCCCATTTAAGATAAAATTTATCAACTAAATACTACGAATATATAAATTTCCATGAAAAAATAAAAATTCGGGCAGGCCAAGCCATGCCAGAGAACCTGTCCATCCCGAAATAAAAATATAATAAAGCTCAAAAACCCGGTTGATCTATTTGGGCTAAGAATTTTTTGGGCCGGGCTAAATTTTCGGGTAAATTTTCGGGCTCTCGCACTCTTAATTGCACCCCTATGAATCTCACCATAAGTAAACAACTTCATGAACATGTCATATGTTAGAGAGCCCTTAAACCCTCTCTCTAAAATAAAGGACCTTTATGTTTTTTCGTTTTCCAGTCTTAATCTATTTAAGAGGGTCAAATGTACCGGTTTAGATTTATCGGCCAAAATTGAAACGACAATTGAATTCCCACCGGAATGAATTTGAAACATATAAATCCATTTCGTCTATCTTTGAGGAAAACATAGTCATAAGATCTCGCCCCCTTTTCTTTTCTTTTCTTTTCTTTTTTTTTCAGAATCTCGTACCCTTTTCATCTTGCGTAATTATGCATGAAAAATGTGGTTAGGTAGTCCAACAATGTTGGGCTTAAGTGTTTGTATGTGAAATGAGAAAGATCCATGAGTTGCAATTTAGGCCCATAGTGTTGTAGCGTGTCTATTTTTAAGAATAGCTTCTTACTTGTCTTAAAGTGTGGCCTTGCAAAAATGAGAAAAGACGCAAGAGCGATGAAAGCACACGGGAGAGAAAGAGAAGTTTAAGAGTTTTATACACATTCGAGATTGCATTGCATTCACTTTGAAAAAACAGGATTTCGTATTCCTACTAATTTCTTAATCAAGTTTCAAATAAATTATGTTTGCTATTTGAGAGTGGTGTTACGTGAGGGAAATTGTCAAAAAAGTCATAAATCAATTGCCGCGCCCAGACCATCGCGGCTTTCGCCAACACCGCGAGGGCCGTGACGTTACCCGTAGTCGGTGAGGAGTCGCAGCCCACGCCCAGCGATCGACGAGGGCCAGGTGACCCTCGCCTAGCGGCTGATGAGGGCCCAATGACCCTTGTCGGCCATTGAGAAGAAAATCACTGGAAAAAAATCAAAAAATATATTAAAATATTATTAAAAACTATCCATATCAGCGCCGGCCATGTCACATAGGACAGTCGGCGTCCACGTCAACGATTTCCAGCTAATAAAACTCAATTGGCAAAAAGTGAAAAGAATTAAAACTCAATTGGCAAACTCTGACTGAATTGGCAAAAGCGCAATAGGGCTCCGTTTGTTTCGCGAAAAATAACTTTCAGGAAAATGTTTTTTGAATTTTTCAGTGTTTGGTTTGCGAAAAATAAGCTAGTCAAGAAAAATATTTTTCACCACTGGAAAAACTCATTCAAAAGTAAAGAAAATGTTTTCCTCTTTTCAAGAAGAGGAAAACATTTTCCTCATCTATCATTTCTCTTTTCTTTCATGTTTCCTTTCTTTTTAATAATTTTTTTAGTTTCTTTTCATTATTTATTTATTTTTTCAAAATCCAAAAATCTATTTTTTTATTTTAAATTTTTCTCAGTTTCTTTTTTTTTTAATTTTAAATTTTCTTTTTTTTTCTATTCCCTTCTTCTTCGGCCGGCGACAACAGAAAACGTGATTAAAAAAAAAAGAGAGAAAAACATTTTAAAAAAATGATTAAAAAATGATTTTTTATGAAAGAAAAGATAAAATAAAATTTAAAATTTATTTAAATAAGTGCATAGAGGAAAATCAAATCGGATTTTCCATACCAAGTGGAGAAAAATATTTTCCAGTTCGTTTTCAGGTTTCAGCCAAAAGCCAGAAAATATCGTCATTTTCCTAGAAAACGGATTTTTGGAAAATATGTTTCAGAAACGCAACATTTTTCACGAAACAAACGGAGCCTAGATTTTAGACTTATTTGACAATTTTTTCGCAGTACATGTTTTGTAATTTGGAGTTTGTGGTGTAGTGTTCTGTAGAAGGGTACTTTTCACGTTGCCCTCGGTTTTTTTGGCTCGTGGGGTTTCACATAAATTTCGGTGTTAGTATTCCCTTTGAATCCTCTCTTATTGCTTCCATTGTGTTATTGCGATTATTTTTTATTTGGCTTGGTTGACTGGCTTGTGGCTTCATATCTCACCTAAATGCCAAAGTTTCTTTCTTCCTAACAAGCACAGATAAAGGCGAAGTGACTCTGCCATTGGTATTCATCTTATGATATTCCATTCTTCTTGTCTTTGAAATCTATTGAATCTTTCTCTAATTCAAGATTCTTCTTTGTCCTAGAATTTGATTTACTTGGCATTATTTGTATTGGACTAACTGTCCAAAAACTCTACACGCATACCTTATTTTGCTTGGAGACAAAATTAGGTGCTCGTTTTCACTCCTATTAAAAGAAAGGACAAAGGAGCAGACTGTTCTACTAGACTAGAATATTGGACGAAAAGTGAGGAGTGTTGGGTTGGTTCAAGTCTCTTTTCTTTGTTTGGCTGCTGGGATGGTGTCAAAATGTCTTTTTTTTCTTCTTCTTCTAGTTCCTTTGATATAAGTGAGACCCATCAGTTTTCGTGCTTATCTCTCTGTGTCGGTTTTTTACCGAAAGGCAGTCTTTCCTCGAATCTTCTCGAAAATTTATACATAATAAAATTAAAAAAAGACCGTCCAAAAAAAGTCGGAGCAACTTATGGCGAGACTGCAATTTTTTTGTGAGTTGAACTGCCATGCGATTCATCTCAAATTTTTCCTGTGCGCAATTTAAACAAGCCCGAAGCTTCTCGAGCTTGAGACCGAACGCATAAGATATCGTTTTAGGTGGTTAGGTCGTTTGCAATCAACAGAACAACCTCAAATATCATTGACATGGATCAAAACAGAGAATGAAGTATCTCGATTTTTCAAGAAAGACCGTGTTTTTCATGAGATTCCTCGTCCATGTATGAAATGGATTGGGACGGAGGTTGTTGAGCTTGATTAGACGCTCTTTCGTTTATGCACGAATGTATGTTGACATGCGGAGATGCCACGGGGGATTTCATGTTGAATTTGAGTGAAATAAAGCCATTACCATGCTTGAATTTGGTAGATCTTTGAATATGTTTGTTGGTCGTGACTTTGATGTTCTCTACTCCCCATGGCATTGGACCAAAAAATCGTGGGTAGTAGCTAGTAATAGCGAGAGCGATGTTGGTTAACTAATGAGATCTTGCCACATTGCGGTATATGTCTAGTGAAATCAATGGTTGGTAGATAGCCGCGTGCATGAGGACACAAGCTAAATGATGGTTGGGCAGTTGTCAGGTGCTCTATATTCCAAATTCACCATGTCATAACATTTTTGATAGAGATACTATAAAATCAGTTATAAATCCCAAGTTATTCATAAATAAAACACTATAAGGCATATTTTCAGATAAAAACACTAAGGACATGCTTTTTTTTTTTGAATTTTTACTAGAAATAGTACTTTTGATTGTCATGAATATAAAAAAAGATGAATTAGACACTCACAAGAGTATGTCAATATATGTGTGTAGGGAGATCTCAAATCTTAAAAAATCTCAAACTTTAGGTCCAATTTCATTTCTGCCTCTAATTTTTTTGTCAAAAAAAAAAACTCCAGAGAGAATTACCTAAACTTTATATTTAGTATTAAATCTGCTCCAAACTTTTTTTTTATCAAAAAAATTACCAACTTTAACTTTAGTCCCAAATTATTCCCAAACCTTTTTTTTTTGTCTAAAAAGGTCACCAACTTTAATTTAGTCTCAAGTCTTCCTCCGTTAACCCTCCATCCAAAAATTGTCATTAGTTATTTGACATGGTATTTCCACGTTAGTAACAAATCCATGTCAGTAAGGTAGCGTGAAAAATTATCTCCACAGTGAGACCATTCTTTAATATGAAAATTCGAGAAATTATGGATGATTAATTGCGAATTTTACGGAGGCTACTAAGGGCACATTAGGGACAAAAAGTTGGTGATTTCTTTACACAAAAAACGTTTGGATAGATTTGGGGCTGAACTATGTTCGGGTAGATTTCGGACCAAACTTAAAGTTGAAGATTTTTTCTAAAAGAAAAAGTTGGGGGCAAATTTGAAATGGACTTAAACGTTCGGAGTTTTTTCTTTAAAAAAAAAAATCGAATAGAATTGAGATAGTTTTTAGGAAATTAGGCCTTGGAATCTCGTTTTTTTCTAATAAATTAGTAGGTCATGTTTACATATGGTGTCGAGAGTTGTGATCCGTTTAGGGAGCGCCCCGCGTAGAATTTGGAGTGGGTACTGCTGATGCAGAAGCTCTCTCTCGCAATGAAACTTGTGCAATTCATTTCTCACGCTCTCGCCTCTTCTGTAAACCCTCTCCCGTTTATCTAATTCCATAGGATCCAAGCTCGAGTCAACGCGAGCTAACTCCGCTCCAATCTCATCGTCGTTCCAAGGATAAGAGCTCCGAGGTTCGAAAGTTCGCAGAACTGGCCATCTAATCTTCTCTCTCAAACCAGGTTTTTCAGCTCCTGATTGTCATTTTTTTTTTTTTGTCCTTTTCGGCTTTCCTCTTCTTAGACACCGATTATTGTCGAAATCGGTTTATCTTCGAACTCAGAATCGCTGTGGCTTCAACCCTTTTGGTGATGGTCGTCCATTCCTATTTGCGCGGTTCGACATTTATGGGATTGGGAAGTTTGATCTAGGTTCTCGAATTGGGATGGAGAAAAGCTGTTCTCTGAGATGGGTTATTCTGTGTAGGTAATAAAGGTGCGATTTTTCCATCTGGGTTTGCTGAGTTTGAGATGGGGAAAGAGCTATCAAATCTGGGTTTTGGGGCTGATTTGATTTTGGTCAATTTAAAATCTTGCTGTCTGAATAACTATACTCTAGAATAATTCGGCGCTTTGCTTTTTTAGCTGGATTTTGACGTGCTTTGTATAGAGAGAGAGTTCTTGATCAGAAGTTACTCGATTCCTAAAGTAAGGTTGTGATGGCGGAGGAGACATCTGGTGTGATGAACCTTGATTTGAATCTGGGTCCTATTCCCGAGCGAGGCTCAGGATCTGTCCCTGGTGAAGCTGTGAATTTGGATGATTGGATTGAAGAACCAATTCGCGGGCACAGGGAAGCTGCTCGCATAAGGGCTTGGCCACGATGGAGATGGCGACAGGCACCTGAGTCTCAGAACATTTCAATGGAGTTGAATGAATTGATAGATAATTCTGTTGATGGGACTTCACTGCAAGCGGGTGAGGGTAGTGTTGCTGCCGAGGAGAGAGCGAGTGATGTCCCCAAAGTTTGTGAAAATAATACCAACTTCTTAGAAGATGGAGTGACAGATAAGGACAATGTTGCAAAGAATAACGGGACTGATGGAAGTTTCTTCGATTGCAACATATGCTTGGAGTTGGCTAGAGACCCTGTTGTTACTTGTTGTGGCCACTTATTCTGCTGGCCATGCCTTTATCGATGGTTACAACTTCATGCAGATATCAAGGAATGTCCGGTTTGCAAGGGAGAAGTCACGGTTAAGAACGTGACCCCAATATATGGCCGTGGGAACAACATTCATGAGCCTGAGGAAGATCCAAGTCTTAAAATTCCTGTTAGGCCCCACGCACGTCGTGTCGAGAGTTTGAGGCAGACCATTCATAGAAATGTTCTCAATTTCCCAATGGAAGAGATGATCCGACGCCTTGCAAGTAGATATGATTTGACCAGAGATTTGTTTCAGCTGCAAGACTCTGATGGTACTCGTGAAACAGGTGGGAGAACCTCTTCCTTGATAGATAGGTTTTTAACTTCTCAGAGGATGCGCAGAGAGCAGAACACGGTCGTTCCTCCTGATGATATAGTTGACTTAACACAAAATGAGACCACAAGCGTTGAGAGTGGTGAAAGCCGCCGGTTTCACTCGCTTTTACTTAGAAGATCACAATCTCATAGAAATGCAGAAATTTCTTCTCTTCCGGCTGCTCTTGGTCCGGCTCCAACCTTAGCGGAATATTTCCGCAGTCGTACTTTAGGAAGAAACCAGGAGCAGCCTCCTCCAGTTGATGATAGAGATTCTTTTTCAAGCATTGCTGCTGTTATAAACTCAGAAAGTCAGGTGGACACTGCTGTGGAGATTGATTCCATGGTCTCTCTTTCAACTTCAACTTCCAGAAGGAGAAATGATGTTGCTCGACTTTCAGATTTGGACAGTGGGGATTCTCGTGCACCCAGAAGAAGACGACTAAACTGAAGATGGACTTACCTTGTTGCAACAGTTTCCTCAAAAGTTTGACTTTGTCTTTACACCAGAACCAGGTAAGTGCTTTTTGTCAGTACTTAAAGATGTTTCTTTTAGTATGTGACCTTTTTTAGAATGAGTCTGCACTGACCTGATTCGTCGCTTGTTAGTTTATTGATGGAGGGGCAGCATAATAAATCTTTCCTCTTAGCTCCCTTTCTTCCTAAAATGTTGGACTGATTTTTTGGTACGAATTAGCAGTTTTTATAAGAATTGATTCTTTCAGTTTAAATGATGGATAAGCAAGCATGGTAGTTTTTATGGATGCCATTAGCTATGCAGATTGTCAGTAGCTTGTGTAGCTTTTTGGCTTGTAACTGCAGTGGAAGTGATGTGATGGCCAATTGCTATATAGCTGGCAAGATTTTGAAAGATCACAAAATATGCAGTCAACATAAATGACTGAGAAGTTGAAATATTACAAAATGATTGAGTCTAGATGAATGTTATAGCCTAGTTGAGTGAAAAACAGAGAAACCAGAAAATTTTGGTTTCTTAGGACATCTACAATAAGGAACGAGTCAGCCTTTATCTTGCAAAATGCAGGCTAAGATCTTAGATTGATTTTTGATAGTTGTCTGTGATGCTGCAACCAAAATATCTAAAACATGCAAATGATATAATCTCTCGACCACCATCATGTGAAATAAGAGGTTTAGAAAAGTTGATTTGAGTTCTCTGATGCTGGTGCTTGGTGCAGAACTTTTCATGGTTAAGCTCTTTTCTTTCTTGAGTTCTGTTTGGGCATGGATCATCTTGCTCTGTGGGCGATACATGTTATAGTTGCTGGGCTGAACACATATTTATGAGCTTCAACTTGACTTAGTTGAAGGTGAAGCTTGGATCAAGTTGAGTTTTGAGCACGGATAGCACTACACCCTTATATAACATGTTGAAGTTCAATATCTGTGAAATAGAAACTAGAAATAAAAAAAAATCAAACACCAATTTGTTTGTAATTATATCAGTTTCGACCTAGAAGTCCTCGCTCATAGTGGAAGATGATTGACCCAACCTTCTGGATAGTCTTGCATCTTATAAAAGCAGAAGAGAAAGGTGGGAGGTGGGGGGAAGTAGCAGAAGAGTAGTGCTGGTGTGCTGGGAAGACGACCATCGGCATGGCTTGAAGGATTACCATCTGTGACTGCTGGATTGAGGATGTCCATCTAAGTAACAAGGAAGAGATTGATGTGATATCATGATCTGCAACAAAGAGGAATTTTAAAAGGGGTTCAGGAGTAAAGTAATAAACACCATTGACAACTGATTTGCTCAAATGAAGAATAGTGCAAATGCATTATGAATTATATCTGCCGTTTGCTCGCTTAGGCTTGTCAGGGATCCAACTAATTATTCTAAGTCTTGAGTTCGAGCTTGATTGAAATAGTCACACAAGTTCGACAAAATTGAGTAAAATGAAACACATTTTGAGTCAAATATGAGTAGCTTGAATTATTTACATCATTAATCATAACCATCAGGAGGTTGTGCTTGCAGATAAACCTCCAAGTTGCTTCAAGTGTCCAGCTGGGTATGGAATGCTTCTGATTTCTCTCCATGTTTATTAGGGCCAGTCACTTAGGTTCCAAAAATTGTGACCTACCCATGTCCAAAGTGCAAGTGATTAGGTTAGTTGTGGTCTATTGGGAGAAGTTGATCGAGTAAATAATAACATTTATCCATGCACCTGATGTGATTTAAGTGTTCTCATTGTTGTACTTGTTGGTATGTGGCTGCTTTAAGATGTGCCTCATTCAGATGAACGGACATGAGGTTTCAATTGGAATAGTTTCTTGCTGGGACAGTAGTATGTATGCAATTTATCATGGGAGCGTAGAATAGGACTTGGAAGCACGCAAGTTCCTACCGTTTAATTGCAATTCAGTGCTCAAAATGATTTCCACGTTACTGATAGAAGCCTGCCCTCACTTCTTTCCAAAGAAGGCATATAATTTCTCCTTCCTGCTTCGGCACTATCATGCCTTCTGATTCATTTTGCTGCTTAGGGTGACTAACATTTCTAACTTAGTATACTTCTTTTTTCAGGAATGTTGGCGAGTTACAAAGTTTGATGGAATGTGGGTTCGAAGATCCTGTAGATCCTCATGAAAGTCCAGTCTCTGTTATTATGTCCGAGGATAAATATGTAATTGCTGTTCTTTTGCCGATCCATATCATAAGATGTTGTTTATGTCATGTATTCTCTTGCTAGAAAGCTACTGGTGTGTCAATAAGGACCAGTTGACATCCTATCATTAGATGTATTACCTGCTAAGTTGTGCAAATAATGAATGTTCAGATCAGGTTTCCTTTCCATCTGTGGTTACTTCAACTCTATATTGTATATGCTTTGTTTGTTTGGGAATACGAACTTGTAACTTCCGTCTCTTGAATGACTCTCTCATGGAAGTGAGTTACCGTTGCGGATGGCAACAGTGTGCTTTCTTCTTAACCTACCTGCTAGCCTCAGAGTTAAGGTCAAGTTCTGGTTTACAGGGCGAGCAGTGTGAGCTATACTCCGTGAGGAGCCAAATGGGCATATGGCTTTGCCTTGCCATTTGACCTCTCTTTCGGTAGGGGTGAGCAAATCGGATCGACCGAACGGGGAACCGCCTGAACCGGTGGTTCGGTTCCCGGTTCCAGAGGGCGGCGGTCCGGTTCCTGGTCTTCAAAATTGGAATCGGTGACCGGGCGGTCCAGTTTCCGTTTCCAAGGGTACAAGACCGGACCGGTCGATTTTTAATTTTATTTATTTATTTTTTAAACATAACATGGCTTCTATTCTTTCATCCTCAGTCTTCTTATTTTCTTTTCAGGGGCTTGCTGTAGTTGGCATGTTAGTATTGTTAAGACCACACCTTCACTTAAGTTTGAGCCACTGGTTGGAATGAACTGTTGGTGAAGGAATAATCTTGAGCATCATGGTGATTACTGATTAGTCCTTGGGGATGATTGTGGCTTGGGCTGATTTGGTGGAACTTTTCGTCCACCCTTCAAGCAATCTTGCTATGTTCTCTTACTTGATGCATAAGTGCAGGATGATATTGTTGCCTGCCGAGACCACCGGTCCAGTTCCCGGTTCTTGAGGGGAACTGGATTGGACCGGAAACCGTTCACCCCTATCTTCCAGTGTGACTAGAAGGAATGCTCAGCGACAACCTCTCAATTGTCACCGCCTAGCCTCTCTTGCTACCTACTCATTACTTTGCATCTCTCATTATCTATCTTTATAAGCGTTACTATAGTGGGATTTCAAAGAAATGGGCCATTTCTTCCTTCCCCTTGGTACGTTCAATCCTGGCATTCAGGAAGTCCCGGGGTCAGATTCCATTGTACCCTGATCATGGGTGTGCTTCAAAATTTCTTCAGCACTCGAAGATCACGAATGAAGGCGAATGTCTGGTAATTGGAGAACGTGTGTGAGTATTCCTTCAAGCACAGCTTCATGCAGATATGTTCAGTTAGTGAGCACTCAAATATTTGATCTCAAGAAGAGATGGGAAATAGTGACGAACCAAAATTGGTACATTGATGATTTTAGGGAAGCGGATTATATCAACTCGCACAAATGGGTGGGCCTTGGCAGAGGACCTCAAGAGGTTTGGCCCGAACAGGCCCGGCCCGAGCCTGCCCGTTGAGCATATCTTCACAGTTTGGGTATTCTTTGTGTACCAATTCCTATGCACATGAGTCCATGACCTTAGTCAACTGTTATGATCATAAAACCACATTTTTCGGCCTTTCTACAGGACACCCGGATTCGACCAAAAACAAAAAAAATACGACTCCCGGAGAGGGGCTGGGGTGATAATTGCGACCACGCCGATTGGGATTTCGGGCAATACTCGAATCAGTCTCGATCGACAACGCTGGCGCAAAGCAAGATCAATTCGAAGCTTTCTAGGGAAGAATCACCATGGCCATCCCCCCAAAAGACTCGAAAAAGCAGCAAAATGAGCGGTCAACTTTTTGGCTGCCCTTAGTAATGACTAGTCAACGATTTCAACTTACGTAATTCCCGCAGCCTCCTCACACTTTTCAACTCGCACCATCACATGATTTAGTGTCTTATTTTAAAGGAATATTTTCACAGTTGGTCTCTAATTTTAGCCTAATTTGCAATGTCGTCACTGAATTTTTAATTTATTCAATGTGGTCTCTGAAGTATTGGTAAATGTTCAATCTAGTCCCCTACTCTACACAAAAATATCCAATTTCATTCCTCTATTAGCTCAAGTTCAGGGACAATATTGCAATATTTACTATAGTCCAATGACTAAATTGAACATATACCAAAACTTCAAGGGCCACATTGAACAAATTAAAAATTCAGAGACCACATTGCATAATGAGCCAAAGTTCATAGATAATTTGTGTCAATTTCCCTATATCAAACAGTAAAGGCGTTGCCATGAAAAAATTATATTTTTTGTCAAATAATCATTCCAGCGAAAAATAATATAGATTGAATATGTTTATTGATATTTATATGAGCAAAGGTAAAAATAAGTACATAACGCATGTCCTCCCATATCATGCATTCTTGTTATATTGTAGAGATAATGACACAAATGGTCCCCGAACTTTGTCTCCACGTGTATTGTGGTCCCTGAACTTTAGCCTCATGTGCAATGCGGTCACTAAACTTTTAATTTATTCAATGTGGTCCTAGACTTTTTGTGCATCTTCAATTTAGTTTGTAGACTGTATGAGAATGTTCAACATTGTCATTCCATCAGTTCAAGTTCACGGACAACATTGAAGATTTTCATATAGTCCAGGGACTAAATTGAACATGTACCAAAAGTTCAGAGACCACATTGAACAAATCAAAAGTTCAGAGATGACATTGCACATTGAGCTACAGTTTAGAGACCGCATTGAACAAATTAAAAATTCAGGGGCCACATTGCATATCGGACCAAAGTTTATAGACCATTTGTGTCATTTACCTTAGATTGTAAGTATCAATACATTAAACTGAAATTTTCATTTTTGTTTATCACATAGTAAGAATTTTAACCTTTTTGAGTTACTTGATGGTAATATTGAAGTTAGTCTATTACATATGAACATTTAGTGAAAAAAATAAAATGACTTCCCTATAGTTTGATTTAATGACAATAAAAGATTGATGGACACAAACAAAATTAAGTTAAAAAAGATATATTTGTGTTGAAATTCATTCTTATAAATAACCAACTGACCATGCTCCAACTGAGCCAACTGCTCCTTTTTGTACTTAAATGTATGACCATAAGTAATACCCGCTGGGCTAACCACAGGACGACGGGTGGCGAAACGTGATAGACCCTCGGGCCTTGCTCTCTTGGTATACCACGTTAATATTCTTAAAGACGAGGCAAAAGAAAAGATTGTGTATCGAGTCAATCTACAAATGTTAGTGTTGGTTAAAATGTTAACGTTACGGGTAGTTTTTAAATGGGGAAGCTTATTAGAATGAGGTTAATCTGTTCCCATAAAACGATTTCGAATCAATAACTTGGAAGCCAATGTGATTTCGCATACAACACACAAACGTAATATGCTCCATATGATGTCGATCCCTCATGATTTCTCATGATTCACATCATTGCATGAGGAAATGATGGATCGTGTACTTTGACTAGCCCGAAGCAACACCGGAGAAGTGGAACATCATTTGCTTTTTCCTTCGAAATCGGAACTGGCCGGATTGGTGTTTTTTTATTTTTTTTCTAAGGGTCTCGTGTCTCTCCTTTTCCGAGCACTCGCGCAGCATCCCAGGGTAAAGAAGATGGGGGAGGGATGATGATCCGTGATGATGACGACGATGATGCAGATCATTTGTGAGCCATTACAAATTGATAATGAAGAAAGAAAAAAAAGCATGACATGTTCTCAATCATGATGTTCCCGAGAGGGAACAAGATGATCCCTCTGATTCCCAAGTTGCGTGCCCTGTGATCATCGAATGTTTCCTTCCTTGCCCTAATCTTGGCAATCGTAAAATAATCATCCCACTCGTCTTGCTCCATTCGTATATTTATTTGCTTTTTTGTCGTAAAGTGAAGTATCGGGTTCGACTAACTTATTCGATACACGCAAACCGTACCGTCCACATGCATCGGCTAAGACTCCACCCCACAAGATGGACCGGCTGGACACAAGATCTGCCGGATCGCGATGTTAAATAAGATCATGTTAGTCGACTTTATGATGGAGTTTGGAAGAGTATCGATGTCTTCGATAAGAGGGTCCAACTCCACCAGGAGTGATAGATGCGATGCCATTTCTCCCCCGGCCTACGAGGAAACCCTCCGTGACTTCAATAATTGCGAATGACCCCAAAAGCGATGGCATATCTCTGACCATTGCGGGTCATATGATACTACTCGTAGCCTTTTGGTCCATATCTGTGATTTCATTCACGACTTTGTTACAATTACTAAGAAAGCTAAGCCACGCGGATGGGACCACCGACGCTATAAAGAAGACATAATATTCAAACTCAATATGGAATGTTGGAACACGTGTCGGTTCGCTACTGGAGGGCTGACTTTTCTGTCGTACCTATCGACGGAGTATCCGCGATTTGAAGTAAGCAAAGTCATAGGAAGAGCTTTTCATCTACGTTGTATGTGTCGGAATATTTTGTTGATCTTTGCTCGCCAGAGAACTGAATGTCGTAAGGACATAATTTTAGGAGAGATGCTTTTGATTTCTCTTGGTATGGTGGGGTATATTTTCATCGCTTGTTCGATTCAATTAGTAATGTACGATAAAAAGAAGTTATTGGTCAGGCAGTCATCGGATGCTGCTATTGGTAATTTATGGATCCTTCCAAGTTGGCGCCATGGGAAAAGATAAAAAAGAGAGAGATGCATTGATTGATAGCTGCTCAAAAGAGACATAAAAAGAAGTTCACCCTCTCATTTCAGGTAGACAATAAACAAAATTGTCAAATTACGAAGATATCATGTAATGAGTCGTCGTGGTATCAAAACAGAACAAAAAAAGTATTTGTAGTTTCTATGGCGCGTTAGAGATTCGAAAATCATTAAATCAATTTGATACGTGATACCATAGTAGCAACTATCAATAAGGCGTGGAGGTGGAAGATAAGGGAATTTTTTGCCCTTTTTAGGGTATTAGATTCAAGCCTTGTAGGGAACACCGGACCAACGTATGGCGATCTAAAATTGCCCGAGAGATGGGCTATTCGAGATGCATCAAAATTGGCCGAAAGACCATGTGATTGCTAGATTACGTGATTTGAATACAGCCCCGAAAAGGATAACATCTTTTATTGGGTCGTGTAAATTTAATCTCTTTCCCTAGCACCTAAACTCTCGTTGGAATAGTAAAAGTTGCCCGCTTTGTCTGCCCAAATAAAAAGCCAGCCATAGAAAGTAAAAAAAGGAAGAAGAAGAAGTCAGCTTTTGGTCAACTAACGGTTTGAGCATCCATAATTATTCCATCTCAATCATGTCAAAGGGATAAACGAGAATGATTCTTGCAAGTATACCCAAAAAAACAAAGTTTACAAAAGATTGATTTGTTAAATAAGGTGATGAGTTTTGTTAATTCATAAAAATAATTGTTTATGGTCCGTCATATTCATGAGTTCGATCCGACTGAAAAAAAAAATTCACGAGTTCATTCAATTTGAAATATGTATATAACATATTTCTACGGATGATATCTAAAAAAAAAAAAAAAATCGGGGTCGTCAATCATCATCACTGAGAGAATGGTCAAATTTATTCCAGCCGTTTGATTGTTTGATCTGTACTTTCTCTACTCAATATTCATCGCCCTCTGTTTATCATCTCTAGGTGCTCATTTGTTATATATTACTCATAAAAAAGTCTCAAGCCATTTGATCAATTTACCGTCTTCTGGCTACTAAATCCACGGCCAATATGACTTTTTTGGGTCAAATACTGCCAATATGATGAGGCGGCTCTTATTTGGCGACACGCAATAATGAAGTGGGCAACATTGCGAATGATGCATGATCATGAGCCCATCAACCTATCTACAAGAAATCAATAGATAGACAAGTCACCTCACCACTCTCTTAAAAGAAAAGAAAAAAAACACTATTGCCTTAATCATGTAAAGTAGTCACGTTGATGCCTTGTGTTCGTTTTCATTAAGCATTCGTACGGAAAATACCATATATTATTAATTCACTTATTGATCAATGGATTGATTTTTTATTTTATTTTTGCTGCGCCGACGCGTTAAATCGTGTAGATTCACGTGTGTTTGCCAATTGGGACTAATCCTTATTCACTAGGCAATTAAAACGAATATAAAAGCATTCGCGTTGCTGGTGTGTGGATTGAAATGAACTACCCTTAGGTTTTATCCTTTCAAAATCCTTGAATATATTTGCTAGGTTCTCTCTTTCGTATTCAGTAGATCTTACAAGAAAATACGCTATACCTAAGACTTAGTAGTTCGAACTTGGTACAAATAAAAAAGAAATTCTACGCCTGTACCTAGAACTTAGCATGTTTCGGTCCCACCAAGTCAAATCTCTCTCTTTAGTGTACAAAACAAAACGTGGTCGTATATAATCATGTAGATTCACGTGTGTTTGCCAATTGGGATTAGTCCTTATTATATATATATTTTTTGGTCTAAGATTAGTCCTTATTCACTAGGCAATTAAAACGAATATAAAAGCACTCGCGTTGCTGGTGCGTGGATTGGAATGAACTACCCTTATGTTTTATCCTTTCAAAATCGTGGAATATATTTGCTGGGTTCTTGGCTTTTGGCACCGATCAAATGGAACTGGGTTTGAGCTTGGGAGACACGTCGTTTCTTGAAATGGAAGACTTAGGGTTTCATCTTGGGTTGGGAAACAGCCTTTGTGGGCGGCCGAAGGAAGCAAGAGATCACAGCCATGGCGATCGCGAAGATAAGAGTAAGCGATCCAGAGAGGTTGTAGCTCTTCAGCTTCATCTCTTTCCTTCTCGAAGCCTATCTTTGCTTCCTCAGCTCAACCATAATAACGGTAAGCTACGAGGTCCCGTTTTCGCTGATTTTCTACTTGGTAAGCTTCTCGACGCATTTGCGTGAAACACAACTAAAAAAGGTCGTGGTACATTTACAGGTAATTCTTCAGATGGGCTAACTGAAGGGAAGTGGTTGTCAAGCCGGTTGCTGGCGACTGCAGCAAAGGCTGAGGTGGTGGATGCTGGGGCGGAGCGGCTGTCTTCGCCAAACAGTGGCGCGTCTTCGTTTCATCAGTCAGAGTTCAGATCGGGCTTGGGTGGAAGAAGCAAGACGGTCGACGCGTTGTCATTAGAAGGCGACAACGACAGAGCGTGTTCCAAAGGCAGCGATGAATACGATGAAGACAATGGCTTGGCTCGGAAGAAACTCAGGCTCTCCAAGGAACAGTCTGCTTTTCTTGAAGAGAGCTTCAAGGAACACCATACGCTTACTCCTGTGAGTGTAATAATATGCGAAAGAGTTGTTAAAAGTCTTGTAGAACTATAAATTTTGTTCAGTTCTCCGATCACGCATAACTCCGTTTTTGCACATACGTACTGTTGATCTCATGACCGATACATTTTACCGCAACTAGCCTATGCTATATGTATATAGTAAGATCAATTTCACTTGTGTAAATGAAACTTTCACAGATCATGACGTGAATATGTTCTTAGAATGAATGGTTAACATACATATCAGCAATGTGCACACTCCTTAAGTGTGTGCAAGAAATTGGTATTTGAAAGATTGAATTTGTCGCGAAAAAATCTTTGAATCATTAAACAGTTTAAAGAAATTACAGACATTTAAAAACTACTTTTGAGAAGGTTGTTGTAGGATAGAAAATATCTAAACTATACTAAAGTACGATGCTCTCTTTTGTTCAGCGTAATAGGATGGATAATTAAGACTAGCTTATGTTGAAGACTTGCGAAAGATCCTATGCATAGTTTAAATACCGTACTCTTGGAACTATGAAAACAGTACAGAATTTTATCATGGCTTGAGAGGGATTGGATGAATAATAATGCTGAGGGTATACTAAGGAGTTTGCCCAAAAAGATGGTGGCAAGCTCTTATGTTATCAACATACCTCAACTGTTTAATTGTTCACATACGATTTATGTCATCATCGATGAACCAATCTCGTATAGTGGCGTCAATATACATAGCAGTAGAGTAAAAGATGAGAATATACAGTGATAAAGCCGCTAGCTCACAGCTAAGATGAAATGTAATTCAAAATCTTGTGACTTCACGAAATGTGCGACGACAAATCAACCGGCAAATAGTAATGTACACTCGACATATGAGGCACAAACAAAACACATTTTCGACATATGTAGCATTTCGGGTTTCATTTCGACCATACTCTGCAATAATGTTCTTGTTTCTTTTCTAGCTTAACCTTGTTTTCTGTAAATGCGCAGAAAGAAAAGCTTGCATTGGCAAAACAGCTGAATCTGCGCCCTCGCCAAGTAGAAGTGTGGTTCCAGAACAGAAGAGCTAGGTGAAAATTTTCTGCAATTCTAGCACAGAAGGACATATCTGATTCTATATTATCTCATGCTGGAGCTGAGACAATAGGCATGCATTATCCTTATAGAGAGAGCTTATTAAACGCTTATCACTTATTTCACAATGATATCTGCGTTGTATATTGCTCTATGGCTAATGTTAACAAGTTCGATTTTCAAAATGCTGATAAAATTGCAACCTCCACAAGAAAATTTCTTTATTTGGTTGCTTAATGGTATCACAAAGCACATGTTAACATAATTTTATGTATTCGCGTGTACCGTCAGGACGAAGCTGAAGCAAACGGAGGTGGATTGCGAGCACTTGAAGAGATGCTGCGTGAGGCTGACGGAAGAGAACAAGAGGCTGCACAAGGAGCTTCAAGAACTCAGAGCTCTCAAGTCCTCCCACCATTACGTTAATTCGTTCACGAAACATCCTGCTCCGGCCACCACTCTCACCATGTGCCCCTCCTGCGAGCGCGTCTCCACCTCCAACGCCACTGCTACCAACACAAACATAATGCCTGCTCCATCGTCATCGTCGATATCGGCTAATCCTAGAGCAACCTTAACCCACCGGCCTCTCTCGAATAATACACAGGCTCAAGCTGCTTCCTGATGCATCAGTATTGAGCACGCTGTTCTCTTCTCCTTTTCTTGTAAATGGTATTTGGCTTTTCTTCACCATTTTAACTTTGGTTTTGTTTAATCAGGTCTCTCTTTTTCTCAGATTTAAGTTGCTCCTTCTTACCTAAATATCCTATATAGACACATAGATTCCGACATGGCCACACACCAACGTCTGATGATCTTTCTTGGAAAAGATTGGTGCGTTATATATTTGTTGATTGATTGTTCACGTGGTTTTTCAAATCCAGTATACATGTATAGCAAGCTAAACATCATGCACGAGTGGCACTTGTGTGCTCGAGATCTTCTTCTTCGTCATTGTTTCACGTGCACCGCGACGTGTTTTCAGAGAAAACAAATATTGGATAGATTCATATATGAATTATATGTCCAAATATTCTCAGTTACTCCAAAACACAGAGAATTAGCGGTTTAGGGTAGCTAATCCACGACGTTCTTGAGCTAATGCTGCGTTTAGCTGGGCTAACCTTCGCCCTTTTACCCGCATGTTGTTCTTGCACATACTTTCACCTATATTCCCTCTTATAATATAATGAGAATTGCCAGCTTTATTTACTATTGGACAGAGAAGAAAGAAAAATCTTGAGTTGACATTTATAGTAACTTGACATTTGACCGCTTCCACCCTCTATATCATAACGGTCTTGAACGGTTCTTCAATATCGTGGCGACGATTGAATCATTGGACTAGATCTTATCTTATCCTTAACTGGGCTTGAAAACCAAGCAGACTTCAAGAACCCTAGACCCGCATCGTAAAGTCGATGTTAAATCTCACACCGGCATCCAATATGACTATGGAACGACCTTAACAAATTAGCAATATGTCCTGGAATTTAAAAAAAGAAGGTAAGGAAACAATCCAACCTCCTTGGTGATAAGGTTACAAAGGCGCCGCTAGCGGACTTGTAATCTGAAATTTTCTCGGCGATTTTCTTTCATTTCACGTCCGACAATTAGCCCGATTGGACAGTCACTAGATCAACACATCAACATCTCTATCTACACTCTCCACGAAAGGACCAACCGAGATGAACAACAATGTGGTTCGGAGACTGATGAACAAAAAAGAACATGTTAGATTGACGATGGTAGAACCATTCATTTGCCATGACATCCATCGATTAACTCACTCGAAGTACTGTTCGCTTCGGCTCATCCTATATCGAGTCTCACGGCGTACAGGAAAGCACTTCCATCCTAGGGGTGCACCCACCTTAGCCGTTACGTCAAAAGGCGCCTCCGTGATATAATTCCAATTACATGTACATATCAAAATCGGTCTCCCCTTATTTGGTGCACAGTTCGGTTCATTCATGCCCCCCCTTTCATCATTCTAGAAGTCTACCAGGAGCCGTTCCTTGTCCAGGCCCTATGAATCCCGGCGATTACTCTCCGCTGTCGTCAGACCGGGTCATTATACTAGCAGTTCAAGAACTCGCGGCGGTGCTAACCTCGATTGTAGTCAACCCTAATTCTAAGAAGACCGTTAATTGCGCCGAAGTTTTCATGTGACGGTAGATATTTCGCAGGGGAGATGAACTGGGAACGTTTTTTGTCTGCACGTGAGAGACCCACCAACTAATAACGTGTGGGGCGGTCAAAATGAGTTGTTGGAGAACCATTCCTGCTTGCGAAGATTCGAAATGAGAGGGGAGGTGATTTAGAATAAGGTAGCTGCTCCTCAGAAAAGAAGAAGTGCAAGTGCTAAAGCGTCTATTATTTCCACCTTTTCCACTTTCCAGGCACAAGTATGCGATTCTCTCTTTCGATTCCTGCGTTAGTCATGTTATAATTAATTGTGGGTACGGCCCAAAGGTCGGCTAATGCGAGGGACTTTGGAGCAATGAGGCCATATTGTGGATGCATGACCATTATCTCAATAGTTGAAATAAGTGGATCATATAGAGTCGTGCCAAGACAACGGCCGCCGTTCTGTTGGTACGTGCCTTTTGTGTAAACCTGTCAAACAAGTGAGTAGGATCGGATCACTCGAATAAAATTCGTGTGGCCCCTATACAAATTATAAACTCATCTAAATTTTAACTTTTTGTTAAGGTACTTGAGGAAAAAATTCCCCTTTTAACAACATTGCATTGGACAAGACAAGAAGCGTGAACTTGTCATTCTTGAGATGAAAGGCAACGCCACAACAGAAGAACTAAACCGACACGACACAATCAACGCTGACACCGTCTCTTTCCGAAACGGTGGTCAAAACATCCCATGTGATGCCCCGACTTTAACCTAAACTAACCCGAAAACACGATTTATCTTAAATAACCATCATGAAAAAAGCAGCACCAGTCGGTCATCTTCATATAACAAGGACCCCTTTTTGACCAGGAGTTGCTTCAGGAGGAAGTGTATGGATTGACTCCGTAAAAGGAGATACTAAAAAGATATTACGTGTTGCATGGACACTGGACATGTCATATCTTTCACCATCACATCTTAAACCAGGAGCTGATTAGTCCATTTAATTATTAAATTACGCAAAGAAATGCGGGGGGTGGGGGCACAGTATCGCCAGCCGAGGGTGATTGCAGAATAATGAGAATATGTGTTCCTAGTACCAAGTCCGATGAAAACAACGACTAAATCGTTCTTTTGACACGAGGACTTCGAGGTAACTGCAAAGTGCAAATGCAGCAGATACAGATACCGCCAAAACCCTCAAACAATTATAAAGAGTAACATTGCCATAGAGAAAAGAGAGTGTATACTCATGGAGGACCCAGTTTCCATCTTCTTACAGTATTATCCTTCATAAGTTGACTACACTTCACAGAACGGGAACATAATCCTAAACAATTATAAAGAGTAACATTTGCTATAGAGACCAGACCACTGCATCCACACAGCATAACCTGCGGCTTGTGAGGCGACGCCGGTGAAATATTGCTCATCAGCACCGAACATATGATATAATATGAACAAAATAGGGACTTTGTTGCATCACGCATCACTCTATGCATCACCCTCCGCTCTCTCTTTCAGAGGGAATAGAAACCGGGAAAAGGAAAACATGCTTCCGTGCGTGTATTCTCATTCTCACTCTCATCGGTCATCTTTTGCATGTGTAGATCCCGACACCGAACAGAGCATTCGTTTGCGTGCGACTCCATTAGCATCGGGGCCGGTAGTAATAAAAGAATTTAATTTCACCTCCGTAATATGTGCAGTTTCGAGACTGATCAGGGTCTCTTTTGCGGTTGCTCCTCCTGATTCAACTTCACGACGAGTTCGGCATATATAATCTCGTTCCACGCGTCGGGCACGCCAGGGAGGCACCAGTGGCTGCAATCTTGGAATCTCAGTGGCGATCTCCTCTCCACATCTGTCAAATGTTGCTTCCTGTAAATCGACGGGTGGCCATCTTTCCTATAATCCGTCATTTTGGTTACGTTTAGGTAGTTGACGTGGGTTTTCATCCCTCTAAGCACCTTCTCCAATACAATCATCTTCGGAGGATATTCTCGAAGGTAAGTCTCGTTCTTTATGGGCTGAGTCTCGCTGTCACATTGTCCGCCCGAATTCCATTGACCGCCACTGCACGGAGAGAAGAGGACTAAGATAAAGATTGAGCTTTTACGCGAATAAGATTACAAAAAAAAAAAAACAGCATGAAAGCTCAAAATGAAGCAGCTTTGAGGAAATTGATACATGGTATGAACGTACAGGATATCCCATCTTTTAGTGAACTAACTTTGTGAATCAATCTCAGTATCTCTAGCATTGTTCGAACATTAGACAGTTAAAAACCCTTCAGGATAAAAAGTTCAGTTTTATCGTACAAGTAAGTACTTTTGGCCAACATTATAGAAGTAGCAGCAAACTCCATGTAAAAAGAAGCGGATTAAGAGTGATCTTCCACGTAAAAAAACCAAAAGCTTTGGCAACATTAAGATTATGAAGACTGCATAATTTTTAGCAATTATATAATCAGATGACAAATCACATTACCACAGATATACATTCACCAACATTGCTCATCAGCACTAGTTCATATAAACTCGTGGATAGGTTGTTCAGTGGCTTGCGGAAACACAAATGTCCCAGAAATCGACAAATCCCGAATGAATTGAGCAACATTTTCCACGTTAACTTTGCTAATGATATCACACACACAAACGATGCATGCACACTGGCGCGCCCACACAGAGAGAGCAGTAAAAGAGCGATCTTAGCATACCTAAAATGGGAGTCAGAGTATCCTCTGAAGAATACGATAGACTTCATGGGGTTTATATTGGCATCGACCCACCTCGCCCACGTCGTAAGAGCTTTCCGAAAAGCCTCTAGGACATTTAATTCACCATACACGTGGCTACCTTCTTGATAATAGTCTTTCCTGAAACATTCAATCATTCTTTCAGATTATCTGAACAACGGTAACAATGATCTCTTCTTCTATATGAAACAAAACATCACTGATGAAATGATATGTATCTACCACATTCATGATCAAAACAAATGGCATACCCTTTGGAAGTTTTATCGTGAGTCCACCAGTGTCCAGTGTTGAAGATTATAATGTCCGCGCCTTTATACTGATCAGATGACCTCCCTACCAAATCCAACCTAAGTGTTTCCTTTGTAGATCCATTCTTGTCGGGCATTTCCCATTCTCGAACCAAAAACGGGGACACAAAGAACTCCACCGAGAAGTTGTAGTCCTACCGAATACCACCACCAAAGCATCAGCGAAAAGACTAAAACAACAGAATTGACATGTATTGAGCAAGAGGGATGCGAAATTCAGGTGATTTGAATTGGAGGGCAATTCAATAACCTACTTTGAATATAAAGGAGTAGGACGCTTCCCCGCGAAAGTGATGTCTGCCATTGGCTTCATAGACTTTCTTTCGATCTTTCGCCGAGCCTCGCAGGATGCAGACCAGCGATTCCCACATATTCCTGTTCAAGGAATCGCCCACAAAAACCAGCCGCTTCCCTCTCAACAATTCGATCATGTGACTCGCATTCAACCTGATCATTCACAACCTTCTTACATCAACATAGAATCCCAGAATGTCCAACGACACAGAACAATGTAAGTAGCAGAACATCAAAAATGGTAAAGCGGTTTTGGAAAAGAAAAAACGAAAAGCTTGACGATCTTCAGTTACCTATTTTCATGGCCAAGCAAAACTTAAAATTTGAAAACTCCTAGATGGAGGAGATAAAAGATCGAGATACGCCCAATCTCAACCGAAAGGAGTTTAGGAAACAATAAAAAAAGCAAACTTTCCTTCTTGGTTTCAGATTTGACCTTACAAAGAAAGAAAAGGCAACAACAACAACAACAACAAAGGCGAAGAAACAGAGTGAACTGAACACTCCCTAGAAGCGCACACATAATTGAGAAATCACCTGAACACTCCACAGAGCAGATCCGCGATTAATTATTTGGTTTCTAACTAAAGCAAGAGCACAATGAAATCACCTGAACAATCATGGTAAAAATCAAATCGATCTCAAGCGCATTTATACCTTGGCAGATTGCAACCCTTAGGCCTCCATTTCAACTTCTGATAATCCTTATCAGGCCTCCCGTTGAGTATGCAATTGAATTGCTCGTCGATCAGCGAGCACGAGCCCGGCTTGTAAAGTGGGTACGAATCGTCCTTCACCCACTGTCCGTCGAAGAAATCGCACTTCTTCAACGACTCGATCCAATCAATCATCCCCTGCTTCGCCGACACCCCTGAAACAGTGCCATTGCTATGTTTCTTCAACAGCGAGGCCGTGTAGTTCGGCTTGATCTGCTTCTCCCCAACAACCTCCACTGCCTTCACAGTATCGTTCTTCGCTGGTGGAGGGAGTGGCTTCGCGGGACTCGGGGTACGATTAGCCGACGAACTCGGCACGGCAACACTCGTCTGATTCTGCTTCCGAACTTCAGGCGTCGTCGGTTTTGGCGTTTCCACGTTTGCTGTGCTCTGCGTCGCGTTCTTCACTTCGTCTTGCTTCGACGCTGGAGGGACAGCCGAACTCGGCGAACTCTGAGTAGTGTTTCGCGCAGGAGGTGAAGCTGCGGTCACGGAGGAAGCAGTCGCGGTCTGATTCGACTTAAAAACTGGATCTTTATCAGAGATCATTGGGAGTTGAGTGCTGTTTCGCTCTTCCGGCGGCCGAGAACCCGTGGCGTTCGATCTGGTTTGGACATTGTCTGGAGAGGAATGAGAGGACGAGACAGAACTGTCGGTAACGACGACGTCGTCGTTGGGGAAGAAGTAAGAGAGGAGGGGAGAGGACTGAGATCTGTAAGAATCCGAGGTGGTGGTTGCGGCGGTGGGGGCGGTGACGAAGATGTTGGAAAACCAGGGGGAGGAAGAGTCGGAGGAGGAGGAGGGGGATGAGGGGTTGAGGAGGAGGAAGAGGGTGAAGGCGACGAAGGCGAAGGTGAGGGCGTAGGCGAGGGCGGCGGCGCGCTTGGTGCGGAGGAGGGACTTGAGGTCGGAGTAGAAGAAGAAGAGGTTGCCTCCGCCGTTGATGGGAAGGTGGTGCTTGGTGGGGTCGGCCATGGAGATTAACAGTGCTCTCACTTACTCTCTCTCTCTCTCTCTCTCTCTCTCTCTCTCTCTACTATCTTTCTTTCTCTGCTTTCTGTGCGGAGGCGAGAAAAGAGAGAGAGAAGAGAGAGAAAATGGTGCGTTTGTGCGCAGGGAGAAATGCGAAGTGGGTGGGGACTGTGAAGGCTCCAAAAGTGAATGTGAACGGAGAACGAGAGAGAAAGAGATTGCTACGAATGGACGAAGACGCTCGTCAATGGAGTTGGAAGATTATTGAGTTGGAAGAGGATGGCTGTCTTTGACCTTGGTGTTTGGGGGTAATTACCAGGAATGCCACTGCGTTTTCATTCTCTTTCTTTCTATTTAAATAAACGAAAAAGTTCATCTGAATCCTCCGAATTTTCCATATGGATTTAGCTTTTATCCCCACTTCACCGGTGCCGTCCGAAGTAACCCCGTCCAAAATGTGAAATTTCAAATTGTGAAATAAAAAAAATCCACCTGATAAATTCTAAAAATGGGTGATAAAAATGATTATCAAAGTGTTTTCACGGGTTCTTCTTCTTCTTTTTCTTAAAATTTGTGCACTATTTTAAAAGGCGGAATCAATCTTTTCAAATAAATGGAGCAAGTATTAGTTTGATGTGAATTGACATCCACCTTCTTCAAACAGACGTTAGGACGTGATACGAGTAAGATATTCGTAATGCTTGATAAGATCACGTAATTAGTATTTCCGTTTTAAAGTGCATGAGCAATTGCACATATCTACATTGTTTTGAATATGGGCTAAATTAAATAATTGAATAAGAGATACGGATGGTTGCTCAAACTTCAATTTGAGAATTTGAATTCTATTAGTCCACAACTTATTCTAAATTAAATTTGAATTTCTCAAGTTTTCTTTCCTATCTTGGTTTTTTCATCCTTATTTTTCCAAAATGAGATTCTAGATATTTCTCTCGTTCTATATGTAGTATTTTTTTTTAGTTTGAATTATTCAGTAAAAGAGAGAGATGTCTTTGTATTTCCCTTAAAAAGGTTTTACAATTTCAAAGTCTTGCGTTAACTTTTGGATAAGATTAGCATTCGTATGGTATTTGATACAACTCGGCACGGCTCATTTCGATAGACACTATTATCGCTTAAAAAAAAGAGTAGGCCGGGTATTTACTCTCGATCTCTAAATATGGGGAGCGACCTATTGTGTCATCCATGCGACACTAGCAAAACATACAAAAATGTCAATGCTCGCGCCATTGATATCAAGGGCATTCATTGGTGGTTTTCGTAATTCGGCTCTCAAAATTGGAAAGTATCAATAACCGCCATACTTTGCTATCTATATATAGTTATTAAACTATCGAACAAAAGAAAAATGAGCATGCGAGATGTTACGTCTCTTTGACGTTTATTTTTTTCAAGATTTAAAGAGGGCCACTGGTGGTAAATGAAATGCGTGGTGGTTTGGGTCCCATGTTAATTAAAAATGAGAAGTTTAAGGTGTTGATTTTTCTTGTGATGTATATAACTAATATTTCTTAGAAATTTAACAGAAAAGGGCAAAAAAGTAAAAAAGAACGCAAGCAAAATAACTATAGGATAAAATTCGCCGGGAGTGGCAAAATGGTAATTTGGGTGGGTCGGTCACTCCCTCACGCGTTTTTTTTTTTTTGTCCACTTTCGAAGTTAAATAAAAAAGCGTTTCAGTTAAATAGCTTTCAGCGCGTGGGTCCACGTGTCGCTGTGCTCCCATCCCAGGCAACATCCCCGCAAGCATGGGCGTGACCTCACCCGATCATTCCCGCGTGATGCGATTGGACGGCCCCGTGACAGCCGATTGAGGCCCGTGGGGACGGCGTTTACAAGCGACGGCGCGGTCACCGCCAACGCCATCGTCGCCAATCGGAGCGGATTACGACGGCCTCGACCCTTGGCCGTCGCGGGAAAAATCGCCAGCAAATAAAGAAATTGCATTTTGTGGGAGTTCCGAAGCAGATCCTCAGGCAGACCACACCAAGATCCAGGTGGAAGGCCGCGACCCTAGGCTGGGGTCGACGGGGTTGCCGGCCCTTAACAGGGGTGACGATGGCAAGGGCTTGCGGCTTCCTTTGCCTTTTTTTTTTTTTTTTTTTTTTTGGGTGTTTTCTTAAATACCTTTTTTTGATGTTTTAATTTTATTTTATCAAGATTTTGGTTTAAAAATTATATAACTTAGGCCAAAACAACGTCGTTTTAACTTTATGTTTCATGTTTTAGCCATGTCATCGTCACGTAGGAGAGAAAAAATATTTAAAATGCTAAATCAACATTTTCCGTTGATCTAAATTGATGGAGTTAACAAAATGACTCAATTGTACCAATTTGACAAGTTTTAAAATTTTATTGGGCTTTTTGTAACTTGAAAATCAAATTATACTTTCGCGACAAGTTTTAGGATTTTCAGTGCACATATCCCAAAAACAAAAGAAGGGGAAAGTCATGGGCTCACTTGAAATTCAGCGCCCGACAGGTAAATCGAATTTTGGAGCTCCAGCTAATGGGATCCAAATCTGAGCCAACACATTAGATTTTTGGCTTCTAAAAAATCAAAGAGAACTATTTTACTTTTCTCTCGAAAAAATAAATGAAATAGCACACGTGAATTTACATTCCAACATTAAAAGGACAGCTCTTTAACTCTTTTAAGAAAAAACCGCAGTCTTAATTTTCAAAATGAAAACGAGAACTCCCACCTGGCCAACCAATAAATCGCTAGATGGAATGGAATACTACCTGACTAGAGAGACACAGCTGCAATTTTTGCAAAGGTGTTTTTAATAGAATTTCATTGATTTGGAGGCGTTGACCGTTGACTGGAATCGATGCGATGAATTGTAAGTTCGAGAAAGGCGAGATAAGACCGTTAATACGCGCTCCATCTTATACATTATTTACCTGATTTCCTCCGAACAATTATAGAAAAAGAAGAAGCACAAGTTAGCGCGTGCAGTGCACCGCCCGATCTGATAATTCTTAATCTGCGCAATTTTCAAACAAAACAACATCCTTTTCCAGGAAATCCGTACGATTTGCCGTGGATACGTGTCGGACCACAAATCTGGGCGTCGGTCCGTCGGTGATCCATTTCATTCATTTTTTTTTTTAATTTAATGTAATTACAGATGGGATTCGAAATTAATGGGGCCCCGACGCGACAAACTGGTTGTGACTCATGGGACCCACCGTCGAGCTGTACGGGGGCGGAGAATTACATGCGTTTATCAAATTATCACCTTTGTTTTGTCAAAGTACTTATGTACGATGTTGAGGGAAACTTGTTCCTTAAATCTATACATACATACTCCGACGGGGACGGTTCTAGTCTCAATTCTATCCAATTTTTTTTGTCGCGTAAAAATCTCCAAACTTTTGATCCGGTTTCATTTCTATCCTAATTTTTTTCTCATAAAAAGTAACTAACTTTAGGTCCAATCTCAACTTTACCCTAATTTTTTTTTTCGTCTTATAAAAAATCGTCAACTTTTACTTGAATCTTATGGCCTTTCTACTTATTCCACTAGTTTTTTTTTTCCCAAATTTCAAATCCAATAAGACGTCGTTTGGATTTGAAATTTGGGAAAAAAAGGAGCAATTAGGATTGACTCTCTTCAAAATTACTCTTACTCTTTAAGAGAGTCCTCCTTTCATTTCGCTGGGAGGTCTTCGATTTTGCGCTCAGTTTTTATTCTCTCGTGTTATGGAGTCTTCTATTTCTCGCGATCGGAGAGCTCGCACTCGAGCCTAGAGTCTCTCGCGGTTGGAGACACTCGGCTCGAGATGTTCGAACACCTCACGCTCAAGAGTTTTCCATCTCTCGTGTATGAGTGACTGATCAGGAAAGATCAAATCTTTTTTCCTTTCTTTTTTGCCGTGGGTGATAGATATTGAAGCAGTTTTAGAGAGGAGCATTCTTATAGTGGAAATGGTGGTGGCTGTGGCTGATGCACGATTGAACCTGGACGCGATTGAATGGATAATTCGGAAGTAACGGAGTGACTAGGATAGTTGTCACTTGTCCGGACTTGGGGACAATTACGAGGAGAAAGGCAATAAGAGGACGAAGAGTTTGTGATTCTTGACGTAAGAGCTTGCATCGGTCATTCGGGTAGTTTTGTTCTTGGAGTTTGCCTTAATACTTGTTCCTGAAATTTGGCGATCTGAACTTTGGAAACATCACCCCAGCTGACCTTCAGCCACCACCGAGCACCGTCCCCATCGTTAGTCGCGAGCCGACCAGCCGCTGCCGCCTAGGACAGCCGCTACCGCCGTTGTTCGCCGCCACCAGCCGCCGTGGACCCACGACCAGCAGCCCCTCCACCCAAGCTGCCGCCGTTCGCCCCGTTCCGCCAACCTCAGCCTGTGAACAGTACCGCTGGAGCTTGCCGCCGCCGCTCGCCGGAGCCGACCGCCGTCGTTGTCGTTGTTGTCCCACCGCTGTTGTCGCCGCCGGACTGTTTAGTAGTGAGTTAGCCCCTAACTCTCGGTTAGGTCGTTAACTACGTTCGAGATTAGTTTAATTAGTTTAATTAGGCGTTCAAGTAGATTAATTGTGGCCGGTTTAGCTAGAGACTGGATTTAAGTTAAATGACCGCAATTAAACAAATTAGACTGGTTAGCTAGGTTGTCTGTGGCTAATTGGTGACTAAATTGATTGATTGGCTGCAATTATTTAATTGCGAGCGAGCGATTAGCCAGAGCCGAGTGAACGATAAATTGTTTGACTGGTTGGTTGGTAGGCGGAGTAGCCGTCGGTGGTTAGTTCAGATAATCGAGTGCGTTGTTATAATTGTTGTCGACTGTTTGATGTGGTGATCAATGCCTGACTGTTGAATGCTCTGAATGATTTTTGATTGACTGCTTGAGGATTGATCACCCGTTTTTAGATGCAAAGTCTGGTGGATAACGTGCATATTCATGTGACCACGTGTGAAGTTAAATTGCATATTTGTACATAAAAATGGCCAGTGGCCGAGTCTTTAAGCAAGATCGTGTGAGCATTTGACTAAATGCCAAGATAAGAATTGATTGGTTGGATGATCTGCTTATGTGGTCATAAGATGAGATAAATCCGTGCCAGTCGTACGGTTTTTCCTGGTAAATTCCTACCGTGCCAGTCGTACGGAGCCACACGATTTATCGCCGGTCGCAGTATGGATGGACCGAAGCCCCTACAGGGATTCCTGGTAGTTCCGTGTCGTGCCAGTCGTACGAATCTTACGGACTATTGGACGCCGTCGCTGGAAGTAAGGGACGATGCCTGGTCATGCCAGTAGACACTGCCAGTCGTAGTGTTGAGCCACACCAGTCGTGTGCGCCGGGCCTTGTGGCCGTTAATAACCGGAATACGTGTGAGGATTTGTACTTGCAAGCTATTGTGGCGTTCTGGTTGTTGCCTTGATTGGTTGACTGTCATGTCAAGTCGAGTCTTGCATATGTGTGATCCAAGGCGTGGTAAGCTTGCATGTGATTGGCGTTATACTATTGTGCTGTACTGTGCGTAGGTCACCTAAGCGAGTCAACGCCCTAGCCGGGCTTAGGCGCTAGCTCACTGAGATTTATTTCTCACCCCATCGTGGTTAACCCCTTTTTCAGGTCCAAGGTGAAGTTGAGGACGAGGGTGGTGTAGCCCCTCTTTTGGAGTAGATGAGAAGTTAACCCTTCTTGACCCACATACCTTTTTGATTGGTCTTAGAGAGCCGCCCCGAAGAATGGGGTTGTATTTATCTATGTTTAGCTCCGTAGGGTTATCGATCATCTACTTTTGGTGTTTTAATGGAAATGATCTTTGGCTGATTGATCGTTGTTATTTTTCCTGCTTTGCTATCCCTGTTTATGTTTTTTGTTCGGGAGTGTTGCACGTTTCCGCATGCGTATTATTTTTCGATAGGTCGTTAGCGCACTTGGGAGTTAACCTTTATGACCTGAGGCGATTTGGCAGGGTTGTCCCGTGCCCGAGAGTCAGGGCGTGACACCATTAGCAACGTTGTGGAGCAAATAATTCCTTAAAGAGAGTGCTATCACGCCTCAGAGTCTGATTCCTTTGTTCATCCCATTCAACGCTATTTTTACCAACATGTACATGTATATGCATTGCATACATAAGTCAATTTTTATATTAAAATGGTTTAGTGGGTGGTTTTTGGCTTTTTAAGCCAAGCTGAAAGAAACCCTTTTGGATTTTTTGGCCAATATCAAGAGAACAGTTATTATTTATTTTCATTTTTTTTTGCGCAAATAATGGAAATTAAGTAATGCTAGGGCTACTAAAAGGAAAAGGAAGAAGAAAAATCCGGAGGAACGGATATGACATGGTGGTGCACCTGCTCGCTCGGCCGTGGATGGGCGGACTAGTCCTCGGTGACTTTTTGTCTTTGTTATTTAACACGATTCGATACACCAATGAAAACTGCCTATGGTTCCTAACGAGCAGGTTGTGATGTGCATGCAATTTGAGACGCAAAATTAGGGTTAACATGAAGACCACCAACATACGTTTTTGGGACTTAACGCAGAAAACGAGGAGCAGAACAAAAACATTCCGTTAACGTTAGCGAAGTATAAGTAAACTGTCCTACTTTTACAACTATCCGAGCATCTAGCAAGCCTACTTGTAACGACATAGTGGATGATATAAAAGCAACATTTTAAATTACAACATCCGATGACAGTTCAACCCCCGCCGGAAACAGAGAGAAAGGTTAAGGATGCGTTTGTTTTATTATAAATTTCAATGATTAAAAAAAAATTACAATTTTTTTAAAAAAAGATGATTAATTTTCATTTATTTGATGGATCAAGAAAAGTGATTACCTTGTTGCCAAAATGGGAAGTCTTTTTCTCCCTGATCTAAACTTATTGTTTTCTATTAATGGAAAACATTATCTGTAAATCGATTAGTTTTCCTTTGTCCAAACACCAGAATGCCGGAAAATAATTTTTCCAAATAGTCGTCTTTCAAGCAAATAGACCCTAAAAGTCCATAACGATGAACCTACCTCCAACTTCATTAATATAAAAAAAATGTGTCTCGCTAAAAATGGGTAAGGAGACTTCACTTTCGGCATCAATGCAACGCGAGAGGAAAAGCTACAATAATTGCTGGGATCCTATCCATACCTTACGAGATATTTGTTAGAACACCAATGGGAATTAAATTGAAGATTGGTATAGTTTGGACCGTCAATTGAATTGCCCAACAAACTCTCATTTCAGTAACGGGTCATCTAAGGGACCACGGTGGGCGTTTCATGTCAAATCTCCACTTCCACTTCCACTCATTGAATGCTTGTTGATGAAGTATCTATTGGAGGCACCAAAGAATAGGTGGCCGACGAAGTTTCTAATAGGGATTGTCGCGACCTAAAATTCGAAAATTCCAGGCTAATAGATTATTAGATTAATTATTTAGCTAACCTAACTCAGACTCTCCCAAAGTCTATACCCAATCGCAACTTATGGTTCCAAATAATTAATGTGCAAAGATTTTTTAAATTGGAGTAGCCACTAATCATTTTTTGGTAGGTCGATTAGAAACCTAAGTAAATTGGTGGGAGAACTAAATTACTTCTACGAACCAGAAATTAAGAGTAAGGAGACTCGATTACGCTAGATTACTCTAATGCCCTTTTGGTACCGTTTTATTTCATGAAAAAATAATTTGAGAAGGCAACATTAATTGATTTTAACCTAAGTCGCTAAGTAAGGTTATCATGCGGGTGCACAATCAATCGATTGAACATCCAGAAATCAATATAATCAAGGGAGCATGCGCCACACAAAGAATTATTTCTTCTTCTTTTTTTTGATTTTTTATATGTATGCATGAACCTATTCTATATGATGCAATGTCATGGATTAAGTGCAAGGCTAAACTAGATGACGTGCAAGTTAATCAATCTAATATACAAATAAGACTAAGGTCTAATTAAATTAACTAAATTACGTGCAAATAAATTAAAACTTAAACGTGCAATTCTATATGAAGTCTAGGCTAACATGCAACCTAATATGACATAGCAAGGATGATGAAATGGCAAAAATGACATGGCAAAGATGAATGACATGGCAAGGATGACATGGCAAGAATGACATGGCAAGGATGATTTTTTACTTTCGGATGAATTAATTACCTAAATTAGAACTATGCCAAAACAATGCTTATCTTACACATTTTAGAGTTTAAATTGACCTAAACCCTAATATATTAATGATGGATTATTTTAAACATGAAATTCTATTTAAACACGCAATTTCTATCCTAAAAATGCAATCTAATCTAATTATTTACAAAACGGGTTGGATACTAAAAAAATCTACATGATGCTAAATTTGAGATATGAAATTTTTAAATATGGAAAATGAACGAATGCAATCTTTTTTTAGAATTTTTGAGATTCACATCATGCGACGGATATATTCGAAAAAAAAGGGTAACGATCAAGCAATTCAAATCAAATTAGGAAAGTGAATATGCCAATCAATTTAATCAAGAAAGTAGATATATAAATCAATTTTTGGAAAAAATTCGCGAATATTTAAGTCAATCTTTACACCGTATTAAAGATTGAACTTAAATCCTTGCCTATCGAGTATTCTATCAATAATCTTAAAGATGGATTTTCTCGATCGTACGGCAAGTTGCGGATTAGGAAAGATTCCTAATCAACTCGTATTTAGAAAAAATATCCACTCTGAGGCAATATGCAAGAGATGCTCAGATATGCAAATATATGATATGCAAAATATGACAAAGTAGGGAAAGCAATATCTAATTTAGGATAGGAAATTATACCAACAGATTGCCTATCGAATTTGATTGCACTGCAAACTTGCACACCAAGGACCGACGACTAGGGCTTGCTCGTCTCTCAGTGGTGTGACGAAGCCTCGGATAACGGGGATTGACTAGAGCATAAGATACTTCGAGCCACAATTCTCATTTTGGACTCTTGAGACTTGACGACCAATCAAACTTGGCTCCAGGTTTTGTGACCACGTATGATGAGTATTGCAGGAGCATAAGATACTTCGAGCCTGGCCACGTTGTGAGATAAACCAACAACAGCTCCCGTGGTCGTCAGACGGGTCAAGGTTTGGCAGCAGCAGGCTTCGGCGTGAGGGCAGCAACGTTGCAGTAGCCTCTTCGTCGTTGCTGTGCAGGATCGGACAGAGGCAGCGGCGGCGTTGCAGCGGAAAGATCTCTTTTTATTTCTTTCCTCATTCTTCACTCAGTCTTTTCCGCGCATACATATTTGTTCCCTATTGTGGGTAGGGTACGTGAAAGATCACTTTTTATATTGGTGTGTCTCCTCTTTCTTTCGGGCACGAAGATCTTCCACTAGTATCTCCAAGTAACATCATTAATTCAATCCCTTATTTTCCTCTTCATTCCAAACACATACTTGTGCCCAAGTCGTGAATTTATTTTTCCACAAACCACATATTTTCCGCATCTTTCCCGAAAATTTTCCCATGAGTTAAAGCACATGCAATTTCTAGCCACGTAGATTTACTCCAATTTGGTCAAGTTTCGTGCTTTTTTCAATTAAGTCCGTTTCCGCCGTCAATTTGAATTAACATCAATTGAAGGTCCGGTTTCTGTCGCCGTTTCAATGAAATGTGATGCATGATTGACAAAAAATTAAATATGAATGATAAATTATTTTTTTGGTAGGAATTAAAATTTAATTCCTAATTTTTATGTAAAATAAATGATTAAGGAAAAATCAAAATTTAGGTGTCAACATGGATGGCCCACCATCGAGTACCCGTGCCTACGCCAATCAAAATGGGTGGATAGAGTCGAAAATGATCCGACCCAAATAGACCTTCATCCCCAACCTAGCTTATAGCCAATCAATACTCGTCCCGACCAATATTCTTAAAATAATTTCATATTTAACCAAGTCTAGGAAAATTGGTGGGTGGGATTCAATTAATTCGGGATGTAATGACCAACACTGCGCAATCTCATTCTGACTCCCTCGTCACCCTAATGCTCTGCATTGATACCACAGCATAGGCAATATTCTTTTGCAGCTATCCCGAGCGTCCCGCAAGCTGCCGACGAAGTTGATGACGAAAAAGCAACATTTTACATTGGAACATATTTTTTCTTTTTGCTGGGGGAATTGAATCTTAATACGAAGGATTGAGCGACGTGTATGCCAGATGAAGTCATACTGTTTCTATAAGCACAAGCAACTATCTGTGGACTCTGTTCACCAATCTTGATTTCGACGGCTCTGTGTTTATTTCACGAGCTTACAGTCAACCCCGACTGAACGAGGGCAAGATATGTGGAGTGGGTGAATAATGTTTTGCAACATTAAGACTCCACCATTTGTGCAGATTTGCGTAGTCCTTTCACCATGTCGAAATTCAGTCTTGAATCGATGGGCGGATTAAGTTTTCACCGTTAAGGTGCTCGAACTAAATTCGATTCCCAGGTGTCGTCTGGATCTCTCTTCATACAAGGGGTTCTTGAAGATGCTGATGCAAAGGGTTCGCTGTGGGATTCGGCTCTCGGTAATCTTACTTTAAGCCCCGGTCGATCATGTCCGGGGTTTTGACTTGTCTTTCTCGTGTACAGATTCTCAAACTGTGAATTTTCACGTCCACTATGGCTAATGACGCTGCATTGCCACTGCATTTGATACAGTTGGGGTGCCTAAGAACTCATCTTCTGCCTGAATTTTCATGTCCGCTATATGTTTCGAGAGTTCTCTGAACTATGTCCCTTGCTGGGAATGATAAAGTTAAAAGGAGGAAAATTGTGCTGAATTTGAAGCTGAATATCCCTGGCACGTATGGATTCTCCATCTCCGGAAGAGGTTCCACTTTGAATCTCAAGCAGACTCTCGCGACAAAGGCGAATGTTTGTACCAAGTTGCGTGCGCTTTCATTTAGGCACACAATAATATTTGCTTTTGCCTACATTAACTAGACCATAACCAGGTAAATCCATTCTTTCCTGCTACCACTTTAATCACAAACAAAAAGGGGGAAACACAAGGCGAAATTAAACCTAAAACAAGAAACATCCTTATTCATGGCCTTGCCGCTTCCCATGTTGGGTAAAAATGCAGAAGAGTCGTTACATAACATGTAAATCCAACAAGAAGACGAAAAAAATCACGGGCGACAAATAACTAATAAACAAACATATATCCGTGGTCGAAAAAAGATAACTTTAAAGAAGGAAAGAGGATTAGGTTGTAGAATCAAAGCCATCCATAACTGCTCTGTGGATGCCGCGTAAACGATGCTTCGCTTTCATTAATTAATCACCAGGTCAATTCTAGAAGGTAACTTTCCCTCGAGCTGCTGAAGAGCACGTTCTCTAGGTTCCTTCACTTTTTTCATCTCGTCCGTGAACCATTCTTCTTCACAGGGATTCACCACTAACTTCTCAAGGTTAAAGGCATTCTCGACAAGGTAATTCACTAGTTCATGATCACAAGGTCGACCATAATAATTGTAAAATTCAACCTCCTTTAGGTATCGATGGGGAGCTTGGACAACTCTTTTCAGTTCTCTTTGCCTGCATAGCATCTCCCGTAGGTCCATCAACTGTGACAAAAGAAGAATGAGGTATATTGTTGTTAATCAGCACGAGATATTGCATTGGAAAATGCCCATGGAAGAAAGAACCAGCAAAATAAAGAATGTCTTTGTGGATGCTCATATCGAGTAGATACTAATCACATGACGTCTCAACAACTCACCCATAAGATGATAGGATTTGACATTGATTTGATTTATCATGTTCCATCCTACTGCTTCTGTCTAATGCCTAAATAGATGAAGGCTTGAATGATGCACGAAGACCCACCTCAAACACAAAACTCTGCAAGCAAGGACATGCCTCGATCAGGAGAGTCAATGGAAGTAGACTCCCATCTCTAAGTCCGTGAACTCTCAGCTCCAATTTCTTGACACTTACTAATTTAGGCAGTTGACGAATAAGCAGATTTTCCTGAATATTAGAGAGAGAGAGAGAGAGAGAGAGAGAGTCAAAGGCAACACAGATTGTAAAAACGAATTAACTTATGAAACCATATGAAAATCGCTCTTACATCTGGGGCATCACAAAATTGAAGTTTGAGAATCTGCAAACAAGAAAGACTCGAAAGCTGAGACCAGGTCACATGCACAAGCCTCAACTCAAATCCTTCAATGGTCACCTCGGACAGCTGGGGGAGCTTGTCCAAACACAATGGAATTTGAGGTCCCAATATACTGAAGGACACAAGATTCGTGTCATAAATCTCAACGCATTCAAGATCGAGACAACATCTTATGCGCAAGTATTTCAGCTTCAGTGATCGGCCAGAAACTCTAACCCTATTCAAAGTAGGAGCAAGTCCCAAAATCAATCGCTCTAGAACCGGACAAATGGCAAGTAGTTGCTCAATGAGTTCTCCCTCCACAGTGACTCGATTCAAGGATAGCTCTTCGAGATACCTAAAGGAAACATTCCAAGAACTAGAAGGGCTCAAGCCAAAATTACTTAGACCTGAAGCTCGTTGTGAACACCCTACATCAGAATCCATAAGTGTCTCCCGCCCTAATATATATGGCAAGCAACTAGGGTCACCATGAGGCCAGAAATCATCCAAAGATGGGGGCTCGAAATATAGCTGGAGAACTTTAACTCGTTTCGCCAATGCAAATTTAATCCACCGATCAATGTGAGATTGATGTGAAATGTTCAGGTCAAAACATAATGCAAATCTACGTAAATGGTATCCTCTGCTTTGAGGATGTAAGACATTGTCTACCCACTCCACATATCTCGCCCTCTCCTTTTCCAACAACTCGGGATTATCTTCCATCTCGGCTAATAAGTCATACCAATCGAAATCAAGGTTGGTGACTCGACAAGTACACAAATGCCTCCACCTTTTGGAAAGTAGACAAGTCGCTTGTGCTTCTCTAGATGTCAAAAGAGACAATATAAGGCCTATGACATCTTCGGGCAAACAGCTGATTCGATCCTTTTGGATTGAGTTTCACCAAAAGAAAAACAAACAAGGTTAGGAAAAATCTGAAACTAAGATCGATGGAAAATAGGAAACAGGAAAATTCAAACTTAACGAAGAGAGAGAGGGGGGGTGGGGCATTCTTACGACTAGTTAAGTTCCACAGGCACCAAAATTCGTTACCTTGTCGGCAGATTCGGCTTCAGTACCAGAGCAGAGCCTCTTTGCAGATTGAGAATCCATAGACGCCGGCATTAGTTCACCTTCAGTTCGCTCTTTTTTTTTTTTTAGCCTCCCCGATCACATCCTGCGTCTTTAGATTTTAGCCAAAATCCCGAAACATCCCACCCGACTCGATATCTTTTTCAAAATTTCTAATCAGCGATTTCCCATTGAGACGTAGATGACCATACTCATTTTAAATTTAGCCCAAAAAAAAAAAAAAAAAACCCACACACTTTTGACTTGATTGATCCCGAACAAACAGGGATTCAAACGTTTAGATATGGAAAAATAATCAAAAGATTTTGTACATTAATTTAGGATATACTTTTACTCAATCTAAATTTCTGAAATGAACTTCGACTTTTATTTTAAGCTCGAATCACCTTAAACCTTTAGAATTGACAAGTAAAGCGGTATACATCTTCATATTCTATTTTTAAAAGTTTAAGTAGTCTTATTTAATTTTGAAGGGAAGTGAAGCAATTGCTTTTTCAAAAGCGCAAACCGACGGCCCCCTACTATTCTAGATAGATCAATGTTCGTGTAAAAATACTTTAGAAAATCACTTTTGTATGTTTTGAAAATTTTTGAATGTTTCGACTGTCTGAATATCAAACATGGAGTGGACCATTCACATCAGAAGCCATGGCCGCTGCTCCTGCTGCTCCTGCTGCTCACGCATAATTATTAAGCGCATGTTTCTTCATGTTTATTTTTTTAGCTTTCGATAAGCAGAAATGTTAAATAAAAGAAAAATAACCATGGAGGCTAGACCAACGCCGGCTAGATCCAAGATTCAAATTAGCACGAAAGTTAATCAAGGGTCTAAGTCGAACACAACATAAGATTCAATCCATCATAACTTTCTACATACAATCTCCTCATCTCCCAAAGAAAGGAAGGTAAAAAGAAAGCGCGAGAACAAGGGAAGAAGAAACAGAAGTTGGTGCTGTGTGCACTGCGAAATCACTCCACGCAACAAAATCTGGAGAGCCCAACTCCGCACTCGCGTCATCTTCATGAGTTGATATATTCACAAACTGAAGCGGGAAAAGGAAAAAAAAAAAATGAAAATACCAAATCCCCCCGTCTGGAGAGTCTCCTCCTCCTCATCCACCAAGTGGGTGCTGTGATGCGGGAGCATCGAGCCCTATCCATCGACTCGCAAACTCAACTCCGTCCTCGTCAGTTAATCTCACTAATGATGCAGGAGGAGCTGATTCTAAGGAACAATCCAAAGTTCCAACGTGGTTTCGACGGCTAGACAAAACAACATGGATGTCTATTCTAGTTAGACTAGGTTCTAACCATAACTTGTGTCGATGGGTTCATGATGCGGGAGCATCTAAATCTTCGGAACATTCCCTGAGTTCCAACACAGCTTCATCGACACATACGCACTTGGTCCCACCGACACTTACAGCAACGACTATGTTTGTTCGGGCCAAGATGGATTATGGTTATAATTTGCTAATGTGGATTGAAGGCGTGGATCTAGCAAAGGATGAATCGATGGACAAGTTGTTGATATGCTACTGAGATATTGATATTGAAAGTTTATTGTGGATTCTCAGTCCACTAATCAACCACTTGGCGTCAAAGGGTACTAAGGATTTATCCAGTAGAACCGATGTTCATTTGAGCAAAGGCATGTTTTGGTAAATAAGTGCTTGCTTCGGTGGTTCAAGAAAGAAGTTATTGACGTGAAGACTATTGGCTGAACTACCGAGTAAGGGTTGCTGATTCTTCCTTGCTGATTATGTGCCGTTTCACCATATTAGTTGCTGATTTTGATGCGGACCAACAACATATCTTTGGGAGGCTATTCTGAGTTATTTCCATGACTATTTGGTAACGTTCCAAGGTGGTTATTTGCTGGTCCAATGTGGTGTACAAATTTTAGATGGTGAACTGCAAGGATGAGGGAAAATTGTCAAAAAAGTCATAAACCTATTGCACTTTTGCCAATTTAGTTCTAAACCTTTTAATTTTGCCGATTCAGTCCTAAACCTTTTTCATTTGTGCCAATTCAGTCCTAAACCTTTTGCAATTGTGCCAATTCAGTTCTAAACCTTTTGCAATTAAGCCATTTCAGTCCATCTGGCGAATTTTGGCTGGCCGGCTCTGACGTGGACATCGGCCGGCCGGCGACCGAATAATTTAATATGTTTTTTATAATATTTTTCCCCTTCCCCCCTCCCCTCCCCTACCCGGCGACCGGCCAGAGGCGCGGTCAGCGAGGTCGAGCCTCGCCCGGCCATGGCGGGGCTCGACCTCACCGTCGATGCCTCGCCCGGCGACGGCGAGGTCGAGCCCCGCCATGGCCAGGCGAGGCTCGACCTCGCCGGCCCAGATCTGGGCTTGTGAGGTCGAGCCCCACCATGGTCGGGCGAGGCTCTGCCTCGCCGACCGCACCTCTGGCCGGTCGCCGGGTAAGGGAGGCGAGGGGGGAAGGAAAAAAAAGAAAAAAAAATTATAAATAAAAAAAATTAAAACATTCAGTCGCCGGTCGGCCGGCGTCCACGTCAGCGCCGGCCGGCCAAAATTCGCCGGATGGACTGAAATGGCTTAATTGCAAAAGGTTTAGGACTGAATCGGCACAATGGCAAAAGGTTTAGGATTGAATTGGCACAGAAAAAAGGTTTAGGACTGAATTGGCACAAATGCAAAAGGTTTAGGACTAAATCGGCAAAATTAAAAGGTTTAGGACTGAATTGGCAAAAATGCAATAGGTTTAGGACTTTTTTTGACAATTTTCCCGCAAGGAAGAAGAGAAGCTTCTAGTTTCTATGTCTTTAATGTTTTCTAAGATCCTAGGTCTTTTAATGCTTTCTAGTTCCTAGGACTTTAATAGCTTTTTGGTTCCCATGTTTCTTTATTGTGTTGTCTAGTTCCCATGCCATTTGTTGGTTGGGTAGTTCTCGAGTCTTTAATTCCTAGTGAGGAAAATGTGAAAATGTTTTCCTCTTAGAAGACGAAAACATTTTCTTCATCTTTCCTTCCTCCTCTCTCTCACATTTATTTTCTTTTAATTATTTTACAATTTCTTTTAAAAAAAATTGAATATTTATTTTTTTTCCTTCCTTTGTGTTTCCTTTTTTTTTTCTTTTCCCTTCTTCTTCGACCGGTCGTCGGCCTCGAGCAAGGCCAGGCGTCACCGGATCAGGCGAGGAGAGCCTCGCTGCTGGCGAGCTTGCTAGATCCGGCTTTGGATTGATAGATCAATATTCAATGCCATTTGCTCGAAACAGAAGTTAGCGCGTTGCGATCATGAATCCATATTTAGTGGGAACAACGTAGCTCAAGGGAGAAATTTAGAGCTGCAACATAATTTCATTTTATAGCTGGGAAATCGTCTTTCAATTAGAGAAGGAACATATATTCATCGTACAAAGACTGATTTACGCCTAATGTGATAGGCTTCAATGCTTGAATCACAGCCTCAACCAATTAAGAAATAACTAGTGTGACTTCATTTTAAGTGTCGCGAACTAAAGCTACATTTGAAAAAGGTGAGATAATGGAAATACGAAACTTTGGGCGGAGTATTGGGAAATATATTGAATTTTTTTAAGTAAGGACGAGAAAGAAATTTTAAATGTTACAGTACCTTTCGTACGGCCGATTGATTTTACTGTGAGTCGAATCTCGACCAAAAATCTAAAACTTTACTATCAGAGTCACTTTTAGGTCTTTTGAAATCGGCCTCGAGGCTTGCCTCGGCCGAGCCCTCCTCACCCGAGGCTGGCATCGGGGCTTCCTCTTTTCTTCCAATATTTTCTGCGAAATAAACGGATCCTTAATCATGCAAATTCCGTTTCTGTTCTTTTCTGGGCATCGGGGCTTCCTCTTTCCTCGCATATGTTGGTTTGAACAAATAATCTCCACGTGGTCAATGGAGTTGAAGGTTATTGAGTTGAAAAGGTGGGTCGACGTCCTTGACCTTGGTGTTTGGGGTAATAAATGCCACTGGTTTCATGTGAGTCTGGATTTTCATTTTCTTTCTATTTAAATAAACAAAAGTTCATGTGAATCCTCCGTTCCATCGAATTTTCTATATGAATTTAGGTCATATTGAGCAATGATTCTGATTTTCTGATTCTCCGATTCTATTCCTCGAAACATAAAAGTTGAGAAATCTGTTCGGTAATGTAAACGATTCTGATCCTAAAATTTTCTGATTTTGTTTCAGGCAACACTTTTGAAGCAGAAACAAGAGTAAAAAAAAGTCGATTCTTTGTTTCAGAATCACTTTTGAGAAACAAGACTAACAAAGCTCTCACTTTGTTTTTTCTGCCGTCGTCTGCCGCTCTTCGTTGCCGACTGCCGCCGATCGCCGGAGAAAAAGGAAAATAAAAGAAAAATATTTTAAAAAAAATAAAAGAAATAATTTTTTAGTAATAAAAATATAATTTTTAGATAGTAGTAAAATAATTTAACTTCAAATTAATTGTATAAAAATATGTATTTAAGAAAAAAAACAAATAATTTTAAAAAAATTTAAAAAATTATTTTGAAAAAAAAATTTCTCTAAATTTGTATTGCATTCTTAACAAATTACAAGAAACAACTATGCCATGATTTTGTTAAATATAAAATTTTTAAAGTAATACGGGTGGGTTGGGTCGGGTATGTGTTTGTTTAAATATAAAAGTGTTTAAGTGCAAATACGTGGCAAAAATTCAAGTGTAAATTACTTATTGAGCTTATGTTCTTTCTACAAGGATCTTGCATATATCTTTATGCTTCACGAAATAAATAGACTAATTATGGATTATGCATGATCTGTATTCATTTTATTAGTAATGCTATATAGGTTGTATTGACAAGACGTAATTATTTGACTTAAATGAAAAAAATTGGGAAGAGAAATTGTTTCTAAAAACAGATATTCTGCGCAGTTACCAAACGCATTTCTGTTCCAGGAATAGAAAATTTGTGCAGTTACCAAACGCGTTCTGATTCTCTAAAACTCGTCCAGGGAATAGAATAAAAAAATATCAATTCTAATCAGAATTGATTTTTTAGATCACAATGGTTGCCAAACACATCTTTAGCTTCTATCCCCGAGGATCTCGTACTTCGCTGGTGCCATCCCAAGTAAACCCCCTCCAAATTGTGAAATTTCAAATTGAAAAATAAAATATTCCACTGATAAAAAAAAAGGGGGGCAATAAAAATGAATATCAAAGTATTTTCATGTGCTCATAAATCCAGCAAGCATGATTGCATTCGTCACCAAGGAATAGATTAGTTTGATACGAATTGACATCCAACTTCTCCAAACAGATCATGGGAGATGATACGCGTAAGATATTCGCTAAAACTCGAAAAGGTCGCGTAGTTTATTTCCCTTTTAAAGTACATGAGCAATTGACCTTATCTATATTGCTCTGTCTCTCGTTGGTCTTCTTGAGAATTGAAATCCTGTTAGTCCACAACTTAACCTAAATTATATTTGAATTTCTCTGATTCGGTAAATATTTTTTTTTTTCCAGATTGTTATGTAAAAGAAAGAGAGAGAGATCCATTTGTGTGTCTCCTACAAGATTCTTAGAATCTGAAAGTCATTGCGTTAACTTTTGAAGAAGGTTAACATTTGTATGGTATTCGATATGATCACGCACGACTCATCTTGATGGACACAATTCTCACTTAGATAAAAGTACGTTGGGAATTCGCTCTCAATCTCTAAACATTGGAAAGTGACTTATCGGGTTATTCATCATACCATTGGCAAAACACACAAAAGTACCAATGCCCGCCCATTCATATCAAGTGTATTTGCTGGTTTCGCTTTTAAGTTTTTGTGTGTGTCTAAATTCGCTTTTAATATTGAAAAGTACCGATAATCGCCATACTTTGCGCGCTCTCTCTCTCTCGCTGTATGGTTATTAAACAGCCGGATGCATGATGCTTTGGGTCCTCATCTTAATTGAAAATGAGAAGTTTAATGTGTTGATTTTTCTTGTGATGTCCCCATCTTAATTGAAAATGAGAAGTTTAATGTGTTGATTTTTCTTGCTATGTATATAATTATCATTTTTTAGAATAAAAAAAATAAAAAGAACGTAAGCAAATTGCTATGGGGAAAAATTCTAAATAACGGCCTGAAGGGGACATTGTTTCAAAAAAGAGCCCGACCAAGGGTATTTTCGTCATTTATTTTTTTTTTCCTTTTTTCTTTTATATATTCCCATTTCTTTTTTATTTCTTTTATTTCCTTTTTTTTGCCCTTCCTTCTCTCCCGTCTCAGGCGAAAGGTTGGCCACCGGTGAAGGGTCGTAGCCCTTGCTGGCCTTGCCCGAGCAAGTCGAGGGCTGGCTAGCCACTGGCAAGAAGGGAAAAAAAAAAAAAGCAAAGAAAGAAAGAAAAAAGGAAAAAAATTAAAAAAATAACAAAAATATGCTTGATCATGCTCTTATTTGAAAAAATGAGAGCACTTCGGGGCGTTGCCCTAGCCATAGGAAAAAAATCACTTAGAGTGGCAATAAAGGTAATATGGGTGGGTCGGTCACTCCCTCACGCGCTTTTCTTTTTCTTTTGTTTCCACTTGCAAAGTTCAACTAGTTAAATACAAAAGCGCTATTCAATGTAAATTAAGGGTGAGCAAATCGGATCGACCGGACCAGGACCTCCCGGACTGGATCGAGACCGCTCGGATTGGACCGGGACCAGTGGTTCGGTTCCCGGTTGTTGACACCTAATTTTTAATCAGTCTTTTTTAGAAAATTAATAGAAAATCAATAAAAATTCATAAAAATCAAAAATCAACTTTGGAACCCTTGGCCAAGCATAAGGAACAAATTTGGAACAAAAAATATTTTTCACGTTTTTTCGGAATTTTTTTTATTTTATTTTGATTTAAAAATGGCCGAAAATTATAAAAATACCAAACGGGGCTGGAAAAATCCGGAAAAATAGTCAAAGTCTTTCTTTTAATTTCTTCTTCACTCTGGCCACTTTAAATGTTGAAAATTCAGCTTGGGTCCTTGACAATCTTCGTTCACTTACCTGAATTGAACTAAAGCAAAAATTCATTTTTGCTAAATTCAAGACCGAATGGGCAAAAGCATGCCACGGAGAAGTCCCAAATGCGGTCTAGATAAAGGAACCGCATTTGTTTTGTTGGAAAAAAAAAAAGAGAGTTCTAAATCTGGCGGATTTTTGGTCTGCCGGTCCAATTGAACCAGACCGGTCGGACCAGTCCGGTCCAATTGGATCAGCAGAAAACAAAAGGGACGAAGAGCAGAAACAGAGGCCAGAAGGAGAAACGCGCGCTTCCTTCCTTCGCTCGGCAGCAATACCCAAGACCCCAAAACAGCCAAAACCAGCTCAACTCCACGTTCCCAGATGCTGGTCAAGTTACCGGCTGCTCCCTGCTGGCTTAAAAAGCTCAAAAAAGGACCCCAAGAGGCTTTGAAAAAGGAGAAGCCGAAAGTCAAGAGGGGGAGAAAGGGAGCTATAGGTTCTGGGCATTGAAGGGGAGAGTTCCCAGGTGGGGAGTCCCGAGGCGAGGCGCGCCCAGACCGTGGGAGGATAAGAGGAGAAGGAGAGAGGGTCTTTAGGAGGAAAGTTGGCTCTTAGTTTTGAGAGCAAAGGAGAGCAGTCGAGAGAAAAAAAAAAAGGGAGCTCTTTTGAGCTCAGTTTTGGAGGCCACGAAGGGGAGCAGACTCTCGGTTCTGAGAGCTCAAAAGAAACAAAAAATAAAAGGAGCAAAAGAGCTTGAGAGATGAGGGGGAGCTTTGAGAGTCCTGAGAGGAGAGAACTGAGGGGAGAGCCCTGGAGGCTCTCGGTTCTCAAGCGAAAAAGAGAGGCTCGTCCTGGACAACGAGCAGAAGAGGGACGGGGGAGGAGCAAAAAGAAAAAAAAAGCAGCGAAAGCACCGAGGGCGTGAGAAAAACGTTCAGCGGGAGATCCCAAACCGTCGAGGAGCAGGGCAACCAGGCCGTCGCGCGCCGGTCGCCGTCGTTGCAGCCCGAGGGGGCAACCTCGTGGCAGGTGGCGACAGCGGTCCAGCCGCCATCAACGAATGAAAGGAGAAGAAGCCTTGGGCTTCAAGAGAAAAGAAGCTGAGGTCGCCGAGGACCGCCTCGCACCTTCCCTACTTCCGGACGATCAAGGAGGCGACCCTGGCGGTGGACGAGAAAGGCGGATCGAGCCCATACGTGATCGCTAAGTCCTCGTCAAAGCCTCCGAAGAAGACTGAAGCGGCCGTCAAGATGCCGAAGGAGGTGGCTCCTATTCCAAGGGCCAAGCAGAAGAGGGAACCGGAGGCAACCAAACCGGGTGAAGGAGGCCACTAAGAGACTGCTGAAGAAGGCAACTAAAGCCGAAGCAGCCAAGTCCATCAAGTCTCCTGCCGTGAAGAGGTCTAAGAAGGTAGCTGCTGCTAAAAAAAAAAAAAGAGGAGAGACGAGAGAGGAGTTCTCGGTTATGGCCGGAGAGAGGGCGAGTCTTAGTTCTTAGAAAAGTAGAGGCCAGAATGCCCGAGAGAGGACAGAGAGAACTCAGAGAGCAAGCAGACTCGGGGGGGATTCAGTTTTTTTAGTTCAGAAGCTTAAACGAAAAAAGGAGAGGTCGTCGTTGAAGGGAGCCGTTTGGCGAACGGATGCCGTCGCCGCCGTGCTGCCATAGCCGCTGCCAAGCCAAAATCTGCTCGCTCGAGCTTCAGCTTGGACATCGACGGAGCTACGTTCGGCGGCCGTCGACGGATGGCTCAAAGCCGTGCAAGTAAGTTTTTCGAGCTTCGGTTTTGCTGGATGTTTGTTGAGATCGGGATTAAAACCGTAAAAAGATAAATAAAAAAAAAAGGACGTCGTCGGGGTTCCCTGTAAAAAGAGCCGAAGGAGCTTCTGTTCATGAAAAGAAAAGAACACCCACAGAGAGGACGACCCAGAGGGAAAGATAAAAGAAAAAGAATAAAAAAAACAAAACAAAAAAGAAAGAAGGAAGTAAAAAAACGTGGGTAAGCAGATTGGGTGCGCAGGTTGGGGTCTTCTGGCGTGGGCAGAGAGGTTCTAGGCCAGAGTTGGGTTTGGGCCTATTTTGGTTTCTTACCTTTGCCTTTCTAATCATGCGTTCGGCTCATTTAGTTTAACCCAGCCCGTTGCATGGACCCTGTCAGTCTAGCCTTATTTTTGTTCCAGGCCTCCTGGTTAGCCCATTAGGATAACAAAAGTGGGCTTGTTTTTGTTAGCCTCGGGGCTTCTGATCGTGAGTGGTCTGTTCTTTTCTTTTTGGGCTGCACGTGGGTTTGGGCTGGTCTCTTGAAGAGTGAGAATGCAGGCCTTAAATTAGGCTTTGTTTTTTTGGAGTCCACGGATTGGGCTGGCGTTTTTTAGCCCAGTCCGACCTCGAACCCAGGCTGTGGACGCTTCGGTTCGGTCCGGGTCGGGTCTAACGACCCGACACGACCCGGATCTTCCTGTTAATAAAATAACAAAATATTAAAAAATTCAGGAAAAAAAACAAAATAAAAATTCAGAAAAATTCCAAAAAATCATTAAAAAAATAGAAAATGGCTAGTTTTGACCTTAGAGTCCCTGAAAGTGACGGTTTTGCCTCTTTGGGCGAATCATCCTGAAATCACCCCAAACCTTAATCACACCATTCCTTAAGCTTTTAGAACTTCACTAAGGATGTCATGCTTGATTTCATGCGTTTTATCCGCATGTTTTTAATTCCTTGATTGTGCACATTATATGCATTGATTGCGATTGATAGGATAGACTCGCACCTGCACGAGCACTTTAGAAAAATACCCAATTCTTGTACCAAAAGGGCGTCGGTGGAAACACCGACGTAACCAAGTCCCTGGACCCTTAATCTCTGGTTACGTAGAATCGATCGGCAAAAACTGAAGTGTCATCATCTTTATCTTTTCAACCCAGCTTTAGTTTTCTTGATTTTTTTTTTTTTTTAAATGGAGGGCACGAGAGCACAGGCTCCATCGGATCAAAGAAGGGTGTTTTGGAGCAGCCGCACCCATTGTTGGATTAAACCAGACAAGCGAAGAGAGAGACAAAATTTAAGAGTTCATGCAGATATGAATATCTAACCAATCAATCACAATCAATTAAGATAGGTGCGCAAATCAAGGAACCAGGAACATGAGGATAAAACTCATCAAATTAAAACATGGCATCCCTAATGAAGCCCAAAAGACTTAGAGAATGGGTGTTTGAAGGTTTGGAAGAAGTTAGGGACATTTGGAGACAATTTGTCCAAATGGGCAAAATTGTCATTTTGAAAAGATTGGAATCAAAATAATCAGAAATAGGGTTGGCTAGTTGAGTGTGCCCAATTCCCAATTTTTGAGATTTTCTGAAATTTTTCTGGATTTTTGGAACGGTTTGCCCATAGGAGGGCAAAATCGTCATTTTGAGAAAGATCAAAAATGAAAATCACAAAACACTGGTTTTGCCAGTCAAATTTGACTATTTCCCATTTTCTATGATTTTTTGAAATTTTTCGAGACGATTTGCCCATAAGAGGGAAAACCATCATTTTTGAAGAAAAAGAGGGAAAATCATCAAAAATAGGATTGACCAGTTGAATGGACCAATTTCCTAATTTTTGAGATTTTTCTGAAATTTTGAAATTTTTTTAGGATTTTTTCCAATTTTTTTATTTATGAATTTTCCATTTTTTGGATTTTTTTATATCATTTCTGTTTTTTTTTATTTTCTGATTTTATTATTATTAAAAGAATTATCCGGATCGGGTCGGGTTGAGACAGACGAGCGAAGAGAGAGACAGGAAATATGAAAAAGGAGGGCAAAAAAGAAAAAAATTACCTCTGATGATGAAAAGTAACTTTTTTTACTTCTTAAAAGTTTCCCAAAAACAACGTCTGAAGTAAAAAATTGTTTCAAAAGTAGAAATATACAATTGCGAACCAAACGGATTTCTGCTTCAGAAATTGCGTTACCAAACGGATTTCTGCTTCAGAAATTATGTTACCAAACGGATTTCTGCTCCAAAAACACTTCTAAAGCATAAATTCTGCTTCAAAAGTGTTACCATACGCGCCCTTATTGTCCATAGTTCTCGGCAATAATATGGGAATCTCATAGTAGATGCTAAAAGTCCAATTTGAGTCTTTAATGCTGTCTTAAAGAACAAAAGATTAAGAAAGTCAGGATCAAGTCAGGATTTCATTCGAAACTCAGCGCCCCCATAGTTGAACTGAATTTTTTAGCTCAACTGGCCAATTGGATTCAAAGCTAAGACTATACATTTGCTTTTTGGCTTCTAAAAAACCAAAGACAGTTATTTTACTTTTCTCTACAAATACTACTTAAAAAATTGAAATATTATACGTGAGTTTAAGCGTTACGTTGATAGAGTTTCGGTTGCTTAGGAATTAGGATTGAAAAAAGAGAGTCAGAATATGCATAGCAAAAGATTTAAGAAAAGCAAAGGATGAACCATATAAGCTTCACTCGAAAAAATTGTCCAAAAAATCCTAAACTATTGTACTTTTCCAATTCAGTCCTAAATCTTTTAATTTTGACAATTAAGTCCTAAATATTTTCACACATTGTTAATTGAGTCCATCATAGCAATTTTAACCGAAAATCATTGACGTGGCATGACCGGCCTTGACGTGGACAAGTTTTAATAAAATTTTATTATTTTTTCAGATGTTTTTTCTTTCTTTCTTTTTTCCCTTTCTTCGTCCTTTTGCGGGTGGCCGCTAGGGTTGTCCTCGCCTGGGCTAGGGTCACCATCGCCCCCCACAGGCGAGGCCTGGCCGGGCAAGGGCGAGAAGAAAGATAAAAAAAAGAAAGAAATAAAAATAATTAAGTCAAATAAATATAAAAATATTTATTGAAAATTGTCCTCATCAGCACCGATCATGCCACGTAAGACGATAATCAACTAGAGATATGCACTATTAAAAAAGACGTACCCTAATAGTGCATAACAAGTAAAATGCACATGATTTTTCAAAGGGTAGTAAGTACATTTGTCCACTCCCACATGAATTTTTATTGTTTTTTCTTTTTGGATTCGATGCCCGTCGATATCAATTGTCGTTTCTAAGTGTATCCATCGATTTATTTGGTGAAGCTTTATATGTGGAGGATCGAGATCCAGCCAAAATCTAATTTGACGACCCATCTTTGCCGTGGAATAATGCCTTAAGGATCATTTATAGATGCCAAGTCCATCACAACCCCACCTAGAAACAGATTAATGTAATTTAAGGAGCCCTCGATCTTGACTATACTTTTGAATTTGATGGTAAAATGTGTAAAGCGGCGGAGGGGACAAGATCTTATCCATTCCATACCTTTCTTTTCTGTCTTATCCATCCCCCCCCCCCCCCCCCTCGCGCAAATAGAGGACGATCAGAGCCACCAGCCGATCCCCGCCGTGGCACCACCTCGCCCCAGAACGTCGAGCTGAGTCCCGAGCCTCCACCCTCTAAGCCTAGACCCAACAACACACTAAGTGATCTCCACGGGCTACACAGTCTCCAGTAGAGAAAAAGTATCAAAAAATCCTAAATCTTTCAATTGGAACAATTTAGTCCTAAATATTTTGCATTTATATCGATTAAGTACATCAAACCAATTTTAGTAGGAAATCGCTGACTTGGTGGCACGATCGGTGGACATTTTTTTTTTCTTTAAAAAATTAATTATTTTTTTCTTTTTCTTTTTCTCTTCTTTTCCTTTCATTTTAGACGGCTAGGGTGGGCGAGGGCCAGCAAACCCTCATTAGCGAGGGCCTTCGCAACCTTGCCATCGGCCGGCGAGGCTTCCTGGCCCTCATCCAGTGGTCGAAGAGGGTTGCCCGGCGACCTTTGCCGGCCAAAATGGAAGGAAAAGAAATGTAAGAATAAAAGAAAAAATAATTCAAAATATTAAAAAAGTAAAAAAATTATTAAAAATGCCTACGTCAGTGCCGGTCAGGCCACATTAGCGTCCACGTTAGTGTTTTTTGGTTAAAATTGACCGGATAAGCTCAATTGGCACAAATACAAAATGTTTATGACTAAGTTGGTTCAATTGAAAAGTTTAGGATTGAATCGGTACAAATGTAATATGTTTAGGATTTTTTTGATACTTTTCCCGTCTGTAGTAGCTTTGAGATGTTGTAACTTTTAAACTTTCTAAAAATTATTTTTTAAGACAGAAATACCCATATATATATATAGTCCATGGAAAACTTCTCCATCATCACCTCCATTCTTTTTTGTTCCGATATTTGTAATAGCAATAATTAAAAGATAAGAACATGCGATGTTGTTGTAAATATTGTTATTAGTATTATGATAATATGGTGGAAATTCTATATCGAAAAAGTTGAAGTAATACTTACAAAGACATTGATAACGACAAAAGCAATTTTATGTCTTCTCCGCACATAAATATTGATAACAACAATGCATAGGAACAACAATGCATAGGACAAATATAATCGCCCAAAAGCATGTTGTTTGACACAGTACTACCACAACCACAGCTACAACCAGACCAAACAGACTCTTATACTCGTATGTTAACACTTCTGGAGTAATATAATAGCCCAAAAACACATGTTTCGACACAGCTACAACCACAAACACAGCTACAATCAGACCAAACACTATTGGCCGCGTATAATAATATTTCTGAAACAGAAATCCGTTTGGTTATGCAACTTTATTTTTTTATTTGAAGCATTTTTTTTGCTCCAAAAGTAATTTTGGAGCCACTTGAAGAAGTAAAAAAATCTTCAAAAATAAAAAAATTAACTTATGCTCAGAAGCAAAAATAGAGAAATTAATTTCTGGCCAGCCATGCGCGCCTAAGTTGCTCGAATCCTCTCAACTCCTCCACCAACAATAGACCTTGTCGATTTTTCAAAGATCAGATCAGACAGACGAGATCGAGGACTGCATAAAACACCATGCACTATGGAGCCCAGCTCCAGCTGTTCATGCAACATCTCCACATTAACAAATCAAGCACTCCTCTCCTTCCACCGATCAAATAAACAACGCCAATTTGGAAAATGTCAAAGTCAAATCTTCTCAATTTGACTTTTCCCCTAATCGTTTTCCGATCCTAATCAACGTCTCTCTTCAAGCTTCAAACTACCCTATAAATACAGACCCTTACTAATCTAACTGATTATCACCCAACAGCAAGAGGGAAAAAAATGGCAAGTCCAAGTCTCTCGTCAGCTTTCTTGTTCGCTCTCCTCCTCTCCAGCCTCCTGGTCTCGCCATCCTTCTCCGAGCTCTGCAACGCTCAGGACAAGAAGGTCCTCTTGGCCATCAAGAAGGCCCTCAACGACCCTTACATCTTGGCCTCGTGGACGTCAGACACCGACTGCTGCGACTGGTACTGCGTCGCCTGCGACGACACCACCCACCGCATCACCCAGCTCACCATCTTCGACGGCACCCTTGAGGGCCAAATCCCCTCCGCCGTCAGCGACCTGCCTTACCTGCAGATGATCGACCTGAACCGCCTCTCCCACGTCACCGGCCCCATCCCCTCTTCCCTCGGCAAGCTCAAGAACCTCACCTTCCTCCGCCTCAGCTACCTCAACCTCACCGGCTCCATCCCCGCCTCCGTCGGCCAGCTCTCCAAGCTTACTTTCGTGGACCTCTCTCACAACGACCTCACCGGAAAGATACCCAGTTCGGTCACTTCGCTCAATAACCTCGACACCTTCCGCGTGAACGACAACCAGCTGTGCGGTCAGATTCCTGCCGGCGGCAAGCTGCAGAGCGTCGACGCGTCCTCGTACTCGAACAACAAGTGCTTGTGCGGAGCTCCGCTCCCAAGCTGTTAAATGGATGAAATGGTGGACGTGTGACTGAAGATTTGCTAGGCAAAGACACTGGCAATAGAATAAATATATTAGCGCCACAGTTTATATTCATGTGATGGAAGCTGGCGTTGTTTGGCTATCTATCGGATATATTTTGATCGGCAATTAATAATGGAAGATGGAATTATTGAATATTTACCTCATGTTTTATATCTTTGAAGAGCAATAATGGAAATACACAGTCACTGGCTGTTGTCGCGATTTTGTCCAATAGTTGTTTAGTATCTTTGGCTTTTCTCAGCTTTATCCTAACACTAGAACTTAATGTTTTTAAGATCCATTTGCAAGATAAAGTTTTCTATATAAACTGCAATAGTCCAAGCTCTAGAAAGACGCTTTAAAATCAATTGCAATTGTCCAATTTCAATGTGAACCAAACGTTTCGCCAAAGCTAAGGAGCCTACTAAAGCTACGCGATAGGCAAAATAAAATAGCAATATGCATAAAATGAAAGATTCATGGGTTCTTTTTCACGAAATTCATTTTTTAAGACTTGTTCTTGAATTGAAGAAATTTTTTTGAAGCAATTAAAATGATTTATGCTCCTTTATATTAAAAAATGAGATACTTCATCGAATTTGGGAAGAAAAAGAAATAGAGAAAGTAACGTATCCTTATTAGCCATGCCATACACAATTTGATCTCCATACACACAATCTTATTCAGGGCCAAACTCTCTCGATGATGAGGATCATCATCACTTGCAGCTATCAAGAGGAGTGCCGCACAAGCACCGGTTGTGAAAGTAGGCGGTAGAGTCGAAACTCTGCAGCCTCCCCCCGACCGGGATCTCCCCGCAAAGCCGGTTGTAGCTCACATTGAAGATCTGAAGATTCGTGACCCCAGTCATCGCCGCCGGAATCCCCCCGAAGATCTTGTTGTGGCTCAGGTCCAGAGCGATCAGGTTCTCCTGTGGCGGCTCCATCTCCGACATGTTGAACTCGAACAGGTTCCTCGACAGGTAGATCTGCTGCGTGCTCTTGTTCCTCCCGAACAGTGCCGAGGGGTTGCCGGAAAGCTGGTTCCACGACAGGTCCATGTATGTGAAGTCGACATCCCCGAGGGCCGCGGGGACCTCACCGGTGAGCTGGTTGTGGGACAGGTACAGGTAAGGGCTGCTGCCCTGGATGCGGCCGAGCGAGGCAGGGATCGAGCCGGTGAGGGCGTTGCGGTCGAGCCGAAGGGAGCGCAGGTTCGGGGGGTTGGTGAGGGAGCTTGGGATTGGGCCCGAGAAGCGGTTGTAGGATAGGTCGAGGAAGATGAGGTTGGCGAGGTCACCGAGGAATCCCGGGACGGGGCCAGTGAGGTCGTTGTAGCTGAGGGTCAAGTACTGGAGGTTCTTGAGCTTGAGGAGGGAGCGGGGGATGTTTCCAGTGAGGTTGGGCTGCTTGTGGAGGTAGATGTTCTCAAGGTAAGGGAGGTCGCCAACGGCGGAGGGGATGGGGCCGGAAAGGTCGCCGCGGGGGAGGTTGAGGGCGACGATGCGGTGGGTGGTGCTGTCGCACTCGACGTTGTTCCACTCGCAGCAGTCGGTGGCCGCGTCCCAGGAGGAGAGGACGTACGCATTGTCGAAGGCTTTCTTGATCCGAAGGAGGGCCCTCTTGTCGTCGGCGTTGCAGAGCTCAGCGGCGGAGGAGAAGGAGGGGAGGACGGCGGAGGAGGCGAGGAGGGAGAAGAGAATGAAGTGGAAGTGGAAGTTCCACATTGCTTCGGTGCTTTTCGTATGTGTATGCGTGGCTTGATGATGTTTCTTATCGAGTTTACTTTCTTTTTCTGTGTGTGAGGAATTGGAGGGATTTTGGTTACTATTTATAGGAAATTTATGGTTAGGACAAAACAAGATTAGCCCAAAAATGGAGAAGAGCATCAAAGGTCATCTGGTCAAGATAATACAAATTTTGCTCGTTTAATATAAGATGCAAGTTTAAGATGTGAATTTTAACCTCTAAAAATATAGAGAATCCCAAATCACATTTTGTCTTCAAATCAAAGTGGAGTCCATTCCATCGCGATGGCTGATCTCCCCATCCACTACCTCGCGCGGCGGCGTGGGTGTGTTAACGTCTAGCTGCAACTTGTTAAAGTGAATCTTATGAGATGGGGCTGACTTTGACTTTCAACTTGGATGTTGTGCTGTCATCCGTTGAATCAATGACCGCTGGAGTTTTTCCGAATTTATGTGTTCAACACTTTTGATTTATTTATTTAGATAATATCGTTTAAGCTTGATGCGGGAAATTATATGGATTAAATGTTCCTCAAAATGAACTTTTTGTGTTACCAATTGATAATTGAGGGAATTTCAGAGTCATCACATTTTCTTATAAAATGGTGTATCCCATCTTATCCATGCAACCCAATCCCTCCCCCCCCCCCCCCCCCTCCCCCCCCACCCCCGCCAGTCCAACGACGACAATGTTGAACCACCGCCGACTCCTCCTCCCCTTCCTCCTCTCCCTCTCCATTTCCGCCGTCCTCCTCCGCCCCGCCTCCTCCGAGCTCTGCCACCCGGTCGACAGGGCCGCCCTCCTCCGGGTTAAAACCTCCCTCAACAACCCCCCCTTGCTCTCCTCCTGGAGACCCAACACCGACTGCTGCAACTGGTCCTCCATCTTCTGCGACCTCACCACCCACCGCATCGTCTCCCTTTATATAACCGATGGGGGCTTCGCCCCCGCCGTCCGCATTCCAACTGCCATCGGCGACCTTGCCGCCCTCGAGGACCTCACCCTCCGGAACCTAACGGGCCTCTCCGGCCCCATCCCGCCCGCCATTGCCAACCTCAAGAACCTCAAATACATCACCTTCACCGCCATCAACCTCGCCGGGACCATCCCCTCTTATCTCAGCCTCCTCAAGAACCTGGCGTTCCTGGACCTCTCCTCCAACAAACTCACCGGGTCCATCCCGAGCTGGCTCTCGCGGATCCCGAAGCTCCGGTACATCGGCCTCGATGGCAACCGGCTCACCGGGACGATCCCCGAGTCGTTGAAGCTGCTCGACGGCAACCAACCTTCCCTGGTCCTGTCGGACAACCGGCTCTCCGGCGAGGTCCCCGCCTCATTCCGAGGGGTCAACTTCAGGTACGTGAATGTGGCCCGAAACATGCTGCGGGGGGACGGGTCGGTGTTCTTTGGGGCAAACAAGATCACGGAGAGGATCGACCTCTCGAGGAACAGGTTCGAGTTCAACCTGTCGAGGGTGGAGTTTCCGGAGGGGCTGATCGGACTGGACCTGAGCTACAACAGGATCTTCGGTAGCATCCCGGAGGGGATCGTGAAACTTGAGCTTCTTGAGTATTTGAACCTGACTTACAATGCGCTGTGCGGGAAGATCCCGGCCGGGCCAAGCTTCGGTTACGAGTCCTACTTCCACAACCGGTGCTTGTGCGGTGCTCCGCTCGAGAGCTGCAAGTGAACCGGTCGGATCGCCGTGAGAAAATTCTTCAAGACTGACAGACAGTGACCACCATTATTATGTCCCAGTGTGTTTCCCAGTGCTCGTTGCTCTTGGAGTGGACTTGTTCTTGTTGCTGCACAGTGAGTCAAAGTTGTTTTTTATGTTTTTCAATTTATAGCTAGTCGTGTGTTTCTGTTACTTAGTGGGTCCTAGTTTTCAAGATTTAGTTGGCAGCATGTTGCTGCACACGTTCACCATTTTGAGTAAAAGTAGTTGCTATTTTTGTTGGGATCTCTTCTGTTGATGTACAGCCTATAAAACGGCTAAGTTGTTAATTTCAATAAAATTGACGAATGCAGTAAGCATCTTCAACATGTGTGTCTCTCCTTTCTGGGTTTCTTTTGGGTGCTTGCAAAGCACAGCCATCTTACGCATTTTTCTGTATCAGTGGTATCAAAGCTTGGTTAGTGAGGGTTGAGAGTTGAGAGTTAAACATGTGAGGAAAGAGAGTCTTGCAGCAAAGTTTTTTTTTTTCTTGCTTCTTTGTTTGCAGCAGCAATCATGGCCATAGATTCCAATTTTGTCCAACCGGCAATCCCTCGCTTTGATGGTCATTATGACCATTGGAGCATGTTGATGGAAAATTTTCTAAGGTCCAAAGAATTTTGGGAAGTTGTTTCTTCTGGAATTCCTGAATCGGAAGAAGGAGCCACGTTGACAGCAGCACAGCGGATGGCTCTAGAAGCAGTAAGGTTGAAAGATCTTAAGGCCAAGAACTATCTCTTTCAGATTGACAGATCTGTCTTAGAGACAATCCTTTGCAAGGATACTTCCAAGCAAATATGGGATTCTATGAAAAAGAAGTATCAAGGCTATGCAAGAGCAAAGAGGCAACAACTACAAGCTCTTCATACGGAGTTCGAAATGCTACGAATGAAATCAGGGGAGTCAGTCACGGATTATTTCTCAAGAACGATGGCAATCGTTAATAAGATGCGAATCCACGGTGACAAGACGGAGGATGTCATCATTGTTGAAAAAAATTCTTCGATCCTTGATGCCAAAATTCAATTTTGTTGTCTGCGCCAAAGAAGAAGCTAAGGATATTGAAGAACTTTCAATTGATGAACTGCAAGGTTCTTTATTGGTTCATGAACAGAAGCTCCAACACCAAGATACAGAAAAACAAGCCTTGAAGACCTCTACTAATTTCCATCATTCTTCAGCAACAAGAATGAATAATGGTAGAGGGAGAGGAAGAGGATTCCACCAACGCAACAGCACCATCAATCCAAGAATTGTAGGCTCTTCTTCCAATGATGCACGAAGTGGAGGTCGAGGTTGGTATTCAGGTGGTTTCAAGTCAAAACCAACAGATAAATCTATAGTTGAATGCTTTAGATGCCACAAATATGGACACTACAAGTCCGAATGTCGAACCAATCTTAGTCGACATGTGGAAGCAACAAATTTTGCTGCAGCAAATGAAGAAGAAGGAGAGAAGCTCCTAATGGCATGTCAAGAGAAAGAAATGTCTTCACCAAATTTATGGTACCTTGACACTGGTTGCAGTAATCATATGTGTGGCAACAAGGAGGCATTTTCTTCTATCGATGAAACCCACCGCACAAAAGTGAAGCTTGGAGATGATTCTGTCATTTCAGTCATGGGAAAAAGGTATTGTTCAAATTTCTTCAAAATGGAAAATGCAGACCATTAATGATGTTTTCTATATTCCTGAATTGAAAACGAACCTCATGAGTGCTGGCCAATTACTTGAGAAGGGGTATGAAATTGTATTTAGAGGTGGAGTTTGCAAGATTTATGATCAACAGCAGAACTTGCTTGTTCAAGTTGATATGACACCAAATAGAATGTTTCCTCTTTACCTTCATGATTCTGCTCATGCTTGTTACGCGGCAAAATTAAAAGAGGAAGCATGGATATGGCATTTTAGATATGTGCATCTTAATTTTGGTGGTTTGCGGACACTATACCAAAAGCAAATGGTGGAGGGACTCCCTACTATCAAAATCCCATCAGAAGTTTGCGAGGATTGTGTTGTCAGTAAACAACATTGAGCTCAGTTTCCACAAGGCATGGCGTAGATGGCAAAAAAGCAGCTTGAGCTGGTTCATTCAGATCTTTGCAGTCCAATCTCACTGGTTTCTAATGGAGGTAAACGATATCTGATCACATTCATTGATGATTTTAGTCGAAAGGTGTGGGTGTATTTCTTGCATGAAAAATCTGAAGCTTTTGAAGCATTTAAGAATTTCAAGAGTCTTGTCGAAAAAGAAAGTGGCAATCCAATAAAAGTTCAGATTTGCTTGGTTTTACTGATAGTGATTACGCTGGTGATATGGATGACCGAAAAAGCACTTCTGGTTATGTGTTTATGCTTGGTTCAGGGGCTGTCTCGTGGTGTTCAAAGAAGCAACCAATTGTTACTCTTTCGACCACTGAGGTTGAGTTTATAGCTGCCATCTCGAGCGCTTGTCAAGCTATTTGGTTAAGGAAGATTCTTGGAGAACTTCGGTTTAAACTAGAAGAAGCAACAACAATTTTCTGTGACAACAATTCAGCCATCAAATTGTCAAAGAATCCAGTTCTACATGGAGAAGCAAGCATATAGATGTGAAGTATCATTTCTTGAGGGATCTTACAAAAGATGGTGTGATTGATCTTGTTTTCTGCAGAAGTGAAGATCAAGTTGCTGATTTGTTCACAAAACCTCTTAAAATGGCCACATTTCAGAAGTTAAGGAAGCTCCTTGGAGTTTGTTCGATGGATGCCTCAGATTAAAGGAGAGTTTATTTCTACACATTTAAACTGATCACTTGCAGTATTGGTTTAAGGGAGGGCATGTTAGAAAGAGTCAAAGTTGTTTTTTATGTTTTTCAATTAATAGCTAGTCGTGTGTTTCTGTTACGTAGTAGGTCCTAGTTTTCAGGATTTAGTTGGCAGCATGCTGCTGCACACATTCACCATTTTGAGTAAAAGTAGTTGCTATTTTTGTTGGGATCTCTTCTGTTGATGTACAGCCTATAAAATGGCTAAGTTGTTAATTTCAATAAAATTGACAAATGCAGTAAGCATCTTCAACCTGTGTGCCTCTCCTTTCTGGGTTTTTTTTGGGTGCTTGCAAAGCACAGCCATCTTCTGCATTTTTCTGTATCAGTTCTCTCGGAGTCAAAGAGACTGAAGGCTTCGAGTGATAGCTCTATTTTATTTTTAGATTTTAACGAATATGCTCAAATCAAAAGTGAATAAAGTTGTTTGCGTAAAATTTCGTTATCGGAATGGATTGATCTTAGAATGTGATTGATTTAATTTAATGGGCTGAATTTATACACTACTTGTTCTCGTGGGTAACGTTGCATTACCATTTTTCTTCAAACCGAGACTGAGTAAAGCAATAGAGGATCCGGATGACGTCGTGCATGGCGAGGGCACTGGAGGAGAAGAGGTCGGGCTCGCGGAGAGGGCAAGGGGGGGGGGCGGAGATGGCAGCGAGGGTGGCGCACTCGACTGGAGGGTCAATGGCAGAGAGGGTGGAGGCCCAGTTGCCAAAGTCGCTGGATGCATTGAGGATGTTGCTGCCTTGCTGGAGACAGAAGAAGGAGAGGAGGAAGAAGAAAATTACAGTGAGAGAAGAGAGAGAGGAGCAAGAGCGGAGAGGAGCAGAGCAGCAGTGCCGTGCAGAGTGAGGGATGGAATGAGACGTGGTCAGTCATGTACACGTGGCAACTGATAAGTGGGCTCAAATAAATTCAACAAGTACCCAATATTTTCTCTCCACTCAATTGTCCATTCGGTTGCCCATCCTTTGCAAAATAAAACACGCGGTGGAACTTGCACCGTCATAACTTGCCTACGACGATACGGTGAGGCTAGCCAAGTCCAAAAAAAAAAAAAAACTATCAGATAAGTATATTTCCACCAATACCATGGGCGGTGGCTTTCAACAGTCAAATGCAGGCCTCCCCTTCTTTGGTCGCTTCTTGTGTGCCGAGCCCCATTGAGGGTGGGATGGCCACGTTGAGCAATGCCAAAGGCTAAGCGTCCCTAGATAAGGTTTGAGAGAGAGAGAGAGAGAGACTTCGTTCTTGACCACTCCAAGTGGCTCCAACTACACACACACACACATGCATAACATCTATGGACTTATCCCCAATTAATAAGCTCGTGCTCCATTTTAGAGACCCTTTTCCCTTTTTTGGGCGATGACTTTATAGACTTTTCTTCTCTGTTACTGTCCATCTTAGGAGAGTCATGATCTGGTTGTCTTTTTATCACCATATGATTGAATACCAAACCCTTGAGAACCGCGATTCGACTTAAGGAGACGTAGAAGTACTCGTGGAGTCAGTGTAGTTTGGTCAATTATGATCGAGACTTAGTCAGATAGTAAAACTCCGCAAACTCCACACATTCTCAAACAATGTGCATGATGATCTTTAAAATAAATGTTTTCAAGTGTTGCTAAGTTGTATGTCATGTTGATTTGCGCCGATACTCATTAATACACAACATATTTGCATGTCTTCACGGCTTAAAGTTAGTAAGGAACTACCAGCTAGAATCATTTTCTTGCTATTCTATCTTTATCTTTTGGTAAAAAGACGATACTACAACCATTTGCTATCCCAATGTCGTCATCTTCGTCGTTGTTTCCCTTGTTTAATCGATCTCAGTTGCCACGAGCAACTTGATGATGGTCCTATAAATGGAACTCGCCCCAGTTTCCTAATCATCCAAAGATCTCCACCCCAACCCACCACCGTCTACAATGTCTCCCACCGGCCACCTCTTCCCCCTCCTCCCTCCTCCTCCTCCTCCTCCTCCGCCCCGCCACTGCGGCCCTCTGCCACTCGGAGGACAAGCAAGTGCTCCTCCGCATCAAGTCCGTCCTCAACAATCCTTACCTCCTCACCACCTGGAACAAGGACTCCGACTGCTGCAAATGGTACGGCGTCGAGTGCGACGATCAGACCCACCGCGTCGTCGCCCTCGCCTTCCAGTACTCCGACCTCCCCAGGATCCCCTCCGAAGTCGGCGACGTCACTTACCTCCAAGAGCTTATCTTCCACAAGCTCACCAACCTCACCGGCCCAATTCCCCAGTCTTTGACCAAGCTCAAATACCTCAAATACTTGACTCTCAGCTGGTTGAACCTCACAGGCCCGGTCCCCTCCTTCCTTAGCCAGATCAAAAGCCTGACCTACCTCGACCTCTCCTACAACAAGCTCAGCGGGGAGATCCCCGACTCGCTGTCCACCGTCCCAGGCCTAGGCTACATTCGCCTCGACCGCAACCAGCTCACCGGGAACATCCCGGCTTCTCTCGCCGACCTCAAGGGGAACAACGTGTACCTCCTCCTCTCTCACAACAACCTCTCCGGCGAGGTCCCGGCGACCTTCGCTGGCGTCGACTTCGGGAAGCTCGACCTGTCCCGGAACAGGCTGCAGGGAGACGGGTCGCTGCTGTTCGGGGCGAACGAGACAAACGACCACATCGACATCTCGAGGAACCTGTTAGAGTTCAACCTGTCAAAGGTGGAGCTGAGCCAGAGCATCACGTGGCTGGACATTAACCATAACAAGATTTACGGCGCAATGCCGGAGGTGATGACGGGTCTGCAGCTGCAGTTCCTGAACGTGAGCTACAACAGGTTGTGCGGGGAGATTCCGGTGGGAGGGCGGATGCAGAGCTTCGATTACTCGGTGTATTTCCATAACCGGTGCTTGTGCGGCGCTCCTCTCGATAGCTGTAAGTGAATGCCGGTGGTGGGAGGGTGGCTTGAACTGTTCGCGGCCATTGATTGATGACCACCATCTCATGTCTGTGTTCCATACTGTTCGTTGCTCTTGAGTGGGAGAAGTTGCTGAAGTCAAAGGTCCGAAGTCGACAAGTTGACATTTCAGTCTTCAACCACATTCGACTCTCCGCGAGCATATGTTTCTCTTTTGCTGTTATTATTGTTTTTTGTTTTTGCGTGCCTTTTTTGCGGTTAAATTGTATCTTTGAGGTTATTTATCTTTGATAATTGATTACGTAATAATCTTTCGGTGGTGGCCGTAAGACTAATAGTTATTTTGGGTCACAAAAAATTAAATAATTAAAAATTGTGTGGATCTCTTCCTCTCTCTTTCCATTTCATGGACAGAAGATAGTTTTCGTTAATGGATAATTCATATACATTCTAATATCACTTCCGATTGGTATGGTGACGTGGCATTTGCATTTTTAATTGAAAGCTTCGTGATTGAAGGCCGTGATGCGCAAAACTAATTATGAGGATTGGACTAAGGAAATTAAACTCATTGAAAGCTTACCGAGAGAGTCGACTAGATGGAGAATACACAGTAATTTTTTAGTCATAGAATTCAAGGCCCCGTACTGATTTACCCGTCCTCTACCCTATGAAACTTCGACAAAAAAAATAAAAAAAATGCTCCCTTTGCTCTTAGGGAATGAAACGGAAAGTATCATCGTTGGGCATGAGCCCCGCTTCGATGAGGATCTTCCGCATTTGACGCGCCTTTGGCCATGGTCTCGAGCTGCTAGGTATCAGCGAAGTGTCGAGGCAACAGGGCCGCAAACGTGCTTGCTTCTCCCACCGTGCTGAGAACCAACACGGGACGCATCTTGATTTGGTTTACCACCAAAAGGACTTTCTCCATGGCTGCATCTCTCCTCACGGAAGCGGCCCGGCGTTCCACCGCCCTAAAACACAAAAGAAAATAAATTAGTATCTAATAAAATAAAAAATTCCAAATTAAGAGATATAATACTCACTTGGTACCCTCTTACTGGGGGTTCTCGACCGCGCTAGTTTCAGCGGAGACATGTATCAGGTACCTCTCCTGATGTGGAATGTATTAGTGCTGCGTTTCTGAATCAATTTGACAGGAAAAAGTAAAATCGGAAGGCGAAACGGTATGGCGACTAGAACCGGCGAATCGGGTCAACGACATTGGATCGAGCTCAAATTCGGCCGTCTAAAGCGAAACGGCATCCTAATCATTTTTCACTGCCTTTGGCCATGACTAAAGGTTGATTTCGACGATTTGGAGTCGTCTAGATGGAGTTTTCGAAATTTTTTTTTTTGTTTTTTTTGGGAGTTTTCGAATTTTTTTTTGTTTTTTTTGGGCAGTTTAGTAATTTTGCGAATTTAATGATATGGTTTGCTGTTAGGGTTATGAGCAGCTGAGGCAAGAAGGCTGGGGCAAGAAGGCTCGTGGCTTCGAATTTGAAGAAGGTCACATTTCCAGCGTTGGTCACTACTCACCTAAACCTAGTCACGCAATTGCAGTCGTCCATCCAGCGGAAGCGGCCATGCCTCACCTAGTCACGCAAATCCAGAGTGTGTGTCTAGAGCTTTGTATCGTTGGTGGAGCGACTGGAACGACTAGGCCAAGCCTTTTTTTTTTCATGTTTCTTGATGTTATTTTGCCTGGATCTCGTAGAGAAAGAAAATTCTTAGAGAGAGAGACTATGGGAGAAACTCTTTGTTATTTAGTTTGTGGATAATCAAATGACAAAGAGGACTCCTCTTTATATAGTAGAGGGCCTCAGATTACAACCGTAGATTTTCATCTTATCCGATGGCTCAGATTAAATCTCCTATTTTCCCAAACGCTGACATTAAATAGGAAACTTCTAGAGATAGAGGACAATTACAGTATCGCCCACTCTTGAAAAAGTTCTAGAGAATCCTAGAGAACGCTAGGAAAACCTCGGTTGCCAAGACACAACAAGTCTTGGGATATCTCGGCCATCAGCACAACCGGTCGGGCTGCGAAAACATCGGCCCATGTCATTAGAGAGTATGCCGAAATAGGGCTGTCAAAAGGCCCGGGCTAACCCGACCCGGCCCGGCCCGAAAATGTAGGAACTTTTCGGGCCAGGTCTTGGTCTTCTTAGAATAAGGGCCGGTACCACTGAGGCCCGAAAAATAAAAGCCTTGGCCTGAGTCGGTACCACTAAGGCCCGAAAAACAAAAGCCATCTAAAGGCATCGAATACCTTTCTCTGTTTCTCTTTCTCTCCATTTCTGAGCTCGCTCTCTGCGACAACAACTGCACCTGGCCTTGCTAGTGGCCCTCCCTTCGTTACATAAAATATTTCACCTCAAAGCCCTCCTCCCATTCCATTGCGATTAGACTTCTCTTTTAGAAAGTATTCGATTAGCCTTGTCACAAAGGGAAATGACAACTCTTGGAGATTACTGTGTGCGTCAGACATGCAGAGAGACCGATGGTGTGCGAAGATGAAATATAATTTGTGGCGTACTTTTCTTTTACGGTGGACCCTGCATTGCTTTTTGGTTTCCATTCTCTCACTCATCCTTTTCATCTCAAGAGCAAAGCTAGAGGAACTGAGAATCACTTTCGAGAGCCTGCCAATATGATAACTGATATTTTTATGCTAGATTCAACTGTGGGATGTTGGTGATGGTACTGCAAGTGATATGGATATTTTTTACGTTGTAAAGTGTTTGGAGTGCCAATCCAATATGGCACATGTTGTGGTCAATTAGGATGGCTTTGAAAATGCAATTCTTTTTATTAATTTAAGGAAATAAGAATGTCATACTCTTTTACTTTTTCAAATTTCAATTCAAAGTGTCTTGTTACCTTTAGTAACCTTTAAGGCCCAGAGGCCACTTGTGATTGTGAACAAGACCTACATTTGATCTACTTTGTCAAGTCTTTTGATTGGAGCTGGACTTTGAGGTAGCTTCCATCGCATTTTAATATCAAGAACACTGACACAAGTGACTGGCGATGGTGATGTAGCAGTCGGAATGCAGCACCATAGGTTGAAGCTTGATGAAATGTCCTTTCGACAAATATGCTGGTCCGTCAACCATCAAGGCTGCTGGTTTTGCTCTGTGAGCAATATGAGGACTTTGACTTGGATTGTTGCAATGACAAGGCTTCTTTTGTGCAGTGTTAGTTTATTTTACAGCAGATGGTTTGAGTCATGAAAAATACCAAAGGCAGCAACATTTACTCTGAGAAAGATAAAAAAACGTTGGATTTGTCAATGACAGCATAATTTTCACAGGGGAACATATATGCTTCTCTACGTTTTCCACAAATGATGGTAAAGATGGCGTCTACGTGCCTTTACAGACAGAGCATGCTTGATGATGCCATAGTTATCACTTGTTATGCAAGTGGCTGGTTAATTATGTTTTACTGTATACTAACTGGCTAGTTGTTGTGAACTACATATTGAGTTTCATTTCTTAACCATGCGAGCATAAGGTGTATGAACAGCCATACAATTGTACTTCATGGTTAGAGTTTGGTCAGCAGAGAGGATGGTGTAGTCATTTTACTGAGATAACATTATATTGTTGTGCTTTCAATTCCAAATACGTCGAGAGTTGAGTTCGGTTCGGTATACTCCGACATCATTTACCACCTTCGATGGCTCAAGCGAAGGGGGTTTATCAGTTAATGCTTGTCGTTTTTCCTTCTTCAGCCATTGGCCATGATGGGCGCCTCATTAACAGGTGTGGATGTCGTGGTTAGCAAAATATTACTATTGTGACGCAAGAAATTCCCTTTTCGGTTCAGACTCTTGTGCTTTTTAATATTCTCCTACCTTGCTGCTTAAGGTCTTTGGATCACTATCCATGGTGTTTTAGTATCCGTTTATTCGTTTAGCGGGATTCTATATCTTTGGATCACTATCCATGCTTTTCAATATTATGCTATCTAGGGAGGGCCACGCATGCCATAGGTTAGGAAGGGGAGCTTTCCTGTCGTGTCCGGCACTCTCCAATATGAAACCACGTGGTCAACGCTTCAGACACTCCAGTGACACGCGAGTCCAGCATCCCAACACACCATTTCGACATGCACGAGGTCAATTTTAAGCATTTTCAATAAATTATGGGTCAAAATAAAAAATTATTAAAAATTTTATATACTTAAGTCATATATCCAGCCACCCCAAAATTAATATACCCAGCCAGAAAAAAATAATAATCGTGAATACCTAACAAAAGAAGAAAAAGAAGAAGAAACTCATCGCTGATATTTTTATATACATAATAACTTATCATGTATTTAAAAATATATATTTAATATACAACGTGTTCAAGTCGGCGTGTCAGTATCAGTACTAATTAGGCCATCAGCCTGGGTCGTCGGGCCCCGGGTGACCCTCGCCTCTTCCTACAATGGTGGGGGGGTGGGCGGCGGAGAGGACCAATAGGGCCCTCGCTGGTTTAACTTTTTTTTTTTTTGATTTTTTAAGTTAATATTTATATTAAAAATCTTTGAATCAAAACGATGTCGTTTTGGACTTATTTTTCTTGTTTTAGCCACATCAGCACTAAGCAGGAGAGAGAAAGTAATAAAAAAATGTTAGGTTAGCATTTTTGTTAGTCGAATTGGACAATGTTAAAGGAACGACTTGATTGCACCAATTTGCTAAATTTTAGGACTTAATTGCACTTTCTAAAAGTTTTAGGACTCAATTGTACTTTAATAACAAGTTTTTGAACTTCTAATGAATATATCCTATATATATCTCCTTTTTCCTCTTCCCTCCCACCTTCCCCTTCATTAGCTGCCGCAATTCCTGGCTTTAACCAGCTAGCTCCCGAAAATCTCGCGCATAGATTTCCAGCTCTAGGCTCGTGGTTGATTGGCCATCCTCTCGACGCACTTGGGGGCTTCGATTGAGCCGCGGGATCACGAGGCGGCACCAATCGTCGAGCCGAGTCGCGGTCGATTACCCTAATGCTCTACGTTGATACCACAACTTTAGAAGAAGGAAAGTAATTCGTTGAAATTAACTCTTCCCTATCGGCAACTTTCGTTATAATAGGCAACTCATCTTTGCCATCCAATGCCTTGGCCCAAACCTTGGGTTGTCAATAGTGCAGGCGTCTTAATGCTCCATAGCCCAAAGTTGTTCCTCCCGTTACACTTCTCAATTTCTACTTTCACTCCAAACATAATTGCAGCAACAGAATATGCAGATAATAATCAGACAAACAAAAACCCCAAACCAAAATTTAAAAAATCCGATCCCAAACTCTGATACCACTTATTGTAATACTAATGTGGGAACACTAACGGATCTTGCAAATAAGGCAACGCAAAAAAACTAGAAAAATAAATGATGAATAATAAGGGCATCATAGATTTATGTGGTTCGGTCCGAGCATCGGTAACTACATCCATGGGGAGAACTAGCAACATATACTCCACTATAATCGGAGAATCAAAGTTACAATCACTCGTAAGCTCGAGTGTTTCCCACCCCCAAACCCAATGTATTTACAATTAAAACAACTCAATTGGATGTAAAACTCATTGCATAAATCTGCTCGTTTTCGAAGCTCTTCAGACGACACGCTTCTTATGCCTTGCGTTCGTCATTGTGCAGGGACTTGTTTTAATATATCCGTAAATGATTCAAACTCGAGACATAAATTTAACAACCTCCCTCATCAACCTTATGCTCTGCATCGATACCACAGCTTAGGGAACCTTTTTTTTCTTTTGTATCCGGCTCAAAAATAAGAATAGCGAATAATTGTTATCCTGTTTTTACGATTTAGACTATTGGATGGAATTCAATAAGAAGAATAGAGAGGAGAAGAGGAAGGGAAGTTGCTGTTGCAGCAGTTGCTGGCCCCAGATGAATTTGGTGCGGACATCATTGCCATCTCCACCACTAAACACGGAGAGAGAGAGAGAGAGCTCGTGAGCGAGCCAAGTGAGGCTATTGGTCTCAGCCAACGTGAGGTTGACGAGGGTTGCGGCCCTCAAGGTTTAAACCGGAATTCCCATCTATAAGTTTGATGGAAATATTAACACGCAGAGAATTAATGTAGACCACCTGGTGGATAATTCGTGAGACTCCATAAGTATAATAGGCAGCGTAAGGAGTGCAAAAGTATAAGATGTGTTTGAGAGTCTTTCGGCATAAGGTGTTCCTATTTCCATAGATTCACAGACTATCGAGTTTAGAATCCGTTTATTTCGCGTAAAATAAACGATTTCAAAAGAAAAAAACTTCCTAAAAGTATCGCTTGTGTCACTTAAAATAATTCATTAAGAAAAAGTTACTTTCATTAGCGATAATAATTTATATCTAAACATTTTCGTGGACAATAAAAAAATATCTTTGGTTCATTTATTTTTTAGGCGAAACAAGCATTCATTTAAGGAAAATAATTTCCAAATTATTCATTTTTCGCGAAATAAACGGTTTGAATAATTTTCACTTTTCGATCTGCCTATCTCGCTAAACTGCTACTTCTTCAGCTTTAATCAGCACCTTGGGCTTTAGTCCGGAAGACCACCTTCCTTGTCGTTAAAGGTACACTCAGCAACGAGGGCCTGTGAACAATCTCGGAGGCCCTCCTAGGCTGTGGCAATCTTTCAGATGTCGGCGAAGCAACGAACGATTCGAAGTGCCAAGTCGATCCATTTTAAACGCAGTTTGCTACTCTACTCTGTCATTTTCCGACAACACAACGGTGTTGTCTCTATCTGGGGATAAGGGATGGGATCAACAAGACTTTGCCGCAAGTGACTAGACCTATCATCACCAGCATGTACAGCCAGAAACACCACGACACGATGCTTGTATTCACTCACTGGGGCGATGAGCAATGATCGCAACCCTTTCCTCGCTTTCGAAACAACCTTCGTATGGATCATTTGCCCCAACAACTGAAAGGAAACCAGCAAAGAGAAGATTGCCGTGCAAGTGCGACACAAGTTCTCAGCGCTCGCAGTTTTAATGGCGATCCCAACATTCACTTGTGGGGGGGAGGTCGAGCCTCCTCCTTGTGCAAGAACAAAGACATGGTACCTCGCTCAAACATCAAGCTCATCAGCCTGCTTCATTGCCAATTGTGCGAAGCATAAAGAAACAGGACAGTATGTTGTCGACCAATCTTCCTGTACAGTTTGATTGATTGACTCACAGCTTAAAAGCCCGAAGAGAACTTGTTGACCTAGAGAGGAGTTGCACTCAGACTCCTATTACAGTTGTGTGCGGGAACTGGGACGTTATTGTCCAGTGTAAGTGTCTGTAAGGCTTTTGCATAAGGGATTTACTTCTCACCAAGTTTCGTGCTAATGAAGATTCACTTGAAAACAATAACCTTTTCTTTTATCCGAAGAGAAAAGATTAACCTTAAACGAGCTTAACTTTACAGCTAATTTGGCTGTACAATGTTGCTTTTACGGCATCAGTGATGCACATGAGAGAGAGAGAGAGAGAGAGAGAGAGAGAGAGAGAGAGAGAGAGAGAGAGGTCCCATCGCAAGTTTAAACGTACTTTTGGATCATTGCTCTAACTTCTTCAATGACAAGCCACGCCTTGTGTCCTCCAATTACTTCTTCTTTCATCTCTCCATCTTTCCATACCTGCAAATATAGGGTCCAGTCAATTTGCAAACCTACGAAGCATGAACAGAAATACCATGAACTAATAAGACACTGCGTACCTGTAAAGTTGGCATTTTCTGCATGCGCAAACAATGAAAGGAAATAGTCAGTGATGAGGAGTACATGCTTATAGGAGAGAAATTGAAGCTGTAAAAAATTGAGCAGCTTGACATACAGAGACATTTCCGCGCTTCACAAGGGTCTGAGGAACTTTGTTGACATCTACACGATAGAATCTGATTCTACCAGTACCATGAGAAGAAGCAAAGGCAAAAAATGAAATTAATACGAAGCGAATCTGTTCGCAAGAAGGGCATCTAGGTTGGAGCGAAGTATGTTTGCACTTTAGAATTGCTGGAAGTATAGACGCAACTATTACAGGTTTTCACCTCTTTCGTTTGGAGTAACTTTGCTCAGTAGCAAAAGAATATTTAGTGCAGAAACCTCAGCAACATCGCAACAAACACGACTAGCCATAAGTATTTCTGTGCGTGACGAATCAATGAGCGCTCTTGGAGTAGCAATAACCAAAAATGGAAACTTTATGATCATAGCTGACCACATGACTAGTCAAACAAACTTTGCTCCAACTAAAATGTTAACCGCCCATTGCAGATTTATGCCTACTGGTGAAGGAGAGAGAGAGAGAGAGAGAGAGCCCCATTGCAGATTTCCAGAGCCATGGTGCTTGAAGTGGTCATGAACTGGAATTCTACCATGCCTACTGGTGAAGAAGGGGAGAGAGAGAGAGAGAGAGAGAGAGAGAGAGAGAGAAATTACTTGCTTTCGTACTCGGCAGCCAACTTCTCTAGCTTAGGCTTCAAATAAATGCATTTCCGACACCAAGCAGCCATCCTATGAGGACAAACAACTTGACACAAAAGAATAAGTAAAAACACAGGCGCTGCGAATATGCCTATGTTTATGCAGTTTCAATCCAGACAAAGGACTTTGAACTATGCGACCAAATAAAGAACTTCCTCTGTTCTTTGCCAATCACAATTTTATGATTTTGAGCAGGCGCTGCATATCTGTAAGAGGGAAGTGGAATTAACGGAGAAGAAGAGACTGAAATTCGATCCAATCTCTCCCCGAGCTATCGCTAATGTAAAACTCCCGAGGCCAATATCAAAGTCTGGAAACACAGATTCGGTCAGAGTCATCGGCATGGTGCAAGAATGTCACCCATTCATCAATTCGCGCAATCTCCGAAGGATGATTATCAACAAAGGCCAATGGTATCTGTGGGAACCTTCCACGGAAATAGCCGTCAACATATAATAGGCCGTGTCTCACGGGCTCACCTAAAACGACAGAGCTCGATGTATCTAGCGCATATTAATGCCACAGAAGCAGCGACAGCCAAAACTGGAGGAAATGGAGTACAAAACGACGTCCAGTTTGACGACTAACATGGATTTCAGTGGAGGATTTTGGGGAGATGAGGGAGAGAGGGAGAGAGCTACCAATCGATAAGAACGGGTTGGGAGAGCTCGCTAGCGCGCTGAAGAATCTGGTCCAGCTGATCGCAGTCCTCGATGGGCTCCATCTCCGCGACGGCGTGGCTCGAGGAGTCGGACCAAAACGCCCCTGCTCTCGTGTATCGCCTCGCAATCCTCGGGCAACCCAAGGTCCTAGCACGATCGCCGACGGGAAAGTGGCCGGGCGGTCTGTGCGGAGACAGAGAGCTGATGCCGCTCAGCCCCCGGTGGTGGCGGCGGCGGCGTTCTCGGGGACAGACTTCTCTGAGGAGGACGTGAGGATTCGGCACTAGAACAGACATATCTCCTGGTCCTCCAGTAGCAGATCGGGAAGACGAAGGAGAATCGGGAGGGGTTAATAAGGGGCACAAGTTTTCAGAGCATTTGAGAATCGAAGACGAAGACGAAAGCGAGGGTCATGAGATTGGAATGAGCCCAAAAAGAGAGAGACGCAAACAGAGGAGGAGGTGGAGGAGATATTTTTGGGAGGGAAAGCCTTATCCGCATGGGGGCGACCTCAATTGAGTCGAGAGCGCCACAAGCCAAGGGCAAATTCGTAAAGAACAAAACAAAATAAAATAAAAGGTGAAAAAACAAATGGAAAATTACAGATAATGATGTGAAGTGCTATTATTTTCTCAAATAAGAATATGAAGTGTTTTTTTTTTTTTTCAAATAACGGCTTAAAGTGACTATCGCAGTCTCAAATAAGTGTTCGACCTTCCGATTCCGGCTGTAAGGGCATTTTCATCCTTTATTTTTTTAATTTATTTTCTCTGTGTTGTGCCGGTGGCCAGTCTTCAACAATGCCTAAAGAGGGCTGGGCGAGGCAACCCTCGAAGCAGCTGACGAGGGTGGCCATGTCCTAGCCGGCTGCAGCAAAAAAAAAATGAAAAAAAGAAAAGAAATAAAAATTATAATTACAATTATCTTTGGGGCGAAAATGCCATTGACCGGTCAGAATATTTAGCTGGCCCGCAAGGGAGACCCTTATTTGTAACTAACGCGATCACTTTAGACCTTTATTTGATATTGACATTAGGGGTGAGCGGTTCCAAGTTCCTTCTAAGTTTCACTTGAAACTTGAAACCTACCCGTCGGAACAGGTTCCTCATTTTTTGGAACCCAGAATCTACCCGTCATACCATGAAACCTAGAACCTACCATGTCGCAAGTTCTAGAGTCGATTCCAGAGTACCCGGGAACTTGCTAATTTCTTTTCTTTTTTCATTTTTAGTTAAGCAAAACGAGAGTGAACGCTACAACTGCTAAGGAGAAGTAGAGATGAGTGGTTTCAGGTTCCTTACAGGTTATATTTACAACCTAAAACCAACCCGTTAGAACATGTTTCTCATTTTTTGGAACCTAAAACCTAAAAATTTGTTTGGCTCCAGATTATACACTCATTATCGGACGCCATAGAACATTGTAGAATCGTGTGAAGACATATACCAAAAAAACACAAAAATTTATTTTAGGATCAGGGTCCAGGTTCCAGGTAGTGGAACATGGAACCCACCCGTTGGAATAGGTCCCTCAATTTTTGGAACCAGAAACTTATCCTACATATCTTGGAACCTGGAACTGGACCGGTTTCCACAGGTTCCGGTTCTAAGTTCCCGATTCTATTCTGAAACCATGCTCACCCCTAACTGACATGATCACATCATGCCCTTATTTAAAATAAAATTCACTTTAGGAACTTATTTGAAATTTTCCAAAAACAAATGAACAAAAGCCACCTCCATCTCTTCTTTATCTTCAGCTCATGCAAAGCAATCTTTTTGTCCAATCTTCAATCTGACTTTGTACATTTGAATGAGGCAACACAGTTTAAAGTTCCATTTCTCGATGATTATAATCATCTTTAGGCCATTGATCTCTTCCTCACAAATTCCATGGCTCGGTCGACAGTGAAGCTCTTACTACAGCCGGCCGAACCACCATTCTCCGTCCACAGCGCCTCCTGGTGATTCCCCGGCGAAATGCAGCATGCATCACCGAGACGCGGAGAAAGTAAACCACCTCAGAAGAGTATGCGCTGATTTTCAACCTCAGCATGCACACTTGGTCAAACTGCCATTATTTTCTTAGATGTAGTCACTGATTCAATCAAGTCTTAAGAAGAGACGTGCTCTTTCAGCACCGCTCAGGACCAGGAGAGACGCGAGCATAAGGATGCTTTTGGTGATTCCGTTTCTCCCCTCAGATTAACCCTACTCTTGCACTTGCAAGTTCAAATGATCCGAACCAAATTTCCACTGCACTTTCTCATTTTCCCTTTTGTATAACAAACACTATCCAACTCTGTAAAATCATTCACATTGTTGTCCCAGGCAACAAAGGGAAAACAATTCACTACACCACATGAACCTGGAAAACCATGCGAACTGCATAAAAGGTGACTTTTTTTACATCGATCAGAACCCGTAGAAAATTTTGGGTTTTCTTCCACATAGTAAGTCCAAATTTTAACACATTCTTAGGTGCAACGTCTTCCTGTGTTATCATTTCTCTTTCTTAGGTTCATGAAATGCCAATGAACTCTCGACTGTGTCAATCACCTCCATTGAATAGTTCTATCATGCCTTCATGCCTGACACTTCCTGTCATTGCTTTAAGAGTTTCCCAATGGCTCATCTACCCATCAGTTGCATTTTTTCAAACTTCATCAAATCACCATGGTTGCCACCTCTAAATCACCCACCCTTCCTTGAATAACACGGGTAATAAAGAATTCATCTTAAACCAAAATATTCAGGTACTACCAGAAATGTACTGGGAAACAAAGGAGGAGAGAATTATAAGAAACAAAGGAAAACATCACAAGACTGAGAAGTCCGAGCAAGATGTCCAAAGCCGAAAAAAAAAAAGAGTACAAGAAAGAAGCAGCCTCTTCCAGTCTACATGTATTATGTGAACCAATTGTATGCCCCTCCTGATAAATTACAAGTATTTTACATACTTTGAGGAGATCGAACAAAGTACCCAGAATTGCCTATTTCATTTATAGCTTGTTGCCCTTCCTTGTCATCAAGATGTGCTACTAACAAGACTTTATCGCTAGCACGGAACAAGCCGCAACACTTAATTACCGAATCCAAGATTAAACCATCAAAGTTATTCCAAGCACATACATAAAACCACAAGTTATCTGTTTTTAGTCGGTGTAACATGCACAATGGTGAACTATGGCCCTAATGCCCCCGCAAGAAAGATGAAATACAAAGTGCAGCCATGAATACAAATCCACCCCAATTACAACCAAATAAAAGAGAAATAGGAAAATCAATTCAAGTACATCCAAATGGGCAGCTACACCTTCAGTAGGCCGCTCCCCAGGTACCAAGATTCTTTTAAGGTTTGAACAGGTTTGAACCTCCCATGTATTCATATTGGAAGTCTAAGTCACTAATAATTCGAACCAAACCCCAGTGTCAGGCGAATATGACTATCATACACAAGGCTCAAATCCGGCTACGATGTTACGAGTCTTAGTCCTAGTAGTTGATGGCACCACTATATTAGCCTAACAAGGAAATCAGGGTACACCCGCAATCGCTAATCTATCAACCCTGGAATTCACAGGAAAACAAGACAACCATATAACCAGAATACATACAGCATGGAAACTGACAGTTTCACAATGCAATCAACAATAACGTTTTCAGCCACTCAAAAGAACGGGGGTAATGGTGCAATATGCGCGAAGAAGATAGCATGACATGAAAGTCTATATATGTACAGATATGTACTCCTAACAAATTATCTTGTTAATGCGCCTATCCCAACCAACTCACGACCTAAGATCACGACCAAAGTATTTTATTATTGGAACAGAACATGAGGCATGACATCCAGGTTCTTCAAGAAGCTTGAGTCGCATGGACCAGTTTATCAGGTTAAACGATCAAACATTCAATTACGTCAAGACAATCTCATCCAATCTATATCCTTACTGAAAAGGACAAATCCTGGTAATAATTCTACACTTGAGGAGGAAAAAAACATTCAAGTGTTATATTCCAAAACCAAAAACTGCCCGTATTTTGTTAAAGATCAAGTCTCGCCACCCTCTCTCAGTGTTCTCCACCACAGTTGCATTCCCATACCTACAATCCAACGAATCAGAAAGTAAAATGTGCAATCAATACGCAGTAAAAAAGTTTAGCGCCGGCAATATATTTTAACTGTCAAACTCGAGTTATAAATTCATCTCAATGCACGTCATTGGAAAAACGTTGGTTTTATTAATAGTGCCAAAACAATTGAGATAGTGCCAAAACAATTGATTTCTCTTAAACTTATGTCCTCTTCTCGATCCTCCATTGACGTATCGATTTCTCTTAAATTTATGTCCTCTTCTCGATCCTCCATTGACATATGGATCAATATCAATTCATTTAGCAGATGGCCGGGCTTCTAGAGAAAGTTCAACTTAAATCAATGTTCAAACTCTACTCTTCAATGTAAAATAAGAGCAAACTTGCTCCAAAACTAACCTGTCTTCTTCAGGGACGTCGGTGTGCGTGAGCTTGACAACAGTCAGACCAGGTTCAGGCTCATCCAAAGTAAGTTTTACCTGCAATTAGCCCATGAAAATGAACACATGAGCATGTATCGGAGAGATTAACAATAGTAATGCAGACAATTATCAACACCAAAGATTAAGAGGACTTACTGTGGAGTGAATACCATCAGGCCAGCTCCCAAACCTCCATTGCTGCACAATCAACTTCCCCTCCTGCAACTCCACATTCCTTCCGGTGACCGAGCCATCGAAGATGCTAAACTCTCCGCCCACCTCTTTGCTTATCCTCGCATTGCTCTGCGTGAACCCTTTCCACCTGTTCTCATCCATCAATATCTCGTACATATCTCTCGCTCTGCAGCTGAACTTCTCCGTCATGCTGATCGTCTTGAAACCTTCCTTCTTCTTCTTCTTCACCTCCTTCTTCTCAGCAGCCGCAGCCGCAGCCGCCTCCTTCTTCCCCGCAGCAGCAGGCGCAGCTGCTTCGGCTGGTGAGGACGTCTGGTTCTTTGGAGCCACCTTCTTCGTCTCCAAATCTTCCCTCGCCGGGCCTCCCCTCGCCATGCTCTCCACGAAAACCCTAACCTTCTCCAAGATCACCGGCTTTCCCCTGCTCACCATCGCCTCCTTCAACCTCCTCCCGATCGGTCCGTCGTCCTTGACGAGGACCTTGACCTCGGGGTCCTCGTCGGCGTTCTCGTCGGCAATGTACGGGATCTCCACCGTGCCGTCGACCTTCAGTAGGGACTTTCCGTCGGAGTCCCTGGCCTCGCCCTCCCAGGCGAGGACGACGCTGATCTCGTAGCCGGGGATGATCTTCCCCTTGCGGATATTGACGTAGGCCTCGCCGTCGACCTTCTCGACCTTCTTGGTCCGGACGAAGAGGTTGCCCTCGCCATCCAGGAGGGTGAGGTCGGAGAGGAGCTTGGTGAGGAGGTTGCGGGACCACTCGAGGCAGTCGGTCTCGGACCAGTGCCAGTTGTGGACGTTGGTGCCGTCGGGCCGGTCCTCCACGATCCACCTCTTGTCGCCCTCGCCGTACTTTGCCATCGGCGGTGGTGGCGGCGGCGGCGTTCGGTGCTTTGGGTAGGCGAATTCGGGGGAAGAGAAGCCGAAAGCTCGGAGCTTGGTGAGATTGGGATTACTGGGGGAGGCGCGGATGGTTAAAAGAGGGAGAGAGGAAGTAGAGAGAGAGGTCTGGAGGGTTCCGAGAATGGAAGAGTCTAGAACACGGCCTCAACCCATCAGGGTCCTTTGTGCACTTTTACGGGTGTTAGAATTTGGAAACTCAATCTTAAATTAGTCAAATTTCAAATTTTGAGTGAAGCAACATAAATCCATAGTTTTCAAAATATTTTTATTAATGAATGTCTTCAGCTTCGACGCATTTAATAAACATTCTCGATACAAAATATTTCATTTTCAAATCATCAATTAAACACACATAACATGAGAAGGACATTCAGAAATCCGTTTAATTACTTTATTTTTCAATTCTTGAAACATTTTTTTTGCTCTAGAAATTATTTTCAAGTCATGAAAAGTAAAAAAAAAAATTACTTTTCTCAATAGAAAAATCAACTTTCGATCAAAAATTGATTTCTAGAACAGAAATATTGGGACGCGAACGGCCCCAGTGTATTAGACATTGCAAACTTGCTTTAGAAGCCGAGCCCAGGCCCCTAGTGCTTGGGCAGGCCCATGGACTCTAGCTCTCAAGCCCGGCCTTGATGGACTCAAGCACTAGCACCAAGGTCCATGGGCAGGCCTACAAGGACATGGGCTCTGCCTTGATGGACTCGAGTCTGGATATTGAGGTTCCAAGTTCGGCCTTGATGGACCAAGACTTAGCCGTTGAGGACTTGAGCCTGAGCGTAGGGAACCTGGGCACTAGTAGTCCCGAGTAAGGCCTTTGAGGACCTAGGTCCAGGCGACGGGTACTAGGCATCAAGGTCTAAGGTTGGACCTCTATGGACTGAGGCATAGGCATTGGCATCCAATGTTCGACCTCTATGGACTTGGGCTCATGCCCGGGCTCTGTGGACTTGAGCTCGAGAGTCAGGGAACCAAGCACGAGCACCGGGGTTCCAAGCCCATCTTTGGATCCGGGCCTAGTCTCGATGGATCCAACATTAAACGTGGACACATTGTCAAGGAACTATGGTTGAGTGTTGCGGTTCCCGTGCCCAAGCGCAAAATCTATGGTCTAGAATATGTTTGATTCAACTTTCTCAATGAGCTTTGGGCAAATGCAAAGCAGTTTAGCCTAAGGGGCTTTGGGCAAATGCTAAGGTTGTTGGATAAACCGTGCTTATATAACCACGCATTTTCTGAGATGGATATATGTTTTCACGATAATGAAATTATTTCGTTGAAAAGTGTCCCAATTGACGAAATATCTTTCACCGAGATTGGTTTCTTGATTTTATTAAGACGAGATGGGTCATATGCCGATTTCGAACATGAGTCTCAATGAATCACAAGGAACAGATATGCTTCATTGAAATTTAATCGATCACGAAGCACAAAACACTTTGCCAAAAATTAATCAGTGAGATGATGGATAGATACAACGTTGGAATTTAATCGATGATGAAGATCTGAAAACTATAATTGAAGTACGGCAATCGAAAGTTGCAGAAAACATAAATTGAAGAAAGTAAAGATAAAAATAAAGGACGTTGAGTTATGTGATTAATTAGAGAGTTTTATATGAATACACTTCCAATTTTTATAGCCTAACATAATCGATAACCGCTTATGAGCAATTATTGTTGGAATATTTGAGTGTAACTTCTTTGCCACGATCTTAGGCTTCATAATTCCCTTATGAACAGTTATCATTTGAATCTCGAGCACAACTTCCTTGCTACGATCTCAGACTTCATAACGTCATGTAGTCTTTATCCAAAGCAATTTTCAATCAGTGATATTTGTTAGAATGCATATGAGAGTTGTGCTAAAGAAATCCCACATCAGAGAATTGGTGTGATGTAGAGCAGTTAATATATCACAGTTGACCCATAACTCATTGGCTTAAGCTTTTGAGTGAATGTGGGTCTAACTAGATATATTAACAGGCTTACACTTTGGGCTCACTCTTGGTGCTCCCCAGGCAAAGGTATTTGGCTTCTGTTGCATGCTCCCTAACAAATAAGTCTGAAGGTATGGTCAAGCAATCCTGTTGATTATTCTTCTCTTCGAGTATTTGGATGTCCAGCATATACACATGTTAGTGAAGGAAAATTAGAGCCTAAAGCAAAAAAGTGCATCTTTCTTGGTTACGCTTCTGGTGTAAAAGGTTATAGACTTTGGTAGAGATGCTACTTTTGATGAGTCTGCTATGCTTCGTCCTATCAAGGAATCGTCTGTTACTTGTCAAGAAAATTCTAAAAGTGCGGCGAAAAAGGTGGAGCTTAAAGTAACTTCTTCGCAACCGGTTCAGTCGTCTACTGATAATATTGAGATTGAAGAACCTGAAGAGGAACATTAATCTATTGCCAATGATAGACTAAGAAGGATAGTAAAGCCTCCACAGAAGTACTCAGATTTTGTTGCTTATGCTTTTTCAGCTGCAGAATCAATTGAGTATAATGAGCCTAAAACCTACAATGAAGCTGTTTCTTCAAAAGATTCAGCAAAATGGTTAGTTGCTACGAATGAAGAGATGGAATCTCTTGAAAAGAATCAGACTTGAGAGCTTGTCAAACCACCGAAATAAAAGAAAATTGTGGGTTGCAAGTGGATTTTCAAATGATAGGAAGGTATTCCTGGAGTTGAAGACATCAAATTTAAAGATCGTCTAGTTGATAAGGGCTATAGTCAGATAGAGGGAGTTAATTTTAATAATGCGTTTTCACCTGTTGTTAAACACAGCTCTATTTGGATTTTTCTTGCGTTAGTTGCTATGCATGATTTGGAGTTGGAACAACTCGATGCGAAAAATAGCTTTCTTGCATGATGAACTTGAAGAGAAAATCTATATGGGTCAACTAGAGGGTTTTCAGTTTGAAGGTAAGGAAGATCATGTTTGTTTATTGAAAAAATCTATTTATAGATTGAAGCAATCACCTATACAGTCATATGAAAGGTTTGATTCGTTTATGGTGCAACTTGGCTATTGTATGAGCAAATATGACAGTTGTGTATATCTATGCAAACTTCCAAACGGCTCTTATATTTATCTGCTATTATATGTTGATGACATGTTGATTACAACAAAAGATAAATCTGATATACAGAATTTGAAAGCATAATTAAGTGCTGAATTTGATATGAAAGATTTAGGTGTAGCAAAGAAAATCCTAGGCATGGAAATTCGGTGAGATCGAAAAAGGGAAAAATTGTATCTTTCCCAGAAAAGCTACATTGAGAAGGTGTTAGATCGTTTTGGCATGAAAGATGCCAAACCAGTAGGTACTCCTCTTGCTGCTCACTTTAAATTATCAACTGGTTTATGTCCACATACAGATGAGGAAATAAAATATATGTAACATATTCCATACTCTAGTGCAGTTGGTAGCCTAATGTATGCAATGATTTGCGCTCGATCGGATATTTCACATGATGTTAGTGTGGTAAGTAGATATTTATCATGCCCAAGAAAAGTTCATTAGCAAGCTGTGAAGTGTACTTCAAATTATGGTTTAGAGTTTGGGAAAATTGGTAATACTCTTATAGGATATGTTGATTCTGATTATGCTGGTGACCTTGATAAAAAGAGGTCTTTGACTAGGTAAATCTTTACTATTGGAGGTTGTGTAGTCAATTGGAAAGCTTCTTTACAGCATATAGTTACTTTGTCTACAGAGGCGGAGTATATGGCTTTTATAGAGGCAGTTAAAGAGGCTTATTTGGAGAGCTCATAGTGGGTTATGATGTGACCGTTGTCCATTATGATAGTCAGAGTATTATACATCTTACTAAGGATCATATGTATCATGAGAGGACAAAGCACATTGATGTGCGGTATCATTATATTCGAGACACTATTGTTGATGGCTATATTAAGGTCTTGAAGATTGGTACAGAAAACAATCCAGCTGATATGTTGACAAAGTTTTTGCCTATTGCTAAATTCAAGCATTGCTTGGATTTGGTAATGTTTGCCGCAACTGAGTTTTACTCTGATGGGAGGAGAAGATTGTTTATTACTTATGTCTACTTGGGGAATTCAAGACAAGGTGGAGATTTGTTGATATGTCTTGAATTAATTATGGGCTTGGCCCAACGTTAGGATTTGAAGGCAGTAGTGTAAATATTGCTCTTTCTCAAACTATTATGTTTAGAAGAGTCTCTAGCTTTTTTGAGCCACCTTTTGTAATCCTCGATATTATAGTGGATTTCGCTTCTCATCTCCCCGTGGTTTTTCCCGCAAGGGTTTTCACGTAATCTTTGTATTTTTTTCTTCTTCTCAGTTCTAATTTTGTTTTAGTTTCCGCATAAGCAAAACAATCTGGTATCAGAGCCTTAGGGTTTTTCGATTTTCTGAATATGTCTTCAAGTTCAACAACGAAATTTGATATCGAGAAGTTTTATGAGAGTAGCAGTTTCAACCTATGGAAAGTTCGTATGTTAGCTGTTCTTACGCAGCAGTGTTTGAAGAAAACTTTGTTTAGTAAAGGAAAGAAACCGGAAACCACATCAGATGAAACGTGGGAAGAATTAGATGAGAAAGCTTTATCCACTATCCAGTTATGCCTCACGAATAAAGTTTTGCAGGAGGTATTAGATCAGAAAAAACTGCAGATTTATGGATGAAATTGGAGAGTATTTTTCTGACAAAATCTCTCACTAATCGATTGAGGCTCAAGCAACGACTCTTCACTTTTCGTATGGATGAAGGTGCTTATCTTAAATCTCATATTTCTGAGTTCAATGCTATTATCTATGAATTAAGAAGTATTGATGTTAAGATTGAAGATGAGGATCAAGCTCTTTTGCTGTTAGTTTCACTACATCCCTCTTATAAGAATTTTTGAGTGACCATGATTGTTAGTAGAGAAACTATTGATATTGAAGATGTCAAATATAGTTTGCTAAATAAGCAAAACTTGATACATAATTGACTTTTGAAGGTAGTAATAATCATGGGACTGGTTTAGTTGCTCGAGAAAGGTCTGTTGAGAGAAGCAATAGTAGCAGGAGCAGATCAAAATCAAAGCATAGAGATTTGACTTGCAACTATTATAAGTCTCAGAGGCATATTAAGACAAATTGTCTGAAACTGAAGGCAAAGCAGCAAAGAGAAAATAGCCAAAATCAACAAAATCAAAGGATTGTTAATCGTCACAATAATCACAACTACCAGAACAGACATAATCAGGAAAACGAAAATCCCGCTCAAGCTGGTGTTACTAAAGAAGAAAACGAAGATTGGCTATTGGTTGCAGATGATAAACACAAATTCTGTGATAGTTAGATTCTTGATTCAGGCTGTTCGTACCACATGTGTCCGAATCGTGATTGATTCTCTACGTACAACGAATATAATGGTGGCGTTATTCTAATGGGCAATAATACTAAATGCAAAGCAGTTGGGATTGAGACTGTTAATATTAAGATGCACGATGGCATGATCAGAACCTTAGATAATATCAGATATGTTCTTGATTTGAAGAAGAACCTCATCTCTTTAAGTACACTTGATGCTAATGGTTGTAGATTTACTGCTGAAGGTGGAGTTATGAAAATTATGAGAGATTCACTTTTGTTGATGATAGGGCTAAAAATTGGCACTTTATATCAGCTGCAATGCACTACAATTACTGGTTCAGCTGCAGTCTCATTCTCTTTGACAGAGTCAGATAATACTAAATTATGGCATATGAGATTAGGCCACATGAGTATTAGAGGGATGGAGGAGCTCAGTAAAAGAGGTCTTTTGTGTGGTCAGAAAATTAGAAAACTAGATTTCTATGAGCATTGTGTTTTTGGGAAACAGAAAATGGTCAGTTTCAAAACAGGAATTCACACAATAAAGGGCACTATGGATTATATTCATTCTGATCTTTGGGGACAGGCAAAAGTTCCTTCGTAAGGCCTTGGTTCCAAGTATATACTCACTTTTATTGATGATTTTTCAAGAAAAGTTTGGGTATTTTTTCTAAAGCAGAAAAGTGATGTTTTTGTTACATTTAAGCAATGGAAAATATTGATTGAGAAGTAGACCGATAAAAAAATCAAGAGGTTGAGAATAGATAATGGGCTAGAATTTTGTAGAGGTGAGTTTAATGAGTTCTGTAAAAGTGAAGGCATTGTGAGGCATCATATTATAGTGAATACACCACAGCAGAATGGTATTGCAGAACGCATGAATAGAATCTTATTAGGAAGGACTAGATGCTTGTTGTCTAACGTTAGTTTGGGCAAGGAGTTTTGGGCTGAAGCAGTCAATACAGTGTGTTGGTTGATAAATCGTTCTCCTTGCACATCTATTGAGTGCAAGACACCTGAGGAGGTGTGACTGTTGTCTATTGTGATAGTCAGAGTGCTGTACATCTTACTAAAGATCAGATGTATCATGAGAGGACAAAGCACATTGATGTGCGGTATCATTATAGTCGAGACATTCTTGTTGATGGCTATATTAAGGTCTTGAATATTGGTACAGAAAATAATCCAACTGATATGTTGACAAAGTCTTTGCCTATTGCTAATTCAAGTATTGCTTGGATTTGGTTAATGTTTGTTGCAACTGAGCTTTACTCTGATGGAAGGAGAAGATTGTTTATTACTTATGTCTACTCGGGGAATTCAAGACAAGGTGGAGATTTGTTGATATGTCTTGAATTAATTATGGGGTTGGGCCAACATTAGGGTTTGAGGGCAGTAGTATAAATATTGCTCTTTCTCAAACTATTACGTTTAGAAGCGTCTTTAGCTTTTTTGAGCCACCTTTTGTAATCCTTAATTCTACAGTGGATTTCGCTTCTCCTCTCCCTGTGATTTTTTTCCACAAGGATTTTCACGTAAATATTTGTGTTCTTTTCTTCTTCTCAGTTTTAATTTCATTTTAGTTTCTACGTAAGCATAATAGTATTCGTGATTATCAGAGATAATCGTTAATCAATTATCTTTGCGTAACAACACTTGGTTATCAATATAGCTGGTACTCACCAACATTGGAGTCAATCATGAACCAATCACCACTGGTGCACATCAATAGCAACACTTGGCCGTCATCGATATCCAGAAATCGATCGGCATTTTTTCCTCTTAGCAATAGTTCTGTCCATAATCGACTAAACCCTACTCCCATCGACTAAATTTGTTGATTATGTTAAGAAACCGGTCATTTTACACATTGCATGAAATCATGCATGTGGGTTCTTTTTATTTATATTTGCTATTTTGTCTCATGTCGGTCGCAAAATGCAGCAATTACTCGATCCTATTTCTAGAAAGTAAACGTCAACGACCCGTGAGAGAGAAGTTCGAATTTTCAAGCGTAGCGTGCGGGGTAGAGACATCGTCGTCGTACCGCGGCAAGCCAAGAACTTACTGTGTCGCGAACCCAAGAAAGTCAAACATTTGTACAAATCAAAACGAAATTAATTTTCCAGGAAACACAGAAATCAAAGGAAGAGAGAGAGAGAGAGAGAGGAGGAAAAAGAAAAACATGGGAAACGAGGAAACGAAAAACTGAATCTTTTTAAATCGTCACTCGCCAGACAAATTCAACAACGACGATCGTTCACGGGTTCAACAAACAAAGCGACGACGCCTTCTCTTCTTGATTTCCATTTCCGGGTAATGCGCGCAAGCAATTTTTCTTTCTGCCTTTTTTTTTTTTTTCCTGTTTACTGTTAGTTCTTATTGAAATTTCCGAATTTTTGTCTGGTTTTTTCTTGCGCGGTCGTGGATTGTGTTAACCCACTTTAATCTTTTGAGTTTGATCGTGCTTGGGCTTCGAAATCTCGACTGAGTAGATGCGCTTGCGTAAGCTCTCGATTTGATTTCGACTCTTTCCCTGTTTCTGTTTCTGTCTGTTTGTTTCTGTGACGATGACTTTGCTGGAAGAATTAACCCATGTAGCTTTCGGCAAATCCAGTCCGACTGTTATTTTGTTGATAAACGGGAACTTGGGCTGGGATTTCGAATTGGTTTGATGTGATTTCGTTCAAGTAAATTGCAGCGCCACCCATGGAGAAAATTAGATTCTTTTGCTTCCCAGGTGGTTCTCCGATAATAGAAATTGCCCCTTACGGATGATTTCGTAGTAAAAGACATGTTTGTCTTGGTATGAAGTATTGAAGTTTCATTTCTAGTTGGAATTTGTTATTGCTGGGTAATTGAAGTGGAATACTTTCTGCTTAGTGTCCGATTCCTGTTGGTTTGCTTGGATCACAGTGAAAGAACACAATGTCGACCCGTTAATCATCCTAATTTTGCTCCATTGGCTGACAACTGCTAATTTACACGAATACAGGATCCCCCCTCGTCCGATGGTGCTTCACAGTTTAAGTTAGGTTTGCTGATTTCGCCATTTTGAACTGTTAGATAAAGTTTTCACAGGGGTTATGTTGCATCTGTTTACTCGCTCCTTCACTAAAATTGTTGATTCATAGCAACGTTCAGTGGAAAGCGTTAGTGAAGTTACAATATATCCTTCTTGGAGAGTGAAATATCAACGTGTTCTAGTTTGATTTCCGATAAATAAGCTTCTCCATGAAGGGATAGAGTTGCATAAATGAAACAAAACCTTTTTCTTATGATGGAGATTAATTCTGGAAAAGTTATTGAAAATAGCTTTCCCCATCTTTAGGATTGATGTGCTTACGTGCTATTGATGTTATTGCAGAACAAGGTAACAAGAAGTCAGCATTAGCCTCAGCGTAATAGAACATTGTGAAATTCAATTGTTAAAGCAAGATAATTCTATTTCGATCGGACAATGGCTCCTGCTGGAGGTACTTGCAAAGAAGTTCATGAACCTTCCACTGCTGTTGCTGAGTACAGCTTAGTAATCAGCAAACAGGAGACCAATTCTACACCAGCAAAATCTTCCATTGTCTCACTTGGACAACGTGGAATTTGTTCAAATGCTGGCGTAGATGCTCTGCTCGAGTGTCCTGTCTGCACAAACTTAATGTATTCTCCAATTTTCCAGGTATCTTTGCCATTGGTGTTTCCATCGTTCTTCTTATGATTGGTTTATAGGCATTCAAACTTCAAACAGTCTTATCAAGAGATGTGAAGATGTCCTTCTCTCCTTCCACTTCCCTTATTGGATAAGCTGTTAGTGCTGTGTTGAGAGGAAACTTGATCGGTGTCCTTGGATGGTACCATCATTTTCTGCAATTGCTTCCGTATGTTTTCCTTGCCTACAGGTGTATCAATCGCTCCATGTGCACCGTTTAAGTGTCCCAGCTAACATGTCCTTTTCCTTTAAAACGTGGTGCTCTAGATGTGTAAGAGAAAACACTAGAATATTTTGCAGTTGCACATTGAAACTCAAGCGTAGATTTAGCAGTTCTATGATTTAGTTATGGGTTCTCTTGCAGAATATCTGGTACTAATTTCAATCCTGTCGACCTGTCATCTGGGTTAAGTTTTCTTTTTCTAGTTTTATGCTTGAAGTAAGTGCATCGCTTCAAACGCCTTTAGAAACCACCCATTGTGCTATGTCAGTGCCTGGATTAGCAATCTGATTGAGATGCATCCCTAATTTATATTTCGCTCACTTGAAAGATCGCATAGCATTTTTCCCTTGTAGCATTCTTCAGCTAGTAATTTTCACTTTTGAGCATGAAAGCATGCCACTTCCATTGTTTGTTGACTCTCCTTTCTTACTGCTCCAACTTTAGTGCCTAAACGGCCACACGATATGCTCAACCTGCAAAATCAGAGTCCACAATGTTTGCCCAATTTGTCGGAGTGAACTTGGAGATATAAGGTGTCTGGCATTGGAGAAAGTTGCCGAGTCACTGGAACTCCCCTGCAGATACAAGAATTTCGGTTGTCGCGAAATCTTCCAATACTTCAGCAAGCCTGGCCACGAGCAGCAGTGTCAGTTCCGTCCATATAATTGCCCTTATGCTGGATCAGAGTGCTCCATCACGGGCGACATTCCAACCCTTGTTGCGCATCTTAGAGAAGACCATAAAGTCGACATGCATAATGGCTGCACTTTCAACCATCGATATGTCAAGTCCAACCCACAAGAAGTCGAGAATGCCACATGGATGTTAACGGTAAGTTCTTTTATGCATTAGTCCATGATTATTTTGGCCAAGAAACTTGGTGCTCGGGAAGTCCAACAACTAATAATGGTTGATTTCCTGGTCTTTGCGTGCATGTTCCTTTATTGTAGTTGATTTCCGCCTTGCAGTAGTTCCAATTTATCATCTGCAGTAAGCTGCTTTGAGTTTCTTGATGACCTTTCTGCAGATGGTACATCCCCAAACCGTTTATTTCTGTTTGTTGAAATAGAATATCATTGCAAAATATCAGTGAGTACCCTACAGACTATTATGATTAGTAAAGCTACATTAATTGATCAACCAAGTTCTTATGGTGTTGAGTAAGCTTCTCTGATGGAGGCAGTTTTCTTCTATATTACGATAACGAGTATTTGTCCCAACTATATTACGATAACGCGTATTTGTCCCAATTTCCAAGGTGCACTCTGCGCCTTGCAAAACTTTTGGTATTTCATATTATCTTAATCAGTGACTCGAGGGCACTTGTGAACAGAACCCCTTCTATCGTTTAGCAGACTTGATAATACAGTTGGCGATCAATGGGACACAATTCGGTTGTATATATACTTTCATTACCCTTGTTGCTTGTTTATACTTTTCTTGCATGCATTTCACCTGGAAGCAAATCGTTTTTCCTTTCCACGCAGGTATTTAATTGTTTCGGGAGGCAGTTCTGTTTACACTTTGAGGCATTCCAATTAGGCATCGCTCCAGTTTACATGGCCTTCCTACGTTTCATGGGCGAAGAGAATGAGGCAAGGAAATTTGGCTACAGTTTAGAAGTCGGTGGGAATGGCCGTAAGCTGACTTGGGTGGGGAAACCAAGAAGCATCCGAGATGGGCACCGGAAGGTTCGCGACAGTCTGGATGGTCTCATCATTCAAAGAAGTATGGCTCTTTATTTCTCCGGCGGCGACCGGCAAGAGCTCAAGCTGAGGGTTGCTGGCCACATATGGAAGGAGGAATGAGCAGCTAAGAGAGCATTATTTCTGAGGTCTGAATCTTTACTCGCAGCCGTATGAGCAGCGGGGACGAGGCACTTCTTTTTTCGGGCTGCGGAGGGGCTTCTTCTGACTACTTTTTCAGCTCGTGGCTCGATTCGATCGTGCTTCTACGATAATTTATCTATCCACTCGAGTCATAATTCTTGCAAATAGATTGGTACTTGCCATTGCAGCATTCTAATACCATTAAAGGCGAAAATTATGATGGAAGAAAGCATTCGGTCGCATGCCGGCGAGGTAATGATCTTGGTGAACCAGCATTTGGTTTATCGTCGAATATCGCAGGTGTTTCTCATGCCTCCGAAGTTGTCGGAGGCAATGCTAGCCATTGCTGCTATACGTGCTGGCAATATTACACCGGATAATTTTCTTAGATGATGTCCTTTTTCACAAGTAGCGTCGGATCAGTGGCATTTGTGTTAAAATCCCACCCTAAATTATGCAGAAAAATAGTACATCTTTGGCTCCAAAATTGCCCGTGGTAATAATTTGTACACCATGGGTGTTTCTCAAGGGGCAAATTTCCAAATCAGGATAAAAAAAAAAATTATTTACCAAAACAGGTTAAATTTTTTTTTTTTTACCAAATCAGGTGCCGCTCGGCAGTCTTAGTGCCGAGCGGCACCCCGCTCGGCAATCTAACTGCCGAGCCAGCCTAACTGCCGAGCGGGCCGCCGGAGCTAGGCCCAGTAGCCGGCTCGGCAGTCTGACTGCCGAGCGGGTCGCCGAAGCTAGGCCCAGCAGTCCGCTCGGCAGTCAGACTGTCGAGCGGGGTGGTCGCCCGGCTCCAGCGGGCTCGGCTCGGCAGTGGGCCCCAACTAATTTTTTTTTTATTGAAAATTTCATAAGAAAAATCATTTTTTATAATATTTATTTTATTTATAATTTTGTTCTTTTTAAGCTTATTTTTATAATATAATTATCAATATTTAATTATTTAAGAAATATAATTATAACATTACAATAAATTCACATATGTAATGTCGATATCGAACAGAATAACTGAATAAATATCGCGCAATTGGGATATTGTAATATTACAAAAAATTCACACATGTAATATAAAAACCACGAAAAAATTGTTGAAGTTGGCGAATACTTCGGGGACCCTTGTTTCTCACATCGGGTACGCCCACGTGAGCTTAGGGAAACTGAAGTGTTATCCAACGACATGTGACCCCTGCGCGCGGAATGCGGGGGTTCGGGGGCAGCGCCTCCCGACGGGGGTTCCGCTGGCCTGTATGGTATGGAATTAAGGGGTTTCATATAGGTTTAGGTTTTGGGTCCGTTTGGGGCATATATATATTTTCTAGTTTTTTTATCATTGTAACGAGTTGAGTGGCTGTAAACCGAAACTATAGTGAAATCTCTTTGCAGGACGTAGCCCTATTCTGGGGTGAACCTGGGTAATCTCGTGTGTCGTCCATTTTTCTTTGATTTCTGTGCGATCATTTTGATTCGGTGTGCGATAAATCCCTTAAAAAATGACCCTTAAGAGGTCCCTTTCTAATTTGTCCACTAACTCTATCTACCTTTCTAATTTCTCCACTAACTTCATCTTAAGGGTCATTTTTGAAGGGGGAAATTAGAAAGGGAAATAGAGAAAGGAAGCGTCGGGAGGCGCTGCCCCCGAACCCCCGCCCGCTGACCGGGCAGCGGGGCACCCGTGTCGGGGGCGCTGCCCCCGAGCCCCCGAACCCCCGCATTCCGCGCGCAGGGGTCACATGTCGTTGGATAACACTTCAGTTCCCCTAAGCTCACGTGGGCGTACCCGATGTGAGAAACAAGGGTTCCCGAAGTATTCGCCAACTTCAACAATTTTTTCGTGGTTTTTATATTAGATGTGTGATTTTTTGTAATATTACAATATTCCAATTGCGCGATATTTATTCAGTTATTCTGTTCGATATCGACATTACATATGTGAATTTATTGTAATGTTATAATTATATTTCTTAAATAATTAAATATTGATAATTATATTATAAAAATAAGCTTAAAAAGAACAAAATTATAAATAAAATAAATATTATAAAAAAATAATTTTTCTTATGAAATTTTCAATAAAAAAAATTAGTTGGGGCCCACTGCTGAGCCGGGCCCGCCGGAGTCGGCCGACCACCCTGCTCGGCAGTCTGACTGCCGAGCGGACTGCTGGGCCTAGCTCCGGCGGCCCGTTCGGCAGTCCAGCAGCCGGCTCGGCAGTTAGATTGCCGAGCGGGCCGCCGGAGCTAGGCCCAACAGCCGGCTCGGCACTCCGGCTGCCGAGCCGGTGCCGCTCGGCACTAAGACTGCCGAGCGGCACCTGATTTGGTAAAAAAAAAAAATTTCAACCTGTTTTGGTAAATAATTTTTTTTTTAATCCTGATTTGGAAATTTGCCCGTTTCTCAAGAGAGTTTCTATCTGCAGATGTGTGCCTGTGCAATTTCGAAACTCAGACACGTAAAATCATGCCGAATGAGTTGATAATCTACGGGCACGCATGACAAAACTTCTAGAGCAGAAATTTGTTTAGTAACGCAACTTCTAGAGTAGAAAACTGCTTGGTTACAGAACTTTATTTTTTTCCTTTTGGAGCTTTTTTTTTTTTTTTTTTGTTTTAGAAGTAGCTTTGAAGCCATTTGAATTTTTTTTTTTCAGAAATAGCAAAATCAACTTCTAACCAAAAGTCGATTTCTAGAAAAGTGTAGCCATGTGCGCCCTAAGAATCGTATTTATTTTTCTCATTACTAATAAACAATTGCGGAGTTGATATGGTGATTGAGTAGGTGAAAAGTTATTGTATAAACTCATTCGATCACCGCGAACATGTTAACTACAAGGACAAAGTATGCATCATCTGGCCGGGGTTTCTATAGTCCATTGACTCGAAAAACCGTTTTCTAGATATAGATATATGCAATATTGCAAATAAGGGCTGAATTTCCTAAAAAAACCTCAAACTTTAAGTCCATTCTCAAATCTATCCCGAATTTTTTTTTTGTCTCAGAAAAAATCTCGAATTTTAGGTTCAGCCCTAAATCTACTCCGAACTTTTTTTTATCCAAGAGAAAAATCACCAATTTTTACTTTAATCCCAAATCTGCCCCCATTAGCCCTTTGTCCAAAAATCACCGTTCCTCATCAAGTTGAGAATGGATCATGGGGTACATTTGAGAATAGATCGAAAGTTTGTGATTTTTTTTAGACAAAATAAAATTTGGGACAGTTTTGGAACTTGACCTAAAGTTTAGGATTTTTTATGAGACAAAAAGAAGTTCGGGGCATATTTTGGACCGGACCTAAAGTTGGGGATTTCTTAGGGAATTCGGCCTGCAAATAAGTAGACTTTAGTCATTTATTGGAAACTAGGAAAGTTGCAAATATTTCATATCATTGTTAAAACTCTACCAATCATTTGTGAAATCTGGGCCGTCCGGTCTGCACAAGGTCCACGAGATCATAGGTTATGAATCAAACGTGAGACGTGGGACGTGGGAGGCACATAGGTAAGGAAACGAGCAATGCAAATTGGTTCTTCTGTTATAGCGGTTGGACCCGACACAGCGTGTTTCCCGCGAAATTAAACAGAAGAGAGAGCTTTCTTCTTCTTCTTCTCTGTTCATCTCGATCATAACCCAGTTTTCCTTTTCTCCTCTTCGTTTTTCTTCTGCCCTCCAAGAACACACACTCTCTCTCTCTCTCTCTCTCATGCATGGTCGTTTTCGACTGCACATCAAGTCCTTTGATAGGTAAAACTATGTTTGCATTGTTGTTCTCGTCTTTTCTCCAGGGTTGAAAGCATGATGGTTTTAATTCTTGATATGCTTAATCAATGCAATTGATCACTAGTTTCAGATTGAATCATGTGCTCCTCTGTATTTGTCCGACCATAGCTCGGGGATCGGACGTAATCAAGTTCTCGTCATTTATAGCCGCCCGCTGTGGCGGATTAATGCTACAGGAATCCTGATTTGCGCTGGCATTATTGCACAATATCACAGTGCCCATCTTTCTCGGTTTATTGTCCATCTGGAGCCTTTGTTCTGATCTGTCTTTTGCTTCTTCTTCTTTTCTCCTTCTATTTGGCTATTGCAGGAGGATTTTTCCTTGAGATTGAATAAGTCGAATCTTCAGATTGCTGCGAGTAACCCGTCGTAAAAATCATCGAGTTAGAGCGATTTGTTTGAGATGGCTTGTTGAGAACACTGTCAAGGCCTGAATCATGTGGTGCTGCCGAGGCGCGGAAGAGGAAAGCGATCGGCCGCCTGCTCAACAGTACACTGCCCCACCCAGAGGAGGCAATCCCTATGGTAACCACACTATTCGATCTTGTTTCTTTAGGAAAATTTCAGTGTACAACTTAATAATGAAAAAGAAAGAGGAGCTGCTTTCAAAGCCATTGACCAGAATCTCAAGCGAGAGAAGTAGTGTACTTGTTGCTCTCATTGGCGACTTGGATGTGATTATCAAATATCCATGTTGCGCATCTTTTCTTTCTTCTTTGGCATACATTTGGTTGGTTTTCAGGAGAAGGGAATCAGTTGGAGTGTTATTCGAATTCGGTTCTGACTCGATGGTATCTGTTTTCTTTTCCTTTCCTTTTCCTTGTTCAATAGGCGGTGAGAGAGGGGAGCCGAAGAGCTCCGATGTCGTCAGAAGTGGAGCTCCGCAAAAGGTCTTGCCCATCGAAACGCCGGCTTTTCCATTAAACGAACTGAATAGGTTGACCGGTAACTTCGGTTCAAAAGCCTTGATTGGGGAAGGTTCTTATGGTCGAGTGTTCTACGCGAGGTTAAGTACTGGTCAGGAAATAGCAGTAAAGAAATTAGATACCAACACTTCAGAAGAGCCCGACTCGGATTTTGCAGTGCAGGTAATTCTCCCGTGTCCTAAGTTATGTTTTATCGAAGGCGGTTCCTGCAACCCGACAAGTTGATCATATCACTTGTCTTGTCTCACAGCTGTCGACTGTTTCAAGGCTCCAGAATGAACATTTCGTGGAGTTGATTGGATACTGCTTGGAGGGGAATAACAGAATCTTGGTGCATCAGTTTGCTACCAAAGGTTCTCTTCACGATGTCTTACATGGTATGACCGATTAAACTCGGGGGGATTCTCCAGACTTGTTGGCAGAAAATACGAGTGTAATGTGTCTGTGTTGTCGCAGGAAGGAAGGGGGTGCAGGGTGCCGAGCCAGGTCCGGTCCTTACTTGGAATCAGAGAGTCAAAATTGCTTATGGTGCAGCAAAAGGCCTCGAGTATCTGCACGAAAAGGTTCAGCCTTCTATTGTTCACAGGGATGTCAGATCCAGCAATGTCCTGCTATTCGACGAATTTGTCGCCAAGATTGCCGACTTTAACTTGTCAAATCAGTCTTCGGACACGGCTGCTCGACTGCATTCGACTAGAGTCTTGGGAACTTTTGGATACCACGCTCCAGAGTAAGCTTAGTTTGTACAAATGACCAGTACATCTACGTTTTATCTATTGGGTGGAGGAGTCAAAATATACTTTAGATACGAGGACGATGTTTCTTCCCCTTGGTTATGGTACTATTCGACATGGTCTCTCATAGGAAAAAGATAGCATGGAAATGTAAAAGGTTTTGAAGAAATCTATATAAACAGAATCATATCGTAAGATTTTGCGATTATGAGCACTAGGCGCAACAGTAAAACAGCAAATGAGCTATTAGTTGGGATTTATATGCTGAAAAGACAGCATTCGTCTAGTTTTTCATTGAGACATTATCAAATAGCTTCCTGATGGAGCTCATCTCTCTTTGTGACGAAAACCGGTTAGCCATTTAGTTTGGTGTCGGTTTACTGCAAATTCTTCTCGGCTACAGAATGTAATAAAGTCTTGTTCCTTTTGCAGATACGCCATGACGGGGCAGATAACTCAGAAAAGCGATGTTTACAGCTTCGGAGTTGTTCTACTAGAGCTTTTGACAGGAAGAAAGCCTGTAGACCATACAATGCCCAAAGGACAGCAGAGTCTTGTAACTTGGGTCTGTTTTTACCCTCCACAACATTGGTTTTAGACTTCCAATACTTTCTAAGGTCACCCGTTATTAACTGCAGTTTAGTGTCTTGGTGATACTGCAGGCTACGCCGAGACTGAGTGAAGACAAAGTGAAACAATGTGTCGACCCAAAGCTTAATGATGACTACCCACCTAAGGCAATCGCAAAGGTGATGACGACATTCCTGTCTTTGCTATTGTTTTGTCTGACAAGATGAATCTAAAAGTGGTGGAATGAAGTCCTTGAATGAATTTTCAGATCGCCTTTTGTTTGATCAACATGCCAAAGATAACATGAATCATATGCAAGCATATTGCCTGAAATCATAGTGTTGAGAAGACCAACAAAAAAAAATAATAATGTGGCTTTTGGTTGTAAATGGCCTGATGTGATTGCCGTCTGATTGACTCATCGTTTTGCTTTAATGTTTCAGCTAGCAGCAGTTGCAGCATTGTGTGTGCAGTATGAGGCAGATTTCCGGCCGAACATGACAATCGTCGTCAAGGCGCTGCAGCCGCTGCTTAATTCTAAACCAGCAGGCCCGGACTCTCATTTGTAGAATCTCTATTTCAAGTTGCAATTTGCAACTCAGAATCTCTTTCTTTTCTTTTTTAAGTATCCTCAGTTCCTTTTGATGAACTCTCATCTTCCACATTTGAAGTTACTGAGGTTCTAAGCTATGCAATTTCACATTCCTGAGAACTACTTTAGGAGTTCATGGTGGTAGAAGCAATGAGATTTGGGTGTTAAGGTCACTTCAACTCACTGATCTTATTGTAAAGGTGCTATATAGAGGCCAATTATTCATCCTGTAAAGTTATGTTTGAGGAGAAACAGCGAGGAATGCTGGGCTCACGAAGCTGAATTTACTCTCTCTTTTTTGTGATCAGAAAGCTGAATTTACTTGATGAAATTTCAGTTGTTCTATTACACTGAGTGGTCCCTCTAACATAAGAGAAGACGTATTCATGCCCCATTGAACTTCAAAACAGCAAGATAAAATCCAGGCTCATCTACGAATTCCGCCATTTCAAAGGAATGGGCAACAGCAACCTTCTCTAAGGCCATCTTATCAGGCAAATCAGAGACTATGCAGTCCGGGAATTCTTGCCGCTGCTGCTCCAAGACTTGCCTCCCTAGAGGATGACCAATGACAACTTTGGCACCTGACACAAATGCAGATTCTGAGAAGGTCAACCTAAGAAAAATGAAGGATAGCAATATAACAAGCACTCAGCAGTAGTTTTCACAGTTAGTAATAATTCTACTAGGGATGGAAGCACCGTTATGCTTATTCTGTAATAAATGGCAGAAGAATATGCAGACATGAGGATAACAAAAGAAAAAACAGAGATGAGCTCGTAACAGCACATAAGAATAATAAGAACAAGGCAAAGTACCTGGGAGGCATCGCTTGGCAAGTGCTTCAAAAACCTGGTCAAGGGCGAACGGTAAAGCAGGTAGATAATAAATGTACACCACATCAAAAGGTGCCCACTTTTCTGGAACGTATATTAGTTCACCTTGCCAGCACTTAACCTTGTCATATTTTTCCTTAATACAAGCCAACACCAGAAGTGAATCATGGACAACAAGCAGAAGCTGGCAGTTTGACGTATCAACCAAATTATCTACAAAACCTTCAGAACCAAAAGAAACCAAAACCTTGGAGGTGCTCTCTAATTCTCCAGCAGATATTATGCGTCCGACATTGTGCCCCACTTGAGGACTGTCATCCATCTCAAGAAAGGACCAATCTTTCTCTACGAGTTCCTCAAAATTCATAACAGGTACTGTCCCCTCATTTGACAGAGCGTTTGCCCCCATATAGGGCAAACGGAAATTTGATAAGTTAGATGCAGTGTAGCGATAAGATAGGGAAGAACGAGAGAAATGGTGTTTGCGCCGACGGTGGTCACTAGAACTATAATAACAACATTGCGGCGCGGTATAAGGCAGGGGATGCTGGCAAAGTGATGGGAACAGAGGTAGGGAAGAAGAGAAATGTAGGGAATTCATCAAGAACTGTAAGTCAGTTGCAAATTCAAGTCTGGTAAATGTGACTGAACCCAATAATTATTCAGCTTGACGTGACAAACCAAATTAAGCTCCTGCCTCCCCTTCTGAAAATAAATCTGTCAAGCCATTATACTTTCTCTATTTCCTTCTCACCTGTGCACTGTTACAATGAGACATTCATGTTACTTTCTAGCCAAAGAAAAAAAACACAATGAAATGAGATGCTAATGCTTCGTCTATTTGGAAAAAAGCTACTCCAAAAGAATTCCCTCAACTAAACAATATAATAACTAGGGTTTACTGTTGCAATATAAATAGCGAACTTCCACCGAGCACCTGCTAACCAGAGTATCTAACACACATTGAAGTAAATGACTCCATCTCTATCTGTTATCAATGTCATATTGTCGGTGCAAGCATGATGTTCAAAACAGAAAACAGTGACCATGTCACTGCATTTGAAGTACCTGTTATTCTTTCCTCCTCCTGTTCTCCAAATGAATCGATTTTAGTCTTATAGTAGCGTCAAACAAAAAATACAAGGATCATATATCTAATCCCGTATATATTCATATGACTATACCCTTCTACTCAAAAGATTAGATTTTCTTCCTTCTCAATCTACAGTTCATCTGCACCACTAAGTTGAGGACTCTATCCATTCTCTAGCACGAGTCTGATCATAGCAAGTACTTCTGAAGTTATATCTCACGGCATAATATGAGCTTCGCTTATCTAGCAAATGTAACAACCGCCAAGAGAGTGCGCCCATGGGATTGGCCAGTAATACCCCGCTCCAAACCCACTATTCAGCAGCCCCACCCGCACCACGCGTGGGCAGCCCCCATTGCTGCCCCCAAACTGGCCATGAATCCCCGCACCCCAGCCCCGTTTACCCCATTTACCCGCATACGACAACCGTGCTTCAATACAAGCTGAGCCTAATGAAACAGTCTATTCCAAAGCCATGAGATTCAGAATTCCTTTGCTCACCGGATCATCGTTTGCAGCAACTGCGTCGACCAATAATGCTTTGACATCAATGGAAGAATATCAGTCAACCGCCTCGAACGATTTCCAATGAAGACGACCATATATAATCTCTACAAGAAATAGCAAAATCCCTAACAATTTCATTAGGTGCCAGCAGCAAAATTAGGCCAATCAACCCAACTAAAGATCGAATCTTGCGGAGTACCCATTCGCTTTGCATCGAAGGGCAGCAACACTTACTAGCAGAGAGAGAGAGAGAGAGAGAGAGATATTCGAAGCTGCAACCTGCGGGCAGAGAGCGAGCCTCTTGAAGCTGCAATCGGCGCGGGTGAAGATGACGGTGATCCACCGCCGGAGTTTCAGTCGATGAAGATATGGCTGGCTATCCAACTGCAAACTGGTAAGGCTTCTAGAAAGATAAATTAAACCATTTTTTTCCCTGCCCTTTTCTCACTAACGTTGTGCCTCCGATTTAATATTTACTTTGGTTCATTTTTGTTCTCAATTGCCATTCTAAGTAGGGTTGATCGGTTTCAGGGTGGACTGATTCCCACTCTAGAACCGACAACCGAACCAGAAGTGATGGTTCCCCGTTTGTGGAATCAGGAACAGGACCAATTGGTCCGATCCACTTCTCAACCGTGGTTTGATGGGAATGACGACGAAGAAAGTTAATTAGCTTTTGCATCACCACGTGAGGTGATCGGTTCAGCTTGTATTTCCACTGCTTCAGTTAAACAGGGGTATGCGGGTCACGTTGAGCATTCGACACTTTTCTTCGTCTCGTTTTTATTGTTGTTGTTATTGTTGTTGATGAGCAGACGCTTCTCGAATCGCTTAACGATAAAGGTTTGAATGGAGACGAATTTAGTTGGTGAAATTCGTGCCGTGAACAATGGTGAGAGTGTTTGACGAAAAACAAATAAAACAATGGTGAGAGTGGTCAATAAACTTGTGACTGCAAGAGAGAGAACCGAAGGTGTGAGAAGTGGTGAAAACATTGGTCAAGCTATCAATTTTACATACATCATAGGTTGGGTATACTCTCTGGCTTTTCTTCGTCTCATTCTTGTTATACGCTCAATTTATATGGAGAAATTAACTTCACTTATGAGGTAGGTTTAACGGTTTAAAGAATTCTGTATAGAATATCAAAGTAATATAAACATGTATGAAGATGAAAGTTTGAGATATCATACATCAACAAGCTTAGATTGAATAGCCCGAAACATGAAAAATCAATTAGCACTTTGGATCATAATCATGGATCTTATAAATTCTATCCCACTAATAGACTTATGTCCCCGTTAAACTTGAGAAATGAGAATTCCGATTTCCATGAATAAAGTTCATAAGTTTTGAAGTAGCTTCGTGGTAACTTCATAAGCAATGCGTGTTAATAGTTTTGAAATTCGATAATCAACAAATTATGTCTTTGACTTTTGCTTTATTGTGCTTGGGCCCCGAACTGGCGACTTGGAAGAAACCTTTCATCGTTTAGTGGGCCTCAACTTTGGTCAATTCAAGGCCCCAAAGCCTATTTGAGCACGTGGGTCTTGTTGCATGGCGACGTAAATGTCCGAGCAAAACCAAAACAAACTGTTGTAACCTAACCATTGCAGCACAAACTCAAGAAAGAGGATCGACAGACAATGGTCCTTCATCTCTCTCTCTCTCTCTCTCCATGCAAGCTTTTGAAGGTAAAACAGACAGAGCGGCATTCAAAGTAGGCAGAAGATGCGGTTTCGAAGTGGCTTGTAACGATCCGATAGCATTTATAGCAGGATCTTCCTTTTCGAGACTCCTGAAGCGGGAGGTCGGTCGTGTAATCTGTCTCTCATTTCACTTATGCAAGCACCGTTTGAGTCGCCCTCCACCGTACACTTGGGTCGGGGTGGCCACAAACAATCCTGCATGAAGAAGAGAAAGGCTTTTTAATGGGGAAAATTGTCAAAAAAAGTCCTAAACCTTTCATACTTTTGCCAATTCAGTCCTAAACCATTTAAATTTGCCAATTCAATCCTAAACTGTAAAATTTTGTAGGATCACTGCCAACTGTTCTCCAAAAGCTTAAGCTGTTAGATGAAGACGTGGTTTATTATTTAATTATTCTAAAGACGCGATTTATTATTTAATTATTCTAACACCCCCCTCACGCTTAATCTAGTCTCTTTTATCTAGTACTAAGCGTGAACATATTTAATTGGGGAGGCAAATGGGGCCCGGAAGATTTGAACTCAGGACCTCCTGCTCTGATACCATGTTAGAATATCCAACCCAAAAGCTTAAGCTGATAGGTGGAGGGAGACCACATGAATATAAAGAGCATATAAGACCAGTTATTAGACAATGTGGGATAATAACTTCAACACCTCTTGCTTAAGCTGATAGGTGGATGGGGACCACATGAATATAAAGAGCATATAAGATCAGTTATTAGACAATGTGGGATAATAACTTCAACACCTCTGGCTTAAGCTGATAGGTGGATGGAGACCACATGAATATAAAGAGCATATAAGATCAGTTATTAGACAATGTGGGATAATAACTTTAACACCCCCTCTCCGGATTACGAGCGGCACATGAAATTTGACTAATGGGTGGTGGACACACATTCGCGGAAGGGACAACACTGGCTCTAATACCATGTAAGATTTTGTAGGACCACTGCCAACTGTTCCAAACGCTTAAGCTGTTAGATGAAGACGCGGTTTATTATTTAATTATTCTAACATAAACCTTTTCACATTTTACTGATTCAGTCCTATTTGCCGAAAATCGCTGACGTTGACGTCAGTCGTCCTACGTGTTACCGCCGGCGCTGACGTGGATAATTTTTAATAATTTTTTAACACTTTTAAAAAAAAATCAATTATTTTATTTTATTTTTTCCCCTTTTTTTTCTTCTTTGGCTTCAAGGTTGGCAAGGGCCACGAAGCCCTCGCGACTGCGGGTGAGGGGTCGCGGGCCACGGCGAGGGCGTCACGGCTCTCGCTCGCCCTCGCCGTGTCTGGCCAAGGGCAGGCAGGGGTCGCCGGCCCTAATCAGGCGGGGCCGCCGGCCCTAATCAGGCGGGGCCGCCGGCCTTTGGTTCAGAACGAAAAAAAAATAAAGAAAAAAGATTCAAAATTTAAAAAAAATTGAAATTTTATTAAAAATTATTAAAAAAATTATTAAAAATTATCCACGTCAGGGATTTCCGGCGAATAGGACTGAATAGAAAAAAGGTGAAAAATTTTAGGACTGAATCGGCAAACTCAAAAGGTTTAGGACTAAATTGACAACAATGTAAAAGGTTTAAAATTTTTTTGACAATTTTCCCGGCTTTAATGGCTCAGTCCATTGTGTCAAATATGAAGTAAGTTTATATAGAGTACTTTTTCTACTCCACCCAGCATGCAATATAAATACTCTCTCTCTCTCTGTGTGTGTGTGTGTAAGAGAGCCAAAAAAGAAAAAGAAAAAGAGTGGGGATAATTATCCAAAAAGTCCTAAACCTATTCTACGGTAGACAATTTAGTCCCGAACCTTTAAATTGTACTAATTTAGTTCTAAACATTTTGACAATTTTCTAATTTAGTCATAAACATTTGAAATTGTTTTTCAATTTAGTCCAAGCTATTATTTAGATAATTACCAGACAGGACTACATTGACAAATTATCAAAATGTTTAGAGCTAAATTGGTAAATCGTCAAAATGTTTAGGACTACATTGGCATAATTGAAAGGTTTAGGATTAAATTGACAAATCATCAAAAGGTTAAGAACTAAATTGGCATCCGACCAAAAAAGAAGAAGAAAGAACTAAATTGGCACATTTCAAATGTTCAGGACTGAATTGGTCGCCATACTATGGTTTAAGACTTTTTGACAATTATCTCTAATAAAGTGTAAAAAGAAAATATAAGTGTTACTGCTAGTTGCTTAACCCACGCTTTGGATCCGTTGTTTTTGATAAAATATAGTCGATTATATAGTCTAGAATTGCACAAAGATTAAAAGGAGTAAATGAGAAAAACTAAGAAAAGTGAGGTTAGAGATAAATAAAAGTTCACATAGAAGCAAAAAGTACATGTTATAGTAAATTACACGACTCAATATGTGTAAATTTTACATTATTTATGCAATACATTATATTGTTATTGACCATTTAAATTTCTGGAGAGCGATAATAACATCAATACATACATTTTACACTAAATTGGCTATTTGCGCGTGTAATGCATTTAACGTGGACATATGTTTCCTAATGAAAGAGAATTATGCTTTTACTAAGAAAACCTAAGAGAAAATTTTTTAGACACTATATCCAAATAGAATTTTCTAAATCTGTAACATGAAGTAATATTGACTCTTTCACGAACTATATATTACATAGTGTAGAGACGTTCTAAAGTATCTAAAAACCAAATTACATTAAACATGGGGAAATTGTCCAATCAATTATAAATTTATTGTACGGATACCAATTTAGGCATGAACTTTCCAATTTTACCAATTAGTCCTAAAATTTTGTGCGAAATTTCAATGTAGTTATTCTGGGTAATTTTCGCCGGAAATCCTTGACGTGACGGTTCAGTCATTGCCATCCTACGTGATACATTGCCACGTCAACCATTTCCAGCCAAAATTGGCCGGAATGACTATACTGAAATTTCTCGCAAAGGACTAAATAGCCAAAATTGACAAGTTTATGACTGAATTGGCATACAATAGGTTTAGAATTGATTGAGTAATTTTTCCCATTAAGTATGCATATTGTATATAGAGTAAAAGTGACTCTACTATGCGCAAAGGTACTATCACGTCTTTATCCAAGTTAACTATGCAAGAATATAGAAAAAAAAAATCGATAGACAGATTTGTAACAATTTTTGAGCAGAAGATAATAACTAGTTGATAACATAAAATGCATACTTCAAGGTAAACTGTATTTATGACCGTTGACCTTAGATTTATTCATGCAGCTAATAAATGGATAATTTCTTTCTACCGGACAATAACTACACTACAATAATGACCACTATCTCCACTTAATATTAAGAGAAGCCCCTCAAAGTGAGGGACTAATATTGTGAGCAAAGAAAATTTGTTTCAATGAGTATAGCATGTACGAACCAAGTAGATTAGAAACTATTTAATAGGACTCTATGTTGAATAGAAACTCGCTATGCAAACGGATTCTGAGATATACATATTGAGAGGGAGATCTCCGAGCAAATTATGTTGCAATAGAATACCTTTGAATGCTTCGATTATTGGCTTATGTCATTATCATTCAAATATACTGAAAGAACGCAATAACAACCATAGCAACGATATTAAACGTTTCTTTTAAAGGGGAAAAATTATCAAAAAAGTCATAAATGTTTTGCAATTATGCCAATTTAGTCCTAAACCCCTCTCGCTCTCTCTTTCTCTCTCTCTCTTCAATTGAGTCATAAACCTTTTGTATTTGTGCCAACTCAGTCCATTTGGCTGACCGGCGCTGACATTGACAATTTTAATAATATTTTTCTTATCCTTTTCCTTTTTTTTTTTCTCTCTCTTTCTTTTTCTTTTCTTCCCACTGTGGCCGATGAGAGTCATTGGAGCTCGCCGACCACTAGGCAAGGGCTTAGCGGCCGCGTGAGAGGCCATGGCCGCCTTCGCTTGCTGCTGGCAAGGCCTTGGCAAGACTGGCCTCACCCAGATCTGGGCGAGGCACGACCTTATACCTTGAATGTTCGGTTAAGATAACTATTGGTAATTGGTATACGTCTCTCCAAACGAATGAGGTTGCTATTTATGGTTTGTGAAAGAGGGGTAACTATGAGACTATGGGGTGAAAAGTAAGAAGATTATCAAGAATTTAGTAGGTAGAACTTGGGGCGTGAACATGGTCAGAGGGGTTAATAAAATTTGAGATTGCGTTAGAGAGAATCGGAGGTGTGAGAAGTGGTAAAAACATGGGAAAATAACATAAATGTTCCCTAGATTTTTGGAATGTAGGTCTTGAACTCTTGATTTGCTCAACGTGGTCCATGAACTTTAGTCAAATGAGCAATGTTGTCCATGAACTTTTAGTTTATTCAATATGGTCCGTGAACTTTTGGTACATGTTCAGTTTAGTCCCGAACTATAAAAATGTTCAATGTTGTCCTTTAATTAATTCAAGTGCACTGACAATATTGAAAATTTTCATATAATTCATGAACTAAATTGAACATGAACTAAAATTTCAGTGATCACATTGAATATATTACAAGTTCATGGACTATATTGCATATTAAGATAAATTTCAGGGGCCATTTACGTAATTACCCTTAAAAGCATTGGTCAAGTAGTCACTCAATCCATTATAGGTTAGGTCCATGCTAGGCAAACATGCTTGGCGGGTAGCTCAGAACCAGAACTCTTTATGGAGCAGATTATTGAAGGGCCTCTACTTCCCTAACAGGAAGTTTTGGCAAGCTGAGAAAGGCAGTAGGCCTTCATGGGGCTGGCAAAGCCTTCTATTGGGAAGAGAGACTATCTCTGAATCAGTGAGATGGTCAGTCGGGACTGGGGAAGAGATTAGCATTCGAGAAGATAAATGGTTACCAACCAGAGTTTCAGAATTAATATTGAAAGAGGATTCTAGGTGGGATGAAACAACCCTTAAAGAACTCTTTGATGGTCAACTTGTTGAGGAAATTTTAGCCGTCCCTATGAGTCCCCTTCTACAAAAGGATAAACTAATCTAGACAGCCAAGAAATCTGGGATTTTTACGGTCAAGAGTGCTTACAATAAGTTGACAGAGAAAGACAAGATCTCAAAAACTGGAAGAGCTTCAACATCCTTCCAGCCATCAAGAAGTTTTTGGAACAAAATATGGAAAACCCAAGCGCCCCCCCCCCCCCCCCCCCCGGGGCGAAGATCAAGAATTTCCTTTGGTGTCTTTGTTAGAACTCTCTTCTGACAAAGGAAAATTTATTCAGACGCAAGCTCATCCCCCACCCATTCTGTACAATCTGCAACCAGCAAGTCGAAACGGGAGAGCATATTTTTCTCCACTGTTCATGGACGAAGCATATCTGGATATTCACAAACATCCACAGCAACAAGAATTGATCAATGGCTACAAGATTTACTAGAAGATCAGAAGAACTCCCTACCACTCGAACTTGTGGCGTCGATCCTTTGGTCCATCTGGAAGGAGAGGAACGACTTTGTGTTTCGAATGAAAATCCCCAAATCTGAAGCCCTAATTGCGTCTGCAGAAGCATCAGCAAGCTGTTATTTAAGCAAAATAGGTAAAGTCGCAACCTTTAACAAGAAAACAGCTCACCGATTTGAAGCATGGACTCCACCGAAGGAAGGCAACTTGAAGGTAAACATATACGCGTCGCTGGGGGAAAACGAAACCAAGGGATCCATTGCGGGGGTGCTCTGAGACTCGTCGGGGACCCTCCTTGATGGTTTCGTCAGAAATATCCGAGCTTGGTCATCGGAGCTTGCAGAGGCGCTCGCCATGGAGGAAGCTTTGAAGTGGCTCGCGTCGAAGAGAGAGGTAGCAATTGAGATGGAAACTGACTGTGTAGAGAACATTCGAGCCATCTGTGGAGAAGAGACTTTATCATGGGAGACCGAGGTTTGCTTGGTGAACATTCGGGTCCTTATGACCCAATTCAGAAACATTACTTTGGCCCATTGCAACTGTTCAGCAAATTCTGTCGTCGAGTGGGTTGTCAGAGCACATCAATTGAATTCTATCCCTAGCAATTGGTTTGTTAATGCCCCCAAAACTCTTTGGGACTTACTCTATTTTGACGCCCCCTCTTTGGGGCTTATTGTAAGAACTATCTTAATTAGTATATGAAATGCTTATTTCGACCAAAAAAAAAATTATAGGTTAGGTATGCTTTTGGGTATGCTTGATATTATAGGAAGAAATTGACTTCACTTGTTAGGTATTCGACTTCGGCCTAAACTGGCAAACTGAGAAAGAACCGATTTCAGCACGTGGGTTTATTGGGTGGCGTTATGAATGTCCCAGAAAAACCTGAACGACTCTTGTAACTGTCAAAACGCAAACTTAAGGAAGATGATCAACAGACTCTCTCTCTCTCTCTCTCTGCGTGCAAGCTTTTGAAGTCATTTTAATGCCACTCGTAACAATCCGCATGCATTCATGGCAGATCTTGCTTTTCAAGACTCCCGAAGGAGGTCATGTAATCTGTCTCCATTATGTATAGATCGCTTATGGAAGCACGTTTTGAGTCGCCCCTTGAATCCACCGTACACTTGGGTTGGGTGGTGGGAGTACGTGGCCACAGCAGCAATCTTGCATGAGAAATAGAACGCTGTTGACGTCATTTTAGTTCAAGAAAGCCATCCCCCACCCTCGTTTCTGATGAATTAAACCGACCACATTTCTGAAGAGAGATGTGAGATTACGTCGGACTCTTGCTGAAAAAGTTTTCAGTCGATCGACCATCGGGCATCGTGTCGTGTACTGTGGAATGCTTAGGTAGAGTCGAGATGATGGCGCACTTGTTTTCTTCGTATTTTGTGGTGAGATCTCTCTCTCTCTCTCTCTCTCTCTCACTAGCTGTGAGAGAAAGCCAAATAAAGTGCATCAACCAAATATCTTTCATTTGTACAAAGATGAAGAGGATTAGATGACCAAAAATAAGGAAAATGAGGCTAGAGATGAGAAGTTCACAAAGAAGCAAAAAGTACGGGCAACGGATGATTCGATATGTATAACTTTTGCGTTATGTATGCAATATATATTCTAAAATTGGCGCGGGAAATTTTTTTACTGGTAATTTGATGAATAATACGTAAGTTTAAAGATATCCACATTTCAGAATTAATGGGAAAATCATATACAACAACAACGAGAAACAAGGGCTCGTTTGGTAACGTTCTTTATTATCTGTTTTTCTGTTCTTTTTCAATAGAAATCCGTTTGAAAATGTAAACAGATTTTTTGTTCTCGGGACAGACAGAAATAAGAAATAAAGAAAGTAGCTTCCCCGGGAGCAAAAAGAGAAACAATGTCATTTTAGAAAAATAAGCTCAGTGTAACTTAATGCTCGTCTTTACAACCACGAGTCCACCACTGCCGATCGCCGGTTGCCGCAGCAGGTCTCCGGTCTCCGATCGTCGCTGCTGTAGTCTGCCCGTCCCCGCCGCCTCCACTGACATTTTTATAATTAAATATCGGTTGTCGCTGCCGGCTGCCGGTCCCCGCCGCCGTCGGTTGTCGCTGCCACGGCTTGCTAGTCCCCGCCGCCTCCACTAACATTTTTATAATTAAATAAAAAAATTGAAAATAAATTTTTTTAGGGTCCTACCAAACACATTTCTGTTCTTTTTCTATTTCGGGAATAGAAATTTTGTGTAGCTTAGAAACTGTTCCCAGGAACAGAATAAAAAAAATCATTTATGCTTTGTTTCCAAGGACAGAAACGTTGCCAATCGCACCCTAAATTTCTTTCCATTCATATTGGGAAGCCTGTATAAAAGAAAAAAAAAAGCTTTTATAATTTTAGATGGCTATTTGCTATTTAGCCAATTTAAAACACGTTTGGATAACAAAGTTTAAAATATTGTCGAAAAAAGAGCCCTCATATTGAAAATTCAACATAAAATCAGAGGATGTAATTGCACACTACAGGCGTCATTAATTACTCATTTTCCAATAAACTTTCAAAAGATTCATCACCGTTAATCTAAGAAATAATACAATAAAGTACGGATATGTGGACATGAGAATACTTATGTTATTGAGAATTATAATAATGCTTTTTGCACGTGTAGTGCATTTATTGTGGATATATTTACCAATGAAAGAGTATTTTCCTTTTTTTATTAAGAAAAACTAACAGAAGAATATTTAGAAATTAAATCCAAATAAAATCATCTAAATTCATCTCATGAAGTAATATTGACTCTATCACGAACTATAAATAATGCTCTATGTATATTGTATACTGAGTAAAAATGACTTTATTCTACATAATGAAAAATATTTTCATTATCGACTACAAATTACATTTAAATATTTTCGTGGACGGTGAATATATTTTCCGTTCATTCATTTTTGTAAACGATATAGGTGATCGTGTTTAGAAAAATATTTTTCAAATTATTTATTTTTTTGCGAAACAAACGGAGCCTAAGAATAGCGTGTGAAAACCTAGATTAGAAACTATTCAAACTATTCAACGGGACTCTATGTTGAATAAAAACTCATTTTGCAAACCGACTCCGAGATATACATATAGAGAGAGATCTCTCCAAGCAAATAATGTTGCAATAGTATACCTTTAAATATCACTAAACATACTAAAAGAACGCGATTTTTTTTTTTCAGAAGGAAGTGAAGATGGAAAAATAGATATTTGACGAATAAGGAGACTCTGTTTATGATAAATTTATACTTGAATCCCCGAATACGAAGTGCATGTTTACTTAGGTTGTTCCATGTGTGTAGGTTTATTGTATGGAAATACTAAGGTTTACGTCCGTGCTTATATATAAGGATGGTCAATATGTAGCAACAATATAAAAACTTTTTCTTCATGTGTCCGCTATTCCATTTACATGATTGGTTCGAGGATAATCTGCGACTTCTGTCACTAAATGAATCATTTCAGCTAGGATATATAGTTTAATAATAGAAAAAATGACATAAATAGTCTCTGAACTTTAGCTCAATATGTAATTTGATCCATGAACTTTGAATTTGTTCAATGTGGTCCTTGAACTTTAGCACAATGTGCAATGTGGTCTCTGAATTTTGATTTGTTCAATATAGCCTCTGAACTTTTGATGCATGTTCAATTTAGTCCATGGACTATATGAAAATATTCAACGTTGTCTCTGGTCTTACAGTAATTGATGGACTATATTGAACATTTTCATATAGTTCAAGGATTACATTGAACATGTACCAAAAGTCCAGGGACCACATTTAACAAATTAAAATATCATAGATCACATTGAACATTATGCTAAAGTTCAGGGACCAAGTTGACTAAATTAAAAATTCATGGACTACATTGCACATTGGATCAAAGTTCAGATACCATTTTTTTGTTATTATACCTTAATAATATTTGGCAACCAACTACTGTGCAAGGAAAAAGACATGCATGGCATTCTTATGTAAGAGATATTTACAAAATCATGCAACTCATCATTTCTTTTAGAGTTAATATCACGAAAAACCCCAAACTGGTATACTTGTGACAAATTTATCTCAAACTATTTTTTTGACCACAAAAAATCCCAAACTGGTACACCTGTGATAAATTTAACCTAAACTATTTTTTTGACTACCAAAAACCTTAAACTGGTACATCTGTGACAAATTTACCATAAACTAATTATTTTGACCATCAAAAACCTCAAATCGGTACATATGTGACAAATTTATCATCCTTTAGTTTTCGTTAAATTGAATTAATACCACGGAAAACCCCAAATTGATACACCTGTGACAAATAGAGGGTAAAAACCCTAAACGTGTACATCCGGCAATTGTCACGTGTCATCCAAATTAGCAATATGATGATAAAATTTAATGAAAACTAACAAAGGGTAAATTTGTCACAGGTGTACCAGTTTATGATTTTTGGTGGTTAAAAAAATAGTTTGGGGTAAATTTGTTATTTGTGTACCAGTTTGAGGTTTTTCGTGGTATTAAACCTTTCTTTTATAAAGACTAAACCAGATTATTCTAACGTTGGCATCTGCAGAAATTATTAAGATTTATCCAAACATTGCTCATAACACTCGGATGAAGACGAGTAACCCTAATCCTCTCCTTTCCCCCTTTAACACCAGGTGCCTAGTCCTTTGCTTCTCTTCTGCATCATGCTCCTCACCAGGATTTAATGAGAATCCTAAACTTAACCACCCCGCCTTTTGATGCTGGCTTTCTGTACTGCATGATCGACAACACATGTGTACAACCCCTTATATTCCTGAAACGTCATGCTTATCATACAATACAAGCACATAGACAAGCCTTACAAACAGGTTTAAAGTAAAGTTTTGCTAAAGTACAGTCGTGACAAAACATGTTGTTTCCTTCCTCAAACTTAACCCCCTTTTTCCTCCTATAAAATGCTTAACAACCTTCATGCTCCGACACCACACAGCCCTTTATCTTACATAAAATCTCTCTCTCTCTCTCTCTCTCTATGGCGAAAGCAAACTCTTCCGGGAGCTCAACAGCTGATTCAAGCCCATCGGCCGCATGTTTGAGCCTAGAACCACCCAGACCGTACACTTGCACACTTTGTTTCAGATCTTTCCTTTCTTCACAAGCCCTAGGGGGTCACCAGAACGCGCACCGCAAAGAGAAGAGAGAGGCCAAGATAGAGTACATCGAAAATCGCCTCTCTTTCGTGAAAAACTCCGCCGCCTCAAGCCATCCGCCGCCTTGCAGGATTGATCGTTGCGCAGCTGCCCGGGTGTTCAACCCTGCGGTGGCCCACTGTGGTGGCTCCGGCACGGGCGTGCCATTCGAGCCAGATCAATGTCATGGGCCTCAATGTGCCCTAGGGTTACCTTCGATGAAGCCTGAGATTAGACGCCAGAATGTTGCAAACTCGGCCAGAAATCAAGAGATCAGCCCTGGAACTTATGACTTCTTGGGGGTGTCAAGGAGGGGGAGTGGCTCAGATGCTAACAAGAGTAAGGACACAAAAGAGGAGGGAGGTCTGGACTTAACCTTGAAGCTGTGAACAGTGAACCTTTTTGTGTACCCTAAGATGTACATGTAATTAAAAAGAAATGTATGAACTTTACTAGATCGAAGAAAAAAAATGCGAGATATTTGTTTTTATGTGTCTACAGAAATCCTAATTTGGTTAAGCATAAAAATGCCCGAACTCTAAATTGTTCTTGCCATTAATGTGCAAGACCTCGCTGCTCTGTCGGTGCATTCTATCCATCTTGGTTTTACGTTTCTGAATTCCTACTAAGTTCTAACAACTGCATGTTTGCGTCACTAATAGTCATATCTGAGGCTTAAAAACAACAAAGTGGTCTTGGCTTCCTTAAATTATCAGAATTACGATCGTTTTATCCAAATTCGATTAATTGCTCTCTGTGGTCGCGCACTAATTTGCTCGAAATGCAATTTAGAGACGACAAAAATCATCTAATGATGCTTTAAATTGGATTGGAAACAACACTAATGACTTATATAGAGGTCATCACGATGACATTTGATCGTCATCTTCTTTGTTTTTTTGTAGGTTTAGTGAACATGTGGTGTCCGGGCCAACTTTCGCGCACTTCGACTCGTCCACCTCCCTAAATGGTCTTAAAGGGTCACATCGCGATCCTTCAAAACCCAAACCTATTATCACGTGAGAGTTCATCAACGGAAAATGTTTAAACTTATCTAGAGCAATCACAAAAGCATGAATTGCTAAGATGGATCGGGCATCGTACCGAGAAAGTTGCAGCATTATATAGTTAGAAACTTCTAGTAAACGATTAAGGCAAAATCAAATGGGAAGTTAAGGATATGACACAGTCGTCGCTACTCGCTAGGATGTAATTACATACTGTTAGCCTCAAGCTTATGTAAGCTTTAATTTTGAGCTTCACCATCTATAAGTTCACCATTTCTTTAGTTTGGTGTGCAAAGCTGTCTTAGCAGCTCGATACACAAGAATCAAATGACCTTAGGATACGTCAAAGCCTGTCTTAAGTATTAGAATCTGCGTATAGTAGATTCTGGCCATTACCATTGAGTTCGATAAATACGTGCAAATTCGTGGAGATAATTCCATTTTCTCTGTATTCAATGTTGTAACATGACATGTCCAACTTGTACAGCATACAAATCGAAAGATATGCCACCGCATATCAAGAAGTCACAGGTGAATTGACTTCCTAATTTGCGAATGAATACGAAGATATAGCAAGTGTTGATTCTAGTGCTTGTTATCTCAGTTTAGCAGCTTGAGATCATGGCACCCTACTTATCGGACGCGTGTCGCGACCTCAATATCGAGATTTGTCGAACCAATCTCAAGGTAGTTACCCAATAATCATCAGATAAGCTGAAGATTTTTCTAGGGCTTCGGAAAACACATTAAATACACTTGATGGGAGGGCATCCACATGAAGAAAGACCCTCATGTATTTACAAAACATCAAGCTCTTCTTCCATTCACTTCACAGAACAATCCTGTACAAGCCGCATCTCTCCCAAACCAATCCCCAAACAAAGCCAAAAGTCAGCGTACAGTCCACATCTCCAACCATCACAAACTTACCTATGCGGATTCTGAAGACCATGTCATCGTTGATTTTGCATCGCCGAATCAGGGATGTCGGTTTCCGGTCCATGTGATTTTTTTAGCTTTGCTACAAGAACCCACATGTTAGCAAGCTCGTTCTCCAAGTAAGCTTCTCTTTGCTTGGACTCCTCCACTTTCTTTTGCAGCTCGGACTCCCTTTGGTCCTTCTCCAGAAAAGCGGCTTCATAAGCTACCTCTCTTTCTCGGCTTATTGCGAGTTCTCTTTTCATATCAGCAGCAGCCGAGACACCTTGGTCCTGACGCTTTATGTGGCTCTCCCTCCGTCCATTACGCATCGTACTGCTGTTCCTGCGTAGCGTTTGGGAGTTCCTAGAAGCTGCCAGCTCAGCAGCGAGCCTCTCGTTATGATTCATGAGCTTTGCCACTTCTTCTGACAAGGCCTTGAGCTCGACGGCAGCGGCTGAGGCAAGGCCTTTGGCATAGGAACTGTCCTCGGCCAGTTTCTGATTCCGAAGTTCTAACTGTTGGTTGGACTCGGTTAACTCAGTCACCTTTTGGTTCAATTCTTCAATCTCGGTAGCCTAATGAAGTACAGGAGTCTCCTCATTAAAAGGTTATAACTAAAGGCAATTTCATTACAAGACAGTTGACTTCCCAAACAAATTAAGAGTCATGCTCTGGAGTTTTAGAGAAATATATGAGCTGTCAGGAATGTTCTCATAATCACACCCATATGCTCAGAATGCACAAGCAGGTGCAAACAATTTTCTGTAAGTGTTAGGATTTGAACATTGACAAGTGCTTTGAGATCATGTTATATAAGCCTTTTTCCCAGAAACTTAAATTGTCATAGAACAGACAGAAAATGCATATAGCATATTTCTTAACAATCACAAAAATGCAAATAATCTAATTTCCAGGAGACCTTTACTTTGGTGGTTGGCTGAAGGAAGGCAGTAAACTACTGTGGATGTCAAGGAGAAAGAGATCAATGCACCAAAACCTGGGAGCTTCCCTATAACTGAGTGACAGAGTATGCATGAAAACTTTACCTATGATGACTATTGCACAGCTTTCATAAGCAGTATCCATCAATTGGCTATGACTCCATTAAATACTCTCCTAGACCAGAGACTAACAACAGAAGAGATGGTTAAAAGTCCAAGAGGAAACCTGTCTTCGTACAAGCGAGCCTTCATTTTTGTTAGTCAACAAATTATCTTCTTTTTCCAAGCCAAGTTCTCCAAGAAAGCTCTTCACTCCAGCAAATCTCTGAGAGTAGCTGACTGATGGACTAAGGTTTCTCAAATCCAGGCCATCCGAGAGCTGTTGCCTCAAAGATGTTATTGTTTCTTGCAATCCCCCACACTCACAAGTCTGTACCAAAACAAGTGCAAGCCCAAAACGGGTTTTAAAATTTGACAATCGTCATGAACCAAAACTAGGGTATAAAAGAAATGCGTGAATTTAAAAGCTCAGGGTACCTTTTGGTTGAGATGCTCTTGAATGACACGGTTATCTGCAGTTTTAACCTGATGATTCGACAAGCCAAATAGATTAGTCATAAGCAGAGATTCATAGATGCAAGTAACACATGGCCCATATCTCTCTGTTTATGCGCTTGAAATTCAGTTTCTGCGTATCAGATGAGGCAGTAGCACAAGTAGTCTGGTGAAGTAGCCTTGCTCAGTGAGCAACTCAGATTGATTACTAAACAGGTAAGGAAATGTATAACGCACATTTTTTGTTCTTTTGGCATTGCATGTGAGGCTTGAGGCAGGGATCTAATGTGGATAGACATGATGACAGCACAAGAGGGAAATGGGCTTTAATGCTTTAACAGATGACAGGAAATCAACTACCATTATGAGGTAATTGTACATATATCTTCATGTTTTTTTAACTCCTTTTTGGCAGAAAGGACGTCATAGATGGCAAACATCAAAACTCCAAATTAAAAAATAATTCCAGTGCTGTTCATTATGCATCTGTAGATTATCAGGAGCACTTCTGTATGGAATAATTCTACAAATCTGCCATCACCATGGAAATTTTCCCTAAGTAATCTAAAGACAGATAAGAATGTATAATAGCATCAACACATGCATTAATAAACTACCTCAAGTTCGAAGGACTTCTCATTCAGTTGAGCCATCAGGTCAGCAATATGCTGCAATATTAGGAGATACAAAGCATAATGTTGTCTGCGAACCCATAAAACAGCCGAAACATTTCAAGAAAAGTTCAACTTACTTGAGATACTTCATGTTTACCCATCTTGTCATGAGAAGCAACGATGGAATCAGCAATTTGCTTCTCAAGCAAAGCTATTTGTTCATTCTTGACATTAATTTCATCATTTAACTTCTTCATCTCCACCTTAAATGCCAGCAAACTGTTAAGATAGTACTTGATTACATTATACAAGATCTAAGATCCGAGGAAAGAAAAAATTACATGAATCTGTTCCTTCTGGGGGTTTCTTGCAGCCTCCTCTGATAACCGCTTTAAAGCACTCGAATGTAGTGCCAACTCCCCTGACAATATCTTTTGTTGCTCCCTTAGGAGTTCGATCTGATCGATTGATTTTATGCTACTCTGGACCCCATAGAATACAAGTACAAGCAAATGGGTAAAAATGTAACTCGAGACTTGCACATTTAAACAAACATAAGTACATTGATACATGCAAACCTACAATATATGTACATGTCCAAATGTATGGTGCATCAAGTATGCATACCTTCATGTGCATGTGCGTGGACTGAGAAAGGAGAGAGATCTCATATGAATCATGACACACTCATGCATGCATGCATCTCCAACTTTATAACCCAAAGAGAGTAACCAAACATTCTACTTTTGATAAAACTTAGAATAGCACATGGCTATGATGTGCAGATTCATGTTGTGACTGGACATTTGACAGACTAGAAGAAAGGTTTTGGAAGAGTCTTAGAACACTCATGAACAGTACATCTTCGGCATAAACCCTGAAAGTCGCATGCAGATACTAGGCACTTTTCGGTGACAGTGTTTTCTATGAGTGAGTTCATCGCCAAGATAAGAGAACTGATTCTTGATCAAAATTTCAAACAACTGCCAGGTCTTGGCAAGCATCTTGCCTAATACTTGCCATAGAAACATAAATGGTTTACCAGAGGTGTCTCTTGTCCCAAAAAGTTATCTTCGCGAACATCTCGGTCCTCTCTACTCTCACGAAGAATATCTGCTAGAGGAGAACTTTCTGTGACTAGAGATTGGGAATGTCTGGATTCTGTAAGAAAGTGGCCACTTTCTGCTTGGGGCGTTGAAGGTGTGCTAACAGATTTTACTCCACTTGATTTATCGCTAGTACTTGCCAGCGAACCCAAGCCACTATCTCGTTTCTGTAAACAGAAGAAACGGGAAAAAGATAACATGAGATTCAACTGAAAAATAATATGCTGATGAAGTGTAGTTGAAAGCATATGGCTGCATATAGGTGCACCAGTTTACTGGGGCAACTATACTTGGAACATAGAAGCAAAAAAAAAAAAAAATTTGAAGAAAGAGAGGAAAATGTAATGCAGGAAAAATTGAAGAATGCTTCACCTCCCAATTTTTTTTGTTTCCAAGAAGTACAGAAAATCCTGAGAAAATCTTTAGCATTCTAATTAACAGGTTCTCCAAACATTTAAAAGATGACAAAGCTGTTGATTGGTACATCCATATTCAAACTAACAATATAGTGGACCAAATACATATATCATGAACTTCCCTTGAATACTTGAAAAGAAAAATTCCCACGGGCCTCATACTGCAACAGGGTGTGAGCTCTTTCTTGTATGTCTAATTAGCAAAATTCCAAGTGAAATATGACTCAGTATCAATAGTATGTATACTTAGATCTCTAGCAGATAATATTCTTTTTTATGCATTATGTCTTCCTAAGATTGACTTGTAACATGCCGAGCTTTATGATATCAATCACATTGCAGCACAATCTATTAGAAAGCAGGAAACATCTAATGAACTACAGATGCCTTATGAAGGATGTCCACTGGTACAGGTGAAGATCCCCCAGTTAGAGATCCTTGGGTATGATATTGCAGCACCGGTTTACCAGCACCTTGCATGTAAAATTGAAGCTTTTACTAGAATCTTAAACAAAAATGGCTTGTTCAATTCAGTACCACAGATTTTGTGTCAAATAAAAAAAAAAGGAAGAAAAAACCTCCAATTAGGCCATACACATGAGAGGAAATGCTATGCATCCGATGCTTAAATGTTTCTTCTTGTTATCATCTAATGAAACGAAAGCATAAAGATATGCATACGGCACAAGTTAAAGCAACAATGACGGGAATTCCCAATAAGCATATCAAGAACCCCTTAAACACAGAAAGAAGAACAGTAAAATTGCTATATGAACGACCTCCCCCCAAAAAAAACTGCTATATGAATTATAAAAATATGCAATATCTAGAAAGGTATAGAAGATTTGTCATTCATACACGTGGCTTTAACCAGCTCAGCAATCCATGCTTCTTGCTCTTCTTTTCCTCCTTCACTGGGTCATCTGCTGTTTCACTATTGGCTTCCACAGAAACATACAACTCTATATTTTCATCATCTAACATCAAGTCCCGTCTTTTGTAGGGTAGATATGCAAGCTGCATAAGTTGAATAAATTAGCATTAGCCATGAAACACTTTACGTTGAGCAGGTAAACCAAAACTCAAAATGCTTTTAAAGTCAATTATGTGCACTGTTGTTATACAACAAGAAAACTACAGAAGCAAACTCTTATATATTCTGTTTTTAAGGTTATAGAAACAAGATAGTATGAAAACCAACCACACCTCTTCTTCACCAAAGGAATGTCTCCTCCTCTGACCAGGGCGATGAGGAAGTTTGGACGATGGCGAATCTTTTGTGGATACCAAGATTAATTTCGTCAACCGCTGAATACGACCCAATAAAGCAGCTTTTGCTTCCTCTTCTTGTTCCAATCTGGACTGAAGCTTAACTTGACCATCTTCTAGCTTTACATATAAAGTAGCAAATTAAAAAAAATGGAACAGGTCATATAAATAGTATTATGTCTTCCTCACTTTATGAAGAAACAAAGTCACAAAGGCAAATATTTGAAGAAAGTTATGAAACTTAACTACTAGTCTCTACCGTGATGAGATTAACCACCTAATGTAGGCAAATGCAAGCATGAACTCTTTTCTTTGATTACAAGGATATCATGGTTGAGGTATACAATATTCAAAAACATTCTTGCTGAGTTCCAGCAATTTGCAACATTTCATACAACTTAGGCACTTCTCCCAGCAGTCTCTGTGCATTACCAATCAAACCCACCACAGGACTCAATTGAGGTTGAACCCTTTGGGAGGAAATGGTAATTGAAAAGTTAGAGAGCAATTTCTAGCGGGAAAACACAATGATCATTTTATCTTGAATGAAGAAATAGATGAGAAGAGGCTTTTGTATCCCTAACTGACAATCCTACCTATAACTTCTTAAATAACTTGCTTTCAGCCCTTTCAACATGTCCATCAAGAGAGAGAGAGAGAGAGAGAGAGAGAGAGAGAAGAAAAGTGACCATGCTGACTCACTATTAGAGTACCTTTTGTTTCAGGAGCAGAATGTCATCTTTTCCAGCAGCATCTTTCATTTGAGGAATGGTGACGATACCTTTCTTTAATTGTTCTAATTCTTCTTTTAGGCGTCGTATCTCATTTTGGTACTTTTTAATCAGCGACTTCTCGTCAATGATCTGCATAGAAATGAATTGGGTATAAGGATCCTGAAATATGGGGAATCAACAGATCACGTGTGCTCACCTTGTTTTGTGCTGCTTGAATTTCAATATGTTTTGCACGATGAGCAAACTTCAATGTGTTATGTGTCTCCTCAGAATTGCTTGACGAAGGAGTGACGGTGCAAATAAGCTGGAAGTTCCAGAAGAATAATTATTACAATCTGCGAATTATTTCCAGAAATGATACCTATGATTTGACATATGTAACTTGAAGGCTTACAGATACTCGTCCATGACCACTTAGAGAAGACTGGAGGAGCCTTGTCAACTTGGAGTCTCTGTATGGTATGTGAGTAGCCCTCCCATCAGTTAATTTTGAAATCACCTAAAAGTCACAATACTTTGTTAAAACTAAACCTTTCAAAAGAAAAATAAGGACCATGACATTAAAACATTTTCCAGAGATAAAATTCGAAATTTCACACCTTCATGAATGGATCAATATTGTTGTGGTTGGGATACGAGATGAATGCCATGTAGTTTAAGAACTTAGAACTGATTTGGCATTTAGTTGATTGAGTGACAATTTTGCCTTACTGCAAAAACTATGATTCAGTGCAACTTAATTTAGTTGCTTAACATCTCATTTTTAAAAGAGGAAATTGCTTGCAATTTATCTGAACTGATCCGAAAAATGCAGTTTTGATACCAAAGCACTAGACAGAAAGTCCAGGGAAAATAGACATTGCTTTATCTCATAATATTTGCTGTCATCAACAGTTCTTTCTTCTGCCATTTCCTTTTCCCTAAACCGAAAAAATTAAATAAATAAACCTGTTTATTCACAAAAGTATGCAGGGAGAAATTTTCTTGTCTTTTTTGGCATATTCTTCCACAGATTAAGAACAAAAACTAAGCCTCAAATGGTGGTTCATTGAGGCCAAAGAACATTACAGTGAACCACACAAGGATCTCTTCAGCTCAAGAGAAGTAACTGAAAAGTGAGAACCATATATTACAAGATGTCTTCCTCAACCTACATCATAAGATCTCCCTAAACTTAGACAACGACTCAAAAATCTCAGTTATTTTGCATCCCTTCAATGAGAAAGCATATCCTTGCTGTTTTAAGACTAGCTCACTTCTTTTCCTTCTCTTGGCTACACGAGGATAACACTAAGATTGACTAAGCAACACCATTGTCTAAACACAGTTTTGTGCGTGCGCGCACACACACACGGGCCTGAAGCCGAGAATAGACTGAACTAGTTTTGCAATGGCAAACTGTAAATAATATCTGCACCAAGTCAAGTACCAGACTATCATCTCTAAAAGGTCAGATAAAAACAAATTGATCCATGCTAATAACGCAGTTTGATAAAGAAACATATGAGGCTCACAGTTCCCAGAGTTAGCAAACTTTTGTTGATGTAGGATCCTTCTTTCCTCCTTACACCAGTTGCTTCAACCTTTGAACTTTCAGAACCTGCCAGATCGATGAGGTTCTGCAGGTATAAGTAAAACATGAAAGGTTACAGGTTGCAGATTTTTACATGGAAAACAAATTCATTTATAAACAATCAATGCTCAAGTAAAAGTTTAATCTATTTGTCCAGAAAAAGAACTGAAAAAGCATACTCTTAATGGAAGCAATGATCTCGATAGAGGCAGCGGTTGCAAAAGCAATCGCATGGCAATGACTTTGGAAACAGTTACAATGGGTATGTTACTGTGTTGTGACATTACACTACAATGATTGCAGTCCGAGTTCTTCTCTATCAGACAGTAGAGACAGTAAGATGCTAATTCTTCAGCTTCAGTTTCAACTTTAAAAACTTTCAGATAACCTAGGTCTGCAACTTTGAACATTCAATCTGTGACGAGACATTCATACTTTCAAGTTCATTTTTGCTAAATGTACCAAAGCAAACATAAAATAAAAAAGAAAAACTTCGTTTGATCGGGTTGCTCTAGTTCCTATTATAAAGGACAAAGCTGCAGTCAGTTGCCTGAGCAATCATTCAAGCTTTTGACTAATACAAAAATATCAGTCACAGAAAACAGGACAGTTTTCTCAGCAAGAGCGGTCCACAATAACCTCTGCTTACAACAGTAAGTATGAATTTCCTTCACACCACACTAGCAGCCAACAGCGGTGGTGCTACCCACCTTGACCACAATATAATTATGACGACAATTGCTATCTGCTACTATTTGAAACTACAATAGACAACCAAACAACTTGAAACAAACTTATCAAAGGAAAGATTTTGGATTTACCAGTTGCGACAGGGTTACTGCTTCCCCCTCTGAGTTTTCACCACATGGGCTACTCTCTATTGTCTGTAAACAGTTGGAGCAGACGTAACGTTGTAAGAGGAAAGAACAGAGAAAGAGATGTACATGCCCAAAGCTTATCAAGAAGAATACAGTATTGTCATTGGCAGTTATATATGTCACTCATTTGCTGGGGTAATTCTTACGATATTCGTTGTAGAATTACTTTCTGCTCGTGGATATGGAGTCTGTGTTATTTTCCTGGGGTTTCACATTATTATAGCTAATCAATTTGGCATATTTAATCAGGTTTAAGTTTGCAGTCCATGTCATGCAATTATATCCGCAATTAATCACTGATCGTTGACTCCTCCGGCAGGAACATTCGAGTGACTAATTGAGCTAGTGATACCTGGTCGCTTGATAAGGCAACAGTTTCTACTTCCATATAAAACAGGTGTCGTATCTCTGCCGATTTCTTTTATAAAAACCATCTCAACAATCTTGTTGCTATGGAGAGGTGACACGGTGCATCGTTATGCTCGGCATCATATGTGATAGCTTTTTTCTGTGAGTCTTCATAGGTGAAAAGAATTTCTTTGTTTCTTTCCTTCTTTATCTTTTCCCTCTCCATCTCTGGAGGGATAAAATGGCTCTTAAATTGTTTAATTTACAAAAATTGTACCGTAAAGAACTTCAGTGTTAGAATCAACACAGTGGTCATAATTATAGCAGCAAGTCAATCTTGGTTTTGTCAGAATATGAGGAACATACCAGAGTAAATATTGTATGGCTCCGGCTGCTCAGTAAATTGAAATTGGTGGATCCAACGTGTCTATGCTCTGTGGTCAATAAGAATCATATCAACAATACTATCACTATCATGAGCTTCGAAGAAACTTAAGTAACCACAAATAAAACCAGTACATTGCCAGTTTTGGATTGATGAAATAGCAATTGATGCAAAAAGAGCCAATTCAACAGCAACGATCATGTTTCTAATCCTCCAATCTACTAATAATGCAAAGTAATTATACCATTCGATCCCTTTATCAGCCAAAACATCTGTGAGAAAAATGAATTATGCCATAGATGAATTTTGCCATGAATCCATTGATTCTATATGGCTTATTCACACCTTTTCATTCTATTTTTACTTTATTCAGACATGAAGCCGTGCCTCATTTTTTTACTTCACCTTGCATGATAGATCATGCATCTATCTTTTTATGTAGATAGATTCGAACTTAACGCCTTTCTCTAGATAGTGATATTACCAACTTATATGCATTAGGGACAATTATACTTCAAGCGAACAATCATTTTCCTTCCAGAGTAACATAATTTCACATCATTTACCTTCTCCAGCTGCTATCAAGGAGAGGGCATGAGCAGGAGACAGTACAACTTCCTCCTTTATTCCCTCAACGAAGGTCCCCTGCAAGACCATTTTTATTAGCCATGCTAGCCCCAAACTCAAAGTTTGTTAAGAAGATGTGTCAGACTCATCAATTTGGCCTCTTTACCAGCATAGCAGATTTGGCAAATAATAAGATGAAATAAAAATAAATGACAGCTTAGCATAAAGTAGAGTAGATTGTATTCAATTGCCGTTGAAGCAATCATAAGATAGATAATGGAGGTGGCATTGCACCTCAAAACATCTTGAATGTGAGGTAACCCTTACCACATATTTCAAATATCCAGGGGTGGTTTCCAAACTCCGATGTCCAACACAATCTTTTCTCCAATCAATGCTATTAATTATTCAGGTACGAATGATATTTCTAATATAGAAAAAACACCCGAGCAAGGACGAAGTAATTTCTAAGAAGAAAGTAGCAATTGTTAAGCGGTCACCTGAGCATCCTCTCGAATTCTTAAATTTTGCCCTGCTGGGTTTAGCAAATCATTTACAACCTGCAATTCATGAAGTACCAAGACCATTGTGATTTCACAGACTAGTGTATAAGAGCAACCACACTGCTTCATGTTAAGTACACATACCAAAATCACCTAAAGAAACAAAATTAGTGTAAAAAGCCACAAGGAACCAAGTACTTAGAAATCGCGAAAAGAAGCTTACCTCGTTATAAATCTCTAGGTATGACACACGAAGTAGAAATTCCCTGTTCGGAGTCTGAATTGCAAGAGAACATGTTATTTTGTAACAAGAAGCTCAAGGTAGAAGATACACCACTGGCTCTGACAACTATAGAGATTACCTCTTGAATAATGCTAAAAGCATCCTTAACAGCTAGTGCTGTAATTCCAGGCGACCTCTGATCACCCTGCAAAGAGCCATCATTGTGATTGCAAGTTCAGATGAATAGCTTGACATCACATCAAATTACTACGCTCAGTATCAGAAGCCGCTGCAGATAGTATCCTCCAGCTAACTTTTCCATGTATGACAAGGAATAGGATAAACAACTGCATAAAGCAGCACAGTATGAAATACTTGACCTCATGGTTCAGAAAACGACCCACAGTTTATAGGAGTAAAGCATCTTCCTGACACATCATCGCCGCATGAACTTTATCCGTATAGATGAATTTATCCTTTCAATTCAGTAGGATTACAAGGCAATAAGAAGATAGAAATAGGGCCAACTCTGAACAAAACCAGTCCCAACTTTTAAGTTCTTATTTAGATGCTTTCAGCATGGAATTCTCTCCTTCACCAAACTGACAATTACCACTCTGAAGAAAGAGGTTAAAACACACTCAAGTTGAATAAACAAAGACTAAGAATTGCTTGTTAATGAAGCAGAAAAAACATGTACGTTGACCATCCTTGATGAACTACAAAAACAGAAGTGTAATGACGCTTAGAATAGGTCATGCTGCAGTAGTTAAGAAAATGGAGTTTGTTCCTTTCCATGGATAAAAATCATATTGCGTCTATGTCATTCCACTAATTCACATGAAAAAAAAAAAACACTTTTTTTTTCTTTTAGCAGTTCATTTTGAGGTATCTCAACCCAAAAGAGGGCCAAATCTCTCTCAGACTATGTTATAATGATTGTTATGATGAAGTCAAAGTTATTGATGCAACTGGACCCCTCAGTACGAATTTGAGAACCAAATGCAGCCAAATAGTATATATTCAATACCCAAGAAAGATCAATTTATTTCGGAACTCGATCTATGAGCAATGTGATTGTGTTAACTTCATTCCAGGTACATTTAGAAACATATAGTAACTCAGAAATACTGAACAAATAGACCATGAGAAAAACTATGACTGAGGAAAATGTATGAATGACTCCTCAAGGATGCAATAGCACATTTCGGATCAGAGTAAAGTGATCAAATTTATATTCCAATATGAGGCAACATAAGCTTTGCAGAGTACTTGAACTCACATGCATGGTGTGAGTCTTCCCACTGCTTGTCACACCATATGCAAAAATAGTTCCTGCATTTGGGAGGTAAAGATAGATGACAATAGGAAAAATGTACCATGTAGAGACTCTGCAATTGGAGACAGAAGGAATTGAAAAAAAGAAATAGAGACAGAAGAGTTTGAACAGCCAACAGCATACAGACCATTGATTCCTTCCATAGCACCACTAACAACATGTTGAGCAGCAACATCATAGACATGACGCGTCGTGGTTGTGGGACCAAATACGCGATCTAGAAACACAAAAGAGGAAAAAGTTAAAGCTAATAACTTATAGATCGTAACTACTAAGAAAAAGTCCATCTTTGGTGCAGGATGAGAACATTTTCAGCCTGTGACAAATAAGGAATGTATTTGAGAAACAAAAGTTCAGGTTTCTGAGCACTTAGGAAGATAATAAAAAGCATCAATTTGAATTGCTAACATCTTCTGCCAATGGTGAGTAATAAATAAGTATTACTAATTCGCAAATGCAAACTCCCTGCAATCTTGCATTACCGAAAAACTTCAGTTTGTACTCGCAATACGGCTACCAATTGGTAGATCTCAGAAAGCATGATTTAGGAAGCATGTTTTATTACTAAGGGATCATTGTTTGGCAGTAAGGACTGTCGAGGGAGATGTCTAGAGTCAGCTAGGAAATGCAGAATGGACAGTGAGTTAAAAACCAAGCAAGAATGTCGAGCAGAAAGGAAGCAGAGAGTTATTGATGAGTTCAACTAGGTTGCGATCAAATTGCTGAAGCTAATTGGAATTATTTATTTGAGAGTTCTTTGTACTTAAAACCCTAACTAACTTATACATTTTCCAGTCAATCTTCTTAGTAGTCTAAAGCTAATGCCAGAAGAAAATTTAGTACGCATATTAATATACGTTCCCACTTCAGTTATTACTATAGGAATTAGCTAAAAGAGATAGAGATCACATATTACCAGGGCCGTACACTTTTGAAAAACTTACCGTATGCATAAGCAATTGATGGATTATGCTCGTTGCGCAGGATTGTTTCTCCATCGGCGTACCAAGCAATCTCTTCACCCTGGCGAATTTCCCTGGGGCTGTTCTAAACAAAACCACCAAACCACATTGGCAGATGTTCCACACAATTCCACCAGCAATTCACTTACACAAAGAAGCCAATGCACCTGAGCGGCCGAAACCGGACGGTCACTGTGACATTCTCTTTGGATCTTTCCGAATCCAAAGGGAAACTCTCCGAATAGAAATATTGAGGTTTGCTGCGAGCCGAAGAAGATGCGGGAGAGCTTTGGCCGTCGATGGAAGTCTCCAGATTTTGTTTCGAAGACGACGTGGTCGAGGACGCAGGAGAATTGGCAGCTCTAAAATTGCTCAGACTCAATCTGTTCGATTTCGGCACACGTCTGGACGCCATCGTCCTTTCACCTCAACGGCCGCGCAAACTGACAGGCGAACAAAAAGCAGCCTCAATAATCAAATCACGGGGAAGAATCTCCAAGTCCAAGCTCGCTCAGAGCATGAATCAGGAATGCAATTTCTCGCATGTCTAACACCACATTCCCAGAGGATTACACCCGGCGAGCGGTCACCGCACCACCTCCCCTGGATTTTCACGGCAAAAAAAAAAAAAAAAACAACGGCGAAATCGCATTGGATCGGATTACACGTAGCCTCTCTTCCCTGAGCACGCACGTCAACAGCAAAAGAAAAACCGAATCGCAAAAGCAACGGCACAACGGAACCAACAATCTCAACCGACACTTCATTTTGAGTCAAGGAACCTCCAAAGCAGTCAAACGGAGACCGCGGGAAGAAGTAAAAGGAGGCGATAACGGGACGCGCGCAAATACTACGGACCTGCGATAGGAATCAGACGAGCATTGCACGTCACTCCAAAGAGGAGAGAGAGAGAGAGCTTCACCGACGGAGACGGAGATCTTCCGGCAGCGGAACGAGGCTAGATCTAGGGACGCAGGAGCGAGCGAACAGCGAGGAGGTGGAGGAGGACATCGTCATCATCCTCAGTCATCATCACTACCGGCTAAACCAGGCGAGAACGCGAGCCGCCTCTGTCTCTCTCTCTCTCTCTCTCTGTCTAGCTTTTCTGGCTGGCGAGCTTTCTCTCTCTTCGGGGTAGAAGATGGGGATAGCTTTTCTGGTTTGCCTTGGAAGCGATGCCCTTCGTCAAGAAAGGCGAAAGCGCATTTCCAATCCCACCACTTCTTTTGTGTGCTGTACTGTAGAGAGAGAGAGAGAGAGAGAGTCACGTACGTTAATAACTCATGAAGCGCGTTTAATTAAGCTTAATTTGGTGGGTACAGTACAGACACACACAGATACAGATATAGAGAGAGAGAGAGAAAAAGAGGAGCTGCTTTTCTTTTTTTTTCTTTTTTGCATGAAATTAGGTCGAAATATTAATTTCTTTTGTTTTTTATTTAATTAGGAAAGAGAAAAATGGGGTAATGAATTTGACTATTTGGGGGAGAGCGCAGACTTTGCAGTTTCGCAGTGTGTAATAAAACGCGCACGGGTCACAGGAGTCGCGGGCCAATCAGATTCCGAGATTTTCTCTCTCTTTTTTCTTTGTTTTTTTCTTTTGCTATTTTGGGTGGGGACAAACGACTATTTTCGAGTGACGTGTCTTCTTCGGCGGGTAGAGGCTAGAGCTCAGCTGGTTTGTCCGAGAAGTTTTTTTTTTTTTTTCCCCTTTTAATTTCTTATCTTAATTTTCTCGAACGGGAAATAATTTCTATTGCCTAAATGATCTCTGCCATATTAGGTGAGGAACATTTAATGTAGTTTCTTTTCTTTTCTTAACCAACTATGTTCACAACTTCTTCTTCTGCGCCTTCATTAGATTGCTCCGTGGAGTTCCACTAAATCTCGATGCGGCACCCCTGTAGTTTCAAATCAAAAAGGGAAAAACTAGACATTGAAGATGGTATATTTTGACATTAAAAATTCGTCTCGCGGGACACTTGAAAGGAATTTTTTTTATAGGGTGACGATAAGGTAGTGCTTTTTCTATGGCACGAAATGTTGGGAGCTTGAACATCAACGTATGAGCATTATAAGTACGGTGAGAATATGCATCGTGGAGTTCTATTTAATCTCATGTGACATTCCAATTTAAAAATCGAAAAGGGAGAAGGAGACCTTTTTCTTTTTCTTTTTTATCGAAAGAGCGAGACATTCAAGTGCTGTCTTTAGTTATAAGAAAAGGCCGAGGGAAACTTAAAAAGGGACAATTTATAGTACAACAATAAAGCAATGCTTTTTGAAAAATACAAATATAAGATTGAATATCAACATGGAGTACCTTTTGAGATCCTTTTAAGGGTTGGTGACTTGAATGTTTCTTAATTACGTCACTAAACAACATCCCAAGTTGATCAAGTTTCATCTTTTGTCTCCAAAGGTATATGGTAATGCTCTTGAATTCTATGAAGACAATTCTCTTTGGAAAACATTTAGTCCTAGATATTAAAAGTTACAGATTACCCTTTTAAACTATAGCACAATTGCACAAAAACCCTCAAACTTTGAAAGTTAAAAATTTACCTAATGAAGTTTGATATTTATTGTAATCGCTAAATTGTCGGTCTGCATAACCTTTGAGTATAACTATTTTAGAAACCTGGATATGTACGCGCCGTTTTTCGATCTGTCTAGGCCGACTCGGTGGTGGACGAAAATCGAGTTTTGAGTTTTTAATTGCCGTCAAAGTAAAGTTTGAGAACTTAACAGTAATGAATATATATATATATATATGATGACTTTTCCCTTTTCCTTTTATTAAAAGGAGGAATTACCAGCCACTCGTTGTCACCGAAGGATGCTCTGGCTGTCTCGGATACTTTGTTCGCTCTCTTGTCTTCTTTATGTCATCAGGAATCTTAGCCCACCTAAACATGAGGGGGTGCATTGCCCTTTCGCTGACCGATCTACCCCTCATCAGCCAGTTGTCAACCAAAAAAAGCCAAAGGAGAAGGAAAAAAAAGGAAAGCATCCTCTTTTGACTCCAGCACTCTCTTCTCCTTTTCACATTCTCTACTTTTGTGCCCATCTTCTCGGTCGCTGTGGTTCATGCTGCAATGGATTTAGGATAAGAAATTTCAGAGAGATTTTGTTTATTCATTTTTCTAATGGCGGCGTATCGGCGGTTTCGATGGGACGATTGCCGACGCATATTCAAGAGACCGGCCTGATCTCGAAATGGGATGGAAGTTTCGCCTTATTTCCTGCCCGCCATCTCCCTCCTCCTATATGTGCCTGTGCGGTTGGTCTCCTAGGAGCAACAGCGACCGTACGGCACGGTGGTTACTAGTGGTGTCGATGATGGCGTTGTTGCGACCCGTGATAGAGAACGAAGAGTGAGTCCTTCGTTCTATAATTTCTTTCGAGTTTTCATCTTTTTATGTTTTTACCTTTTTTATTTCATCATCCTATCGAATGTGGTATAAATTATCTCGACAGCCTGATAATTTGTAGGGAACTACCCGGGTAGGAGTTAGGAACAGATTTATCCAATTCGACGTGTATCCTTAAATATCGGAAGGACAGGTATTATTTCCCATGTGGCTTTCTCACCATGTCCACATAACACATTCTTAGGATTTCACACCGTAAAGAAACAGCAGAAATTAAGCTTTTATGTCTCCCCCATTATCATGCGTAGCAGAAGCGGGAGAATTATTTAAAAAAAAAAAGTCATAAATCTGTGGCAATTATGCCAATTTAATCATAAACCTTTCTTTTGCCAATTCAATTATAAACATTTTGCATTTATGTCAATTCAGTCCATCTGGCAGGTCAATATTGACGTGACACTACAGGCATTGATCTGAAATTTTTAAATAATTTTTTAATATTTCTTTTCTTTTCTTTTCTTTTCTTTAGTCTTTTCCCCAACCCTTAGCGCTGCTATTAAAATTGTTAAAATATTACTTCAAAAAGTTTACGTCAACGTCGGCCAGCCAAATAGAGTGAATTGGCATAAATGCAAAATGTGCAGGACTAAATTGGCCAAAAAAAATATTTAGGATTGAACTGGCACATTTACAATATATTTAAGATTTTTTTGGTAATTTCCTCGGCAGAAGTTCACTACATCAAATTGAACACGCCGACGGGCGCCGTGCCTTTCGTTTCACGCTACATGAGTGAACATATTTCATGACCCTCGTCGACTCTTCGATTGCTCTACTTATTTAATTTCATGAATCAAGAACAATAATTCCCGTTTGGTATCAAGGAGAATTGCTTCTCACCTAACCCACCGAAGTTACGTCCCTCTCTATGAATAATCAAGAGATGGGTCACGCAAAATATATAAGGGAAAATGGTCGCTCCGCAAAAGGCACCATCTTTTGCCTACTTCGCAATCCTCACGATTCGGCGGACGTCACATTCCACCATTTATTTGCACACAACAAATCGATTTAGATCGAATGGCACATTCCATGGGGCACTCCCGGTGCGACCAGTCCGTCAATTTTCGACCAACTCCGTCTCCATCTTGACGTTTAATGCGGCTCACTATCGATTCCAAGTTCGAGTAGATAATGTAAATCTAGTCGAGTATGTGTCCCATGCGACCGTGCTAGTAAATAGATTAGAAGGTGGGATTGGAGAGTGTCATGTCCGGAATTCGATACCCGTGAGCACCGCACGCACATGTACATAGGAGAGAGGAGCATGACAAAAAAAAAAGTATATCTCTCATGCCGTCCTACAACCCCTCTTAAACCGTATATTTCGTTTTTCTACATATTCAATGGAATTAGTGCTTGTGTAGTTTGAACGTTTCTCGAGAGATTATTGTATGAAGTGTATATACTAAACCGAATCTACAACGTCGAAAATAACGGATCCCACGTGGATCTCATCAAATACGAAGTACATGTAAGATTCATCGAATAATTGCTACCCCCACAAACATCCAGAACTCGTTGATCTGAATGCTTTGTATCGAGTTGAATCACAAGTCGGCCAAAACCCATCAAGATTTCGAGGCCGCGAGTTAACAAAACAGTCATCTAACCTTATTCATATGTTGCACATACCAAAGTATTGGAAAACACAATGGTGAGGGGGTTTGCGATCTCTTTCCATCAACAAAAATTCATAAGTGAGTTGCTTGCGGCTTCTCGTGAATACGAAGTCACATTAGATAAGAAGGTTTCGGGTATATGCCGTCCTTCTCTGTCCTTGTCTCCGAAGACATATGCTCAGAGTTCTTCTATAGTACCACGAGTTGTCTATTTTGGGAAAATTACCAAACTAATTCTAAATTTATTGTATGTAAGGCCAATTCAGTCTTAAACTTTATAATTTTACGAATTTAGTCCTAAATCTTTGCATCAAATTTTAATGTAGTCCTTTAGGTCATCTTTCGTTGGAAATGGCTAACATGACAGTCCAATCCTCAACGCTTGTACTATGTGGCGCGTCATCACATAGCGATTTCCGGCGAAAATTGGTCAGAATGACTACTTTGAAATTTCGTGTAAAGATTTAGGTCTAAATTGACAAGATTGAAAAATTTATGATTGAATTAGCATCCACACAATATGTTTAGGACTAAATAGACAATTTCTATCATATGTTTTAATTTCCGGCAAAGATGTTTTTCAGTTTTACCAATTCATTTGGTTGAAGTGTTGTTTCTTGTTTTAAGGCATTCTTCTTTATATGGTGGCCCTAGCTCAAAGGCAAAGATGGGACCAAATGGTGGTATTAATTATTATCATTGATGGTTGATGGTTTAGGTTAAGTGTCTGGAAAACGTTAAAAGAAATCATGAAAGTGGAGGAAGTTAGATCTTGTATTATATTCAAGATTGGACCATACATTCACAACTTCACATATTAAAGTTAAGTAGATAATTCAACTGCTAGAGTTAATCGATAGTCCAATTGTAAAGTTCCACCGACAGTCAGCAGGTGGGAATCATTAGTAGCCATGATAGCCTTAGGCTAAGCTACGTTAGGTCCCCAATGATAAGTCGATATTGGAAAAAGATACCTTTTTATGAGAGTAATCATTACCTCACTTGCCTGCAAACTATGAAATAATTTTTTTTTTTTCATAGTATGGTGTTACTCAATCTTGCTGTAGCTTTTATCGCTTGCATGCACAAATAAATAAAAAATTATTCAATCAGTGTTAAGCTTTTTAATTTAACCAAAATCTTTGTTCAAAAAATTCAATGCAATCCTTCCGGTAAATTTTTGTCGGGAATCGCTAACGTGACAGTCTAGTCATCGCGTGTTACACAACCACTTTAGCAATTTCCGTCGAAAATTGATCGAAAAGGCTATATTGAAATTTCGCACAAAATTTTAGGACTGAATTGGCAAAATAAAAAAGTTTAGGACTGAATTGATATCCCTATAATAAATTTAGGATTGATTGAACAACTTTACCTAAATATAAAAATGCAAGTAAATGCAGAAGCAAAGCACTTTTCTTTTGTTTTGTTATCACAAAGCTATGAAATTGGACGAAAAGAAAATAACGATATTGTAATTAATCTACGAAATGCAATAAATGTTTTCTAACGATAAAGTGGGTTTGTCATAAAAGGGAGGGACAATTAGTCAATTTTCAAAGCTAGAAAAGTAGTGAAATTTAAGTTCAAAGAACTACATTAAATTTGGAGAGGTGCATTGTCATTATCGAATGATAAGACCTCACGCATGGCTTTATATCAACTACACATATATTTTCATCTCCTCCTTTGCTTAGCATATACATGTATATATAACGTGGAACAATTGAATTGATTGACTGAAGAAGTAATATACACACTTGCGCATCGCCAATTCCTTCAAGGTAAATTTCAGGATCCGACCGCATTGGATCGGGGTCTGGAACGAAATTCAAGCCAGCCCCGAGCAAATCACCATCTCTATAAGTAGTTTGAGAAAAGTAACCGCACGGATCAATCCCATAAAGGACGATTCTTCAGATCACACGACGATCGGATGCGATATTACAAATTCACGGAACTCTTTCCCTTTCAGTGTGGTGAGAAACGGTTAGCGTAGCTTTTATATTCAAATACCGGTGACAGAAATACCTCAACCATAATCAAAGCTTGTTTGGTCCCATGTCACATGTCTCAAAGACCTTCAAAACATGAATATTCAATGTTCACGTTCGTTCTGATTTCCGAAACTTAGCTGGGCATGGATATCACATAGACAAAAAGGAACACACAAGTCTGTCGGGTCCATATCTTGACGCTTTATCCTGAAAGTCCAATGTTTTAGACTGTTGCGATTTGAAAGCCTTCGCTGTCCTGGGCCAACTCTTTGAGGGCAAAAAAAAAATAAAAAAATAGGGACTTATGGTGGCAAACTTCTTTAAAAAGTCCTAAATATATTTTACTTTGGCCAATTCATTCCTAAATCTTTCAATTTTGCCCATTGAATCCTAAACCTTTTGAAACTTTACCAATTGAGTCCATCCGGCCAATTTTAACCAAAAATCGCTGACTTGGACATCGGTGGTGCCACATGGAACAGCCAACGCTGACGTGGAAAAAATGAATAACAAAAAATTAGAGAAAATTGGCAAAGTTTCAAAAGGTTTAAGACTTAATTGACAAAATCCAAAGGTTTGAGACTGAATTAGCCAAAGTACAATAAGTTTATGACTTTTTGGATAATTTTGCTGACGGGAGGGAGACCATTTAGACAACAAAGCTTGGTCCATAAAATATTTTGTTGGTGCTCATAACGGTTTTATGAAATTTAGTCAATAGAAAATATTTTTTTATGTTCGAGAACCTCGACCCCGAGCGCGGACCGCGAGCCCGGGCGTGCCGAAATCGATGCCCCTCTCGTAGGTCTTGGGTCCCAAGTGAGTCCGAGACTGAAGCACCAAGCACTATAAAAATTAAGTTGTAAATGGATGGGTTGGATCGACTAAATGGAAGTGTGTACTCTTAGATTAGTCAAAAGCCCAGTTGGGTACAAGGCCTTGGGCTCTGTTACACGTGCGTTGAAGAAAATTTCGAAACTGTTCATTGGATATGTTGCCCAGCTCCACTCATAACGTAGAACATGTTACAAAAATTTCCGGACCGAACTGGGCTTTCTTAAGACCTTTGTCCAAAACCGCCCAAATTCCGCTTGCGCCATCTCCCGCCGAGGCGGGCCACTGGCCTGTTGATCTCCTCTACTCGTCGGAGTTAATATGATGGCGGAATTGCTGCAACAGGTTCGCCACCATCATCGATGATGGTGGCAAGAAGGCTCAAGTGAGCTCGGCCTCGCCTAAGTCCGCCATCCCCTCCCCCCTTGTTTCTTCTCTCCGTCTCCATGTTTGTTCATGGGGGTGCGCCTCTAGTGCCTTCTTCCCATGGGGGGCGATAGGCCGTCCCCGATGCATGGACGACTGTCGCCGCTGCCTTGCCCCACTTCCTCTCCCTCTTTCCATTGTCTTCTTTTTCATCTCAGTCTACTATTTCTTCTTTTCAATCTTCGCAATACTTGGTGTCAAAATTAGTGCCGAGTATCCACAAAAATGCAGAAATGGGTAAGAGAAAAAAACATAAAAAAAAACCACATCAAAAATTTCCATCATCTAGAACTAACGGACCCAATGCATATACTCGAATATCGTGCATTTTTCACAAATTTTAGGATCTAATTATACGATACTAACAATTTTACGACTTAATTATATTTTAGAAATATGCAGACTGTTTACGATATCAACCCATTTTTTTAAATTCATTTTCCCTATGTCCAATGCCTAGGAGCGGAAAACATTGATAAATGTGCAGTTAAAACATCCAATCATTCGGGTTGGTTCGTTGGCATTTCCCGTCAAGACCTCGAAATGGGTTTGTCTTGCAAGATCTCCGAGATACCATAAAAGGTTAAGGGCACGACGAAGTCTGAGGAACCTGCAAAAAGGGCAATCCACGTCGAGGGACCCCCACAGTTTTTCTTTCTGTCGATTTGTATAAATAGTGACAAAAATAGTTTCTCAGCAATCAAATTTATCGATTTGACGCTAAGGCCACTACAATTATTGGCATATCTAAGAGAAGGTCGCTGCTCAAACATTAAAACATACCATAATAAGAAAATAAAAAAAACAATACTCCGATTCGGAAATTATATCTCTACAACTAGCAACTCTAGCTCTAGTTATTGCCCCCGTCCTTGGTCATGCACCGTTATCCGCCGATTCGACTCACGGTGGTCGATGAGATTTTCCCGTTTGGGAGGGTCGACGACGACGGCCCCACGTCCATAAAGACATTTTGGAAGAAAATGTCTCATTCATGCATGTGTGGGGAGGTGGCTAGCCAGTGCGAAAGAAGATGAAAACGAAGGACATTGGAGGTATATTTTGGGCTTTTCTTGGACCACCCTGAGGATGCTCAGAAAGCCATTGCTTATCGTGGCAAGTACTAGGCCCTACCACAAGCCCATGATAATTAACTCCTCTCTCAGGCTCCCATTCAATTTTATGGTGAGCTTTTGTATTGGTGTATAATTACAGCAAACGTGTAAGAGTCGTCTAATCGACCCCACGTTAGAAATCGCCGACGTGAACAATTTTTGTAATTTATTTTTTAAAAAAGAAATTCTCATTTTTCTCTTATAATATTTTTCCCTTATTTTCTTCCACCTCGCCGGCCACAACCATTGCCCGATCTAGGCAAGGGATGATTGGCTTAACCTAAGAAGCATAATCGAACTTCAAGCTTTTAGGATGAGAGAGGCCCAAAATCCTTGCCGGATCTAGGCAAGGGATGACTGACTTAACCTAAGAAGCATCATCAAGCGATTGAGCATTCCGGTAATGCCTAGCATACTAAGTTCAGCCTACAAATTAATAGACTACGGATGAACCGTATTGAGTAGTGACATTCAAACAGTCACTCATAATTACACCCGATAAGGAGCCTGCCACATTGCTTAATTCACAATCTTGTAAACATGCCTTCATATACTTAGTAGAATTCCCTACTATCCAATTGAAATACTCGCTGTAAGTTAAGTTACTCGTCGTAATCAAAGGATTCATCTCATGCGTGCCGCATATAATTAAATCCTTGAAGTGGTTTGCGATTTGCACAAGAATAGTCATCGACAACGTTGATAACTGCGAAAGAAATTAGAGAGAGAGAGAGAGAGAGAGAGATCCATGATTCGGAATTGTCTCACATGAATCATGTGTCCACATCTTGGTGTATTGAGGATGGGATAGATGTGGACCATTTCTTCTGTTTCTTTTTTCCTTCGTTTATTTTCAGTGGCGGAAGAGTAAATGAAGGGAACGTTGTTCATGTGAACGTGGTTAGGTTTTGCAACTACCAAAGCCTCCTCAGATACTTAGTGCTGTCGTGCTTTTAATGTCGAACACACACACACAAACGAATGTGTGAAAAAATCTCTTGCCATCATTATTGTGCGCCATGGCCACGCAACACAACCAAACGCCGTTGGCCCATGTTAACTCTCTAGCATGATTGATGATTTTTGAGTTTCCAAGTGTTTATTGACCCCACCCCCCTCCCTCTCTCTCTCTCTCTCTCTCTCTCTCTATCTCTCTCGATCTTGAACATCAACATTGAATGAGACACGATGGTGCCGCTTCTGCTTTCCAAGGCCACTGTTCCCTGCATACGTGGGAAATTGTCAAAAGTCCTAAACCTTTTGCACTTTTGCCAATTCAGTCCTAAACATTTTCACATTTTACCAATTTAATCCTATTTGGGGGAAATCGCTGATGTGGACGCTAACCGTCCTACGTGGTACCGCCGATGCTGACGTGGATAATTTTTAATTATATTTCAATACTTTTTTTGAATATTTTTGTTTATTCTTTTTTTTTTTTTCCGTTTTTCCCTTCTTTTTTCCCTCCGGCGTTGGGCGAGGGCGGCCATAGCCCACTCAGGCAAGGGCGAACCTCGCCAGGGGCCGGTGGGGGCGGCCCTCGCTCGACGCAGTAGGGAAAAAAGGCAAAAAAGAGAAAAAGGAAAAAATAAATAAAAATATTCGTGAATATATTAAAATAATATTAAAATTATCCACGTCAGCGCCGGCGGTGTCACGTAGGACGGACGGCGTCTACGTCAACGATTTCTAGCCATATGACTGAATTGACAAAATGTGAAAAGATTTAAGACTGAATCGGCAAACTAAAAAGGTTTAGGACTAAGTTGAAAAAATTGCAAAAGATTTAGTAATTTTTTTGACAATTTCCAGCATTTGATTGATCGGTGTTACAACCGGCGCGGAACGGTGAATAAACGAAGCGATTTGGTTAAAGAGGTAAATTGCAGAACCGTGTCACAATGCTCTTTGTATCTCTCGCAAGTTTTCACACGCAGGAAGTGCACATGCACCCGAGACCAAGCTCAACAACATAATTTCTAGCAAAAAAAGAAGAAGAAGCTCAAGAACATAATAATTATATGCAAGAAAATATGAGCCCTTCTCCGACGTCAACATGGACACCAGCTTCAATAAGGAAAAGAAGTCTTACACGAAATAAATTTCCCGATTTTTGTTGCATCACCCATGATCTTGTTGGAAAGAGTTCAATTTGGATTCTCATAATATGGGCCGATTTCCTTGCAATTCAATCAGAGTTCTGATTTCAGACCAGTTTAGATTAACTCCGAGCAATAATCAACGATTAATAAATTGATGCACATTTTTTTTTGGCTTCATATATGCACTTGATAATTGAATGAACATTCGGATTCTTCTTTGGAAAAATCATGGCTCCAATTAACATGAAGAGGCTACAAAGTCTTCTAGACGGTAGGGGAAGATGTCGACATAAGAAATCTTTCTCACATTGATGGAACTACAACAAGTATGCAACTACTCAACCCAACCAATATTGCAGGCAAATATAATCGTGCCACAGAATGAAAAATTAGGTTAGGAAAGGGAAAGGGACAATATACATACAGAACTCAAAAAAACAGAAAAGAAAAGAAGGATTATAGCCCCCACACAAACAAGCGTTAATGCAACATCTGAAAAGATGCCTTAGGGTGGTCCAAACACCAAACCAAAGTGAACTCTCAGCTTCAGACAAACAAATGAGTGATACCCATCGAAGCTTTCAAGGAGTTGGAAGAGATAGAGCTGTCCGAATTATGTGGACAGTTTAAGTGGGTTTTAACATGTGAAAAGACCCTACAAGATAATGCTCATGATCTTGTGTCCATGCAATGCCATTTTGTGTTCTTTTTCCCATGTGTGCTCGCTTTTATCATTTACAATTGAGAGATCCAAGAACAGAACGTGTGGGCTGTCTCTCTCTCTCTCTCTCAAGCACATTGTTCTTTGTCTCCACACTTGCTCAGTTGCTTCTCCCTTGCATCCACATTCTTCCTTTCTGTTCTTTTCTGAGAATATGAAATATCTCTTCCAATACCGCATTACAGACAACGTAGGCACTTTGTTAATGTTTGCTGAGGATAACGAGAAGTCCCCCAGTGATATTATGTGCACAGGAATGTCTGAAACTTTGTTTTCTGGGAGGCATCCTCCTCTAACATTTTTCAGTTTCTAATTACTGTCAAAAAAGCAGGATCAAAATGGGACTAGCCATTGGAGAAGGGACACATCAACCGGCCCAAGATCTCCTTTTTTTCATTTTAATTTCGTGGGGCGTTTTTTGGTATTTTCCCAACTTTCCTAAATTTGGCAAAGAATAGAAAATTACGTAGGTTAAATGGGTGGAAATCTCAAAGCTTTAACCAATTAATCTGTCTATCACTAACAAGGACAAGAAACAGATACTGCTCTCATTTTCATGACCCCCTTTGTTTTGGCAAAACTTATATCCATGAGCTTGTAAAGCTAGAAATCCTAGTCGAAAGCTTTACAAATCGGGATACCGGTCCATTAGTTTATGATTTGGGACTTGGGTAAAGATCAAATAGGGGCAGAATTCTGTAATTTCTCCGTCGATGATAAAAGATAGGGACGAGAGTTGTAACGTAAAAGTTATTCCAAAACAAGCTCCGAAATTCCTCAAACGGAATAAAGCATCAAACATGGTCATTTGCACAAACGGGCAAGATAAAAATCTTATGCTTCCAAACCTATCTGAGGGATTGATTTGATAGAAGAAATCTACGCAATAAAGACTCTTGGCAATAATGACTCCTACATTCAACCACCACAAGGTTGTCGGCTCCAAACAAGCTCCATAGGTAGCTGAGGTTGACAAAGCTAAAGAGAAGAGGGGCAGTGTGAGTGCATGATTAATCTATATGCATGGTCCACACATGTGAGGAACAGAACAGGAAACCCTAAAAAAAAAAGGGAAAAAAAAAAAAAAGCGATGGAGGATCAAGCTAAGGACTTGGTGGTGAAGAGAGGAGCGAAGGTGGGAGGCAAAAGACGCAGGAGTTGCCAGAGGCAAGGTCGCACTCAGGCCACCTCATGGGGAAAGAGTTGAGGAACAAATAGATAGCGACCCTTCTCTTGTGCCACAACATGCATCCTCAACCCCACCTCCACGACTCTCTCTCCCTCTCTCAACTCCCGAGCCGGACTGAGCCGAGCCGAGCCCATCTCAAATTTTTTTTTTTTTAATACGTCGGACCATGATTAGTTGTCATGAAGCTAAAATTGCACTTTATAAGGTAAGGTTTTACCGATTAAAATGTACATGTATTGTATGCGACAAGCGAACTTAAAAGGAAACGTCACATCCGCAGTGGGAGCTGCCTAGCTCTTGCTCCTCTTTTATGGTATTAAGGGTTTTCCATCAATGTGTTTCTTCTTTATTAATTTTCAACACCGTCGATTGGACGTCAACCAATCGTGCTTATGGCATCGATATATGCATCTAATTCTGAATATTGAAGCTGTGTTTATTCATGGCATGATTGAAGGCCTAGCCAAAGTCCTGCTCTATCATAATAAAGATGAGTATCTACTACATCAATAACTACTTTGGACGTGATGTCCCAAAATTTATGTGAGAAAGCCATCTCAAAATTGTTTCTTTAATTGAGGAGGAGGGGATTGACCAGATAAAGGGTTATGGTTTGGACTCTGGAAGTTGGGCAATCATCATTGTAGGCTCCTCTTCAATGAAAATTTGTAAAGTTAAGGGAAGGGGCTAATGAAGTTGTACCCTTTTTACTCTTATTGACCCAGTTAGATATATAACGCCTTTGCTATGAATGACTATGTTAGGATGCATGTGTGAGTTGTGTTAGAGAAGTCCCACATCGGAGAATTGGTATGGTGTTGATCAGTTAATATATCCTAGTTGGCCCATAACTCATTGACTTAAGGTTTTGAGTGAAGGTGGGTCCAACTGGATATGTTGACGGGCTCGGATTTGGGTTTCCTCTTGGCGATCTCCTCGGTGAAGGTATCGGACTTCTACTTCATGCTTTTTATGTCAAACCCTAGCAATACACCACATCATGGGAGGCAAGAAACATCAAGCAAGTTCTACTTCATGCTTTTTATGTCAAACCCTAGCAATACACCACATCATGGGAGGCAAGAAACATCAAGCAAGTTCTTGGATATTCGCCAGACACATAATTCATAACGATTTTGTTAAAAGTGCCTTACCTTAGAAGCACATTTCACAATGCACCGATTGCTCTTATGAGATACACAATAGGTTCTTTGAAAATAGGATTTTTTTTCTCATTAAACAAGCTTAGCAAGTGCTTTGGAGACACTTGTTAAAGCCCTTGGTTTATATAATCATCTTCGCATGATTTGTTTATGAGGTGTAACTGGTGCAGTTGCATTGAAACCCTCATGGATCTGCAATGGTCCCCCCCAACACACACACACACACACACGAAATCACAACCTTTGTGACCATGACTTAATTGGCAAAGAGTGCTTGCATGAATGAAGGGTTGTTGTTGGAGTTAGGAGAGATGTGGAGTTTTTTAAAGACATGTTGAGGAGGGGGAGCCCACTTTCCTTCGAGATTGGTACAATCCCATCAAATGGTACTTCCGTTAAACCCCAAAAACATTAATGCGTGCAAATGGAGCTCAAACCCAAGTAGTCCAAGAAAAGATCACATAATAAGACAATGCCCTAGAAAGTTGAGAGAGAGAGAGAGAGAGAGAGAGAGAGAGAGAGAGACTTGTCTTGGGATGGCAAAGAAAAAGGTGGAGAGTTATGAGCGAGTGAGCAGCTGGGGCTGGGAATAATTGCAAAACGGGCCAAGCATGCATGAAAAAAGCAGTGAGTTCAGCATCATTAAATTGCTACTTCAGATCGATCTTCCAGCTCTCACTCAAAAGCTACACTACTGAGGAAATGAAAAGGAAAAAAAGAAAAGAACTGAGAACACTCAGCAGCAAAAGAAGACCCTCATACCAACAAAAGATCATCATCAGCACTCAAATTCTCTCTCTCTCTCTCTCTCTCTCTCTCTCTCTCTCTCTCCATCGTTTTGTACCTTAAGTTGAATAGAAGCAGCTTTCTGCGTTAACAGACGGTTTAAAAGGTTTAGCCTGAGCGGTTCTTGAAAGTTGTGAAAGAAAGGAAAGAAAAGCTTCACAGAACATTATCCTTTTAAGTATTTACTGTTTAGGGTTGTGGGGGCAATGGCCATAATTCCTCATTTCGCTTAGAAACACCTTAGCTTTTCAGAATCCTAACTGGCAAATAAAGGGTCATAAACAGAACCACGAAGCTTAATGTTTCCTAAGTGTAGTGATACTATGAATTGTCTATTTGTGTTGTCCATATTGTTACTCAACATTTATTCACTCATATTTCTAGAAAGTTTGTTGGTAATGAGACTTCATGATTAAACCTCTTTCTCAAGGCTAGCTCGAAAATACTTTCCGGGAAATCATTTTTCAGGAAAATAGTTATTTTTCAGAAAATCATTTTTCAGGAAAATGGTTAGTTTTTCAAGAAAACTTCATGTTAAAGAAAAATGTTTAGTTCAAAAACCATTGCAAAACAAAGACACGCACATTGTTTAGGAACCCGAATGGCAATCATCACAAACATTTTTCATTGTTGTGATATCAACAAGACGCGGATGATAATTCAACAAGTAGTAGTAATAATAAGGGAGGAAACAGGACCCAAAGAGAGAAGGAAAAGGCTGGGCGATAGAGGTGTACTTTGTTCATCAAATCAAATGAAGATTGAAGAAACAAGTAGTTAGACTTTCACTTCCCTCATCAGTTGATCCTGAAATCTAGTTGACATGTTCATCATAAAAAAGGACCACAACTTGCTGCAGAATCCCTGCAACAGATATAACACAGCCAACAGCTATAAAGAACCAACACCAACTTCTCTCTCTGCCCCCTGGTCCTGGAGAGAGAGAGAGAGAGAGTGTGTGTGTGTGTCATCCTGGACATTTCCCTCTCTGTCCTTACAGACATCTCACTAAAACATGGGGTGTTGAGTGATGGGTATGTGTGTGTAAAATGGAATTTGGAGAGAGAGCGAGAAAAAACTCATGAAGTATTGTACAATGGACAGAACTTGAAAAAGAAAAAAAGAAAAAAGAAAGGGTCTACTGTCCCTTCACTGTCTCGTGTGTACTCTCTCGAAAAATGGTACCAAAACTATGTATAGTTCCCTCAATATGGTCTACCTGTATAGCATGTTGACATGTAAGTCGCAATGATGTACTGCCATCTCTTGAATTTTTACTTTAAAAAAGTTTGTGACTATCTTTTTTATTTACTATGGGCTTGCCGTGGACTATGAGCTCCTCTCTCTCTCTCTCTCTCTCTCTCTCTCTCTCTCTCTCTCTCTCTCTCTCTCTCTCTCTCTCTCTCTCTCAGAGTAATCAATTGATACTTAAGTCAGTTTCACATATAAAATTAGAGATTTGTTTGTTTCGCGAAAAATAAGTGATTTGAAAAATATTTTTCAAAAGACGATCGCTTATATTACTTACAAAAATGTATGAACGAAAAAATATTATAATGGTTTGCGTAAATGTTCAGACACATTGTGGTGGGTAATATTTTTCGTTGATTAATTATTTTAAGCGATACATGTGATCATTTTTAGAAAGATGTTTTTCAAATTACCCATTTTCTTTCAAACAAACGGAGCCTAAGTCTACCTCTCTGGTCCCATTAAAAGATAGGCCATTCATACCGAGACTAAAACCCTCGAGTGGTTTGAGCCAAATAAGGAGCCGAGCGGGAGATGTACCATACCTTTTCAAGCGCAAATTCCGAATCGTTTTATCTCTTTATTGTTTGATTAGGATATGTGAATTTCTTTCTGTCCTAAGAATACTTCACTCACTGATATATGAATTGTAAAGCCTTTTCTCTTTATATCACAATTTGTAAAACCTTTTTCTGTGCCAAATATCAGCAGATAGTCACTTAAAAGAATTTCTTTTCACATGAATCTGCTCTTGTACTTCATCTGCTCTTACCCAGGTACCAGACCATCATCAAGCCATTATTCGCAAAAAGGAAGATTTTATGCAAACCATGTATATATTCTGGCATGATAAAGCTTTCTAGAAGTAAATCAAGGTCAAATCACGTGATAGTCGTACGTATAGACAAGTTGCGGAAGGACATCCACGAAAATATGTTGTTAGGTATGTTAACAAGGAAAATAAAAATTGCGTTCGCATTGGAAACTTTAGGCATAACAAAATCAAGTCGTAACTTTTTTTTTTGTGAAATATGAACTAAAAAAGTCACGAACCTATTATACTGATGCAAATTCAATCCTAAACCCTTCAAGTGAGCCAATTAGTCTTAAACCTTTCCACAGTGAAACCAATTCATCCGACAATTTAGGATAGAAATCGCTGACGTGGACGTTGGCCGTCCTACGTGGCACAACTGACGCTGAGGTGGACATTTGTAATTTTTCCCTTTTTTTTCTTTCCCTTCTCTTTCTACCGGTGGTCGATTACTGGCCATCGGCAATAGGCCATGGCCTCATTGGCACTTACTTTCGCCCAGGTGAGGCTAGCCCTCATTGGCCATGGTTAGTGTCGGCGACTACCGGCAAAAAGAAAAGGGAAAGGAAAAAAAAAACAAAGGAAAGAAAGATAAACAAGAATAAAAGAAAAAAATTATAAAAAAATGTACACGTCAGCGTCATCCGTGTCCGCGTCAGCAACTTTCGGCCCGAATTGGCTAGATGGACAGAATTGGTACTAATGTGAAAAGTTTATGATTACATTGACCAAATTAAAAGGTTTATGATTGAATTGGTACAAATACAATAAGTTTAAGACTTTTTGCTACTTTTTCCATATGAACTGCCACAATCTTGTTTGCTAAAATCAACACAATTTTTTCGACCCAAAAAAAAAAAAAAAATCAACACAATTTGACAGGTCATATTTATTTATTTATTTTTTTGGTCGAAGACAGGTCCTATTTCAATCAGTTGAAATTGCAACATTTGATGCTCCTTATATAAGAGGAGGGGATCTAAATGAGCTTGGATTTAGTCAATGTTGTGACATTTGCACTTTATTGAGACTGTTGAAATATTATCCCATATAGCTTGGCAATAGGCTTTATATGCTCTTTATATACGTAGTTTCCCTCCACCTAATAGGTTAAAACTTTCGAGTTGATTTCTCTAATATGATATTAAAGTTAGTGCTATTTCTTTCGTGTATTTGCGTCCACCCTCTCAAAGTTAGTGCTATTTCTTTCGTGTGCAGTCGTTCGTGGCAAAGTTTGGCAGGGTGGTCCGATTAGTATAAACAGCTGTTGAATATTCTATATACGATCTTTTGGCAATTTGACTAACATAAGGCTTGTGCTAAAAGCTATACAGCACTTAGAAGTACTCGCTCCTCATTTGTTTATGGGGAGAAGAATAACATCTCTTCATAGCTCGATCTGAGGTTGTCATGAATTTAGTAGCTTTTAGGTGACATTAAATCTCGCTTGCAACGATGACATTAGTTGGAAGGCACGAAGAAAAATTCAAGAAAGAAACGGCATGCAGGTAAGAAATCAAATGGCAAAGGAATATGTCAAGACTCAAGTTCTCGACAACAAGGTAAAGAGCTTTGAGAATAATCGAACGTTGTGAGCCACAAATTCTTAAAAGAGTGGACTTCACAATAATTTTCAATTGATTTTATTTATTTTTTCGTGATCCAAAACAGACCGTCGGTATTACACTCGTTTTGAAAACGGTTACTTAATCAATTTTGATGAAGTTGAAGTTGGCTTTGTCAGTCCTCACTCTCATAGATGGGTCATCCCTCATATCCTCCATGGATCATATAACCCTCTTTTGAAGGCCCCACGCCTTCTCTTTCAAACACTTAGCCTCCACATAAAAACCCCCCAAAACACACCTCTCTTCCTCTTCCTCCTCCTCCTCCAAAGGGTGGTTCTTCTCTGTCTCTTCTTTCCAATGGAGAAGACTCACGAGAGAGAGACTCACGACTTCATGAACGTTGAGTCCTTCTCTCAACTTCCCTTCATCCGCCCCGCCCCAGTCAATAAGGAGAAGGGCATCAAGCTATTCGGCATCGAGTTCGGGGCCGAGGGCGGCGGCGGCCAGGGCCACAGCGGCAACAACGAGACGGATTCCGGGGGCAACGCCGAGGCCGGTGTGGCCGAGGAGGCAAGCAAGGACGGCGAGAGCAACGGGGAGAGCGGGCGGCGGTTCGAGTGCCACTATTGCTGCCGGAACTTCCCCACCTCGCAAGCCCTCGGCGGCCACCAGAACGCGCACAAGAGAGAGCGCCAGCATGCCAAGCGCGCCCACCTCCAGTCCGCCATGGCCCACGGTGGCCTTTCCGACACCCACGTCTACGGATTCATGAACTACCGCCTCGGCTCGGCCGCCGCCATGACTTACCCTACATGGAGCAACAATAGTAGCAACGCCACCATTTCAAGTAACAGCACTAGGTTTTATGGAGGCCACGGATCTTTCTCTCATCAACAGCCCATTAACGGGAGCCCTCTAGCCTTGTGGCGGATCCCCGCTGCTAGCTCCGGCTTCAGCCGGGACCACCACTCAGCGCACCCGTTGCCGTTATTCGCTGGGGACGAGACGATGAAGCGATCTCCAGGAGGAGGCAATAGCGCGAATCCTCAAAGCAGGTACGTTTGTGATGGGAAGGCGAGCATGCAGGACCATGTGAGCTTGGATCTTCATCTGTAGCGGGTCTGGTTGAACTCCATATAATTGACGAGGATTTTCAAGAATTCTGATTCTCTCAAATTGCGTGGTACTAAACTTTTTTTACAATCATAAGCGGAAAAAATATGAGAGATAGAGAGAAAGAGAGAGAAACGGTTCTAATTTATGGACACCCTCCTTGCTATTTCTTACTCCATAAACAATGATAACCTTTCTCCTTTGATTCTTATTATGTAAATGAAGCGAGTCCAGATCTCGAATTGATGTAGAAAAACATCATGCTTATGTGCTCATCGCAATCGCTCGCATGTCGGAATTTCGCTTGTTCTTCAGAATAAAGAGCTGCGTATAAGTTGTATCGGTAGGCGAAATATGAACATAAGTTTTCGCAGGAGTGGGTTGAATATATGATCTCAAGCTAACTTTGTCTTCGGGCGCGACTTCTACTTATCTGCATCTGGATTTACAGCGTCTGCCTGAAACACAGCTGATGCCTCCTCCTTTGTAAATTCTTTCCACGTGAAGGAAATAAATGCTTGTGACTGGAATTCAGATGAGTACAGTTACAGTGAAGCTCTCAGACACACGCACACAGTTCGCAAAATATCTAGGATTGTCCTAGAAACACACAATCTTTTTCCTCTTTTGCTCTGGGTATCTGCACGTAATTGAAGTTCTGCATCATATCTAGAACAATGAGAGCTGATCAAAATCCTGAAGCATATTCCAGTTTCGACCCCAACTAGTCACCGCGAATTTTTACTAATGGTTTGCCGTTTTCGGTTTCCCCTTGGCCTGCACCAGGTGCATCCGACCTCCTTTGAAGCTTTTCTGCTATGTATGTTCACTTAAGCTGATATAAAGAGCTCGTTCGTGTCTAACATATGGCCAAGAATGGTCCATGTTCATCATACCATTAGAGGCACTAAAGCTGAAGCAATGCAGTATGTTATCACCTTAGAAATGGTCGTCACTGACTTCAGAGAAGAAAAAGAAAAAGTGAGAGCAAAAGGGTAGACTGTAACTATACTGTGGCTATGAAGAGAGGTGGGTGGTCACTTTTTCACTTTGTCTGTCGTTTGAACACTATCAATTTTTCATTTTATTCAATCATTCAGAGGCAGCAACACCAGAGACCCTTTCATAGCTTTAAGACGGCAAAACCAACCCTCCAAGAAAAGGATGTGTCCTCCATTGCACCAGAAAAGAGACCTCAAAGGACAACATTGGACTCGGTAGTTAGACTGCCCACCTTTATTTTCTCATCTCCTGTGACTTAACTGTTTGTGTATCTAGAAATGAGAAAGGAGTTAGGTGGGTCTGAATTAAGTATTGCAAGAATTGCTTGTGTTTTTCTTTGCTAACACATCTGTTCTTGTGTAAGGTTTAAGCACAAACTCATCTGCATGTTTGACAAAAGAGAAGTTTTGCTTCCTCATCTCGTTTTTTTTCCCAAATGGTAGTGGCAGTATATAATTAAACAGTCGTGCATGGAGCTTTCTACTCTGCATTTTGATGGCTACAAAAGCCTTTCTAGTTCGGTCACGAATTTCGGATTACAGATGATTTGTGGGATTTCAATCCTAACAAAAAATTCCTAATTGACTAATGACAGTACAAGGGATCTGTAATCACGAATGCTACGTAAGCTAAGTTCGAATCTGGACAAGACTAAATTGGTTAAAAGGGAAAAGAAAAGGTGGACGATTTGAGAAAGATCCAGGCAGGCGAGACTTCAGCGAATCGAACATTATAGATAGGAAGGAAAAGAAAGGTTCGCGCCTCATAATGCGTGAGATCATCATTCAATTCGACACTGCGAAGGAGAGCAATGCAATTGACGAGCAAAAAAAAATTGTTCTTTTCCAAAGGCAAGAAATCTGATGCATCTGCCTTGAATTCCACCACATTAGACAAAAACAACACTTTTGAGGTGTGGGGATGGTCCTGGGCGTTGAGTTGCAGGCAGTACTAAGAAAAAGAGAGCTCGCTCACTGATTGCAGAGGGGGTACTGTTCATGAAGACCCCCTTTTTTAAGTGCTCCAATTGGTGCCCGCCCTGACATTATACACATAACAAGCCTGGTCCAACAGTGAGACAACTGTTGATTTTGTCTAAAAGTTTTAGCCATTAGACAAGACATTAGTCCAAACTTTGATCTGCTTGAATGAAAACACGTTCAAGGAAGAGCCTTGCATGAGTAGTCGGGGAAAATCTACCGATGTTAACCGATGATGGTAAGCGTAGCAAACAGAGAAACTTGCTATTTTCGCGAGGCAGGTTTCGCGGTCTGGACACATGAATTTTAAGAAAGAACACTGTAGATTCGGAGTTAACGTCAACCCCAACCATCGCAGGGTCCACGAGTAAATGCGTCTAAGGAAGGGAGCATGTGATAAGCAAGATGATAGAAGAGGCCCCATGAAGACAGCCCCAAAGAGTACATTTGCAACATCATTGGGACCACTCGCAGAGAGAGAGAGAGAGAGAGAGAGAGAGAGAGAGAGAAATGGAATTAAAGAAACATCGGCCCACAACCATAAGAAGACTCAAACGAGGTTGACAGTTCCTACAGTAGTCGCCTTAGGAGGCTAATCTGAGCTTTTTTAGGCGCAATCAGCTGGGCTGTGAAGTAATTGCACCGAATGGGACACCAGAGGAATTGACAAGTTGGTCAGGACAGGAGACTCAGGACTGTGGCGGTCCGTTCGGGCCGTCCCTTCTCTCGTGTGATCCTAGGCTCCTCCCAAACGAAAACCAAGAAATTTCAGCTTCAGGCCACAGAAGAGTACTTCGTACCAGAGAGAAAGAGACTGAACCCCAGCCATGACAACTACAAAGCCGAGCTCAGAGGTAAAAGCTAATCCGTCCAGAATACGATATTACTCGCCCCGGATGCGCAGTCTCGACTCATCTGCTGATTAGGCCTGTTCTTCCGATACATCCTTGTCCCATTTCCAGTATGAACAGTTGGTAAGATAGTTTTAAATGCGAGTACCTTCGGATGTTTAGGGGCATCCATATCTCCGGTTACAACAGATCGATATGATTACCATCGGCCGCACCGGCTGATGCGGAAAAGTAAGCATCAAACAATTAATGAACATAACAAGAAATAAATTGGACATCACAATTACATGGTTCGATCACGTATGTTCGTTGGGAGACTGCATAGAATTTCACTATAGATCAAGTGATATGACGGAGATTACAACCACATTCGAGTCATTCAAACATTCACATTGTTTCTCAACCCCGAATCACAGATGGAACACAACCGTTAGGTTCATATCTATTAAGAGTTCAAACACGTACTTTGTCATACTCAGCAGCTATATCAACTGTTGGTTCCTCCGCTAGTACCTGCTACCTTTTCTTGTTGCAACTTTACCTTAAACTGAACACTTACCTAGAAGTATTGAAGACTCGTCAAATATAACTTCTATACTGATAATATGTGAATTTAATTCTGGACACCACAACCGATAGCACTGCTCACCTTATGCATGTGCTAGGATTATGCACTTTCTTATCCTCCTATTGAGTTTACTATCGCTCACTTGAATATAACACGAACAACCAAATATTCCAAGAACAGAATGATCAACAACGTAAATTGACCACACTTTTTCGAGAGTTCGACGTTAAATTGCCATTGATGGAGATTTTTTACTAGGTAGTTTGTCGTACTAAGCGTGTCCGCTAAGAATCTTTTAATTATACTAGCACTAAAGAGCATTTTATGGGTTGTCTTTAGTAATATTATGCTCATCAACTCCGCAACCTATTGTGGTTCATCGGCACTAATGCGGTGTCCCACTATATTTTCGTTCACGCAGAATTCATTTAACAGCTCTGAGCAGAACTCCATGTTACTATCAGTCCACACATGCTTGATCATCTTATTAGTCTCATTTTCAATCAAAGCTCTTAACTACTTGATCTTGAAAACAACATTGAACTCATGCCTCGGCACAAACACTTAGATCTTTCTCCAGTAACCATTCACAATTGTTAGTATAAATCTGACACACTTCCTCGAAAGAAACCGCGACAGCATACAAACATACAAGTGAATCAATTCTGCAATCTCTATGGTTTCTCTAACGATTATTCTGAACAACACTTTTCGCCATTGATCTAAGTAAAAATACATGTATATATTCACTTTCTCAACTACTGTTTCTCTAATGATTATTTTGAACAACACTTTTTGCCGTTGATCTAAGTAAAAACACATGTATACAGTCACTTTCTCAACCACATTACCACATAACAGATTTCTTTCTCAGTTCTCTCGCCAGTATGCCCTATGCTACAATTCAGAATCTTGAGCAGATACATCCAACGTCTTCGCGGCGAAATCCATCGTTGTTTTACCTTGATGCTCCTATAGGCCACTGTGCTTTATTCTTCTCAATTATCACCAAAACACATTGAATGACTTTAAAACTCAATCTACTGAAGTATATCGACACCAAGTTGAATCTAGTATACTCATGGAAATTAGGTTCTTATTCAATTTTGGAACATGCCACGCTTCAGTTAATGTATTTACAATACCATCATTCATTCCGATTCTGACATCACTAACAACCACAATGCGCACTCATCATTGTTCCAAAGGTGTACTTTACCACTATTTGTACACTGATAAGTATTAAACTAGTTCCTATTTTGTGTAGTGTGCTACAAACAACCAAAATCCATAAGCCGTCCGTTAAACGACAAATCCTCAATAAAAGATAAGACATAATCAAACTATCCAAATTATTGTCAGTTACATCTACAACATCATCTGTAGACTCAACTCTAATTCTCTTGCATTTCTCATTCTTCACCTTAAGGTAATCATTTCTAAGATTCCCCCTCTTGCCACAACTCCAAGGGATAACTCCACGAGACCTAGACTAACTTCGTTTGTTCAAGTTCACATTATTTTTGCTAACACGAGTACTATTTCTCCCTTGGGGTGAGCAAAAAAATCGGGATCCACCCAAACCGGACCGGATCGTACCTAATCGGTTGATTTTGGATGGTAACCGGCGGGTACCGGTTCCAAATTTCTGGAACTGACGGGTATCGGTTCAGTTCATGGTTTCAGCTGGGAACCATCCAACCATCCAATCGGACCGGACCCATTGATATAATATAAATGTATATTTTTTTAATTGAAGCTAAAACCCTCAATTTTTCAATCACGTCACCCAACCCCAGGCCCAGCTAACCTCACCCAGACCCTCTCCAGACTATGATCTTCGTTCTCAGCAAAATCGAGAGTGGAGTCCCTTCTTGAGGTGGTCTGAGTGACATTTGACTTGTCTGTGAAATTCTTTTCTTTATTAGTTATTTGTTAAAGTGAATGATTCTGGTTTTGGGACTGCATTTTTAATGCGAGGATCTTTGTTCCAGGATATTGCCTTAGTTTCATTGACCTTCAATTACTATGATGACAGCTCAGGTTGTTATATGCAATTATTGGCAAACACTTATGTTTCTTTCTTGGCATTGCAGTGATGGAACCTGTTACCTTCTTTCATATGATCTTCGTTGGCGCATTTTTTAATTAATGTTGGTGCTCGGTAGAACCGGTTCTATGGATCCAACCAGGAACCAAACCACCCCGGCTGGGTCCATAGAACGAATAGGTGGTTCACAGTTCGCATTTTGCGGACCCGGTCCCTCGCGGGTGGTTCTCGGTTCTAGGGTGTAAACCACCCATCCTGGAATCGATCACCCCTAGTTCTCCCACTACCTTAATCTAATAGCAACAATCACAACTTCAATGGATTCTCTCCTATGGACGTCCTCACTCAAATTCAAATTGTGAACCCCATCAAACGTCGAGCTTGTTGACTCATAGCAATTACTAACAACAGTAACAATAGCATTCCAATTATCGGTAATAATGATAATAAAATCAAAGTATATATCATCATCAAAGACAATCTAATCCGAACGCAACTTACTAACAACCAAAATAAATTCTTTGCCATGCTCATTAACCAACACACTTTTGCCCATCTATAAGTGAAACAAACGTCGCATCAAGTAGTCCTTGTTGATCGCAGAAGGCTTCTCATACATATTCGACAGGGCATCATCAGTCTCGTAGTGGTTTTCTCTTTCACGATGTTAAACGCAACATTACGAGCCAATGTTAGCTGAATGTTATCCAATGCTTGTCTATCCATCAAATTTCAATAAGCTTCCTTCATGGACTCTAGCTTCTTCTTGGACATGGGGAAGTGCAGATTTTTTTGGTACAAATAATTCTCAATCTGCAATTTTCAAAAGCCAAAATCCTTTTTATTATATTTGTCGATTCTCAATTTTCCTTTTTCTATTGCTATCGATTTGCTTCAACTCAGTCAAACCTGGCTCGAATACTAGTTGTTATGGAAAAGCACAATCGAACAATAAATAAATAAAATAAGGAAATAAATCGGACACCAGATTTACGTGATTTGGTCGATGTGACCCACGTCCACGGGGAGAGTAGCACACTCGAGTCACTCAAACATTCTCTGTATTTCCCAACCCTTAATTACACCCAATAAATCACACCGTGTTTAGCCCTCATAATTCCTCACGAAAAAACCTCTCAATCTCACAAAGGAATTAACAAATTTTACCCATAAGACTTAATTGCCTTCAACTCTCTCGGATTGCTTCATGGTATAATTCACAAGTAACCAGCCTCTTTGATACTCTTCATAACGAAGACATTTCTTATATATATATATATATACCCTAAATTAGGAAACCTCTTTAAATTAGGAAATCTACTTGGATTAGGAAAGTTTCCTTTTTGGACCCAAACTCGAGACATATTCTAAGCACATTTTGTCCCAATGGGCTTCTATACTAAGGCACGAAATCTTGAGGACAGTAATGAGAGCATATGAGCTACCTTGCATCTCGACAACTCATCCAAACTGTAAGAAAGAATAGTTACTCGTAAGCTAATATGACTGGGATGCCAAGTCAAGTGCAGAGCAAACAAGAATACGTGACAGGATGATGTAGATAGCTCAGGATAATGGCCAGTGCAATTCGGCCGGACAAAGAGGCAGCAACCGTCCGCTCATTCCGCTTTAGAATGGGCCGCCGCTCATCCTGCTTCATCATTCCACCAACCACTCAATAGCTTAAGAAATCTATGGCCAGCGTCTAAGCTCTAGCCATGAACAAGAGAAACCTCGTCCAATGGCATTATGAAAACGTGCGATGTCCTCCACCCTTTTAGCCAAGCTTCAAGGTCCGGCGGACTACGATACAACTATCAAGAACACAACTTGCACCGTGAGGTTTCGTGGGAGGCTTCCGAACAGTAGAAGAGCAGATTCATCTTGTCACGTAAAACAGCGTATATATATTCTCGATCCTGATCTACAAGTACAACACAGCATCTTCTCGGGATGAGACCAGCCGAAACTCATCTTAAAAAAAAGCCTGAAGTTTCGCAAACCAGCGGATGCTCATTTCGCACTAGGAGCTCTACGCAGCGCAGATGGAAATGTCTCAACATCTCCGCGCTTATAACTGATGCTAGAGCCATAACATGACTTTCCACGTTTTAGCATGTCACACAAGGTCTATTTTACTGCATATTTTGAGGGAAAGGTGAATCACTCCAAGAAGAGAAGAAGGAAGAGAGAATCCTGAGGCCATACTAACGCTGACAATTCATTGAAGTGCAAGGAAGTTAGAGGAAAATTTAATACAGATGCGCCCGTCATAAATCATCTGAGCCATCCTAAATGATGCAGAGTACTAGTACCGGGGAAAAACTATGCCATTGAACAGTGACAAAAAAAAAAGAAGGAAACCAGAACTATGAAGAAACCTTTAAAATCCTTCAGACGATCGCGAACACTAGACAGTTCATTGAATTGCCGCAAAGCTAAGAGGAAAGTTCAATGCAGGCCCTCAATAAATCATCGGAGTGATCCAACAGTGAACTGAATTTTTACACTAACATCTGATCAGTGTCCCATTGGTACTGGGCCCTGTAATAGTGAGGGTAAAATCTGAAAGAGCTTCTACTATGTTTAGTCTTCCTATCGCAACCACATTGTACGCTTTGAGATTTAAAAAATGTGCAGAACTTGTACACATGAAGGTACTGATCTTCACAATGGGGTGATAATTGAAGGGATTTATCGCACACCGAATCAGAATGATCACACAGAAATCAAAGAATAATGGACGACACACGAGATTACCCAGGTTCACCCCAGAATAGGGCTACGTCCTGCAAAGAGATTTCACTATAGTTTCGGTTTACAGCCGCTCAACACGTTACAATGATCAAAAACGAGAAAATATATATATACCCTAAACGGGCCCAAAACCTAAACCTATATGAAACTCCTTAATTCCATACCATACGGGCCAGCTAAAATAAAAGCCCAAACCCGTTGAGGTTTCGGGGGCGCTGCCCCCGAACCCCCGCCCGCTCACCGGCGAGCGGGACAGCCGTCCGTTGACCGGGCAGCGGAACCCCCGTCGGGAGGCGCTGCCCCTGAACCCCCGCCCGCTCACCGGGCAGCGGGGCACCCGTGTCGGGGGCGCTGCCCCCGAACCCCCGCATTCCGCGCGCAGGGGTCACATGTCATTGGATAACACTTCAGTTTCCCTAAGCTCACGTGGGCGTACCCGATGTGAGAAACAAGGGTCCCCGAAGTATTCGCCAACTCCAACAATAATTTGGTGGAAGACTTTCCGATGTATGAAGGATACTGATCAGAAGTTCATGTTCTTCTGCAGATTTTTCACCAGGACATCATGTACTTGTACACATTTTTTCGACAGCGAAACACATCATTTTAGAGATAATTACTAAGGCCACAACTTTGATTGAAGCAGACAATATCCTCAGAAGATAATCCTCCCATCCTAGTTGCTGGTTATGTACCGTAATGCGAACCTACAATGTAAACCAATGTTGGAGTTCCTAGTACTCTGCTGCAGAAGCCTACTTTGAGCAAAATGCAGGGCCATGGACTAACTAGGATGAAGCAGAACAATTACTCATGAAGGCAATGAGCCAGGAGGAACACTTGAGTGGCGTATTACGAATTAGTCCACGCAATGCGTCGAAAAGGAACTTCAAAGTACTGAACTGCTCATGAAACCATGACGGGGGCGATTCGACCCATCACAAAGCAACTCACAAGTCCCCCCAGCTTCATAACTAGGCCGGGAATAGTCAAGCCAAGAAGAAGGAAGAGATCGCTCACCGGACATCCGCATCATTTGTTGGAGTTGGCGAATACTTCGGGGACCCTTGTTTCTCATACCGAGCACACTCACGTGAGCTTAGAGAAACTGAAATATGAACCAACGACATATTATCCTTGCGCATGAAATGCGGGGGTTCGGGGGTCCCGCTGACCGGTCAGCGGACGGTCGTATGAGAGATCATTGTAACGAGTGTTTGTGATGAAAACCTAAAATAGTGAAATCCCTTTGCAGGACGTAGCCATACTTCTGAGTGAACCTGGGTAAATTCGTGTGTCATTCTTTTCTATTCTTTGTGATTGTTCTTATTCGGTTTAGGATAAAATCCCATCACCATTCTGTTCGACAGAAACCCCCAGATGCTGCAGAGAGCAACATTTGTGCACTGGAACCGGCATGATCCCGAACACTACCCCGCAAACAGAAAACTAGTAATCGCTGCATCGATGCCGAACCTCAGGCAATCCACAAATCAGCAGACGTGGTGCCTTTCTCTACTCTAGAGTTTAAATCTCCCGAGTATCGATTCCTCTGAGGCACCATAGCCGAGCAAAACCCCGAATCATACTTCAACGATACATCACAGAACTTTGCAGACAAACTTATGTCTAAACCATTGAAAGACAACAGCCCCAGTTTTCCCGTGGATCATCCACAACACAGAACCATTGTTTGTCAAATTTCAATTAGGCTTGAACTCTTAAGCTCCCTAACCAATCACAGTATATTTGTCCAATTACGCAGCAACACGCATTATTTAAGTGCATTTCCCTTAGTCCACTTTTTGACTACTGCTCAGAAATTTGTGGATGAGAGCCTGACAGAACCATTAGCATGAAATTTCGCAAAATTCCTATGCTTGGTCCGACGAAGAAAAAAAGTGGCATTCAATTTGAACCATTGGCGATGGCCTGGGGGATTCTCCATCCAAGCTTTTTAGTCGTCTCCTCACTTTTTCTCTGTCTCCAAGAAGTTCACATCACCAAGAAAGCTGCCCTGAAAATTCGTGCATAGTGGGACGGTGGACCAGCTTCTTTTTACTCCTTTTTGGCCTATTTAGCAGGAGTATAGTGTCTATAGTCATTTGGAGTGTCGGTCCAATTAATGGATCTTAATTTTCGCCATTCCTAATTCGACAAAAATTTCTGTGTAATTATACGTTTTTTATTGACGAATTATAGATATGGACATCGCCTGTATCGAAATTTTAATCAAATGTACACTGAATGATATCCGTACTTATAATCCCCTCGATCAACTTCTACGATCAAACAATTTTCGGCGCACCTCTTTCTTATTATTTGGAAAATGGATCGGTATTCATGGTACAAGATTTATTTGTCTCAAAGCAACCTTGGATTCGGCGTAGATCCGACTTACTGTAAGGGTCAGCAACTTGAACTTGCTACCGTGGTTAGTCAAATCGAACGGAGTAAGAGACGGTGCAAGACTTTTCCTTCTTCTTTTTTTGGCGGAATCAACGAGACAAACTTTAGGTATCGCCAAGGAAACGTCTAAGGACTTAACGTGAAGGGAGGGGCAAGTTACAACTTCTCTTAGCAATGATAATAGGTAAACGCGTGGTCGGGACCGGGAACCGTCAACTGGGGCAGAAATCTCAGCGTTTCTTGCACTGCTGAGTTTGGTTTTCTCACGTTACAATTGGTTGGTTTGTGAGCCTAAATTGACCCGAGCCGGCCGAGGCTACCCCGTCGTGAGCTCGTGTTCGACGGTCGATGTTGACAAGCTTTATATCGGACGGCTGACGACACACGTGATCCCACGACCGACGAAACGTAAGAAGTTTAGATGTAACGGCCGACGGGATCGATGGGAGCTTCCGCGAAGCTGGGTGACTCCAGCATATTGGGTGGAGATCTCCGTCACGACCCTTTGTCCTAAAGAATTCGAAGATGGACCGTAGGCCATCAATAAGATTTATTTTGCAAATAAGATCAAAAGGATCTTTGTCTTATCATAAATTGATTACCTAATCAGTCTCAAGCCGAATTAGTTAGTAATCAAATTGGTCCTAGATCATGATAGTTTTTAGATTCCTAATTGCTACCATCTCTTAGACTGGGAAAGGAATAGGGTGATGTTCACCAACATTAATGTCCATCCGTATGTATCCCTAAACCTAACTATTTCTTTTTTTCTAGAGAGCTACTCTTCGGACAACTATTCAATATCACGGAATTCACAGACGAAATATATGATGTCACGAATTATAATCGAACATTTAAATAAGCAATTTGTATGCAAGCTCTAACTGAACTTTTCAATAACGTTCAGTAAATCACTCTTAGTATCTCTAACATGATTCGTAACATTAATCACTCACGAGTCTGTCCTAACGAGCACTTTACTCTTTGGCATCCATGGTAGGTCTCCATTAATGTGGCGAACATCGTATGGTCGTTATTACTCCGTGGTCTTCAAAAAGTACAATCAACTGTGCAAGAATCTCTCTAGTACCGGAAATAATTAATAGATAAAGCTTAAAGAGGTAAACGGAGAATACGGCCATGAAATGAAACCTAAGGACTTCTTTTGCTAGAATGGCCTCCTTCGGCGACATCTCCTGAACATGATCAATAATGGAAGACGTAGACGTTGTACTCCACAACCGCATCGCCGGTCTGGAGGTCGACCCAGTGCGTCCTTGCCTGAGCGTACCCGCGTGCGAACCGGAAGAGCCTGCTCCCGCCGACGATCGGCATCTCCCTCACCTTGGAGAACACCGCGTTCCGGCCGAGGACGCTGAGCGTGCTCCCGTTGTACTTCCCTTCTGTGAAGACGTAGTTCTGCACCATGAGCAGCCCGACGTCGTTCTGCGACGCCAGTGCGTAGATCCCCTGGGCACGCCCGACCTCCTTGGAGCTCATCTTGGGGCCCTCGGTCAGCGGGTCGTCGATCATGACCATGGCGCCGAAGCCCGTGGCGGACGTGTTGGTCATCTGGGCCTCGGCGACGCGCACGGCGGTCGGGTTGCGCCCGCTCACAATGTCGTGGAAGTAGAAGTGGAGGTGGCTCAGCTTCTCCTTCTTGAGGCCAAGCTCTTCCGGCAGCAAGCTTCTTGAGAAAGTGTGAGAATTTGCAGTGAAGAGAATGGCGGAAGTGGAGAGGAGAGAGAAGATGATGAGCTTGGTAATGCAAAGAGCCATATTGGAAGCAGAGAGATGTGAAACGGTTGGTGTTGTGGGGGTAGGCTTTTATAAAGGAGGGAAATGGAGAAAATGGGTTTTGGTAACAAAAACAATAGAGTAATTTCGGATTTATGAGAGTCAATTTGCAGAATTAATGTACAAAGTGATGCAACATAGTGTAAATGGATATCGCAAATTGATATCGTAAATGTGTTGAATGAGTTGCACACCACATCTAAATAACAGCTTGGCACCTTTCCTCATAATATACAAATTACATAACTCAAATTTTAGGAACATAACATCATTCAAGATGATTTTTTTTTCCCGTGGAGTAATTTATGTAAAGGAGCCCGAGTGAGAAAATTACCAAAAAAGTCCCAAACCTATTGCAATTATGCTAATTCAGTCCTAAACTTTTTTTTTTTCCGATTCAGTTCTAAACCTTTTGCAATTGTGTCAATTCAGTCCATCCGGCCGATTTTGGCCTGCCGGCGCTGATATGGATGTCATCTGGCACCGGCCCTTTGGCGACATAATATTTTAATATATGGTTTTGAATTTTGAATTTTATTTTTCCTTTTTCTCTTTTCTTTTTTTTTCTTTCCATTCCCTCTTCTTCCTCCAGCCGGTCGTAGAGGTTCGGCGACCGGCCATAGGCGATGGCATGGCCTTGCCATGGCCAGATATCTTTTACAAGTTACTTCCTCTCCGGTGACACCATTGAATGCAGCAGGAAGAGACGCCAACATAGGGTGGAAACAAAAAAAAAAGATATGGTCATATTCAATCTCGGCAACAACTAATCGTGGTGCGCTCAAAATAATTCAATCAGAGACAAATCCATACAAATTTGGTTTAAAAATTCCACCGAACATATCGGGTGCCATTGATTGAGGAGCGGATCTTTAACTATTTCAAATTCAGATTCCAACCTAGGTTCAAGCTAAGCCAACACCAGATGCTTGCAATCAGAGAAACAAACTCAAATAGATCGTGTCAACAGAGGATTCAATAGCTGAGCTGCAGTAAGGGTAGCCGACATCGAAACCTGCAAAAGAGCTTTAAACTGGATCTAAGCGCCTCAGGATCCCGGCCTCGGAAAGGAGGATATGCAAGGTTTTGGACGGGCGAGAAACGGCGGCGAAGATGGCCGAAGGCGTCAGAAGGGCAACGGAGAAGTGATCACGCGAGTTTAAATAGGTGGAAGAGGCAGTGAGGAAAGCGACTCAAACTCTTCAGTAACCGTAACCGAGAGGAGAGGTGAAAGAAGCCAAGACGCGTAGCGGTAGAGATGACTTGCAGCGACGATGACGGCCATGGGCGACGGCGAGGTCGACCTCGCTGGTTGTCGCCTTTGGATGGTTGCCGAGGTCCAGCAATCGGCGGGAGGAAGAAGAGGAAATGGGAAGAAAAAAAAGGGAAAAAATAAAAATAATTCAAAAAACAATATTATATGGCTGGACAGTTGGCCGGCGCCCACATCAGCGCTAGACGGCCAGCCGGCGTCTACGTCAATGCCGGCCAGCCAAAATTAGCCGGATAGACTGAATTGATACAATTGCAAAAGGTTTAGGACTGAATCAACAAAAAAAAAAAAAATTAGGACTGAATTGACACAATTGTAATAGAATTAGAACTTTTTTTTGATAATTTTCTCGAGCCCAAGTACAAGGGAATAACGAGAGAGTAACACGGCCATTCAATTGCGTGCCAAATATAAGATGTAACGGTTGGATTTGCGCTTGTGGTGACTTAGAGAGGTTGAGAATTTTAAAAATTAGGATTTTTGCTTATCAATGTGATTAGCGGATTTAGGATTGGGGTTCCAATGTCGGAAATTAAAGATGTGAACTTGCTCTCCATAAGAATTAATTAAGGTACACTTTATTTTGTAAAGCTAGCATGAAGTGCTCGTCATAGTCGTCAGCCTGCAATCCAACTCATCTCTAAATGAATGTGTGGATTCCATTATGTAATATAGTGCGATTAGAATGTTTAACAAAATAATTTTATATAAGTTGATGGCAACTTAATTGGTTTTCTATCGATCCACTTCACTTAATGCCCACTTATAATCTCATAAATCAGTTGAAAGATCAATTTTACCGTCATCAACATTACTCTACATTGACTTTGGCGTTACATTATCGCAATATGACAAAACTGCCGTCTTTCTCTTCTATTCATCATTTCCAAAAGTAATATCTTCCAAAGGACACTTTCATTTAAATTGTTATCGATGCGTGCGGAGTGTCCAATTACTCCACCCATCGTTTTTCACTTTTCACTTTTCTCTTCTTCTTTTTTTCCATTGTGTGACCATTTTTAATCTATTGAAGAGCCCGTTTCGGGACAGCAAAAAACACGTAACAAATAATTGAAAATTATTATGGAATTTACTTATTTAAGAAATTATGGCTCATATAATATGTTATTTTCACAGTTATCTAAAGACTGTTATGCTGATAAAGCCTTGTTAATAAAAATATTATCTTATTAATCGTTTGGTAAAGTAGATAGGAACGTAATCGGTGATTGAAAAATAAAGAAAAAAATAGATACCAAAGAAACAAACAAACAAGCAACACGTGCATCAAACTAAACTGTGAGAACTCTTTCTATAAAGGTCTCCAGAGACATGTCGTGATATGGGATCAATAATGGAAGACATAAACATTGTACTCCACGACGGTGTCCCCGGTCTTGAGGTCGAACGTGCGCGTCTTTGCCTTAGCGTACCCGCGGGCGAATCGGAAGAGCCCGCTCCCGCCGACGATCGGCAGCTCCCGCACGCCGGAGAACACTGCGTTCCGGCCCAGCACGCTCAGCGTGCTCCCGTTGTACTTCCCCTCGGTGAACACGTAGTTCTGCACCATGAGCAGGCTGGTGTCCTTCTGCGACGCCAACGCGTAGATCCCCTGGGCCCGGCCGACCTCCTTGGAGCTCATCTCGGGGCCCTCGGTCAGCGGGTCGTCGATCATGACCACGGCGCCGAACCCGGTGGCGGACGTGTTGGTCATCTGGGCCTCGGCGACACGCACGGCGGTCGGGTTGCGCCCGCTCACAATGTCGTGGAAGTAGAAGTGGAGGTGGCTGAGCTTCTCCTTCTCGAGCCCGAGCTCTAGCGGGTGGAGGCTCCGGGAGAAGGTGTGCGACTTTGCGGAGACCAAAAGGGTCGACATAAAGAGGAGAGAGAAGGCGACGACGAGCTTTGCGATGCAAACAGCCATGGCTAGAGAGAGAGAGAGAGAGAGAGAGGCAAAAAGGGTTTCGTTGAGGGGAGAGATTTATGGAGGAGGCAGATGAAGAAAAATGGGGTTTGGTGGAAAATAGTAACAATGATGACTTTAAAGAAAACACTTAGTTGTGGAGTGGTTAAGGGTAGGGTTGTCAAAAAGGCTTGCGCTGGCCTGACCTTAAATTTAAGAAATTTTTGGGCAGGACTTTAGTACTGTTTCAATAACAGCCGGTACTATTAGGGCCCGAAAAATGAAAGCCTTGGCATTCTTTGAATAAGGCCGGTACTACTATGGCCCGAAAAGTAAAGCCTGGCACTGGTCGAGAATAGAAGCCGAAGAACGATGCAGATCTTGATGAAAAAGGGAAACAATCACCCTCGACGTCGACTCGCGTGAAGCCATTGGCAATGTGAAGGCCAAGATCCAGGACAATGATGGCATCCCCCGGACCAGCAGCGCCTCATCTTCGCCGGCAAGCAGCTCGAGGACGGCCGGACCCTCGCCGACTACAACATCCAGAAAGAGTCCACCCTCCACCTTGTCCTCTGCCTCCACGGCGGCGCCAAGAAGCGTAAGAAGAAGACCTACACCAAGCCCAAGAAGATCAAGCACGAAAAGAAGAAGGTCAAGCTCGCCGTTCTCCAGTTCTACAAGGTCGACGACGCCGGCAAGGTCCAGCGCCTCCGCAAGGAGTGCCCCAACGCCGAGTGCGGCGCCGGCACCTTCATGGCCAAGCAACAGCACCTGGGCCAGGGTGCTGTCGTCCGAAGAAGCATTGGCAGGTTTGACTTTTCCGTTCCCTCTCTTCTGTATTTCTTTCCTACATTTGGTTCGACCCTTGTTGGGTCCAAAGCTTTCTCTGGGTTCTGTTTGCGAGATCCTAGATTGTGAACTCTCATGGGTGGTTGGATTTTTAGGAATGAATTGAGGAACTTGGACCCCTTTTTCATGCTCCAGGTGAGTCGTTTAATTGAGTGCAGATATTCTGGTGAGATGGGCTGAATTTGCATCACGAAGAATACTGAATCTTTCTCTCTCTTTTGGGTGTTCAGGGTGCCTTCACCCATCAAGATTTCGCTGGGAACAAAGGAACCATACGAACAGGTGATGTGCAGGTAAATGAATTTCTCTCTTTGTTTTTTGCTTTTGTAAATTTGTTCCCTTTTCTTTTAGCGTCTATCTATGTTTACAGCTTTCGAGAATTTACATATACCCTTCTGGATTTTGATTGGTGGCTAAAGTCAAGACATTTGCTTTTTGATGAATACATTTGCTCGTTCGCTCGCTGGTACTTTAATCTTTACAATCGGTTCTTGTTATGTTTTCTCGAGTAGAATTGCCTCTACTGATAGTCATTTGTGCTTTGGATCGATGTCAGAGTACTCTTTGCTGTGTCGTTAATTAGGTTCTACTTTTTTGTTCTTTTTCTTTTGATAATCTGCTAGCGACTTGAGGTTTGGAGTTCTTTTTCGTCTTCTTGAAGGTGGGTGCTCTTTGTCCATTTCAGTTTGATGATTAGAACAAGCTCTGGCTAGTCAATCCACAGCAAGTAAGATAATCCTGTTCTGTTGGGTCTGAATCTGAGACAGAGTTACTGCCGAAGTGATGCACTGGGTTTTATGGTCAGATAAGGGATTTGTTGTCTGCATCACCAGTTTTTCCGAGGAGCGTAGGTGAACTTACTTGAAAATTTTATTCATGCAAGAAGAAACAAATGATTGAAACACAATTTAATGGCATTTAGTGCCTTGAAACTCGTATTCCTTCCTATGTCTTAAGATCGCCTTACCCTGTCTTCGTCGGTGATCAATGAGATATTTGCTAGTGTTATTCAGATGCTTATCTGATTGTGAAGAACTGGGGATAGTTTGTTCTCGGCTTATATGATATTCATAAATTTTAGCATTGGAGGATTTTCTTCAAATTTGAGTTTGTTGGAAATTTATGAGTGAATGCTAGAATCCCTCCTTTCCATGATGTTTAGCGATGGCACATTGCGTTAATCGAGGTTGAATTTGAGGCTGCATCTGATTCTGGTTTTCGAATCCCTGCTAAGAACTCAATCTTATCATCTATGCAAAGCATGGTTGATGATGGTGCATGCCTTTTTGTTGGTGAAACAGGGGATTTGAAGAAGTTGAGTGGTACAAAGAGACTTATTTGTTGGTACTTGTAAAATCAATTTTTTATTTTGGAGCTTGATTCACAGTTCTTAAATAAAAAAAATAAAAAAGCCTACCGATCCGACCCAATTCGGGTATCGGGCCGGGCCAAGCTTGGCGCCGTTAAGTTCCGGGCCTTGTCGGGTCTATATGAGACCCGGCCCGACCCGGCCCATTGACACCCCTGGTAAGGGGAGGAGTCCAAATAAGAGGAGAGGGACATGGTCATATGGTATATGGTGACCTACCATTTACGTGCTCCGAACTATCTAATTAGTGTCGGAGCGATTCTTCGTCGGTGATGTCGTCGCTGTGCATCGGGTCAACAATCAACATTCAGATCGCAAAGATGATACCAAACCAACACCACATGACTTGGGTAGTTTCCCTTTACCAAACGAGTCTTTCTGCCACGTCGAAAATAAAGAGGAAAAAAATTTCAGATCGAGAGCTTTCATTTTGTACCCTCCTACGGCTCCACCCACTTTCCTAACTTATTATGTTAGTCATTCCGGATTTTTTTTTTCCCTTAATTGTTTTTTCCTTGTCCAAGATGGTGACTATGTTTCGTCAAACGTTGCTGCTCCAACTACGTGAAGTCGACTCTAAACAAGCGTTTCCTAACGTGGGAATTTGAGTCAGATTCTCAATTCGTCGAAATAGTTGGATGGTATTTCATTTGTTCCATCGCAAAATTAGATTTCCAAATGCAAGGCTGGGCTTTATTGCTCTCACCAACTAAGTTATACGCGGAGATTGACAAGAAAACATACGTGATGGGTCAGCTGAGGTGTTATTTCTTGATTTTGTCCGGTCATTGTGTATTTTTATAACTTGAGTATTTTTAAATAAGAGTAACATAGGCCTACATGTGCCTGCCATCTACACCATAATATGCGAATGGAGGTAGACCTCCTAGGGACAAGAGACATAGGGCTAAAGAGAGAGCCATCGTTTCCTGCGCACCAAGAAAAACCTTCTTATCTGGCTTTATTACAAACCAAGAAAAACTACTCATTGCGTCTGCTCGTAACTCTCCCTTCAAAAATCAGGAAAAAAACAACCAACATGTTTTGTAAAATTATGAAGGAATATTATATACGAACCTATGCGTCCGTGTTCCCATAGTTTGAAATGTTTGATGTATATAGCGTTGATAAAAGTCGACATGTGAATGCTACGAAATTTATAAAGGAAATTCAAGATGAAAGTCACAAATCATTCGAGCGAGATTAATAATTGTTTTAAGGGAAATGATTATCAAGAATGGCAGAGAGACAGTGAAGTCGTGAAGCACATTACTTCGATTTTCAAGTAGCCCTTACCATAAAATGACTAGTTTCAACCACTTATACAAAACCGGTAAGGCTTAAATAGTACAGCATAAAAACCACCGCGGCGATTAGCCTAGTAGCTTAGGGCATACTTTTAAATGATTCGGCGCCCCCTCTAATCACAGGGTATGAATCACCTAGTCTCTCCGTGGCCTTAAGGGCTCATCTACTGAGGTTCGGCCGTGCAACACGAATCTCGGGTCTGATCCCATTAGCGCTAGAGTTCAAAATGAAACGCGCGTGCATCAACACATCCATTATAGTATTCCCTTTTGCCGGTAGTGTGTGTCACATGTGTAGGGAAAATACTGTTTAAGTTCATTCGAGAGATGATGTACAGTACAGTTCAGATCCGATCACATTACAAAGAACCGTGTGAAAACACATCGTGGATCTAATATGATTCTGATTACTATAACATGATCCTATCATTAAGGATTTAAACAATCAACGTAGTTATCATTGCTCTTAATTAATCTCGACTCTTCGGGATAGAAGCACGGCGGTTTGGGATGGTCGATCTCGTTCAACCAATCCTGAACCTATGTTAGTCTTTTCGAAATGGAACCGCGAATTTCTAAACCTATTCACGTAGAATTAGAACGCGGTGTATTACGGGTTACTTGACCATGTGTGCTCCCTTTCGTCCCGACTCAACTCTACGAAGTAAGCAGACTAGTAAAATTTCATTAAAACAATTTAAGAGGTTACTGTTGTAGGATACTTGAGTTTTTTTTTTTTTTTTCCATAAACAGACACATTTAACTAACGGAACATCAAATCCATCTCCGTCACATCTCATGGATCCTCAAGCATGTTAGATTAATCTGAAATCGAAATAAATCATAACATTTTCCATGCGATATTACGATCACTTTCTCGGCTTTATGAATACTGTAGATGAGGCTCCACGGGGAATGAAGCTAAGCATCATCGGTCGACAGAATAACAAATCTTATATGCAAAAGCAAATCACATGACAATTTTGAATTATCATTTAAACATGAGGTTCAGTAATTTAAGATAGAGAATAAAAAGGTTCGCGATCGAAATAAGAACGGGAAGGTACCTGTTTTCCTCCATCTGAAGTGGCCCTCTTCCATGGTCATTCATCACTCCAAAATATCACATTATGCTAGCTTGCTCTAGAAAAGGTTAACCCAGAAAAACGTATCCATCCATGCATGACCCAAGCCTCTTTCTCTCTCCTCTTCCTTTCTCTGCTTTGCTGCTGCTCCTCCACGCGATGCCCCCAATTGCTCTGAACCGCCGACGGCGATTGCCGGACAGTTGCCATTGTCGTTCATCTCTCCTCTCTCTAGATTGCCTCATCCCTCTGCACATAAACAAAACCACAAGAAATTGCCATTTTCGTAAAAGTCTTATTTGCCATAGATGCATTAAAAAGTGCTTTGCTGATGTAATAATTTTTGGGTGGCTGTGAGAGTAAAAATATATTATGGGCCATAAATTTTTGAATGAGTGGGCCCTATAATAATTTTTAATTATTTTTTATTTATTTTTTGGGACACAGAACAAGCTATTAATCTCATGGTAAATTAACATTGGGGATTGCTCTAGTGGCTACCCTTCCCACTTGGGAAGAGAGAGGTGAGGAATTCAATTCCCCACCTTCTCAGGGGGGGTTGGGTTTAGGGACGCATGAGTGAGGGAGTAGGATTTCGAAACCTGTATACGGCATATAGCGTACACACCGTAACTTGTAAAATAGAATATGATAGGATAAAATCAAAATAAAAAAAAATGTCAAGGTAAATTAATGATCGTCTCCGACCAAATTTTTTTTTAATGATTATCACATCATCATTTCTCTAATGAATCTGTGGTTGTTCATGATAATGCCATTGATACGTGGAGAATTAGTGAGAATAAAGTCGCTACTAAATGTTTGAGATAAATTTGTTACGGGTGATTCCGGAATTATTATTATCTATGGTTTGGTAGAGTACATTGGGAATGCAAGTTAAGGACCATTTTGCTAAAAGGGCCTCCCTTCCGCCACAGATCAATAACATGATCAATAATGGAAGACGTAAACGTTGTACTCCACCACGGCATCCCCGGTCTGGAGGTTGACCGTGTGCGTCCTCGCCTGATCGTACCCGCGTGCGAACCGGAAGAGCCTGCTCCCGCGGACGATTGGCATCTCCCTCACGTTGGAGAGCACTGCGTTCCGACCAAGGACGCTCAGGGTGCTCCCGTTGTACTTACCTAGGGTGAACACGTAGTTCTGCACCATCAGCAGTCCGAGGTCGTTGAGCGAGGCAGACGAATAGATTCCCTGAGCCCGGCCGACGATCTTGGAGCTCATTTCGGGGCCTTCAGTCAACGGGTCATCGATCACGAAAAGCGAGCCGAACTTGGTGGCCGAAGTGTTGGTCATCTTGGCCTCGGCCACGATAACGGCAGTCGGGTTGCGGCCACTCACAGTGTCGTGGAAGTAGAAGTGGAGGTGGCTCAGCTTCTCCTTCTTGAGCCCGTGCTCGTGAGGGAGGAGGCTTCGCGCGAAGGTGCGAGAGTTTGCGGAGTAAAAAATGGCGGAGGTGAAGAGGATAGAGAAGATGACGAGCTTTGTGATGCAAAGAGCCATGGCTGGAGAGAGAGAGAGAGAGAGATGTGGTTAGGGTTTATTTGAGGGGAGGGTTTTAAGGAGGAGGCAGGTGGAGAAAGAGAGTTGGGACCTACCATTCGCGGGCTGGAAATAATGTAAATTCCTGGAGAGAGGAACCAAAAATTAAATTTCTCATCTAGATGATGGCTTACTTAGGAAAAGCCAATGTACTTTTAGGCTTCGTTTTGCAGAAAATAATTTTTCAGAAAAATATTTTTCGAATTTTTCGATATTCGATTTACAGAAAATAAATGAGTCAAGGAAAATATTTTTCTCTCATGGAAAAAATACCTTCAAAAGTCGGAAAAATGATTTCATTTTTTTGAGAAGAAGAAAACAGTTTCCCTTATGTTTTCTTCCGCCTCTCTTTCACATTTCTTTTCTTTTTAATTATTTTTCTTTTTATATTTCCCTTTTCTTTTTATTTTTTCTTTTCCTTTTTTTCCCTTTTCCCTTCTTCTTCGATCGGTCGCCGACCACGGCCACGGCAGCTGACCGTCAGAAGAGGGGAAAAGAAAAAAAAAAATAAAAGAGACAAAATAAAAGTAAAAATTATTAAAAGGAGTGCATGAAGGAAATAAAATTCGATTTTCCATACCGAACGGCAGAAAATATTTTTCAGGTTTCAGTCATACATCAGAAAATAGTCATTTTCTTGAAAAATGACTTTCTATTTTTTTTTTCCAAAAGCATCTAATTTTTCGCGAAATGAACGAAGCCTTAATGTCAAATAAGGATCAACTAGTACATGCGGTGTTTAGATTAAGTCAAATTATGGCAAGATAAAAGCGACAAATATATATTCAGGTCATAAAGATGATGCAAATGTCACGGGCCGGAGGTTTTTAAGGCACAATGAATTGAGGAGTTGGCCAAGATGATCAAGCATGCTTTGAAGTTTTTAGGTGTTTAGGGTTTCCATGAAAATTCTAAAATATTCATAAGGATATTATGAGTAATGCACACTTGTATTTTAGAGTTTTTCTTTTTTTACGGGGTAGCTCATGTATAAATAGAGATCTCCTCCCCATTATTTGTATCATTCAAAGAAGGGAAAAATTCAAAAAAGGGCCACAAGTCCTCTCATTTTTTCAAATAAGAGCCTGAAGTTGACCTTGTTTCAAATAAGGGCCCGGAGTGATCCATTTGTCTCAAATAAGGGCCCGAAGTGCATATTATTTCAAATAAGGGCCTAAAGTGACTTTAATAGTTTCAAAAAAGGGCTTGACTCACCAGTTAATAAGGGCATTTTGGTCATTTCATATTTTGTTATTATTTTTATTTTTTATTTATTGTTTCCTTTTTTTGTTTAAAAAAAAAACAAAAAAAAAACAGAGACACAGGTGGGAGGGGGCTGCCCTACCGCTTGTGGCCGCTGCCCCACCATCGGCGGGGCGGCCGCCATGACCGGCGGGGTCGCCAGTGCCTCGGCGTGGGCCGACGACCCCACCGACCGGAGGCGAGGGCCAGCAGGCCCTCGCTAGAGCCGGGAGACGGCCGCGACCCTCTCCCAAATCTGGGCGAGGGTTGCCGGCCCTCGCCCAGGTACGTGGGACGGCCGCGGCCCTCGGCCGGACCACGGCGAGGGTCGCCGACCCTTCGGCCAAGGGCGGCGACCCTCGCCGTGGTCCGGCCAAGGGCCGCGGCCGTCCCCCGTACCTGGGCGAGGGTCGCGGCCCTCTCCCGGTTCTGGCGAGGGCCTGCTGGCCCTTGCCTCCGGTCGGTGGGGTCACCGGCCCACGCCGAGGCGCCGGTGACCCCGCCGGTCATGGCCACTGCCCCACCGACGGTGGGGCAGCGGCCATAGGCGGGAGGGCAGTCCCCTCCCGCATGTATCTCTTTTTTATTTTTTATTTTATTTTATTTTACTTTTTTTTAAATTTTTAATATAATTTAACTAAAAATTAGGTTAAATTATGTTTTGACGAAAATACCCTTGATCGGTCGGAATATTTGGCCGGCCTGCTTGCCGACGAGGTCAGGTCCTTATTTGAAATAGGCATGGTCACTTCAGGTCCTTGTTTGAGACAAAAAGAGCACTTCGGGTCCTTATTTGAATCAATAACCACTTCAGGCCCTTATTTGAGAAAATGAGGAGACTTGAGACCTTTTTTTGAATTTTTCCCTTCAAAGAATCAACAAGGAGGAGCAATAGGAAGCATTCTCTTCCAAACCCTTCCCTCCCTAGAGTATCTCTCCACGACACGTGGTGGGCCAAGTGAGTGTGAGCTTTTTGTAATGAACTGGGCTTTGGGCCCACCCAAGCGATACTATATTCGGCCTTTTGCGCTTATGAACCTTTCATAGCCTTGTTAGTTTGGAGACCAACAAATTCTTATATACAATCAATGGCAAAAGGAGTGGGATGGAGCTCATGCCTTATACGGTTATACCCATACATATATCTCCCAAATCTAATCCTGCGTTTATGTAATCCTTTCTCTTCCCATCAAGATTCATTAGCGTACCGAGCAAACCATCACAAACTTTTCTCCCAACGCGCATTATATGGAGGTTGTGCCGTAACCGAGAGAAGAAATAAGACTGATCAAAGATGGGATTTCCTAAAAATCAAATGCGCAATCGATCGGCAATGAAAACCTAGTGCCTATGAACACTACTTGTGCGATCCAAATGTTCTTTAGAAAACTTATAAATGACCTTTGGATCTTAATCTAGGGCTTTTCTCTGTTGCTGAGTTTGACACCACCTTAGAATTAGAATGTGCAACGCCTTCGCTAAATCTGGTGCCCATTTAGAACCGAAACTATTTTAGATTATGTATTGTTATAGTAGGTTGAAGCATGATTTGCAATGAAACATTACCAAAACACTTGAAGTTGTTGTCCATTCATGCATAAAGGGGAGTGGAAATGCCCAAATTGTTCTCTGAATTTGAAGTCTCTTGCCTCTTTTGTTAATCCGCAAAGTAACAGGGCAACTAGGAAGGGGGGGGGGGGGGGGCGGGGGGTGTTTTCACGGTCTCTGGAGGAAGAAGTGAGCGTTTTTTTTTTCTTTTTTCGACGGGCCTCAAAATGGGATCGGAAAGCGAAGCCCTTTCTTCCAATCCTAGCTGATGAAGCCGCCCCTATATCTAACCTCCGCTCACCCCGACCACATATCGGCATGTTCATGATGCATCAAGATCAAAAGGTCCTAAAAAATGACCTATGTATCAGTGTATTGTCATGATCATATACCAGCTCAATTATCTTGACGGCTTGAAGGCGAAACCGCCTATTTATTGGGGCAGAGGCCGTTCCCTGTCACGAACACTCTAGTGAGAGTTTATCCTTTACTTTTCCCTATTTTTTTCGTTTCATCACACATTTCAATTCCTTATAATTTCATTTCAATGTACTCTCAATCCCACGAAATTTTAATTCGAGTGCACTTTACCCTTCATTGCACTTCGATTCAAAAAAATCGCACTCCATCTAAATCTCGTTCATGCACTTTGTGCTCGAGTGTAAAACTGTGGAGCCATCTGAGTCGCTCTCTAATCATTTGAAATTGGATTGCCTTGGTGCATGTCGATTTTCGACAACATCTCTTTTGGCATGTCCGATATCTATTTTCTTTTCCCAACAATATCACATCATATTTACACGAATAAATATGACGTTCTTTCGATTTTCTTTACATGGCATGAAGTAGTAACGGATTTAAATCTTAAGTACGATACTTTTATAAACTTTGCACTTTTAATTAAATGCTCCTTACTTAATATGCAAGCGTATTTGGTTCAAACAATAGTTGATGTTAGATTTCTTATAATAACTGGGAGTTATATGTTCACGTACTTTTGAGAAAAATGACGATATATGCATATTATTCCCTGTTGAGAAAACATTCCTTCTGAATATTTTGATTCTGACAAAACTATCCTTCTTGTGAGAGAATCTAGTTAATGCAAATAAAGTTTTGTTGTAAGAATGAGCATGTGAACAAAAGCTTTTTAATGTTTCAAAACTGGCGTTCAGACTTTAGAAGTAGTCGTCGCGTATTTGCTTCTGAGACAATTGAAGTCTAGTCTTCAGATGGAGAAATGGGTTGCCTCTGAAGACTTCAGATGGAGGATTGTGTTGCTTCTGAAGACTCAATCTCGAGAAGACTTATGTGACACACCAGCAAGAACTTTACAGAAGCTCAGAGTCACTGTTCTAATCTGTTCAGATTTAGAGAATCTTTATACTTCAGAAGATTGCTTCTGAACTACGTTCAGATTCTGTAATATCTCTCTACTAGATTCTGAAGACCCACGTTTGGCCGGTTTCTGGTTTGGCCACAACTAATTATGGAAGTTTGTAAGATTTGATTGACATGATTATTTTCCAATCAAATCAGGAGAATATCCCCGATTGGATATTACCTTCCATGGATGAGATATCTTGGAGATTTGGATGAACTCTACTTATGGAAACTGAAGATTTGGTTGTATGGACGACTGAATCTGAAGGGTTCAGACTCTACTTCAACGGCTACTGTATTTTCCCATATACAGTCTCGTTCAATTAGGATTGATGACGTCCAATCAAAGATTGAGGAGCGATCCTTTGGAGGACCTTGGTAACGGCTAGCTCGAGGTGGAACGAGTATAAAAGAAGATCAATGGTGACTTTTGAAACAGATATACGAACTTAAAAATTCCAAAGTCCTGAGTGATTCAGATTTACATTCTCTTATTCTTGTGAGCTTTAAAATTCATATCTTTGAGAGGTTCCTTTGTAAGAGTGATTGAGGGAGGATAGTGTGATCTATCAAAGAGAGTATCATTACTTGTTGTAAACCTCCATTGATTCATCTAGTGGAATCCAGCCAATCGGCTGTCAGCGTGGGAGAGTAGACGTAGGCTTGATCTAAGCCGAACCACTATAATCGTCGTGTGCAATATTCTCTATCTCTAAACTCTTATCATTGTGTTTGATAGAATATTGCATACTGGTGTTCATATTCAGAATTTGCATACCCAGAAATTGAATACTCATGTTCAGAATCATAAACTGCACATATTCAGATTCAGATTCTATTTTGACTTGATTCTTTTAATTCCGCATTTTCTAGTCAAAATTATTTTAAATCACATATTCACCCCCCTCAAGGTGATATTGCTAGATACAACAATTGGTATCAGAGCTTGGTTGCTTATTATTTTGAAGTGTTTTACTTTAGAGCTAACTATCTATCATGTCTAGCAATAATTTCACAAGAGCAAGTGATGCACATTTCAGGAACAAACCACCTTATTTTGACGGAAAAGATTACAATATGTGGTGCAACAAAATGAAGTGGTTCTTCAAGACATCAGATGATCTGATGTAGGATGTTGTTGTCAATGGAGTAGTTCCTATTATAACAACAACTCCTTCCACTAGAAATGAAGGAAACAGCAATACAAATGTTACTGCAACACTATTAGACTCCGAAAGAGCAAACAGACAAGGACTCGATTCTACAGCAGTGCACGCACTTTTCTGTGCATTATCCATTCCCCAATATAATCGAGTTGCAAAAGAAGATTCAACAAAAGCTATATGGGACAGACTTCATGTCACATATCAGGGAACTGACAGAGTGAAAGAAATCAATATTAGCATTCTACTAAGTGATTACGAAGCCTTCAAAATGAAGCCCGATGAATCAATTGTTGAAATGATTGACAGGTTTCAAATACTAGCAAGTGGTCTTGCAAGGCAAGGTGCTCTTGTGGCAGAACCGATGCAAGTCAGCAAGATCCTTTGAGGACATACAGATGACTGGAATTACATCAAGCCATTAATACAAGAATGTCAAACAATCAGATCTCTATCTATTGATGAGCTAGTCGGAACTTTACAGTCATATGAGACTGAGCGTGCCAACAAAACAAGAGATTTAAAAGGTAAGAATTCTATTGCTTTAAAATCTGAAATTGATTTTGAAGTGCCAGATTCAGAAGATGAAGACGACGAATAACTTGCACTCATGGTGAAGAAATTCAGAAAGATGGTTGTCGCGACCTAAAAAAAAATTATTTAGGCTAACGAATTATCAGGTTAATTAACTAACCTAATTCGGACTCTCCCAAACCCTACCGAATCGCAACTTAGGTTTAAATTTCATGCAAAAGATTATTAAAATCGGAGCCACCACTAACCGTTATTGACAGGTCGATTAGAAACCTAAACAAAATAGCTGGAGAACTATTCTATTCCTACGAACCATAGATTAAGTATTCGGGGATTTGGTTACATTTATTTTTTCAATTAATGCCCTTTCGATACCAATTTTCATTGAAAATCCTTGATTTGATGATTTACGATTTTCTCTTGTTAAGTGAAATTCTAATGCAAACTATATGACATGGAAAAAGTATGCATGAATGACATGCATGACATAGCAAGATATGCTCTATATGATATGCATGAGAATGATTTTTTGTATTTTTTTTTTATGAATTTTCGGATTTATGAAAAATGGGCAAAAACTACCCTAAAGTGAAGATAACATTATTTAAAGCTTAAGAAGTTGACTTCTCAAAATCTCAACTTATATTAAATGTTATTTTTATGCAAAAGATGATGAAAAAAAATGTGATTTGCCTTAGGAAACAGATGTCATCTTTTGGTATTTTTTAGGAACTTAATTAAAAAGGAAAAGCACAAAAATTTGAACAAAAATAAACAATTTTTCCCATAATACACCTTTAATTCCGAAAATTCCAATTTTATTCGTAACGTACCCATACATTAGGGTCGGAAAAACGAATTGAATATAGAATTACCGTCACCCCTATATACGTAGGGCAAACCATGAAATTTTTTAGAATTATCAATCCGCTCCTCGAAATAGATGATTTGATGTATAATTCTCATGTATACACGAGCACGATCATTTTTCAAAATAGAAGTCAAATTGAGTGCATTGATATACATATTCCGAAGGACAAGGCACAATTAGGAGCATGTGTTATGAGCAATATTGTTTACTAATGTTCAAAACTTATAACAAAAAATAAACAGAACATATAATAAACAAATGCAAACAAATAAACATGCTAATCACATAAGTAAAAATAAAACATCAAGACCATATAAATTTCAAAAATCATAGAGGATTGCCAAAATTCATAGGGCAATCTTGCTCAATCCATTAAGATTCACATATTTTAAAAATTGGAAAGATTATCTCATGAGATATTAAAAAAATATTAGATAATTTCTAGATTTTAAAAGATATGTTCAGGATATCCAATCGAGATAATCACTCATCCGATATGTTCAGATTTTTTTTTCCGAAAATATTCCAAATTTGAACTCGGTAAAATCTAAATATTTCGAATTTATATGCACAATCTCTTCGAAAATCTGCCAATATCTTTTCCAGATAGCGATCGAGATTAGGATTACTTGAAATTCAAACCATGAGATACATCAAATATCTAAATATCCACAAGGTGAAAGATATGCAGAAATCTCCTGAGATATACACCACATTCGAAATTCACTAATTAGGCAACCATCTATCCAAAATTCAATTTAGGCAATCATATTCAATCCGAAAATCACCTCAATATTCAGCAAAAATTCATCAAGCATTCAATCCAAATGAATATTTTTCAGAATATTATAGGATGCAAAAATTACCTAATTTGACGTCGAACCAAAAAATTGAACCCGAAGGAAACTTGAATCGAACGACGAGAAGATTGGTGCGCCTAGGGAGTTCGGTTTGCACAAGTTTGAGGCTCGATGAGGCGCATTTCGCAGCAGCTAATTTGCACATTAAATAGCCCCGAACAGCGAAGGAATTACGCCAAACAAGTGTGGAAGTCAACCTCGAACTACCAAGGAAAAACTGCACTGATTATACGATGAAAAACGTCCCAAAACAGAGCAGTTTTGGGCTCGAAACAGCAGCTAAAGGACCCCCGAACAGCGATCAAAACTGGCTCTGATCAGCAGTAATTTCTGAGCAAAACGGCAGTGAAACAGAGGCCAAACAGTGACGGTATTATGGGCTGGACAGCGAGGAAATTGAGCACCAAACAGGAGTCAAAATCGGACTGATTTGCAGTATAAACAGCACCAAAAAGCAGCGAAAGACAACCCCAAATTGCAGTGAAACAATGCAGCAACAGAACAGAACAGCAAAAGGGGACCACCGAACAGCAAAAGCAGAACCACTAAGGGGCAGAAACGGGACTACCGAACAGCGAAAGGTAGAGGCAGAAACTTGGCCACTTAAAGACGAAGATAGCCAAGGCAATCGCCAGAGAACTTCAGCCGAGAACTCTTCCCCCCCCTTTTTTTGCTCTCAAAATGTGTTTCTCTAGGATTTTTTAGAATAATTGTCGTGAGGTCCAAATCTCCATCCCCCTCATGTGGCCATGCGTGTTCTTTTTATAGGCAAAGATGACTTTCGATCAAAGAGAGAAACAAAAACTTCTTTTCATTTGTGAATGCTTAAAGATATATTTTAACTTTTGTTTCTATCCTCACTATGGCTCATGCATATCTTTTCTGAAAATCAAATTTCCTAAAAATCTGAATGCTAGCCTTGTGAGAACCTCCCCTCACGAAACCTTCAACGTGAATATATGAAATCTTGAGAAATAATCTCCACCGCCAATCTGATTTGCTTACTCATATCCTTGCCTCTCGGTTAAATATTCTTCTTCATTAATCAAATCTCGCCCACAATCAATCACGCCAAATTACACTGACCTCTCAACGTCTCATGTGGCACCTTAAGATGTTATCTTTTATATTCTTTCCCTCATTCTTTTATTTTTCCGAATTTACTCTTCATAATCTGCAAGATGCTTACGTGGATATCATTCTTCACTTAGTCAATTCCTTTGCTCCCACGTTGGCCGAATCTTACTTTGCCCACCTTTTCTTTAGTTTTTTTTTCGAAGGCATGAAACAAAATCTGTTGATCTTCATGCTTTTCTTTCCCATCAAGAGAATCAGCCGCGCCTATTTCACAAGCAACTCAAAATATTTTGCTACTTAATTTTTGAATTGAGCACAATGTAATTTTCGGCCATTGGACTTGGTCGAATTTACATCACCACGGGCTCATCTTAATTAAGCTCAATTTTGTCATCGGTCCAAATTAATGCTGATGTAATGCATGCATGCTAAAATTAAATATGCTATGCATGAAAGCCAAACATGAAAAGTGATTCTATTATTTTTGTTAGAACTAAAAGGTTTAGTTCTAATTTTTTTATGACTAAAAAGGTTAGTCAAAATTTATGTGTCAACAATGGCTCGAAGAGGTAGAAACTTCAAAGGGAAGAAATCTTTTAAAAAGAATGATCAGAGACAATCGAGCAATGACAAACAAGAAGGCAAAGATGTAATATGCTTCCATTGTAAGAAAGCAGGACACATCAAACCCAATTGCCAGCTTCTGAAGAAAGACAAGATCAAGTATGAGAAATACAAAAAGGCATTGAAGGTAGAAACTCTGAGTGATTCTGAAGAGAGCGAGGATGACTATGCTAACATATGTCTCATGGCAAAGTCAGATTCAGATTCAGATATTGAAATATATCCTTCTGAAATGCCAGATGAAGTTTCTGAATACATTGATGAGTTATGCTCGAATTACAAAGAAGCTCTAAAAAAGGTTTCCATTTTGAAAAATGAAGTTTTCTCTTTGAAACAACAAAATGATTCTCAAAAAGACAAGAGTGAGTTTTTGCAAAGGGAATTTCATCAAATCAAGGAAAATTGTGACTTGATCTTGAAAGAAAATGATTCTTTGAAAACTGAGATTGAAAATCCTTCAAAGAAATTTTCCCAAAGTTCAAAAAACTTGGAAAACATTATTTCCAAACAAGTTTCGTATGGAGACAAGTCCGGTCTTGATTTTAAAAAGGAAAATAATTTCAAAAATAAGTTTCCAGAAACAAATGACAAGATTTTGCATAAACCTTCTAAATTTGCATATCAACGGCATTTCAATAAACAGTTTACAAAATCCTTTTATCCTATGCATTGTGTAAACTGTGGTGCTAGAAATGATGTTAGAAATAATTGCATGATGATATGGAGACCTGTCAATAGAAAGATATCAACTGTGACTAACTCAGATGGACCCAAGACAACTTGGGTACCAAAGAAATAGTAAGTTACTTTCTACTTGTAGGTACCAAGGAAGAGAAAATATAAATGGTTTCTGGACAGTGGATGTTCAAGTCACATGACTGGTGATCCAGAAAACTTCATTTATCTTTCAGATTACAATGGTAGAAGTGTGTCGTTTGGTGGAAAGAACAAAGGCAAAGTGGTTGGTCAAGGGACTGTAAAAATTAAAAATCTCACAATCAACGATGTCTCTCTTGTCAAAGGATTAAAATACAATTTGATTTCAGTAATTCAGCTCTATGACTCTGGTTATCAAATTTGCTTTCAAGACTCAAAATGCTTAAGTGTTAGCAAAGACAAGAAGCAAACCTTCACTAGTCGACGTCATGAAAATATCTACCTTCTGAACGTTGATTCTGAAGACATCAAATGTCTTATTTCTATCAAGGATGAATCTGAACTATGGCACAGAAAGCTAGGCCACATCAGTATCAAACACATCTCAAAGCTATCTTCCAAGAAATTGGTTCGAGGTTTACCATAGACAAAATTTGAGAAATTCGAATTATGTTCAGCTTACACACTTGGAAAACGGGTGAGAAACTTTTTTAAATCTGTTAATCATGTATCAACTGAACGTACATTGTGTTGAGAAAACCTTCCCTCTGAATATTTTGATTCTGACAAAACTATCCTTCTTGTATGAGAATCTGGTTAATACAAATAATTTATTATTGCAGAAAATGAGCATGTGAACAAAAGCTTTATAATGTTCCAAAACTGGCGTTCAGACTCAAGGAGTAGTCGTCGCACACTTGCCTCAGAGATAGTCGAGGTCCAGTATTCAGGAGGGAAATTGTGTTGCCTCTGAAGACTTCAGAAGGAAGTCTGTGCTGCCTCTGAAGACTTCAGAAGGAGGTTTGTGTTGCCTCTGAGGACTTATCTCGAGAAGATTTATGTGACACGTTAGCAAGGACTTTGCAGAAGCTCAAAGTCACTGTTCTAATCTGTTCAGATTCACATTCTCTTGTTCTTGTGAGCTTAAAATTCTCAGTCTTGAGAGGTTCCTTTGTAAGAGTAATTAGAGTGACATCTCTTGTAACCTTTCATTTACTCATAGTGGAATCCAGCCGATCGGCTGTCATCGTGAGAGAGTGGACGTAGGCTTGCTAAAGCCGAACCACTATAAACACTGCATGCAATTTCTCTTTCCCTAAACTCATCTTGTTGTGTTTAGTTTATCTGCACGTCTTTTTACTGATCTTATTCAGTTTATGTTCTGAACCTATTAATTTCCTCATTAAATACAAAAAGTGTTCAGAATTACCTATTCACCCCCCCTTTAGGTGATATTGCTAGATCCAACAATTGGTATTAGAGCTTGGTTGCTCATTATTTTGAAGTGTTTTATTTCAGAGCTAACGATCTATCATGTCTAGCAATAATTTCACAGGAACCAGTGATGCACATTTCAGCAACAAACCACCTTATTTTGACGGGAAAGACTACAATATGTGGTGCAACAAAATGAAGTGGTTCTTCAAGGCATCAGATGATATGATGTGGGATGTTGTTGTCAATGGAGTAATTCCTGTTGTAACAGCAACCCCCTCCACTAGAAATGAAGGAAACAACAATACAAATGTTACTACAACACTGTCAGATTCAGAAAGAAAAAAAAAACAAGGACTCGATTCTAAAGCTGTGCATGCACTTTTCTGCGCCTTATCTATTCCTCTATATAATCGAGTTGCAGAAGAAGATTCAGCCAAAGCTATATGGGACAGACTTCATGTCACATACCAGGGAACTGACAAAGTGAAAGAAACAACTCTTAGCATTCTGCTAAGTGATTACGAAGCCTTCAAAATGAAGCACGATAAATCAATTGCTGAAATGATTGACAGGTTTCAAATTCTAGCAAGTGGTCTTGCAAGGCAAGGCGCTCCTGTAGCAGAACCAATGCAAGTGAGAAAGATCCTTCGAGGACTTACAGATGACTGGAATTACATCAAGCCATCAATATAGGAATGTCAAACAATCAGACCTCTATCTATTGATGAGCTAGTCGGAACTTTACAATCTTATGAGACTGAGTGCACCAACAAAACAAGAGATTCAAAAGGTAAGAAGTCCATTGCTTTAAAATCTGAAATTGATTTTGAAGTGCCAGATTCAGAAGATGAAGACGACGAAGAACTTGCTCTCATGGTGAAGAAGTTCAGAAAGATGGCTCGAAGAGGTAGAAACTTCAAAGGGAAGAAATCATTCAGAAAGAATGATCAGAGACAATCGAGCAATGACAAACAGGAAGACAAAGATGTAATCTACTTCCACTGTAAGAAAGCAGGATACATCAAACCCAATTGTCCCCTTCTGAAGAAAGACAAGATCAAGTATGAGAAATACAAAAAGGCATTGAAGGCAGAAGCTTTAAGCGATTCTGAAGAAAGCGAGGATGACTATGCTAACATATGTCTTATGGCAAAGTCAAATTCAGATTCAGATTCAGATGTTGAGGTACATCCTTCTGAAATACCAGATGAAGTGTCGGAATACATTGATGAGTTGTGCTTAAATTGTAAAGAAGCTCTCAAAAAGGTTTCCATTTTGAAAAAGGAAGTTTCATCTTTGAAGCAACAGAATGATTCTAAAAAAGACAAGATTGAATTTTTGCAAAAGGAATTTCATCAAATCAAGGAGAATCGTGATTTGATCTTGAAAGAAAATGATTCCTTGAAAACCCAAATTGAAAATATCTCAAAGAAATTTTCTCAAATTTCAAAAAACTTAGAAAACATTATTTCCAGACAAATTCCGTATGGTAACAAATCTGGTCTTGGTTTCAAAAAGGAAAATAATTTCAAAAATAAGTTTTCGAAAATAAATGAAAGGATTTCCCATAAACCTTCCAAATTTGCATATCAACGGCATTTCCAAAAGCAGTTTACAAAATCCTTTTATCCAATGCATTGTGAAAACTGCGGTGCTAGAAATCACGTTAGAAATAATTGCATGATGGTATGGAGACCTGTTAATAGAAAGATATCTACTGTGACTAACTCAAATGGACCCAAGAAAACCTGGGTACCAAAGAAATAGTAAATTACTTTCTACTTGCAGTACCAAAGAAGAGAAAAGACAAATGATTTCTGGATAGTGGATGCTCAAGTCACATGATTGGTGATCCGGATAACTTCATTCAACTTTCAGATTACAATGGTAGAAGTGTGTCGTTTGGTGGAAAGAATAAAGGCAAAGTGATTGGCCAAGGTACTGTAAAAATCGGAAATCTCACGATCAACAATGTCTCTCTTGTCAAAGGACTCAAATACAATTTAATTTCAGTAAGTCAACTTTGTGACTCTGGTTATCAAATTTGTTTTCAAGACTCAGAATGCTCAGGTGTTAGCAAAGACAAGAAGCAAACTTTCACTAGTCGACGTCATGGAAACATATACCTTCTGAATGTTGATTCTGAAGACATCAAGTGTCTTATTTCTATCAAAGATGAATCTGAATTATGGCACAGAAAGCTAGGCCACATCAGTATCAAACACATCTCCAAGCTATCATCCAAGAAAGTAGTTCGAGGTTTACCACAATCAAAGTTTGAGAAATCTAAGCTTTGCTCAGCCTGTACACTTGGGAAACAGGTAAAGAGCTCTTTTAAATCTGTTAATCATGTATCATCTGAACGTGTTCTATAGCTGCTTCATATGGATATCTTTGGTCCTAACAGAACACTAAATCTTGGAGGTAAGAAATACTGCCTTGTTATAGTTGATGATTACTCAAGATTTACATGGGTTTTATTTCTTGCGCACAAAAATGATGCTTTCTCATTCTTCTCAAAATTTTCTAAAAAGATTCAGAATGAGAAAAGGTTACTCTATTTCCTGCATCAAAACTGATCATGAGGGAGAATTTGAAAACCAAAGTTTTTCTAATTTTTGTGATGAGTTTGAAATTCAGCATAATTTTTCATCTCCTTACACACCTCAACAAAATGGGGTTGTGGAGAGGAAAAATCGTTTTCTACAAGAAATGACGAGAACTCTTTTGATCGAAAGTAAAATTGCATTTCATTTCTGGGCAGAGGCTGTGTCAATAGCATGTTACATTTTAAACCATGTCTCCTTAAGATCAATCGTTGAGAAAACTCCATATGAACTTTTTAAAGAGAGAAAACCAGATTTAGCATACTTCCGTGTGTTTGGTTGTAAATGCTTCATTCTGAAAAATGCAAATGATCGAGCTGGTAAGTTTGATGAGAAGTCAGATGAAGGAATATTTCTGGGTTATTCTACAACAAGCAAAGCATACAGAGTCTACAACAAAAACTCTCGATGTGTTGAAGAATCAATGAATGTCAAGTTTGATGAAAATATTCAGACTCAGAATGATCAATCTGAATATGTTCAAGTTTCGTCACTACATCAAGGTTCAGAACCAGAAGAAAATTCAGAAGAGAATCATGCTTTTGAAGAAGTTCAGAATCAAGAAACAAGCCAACAAACCGCAGAAGAACCAGAGGTGATACCATTTCAATCTAATGATCCAAGTGATGCTCAAGACGAGAAATTCAACAGAAACTGGAAACATAAATCCAGTCACCCCAAGGAACTAATAATGGGGAGCTTGGATGAAGGAATCAAAACCAGATCGAAATTCAAGGAAGCAATGAGCAATATAGCATTAGTTTTTGAAATCGAGCCTAAAGGGATTGAAGAAGCTCTTACTGATGAAAATTGGATCAATGCAATGCAAGAAGAACTTCATCAATTCAAGATCAATAATGTTTGGGAGCTCGTTTCAAGACCCAAAAATCGTCCTGTAATAGGAACAAAATGGGTGTTCAGAAACAAAATGGACGACAGAGGAAAGGTGGTTAGAAACAAAGCAAGACTTGTGGCAAAGGGATATTCTCAAGAAGAAGGAATATATTACGATGAAACCTACGCACCAGTTGCCAGGTTAGAGGCCATAAGGCTACTTCTTGCTTATGTTTGTTACAATGACTTTAAACTTTTTCAGATGGATGTGAAAAGTGCATTCCTAAACGGTTACATCAAAGAAGAAGTCTATGTCGAGCAACCTTCTGGCTTCGAGGAACCAAGAGGAAAGGATCTCGTATATTCCATGAAGAAAGCCTTATATGGATTAAAGCAAGCACCTCGTGCTTGGTATGAAAGGTTAAGCAATTTTCTATCTGAACAAAAGTTCACTAAAGGTAATATTGACACTACTCTTTTTATTCAGAAGCAGGGTAAGGATATTCTTATTGTTCAGATTTATGTTGATGATATTATTTTTGGCTCCTCTAATGAATATCTATGCAAGAATTTCTCTAAAGCAATGCAGGATGAATTCGAAATGAGCATGATGGGAGAATTAAAATTCTTTCTTGGACTTCAGATTCAACAAACCAAGAAAGGAATATTCATTCATCAAGAGAAATATGCTCTTGAAATTATCAAGAAACTCGGCTTAGAAAATTGCAAGAAGACGGAAACACCAATGTCTCATTCGTCTAAGCTTGATAAAGATGAGCAAGGAAAAGATGTTGATCAGAAGCTTTATCGCAGTATGATTGGATCGCTTCTATATCTCACTGCATCAAGGCCAGATATTCTTTATAGCGTCTGCTTATGTGCAAGATTTCAGTCATGTCCAAAAGAATAGCATCTTACAGCAATCAAAAGAATTATTAAATATATTGGAACATATCCAGTTTATGGTCTTTGGTATTCAAAAGATTCTGATTTCATTCTGAAGGGATATTCAGATGCATATCTCGCCAGATGTAAAATCGACAGGAAAAGCACTTTAGGAACCTGTCAACTTATGGGAAATATGCTTATTTCCTGGTATTCCAAAAAGAAAAGCACAGTTGCTCTCAGTACAGCAGAAGCTGAATACGTATCTCTTGAAAGTTGTTGTGCTCAGATCCTATGGTTAAAACAACAGCTAAGAGATTATGGAGTTGAGGACTCAAATGTGGAGATCAAATGCGACAATATAAGCACCATAAATCTAACCAAGAATCCTATTCTCCATTCAAGAGCGAAGCACATCGAGATCAAAAATCATTTTATCCGCGATCATGTTCAGAATGAAAATGTTCACATTCAGTATGTTGATACAAAAAATCAACTCGCAGATATATTTACTAAACCTCTTGATAAAGAGTCTTTCAATTTTATCCGAAACGAATTAGCTATTACTAATCCTTTTTCTTAAGATATATTGAGAACAGGTCAATTGACAGAGCTCAGAAACAAAGCTACTCAGAAGTAGAGCTTAGAAGCAAAACTGCTCAGAAGCAGAACTCAGAAGCAAAGTTCAGAAGCAAATTTGCATAACCTATGTTCAGAAGCATATTTTTAGTACTTCAGAAGCAAGGTTAGTTCATCTTACACCTCTTTACATTTAGAAATTCTTGATAAAACAAGAATCCAAGGTACGTTCTCTAAATTTACGTTCTCTAATATCTATATATATGCCTCGTTGATTGATTGGAATAATTCTGTATCTTTGGATTGATCTTTGGATTTTATTTTAAATTGATTTTATTTCCAAAAATAACCGCTTTATGATTTTTCAAAAATTTCATAAGGCCTTGAACCGGCACCTCTATCAAATATCACAATCTTCTCTCAAACCCTAAAAACTGATTTCTCTCTCTCTGTTTACACTCCTTCTCGCTCACTCCAAATCATTCTCTCTAAAAACTCCAACTTTCTCATCTATGGCTCCTAAACCATCATCTACCATGAAGAAAGTAGCAAAAGAAGGTGCAAGTCTGAGAAGAAAATCGTCAAGGTTGACGAAGGGCAGAAAAGCCCGTGTCACCGAATCCATTGATATCTCTGAGTCTGATCACGAAGAAGAAAGACACATTGCCCAAAAGGAATCAGGTTTGTCTAAGCCTGAGTTCGATGAAAGAGTCGCTCTGGCTCTCTCTATAAAACCACTGTATGATTCTTTCAAGAACATTGGCTCTAGTGACGAAACCGTCAAGTTGCTGCTGAGTATTCATAAGTTTGCAAGCGAGAAGGACTTTTTTGCTATATTAGAACTTCCTCTGCAAACTGTGACACCCATTGCCTCTGTGGTTCCTGAGAATGTATCTCGAAAGGGCAAGGAAAAGGTTATAGAAACTGGAGTCTCTAAACCTAAAATGTTTCCATCTAAGAGCATTGTTATCAGGGAGGCTGTAATTGAAGAAAGTGAAATCAAGGGAAGGCCTGATGACGACGATGAAGTACTGTTTAAAGACTTTAAGAAAATCAGAGGGGTTATCAAGGACAAGAACTTTGAAAGCAAGCTATTTTCAAGTCAGTTGCATTGTGACAAATTCGAGATGCTGAAGCAAAGAGGAGTTATACCCCACAGGATATTTGATCTTAAGTATTTTGATAGGGTTGGTATCCCTATAAGGAAGCATCTAAAGCAGATGAAGTTGAGAGACTTTGTGACTGTAAGGAGGCCAATTTTTCCAGATTTGGCAGCTTACTTTTATTCAAGCTTATGTTTCAGCAATTTTGATTCTTTGTTTTATACTGTTGAAGGAGTCCAGTATCATCTGCATGTCAGAGAGCTAGCAAGATTAATGGGAGTTGATGAAATGGACTTTATGCCCATTAATGTGCCACCTGATGATGCCTACAGCTCTCTAACTGGAAAAGAGAACTACTCTAGAGATTCCAAGGCAAACATTGCTTACAATGACTTTTCCCTGAAGCACATTGTAATGCACAAGGTTGTCATTGAAAGTTTAAGACCTAAGGCTGCTTCAAAAATAGACATTTCAAAGTATGAAGCCAAGCTGATGTGGGGACTGTTGAATGGCTGCAAGATCTCTCTGGCACACACTGTTCTCCTCCACATGTATAGGACTGTCCAAAAGACCAAAGGACAATTACCATACGCAGGGTTGATCTATCGGATCATGTCCTTCCAAAATGTCAAAATTCCTGGTAAGTTTCTTCCGAATAAAACTCAAATCATGGTAGCTGGGGAGTCCATGATTCAGAAAATGGGTTTCAGACAGACTGATGGTGGATGGATCAACAAGAACAAAGAAGCTGTCCTGGTTGAGTTTGAAGAGCAGAATGCAGAGAGTGAGAGATCTACGAAGAGAAGGAAGACAGAGGCCACAAAAGGAAAACAGACCACTGTTCAGAGTGAGTCTTCAAAAGAAGAGGAAGCAGAAGAAGAGTAAAGTGTATCATCAAGAGATGATGAGAGGACCCCCACTGTCCTATCAGCAGGAAACATCGAGTCTGAAGTTGAGGAGATTGCTGAAACAACAAATGAGCTGGAGGATCCTATGGACAAAGAAGAGGATCCCCATAAGACTCATGAGAGTGAAAATGTAGAAGCTGCTGAAACCACTGGTGAAAAAGCAGAAAAAGAAGCTCAGCTTGCTACAAGTGCATATGTGGAGATAATGGAAGAGCAACTAGATGACAGAACGACTATTGATGTTATGGTTGCTCGAGAACAAAAGAAGAGGTCCTCATCACCACCTGAGGACATGGAGGTTGATAAATCTGATGACTTTGTTGTCACAGCTGGAGGATCAACAGAAGTTTCTCCTGTTGTAACAGCTCGGATTTAGGGGGAGCAACCTATAGAATCTGCTGTTCAGACTGAAGTTATTCAGAAGGACAAGGCTGATACAGAAAAGGAGGAGTCCAGCAGAAAAGAACAACATGAGGAATCAAATGTTGTTCAGACCGAAGAGGTTCTGACTGCTGTTCAGAAGGAGAAAGCTGATGTCGAACCTGCTGTTCAGAAGGAAAAAGCTGTTGAGGAAAGTGCTGTTCAGAAGGAACAACTTTCAGTGGAAATACCTGAAGAGCAACCCACAGAGATTGCATCTACTACCGATGAACCTGTCATAATCATTCTAGATTCAACACCTAATCAGATTCAGGGGGAGATAAACTCGCAGAAAATTCTGGTTTCAGCCTCAAAGGGTAAAGCTCAGATGGTGGAAGAAGAACACCAACAGATTTCTGCAGGGACACTGAATGCTTCACCAAGTCTTGTTTATATGGAAGTTGAAAAACTTCGGGTTGAAGTTATGCAGAGGATGGACAGGATGGAAATGAAAATTGAAAAGAAGATGAACAGATTTAAGGAAATGCTTCACAAATACTGTCGCCTTTTCTGCTCTGAGATGGCCAGCATTGGTACTTGTACATTGATCAGAGATGAAAGGATCAGTAAAGAAATTCCAGAGATGCAAGAACTCAAAGAATTTGCCACCTATATTGCTGATATGGGCAAATCTGTTGAAGCTGCTCAGAAAGATGATGAAGAGCATGTTGATGTTCCCTCCTCCTTTTCAAAACAAAATCCACCTCCGTCATCTTGAAATTGTTTTTCAAATTATCCGTATTTGTTTTTATTTTTATCTCTGTCGGATGTTCCATTTATGTGCACTTTGGATGTTACGTTATTCTTACAATATATGTGTGAATCTCCGTTAATGTATGTGTAAATTGCCATATTATCTTGCTGATGACAAAAAGGGGGAGAAAATACATCATCATTATCATATTGCAGGATGCACACATACGCGAATTATACCTATGCGCTCAAACGAATTCAACGTCGTACACAACATATGGTGATATCCTTCTATCACTCAGAGTGCATATCTTATATATTCAGATGCACATTCTTTTGAAAAGATTCAATTCAGTTATATTCATATTATTATTGAAATCTTTTCCGAGCTTAACTTTGATACAAACATTTTTCATATATATCAACTTTTATTAAGAAATTTTTGTCATCATCAAAAAGGGGGAGATTGTTGAGAAAACCTTCCCTCTGAATATTTTGATTCTGACAAAACTATCATTCTTGTAAGAGAATCTGGTTAATACAAATAATTTATTATTGCAGGAAATGAGCATGTGAACAAAAGCTTTATAATGTTCCAAAACTGGCGTTCAGACTCAAGGAGTAGTCGTCGCACACTTGCCTCAGAGATAGTCGAGGTCCAGTATTCAGAAGGAAAATTGTGTTGCCTCTGAAGACTTCAGAAGGAAGTTTGTGCTGCTTCTGAAGACTTCAGAAGGAGGTTTGTGTTGCCTCTGAGGACTTATCTCGAGAAGATTTATGTGACACGTCAGTAAGGACTTTGCAGAAGCTCAGAGTCACTGTTCTAATCTGTTCAGATTCAGAGAGTCTCTTTGGTTCAGAAGACTCCTTCTGAACAACGTTCAGATTCTACATTATCTCGCTACCAGATTCTGAAGACCCACGTTTGGTAGGTTTCCGGTTTGGCCGGATCTTTTTATGGAAGTCTGTAAGATTTGATTGACAGGATTATTTTCCAATCAAATCAGGAGAATATCCTCGATTGGATATTACCTTCCATGGACAAGATATCTTGGAAATTTGGATGAACTCTATTTATGGAAACTGAAGATTTGGTTGTATTGGCGATTGAATCTGAAGGGTTCAAACTCTACTCCAACGGCTACTGGATCTTCCTATATACAGTCTCGGTCAATTAAGATTGATGGTACCAATTAGAGATTGAGGAGCGATCCTTTGAAGGACCTTGTTAACGGCTAGTTCAAGGTTGAAGGAGTATAAAAGAAGATCAATGGTGACTGTTATGAGGGGGTTCAAGAACTTAAAATTCCAAAGTATCGAGTTATTCAGATTCACATTCTCTTGTTCTTGTGAGCTTAAAATTCTCAGTCTTGAGAGGTTCCTTTGTAAGAGTAATTAGAGTGACATCTCTTGTAACCTTTCATCGACTCATAGTGGAATCCAGCCGATCGGCTGTCATCGTGGGGGAGTGGACGTAGGCTTGCTAAAGCCGAACCACTATAAACACTGCGTGCAATTTCTCTTTTCCTAAACTCATCTTATTGTGTTTAGTTTATCTGCACGTCTTTTTACTGATCTTATTCAGTTTATGTTCTGAACCTATTAATTTCCGCATTAAATACAAAAGGTGTTCAGAATCACCTATTCACCCCTCCTTTAGGTGATATTGCTAGATCCAACACATTGCAGTTGCTGCACATGGATATCTTTGGTCCTAACAGAATATTAAGTCTTGGAGATAAGAAATACTGCCTTACTCTAGATTTACATGGGTTTTATTTCTTGCGCACAAAAATGATGCTTTTTCATCTTTCTCCAAAATTTCTAAAAGGATTCAGAACGAGAAAGATTACTCTATTTCCTGCATCAAAACTGATCATGGGGGAGAGTTTGAAAACCAAAGTTTTTTTTATTTTTGTGATAAGTTTGGAATTCAACATAATTTTTCATCCCCTTACACACCTCAACAAAATGAGGTAGTGGAGAGGAAAAATCGTTCTATACAAGAAATGTCGAGAACTCTCTTGATTGAAAGTAAAATTGCATCGTATTTTTGGCAGAAGCTGTGTCAACAGCATGTTATATTTTAAATCGTGTTACTTTAAGACCAATCATTGAAAAAAACCCCCTATGAGCTTTTTAAAGATAGAAAACCAGATTTAGCATACTTCCGTTTGTTTGGTTGTAAATGCTTCATTCTAAAGAATGCTAATGATCGAGCTGGTAAGTTTGATGAAAAGTCAGATGAAGGAATATTCTTGGGATATTCAACAACGAGCAAAGCATACAGAGTCTACAACAAAACTCTCGATTTGTTGAAGAATCAATGAATGTCAAGTTTGATGAGAATATTCAGATTCATAATGATCAATCTGAATATGTTCAAGTTTTGTCACTCCATCAAAGTTCAGAACCTGTTGAAGAAACTGAAGAGAATCATGCATCTGAGGAAGTTCAGAATCAAGAATCAAGTCAACAAACTACAGAAGAACCAGAAGAGATACCTTATGCATCTAAAGACTCAAGTAATATCCAAGATGAGAGATTCAACCGAAACTGGAAACACAAATCCAGTCATCCCAAGGAACTTAAAATGGGGAGCTTGGATGAAGGAATCAAAACCAGATCGAAATTCAAGGAAGCAATGAGCAATATAGCATTAGTTTCTGAAATTGAGCCTAAAGGGATTGAAGAAGCTCTTACTGATGAAAATTGGATCAATGCAATGCAAGAAGAACTTCATCAATTCAAGATCAATAATGTCTGGAAGCTCGTTTCAAGACCCAAAAATCGTCATGTAATAGGAATAAAATGGGTGTTCAAAAACAAGATGGACGATAGAGGAAAGGTGGTTAGAAACAAAGCAAGACTTGTGGCAAAAGGATATTCTCAAGAAGAAAGAATAGATTACGATGAAACCTACGCACCAGTTGCCAAATTAGAGGCCATAAGGTTACTTCTTGCTTATGCTTGTTACAATGACTTTAAACTTTTTCAGATGGATGTAAAAAGTGCATTCCTGAACGGTTATATCAAAGAAGAAGTCTACGTCGAACAACCACCTGGTTTTGAGGAACCAAAAGGAAAGGATCTCGTATATTCCCTAAAGAAAGCTTTATAAGGATTAAAGCAAGCACCTCGTGCTTGGTATGAAAGGTTAAGCAGCTTTCTATTTGAGCAAAATTTCACTAAAGGTAATGTTGACACTACTCTCTTTATTCAGAAGCAGGCTAAGGATATTCTTATTATTCAGATTTACGTTGATGATATTATTTTTGGCTCTTCTAATGAATATCTATGCAAGAATTTCTCTAAAGTAATGCAAGATGAATTCGAAATGAGCATGATGGGAGAATTAAGGTTCTTTCTTGGACTTTAGATTCAACAAACCAAGAAAGGAACATTCATTCATCAAGAGAAATATGCTCTTGAGATTGTCAAGAAATTTGGCCTAGAGAATTGCAAGAAGAAGGAAACTCCAATGTCTCATTCGTCTAAACTCGATGAAGATGAACAAGGAAAGGAAGTTGATCAAAATTTATATTGCAGTATGATTGGGTCGCTTCTATATCTCACTACGTCAAGGCCAAATATTCTATATAGCGTCTGCTTAAGTGCAAGATTTCAAACAAGCCCCAGAGAATCGCATTTTATAGCAATCAAAAGAATCATCAAATATATCGGAACATATCCAGCTTATGGTCTTCTAGTATTCAAAAAATTCTGATTTTATTCTGAAGGGATATTTAGATGCAGATCTTGCCGGATGCAAAATTGACAGGAAAAGTACTTCAGGAACCTGTCAACTAATGGGAAATATGCTTATTTCTTGGTATTCCAAAAAGCAAAGCACAGTTGGTCTCAGTACAGTAGAAGCAGAATACATATCTCTTGGAAGTTGTGCTCAGATCCTATGGTTAAAACAACAACTAAGAGATTATGGAGTTGAGGATTCAAATGTGGAGATCAGATGTGATAATACAAGCGCCATAAATTTAACCAAGAATCCTATTCTTCATTCAAGGGCGAAGCACATCGAGATCAAATATTATTTTATTCGCGATCATGTTTAGAATGGAAATGTTCACATTTAGTATGTTGATACGAAAAATCAACTCGCAGATATATTTACTAAACCTCTTGATAAAGAGACTTTCAATTTTATTCGAAACGAATTAGCCATTACTAATCCTTTATCTTGAGATGTATTGAGAACAGGTCACTTGAAATTGTTCAGAAGCATAGCTGTTCAGAAACATAACTGCTCAGAAGCAAAGTTCAGAAGCAAATTTGCAGAACCAATGTTCAGAAGCATATTTACAGTGAAGTCTTTCAGAAGCAAGGTCAGTTCGTCCTACACATCTTTATTTAGAAATTCTTAAAAAGGCAAGGATTTATGGTACGTTCTCTAATTTCTAAATATATGCCTCGTTGATTGATTGGTATAATACAGTATCTTTGGATTGAATTTTTTTTTTTTTGGATTTTATTGATTTTCCAAAAATATCCACTTTACAGTTTTTCAAATCTTTTGAAAGGTCACGAACCGTCACCTTTCTTAGAACCTCTTTCGATACTAAAATCTCCTTTCAAACCCTAAAATCGTAATCTTCTCTCTCTGATTACACTCTTTCTCGCTCTCTCGAAATCTTTCTCTTCAAACTTCCAACTTTTTCATCCATGGCTCCGAAATCATCCCCTTCCATGAAGAAAGGAGTATAAGAAGGTGCAAGTCAGAGAAGGAAATCATCAAGGTTGACGAAGGGTAGAAAAGCTCGCATCACTAAACCTATCGATGTCTCTAGGTCAGAACACGGAGATGAGAGACACATTGCTCAAAGGAAATCAGGTTGTCGCAGTCAGAGTTTGACGAAAGAGTCGCTCTGGCTCTCTCTATCAAACCTTTGTATAATTCCTTTAAGGACAAGGATCCAGTGATGATATGGTCAAGTTGCTATTGAATATTCACAAGTTTGCAAGCGAAAAAGACTTTCTCGCTATTTTAGAACTACCTTTGCAAACTGTGACACCAATTGCTACTGTTGCTCCTGAGAATGTTTCTCGAAAAGGAAAAGAAAAAGTTGTGTCGACTGGTATATCGAAACCTAAAAGATCACCATCAAAGAGCATTGTTATCAAAGAAACAGTAAAGGAAGAAAGTGATACTAAAACCAGAGGAAGACCCGATGATGATGATGATGTGTTGGTCAGAAATTTTAAGAAGATTAGGGGGATTATAAAGGACAAGGATTTTAAGAGCAAACTGTTCTTAAGTCAGAAGCATTGTGAGAAATTCGCGTCTTTAAAGGAAAGAGGAGTTATACCCTACAGGGTATTTGACCTTAAATATTAAGATAGGGTTGGTATCCCTATAAGGAAGCACTTGGAACATATGAAGCTGAAAGATTTTGTAACTGCTAGAAAGTCTATCTTTCTAGACTTAGTGGCTTACTTTGATTCAAGTTTGTGTTTCAGAAATTTTGATTCTCTGTTTTATATAATTGCAGAAGTCCAAATCATTTGCATGTTAGAGAACTTGTAAATTTGATGGGAGTTGATGAAATGGACTTTGTATCCATTGATGTACAAGCTGATGCCGCCTATAGTTTTCTTACTGGAAAAGAGAGCTATTCTAGAGACTTAAAGGCACACATTGCTTACAATGACTTCCCATTGAAGCACATTGTAATGCACAAGGTTGTGATTGAGAGTTTAAGACCCAAGGCTGCTTCAAAGATAGATATTTCGAAGTATGAAGCCAAGTTGATGTGGGGTCAGTTAAATGGTTGTAAACTCTCTCTGGCACACACCGTTCTTCTCCATATGTACAGGACTGTACAGAAGACCAAAGGATAATTACCCTACGCAGAGTTAATCTATCGGATCATGTCCTTCCATAATGTCAAGATTCCTAGTGAGTTTATTCAGAATGAAACTCAGATAATGGTAGCTAGGGAATCCATGATATAGAAAATGGGTTTTAAACTAACTTCTGGTGGATGGTTGAACAAGAACAGAGAGGTTGTTCTGGTTGATTTTGAGGAGAAGAATGCAGAGAGTTAAAGATCTGCAAAGAGAAGGAAAATAGTGGCTAGGAAATGAAATGGGACTATTGTTCGAGATGAGTCTTCAGAAGAAGAAGAAGAAGTAGAAGAAGAAGAAGCAAAAGAAGAAGAAAATGTACCATTAGAAGATTATGAGAGAACCCTCACTGCCTTATCTGAAAGAAGTGTCGAGTCAGAAAGTGGTCAGAAAGGTGAAACAAATGAGCAAGAGGATCCTATGGATAAAGAAGAGGACCTCCATAAGACTCATGTGAGTGGAGATGAAAAAGAAACATCTGCTGAGAAGGCAGAAAAAGAAGCTAGGAAGGCTGGTGAAGAATATGTAGTTGTTTGGGAAGAAGAGATGGATGACAAGGCAACAATTGATGTGCTTGTTGCTCAAGAATAGAAGAGGAAATCCTCTGAGGACATGGAGATTGATAAGGATGATGAATTCCTTGACACCGTTGAAGGATCCACAGGAGTTACTTTTGTTAAAACAGTTCAGATTCAGGGGGAGCAACCTCAAGAAACTACTGTTTTGGATGAACAACCTGAGGAAACAACAACAAATGCTATTCAGACTGAAGAAACTCAGACTGAAGTTGTTCAGAAGGATTCTGCTATTGATAAAAAGGAAGAATCCAGCAAACAGGAACAGGGAGAGAAGATCTCTGAGAAGGAATCGAGTACTGTTGTCATTGAGAAGATCTCAGAAGAGCCACCTGTTATGATCGAATCAACTAATGCTGAAGCTGCAATGATTATTTCAGATGCAGACCCTGCTCGGACTCAGGGGGAGATAAATTTGCAGCATACCTTGAGTTCAAGATCAAAGAGTAAGGCTCAGATGGTAGAAGAAAGAGAACAACAGACTCCTGCAAGGACTCTTTCTCTAAAGGAAACTTTGGATGATATCATTAAAGAAACAGTGGACATGAAGCTTTTTCAGAAGGAAATAGAGAAGCTTCAATCTGAAGTGTTCAAAAGGTTGGATGGTCTAGAAAGAATGGTTTCAAAGAGGATGGATAAATTAGAAGAATCGCTTAATCTATACTGTCATCTTTTCTGTTCTGAGATGGCAAGTTTGGGGACATACACTATGATTCGAGATAAAAAAATTGTTCGAGAGTTCCCTCATCTGCAAGCCCTTCGAGACTACATACTTTCAGTAGCCAGAGATGCTGAAGCCCAGGTTGCAGAAGATAATCAGGAGGATAAGCATTAGAACATTGATGTTCCCCCCTCTTCCACAAAATCACCTCAACCACCGTCTGTTTAAAATTGATTTTTCAACATTCCTTGTTTAAGTTGTTTTTGTTGTTGATCTGAACATCCTTGATCTATTGTGAATTTGTCTAGCATGTCCTTATTATGGGCTGATGGTTTTGCTATTCAAATTTGGTGTGTGTGTGTGATATATTATACGTTTATTCCTCTTGCTGATGACAAAAGGGGGAGTAGTATCGAGTTTCTTATTGCAGAACTGCAGGATCATACACAATTATCATTTTTGGAGGACTACATGCAAATGGTGATATGGTGAAGTAACATATAATTTCACATATTCACATGAGGAACACATGCATTCAGATGCACTTCCTTTGGAAAAGATTCAATTGAGATTGATATTCATATCTTTTGTGAATTCTTTTCTGTGCTTATATTCATAAATCTTTTATAAAATCTATTATTTTTGAGGAAGTTTTGTCATAATAAAAAAGGGGGAGATTGTTGAGAAAACCTTCCTTCTGAATATTTTGATTTTGACAAAACTATCCTTCTTGTGAGAGAATCTAGTTAATGCAAATAAACTTTTGTTGCAGGAATGAGCATGTGAACAAAAGCTTTTTAATGTTCCAAAACTGGCGTTCAGACTCTAGAAGTAGTCGTCGCGTATTTGCTTCTAAGATAGTTGAAGTCTAGTATTCAGATGGAGAAATGGGTTGCCTCTAAAGACTTCAGATGGAGGATTGTGTTGCCTCTGAAGACTCAATCTCGAGAAGGCTTATGTGACACGCTAGCAAGAACTTTACAGAAGCTCAGAGTCACTGTTCTAATCTGTTCAGATTCAGAGAATCTTTATACTTCAGAAGATTGCTTCTGAACTACGTTCAGATTCTGCAATATCTCTCTACTAGATTCTGAAGACCCACGTTTGGCAGATTTCCAGTTTGGCCGCAACTAATTATGAAAGTTTGTAAGATTTGATTGACAGGATTATTTTTCAATCAAATCATAAAAGTTTTTGTGTTAATAATATTCCAGAAGTAGAAATTTTCAATTATTATCAAGCGAACTTCTGTTCCAGGAATAAAAATTTTATGTCATTGTCAAACCCATTTTTTTTTGCTCAAAAACTCATGATTCATATCTCTAACATGATTCGTAACATTAATCACTCACAAGTCTGTCCTAACGAGCACTTTACTCTTTGGCATCCATGGTAGGTCTCCATTAATGTGGAGAACATGGTATGGTCGTTGTTACTCTGTGGTCTTCAAAAAGTACAATCAACGGCGCAAGAATCTCTCTAATACCGGGAATAATTAATAGATAAGAATACGGCCATGAAATGAAACCTAAGGACTTCTTTTGCTAGAATGGCCTCCTTCGGCGACATCTCCTGAACATGATCAATAATGGAAGACGTAGACGTTGTACTCCACAACCGCATCGCTGGTCTGGAGGTCGAACCAGTGCGTCCTCACCTGAGCGTACCCGCGTGCGAACCGGAAGAGCCTGCTCCCGCCGATGATCGGCATCTCCCTCACCTCGGAGAACACCACGTTCCGGCCGAGGACGCTGAGCACGCTCCCGTTGTACCAACCTTCGGTGAAGATGTAGTTCTGCACCATGAGCAGCCCGAGGTCGTTCTGCGACACCAGTGCGTAGATCCCCTGGGCCCGCCCGACCTACTTGGAGCTCATCTCGGGGCCCTCGGTCAGCGGGTCATCTATCGTGACCAAGGCGCTGAAGCCTGCGGCGGACGTGTTGGTGATCTGGGCCTCGGCGATGCACACGGCGGTAGGGTTGCGCCCGCTCACAATGTCGTGGAAGTAGAAGTGGAGGTGGCTCAGCTTCTCCTTCTTGAGGCCAAGCTCTTCCGGCAGCAAGCTTCTTGAGAAAGTGTGAGAATTTGCAGTGAAGAGAATGGCGGAAGTGGAGAGGAGAGAGAAGATGATGAGCTTGGTAATGCAAAGAGCCATATTGGAAGCAGAGAGATGTGAAACGGTTGGTGTTGTGGGGGTAGGCTTTTATAAAGGAGGGAAATGGAGAAAATGGGTTTTGGTAACAAAAACAATAGAGTAATTTCGGATTTATGAGAGTCAATTTGCAGAATTAATGTACAAAGTGATGCAACATAGTGTAAATGGATATCGCAAATTGATATCGTAAATGTGTTGAATGAGTTGCACACCACATCTAAATAACAGCTTGGCACCTTTCCTCATAATATACAAATTACATAACTCAAATTTTAGGAACATAACATCATTCAAATGATTTTTTTTTTCCGTGGAGTAAATTATATAAAGGAGCCCGAGTGGGAAAATGACCAAAAAAGTCCTAAACCTATTGCAATTGTGTCAATTCAGACCTAAACTTTTTTTTTTGGCCGATTCAGCTCTAAACATTATGCAATTGTGTCAATTCAGTCCGTCTAGCGAATTTTGGCCAACCGACGCGGATATGGAGTCATCCGGCACTGGCCATCCGGCGACATAATATTTTAATATATGTTTTTGAATTTTTTATTTTATTTTTCCTTTTTTTTTCTTCCCATTCTCTCTTCTTCCTCCAGCTGATCGCTGAAGCGACGGCCAGTGAGGTCGGCCTCGCCATGGCCAGATATCTTTTTCGAGTTGCTTCCTCTCCGGCGACACCATTGAATGCAGCAGGAAGAGACGCCAACATAGGGTGGCAACAAAGCAAAAAGATATGGTCAGATTCAATCTCGGCAACAACCAATCGTGGTGCACTCAAAATAATTCAAATCAGAGACAAATCTATACAAATTTGGTTTAAAATTTTCATCGAACATATTGAGTGCAATTGATTGAGGGGCGGATCTTTAACTATTTCAAATTCAAATTCCAACCTAGGTTCAAGCTAAGCCAACACCAGATGCTCGCAATCAGAGAAACAAACTCAAATAGATCGTGTCAATAGAGGATTCAATATCTGAGCTGCAGTAAGGGTAGCCGACATCGGAACCTGCACCTTCAAATCGGATCTAAGCGCCTCAGGATCCCGGTCTCGGCAAGAAGGGTATGCACGGCTTCGGAATGGCGAGAAATGGCGGTGATGGGCGACGGAGAAGTGATCACACGAGTTTAAAAAGGCGGAAGAGGCAGTGAGGAAAGCAACTCAAACTCTTCATTAACTGTAACCGAGAAGAGAGGTGAAAGAAGCCAGGACGCATGGTGGTAGAGATGACTTGCAGAGACGATGACGGCCATGGGTGACGATTGACCAGTGGCCGGCGAAGTCGACCTCGCCGGCTGTCGCCTTTGGCCAGTCTCCAAGGTTCGGCAACCGATCGGAGGAAGAAGAGGAAAGGGGAAGAAAAAAAAGGAAAAGGAAAATGAAAATTAAAAAATATATATTATGTGGCCGGACGGCCGACATCGACCAACGTCCACGTCAGCGTTAGCCGGCCAAAATTAACTGGATGAATTGAATTGATACAATTGCAAAAGGTTTAGGATTGAATCGGCAAAAAAAAAAAAAAGGTTTAGGATTGAATTGACACAATTGCAATAGAGTTAGAACTTTTTTGATAATTTTCTCGAGTCCAAGTACAAGGGAATAATGAGAGAGTAACATGGCTATTCAATTGCGTTCCAAAAACCATTGGGTTTGCCCCAGTGGTCACCCTTTCCACTTGGGAAGGAGGAGGTGGGGAGTTCGATTCCCTACCTTCTCATGGGGGTATGGCGTGGGGACGAGTGAGTGAAGGAGCAGGGTTTCGCAACCTGCACATAGCACATGGTGTACATAATAGAATAGGATAGAATAGAACCAGACAAAAAAAAAAATTGCATGCTAGAATAGAACCAAACAAAAAAAAAATTTGCATGCCAAATATAAGATGTAACGGTTGGATTTACGCTTGTGGTGACTTAGAGAGGTTGGGAATTATACAAATTAGGATTTTTGTTTACCAATGTGATTAGCGGATTTAGGATTGGGGTTTCAATGTCGGAAATTAAAGATGTAAACTTACTCTCTATAAGAATTAATTAAGGTACACTTTATTTTGTAAAGCTAGCATGAAGTGCTCGTCATAGTCGTCAGCCTGCAATCCAACTCATCTCTAAATGAATGTGTGGATTCCATTATGTAAAATAGTGCGATTAGAATGTTTAACAAAATAATTTTATATAAGTTGATGGCAACTTAATTGGTTTTCTATCGATCCACTTCACTTAATGCCCACTTATAATCTCATAAATCAGTTGAAAGATCAATTTTACCATCATCAACATTACTCTACATTGACTTTGGCGTTACATTATCGCAATATGACAAAACTGCCGTCTTTCTCTTCTATTCCTCATTTCCAAAAGTAATATCTTCCAAAGAACACTTTCATTTAAATTGTTATCGATGAGTGCGGAATGCCCAATTACTCCACCCATCGTTTTTCACTTTTCACTTTTCTCTTTTTTTTTTCTTTTTCTTTTTTCCATTGTGTGACCATTTTTAATCTATTGAAGAGCCCGTTCCGGGACAGCAAAAAACACATAATAAATAATTGAAAATTATTATAGACTTTACTTATTTAAGAAATTGTGGCTTATATAACATGTTATTTTCATAATTATCTAAAGACTGTTATGCTGATAAAGCCTGGTTAATAAAAATATTAACCTAGGTTCCAACCTAGATTCCAACCTAGGTTCAAGCTAAGCCAACACCAGATGCTCGCAATCAGAGAAACAAACTCAAATAGATCGTGTCAACAGAGGATTCAATAGCTGAGCTGCAATAAGGGTAGCCGACATCGAAACCTGCAAAAGAGCTTTAAACTGGATCTAAGCGCCTCAGGATCCCGGTCTCGGAAAGGAGGATATGCAAGGTTTTGGAAGGGTGAGAAATGGCGGCGAAGATGACCGAAGGCGTCAGAAGGGCAACGGAGAAGCGATCACGCGAGTTTAAATAGGTGGAAGAGGCAGTGACGAAAGTGACTCAAACTCTTCAGTAACCGTAACCGAGAGGAGAGGTGAAAGAAGCCAAGAAGCGTAGCGGTAGAGATGACTTGCAGCGACGATGACGGCCATGGGTGACGGCGAGGTCGACCTCGCCGGCTGTCGCCTTTGGATGGTTGCCGAGGTCCGGCAATCAGCGGGAGGAAGAAGAGGAAATGGGAAGAAAAAAAAGGGAAAAAATAAAAATAATTCAAAAAACAATATTATGTGGCTGGACAGTTGGCCGGCGCCCACATCAGCGCTAGACGGCCAGCCGGCGTCTACGTCAACGCCGGCCAGCCAAAATTAGCAGGATAGACTGAATTGATACAATTGCAAAAGGCTTAGGACTGAATCAGCAAAAAAAAAAAAAAGAATTAAAACTGAATTGACACAATTGCAATAGAATTAGAACTTTTTTTTGATAATTTTCTCGAGCCCAAGTACAAGGGAATAACGAGAGAGTAGCACGGCCATTCAATTGCGTGCCAAATATAAGATGTAACGGTTGGATTTGCGCTTGTGGTGACTTAGAGAGGTTGAGAATTTTAAAAATTAGGATTTTTGCTTATCAATGTGATTAGCGGATTTAGGATTGGGGTTCCAATGTCGGAAATTAAAGATGTGAACTTGCTCTCCATAAGAATTAATTAAGGTACACTTTATTTTGTAAAGCTAGCATGAAGTGCTCGTCATAGTCGTCAGCCTGCAATCCAACTCATCTCTAAATGAATGTGTGGATTCCATTATGTAATATAGTGCGATTAGAATGTTTAACAAAATAATTTTATATAAGTTGATGGCAACTTAATTGGTTTTCTATCGATCCACTTCACTTAATGCCCACTTATAATCTCATAAATCAGTTGAAAGATCAATTTTACCGTCATCAACATTACTCTACATTGACTTTGGCGTTACATTATCGCAATATGACAAAACTGCCGTCTTTCTCTTCTATTCATCATTTCCAAAAGTAATATCTTCCAAAGGACACTTTCATTTAAATTGTTATCGATGCGTGCGGAGTGTCCAATTACTCCACCCATCGTTTTTCACTTTTCACTTTTCTCTTCTTCTTTTTTTCCATTGTGTGACCATTTTTAATCTATTGAAGAGCCCGTTTCGGGACAGCAAAAAACACGTAACAAATAATTGAAAATTATTATGGAATTTACTTATTTAAGAAATTATGGCTCATATAATATGTTATTTTCACAGTTATCTAAAGACTGTTATGCTGATAAAGCCTTGTTAATAAAAATATTATCTTATTAATCGTTTGGTAAAGTAGATAGGAACGTAATCGGTGATTGAAAAATAAAGAAAAAAATAGATACCAAAGAAACAAACAAACAAGCAACACGTGCATCAAACTAAACTGTGAGAACTCTTTCTATAAAGGTCTCCAGAGACATGTCGTGATATGGGATCAATAATGGAAGACATAAACATTGTACTCCACGACGGTGTCCCCGGTCTTGAGGTCGAACGTGCGCGTCTTTGCCTTAGCGTACCCGCGGGCGAATCGGAAGAGCCCGCTCCCGCCGACGATCGGCAGCTCCCGCACGCCGGAGAACACTGCGTTCCGGCCCAGCACGCTCAGCGTGCTCCCGTTGTACTTCCCCTCGGTGAACACGTAGTTCTGCACCATGAGCAGGCTGGTGTCCTTCTGCGACGCCAACGCGTAGATCCCCTGGGCCCGGCCGACCTCCTTGGAGCTCATCTCGGGGCCCTCGGTCAGCGGGTCGTCGATCATGACCACGGCGCCGAACCCGGTGGCGGACGTGTTGGTCATCTGGGCCTCGGCGACACGCACGGCGGTCGGGTTGCGCCCGCTCACAATGTCGTGGAAGTAGAAGTGGAGGTGGCTGAGCTTCTCCTTCTCGAGCCCGAGCTCTAGCGGGTGGAGGCTCCGGGAGAAGGTGTGCGACTTTGCGGAGACCAAAAGGGTCGACATAAAGAGGAGAGAGAAGGCGACGACGAGCTTTGCGATGCAAACAGCCATGGCTAGAGAGAGAGAGAGAGAGAGAGAGGCAAAAAGGGTTTCGTTGAGGGGAGAGATTTATGGAGGAGGCAGATGAAGAAAAATGGGGTTTGGTGGAAAATAGTAACAATGATGACTTTAAAGAAAACACTTAGTTGTGGAGTGGTTAAGGGTAGGGTTGTCAAAAAGGCTTGCGCTGGCCTGACCTTAAATTTAAGAAATTTTTGGGCAGGACTTTAGTACTTAAAAGAATATCAGCAGATAGTCACTTAAAAGAATTTCTTTTCACATGAATCTGCTCTTGTACTTCATCTGCTCTTACCCAGGTACCAGACCATCATCAAGCCATTATTCGCAAAAAGGAAGATTTTATGCAAACCATGTATATATTCTGGCATGATAAAGCTTTCTAGAAGTAAATCAAGGTCAAATCACGTGATAGTCGTACGTATAGACAAGTTGCGGAAGGACATCCACGAAAATATGTTGTTAGGTATGTTAACAAGGAAAATAAAAATTGCGTTCGCATTGGAAACTTTAGGCATAACAAAATCAAGTCGTAACTTTTTTTTTTGTGAAATATGAACTAAAAAAGTCACGAACCTATTATACTGATGCAAATTCAATCCTAAACCCTTCAAGTGAGCCAATTAGTCTTAAACCTTTCCACAGTGAAACCAATTCATCCGACAATTTAGGATAGAAATCGCTGACGTGGACGTTGGCCGTCCTACGTGGCACAACTGACGCTGAGGTGGACATTTGTAATTTTTCCCTTTTTTTTCTTTCCCTTCTCTTTCTACCGGTGGTCGATTACTGGCCATCGGCAATAGGCCATGGCCTCATTGGCACTTACTTTCGCCCAGGTGAGGCTAGCCCTCATTGGCCATGGTTAGTGTCGGCGACTACCGGCAAAAAGAAAAGGGAAAGGAAAAAAAAAACAAAGGAAAGAAAGATAAACAAGAATAAAAGAAAAAAATTATAAAAAAATGTACACGTCAGCGTCATCCGTGTCCGCGTCAGCAACTTTCGGCCCGAATTGGCTAGATGGACAGAATTGGTACTAATGTGAAAAGTTTATGATTACATTGACCAAATTAAAAGGTTTATGATTGAATTGGTACAAATACAATAAGTTTAAGACTTTTTGCTACTTTTTCCATATGAACTGCCACAATCTTGTTTGCTAAAATCAACACAATTTTTTCGACCCAAAAAAAAAAAAAAAATCAACACAATTTGACAGGTCATATTTATTTATTTATTTTTTTGGTCGAAGACAGGTCCTATTTCAATCAGTTGAAATTGCAACATTTGATGCTCCTTATATAAGAGGAGGGGATCTAAATGAGCTTGGATTTAGTCAATGTTGTGACATTTGCACTTTATTGAGACTGTTGAAATATTATCCCATATAGCTTGGCAATAGGCTTTATATGCTCTTTATATACGTAGTTTCCCTCCACCTAATAGGTTAAAACTTTCGAGTTGATTTCTCTAATATGATATTAAAGTTAGTGCTATTTCTTTCGTGTATTTGCGTCCACCCTCTCAAAGTTAGTGCTATTTCTTTCGTGTGCAGTCGTTCGTGGCAAAGTTTGGCAGGGTGGTCCGATTAGTATAAACAGCTGTTGAATATTCTATATACGATCTTTTGGCAATTTGACTAACATAAGGCTTGTGCTAAAAGCTATACAGCACTTAGAAGTACTCGCTCCTCATTTGTTTATGGGGAGAAGAATAACATCTCTTCATAGCTCGATCTGAGGTTGTCATGAATTTAGTAGCTTTTAGGTGACATTAAATCTCGCTTGCAACGATGACATTAGTTGGAAGGCACGAAGAAAAATTCAAGAAAGAAACGGCATGCAGGTAAGAAATCAAATGGCAAAGGAATATGTCAAGACTCAAGTTCTCGACAACAAGGTAAAGAGCTTTGAGAATAATCGAACGTTGTGAGCCACAAATTCTTAAAAGAGTGGACTTCACAATAATTTTCAATTGATTTTATTTATTTTTTCGTGATCCAAAACAGACCGTCGGTATTACACTCGTTTTGAAAACGGTTACTTAATCAATTTTGATGAAGTTGAAGTTGGCTTTGTCAGTCCTCACTCTCATAGATGGGTCATCCCTCATATCCTCCATGGATCATATAACCCTCTTTTGAAGGCCCCACGCCTTCTCTTTCAAACACTTAGCCTCCACATAAAAACCCCCCAAAACACACCTCTCTTCCTCTTCCTCCTCCTCCTCCAAAGGGTGGTTCTTCTCTGTCTCTTCTTTCCAATGGAGAAGACTCACGAGAGAGAGACTCACGACTTCATGAACGTTGAGTCCTTCTCTCAACTTCCCTTCATCCGCCCCGCCCCAGTCAATAAGGAGAAGGGCATCAAGCTATTCGGCATCGAGTTCGGGGCCGAGGGCGGCGGCGGCCAGGGCCACAGCGGCAACAACGAGACGGATTCCGGGGGCAACGCCGAGGCCGGTGTGGCCGAGGAGGCAAGCAAGGACGGCGAGAGCAACGGGGAGAGCGGGCGGCGGTTCGAGTGCCACTATTGCTGCCGGAACTTCCCCACCTCGCAAGCCCTCGGCGGCCACCAGAACGCGCACAAGAGAGAGCGCCAGCATGCCAAGCGCGCCCACCTCCAGTCCGCCATGGCCCACGGTGGCCTTTCCGACACCCACGTCTACGGATTCATGAACTACCGCCTCGGCTCGGCCGCCGCCATGACTTACCCTACATGGAGCAACAATAGTAGCAACGCCACCATTTCAAGTAACAGCACTAGGTTTTATGGAGGCCACGGATCTTTCTCTCATCAACAGCCCATTAACGGGAGCCCTCTAGCCTTGTGGCGGATCCCCGCTGCTAGCTCCGGCTTCAGCCGGGACCACCACTCAGCGCACCCGTTGCCGTTATTCGCTGGGGACGAGACGATGAAGCGATCTCCAGGAGGAGGCAATAGCGCGAATCCTCAAAGCAGGTACGTTTGTGATGGGAAGGCGAGCATGCAGGACCATGTGAGCTTGGATCTTCATCTGTAGCGGGTCTGGTTGAACTCCATATAATTGACGAGGATTTTCAAGAATTCTGATTCTCTCAAATTGCGTGGTACTAAACTTTTTTTACAATCATAAGCGGAAAAAATATGAGAGATAGAGAGAAAGAGAGAGAAACGGTTCTAATTTATGGACACCCTCCTTGCTATTTCTTACTCCATAAACAATGATAACCTTTCTCCTTTGATTCTTATTATGTAAATGAAGCGAGTCCAGATCTCGAATTGATGTAGAAAAACATCATGCTTATGTGCTCATCGCAATCGCTCGCATGTCGGAATTTCGCTTGTTCTTCAGAATAAAGAGCTGCGTATAAGTTGTATCGGTAGGCGAAATATGAACATAAGTTTTCGCAGGAGTGGGTTGAATATATGATCTCAAGCTAACTTTGTCTTCGGGCGCGACTTCTACTTATCTGCATCTGGATTTACAGCGTCTGCCTGAAACACAGCTGATGCCTCCTCCTTTGTAAATTCTTTCCACGTGAAGGAAATAAATGCTTGTGACTGGAATTCAGATGAGTACAGTTACAGTGAAGCTCTCAGACACACGCACACAGTTCGCAAAATATCTAGGATTGTCCTAGAAACACACAATCTTTTTCCTCTTTTGCTCTGGGTATCTGCACGTAATTGAAGTTCTGCATCATATCTAGAACAATGAGAGCTGATCAAAATCCTGAAGCATATTCCAGTTTCGACCCCAACTAGTCACCGCGAATTTTTACTAATGGTTTGCCGTTTTCGGTTTCCCCTTGGCCTGCACCAGGTGCATCCGACCTCCTTTGAAGCTTTTCTGCTATGTATGTTCACTTAAGCTGATATAAAGAGCTCGTTCGTGTCTAACATATGGCCAAGAATGGTCCATGTTCATCATACCATTAGAGGCACTAAAGCTGAAGCAATGCAGTATGTTATCACCTTAGAAATGGTCGTCACTGACTTCAGAGAAGAAAAAGAAAAAGTGAGAGCAAAAGGGTAGACTGTAACTATACTGTGGCTATGAAGAGAGGTGGGTGGTCACTTTTTCACTTTGTCTGTCGTTTGAACACTATCAATTTTTCATTTTATTCAATCATTCAGAGGCAGCAACACCAGAGACCCTTTCATAGCTTTAAGACGGCAAAACCAACCCTCCAAGAAAAGGATGTGTCCTCCATTGCACCAGAAAAGAGACCTCAAAGGACAACATTGGACTCGGTAGTTAGACTGCCCACCTTTATTTTCTCATCTCCTGTGACTTAACTGTTTGTGTATCTAGAAATGAGAAAGGAGTTAGGTGGGTCTGAATTAAGTATTGCAAGAATTGCTTGTGTTTTTCTTTGCTAACACATCTGTTCTTGTGTAAGGTTTAAGCACAAACTCATCTGCATGTTTGACAAAAGAGAAGTTTTGCTTCCTCATCTCGTTTTTTTTCCCAAATGGTAGTGGCAGTATATAATTAAACAGTCGTGCATGGAGCTTTCTACTCTGCATTTTGATGGCTACAAAAGCCTTTCTAGTTCGGTCACGAATTTCGGATTACAGATGATTTGTGGGATTTCAATCCTAACAAAAAATTCCTAATTGACTAATGACAGTACAAGGGATCTGTAATCACGAATGCTACGTAAGCTAAGTTCGAATCTGGACAAGACTAAATTGGTTAAAAGGGAAAAGAAAAGGTGGACGATTTGAGAAAGATCCAGGCAGGCGAGACTTCAGCGAATCGAACATTATAGATAGGAAGGAAAAGAAAGGTTCGCGCCTCATAATGCGTGAGATCATCATTCAATTCGACACTGCGAAGGAGAGCAATGCAATTGACGAGCAAAAAAAAATTGTTCTTTTCCAAAGGCAAGAAATCTGATGCATCTGCCTTGAATTCCACCACATTAGACAAAAACAACACTTTTGAGGTGTGGGGATGGTCCTGGGCGTTGAGTTGCAGGCAGTACTAAGAAAAAGAGAGCTCGCTCACTGATTGCAGAGGGGGTACTGTTCATGAAGACCCCCTTTTTTAAGTGCTCCAATTGGTGCCCGCCCTGACATTATACACATAACAAGCCTGGTCCAACAGTGAGACAACTGTTGATTTTGTCTAAAAGTTTTAGCCATTAGACAAGACATTAGTCCAAACTTTGATCTGCTTGAATGAAAACACGTTCAAGGAAGAGCCTTGCATGAGTAGTCGGGGAAAATCTACCGATGTTAACCGATGATGGTAAGCGTAGCAAACAGAGAAACTTGCTATTTTCGCGAGGCAGGTTTCGCGGTCTGGACACATGAATTTTAAGAAAGAACACTGTAGATTCGGAGTTAACGTCAACCCCAACCATCGCAGGGTCCACGAGTAAATGCGTCTAAGGAAGGGAGCATGTGATAAGCAAGATGATAGAAGAGGCCCCATGAAGACAGCCCCAAAGAGTACATTTGCAACATCATTGGGACCACTCGCAGAGAGAGAGAGAGAGAGAGAGAGAGAGAGAGAGAGAAATGGAATTAAAGAAACATCGGCCCACAACCATAAGAAGACTCAAACGAGGTTGACAGTTCCTACAGTAGTCGCCTTAGGAGGCTAATCTGAGCTTTTTTAGGCGCAATCAGCTGGGCTGTGAAGTAATTGCACCGAATGGGACACCAGAGGAATTGACAAGTTGGTCAGGACAGGAGACTCAGGACTGTGGCGGTCCGTTCGGGCCGTCCCTTCTCTCGTGTGATCCTAGGCTCCTCCCAAACGAAAACCAAGAAATTTCAGCTTCAGGCCACAGAAGAGTACTTCGTACCAGAGAGAAAGAGACTGAACCCCAGCCATGACAACTACAAAGCCGAGCTCAGAGGTAAAAGCTAATCCGTCCAGAATACGATATTACTCGCCCCGGATGCGCAGTCTCGACTCATCTGCTGATTAGGCCTGTTCTTCCGATACATCCTTGTCCCATTTCCAGTATGAACAGTTGGTAAGATAGTTTTAAATGCGAGTACCTTCGGATGTTTAGGGGCATCCATATCTCCGGTTACAACAGATCGATATGATTACCATCGGCCGCACCGGCTGATGCGGAAAAGTAAGCATCAAACAATTAATGAACATAACAAGAAATAAATTGGACATCACAATTACATGGTTCGATCACGTATGTTCGTTGGGAGACTGCATAGAATTTCACTATAGATCAAGTGATATGACGGAGATTACAACCACATTCGAGTCATTCAAACATTCACATTGTTTCTCAACCCCGAATCACAGATGGAACACAACCGTTAGGTTCATATCTATTAAGAGTTCAAACACGTACTTTGTCATACTCAGCAGCTATATCAACTGTTGGTTCCTCCGCTAGTACCTGCTACCTTTTCTTGTTGCAACTTTACCTTAAACTGAACACTTACCTAGAAGTATTGAAGACTCGTCAAATATAACTTCTATACTGATAATATGTGAATTTAATTCTGGACACCACAACCGATAGCACTGCTCACCTTATGCATGTGCTAGGATTATGCACTTTCTTATCCTCCTATTGAGTTTACTATCGCTCACTTGAATATAACACGAACAACCAAATATTCCAAGAACAGAATGATCAACAACGTAAATTGACCACACTTTTTCGAGAGTTCGACGTTAAATTGCCATTGATGGAGATTTTTTACTAGGTAGTTTGTCGTACTAAGCGTGTCCGCTAAGAATCTTTTAATTATACTAGCACTAAAGAGCATTTTATGGGTTGTCTTTAGTAATATTATGCTCATCAACTCCGCAACCTATTGTGGTTCATCGGCACTAATGCGGTGTCCCACTATATTTTCGTTCACGCAGAATTCATTTAACAGCTCTGAGCAGAACTCCATGTTACTATCAGTCCACACATGCTTGATCATCTTATTAGTCTCATTTTCAATCAAAGCTCTTAACTACTTGATCTTGAAAACAACATTGAACTCATGCCTCGGCACAAACACTTAGATCTTTCTCCAGTAACCATTCACAATTGTTAGTATAAATCTGACACACTTCCTCGAAAGAAACCGCGACAGCATACAAACATACAAGTGAATCAATTCTGCAATCTCTATGGTTTCTCTAACGATTATTCTGAACAACACTTTTCGCCATTGATCTAAGTAAAAATACATGTATATATTCACTTTCTCAACTACTGTTTCTCTAATGATTATTTTGAACAACACTTTTTGCCGTTGATCTAAGTAAAAACACATGTATACAGTCACTTTCTCAACCACATTACCACATAACAGATTTCTTTCTCAGTTCTCTCGCCAGTATGCCCTATGCTACAATTCAGAATCTTGAGCAGATACATCCAACGTCTTCGCGGCGAAATCCATCGTTGTTTTACCTTGATGCTCCTATAGGCCACTGTGCTTTATTCTTCTCAATTATCACCAAAACACATTGAATGACTTTAAAACTCAATCTACTGAAGTATATCGACACCAAGTTGAATCTAGTATACTCATGGAAATTAGGTTCTTATTCAATTTTGGAACATGCCACGCTTCAGTTAATGTATTTACAATACCATCATTCATTCCGATTCTGACATCACTAACAACCACAATGCGCACTCATCATTGTTCCAAAGGTGTACTTTACCACTATTTGTACACTGATAAGTATTAAACTAGTTCCTATTTTGTGTAGTGTGCTACAAACAACCAAAATCCATAAGCCGTCCGTTAAACGACAAATCCTCAATAAAAGATAAGACATAATCAAACTATCCAAATTATTGTCAGTTACATCTACAACATCATCTGTAGACTCAACTCTAATTCTCTTGCATTTCTCATTCTTCACCTTAAGGTAATCATTTCTAAGATTCCCCCTCTTGCCACAACTCCAAGGGATAACTCCACGAGACCTAGACTAACTTCGTTTGTTCAAGTTCACATTATTTTTGCTAACACGAGTACTATTTCTCCCTTGGGGTGAGCAAAAAAATCGGGATCCACCCAAACCGGACCGGATCGTACCTAATCGGTTGATTTTGGATGGTAACCGGCGGGTACCGGTTCCAAATTTCTGGAACTGACGGGTATCGGTTCAGTTCATGGTTTCAGCTGGGAACCATCCAACCATCCAATCGGACCGGACCCATTGATATAATATAAATGTATATTTTTTTAATTGAAGCTAAAACCCTCAATTTTTCAATCACGTCACCCAACCCCAGGCCCAGCTAACCTCACCCAGACCCTCTCCAGACTATGATCTTCGTTCTCAGCAAAATCGAGAGTGGAGTCCCTTCTTGAGGTGGTCTGAGTGACATTTGACTTGTCTGTGAAATTCTTTTCTTTATTAGTTATTTGTTAAAGTGAATGATTCTGGTTTTGGGACTGCATTTTTAATGCGAGGATCTTTGTTCCAGGATATTGCCTTAGTTTCATTGACCTTCAATTACTATGATGACAGCTCAGGTTGTTATATGCAATTATTGGCAAACACTTATGTTTCTTTCTTGGCATTGCAGTGATGGAACCTGTTACCTTCTTTCATATGATCTTCGTTGGCGCATTTTTTAATTAATGTTGGTGCTCGGTAGAACCGGTTCTATGGATCCAACCAGGAACCAAACCACCCCGGCTGGGTCCATAGAACGAATAGGTGGTTCACAGTTCGCATTTTGCGGACCCGGTCCCTCGCGGGTGGTTCTCGGTTCTAGGGTGTAAACCACCCATCCTGGAATCGATCACCCCTAGTTCTCCCACTACCTTAATCTAATAGCAACAATCACAACTTCAATGGATTCTCTCCTATGGACGTCCTCACTCAAATTCAAATTGTGAACCCCATCAAACGTCGAGCTTGTTGACTCATAGCAATTACTAACAACAGTAACAATAGCATTCCAATTATCGGTAATAATGATAATAAAATCAAAGTATATATCATCATCAAAGACAATCTAATCCGAACGCAACTTACTAACAACCAAAATAAATTCTTTGCCATGCTCATTAACCAACACACTTTTGCCCATCTATAAGTGAAACAAACGTCGCATCAAGTAGTCCTTGTTGATCGCAGAAGGCTTCTCATACATATTCGACAGGGCATCATCAGTCTCGTAGTGGTTTTCTCTTTCACGATGTTAAACGCAACATTACGAGCCAATGTTAGCTGAATGTTATCCAATGCTTGTCTATCCATCAAATTTCAATAAGCTTCCTTCATGGACTCTAGCTTCTTCTTGGACATGGGGAAGTGCAGATTTTTTTGGTACAAATAATTCTCAATCTGCAATTTTCAAAAGCCAAAATCCTTTTTATTATATTTGTCGATTCTCAATTTTCCTTTTTCTATTGCTATCGATTTGCTTCAACTCAGTCAAACCTGGCTCGAATACTAGTTGTTATGGAAAAGCACAATCGAACAATAAATAAATAAAATAAGGAAATAAATCGGACACCAGATTTACGTGATTTGGTCGATGTGACCCACGTCCACGGGGAGAGTAGCACACTCGAGTCACTCAAACATTCTCTGTATTTCCCAACCCTTAATTACACCCAATAAATCACACCGTGTTTAGCCCTCATAATTCCTCACGAAAAAACCTCTCAATCTCACAAAGGAATTAACAAATTTTACCCATAAGACTTAATTGCCTTCAACTCTCTCGGATTGCTTCATGGTATAATTCACAAGTAACCAGCCTCTTTGATACTCTTCATAACGAAGACATTTCTTATATATATATATATATACCCTAAATTAGGAAACCTCTTTAAATTAGGAAATCTACTTGGATTAGGAAAGTTTCCTTTTTGGACCCAAACTCGAGACATATTCTAAGCACATTTTGTCCCAATGGGCTTCTATACTAAGGCACGAAATCTTGAGGACAGTAATGAGAGCATATGAGCTACCTTGCATCTCGACAACTCATCCAAACTGTAAGAAAGAATAGTTACTCGTAAGCTAATATGACTGGGATGCCAAGTCAAGTGCAGAGCAAACAAGAATACGTGACAGGATGATGTAGATAGCTCAGGATAATGGCCAGTGCAATTCGGCCGGACAAAGAGGCAGCAACCGTCCGCTCATTCCGCTTTAGAATGGGCCGCCGCTCATCCTGCTTCATCATTCCACCAACCACTCAATAGCTTAAGAAATCTATGGCCAGCGTCTAAGCTCTAGCCATGAACAAGAGAAACCTCGTCCAATGGCATTATGAAAACGTGCGATGTCCTCCACCCTTTTAGCCAAGCTTCAAGGTCCGGCGGACTACGATACAACTATCAAGAACACAACTTGCACCGTGAGGTTTCGTGGGAGGCTTCCGAACAGTAGAAGAGCAGATTCATCTTGTCACGTAAAACAGCGTATATATATTCTCGATCCTGATCTACAAGTACAACACAGCATCTTCTCGGGATGAGACCAGCCGAAACTCATCTTAAAAAAAAGCCTGAAGTTTCGCAAACCAGCGGATGCTCATTTCGCACTAGGAGCTCTACGCAGCGCAGATGGAAATGTCTCAACATCTCCGCGCTTATAACTGATGCTAGAGCCATAACATGACTTTCCACGTTTTAGCATGTCACACAAGGTCTATTTTACTGCATATTTTGAGGGAAAGGTGAATCACTCCAAGAAGAGAAGAAGGAAGAGAGAATCCTGAGGCCATACTAACGCTGACAATTCATTGAAGTGCAAGGAAGTTAGAGGAAAATTTAATACAGATGCGCCCGTCATAAATCATCTGAGCCATCCTAAATGATGCAGAGTACTAGTACCGGGGAAAAACTATGCCATTGAACAGTGACAAAAAAAAAAGAAGGAAACCAGAACTATGAAGAAACCTTTAAAATCCTTCAGACGATCGCGAACACTAGACAGTTCATTGAATTGCCGCAAAGCTAAGAGGAAAGTTCAATGCAGGCCCTCAATAAATCATCGGAGTGATCCAACAGTGAACTGAATTTTTACACTAACATCTGATCAGTGTCCCATTGGTACTGGGCCCTGTAATAGTGAGGGTAAAATCTGAAAGAGCTTCTACTATGTTTAGTCTTCCTATCGCAACCACATTGTACGCTTTGAGATTTAAAAAATGTGCAGAACTTGTACACATGAAGGTACTGATCTTCACAATGGGGTGATAATTGAAGGGATTTATCGCACACCGAATCAGAATGATCACACAGAAATCAAAGAATAATGGACGACACACGAGATTACCCAGGTTCACCCCAGAATAGGGCTACGTCCTGCAAAGAGATTTCACTATAGTTTCGGTTTACAGCCGCTCAACACGTTACAATGATCAAAAACGAGAAAATATATATATACCCTAAACGGGCCCAAAACCTAAACCTATATGAAACTCCTTAATTCCATACCATACGGGCCAGCTAAAATAAAAGCCCAAACCCGTTGAGGTTTCGGGGGCGCTGCCCCCGAACCCCCGCCCGCTCACCGGCGAGCGGGACAGCCGTCCGTTGACCGGGCAGCGGAACCCCCGTCGGGAGGCGCTGCCCCTGAACCCCCGCCCGCTCACCGGGCAGCGGGGCACCCGTGTCGGGGGCGCTGCCCCCGAACCCCCGCATTCCGCGCGCAGGGGTCACATGTCATTGGATAACACTTCAGTTTCCCTAAGCTCACGTGGGCGTACCCGATGTGAGAAACAAGGGTCCCCGAAGTATTCGCCAACTCCAACAATAATTTGGTGGAAGACTTTCCGATGTATGAAGGATACTGATCAGAAGTTCATGTTCTTCTGCAGATTTTTCACCAGGACATCATGTACTTGTACACATTTTTTCGACAGCGAAACACATCATTTTAGAGATAATTACTAAGGCCACAACTTTGATTGAAGCAGACAATATCCTCAGAAGATAATCCTCCCATCCTAGTTGCTGGTTATGTACCGTAATGCGAACCTACAATGTAAACCAATGTTGGAGTTCCTAGTACTCTGCTGCAGAAGCCTACTTTGAGCAAAATGCAGGGCCATGGACTAACTAGGATGAAGCAGAACAATTACTCATGAAGGCAATGAGCCAGGAGGAACACTTGAGTGGCGTATTACGAATTAGTCCACGCAATGCGTCGAAAAGGAACTTCAAAGTACTGAACTGCTCATGAAACCATGACGGGGGCGATTCGACCCATCACAAAGCAACTCACAAGTCCCCCCAGCTTCATAACTAGGCCGGGAATAGTCAAGCCAAGAAGAAGGAAGAGATCGCTCACCGGACATCCGCATCATTTGTTGGAGTTGGCGAATACTTCGGGGACCCTTGTTTCTCATACCGAGCACACTCACGTGAGCTTAGAGAAACTGAAATATGAACCAACGACATATTATCCTTGCGCATGAAATGCGGGGGTTCGGGGGTCCCGCTGACCGGTCAGCGGACGGTCGTATGAGAGATCATTGTAACGAGTGTTTGTGATGAAAACCTAAAATAGTGAAATCCCTTTGCAGGACGTAGCCATACTTCTGAGTGAACCTGGGTAAATTCGTGTGTCATTCTTTTCTATTCTTTGTGATTGTTCTTATTCGGTTTAGGATAAAATCCCATCACCATTCTGTTCGACAGAAACCCCCAGATGCTGCAGAGAGCAACATTTGTGCACTGGAACCGGCATGATCCCGAACACTACCCCGCAAACAGAAAACTAGTAATCGCTGCATCGATGCCGAACCTCAGGCAATCCACAAATCAGCAGACGTGGTGCCTTTCTCTACTCTAGAGTTTAAATCTCCCGAGTATCGATTCCTCTGAGGCACCATAGCCGAGCAAAACCCCGAATCATACTTCAACGATACATCACAGAACTTTGCAGACAAACTTATGTCTAAACCATTGAAAGACAACAGCCCCAGTTTTCCCGTGGATCATCCACAACACAGAACCATTGTTTGTCAAATTTCAATTAGGCTTGAACTCTTAAGCTCCCTAACCAATCACAGTATATTTGTCCAATTACGCAGCAACACGCATTATTTAAGTGCATTTCCCTTAGTCCACTTTTTGACTACTGCTCAGAAATTTGTGGATGAGAGCCTGACAGAACCATTAGCATGAAATTTCGCAAAATTCCTATGCTTGGTCCGACGAAGAAAAAAAGTGGCATTCAATTTGAACCATTGGCGATGGCCTGGGGGATTCTCCATCCAAGCTTTTTAGTCGTCTCCTCACTTTTTCTCTGTCTCCAAGAAGTTCACATCACCAAGAAAGCTGCCCTGAAAATTCGTGCATAGTGGGACGGTGGACCAGCTTCTTTTTACTCCTTTTTGGCCTATTTAGCAGGAGTATAGTGTCTATAGTCATTTGGAGTGTCGGTCCAATTAATGGATCTTAATTTTCGCCATTCCTAATTCGACAAAAATTTCTGTGTAATTATACGTTTTTTATTGACGAATTATAGATATGGACATCGCCTGTATCGAAATTTTAATCAAATGTACACTGAATGATATCCGTACTTATAATCCCCTCGATCAACTTCTACGATCAAACAATTTTCGGCGCACCTCTTTCTTATTATTTGGAAAATGGATCGGTATTCATGGTACAAGATTTATTTGTCTCAAAGCAACCTTGGATTCGGCGTAGATCCGACTTACTGTAAGGGTCAGCAACTTGAACTTGCTACCGTGGTTAGTCAAATCGAACGGAGTAAGAGACGGTGCAAGACTTTTCCTTCTTCTTTTTTTGGCGGAATCAACGAGACAAACTTTAGGTATCGCCAAGGAAACGTCTAAGGACTTAACGTGAAGGGAGGGGCAAGTTACAACTTCTCTTAGCAATGATAATAGGTAAACGCGTGGTCGGGACCGGGAACCGTCAACTGGGGCAGAAATCTCAGCGTTTCTTGCACTGCTGAGTTTGGTTTTCTCACGTTACAATTGGTTGGTTTGTGAGCCTAAATTGACCCGAGCCGGCCGAGGCTACCCCGTCGTGAGCTCGTGTTCGACGGTCGATGTTGACAAGCTTTATATCGGACGGCTGACGACACACGTGATCCCACGACCGACGAAACGTAAGAAGTTTAGATGTAACGGCCGACGGGATCGATGGGAGCTTCCGCGAAGCTGGGTGACTCCAGCATATTGGGTGGAGATCTCCGTCACGACCCTTTGTCCTAAAGAATTCGAAGATGGACCGTAGGCCATCAATAAGATTTATTTTGCAAATAAGATCAAAAGGATCTTTGTCTTATCATAAATTGATTACCTAATCAGTCTCAAGCCGAATTAGTTAGTAATCAAATTGGTCCTAGATCATGATAGTTTTTAGATTCCTAATTGCTACCATCTCTTAGACTGGGAAAGGAATAGGGTGATGTTCACCAACATTAATGTCCATCCGTATGTATCCCTAAACCTAACTATTTCTTTTTTTCTAGAGAGCTACTCTTCGGACAACTATTCAATATCACGGAATTCACAGACGAAATATATGATGTCACGAATTATAATCGAACATTTAAATAAGCAATTTGTATGCAAGCTCTAACTGAACTTTTCAATAACGTTCAGTAAATCACTCTTAGTATCTCTAACATGATTCGTAACATTAATCACTCACGAGTCTGTCCTAACGAGCACTTTACTCTTTGGCATCCATGGTAGGTCTCCATTAATGTGGCGAACATCGTATGGTCGTTATTACTCCGTGGTCTTCAAAAAGTACAATCAACTGTGCAAGAATCTCTCTAGTACCGGAAATAATTAATAGATAAAGCTTAAAGAGGTAAACGGAGAATACGGCCATGAAATGAAACCTAAGGACTTCTTTTGCTAGAATGGCCTCCTTCGGCGACATCTCCTGAACATGATCAATAATGGAAGACGTAGACGTTGTACTCCACAACCGCATCGCCGGTCTGGAGGTCGACCCAGTGCGTCCTTGCCTGAGCGTACCCGCGTGCGAACCGGAAGAGCCTGCTCCCGCCGACGATCGGCATCTCCCTCACCTTGGAGAACACCGCGTTCCGGCCGAGGACGCTGAGCGTGCTCCCGTTGTACTTCCCTTCTGTGAAGACGTAGTTCTGCACCATGAGCAGCCCGACGTCGTTCTGCGACGCCAGTGCGTAGATCCCCTGGGCACGCCCGACCTCCTTGGAGCTCATCTTGGGGCCCTCGGTCAGCGGGTCGTCGATCATGACCATGGCGCCGAAGCCCGTGGCGGACGTGTTGGTCATCTGGGCCTCGGCGACGCGCACGGCGGTCGGGTTGCGCCCGCTCACAATGTCGTGGAAGTAGAAGTGGAGGTGGCTCAGCTTCTCCTTCTTGAGGCCAAGCTCTTCCGGCAGCAAGCTTCTTGAGAAAGTGTGAGAATTTGCAGTGAAGAGAATGGCGGAAGTGGAGAGGAGAGAGAAGATGATGAGCTTGGTAATGCAAAGAGCCATATTGGAAGCAGAGAGATGTGAAACGGTTGGTGTTGTGGGGGTAGGCTTTTATAAAGGAGGGAAATGGAGAAAATGGGTTTTGGTAACAAAAACAATAGAGTAATTTCGGATTTATGAGAGTCAATTTGCAGAATTAATGTACAAAGTGATGCAACATAGTGTAAATGGATATCGCAAATTGATATCGTAAATGTGTTGAATGAGTTGCACACCACATCTAAATAACAGCTTGGCACCTTTCCTCATAATATACAAATTACATAACTCAAATTTTAGGAACATAACATCATTCAAGATGATTTTTTTTTCCCGTGGAGTAATTTATGTAAAGGAGCCCGAGTGAGAAAATTACCAAAAAAGTCCCAAACCTATTGCAATTATGCTAATTCAGTCCTAAACTTTTTTTTTTTCCGATTCAGTTCTAAACCTTTTGCAATTGTGTCAATTCAGTCCATCCGGCCGATTTTGGCCTGCCGGCGCTGATATGGATGTCATCTGGCACCGGCCCTTTGGCGACATAATATTTTAATATATGGTTTTGAATTTTGAATTTTATTTTTCCTTTTTCTCTTTTCTTTTTTTTTCTTTCCATTCCCTCTTCTTCCTCCAGCCGGTCGTAGAGGTTCGGCGACCGGCCATAGGCGATGGCATGGCCTTGCCATGGCCAGATATCTTTTACAAGTTACTTCCTCTCCGGTGACACCATTGAATGCAGCAGGAAGAGACGCCAACATAGGGTGGAAACAAAAAAAAAAGATATGGTCATATTCAATCTCGGCAACAACTAATCGTGGTGCGCTCAAAATAATTCAATCAGAGACAAATCCATACAAATTTGGTTTAAAAATTCCACCGAACATATCGGGTGCCATTGATTGAGGAGCGGATCTTTAACTATTTCAAATTCAGATTCCAACCTAGGTTCAAGCTAAGCCAACACCAGATGCTTGCAATCAGAGAAACAAACTCAAATAGATCGTGTCAACAGAGGATTCAATAGCTGAGCTGCAGTAAGGGTAGCCGACATCGAAACCTGCAAAAGAGCTTTAAACTGGATCTAAGCGCCTCAGGATCCCGGCCTCGGAAAGGAGGATATGCAAGGTTTTGGACGGGCGAGAAACGGCGGCGAAGATGGCCGAAGGCGTCAGAAGGGCAACGGAGAAGTGATCACGCGAGTTTAAATAGGTGGAAGAGGCAGTGAGGAAAGCGACTCAAACTCTTCAGTAACCGTAACCGAGAGGAGAGGTGAAAGAAGCCAAGACGCGTAGCGGTAGAGATGACTTGCAGCGACGATGACGGCCATGGGCGACGGCGAGGTCGACCTCGCTGGTTGTCGCCTTTGGATGGTTGCCGAGGTCCAGCAATCGGCGGGAGGAAGAAGAGGAAATGGGAAGAAAAAAAAGGGAAAAAATAAAAATAATTCAAAAAACAATATTATATGGCTGGACAGTTGGCCGGCGCCCACATCAGCGCTAGACGGCCAGCCGGCGTCTACGTCAATGCCGGCCAGCCAAAATTAGCCGGATAGACTGAATTGATACAATTGCAAAAGGTTTAGGACTGAATCAACAAAAAAAAAAAAAATTAGGACTGAATTGACACAATTGTAATAGAATTAGAACTTTTTTTTGATAATTTTCTCGAGCCCAAGTACAAGGGAATAACGAGAGAGTAACACGGCCATTCAATTGCGTGCCAAATATAAGATGTAACGGTTGGATTTGCGCTTGTGGTGACTTAGAGAGGTTGAGAATTTTAAAAATTAGGATTTTTGCTTATCAATGTGATTAGCGGATTTAGGATTGGGGTTCCAATGTCGGAAATTAAAGATGTGAACTTGCTCTCCATAAGAATTAATTAAGGTACACTTTATTTGGTAAAGCTAGCATGAAGTGCTCGTCATAGTCGTCAGCCTGCAATCCAACTCATCACTAAATGAATGTGTGGATTCCATTATGTGCTGAAGTGTGATTAGAATGATGGTTTTGGTGATGTTTAACAAAATAGTTTTATATAAGTTGATGGCAGAACTTAATTGGTTTTCTATTGATCCACTTAATTTAATGCCCACTTATAATCTCATAAATCAGTTGAAAGATCAATTTTCACTTTTTTTTTTGATTGTGTGACCATTTTTAATCTATTGAAGATCTTGTTTCGGGGCCGCAAAAAATACATAACAAATAATTGAAAATTACTATGGAATTTACTTATTTAAGAAATTGTGGCTCACACAACATGTTGTTATTTTCATAATTACTTAAAGACTGTTATGCTTAGTGGTGGCCACGGGCCGGTTTGGGCTCGGAACCGGCAACGGCCATTTGGCCAATTTTTTTTTTAAAATTTTGATTTTAAAAATAAATCTATCCTAAATTCTATAAATATCCCTTTTCATCTTTCATTTTTTCTCTCAAATTCTCTCAAATCTGCGACTCTGTCAATTTTCTGAATTCGCTTTCCGCTCAATTCTATAAAAAAATGGCAAGTGGAAGTAAAGGTAGTGGCAGAAGAAAGACCCCGATGGGGGAATTCGATCATCCTCATAATTATCATGATTTTGCATATTAGGGAGATGATGTTGATGATATCAACATTATTCCCAACGTTGAGCATGTCTCAACGCAAGAAAGTCTGCATCCTCCTCCTACCAGTGTCGAAGAAATGTCAACAACAAAGGAGTTAGAACGGGAGGGTACATCCGACATATGGGAACCCTTCACGAAGGAACATTTAGGTGGAAACAAGTATGAGGTAAAATGTAAATATTGTGGGGCAACATGCAAATTTACAGGTGGAGGAGGCTATGGAACATTTAAATGGCATCTGAGGTCAAAACATCCAACGCAAGCAGGTATCGACACCAGCCAACAACAAATTTTCGAGTACGCCAATTCTAACGCTTCTTCTTTATTTCGTTACAATGAAAAAGTTTATAAACAAGAATTAGCTAGATTTGCTACCGTTGAACGTTTATCGTTTAACTTTGGTGAAAAAGTTGGTTTTAATCATTTTATACAAACTGCATGTGCTCCACAAGCAAAACCTGTTTCGAGAAATACGCTTAAACGCCAACTTTTTGATATTTATAAAAGAGAAAAAAATATTTGAATTTTTTTTTATGAATTTCAATGGACGTGTGCATATATGTAGCGATATTTGGAGTGATCCTTGGAAAACTCATTCTTATATGGGTATTACATGTCATTGGATAGGCGATGATTGGAACATTAAAAAACAAAGTTATTGCATTTCGAGTTTTTGATGATAGGAATACGGCAATTAATATTTATAGAATAATTATGCAAGTTTTAGAAGAATATTTTTTTGTTAATAAAATTTTTTCAGTTGGTTTTGATAATGCCGCGACAAATACCGCTTCCATTCTCGAGTTAGAAAAGATTTGCAAACCCGCTTTTGGTGGACAATTTTTTCACATTAGATGTGATTGTCATGTTTAAAATTTATGTGTACAAGACGGTTTACAAACTCTTGATGTTTTTCTCAACCCAATAAAGACAGTAATTTAATTTTTATGGAGACATCCTCAAATTATGAAAGAATGGGGAAAAATTTGTAAAGCAAATAGAAGAAGACTAAAAAGATTTCCAAGAGATGTTCCAACTCGTTGGAATTCTACGTACGAGTTGCTTAATCAATCTTTTGCATATAAAGATTTATTATGTATGTTTATTTCGAATAATATTTCTCAAATTAATTTATTACCACAAGAGTGAGATATTTGCAAAAAAAAATTAAATCTTTTAAATTTTTTTAATGATGCAACTTATACTTTATCCGGTGTTTATTATCCTACTACGCATTTATTTTTAATAGAGTGTGTTAATATTGCTGGTATTTTTGAAGAAAATGAAAAAGATTATCAATTAGGTCCGACTATTATGGCAATGTGAACGAAATGACCGCATTATTATACCGAAATTCCTCTTATTTATTTGGTTGCTTGTGTTTTCGATCCACGTATCAAATTAGATGGTTTATGTGATGATTTGAATACGTATTATGACTGTTTACATTTAATTGAATTTATAGATATTAGAACTATACAAATAGTAGTTAAAAACGTAATAGTTGAAATGTATAATGAATTTTCTAATAGATATAATGTAGGTGATAGTGGATCTTTCCAATCTAGTGACGTACAAAGCGGGGACCTAGGTAGAATTAGTAGAGGGTACAAAATGCTGGTGAATAGGCAAAAAAGACAAAAGGGAGCAATATGAAATATTTCCGAAGTAGAGACCTATTTAACCACTTTTTTCGAGTTTAGTGAATCCGAAGGTGGCACAGATTTCAAAATTCTAGAGTGATGGAAGAGGCATTCAACTCAATTCCTAATTCTCGCTCTCAGCGCAAGACAGGTTTTAGTAATCCCTTGTTCAACAGTTGCGGTTGAACAAGCATTTAGCACTAGAGGTAACATTTTGGACGACCGACGTTCAAGATTAGCTCCGGAATCTGTGGAGGCTCAAGCTTGTGTTGATGATTGGACAGAGGCTCAACATCGACAACAAGAGATGGATCGCAATAATGAAGCCGAATTCTTCGATGATGGAGATACCACCGCCACGGGTACCGGTACCGGAACTGGCGAAATGGGTAGCGACGATTGACGATGAGGTAAGTATGGGATTATCAAAGGTAAAAGAACTACACGGGCTTTGATTCTTCGATCCCAAGAAGATATGTAGGCGCTTAATGATAATTCATTAAATTCAAGCCCCTTCATCTTCCCTTCCCCCCAAATTTGATTATAATTTACAATTTGATTACAATTTGTATTTGATAATTTATTATTTCATAATTTCATAAATTTTTTATTTCATAATTAATTATTTAAAAATTAAATTTGAAAACCGGAACAGGAACCGGGACCGGAACCGGCCGGTTCCATTTCGATTTTGAACCGGAACCGGGCCTTGAACCGGCCCGGAACCGCCGGTTCAAAACCGGAACCGGAACCTACCCTTAAGGTTCTGGTTCGGATTCATAGTGGCCACGAACCGGAACCGGCCGGTTCCGAACCGTGGCCACCACTAGTTATGCTGGTAAAGCCTTGTTAATAATAATATTATTGTTATTAATCGTTTGGTAAAGTAGACAGGAACGCAATCGGTGATTGGAAAATAAGGAAAAAAATGGATACCAAAGAAACAAACAAACACGCAACACGTGCATCAAACTAAACCGTGAGAACTCTTTCTATAAAGGTCTCCAGAGACACGTCGTGAAATGGGATCAATAGTGGAAGACATAAACATTGTACTCCACGACGGCGTCCCCGGTCTTGAGGTCGAACGTGCGCGTCTTTGCCTTAGCGTAGCCGCGGGCGAACCGGAAGAGCCCGCTCCCACCGACAATCGGCAGCTCCCGCACGCCGGAGAACACCGCGTTCCGGCCCAGCACGCTCAGCGTGCTCCCGTTGTACTTCCCCTCGGTGAACACGTAGTTCTGCACCATGAGCAGGCTGGCGTCCTTCTGCGACGCCATCGCGTAGATCCCCTGGGCCCGGCCGACCTCCTTGGAGCTCATCTCAGGGCCCTCGGTCAGCGCGTCGTCGATCATGACCACGGCGCCGAACCCAGTGGCGGACGTGTTGGTCATCTGGGCCTCGGCGACGCGCACGGCGGTTGGGTTGCGCCCGCTCACAATGTCGTGGAAGTAGAAGTGGAGGTGGCTGAGCTTCTCATTCTTGAGCCCGAGCTCTAGCGGGTGGAGGCTCCGGGCGAAGGCGTGCGACTTTGCGGAGACCAAGAGGGTCGACATAAAGAGGAGAGAGAAGGCGACGACGAGCTTTGCGATGCAAACAGCCATGGCTAGAGAGAGAGAGAGAGAGAGAGAGAGAGAGAGAGAGAGAGAGAGAGAGAGAGAGAGAGAGAGGTAAAAAGGGTTTCGTTGAGGGGAGAGATTTATAGAGGAGGCGCAGATGAAGAAAAATGGGGTTTGGTGGAAAATAGTAACAATGATGATTTTAAAGAAAATACTTAGTTGTGGAGTGGTTAAGGGGAGGAGACCATATAAGAAGAGAGGGACATGGTCATATGGTATATGGTGACCTACCATTTACGTGCTCCGAACTATCTAATTAGTGTCGGAGGTCGTCGGTGACGTTTCGCCGTGAATCGAGTCAACTCACGGCAAAGACAAAGACGACAAACAATCAACATTCAGATCGCAAAGATGATACCAAACCAACAGCACATGACTTGGGTATTCTCCCTTGACCAAACGAGTTTTCTGCCACGTGGAAAATAAAGAGGGGAAAAATCTCAGATCGAGAGTTTTCATTTTGTCCCCCTACGACTCCACCCACTTTCCTAACTTATGTAATTCGTTCCGGAATTTTTTTTCCCTTAATTGTTTTTTCCTTGTCCAAGATGGTGACTATGTTTCGTCAAACGTTGCTGCTCCAACTCCGTGAAGTCGACTCTAAACAATCGTTTCCTAACGTGGGGATTTGAGTCAGATTCTCAATTCGTCGAAATAGTTGGATGGTATTTCATTTGTTCCATCGCAAAATTAGATTTCCAAATGCAGGGCTGGGTTTTATTGCTCTCACCAACTAAATTATACGCGGAGATTGACAAGAAAACATACGTGATGGGTCAGCTGAGGTGTTATTTCTTGGTTTTGTCCAATCATTAATAACTTGAGTATTTTTAGATAATAGTAGATTGAAATAACGCTCGTAAGGAGTTCTATTGAAACCAAGAAGTATAGGCCTGCCATCCGCATCAGAATAAATAGAGTTTTTCAGAAAAGCCTGCTAGTGGAGGAAGACCTCTAGGGATAAGAGACGCAGGGCTAAAGAGAGAGCTATCACGTACTGAATTTCATGCATTATTACAGCATTAAGATCACGTTTCCATGCGTACCCATGTGCTATTTTTCCACCAACCTTCTTATCTGGCTTTCTACAAACCAAAAGAAAAGTACTCATTGCGTCTGCTTATAACTTTCCCTTGAAAAATCAGAAAAAAGTAAAAACCACCATGTTTTAAAAAATTATCAAAGAAAATTATATACGAACCTATGCATCCGTGTTGCGATAGCTTGAAATGTTTGATGTATTTAGTGTTGAATAAAAGTCGACATGTGAAGGCTACGAAATTCACAAGGAAATTCAAGATGAAAGTCACAAATCATTTGACCGAGATCAATGATCAAGAATGGCGGAGAGACACTGAGGTCGCGAAGCACATTACTTTCAATTTCCAAGTGGCCCTTACAATAAAACGACTAGTTTCAACCACTTCCATTCAGATACAATCGCCGCGGCCTTAAGGGGTCATTTGCCGAGGTTCAACCGTGCAATGTAAATCTCGGGTCTGATCCCACTAGCGCCGTGGTCAAAGCGGCGGCGGTTCATTCAAGTGAGGCGGTAATTATGGCTCAAACTACATATGCGGAACGCTTATGATAATGATTCGGGATGGCCGTTCTGGTTACTCCTCCACATTTTTTTTTCTTCAATTAACAACATAAAGCATGAAGCCAAAACGAAGTGCCAGACAAGAAATCTCTAGAATAGTAAGGCCAGCTATTGTCCCAACCTTGACTGACACTCAAAGGCAATATAAGCTTTTACATTAAGGCCAATTATGTGGCCCTTCAAAATGAAACGCGCGTTATTCCCTTTTGCCGGTAGTGCGTGTCACATGTGTAAGGAAATACTGTTTAAGTTTGTTCTAGAGATGATGTACAGTACAGTTCAGATCCGATCAAATCATAAAGAACCGTGTGAAAAAACATCGTGGACCTAATATGATTCTGATTACTATAACACGATCCTATCATTAAGGATTTAAACAATAAACATAGTTATCATTGCTCTTAATTAATCTCGACTCTTCGGGATAGAAGCACGGCGGTTTGGGACGGTCGACCTCGTTCAACCAATCCTGTACCTATGTTAGTCTTTTCAAAATGGAACCGCGAATTTGAAACCTGTTCGCGTACAATTAGAATGTGGTGCATCACAGGCTACTTGACCATGTGGCCCCCCCCTTTTGTCCCGACTCAACTCTACGAAATAAGCAGACTAGTAAAATTTCATTAAAGCAGTTTCAGAGGTTACTGTTGTAGGATACTTGAGTTTTTTTTTTTTTTCCATAAACAGACATGTTTTACTAACGGAACATCAAATCCATCTTCGTCACATCTCATGGATCCCCACGCACGTTAGATTAATCTGAAATCGAAATAAATCATAACAGTTTCCATACGATATTACGCTCACTTTCTCGGCTTTATGAATACTGTAGATGAGGCTCGACGGGGAAGGAAGCTAAGCATCATCGGTCCACAGAATGACAAATCTTATATGCAAAAGCAAATCACATGACAATTTAGAATTATCATTCAAACACGAGGTTCAGTAATTTAAGATAGAGAATAAAAAGGTTCACGATCGAAATAAGGACGGGAAGGTATCTGTTTTCCTCCATCTGAAGTGGCCCTCTTCCATGGTCATTCATCACTCCAAAATATCACCTTATGCTAGCTTGCTTTAGAAAAGCTTAACCCAGAAAAGTGTATCCATCCATGCATGACGCAAGCCTCTTTCTCTCTCCTCTTCCTTTCTTTGCTTTGCTGCTGCTCCTCCACGCGATGCCCCCGACTGCTTTGCGCCGCTGCAGGCGATTGCCGGACAGTTGCCATCGTCGTTCATCTCTCCTCTCTCTCGATCGCCTCATCCCTCTACACATAGACAAACCACAAGAAATCGCCACTTTCGTAAAAGACTTATTTGCCACATATGCATTAAAAAGAGCTTTGCTGATATAATAATTTTTGAGTGGGTGTGAGAGTAAAAATATGTTGTGGGTCACAAATTTTTGAATGAGTGGACCACATAATAATTTTTAATTATTTTTTGTTTATTTTTTGGGACACAGAACAAGATGTTAATCTCACGGGAAATTAACCATTGGGGGTTGCTCCAATGGCTACCCTTTCCACTTGGGAAGAGAGAGGTGGGGAGTTCAATTCCCCACCTTCTTAGGGGTGTTGGGTGTAGGTAGAGCTGTCAATATGGGTCATAGACCCATATTTGACCCATATTAATGCCGAAACGCAATAGAAATTGGCTAAACAGAAATTCGAAATTGAAAAGAGGAACAATTTGTTCTCTTGAATACGATTATCAAAATCAATAGCAAAAGTCCGCTTTTGTAATCTTAACACTATTTTATATGGTGTTAACCATAATTAAATAGAAAACACAAAATTACGAAAACGCCTCTGAAATTACAAAAATTGCTTAAAAACCCATCAAAATGACTACGAAATACGAAAATACGATATCATTCACGGCATAACAGTGAGTTTTGATTAGTGGACCGTTTCCATGCAGCCGACCAAATTTCAGCCCATTCCGAGTTCGCCAACTCTAAGTGCATCATCCTCCTCTGTTAGGAAAAGATTCGCCCTCGAATCCGCTTCGTCTTCATAGATATCAATCTCTTCAAGTTCTTACTCATCTGCTTGGTAAGGTGACAAATTTGCTATATTAAAAGTTCTGGATACATTGTACTCATCCGGCAGCTCAATCTTATAAGCATTGTCATTAATTCGCTCAAAAAGTCTGAATGGTTCATCAGCTCTAGGTTGCAACTTGCCAAACCTTCTAATTGGAAAATGCTCTTTCCTAAGGTGAATCCACGCTAGATTGCCCTTTTTGTAGACGACTCTTTTCTTGCGCATATCCACTCGCTGCTTATACTTCATATTCTGCTTGTTGATCTGGTTATGAACCTGTGAATGCAGCTCTTTGATCTGCTTGGCATGCTCATCCACGTCTGAACTGAACTGAACTGCTTGTGAACTGGTAAAGGCGTGAGATTCAGAGAAGTAATTGGATTACGCCCATAGACTATCTCGAAAGGACTCTTGCCTGTCTCATCCCAAAAGCTATATCAAAGGATGATGCTTTCCCTCACAATTATAAACCGACCACCAACCCCTTCCACGACCGATGTGGGACAACTCCAACAATCTCCCCCTCACACATCGTGCCCTGAGTCAGAGCCGCAACAACCCGTATCTCTCCCGTGTGACTGTTGGGTCCAGACTTGTTGGTAACCTGGCTCTGATACCAGTGTTGGGTGGTTTTGGGCATTTCTCATCCCAAAAGCTAGCTCAAAGGATGAGGCTTTCCCTCACAATTATAAACCGACCACCAGCCCCTTCCATAATCGATGTGGGACAACCCCAATAATCTCCCCTCACACATCGAGTCTCGAGTCGGAGGAGCGATAACTCATATCTCTCCCGTGTGACTGTTGGGTCTAGACTTGTTGATAACCTGGCTCTGATACCAAATAATGCAGAAACGCAACAGAAATTGGCTAAATAGAAATTCGGAATTGAAAAGAGGAACAATTTGTTCTCTCGAATACGATTATCAAAATCAATGGCAAAAGTCTGCTCTCGAAATCTTAAAAATACCATTTTATATGGTGTTAACCTTAATTAAATAGAAAACACAAAATTACGAAAACGCCATTGAAATTACAAAAATTGCCTAAAAACCCATCAAAATGACTACGAAACGCGAAAATACGACGTCGTTCACAACGTAGCGATGAGTTTTGATCAGCGGCCCGTTTCCATGCAGCCGAACAAATTTCAGCCCATTCCGAGTTCGTCAACTCTAAGTGCATCACATATGTTGTATGAAATAGGTCTTATGTGGGTTATTAACTTTAAGAGGCCCTACTAAAAATGGGTCCAAAAGGTTAAAATGAAATTAAATGGGTCAAAAATAGGTCACACATGGAACCCATTTTTTACCCATATTGGATCCATTTTCGACCAATGAGGGCAGTTCCCACAAGTTGCAAATGGGCAAAGGGCTCAAAGGCTCCATTTGGTTATTATTATTTTTTATTTTCTATTTTTATAAGTGAATGAAAGAAATTAGAAAAGAAAAATATAATTAAAAAATATTTCTTCTGTTGGCCGACCGCCCGCATCCACCGCCGCCGGTCGCCGGAGAAAAATGAAATAAAATAAAAAAATACTTTTTATTAATAAATTATATTTTTTGAATAAAAATATTTTAAAAAAATTTAAAAAATAAAAAAATAGAAATTAAAACAGTTTCACTTAATTTTTTATTGCATGAAAGTATTTTAGTAATTTCATTTTTTTATTTTATTTACTAATTTTTTATTATTTAATTTGCTTTTTTTATTTGATGTGAAGTTTTTATCTGATAACATATATATGTGAAGAGCTTAAAATAGGTTAAATGAGTTATATAAATTTTCTTAGAATATTAATGTGATTTGGTAATTTGGGTCAAAACGGGTCGGGTCGGGTATGGGTCATTGAATATGGGTCAAAACGGGTTAGACGGGTCAATATGGGTCGGATCATATTCGACCCGACCCAAACCCGATCCGACCCACCCATTTGACACCTCTAGGTATAGGGACGCGTGAGTGAGGGAGTAGGATTTCGCAACCTGTACACGGCACATAGCACACACACCGTGACTTGTAAAATAGAATATGATAGGATAGAACCAAAAAAAAAAAAATCTCAAGGTAAATTAATGATCGTCTCCTATCAAAACAAAATATTTAATGATTGTCACATCATCATTTCTCTAATTAATCGGTGGTTGTTCATGATAATGCCATTGATACGTGGAGAATTAGTGAGAATAAAGTCGCTACTAAATGTTTGAGATTAATCTGTTACGGGTGATCCCGGAATTATTATTATCTAGGGTTTGGTAGAGTACAGCTGGGACTGCAAGTTAAGAACCATTTTGCTAAAATGGCCTCCCTTCCGCCACAGCTCAATAACATGATCAATAATGGAAGACGTAAACGTTGTACTCCACCACGGCATCCCCGGTCTGGAGGTTGACCGTGTGCGTCCTCGCCTGAGCGTACCCACTTGCGAACCGGAAGAGCCTGCTCCCGCCAACGATTGGCATCTCCCTCACGTTGGAGAGCACTGCGTTCCGACCAAGGACGCTCAGGGTGCTCCCGTTGTACTTACCTTGGGTGAACACGTAGTTCTGCACCATCAGCAGTCCGAGGTCGTTGAGCGAGGCAGACGAATAGATTCCCTGAGCCTGGCCGACGATCTTGGAGCTCATTTCGGGCCTTCGGTCAACTGGTCATCGATCACGTAAACCGAGCCGAACCTGGTGGCCGAAGTGTTGGTCATCTTGGCCTCCGCAGCGAGCACGGCAGTCGGGTTGCGGCCGCTCACAGTGTCGTGGAAGTAGAAGTGGAGGTGGCTCAGCTTCTCCTTCTTGAGCCCGTGCTCGTGAGGGAGGAGGCTTCGGGAGAAGGTGCGAGAGTTTGCGGAGTGAAAAATGGTGGAGGTGAAGATGATAGAGAAGATGACGAGCTTCGTGATGCAAAGAGCCATGGCGAGATAGAGATAGAGATAGAGATAGAGAGATGTGGTTAGGGTTTAGTTGAGGGGAGGGTTTTAAGGAGGCAGATGGAGACGATTGGGTTTGGTGGAGACCGAATAAGAGAGAAAAAAGAGAGTTGGGACCTCGTCACAAGGGCGACCTACCATTCGCGGGCTGAAAATAATGTAGATTCCTGGAGAGGGGGACCAAAAATTAAATTTCTCATCTAGATGACGGCCTACTTAGGAAAAGCCAATGTATTTTTAGGCTTCGTTTTGCAAAAAATAATTTTTAGGAAAATAATTTTTGGATTTTTCGGCATCCGGTTCACGAGAAATAAATGAGTCAAGAAAAACATTTTCCTCTTATGGAAAAAACAAATTCAAAAGTGGGGAAAATGATTTGCTTTTTTTTAGAAGAAGAAAACATTTTCTCTTATCTTTCCTTCCTCTGCTCTTTCACATTTATTTTCCTTTTAATTATTTCCTTTTTATTTTATTTTTATTTTTTTCTTTTCCCTTCTTCTTCGGCCGGTCGCAGGCCATGGCGACGGCCGGCGACCAGCACAAGGGGGAAAAGAAAAAAAAAAGAGCAAAAATAAAAATAAAAATAAACATAAAAATTATTAGAAAGAGTGCATGAAGGAAAATAAAATTCAATTTTCCATACCGAACGGTAGAAAATATTTTTCAGGTCATTTTTAAGTTTCAGTCAAATACCAGAAAATATTGTTATTTTTTAGAAAAATGACTTTCTAGATTTTTTTTTTCCAGAAACACCTTATTTTTTCGCGAAATGAATGGAGCCTTGATGGCAAATAAGGATCAACTAGTACAGGTGGTGTTTAGATTAAGTCAACTTATGGCAACACAGAAGCGACAAAAAATAGATATTCGTGTCACAAAGATGATGCAAATGTCACAGGCCGGAGGTTTTCATGAAAATTCAAAAATATTCCTAAGGATATTATGGGTAATGTACACTTGTATTTTAGATTTTTTTTTTATAGGGGTAGCTCATGTATAAATAGAGATCTCCTTCCCATTATTTGTATCATTCCAAGAATCAACAAAGAGGAGCAATAGGAGGCATTCTCTTCCAAATCCTTCTCTCCATGGAGTATCTCTCCACGACCCTTGGTGGGCAAGTGAGTGGGCGCTTTTTGTAATGAACTGGGCTTTGGGCCCACCCAAGCGATACTATATTGGGCCCTTTGCGCTTATGAACCTTTTCATAGCCTTGTTAGTTTGGAGACCAACAAATATTTATATACAATCAATGGCGAAAGGAGTTGGATGGAGCTCATGCCTTATACCCATATATAGGGGTGAGCATGGTCCTAGTTATACAGGTTACCTCAGGAACCGGGGATTGGACCGGTTGTCCAGGTTATCAATTTTCAGAACCGGATCGACTGGTCCAGCCCGGTTCCCAAGCGGTTCAATGAAACCGATAAAGAAATTTAAACCATGTGTAAATATTCCCGTCTCCCATAATTTAATACTCTGAAAATCGATGTATTTTATACCCCATATGTTCTTGGGCCACTCATTTATAAAATCCCTCATCAACTTTTTATTATGTTAAGTGAGGCGACTCATGATTGATGAATATTCATTTGATTTGTTTATAGAGATACTCACTTGAACTTGTCGTTTCAGGTGCGATGGACGAAATCGTTGCCAAGAAATATCGTAAGAAATGACAAGGAAAGCGAAACGAACAGAATAAATTGTAAGCTGCGATTATAACCTTAAGCAGCACCCTAAGATCACCATAATTAGATACACGAATCACTATATTGAAGTAGAGGAATTTACGCACATTGTTTGAGATCCATTGTTCTTAATGTGGAATATCGATGAACCAATGCTCAAGAGCTTCTCCTCTATAACCTCTAAATCACTGGCTTCAATAAGACTACCTCTCACATATCGCGTTCCATGGCGTCTCTTTATGGGAGGTTATGTAAACATTAGGATTAGAGGAGGGACTTGAGCTCTATTTATAGAGTTTTAGTTAGACCCTCTCATTACGGATAAGGTTTTAACTTGGTCTACACCAACCAGCCTCATATTTGACTAATTGAGAAATCTTATCTCTTTATTTATTAGAGAAATCTTATATCTTTACTTTATTAGACCAATTAAAATTAAAAATTAATTAATTTAGCCCACATCAGAGAAACTCTTGCACAAACTGGTCCTTTAACAACATGAACGAACTATAACATCACACAAGTTGTAGTTCGTTCAACTACCCAAACGGCTTTATCCTCATTCAATTAGTATAAGGAGACGAAAAAGAAGTTTGTGAGGCTTTAAGAATATCAGGTTTTGTTTTGTTTTTTTGTTGTTGTCGAAATTAGGTTTTATATTAAAATAATTTAAAAATTATCGATCCGGGTGGGCGGTCCATCGGTCCGGTTCCCCCTAGAATCGGGAACCGAACTACCCGGACACCTGTTCCACTTTTAGGAACCGGGAGCCGGACCGGAGCCCTTCGAAACCGAACCACACCCGCCGGTCCAAGCAGTTCCTGGTCGGGTCAGTCCATTATGCTCACCTGCACCCATATATCTCCCAAATCTAAACCTGCCATTATGTAATCCTTTCTCTTCACATCAAGATTCATTAGCGTACCGAGCAAACCATCACAAACGTTTCTCCCAATGCGCATTATATCGAGGTCATGTCGTAACCAAGAGAAGAAATAAGACTAATCAAAGATGAGATTTCCTGAAAAGCAAATGCGCAATCGATCGGCAATGAAAATCTGATGCCTATGAACACTACTTGTGCGATCCAAATGTTCCTTAGAAGACTTATAAATGACCTTTGGATCTTAATCTAGGGCTTTCTCTGTTGCTGAGTTTGACACCATCTTAGAATTAGAGTGTGCAACTCCTTCTCTAAATTTGGTACCCATTAGAACCGAAACTATTTGTATTGTAATAGTAGGTTGAAGCATGATGTGAAATGAAACATTACCAAAACACCTGAAGTTTTTGTCCATTCATGCATAAAGGGTAGTGGAAATGTCCAAATTGTTCTCTGAATTTGAAGTCTCTTGCCTCTTTTGTTAATCCGCAAAGTAACAGGGGAAGAAGTGAGCGTTTTTATTTTCTTTTTTCGACGGGCCTCAAAATGCGATCGGAAAGAAGCCCTTCCTTCCAATCCAAGCTGATGAAGCCGCTCCTATATCTAACCTCCGCTCACCCCAACCACATATCGGCACTTTCATGATGCATCGTGATCAAAAGTTCCTAAAAAGAGCTCTATGTATCAGTTCATTGGCATGATCATTTACTAGCCCGATTATCTTGGCGGCTTGAACGCGAAACCGCCTATTTATTGGGGCAAAGGCCGCTCCCTGTCACGAACACTCTAGTGAGAGTTTATCCTTTACTTTCCCCTATTTTCTTCGTTTCATCGCACATTTCAATTCCTTATAATTTCATTTCAATGTACTCTCATTCCCACGTAATTTTAATTTGAGTGCACTTTACCCTTCATTGCACTTCGATTCATAAAAATCGTACTCCATCTAAATCTCGTTCGCACACTTTGTGCTCGAGTGCAAAACTGTGGAGCCATCTGAGTCGCTCTCTAATCATTTGAAATTGGATTGCCTTGATGCATGTCGATTTTCGACAACATCTCTTTTGGCATATACCTGATATCGATTTTCTTTTCCCAACAATATCACATCATATTTGCACGATATATGTGTGTGTGTTCTTTTGATTTTTCTTTACATGGCATGAAGTAGTAATAAATTTAAATTTTAAGTACGATACTTTTATAAACTTTGCACTTTTAATTAAATGGTCCTTACTTAATGTGCAAGCGTATTTGGTTCAAACAATAGTTGATTTCATTATAATAACTGGGAGTTATATGTTCACGTACTTTTGAGAAAAATGACGATATATGCATATTCTCCCAAACCATTTACTTTTTGTTCCTGTATTACTAGAAGAGAACTCCGTTCAAGTGAAGCGTGGGATAAATTTTCTTATAGCATATACGTAGTCTCCATTGCCCCTTTTATGAAAATAAGTACGAATTTACCAAAATTAATCGGATTGTATGTGTTCGAGTCCGGTATTATAATCTATTAGTTTACCAACTAGAGATAGAAAATAATGAATCATCAAAATCTCCTAACCCATCAACATCATCTTATAGACTATCCTGATGAATAATTCAAACGACCCAACATAACCAAACATTTTTTCCGGTACCAACTTTGTCAATTTCAATACTTAATCTTTGTCGGGGTTACTAAGTTATCATTTTTTACTTGCAAAACGGTTGGGATGGGTGACCAACACCAGTGACCCCTTTCAGGCGTTGCCACAAGAGTTCCACACTCACTGCGGAATGTTCAGCTTGAGTTATAACTGCGCTGCACCCCTCGCGATCCTAAATTCCGAGATTGCCGAGCCCCTCGTGACAATACCACCATAATACTACCGGTTAGGAAATATTTTTATTTACCTAACAGTACTAATTAATTGGAAAAGCTCAGGTCTACCCTCCCCGTTAGTAGGAAGTAGTACCCACGTGATTGACGTGTTGCAAGTCCATATCACATATCTATTAATTGTGTTACGAGGTTTAATTAAGAATCTTTCCTGATATAATGAGAGTTTAAGTTAAGATTACACGTCACCAACGCCGACAGAAAATACAAATTATACCCACGTGATTGGTGCTGCCATGATCTTTTGGAAAGATACAGATCCATAAGTTCATGCCAGCTTCAAGCCAGAAAATATAAGTACGTGTGATAATTGTCCAAAAAATCATAAACTTAATGAACGGTGATCAATTCAATCTTAAACCTTTCAATTGTGACAATTTAGTCCTAAACCTTTAGATGATTTACCAATTGAGTCCTAAACCTTTTAGTCCTAAAATTTTTCACAATTTGCCAATTTAATCCTAAATCTATTATTTGAATAATTGTTAGAAAGGACTACATTGACAAATTGCTAAAAGGTTTAAGACTTAATTGATGAGAAATAATACTAATCGAAGGACTGCGAGATTATTGGGTGTCGGATGGTGATGTTGACTTCTTTTTCTTTTTTTTTTGGGTCGAAGATGATCTTGACTTCAAAAACCAACATTTGAGATGTTCTAAAATTTTCGAGAAAAAGGGAGAGACTTGATCTTTTAATATGTTGAAATTTATACCCCAACAATATTAATAAGACATGAAGTAAAATCTATCAAGAAAATTAGTTATCTTTTTCTAACAATGACACTAATTATCATAGAGAAATCTATTAAGAAATACAAAAATATCGAATAGCATTTATCCATAATATCTAAGAATATCTCTAATTGGGAATTTTTTACCATCTATAAATGTACTTCAACACTCCCCACAATTTAAGCATCCAGCTTATGTATAGCAGGTGCAACTCTCTGTGGCCAAGGCATCATGTAAGGCGGACCTTACATTAAATAAGAGATGTTGATATGTCAAACTAGATTCAAGACGGTGACATTTGAGTTAACCGGACCTTACATAATCCACATTTTCATCGAATTTTACCATGACCGAGTACTTGATCACGAAATTGACATCTCTTTCTCACATAACCTTGATAAAACTGCGTGGGAACTTAACTTGAATTACGGCAAACTACACTGTATCACCCTAGAACGTTCAACTTTGGCTGCTAAGGCGTGCTTAACTCTGATGCTCACAGTTTGCCTGGAGACTTAACGGCGGCTTCTCTTGTTGACAATGCTCGCAATTGACATAAAGTTCCATAACAAATAGCGTCCATGGTTGGCATTGTTGAGTGTTGACACAAATTGGAAATTCTAACGGTAAATACACGATGTTTTAATTTACTAATGAAATTACCTCTATACATAACATCAATAATTTTCTTGGGACGGTGAGGGTGTCGAATATCTAAATCCGATCCTATCAACGATGCAAGAGAGTAATGGAAATTCGCACAATACAAGAATTTACGTGGTTCAGTAGGGGAGATGTTCCGCCTACCTACGTCCACGGGGAGATCAAGATCTGTTTCACTAATAACGTAGAAAAGTGTACAGCCGCTCTTTCTCACTCTCTCTCTCTTGTTTAGAGACCTGTTTCGCCCTAAATATATATAGCGAAACTCTACACGGCACAAATTACAAAATTGCCCACATAACCTAAAATATTTAACTTTTCCATATAAATACTGCTATGACTGAACATAAAACACCTCTGGCGGCTTTTCGGAACCGCCTCATAATCTCTTGGATAACAGAATACAAGACATCAACCTCAACAATCTCCACCTTGGCTTGGATTCTGTAAAGCCACCTGTGAAAGAATATGAAATATATATGTCTTCATCCTCGTACCTCCATAAGAGGTACATTCCCGCACTCATTGAGTGCGTCCCTCACCTTCAACAGTGAGTTATATTAATTGAGCCCAAACAGGACCCAAACTTCTCAAATAGTGACTGGCTTGGTAAAACAATCTGTAGGATTGCTATTTGTGTGAATCTTCCTCAAGTGAATGCTGCCATTGACACAAGCTCCCTAATTTTGTGAAACCTCACATCTATATGCTTTGTTCTTGCATGAAACACTTGATTCTTGGCGAGATGTATGGCACTCTGACTATCACAGTGTAACACCGCACCTCCTTGCTCTAAACCCAACTCACGAACCAACCCAGTCAACCAGCGCCCTTCCTTAGCAGCTTCTATAGCTGCCATGTACTCTGCCACTGTAGTAGACAATGTAATTATGGATTGGAGCATCGCCCTCCATGAGATAGGTCCACCAGCTAATGTAAAGACATATCATGTAGTAGACCTCCTCCTGTCTAGGTCACCAGCAAAGTCTGAATCAACATATCCCGCTAGCTCCTTCGAACCTCGGTCGCGACTGAACATAATACCCAAATCTACAGACCCGCTCAAATATCTAAAGATCCACTTGACTGCATTCCAATGCTCCTTCCCTGGATTACTCATGTATCTGCTAACAACACTGACTGCATGAGATAAATCTGGCCTGCTACACACCATAGCATACATGAAACTCCCAACTGCGCTAGCATAGGGAACTCGAGACATCTCCTCAATCTCCTCATGTTTTGTGGGGCATTGCTGTTCAGATAACTTGAAGTGGCTAGCTAATGGTGTCCTCACTGGTTTAGCCTTATTCATGTTGAAACGTTCAAGCACCTTTTCAACATACCTCTTTTGAGATAACCAGAGTTTACCTGCACTTCTATCTCTATGAATTTCCATACCAAGGATCCTCTTAGCAGCACCAAGATCCTTCATCTCAAACTCATTATTCAACAAGGACTTTAAAGAGACAATACATGCATATCCTTAGCAGCAATGAGCATGTCATCAACATAAAGCATCAAAAGAATAATCGAATTATCATCTGACACTTTATAATAAACACAGCAATCATACTCACTTCTCGAATAGCCAATTTGCACAATAAAAGAGTCAAAACGCTTGTACCACTGTCTCGGAGATTGTTTAAGGCCATAAAGTGACTTCTTAAGCGGACAAACTTGATCTTCCTTTCCTGGCACTTTGAACCCGTCAGGTTGCTCCATGAAAATCTGTTCCTCCAAGTCTCCATGAAGAAACGCCGTCTTCACATCAAGTTGCTCCAGCTCAAAATCAAACATGGCTACCAAGGCAAGTAGAACCCGAATGGAAGTGTGCTGTACTATTGGAGAGAATATTTCATTATAATCTACCCCTTCCTTCTGTGCATACCCTTTAGCTACAAGTCTAGCCTTGTACCTTACCTGCTCATTCTCAGACACTGCCTCTTTCTTGCGAAAGATCCATTTACACCCAATGATCTTTCGCCCTTTAGGTTTCTCCACAATCTTCCAAGTCCTATTTTTCTGTAAGGATTCCAGTTCTTCCATCATAGCTGACATCCATTTATCACTATCAGCATCAGATATTGCATCCTGATAGGAAGAAGGATCGCCTGTACCTATTGTGAGGGCATAAGCAACCATATCCTCAAACCCGTATCTCACAGGTGCTTTGTGAGTACGTTTTTCTCTACCTTCTGCGATGGTGTAGGTATCTTCTACTGTCTCATGTGATTCTGGTGAGTTACTGGATGATTTCCTTCCTCCCGCTATTTCTGGTTTACCTGACTCCACCTGCACAGTAGATCCTTCTTCACTTCTGCCATCTGCATGTGAACTGTTATTTGCCTTCACCATGTCAGAATCATTAAAGACAACATCCCTGCTAACCATGGTCTTCCGTGCATTAGGATCCCATAGCTTGAATCCTTTCACACCTTTCTCATAGCCAAGAAAGATGCACTGCTTAGACTTTGAGTCTAACTTGGAACGATGTCCACTTTGTACATGAACATAGGCTGGACAACCAAATACTCTCAAACCAGAATAGTCAATCGGATTACCTGTCCATACCTCCTCAGGAACTCTGCATTCAATGATTGTAGATGGAGACCTGTTAATGAGATAACATGCCATATTAACTGCTTCTACCCAGAAACTTTTACTCAGCCCTGCATTCAGCCTCATACTCCGAGCCCTTTCCAAAAGTGTCATGTTCATCCTCTCAGCTACACCGTTTTGCTGTGGTGTATCTAGTGTTGTGAAGTGACGTGTGATCCCTTCAGCTCTACATAGTTTCAAGAATGATGTGTACCTGTATTCCCCTCTATTGTCCGTTCTCAAGCACTTTAGCTTCTTTCCTGTCTGCCTTTCTACTTCAGCCTTCCACTCTTTGAATTTGGAGAAGACTTCGTTTTTCTGCTTCATGAAGTAGACCCAGACTTTCCTTGAGTAATCATCAATGAACGTCACAAAATATTTGGCTCCACCTTTTGATTTGATCGGTGCAGGACCCCATACATCGCTGTGTACATAATCAAGTACATCCTTGCTCGTATACTTTGCAGTTCTGAAACTAACCCTGCTCTGTTTCCCGAAAACGCAGTATTTGCAGAAGTTCAATTTGCAGCTTTTGACACCTTTTAACAGCTTCCTTTTATGAAGCTCCATGACCCCTTTCACCCATATGCCTAACCACATATGCCACAGATGAGTGTCATCTGTATCGGACTCTGCAGCTATAGTCACAGATGCTCCACCTGTTACTGTACTCCCTATGAGCCTGTATAAACTTCCAGTCAACTCTCCTTTCATGACAACCATAGCTCCCTTGATGACTTTGAGAACTCCACCTGCTGCTGTGTACTTGCAGCCATTCACATCAAGCGCACCCAAAGATATCAAATTTTTCTTTAGATCTAGAACGTGCCTTACATCCACCAAAGTTCTGACTATACCATCAAACATTCTGATTTTAATAGTCCCTATTCCAATGGTTTTGCAAACCGCATCATTCCCCATTAGAACAGATCCGCCACTGTATGACCGGTATGAATCAAACCAATCCCTATTCGGGCACATGTGATAAGAGCATCCAGAGTCTAAAATCCATGAATTAGCGAAATGATTCTTACCTGATGATATAGAGAGAAGATCACCATCATCACGCCTGAGCTATCAGCCACACTTAATTGATTAGAAGTTTTCTCGTGATTCTTCAAGTCTTCCTTTATCTTATAACAGTTTCTTTTCAGATGGCCTTTCTTCTTGCAATAATAACAAGAGAGTTTCGTTTTACCCCCTCTTGATTTCGATCGACCCTTATTCTCGGATCCTCCCTGGATTGTTCTTCCCCGTTCCTGCTCCTTGACTTTTACGATGAGGCCCTCACCCAATGCCGTAGCACTGTTAACCCTCTTTCTCGTATCATTAGATAATAGGGCAGCAGTGACCTCATCTGTATCAAGCGTCTCTTTTCCATATAAGAGTGTCGTCACCAGATGATCATAAGATGCTGGTAGCGACGATAGCAGTAATAGGGCTTTGTCTTCATCTTCCATTGAAACCTCCAGACTTGCAAGTTTACTCAAAATCTGATTGAACGTGTTGATGTGTTCTAACAGATCTGAGCCTTCCTCCATTTGTAGAGAGTATAACTGTTGTTTCAAAAGCAATTTGTTCGTTAGGGACTTGGTCATATAGATGCTCTCAAGTTTCGTCCACACCTGCGGAGCCAACTTGAGATCCACCACATACTGCAGAACCTCATCAGATAGGTTCAATCGAATGGTGCTTACCGCCCTTTCCTCCATCTCCGCCCAATCTTCATCACTCGTTTCTGGTTTCTTCCCTTTCCCCAGCAGCACTTTCGACAGGCCCTGCTGAATCAGAAGATCCATCATTCTTCGTCGCCAGAGAGTGAAGTTGTTCTTTCCATTAAACCTCTCGATGTCATACTTGACACTCGAACCCTTTCCTACCATCTTGATAGCTTGCCGAACCAGGCTCTGATACCAATTGTCGAATATCTAAATCCGATCCTATCAACGATGCAAGAAAGTAATGGAAATTCGCACAACACAAGAATTTACGTGGTTCAGCAGGGGAGATGTTCTGCCTACCTACGTCCACGGGGAGATCAAGATCTGTTTCACTAATAACGTAGAAAAGTGTATAGCCGCTCTTTCTCACTCTCTCTCTCTTCTTTAGAGACCTGTTTCGCCCTAAATATATATAGCGAAACCCTACATGGCACAAATTATAAAATTGCCCACATAGCTTAAAATATTTAACTTTCCCATATAAATTCTGCTATGATTGAACATAAAACGCCTCTGGCGGCTTTTCGGAACCGCTTCATAATCTCTTAGATAACAGAATACAAGACATCAACCTCAACAGAGGGTGCAAAGTTCAGCAATGGTATTAGCCTATTAGGATTAGTAAATTGTGGACGAAGATCTATTTCTCCTTGTCTCCGTTGATTTCTCAATAAATCCCAACCGTTAATATCTTTATTTATAAACACGGACAACGATCCTTATTCGTATGAACGATGGTTTGGATGAATGAGAAATGGAACGAACATACAGATGGGGCGAAGGATCTCATCTCGTAAATCGCAAATGTTATGCTTGTGGTTTTCGTTTGCTATTTTGCTTTAGTTTGTCCCGTTTTGTTGTGCTATCGTTGCGCAATGTCTTATCACTTATGATACGCAATCATGGGAGCTCCAACTGATAATACTTGTACGTTTATCGTTCTATTGTTCTTGAACCAAATAAAAACAACTTGCAAGCTTAACCTGGCGAAACCCTCAATAATGGTACACATAGAAATCATACACAAGGACGATGAATCCATTCTTCAGGTCGGACGAGTAAGTGCTGGTCCGAACATAACCCCGGGCCAACCGGAAAAGACCGGTTCCTCCGATGATAGGCATTTCCCTCACCTTCAACGAGAGCAAGTTCCTCCCCATAACAGTCAGATCGCTCCCGTTGTACTTACCCTCCGTGAACGCGAAGGTCATGGACATCGACAAGACCATCTCGCTTTGGGATGTGAACGCCACCAGGCCTTGTACCCTACCCATGTTCTTCGAGCTTGTCTTGGGGTCCACGGTGACCACATCATCGACAACTGCTACTTGACCGAATAACGTGGCAGACTGATTGGTCGTCGAAGCTTGGGCTACGGTTGCGACGGTGGCATTGCTCCCGGCGATTATGTTCTGCACGTGCATGCGAAAGCGAGTGAGCTTCTCGCGCTTGGAGCTTAGGGGTTCGGATTTCGTGGTGAGTGTGGTGGAAGAAACAATGAGTGAAAAGAGAAAGAGCTTCGTTAGGGTTAAGGCCATGGCGTAGGACTTGGGAAGGGAATGATTGGCTAGACGTAGTGACTGAAGAAGAGAAAGCTAGTTTTGGTTGCACGAGTTCGCAATGTAGTGGTTTCATTTCATGCATTATATAGTGCCCCAAGTGTGATTCTATCCAAGGATGGAGCGTCAATACGAAGAAAACATGTACGCATATTTTCAATGCGAGAATTTTTTTATTCTAATTTCATTTTCTCATATATTGGCTCTCATCACACATTTCGATTCCTTAAAATTTCGTTTCAATATACATGTAATTTCACTTTACTTTCGATTCATTAAAATTCAGACTTGCGGTAGTGACCCCCTCTAGGCGTCACTATAAGGTTTCCGTATTCACTATGAAATGTCTGGCTAGAGCCATAGCTACTCTGCACCATTTGCAATCCGAAAATTAGAGGCTAGCGAGTTCGTCCTCGTAATCCCACAAAGGTCATGAAATCTCTTTATATGAGGTATCTCGCGGCTATGCAATGTAACGTGAGCCATTAAGTATATTAGCTCTCAACGCCAATCGAGCTTGCGACCTTATGTACGGTAAAAGTACCAAAAAAGTCCTAAATATATTGCATTGGTACCAATTCAGTCCTAAATCTTTCAATTAGAGAAATTTAGTCCTAAACCTTTTCACTTTCTGCTAATTAAGTCCATCCTGCCAATTTAGGCTAGAAATTTCTGACGTAGATGACGACCATCCTACATGGCATGACTAGCACTAACGATGATATTTTTTGTATTATTTTTTAATGTTATTCTTTGATTTTTTCTTTCTTTCTTTTTCTTCCATGGCCTATGCTAGTCGCCGGCTAGGGCTGGCATGATTAAATGAAAGAAAAAGAAAGGAAAAAAAAAAACAAACAGAAAATTCAAAAAATTACTAAAATTTATATAAAACAAGTCAACGTCTGTGCCGGACTTGTCACGTAAAATGATCGGAATTCATGTCAGCAATTTTTTGCCTAAATTGACCGGATAGACTAAATTGGTACTACTACTCAAAGATTTAGGACTAAATTGATTCAATTAAAATGTTTAGACTGAATTGGAACCAATGCACTAAATTTAGGACGTTTTTTTTATACTTTTCCTCTATCAACTGTAGGAGACCATTTTTTTTTCCTTACCAAAAAAAAAAACTGTAGGAGACCCCTTCACCGTTGAATCAACCGTCTTGGCGCTTGTCTGAGTTTCTTTTTCCGTTTTAACATAGTACTAATAAATTGGAGAAGCTTAGGGGCTGCCCCCACCGTCCCGCAGAAAGTAATACCCGCGTGATTGACGTGTTGCGGGTCAATATCTTCTATCCATTAAGTGCAGACATTCCTTCCACGTCACCAACACAAACAGAAAATACCAATTAAGACCCACATGATTGGTGGTGATCTTTTGGAAAGATACAGAGCCATAAGTTGGGAAAAAGGACACTTTTAATGCTACAAGTTATGTATGGAGATCACTTTGGTGCCAAAAGTTTCAATCGGATCACTTTAATGCCAAATCGGAGACAAAAGGATCACTTTGGTGCCACCGGCGAAAAATTCCGACCATTCTTAATACGTGGCATTTTAAATTAATTTTTGAATTTTAATTGGCATTTTTTTATGAAAAAAAAAATGAACTCCACGTTGGTTCCACGTGGACTTTAAAATTCAGAAAAAATTTAAAAAATAAAATACGATTTTTAAAAAAGAAAAATTAACAGAAAATTTTTAAAATAAAAACTTTATTTAAAATACATTGAAATAAACTAAAAAAAATTAGCAAAAACACTAAAAAAAAGCAAAAGAAAAAAGCAAGCGGCGAGGGTTGCTATAACCCTCGCCGCCGCCGCCGCCGCCGCTCCACCATCACCAGCAATGGCCGGCGAGGGTGGGGCATGGCTAGTGGGGGTTGCCGGCCCCTGGTGCGAGGGTTACAGGAAGCCCTCGCCCCCGATCTGCAATCTCTTTTTTTAAAAGAAAATTTTAGCTTTATTTTTTCAACTTATTTGTCACATTATTTTAAATAAAAATTCAAATTTTTAAAAAATAATGCCAAGTTGGACCTCCGGTGAGCCATGTCAGCATCATATATTAATAAAAAAGTGCCACGTCAGATTTTCGGCGGAGCAAATCGGACTTGACACCAAAGTGATCGTTTTTAAAAAAACTTGACACTAAAGTAATCCGATTGATACTTTTGGCACCAAAGTGATCTCCGTACATAACTTGTGGCACTAAAAGTGTCCTTTTCCCCATAAGTTGAGTAAATATGTGCAAGTAGTGAACAGGTTATCAGGAGCAAATCAACTCCCACAGGACCTAATATCATTTTAATTGAGCAAACTAATCGAGACATTGTATTTGCTTTTGTTGCAAAAAGAAAGATCAAGTCTTGGGCCGTCGATTCGGACCGAAAGAGACGGAGTAAGACGCGACAGAAAAAAAAGGCTGGCTAAACGCTGAAATCTCTTAGTCGGTAAATTTAGTTATGCGATAAGAAAATTGATTTTAGTCGACAGAGGATATAAGTGAAAATAAATGGAGTGAAGTAACCGTCCAAATGCTGGAGCGGATAATGTCAGATGCAACCATCAAGCAGTGAAATCAAAGATTCCAAAAGCAATTGAGGACGACGATTGTGAAAGAGCGGAGAAGATACAAACCCCAAGTAGTGGAGATGGTTATTACTAGGGATATCAAAACCAAACAATGTACCCTAACCGAAATACGAACCGACCCGAATTTTTGAGTATTTGCGGTTCGGGTTTTGTTCGGGTCGCGTAATGACTTAAATTTTGGGCATTATAAAGATTTCGGTTCGGGTTTGTCGCGTGCGAATGTTGCTCACTTATCTAAATTTGATTTTTCACTAGCTATTAGTCATATCTTATATTAATTTTCTTCACTTATTTTGGCATCTCTGGTTTTGTTATAAAAAAAACATATTCCTTAAACAGTTGGAAAAATTAAAATTTTCTTGATTATTTTATCCAAAATAAGAAAGGAAGCAGGGGACAAATTGATAATACTTTGCCGAGAGTCATTCGACTAAATGAAATATGAAAGGAAAACAAGAGAGGATGAAGTTGATTGGCTAAACACGCGTGGAAGGCCATGCACATTCTTCTATTGTTTAGTTTTCACACCGAATATGTGTGAATGTTATCTGCCAAACACGATTTTATTTTTATTTTATTCTTTTTTTATCTATATTAGAAAGACCAAATTTTCTATTTTCATATGGGCCGCGCTTTTCCACTCCTCATTTGGCTTAAACACTCCTCATCTTTGTGTTTTGACTATACTAACCTTGCTTGACCCACCACTTCAGTCATAGCTCTCACTCCTTTCGTTTTGTTTTTTCTTTTTCTTTTCTTGTGGGTCCCACTTTCCCGCTCCTTCTAACTTCTATGTTCTCTCTTGCAGGCAATTCTCTTACGGGTCCCACATTCAACACAATTCTTTTTTGATTCGGGACATTGTATTGCTTTTATGAATTTTAATTTTACAATCCCATGAACTCCCGCAGGCTTGCATGCACACTAGTAAAGATTAAATGCACAAAGGCAAGGTAAACATATAATGACAACCCCAAAAGTCCCATAAAGAGATCATCCTCTATGTCGTCGGCCCCGCTTCAGCTATCAAGTTCTCGAGACGGACATCCAGCCACCACATCATCGGCATATCTTGAGACGACGAGCTGGACATGTCTGGCAAGTTCTTGGGCCAAAACAGTCCTCATGCCACCCACACTGGAGAACCAGCAGATGGCGGATTCGACGGGGCTGAGCACATCCTCAGACTCCAAAGGGACGCTTTGAGGGGGTACAAATCGAACCAGTTGTACTCCGAAATGTAGCAATCGAGCAACATGGGTAGTACTGGGAACGGTGGGGGCGAAGATGGACTGCGGCTTGTCCTTGATGAAGGCAAACAAGTTAATGCTCTTGAGGAGCCAAGCTAGGGACTTCGATCACACGCTGTGGCTGTGGAAAGAAGACCAGGAGGATGCTTCTGATGGTGGAATGAGTAAGGAAGGTTTCATGGACAAATCTTGGAAGCCTCTCTAGGAAGATCAGGGTTCCATCATGTTCTTATGCTTAATTGAAAACTTTTTGACATGAACTCAAATTCACGAACAACGAGATGAGAACAGGGACATCAAAAGCATGGAAAGAATAAGTAAGAAGAAAAAGGAAGGTGGGACCTGCAAAGAAAGAAAAAAAAGAAACAAAACAAAAAAAATTGAGAGAAAATGGTGGGCCACACAAGGGTTAGTATGGTCAAACATAAAAATAGATGGTGTTTAAGCCAAAAGAGGAGTGTAAAAAGCGCGACCCAAAAAGAACCAATAAATTGAAGAAAGAGAGAGGAGGTTAGTTCGGTAAATTAACTGGAAGAAAGGAGTGCCTTATCTAAAATGAGGGTGGAAATAGCGCCGCCCTTTTAAGAAATAACGAAATATCAAACAATACCCCTAATATCCAATAATATCTTAAAAACATAGGTTCTTCAATATTCATAAATATACTCTGATAATAGAGCTGGTACTGTTGACACTCGAAATAACTCGTCTTCCAAGGCACATGCTGTACTTGTAAGGGTCAGTATGTGTGTGGATCAAGTGAGGGATCAACACATGTGCAGAACACGTGAGGGATCGAACTTGAGCAGAATACGTGAGGAGTCGATACACGTGATAGACATGTGAGGAGAAAGCACGTCGAAAGAGACCAAAGAAAGCTCGTGCAGAACACATGATGGTATCGATGGGCATCATTTGAAGAAATCGTCAAACCTGTTAGTAAAGTGAGAGCTAACAAGGAGCAGTCCCATCGGATTCAAGGTCTTTTCAAGGAGCGCCAAAATATATGAAAGCTATTTCCTTGAATCTCATGGCAGGAGGATAGTTTTGAGGCAAAACAATTCCCTATGAACAGGTCGAGGAATCCGTGAAATGCGGGGGACGTGAACATACCCCTCACGACCGAAAGGGAACTGGTAAGAGTCCTATCGACAGTTATTGGATTGTCAAACTTCAAAGCCCCAAGATGTGGAGGACATGGGCACGACTGACTCACGTGGGAATCGAAGAGAAGCGCCAACATTATCAGTTATCTAGAGTTGAATAACTGCTCAAAGACTAGGTCCGAAAGAATTCAAAAAGACTGAGGAAGGCGACAATTGTTGGAGCGCTCGGATTATAACCGCTGAGGAGTAATTACCATTTCAACCATTATAAATATCACTAAGCATCCACAGAGAAATCCCACGAACAAATCAACAAATTTATCTTATCTTTACTTATTGTACTGCATTACTTTCCTAAGCTATAACTTTCATATTCTCATCATCGAGTCAAACTCCGAAGTTTATCTTTATCCTAGATACTGTGCTATCTAGTCGAACTATGGTGCATTATCGAAGCGTATTTAAGGCTTTGTCATCGAGTCAAACTCTGACACTATTTTGAGTCCGTTGGTTCGTTACCTTTGAAGGGAATTGTGCTTGCCAGACCATTCCATCAAGTCAAACTCTGGTTTGGTTCACGTTTGTGCACTTTCTTTCAATTTCATCTGTATCGATTCCTTTGGATTTGTATTTGTAGACTCTCACCATCGAGTCAAACTCTGGTCGAGACAATATTTGTGTAATTCTATTGGATTCAATACAAATTTCGCACATTGATTCTTCTGACTATCTGTAATTCTCCCGTCCAAAATCATCACAGAACCCCTTATCACATTTAAAAGTCGAAGCACGAATTTCGGTAAAAGATATTTTGTCGCGAAGCAATTCCGGCAAAACAGGTACAAACCTCATATTCTAATTTGTCACCACAACGTACATTGTTAATTTCCCTTACTGGCCATATTTGGTGCATCATGCATCACGTTATATCACATACATAATCATATACTATAGCCAGTGACAAATTGATAATCACTTATTGCATTGATTTCATTCTTTAGTTATGCAATTAGATTTTGTGATTTGGCCGAAAATTGCTGACGTGGATGCCAGTTATCCTACATGGCACGGCTGACGTGGATAGTTTTTAATAATATTCGATATTGTGTTTTAGAATTTTTTTTGTATTTTTTTTCTTTTTTTCCTTTTCATTTGTTTTCCTTATTTACTTTGTTTTTCTGCCATTGCCGGGTCTCGTCAATGTCCGGCACCTCAGGCAAGGGCCACCCTCGTCGGCCTCGGAAGAGGGATGCTTGGGCCTGGGCTGGCGAGGGTGGCCTTCACCTGAGGCCCGCGAAGGGAAAAAGAAAATAGAAAAAAGAAAGGGAAAAACAAAAAGAAAAAAGTAAAGAAGGAAAACATAAGAAACGAAAAGGAAAAATAAAATAAATAAAAAAATAAAAATAAAATTATTAAATATTAGTAAAAATTATCTACGTCAGCATCGGCCGTGCCACATAGGACACCTGACATATACGTCAGCGATTTTTTGCCAAAATTGGTCTGATGGACTCAATTGGCAAAATTAAAAGGTTTGGGACTGACTTGGTAGAGATACATAAGTTTAGAACTTTTTTGGACAATTTTCCCACGGCAGGGAGCTCACCAATATACAATGATGTACTATCAACAGAATTATATGCAACTCTTTTCATACTTTTCGTGAATCCTCTTCATGGTCTCTTCCTAAGAGGTTAACTAATGTTTTATTGTCATTGAACCAAACCGAAACAACTCGCAAGCTTAAGCTTAACCTTGCGAAACCCTCAATAGTGGAACACATAGAAATCATACACAAGAATGACAAGTCCATTCTCCAGGTCGGACGAGTAAGTGCTGGTTTGAACATAACCCCGGGCCAACCGGAAAAGACCGGTTCCGCCGACAATAGGCATTTCCCTCATTTTCAACGAGATGGAATTCCTCCCCAAAACGGTCAAACTACTCCCGCTGTAATTACCCTCTGTGAACACGAAGTTCAGGGACATCGACAAGGCCATCTCGCTTTGGGATGCGTACGCCACAATGCCCTGTACTCTACCCACGTTCTTTGAGCTCGTCTCGGGGCCCTCGGTCAATGCGTCGTCGACAACCCCTACTTGACCGAATAAGGTGGCGGACTGGTTGGTCGTCGGTGCCTGGGCTACTATTGCAACGGTGGCATTGCTCCCGGTGATTTTGTCTTGCACATACACGCGGAAGCCAGCTCGTTTCTCCTGATTGGAGGTTAGGAGTTCGGATTTCGCGGTGGGTACGACGAGAGAAACAAGTAATGAGAAGAGAAAGAGCTTGGTTAGGGTCAAGGCCATGGCGTGGGGATTGGGAAGGGAATGAGAGGCAAGGCGTAGTGACTGAGGAAGAGAAATAACAAAGCTAGGTTTGGTTGCATAGTGGTTTCATTTCGTGCGTTATATAGTGCCCCAAGTTTGTCTGTATCCAAGGATCAGGTGACAAGACGAAGACAACATGTGCGCACATTTCAATGCCTAATATTATCATTTCGATGTACTTCCGATTCCAAACGTCTCAATTCCATATGATTTCGGTTCAAATTCACTTTACTTTCCAACCCAATTAAATAATTAGAATTCACGCTCCATCTAAGCCCTATTCGTGCACTTTGCACTCAAGTGCCGGATTTCGAGATCTAGGTCACTTTCTAATCATTTGAGATCGACTCGCCTTGGAGCATATTGATTTTCGTCAACATCTCTTTTGACACATCCAATATCGATTGATTCCGATAATGTCATATCATATTTACACAATTTTTTTTAGATACGAATGTTATAAGACTTTGCAATTTTAATTAAATGTTCCGTACTTAATATGCAGGTGTATTTAAATAAATCAAGCTCGCGACCTTATGTAAATAAGTGACCCATTTACAACCGGGCCAACCATGGTTGTGGCCGATGAGGTTATAATCTTTCCTAACATGGTACCAATTAATTGGAAAACCTCAGCGTCACGCAGAAGCTAATACCCACGTGATTGTTGTCGATCATGTCCCAATCCATATCTATAAATTAAGTTATAAGGTTTAATTACCAAACTTTCCCGACGAACACACAAATAATTAGTTTCAAGTATTAATCGTTCATTTTGATTAACACGAACATACTCACAGCGCTAAAGAAACTCTACAGACCAGAATAAATTGTCCTTGTTTCTTGATTAGTAGAATAAATACTTTAAGCTTTTAGCATGAAGAATCATTCCATCTCCATATTCTACAAATGACATTAATGATGACCAAAAACATATAACGACAAATTTTACTGTCGAAGAGCCACGAGATGATTGGGTGTTAGACGGTGGTCTCCACTTCAACGTTTTTGAAGAACATTAACTCAAATAAGAAAACCTTCAACAATTTGATGATCTAGCTTGCGAATACGCGCGACTTTGCGAGTGCTGGAATTCTAGTACACAAATTTACGATCAGACGCAATTGATTGACATGCCAACATCCGTGGAATGATGGGATTGCACATGACACTTGGGCCATGATGTTGATCGCATATGCACATGAAAATCTGTCATAACCTCAAATATTTAGACCTAGGAATCACTCAATTAAGTTGGGGTGGGAGTCTCTTTCTTATTTGACCAACTTGTACCTAAGCCAGTATTGATTGGTCCGTAGGGGACAAGAGATTCCCCTAGAAAATTAAGGTCAAGGATGCCTCCAAAAGAAGGAAGCCTGGCCCCGATGTAAAATACAAGACATAAAGAAAAGACAGCTGGAGACGACAAGAGTATATAAATTTCGAGCTTAGTGACAAAAGTAGGATTAAAAGGAGGTTAATGAAGTAGATTTTTCCTATGTAAATGCTGCCAAAACCAATAGGGGAGGGAACTATCGATCTTTGGCCTTACTAATTGATATGAGACAATATTTCAATATCCCTCTGTCCTAGACGCATACATGTTGAGGGATGTTATTGCTGGACTTGGCCCGGACAGAAAATCAGAAAGCACAAACTGCATGTGAAATTTGACTCACGGAGTTAGATAGACACACGAGAAAGGGATAGTATTGTCTTTGATGCCATGATAGAAAGTATAACAAAAAAGCTTAAGCTTTTAGATAGAGGAGGATCGCATGTATATAAGAGCATATAAAACCTGTTGCCAAGCGATGCGGGGACAATATTTCAAAGTGGGAGCATTACCACAAAAATCCTAAAAAAATTTATCAATTAAGTCCTGAACCTTTTTGCATTTGTTCAAATTCAGATCATCAGGCTAATTTTGATAAAAATTGCCGACATAGATATCGGTCGTCCTACGTGGTGCAGCCGGCCCTGACAGGGATAATTTTGATAAGATCTTAATATTTCTATACAATGAATAACTAAATGAATCGTCGAAATTAAGGTGTCAACAGGCGGGGATGCAAAGTTCCGCAAATGTATATCATGAACGAAGATCCACTTCTCCTTACCTCCATTGGTTTCTCAACAAATCTCAACTTTTACCAGCTCAATTATAACATTAGTATAATCAATTAAACGAATGAGATATGGAACGAGAAAACTGATGGTACGAAGGATCTCATCTAGTAGATCACAAATGTTATGCATGCGGTCTTCATTTGCTATTCCCTCTAGTTTGTCCCGATTTGTTGTGCTATCGTTGCGCAATGTCATATCACTTACAATAGGTATTCATGTGGCTCCAATTTATGGTACTCCATACCATTTCTTGCACTGTTCTAACTAACGGTATTACGTAAGCTCATCCTACGTTGGAGAATAAATGGAAAATTCGCTTGTTAACAACAAAACTCTCAGTAACAAGAGAGCTGGACCGGTTTCCAATCATGCACTGTCGACGGAATTATAAGAAACTCTTCCAAACTTATCATAAAACCTTCTCATGCTGTCTCCTTAAGAGTTTAATTTACGTTTTTATTGTCATTGAACCCAACAAAGACAACTCCCAAGCTTAACCTAGGGAGACCATCAATAGCGGTACACGGAGAAATCATACACAAGAACGCCGAGTCCATTCTTCAGGTCCAACGAGTAAGTGCTGGTCTGAACATAACCCCGGGCCAACCGGAAAAGACCAGTCCCACCAACAATAGGCATTTCCCTCGTCTTCAACAACGGCAAAGTCCTCCCCACAACGGTCAAACCGCTCCCATTGTACTTCCCCTCCGTGAATGCGAAGTTCATGGACATCGACATGGCCACCTCGCTTTTGGATGCGAACGCCACCATGCCCTGTACCACACCCACCTTCTTCGAGCTCTTCTCGGGGCCCATGGTCAACGCATCATCGAAAACCCTTACTAGACCGAATGACGTGGCGGACTGAGTGGTGGTCGACGCTTGGGCCACGGTTACTGTTGTGGCGTTGCTCCCGGCGATTTTGTCCTGCACGTACATGCGGAAGCAAGTGAGCTTCTCGCGCTTGGAGGTTAGGAGCTCGGATTTCGCAGTGAGTATGGTGGAAGAAGCAAGGAATGAGAAGAGAATGAGCTTGGTTAGGGTTAAGGCCATGGCAGCGGGAATTGGGAAGGGAATGATAGGCTAGGTCAGTAAGGAAGAAAAATAACAAAGCTAGTTTTTGGGTGCACGAGTTGTCAATGTAGTGGTTTAATCTCGTGCATTATATAGTGTCCCAAGTGTGACTCGATCGGGAGTCAAGATGAAGAAAACAAGTACGCACATTTTTAATGCGAGAAGATATAATATGGGAATAGGTTGTGAACCCGAGATTTTTTTATTTATTTAAAAAAAGAAACAAAACGAATATCGCTTAAGACAACCTTGCCTTAAAAGTTGACCATTACTCTGGGAATTAAAAAAAAGCCAGCAAACGTGTGACCAAATCCCCATGCTTCTGTGCTTGTCAAGCAATTTGAAAGTACATTAGTTAAACCCTAAACAAATCAGAACCCATCTCTATCAGAGTCATCTAATGAAGATTAACGACCTTAGATCTGCGGCCATCCACTGTTATGTAGAGTGTATCTAAAAAACACATTTAGAAGCAACTTTGAGTTAAATGTTATTTGAAAAAGGAAGCTGCTAGCCTGATAGTCTGATAATACTGTCAGTTATTTCTGACCACACGATCTCACAATCAATAATTTCTTTATGCAAAATACGCGGTGATGGTGCGTGAATCTACGGTTAAGATTGTACCGTCGCTGACAGTATTGTCAGGGAAGCATTTTCCTTTGAAAAAACTACACTTTGTAAAGGACTTTGCTATATATATATATATATATTGAAATTAATAGATGACATCACGTGAGGTGGAGACATTTGTGGCCTTTTCCCAAAGCTTTCCAAAAAAATTGTCAATTGTTACTTGAATTTACCCAAAGGATTTTGGAGCCCAAAACCCCTTGGCAAAGTAGTTTCCAAATGCACCCTTAATCGGTGTGAAAATGGGCGAGAGCCATATATGTTGGGGTTGTCCCACATCGGTTGTGGAAGGGGCTAGTGATCGATTTATAAGTGTGAGTGAAAGTCTCAATCTTTGAGTTAGCTTTTGAATTGAGAGAGGCCCAAGACCATCCAACAATAAAGAGGGTAGAGAATCGTCGTCATCCATGAGAGTTGAGAGTGTGAGATTTTTGTTTTTTTTCCTTGTGGGTTCGAGTTTAATTTAGGATTAGGAAACGTTCATGAACGAGTGTAATGAGTGATTGTGATATCACTTTTGAAGATTATAGTGGCCTCATCTCTTTGATCTCTCCCTGTAGACTAGGCACACAGTCAAATCACGTAAGTCCGCCGTGTTCAAGTTTTATTCATGAACTTCTTTGTTACTCAAACGTTTCGTATCTGCACGGCTCAGCATTCGTGTTACAAACTGATATCAGAGGTTAGAGTCATTATTGATTGATTGTTCTTCTGTAGAATTCGAGTTAGAGAAATTGACTTGCGACATTAATTTTAAGCTGTGGCACGTGAAGATGCATGTGCGCACGCATTTATAAGTAGCGGATCTTGTGCCCGATATTGCTCCTCCTTCCGCGAAATATTACAAAAGAAGTAAAGTCACGTGCTCCGTGTCTGGTGGGAAAAAATAAAAAAAGTTTCTTCAGACTCTCTATGTATTGCAATATAAAATCGACGTATTATACAGCTTTAGTTATCCTACATATATTGTGTCAAGTTCATCTGATTGTAGTGAATATTATGACATTATTTTAATTGGTGGGTCTCTATCTATTTCTTAACTATAGAAAACCTTTCATTGACTTGGCTTCTAATTTTTTGCACGGTCAGTGAATCTTAACGAAACAGAATAGAACAATGTTAGTGATACAACGACCGAAGAACTATACTTTAAGAAATTGGTTTATGATAAATAATGTGACGAATTTTTGAACAATTAGAAGTACCACAGACTCTCGATGGAAAAATTATCCAAAAAAGTCCTAAACTTAATTGCACTTTTGCCAATTCAGTCATAAATCATTCAATTTTGCTAATTGAGTCCTAAACGTTTTTACATTTTGCCAATCGAGTCCATCCAGCCAATTTTGGCTGAAAATAGCTGACATGGACGCCGGCCATCTTACGTAGCATGGCTGTCGCTGACGTGAAAATTTTTTAACAACAGTTGAATATTTTTTTGAATTTTATATTTTACATTTTAAATATATTTTCTTTTCTTTTGTTTTTCAGGCGGGGGAGGGCCTTCGTGGCCTTGCCTGCGGTGGGTGAGGCGGCCCTCGCACACTAGATGAGGCTTTTGCAGCCAGCAAGGATCTCTAGTGACCCTTGTCGGCGAAAAAACAAAAACACAGAAAAAAGGACAATAAAAATAAAAAAATTCAAAAAATATTAAATATTATTAAAATTTATCCACGTCAGCGCCAGCCGTGCCACGTAGGACGGCCGGCATCCATGTCAGCTTTTTTGGACCAAAATTGGTTGGATGGACTCAATCGACAAAATGTCAAAAGGTTTCGGATTCAATTGACAAAAGTGCAATATGTTTAGTGCTTTTTGGACAATTTTTTCAACTCTTCATTAGATTCGTATCACATGCTAATTGATGAAGTCCAAAAGAACACCCTAAAACCCATCTCTCTTCCTTTTGCCTTTCCCTTCCTTAACCCAAATAGAGTAGCCCACCGACCAAACAAGTTGGTCGTACTTGATTGACCACAGCGAACATTGTTAAATTTCCCTTACTGACCATATTGGCATTTATATGTGTGCGTGCGCGCCTCTTTACAAGTAAATGTTATGGTCAAGATGATAGTGTTTTCCATTGTATTTAAGCTGTGTATAAAGTCGGTCATGCACGCCGAGGAACATTATGATGATAAATTTGCACTGCTTCAACTTTACCAGTCAAATCATCACACACGCTTGTATATCACAGGGTCTATGTGGCGCATTTGCTCGCGACCTACGTACATGAACCGATGAATTTCTTGGGACAGTGCGGAAGAAAAGTTGCGCAAATGTGAATTATGTACGAAGATCCACTTCTCCTTGCTTCCGTTGGTTTCTCAACAAATTTCAACTTTTAATTCTTCATATTATAGCCATCACTTCACGATGGATTGGATGAATGAGAAATGGAAGGAAAAGCTGACGGTACAAAGGATCTCATCTCGTAGATCACAAATGTTATGCATGTGGTCTTCATTTGCTATTTGCTCGAGGGTGTCCTCTGTTGTGTTATCGTTATGCAATGTCCTATCACTTACGGTAGGCATGCATGTAGAGAATTGATTATGTAACGATTTTTGGGTGACTGTAAGACTAACAACAGTCTGTTTTGGGCTACAAAAAATAAATAATAAATAGTTAACAATTATTGTGAGATCTACTCTTTTAAGAATTTGTGGTTCACAACATACCATTATTCTCACAGTTACCCAAAGATTGTTACGTTAGCAAAGTCCTTCATGTGGGCTCCAAATTTATGGTACTCTTACGTTTTTATTGTTATTGAACCAAACAGAAACAACTCCCAAGCTTAACCTATCGGAGCCCGTCAATAGTGGTACACAGAGAAATCATATGCAAGAACGACGAGTCCATTCTTCATGTCCGACGAGTAAGTGCTGGTCTGAACATAACCCCGGGCCAACCGAAAAAGACTAGTTCCACCCACGATAGGCATTTCCCTCACCTTCAACGACAGCAAGTTCCTCCCCACAACGGTCAAACCGCTCCCCTTGTACTTCCCCGCCGTGAAGGCGAAGTTCATGGACATCCACAAGGCCAACTTGCTTTGGGATGCGAACGCCGCCATGCCCTGTACCACGCCCACCTTCTTCGAGCTCTTCTCGGGGCCCACGGTCAGCGCATCGTCGAAAACCGTTACCAGACCGAATGATGTGGCGGACTAGTTGGTTGTCGTCGCCTGGGCTACGGTTGCGACGGTGGCATTGCTCCCGGCGATTTTGTCCTGCACGTACACGCGGAAGTGAGTGAGCTTCTCGCGCTTGGAGGTTAGGAGTTCGGATTTCGCAATGAGTGCGGTGGAAGAAACAAGGAATGAGAAGAGAATGAGCTTCGTTAGGGTTAAGGCCTGGCGGCGGGAATTGGGAAGGGAATGATAGGCTAGGTCAGTCAGGAAGAGAAATTACAAAGGTAGTTTTTGGGTGAACGAGTTGGCGATGTAGTGGTTTCATCTCGTGCATTATATAGTGTCCCAAGTGTGACTCGATCAGGAGTCAAGATGAAGAAAACAAGTACGCACATTTTTAATGCGAGAAGATATAATATAGGAAAATGTTGTGAACACGAGATTTTTTTTTTTTTTTTTCATTTTTAAAAAGGAAACAAAACGAATATCCTTTAAGACAACCTCACCTTATAAGTTGACCATTACTTTGGGAATTCAAAAAAGCCTGCAAACGTGTGACCAAACCCCAATGCTTTTGTGCTTGTCAAGCAATTTGAAAGTACATTAGTTAAACCTTAAACAAACCAGAACCCATCTACGTCAGAGGCATATAATGAAGATTAACGACCTCAGTTCTGCGGCCATCCACCCTTGTGGTATCAGCTTAGTCCACCCAAGAGTAACGGGCGGGAGTCAAAGCAGTAGGACGTTCTCGGTTCAATGTGCCAAGCCGCTTTCAAGCATTCCAGCGAGCCTCGTATTCCCCATTATGAGCCTACTCAGATCAGAACTAAACTAGTTGATTAACGCTTGCCTCCTCTATATTACCGGGGCTCGGGGTGACGGTTGAACGAGGAGGCGACACACAATAATGTTAAATGTATGGTGGCGACTAGACGGCATCAAAGTTATACCTAATTGATTTGAAATTCGACCCACAATTGAACTGTTGCTGATGGGAATGTGGGATAATGTAGAACAAGAGAAATTAGTTTCCCACAAGACTTCGTTTCCATATTGAAAATGAATTACATGTTGTATAAATATGTTGTTTGAGTTTGGTTAGGTGTGTACAGTGAGTGTTAATCCATGTGAAAACTGGCGAGAGGCACAGAGAATGGAGGATCGTGGTCATCCATGAGAATTGAGAGTGTGAGAATTCTTTTTGTCATTTGCCGTTTTCTTGTGGGTTCGAGTTTAATCTAGGATTAAGAAACATTCATGAATGAGTGTGACTGAGTGATTGTAATATCACTTTGAAGATTATAGTGGCCCTATCTTGCCAATCTCTCCCTGTGGACTAGACACACAATCGAATCATGTAAATCCGTTCGGGTTCAGGTTTTATTCATTTACTTATTTGTTCCTGAAACCGTTTCGTTTGCTCACGGCTCCGCGTTCGAGTTACAAATTGGTATAAGAGGTTAGGTTGTCATTATTGATTGATTGTTCTACTGCAAAATTCGAAGATTAATTTTAATCTGTGGCACGTGAAGATGCATGTGCGCACGAGGCATTTATAAGTAGCGGCTCTTGTGCCCGATATTGCTCCTCCTTTCGCCAAAAATAACAAAAGAAGTAAAGTCACATGATCCGTAATTGGTGGGTCTCTCTCCACGAACTTTCTATAGCCTTCCTCTACCGGTCCCTAATTGGTGGGTCTCTCCCTCTATTTCTTAACTATAGAAAAGCTTTCATTGACTTTGACTTCTAATTTTTTGCAATCTTAACGAAACAGAATAGAACAATGTTAGTGATACAACGACCCGAGAACCATATTTTAAGAAATTGTTTTGTGATAAAAGGATGTGATGAATTTTTGAACAATTAAAAGTACCACAGACTCTCGATGGGAAAATTGTCCAAAAAGTCCTAAACTTAATTACATTTTTGCCAATTCAGTTATAAACCATTCAATTTTGCCAATTGAGTCCTAAACCTTTTCACATTTTACGAAGTGAGTCCATCTGGCCAATTTTTCCCGGAAATAGCTAATGTGGATGCCGACCGTCCCACGTGGCATGTCCAGCGCTGACGTGGACAATTTTTAATAACATTTGAATAATTTTTTTGAAATTTTTATTATATTTTCTTTTCCTTTTTCTTCCAGGCTAGTGAGGGTCACCGGCGACCCTCGCTAGCCTCGAAGGCCCTAGGAGAGGCCATCGCGGCCTTGCTAGTGGCGGGTGAGGATATCGTCGCCCAGATCTGGTTAGGGCCTTCACGCATGAGGCTTTCGCAGCCGGCGAGGGTAGGGACCCTCGTGGGCCCAAAAAAAAAAAATGGAAAAAAGCAATGAAAAAAAGGAAAATAAATTTTTTAAAAAATATTAAAATATTACTAAAAGTTGTTCATGTCAGCGGCAGTCATGCCATGTAGGATGGCAGGCATCCATGTTAGCTATTTTCGATCAAAATTGAGTGTATGGACTCAATTGACAAAATTGAAAGGTTTAGGACTGAATTGGCAAAAGTGCAATATGTTTAGTACTTTTTGGACAATTTTCCCGACTCACCATTAAATTTGTATCATATGCTAATTGATGAAGTCCAAAGAACACCCTAAAATCCATCTCTCTTCCTTTTGTCTTTCCCTTCCTTAACCCAAATACAGTAGCCCACTGACCAAATAAGTTGGTCGTACTTGATTGACCACAGCGAAAATTGGGGAAAAGTGTCAAAAAAAAGTCATAGACCTATTGTATTATTAGTGCCAATTCAGTCCTAAAATTTTTTTTTGTGCTAATTCAGTCCTAAACCTTTTATTGGTGCCAATTCAGTCCTAAACCGTTGGTATTAGTGCCAATTCAGTCCTAGATCTTTTGCATTTTACCAATTGAGTCAATCAGGCGAATTTTGGCCGGAAATTATTGACATGGACGTTGATTGTCCTACGTGGCACGGCTGGCGTTGACGTGGACATTTCTTAAAAGGTTTAGGACTGAATTGGCACCCAAAAAAGGTTTAGGACTGAATTGACACTAATGCAATAGGTTTAGGACTCTTTGGACACTTCTCCCGTGAACATTGTTAAGTTGGTCGTGCGCGCCTCTTTACAAGTAAATGTTATGAGCGAGATGATACTGTTTTCCATTGTATTTAAGCTGTGTATAAAGTTGGTCATGCACGCCGATGAACATTATGATGATAAATTTGCACTGCTTCAACTTTACTAGTCAAATCATCACATACGCTCGTATATCAGAAAGTCTATGTGGCGCATTTGCTCGCGACCAACGTACATGAACCGATGAATTTCTAGGGACAGTGCGTACGAAAAGTTCCGCAAATGTAAATTATGTACAAAGATCCACTTCACCTAGCTTTCGTTGGTTTCTCAACAAATTTCAACTTTTAATACTTCACATTATAACCATCACTTCACGAAGGATCGGATGAATGAGAAATGGAACGAAAAAACTGACGGTACAAAAGGATCTAATCTCGTAGATCACAAACGTTATGCATGTGATCTTCATTTGCTATTTGCTCGAGAGTGTCATGCTTTGTTGTGCTGTCGTTGCGCAATGTCCTATCACTTACGATAGGCATTCATATAGAAAATTGATTATGTAATAGTTTTTGGGTGACCGTAAGACTAACAGTCTGTTTTGAGCTAAAAAAGTAAATAATTAATAATTATTTTGGGGTTTACTCTATTAAGAAGTTATGTCTCACAACATAATGTTATTCTCCCTAGTCACCCAAAGATAGCAAAGTGCTTCATGTGGGCTCCAAATTTTATGTTACTCTTATGTCAGTTTTTGAACTGTCGTGACTAATGGAATCACGTAGGCTCATCCTATGTTGGAGAAAAAAAATGGAAAACTCGCTCGTTAACAACAAAACTCTCGGAGCAAGAGTCATAAGAAACTCTTCTAAACTTCTCATAAGACTTTTTCATGCTCTCCCCCTAAGAGTTTTTATTACGTTTTTATTGTTATTGAACCAAACAGAAACAACTCCCAAGCTTAACCTAGGGAGACCGTCAATAGTGGTACACAGAGAAATCGACGGAGAGTACATGGTTAGGGTCCGACGAGTAAGTGCTGATCTGAACATAACCCCGGGCCAACCGGAAAAGACCAGTTCCCCCCACAATAGGCATTTCTTTCACCTTCAGTGACAGCGAGTTCCTCCCCACAACGGTCAAACCGCTCCCCTTGTACTTCCCCGCCGTGAACACGATGTTCACCGACATCAACAAGGCCACCTCGCTTTGGGATGCGAACGCCAACATGCCCTGTACCACACCCACCTTCTTCGAGCTCATCTCGGGGCCCACGGTCAGCACATCGTCGAAAACCCTTACTAGACCGAATGACGTGGCGGACTGACTGGTGGTCGACGCCTGGGCTACGGTTGCGGCAGTGGCATTGGTCCCGGGGTTATGCACGTACGCACGGAAGCGAGTGAGCTTCTCCCGCTTGGAGGTTAGGAGTTCGGCTTTCGCGGTGAGTACAGTGGAAGAAACAAGGATTGAGAAGAGAAAGAGCCTCGTCAAGGTTAAGGCCATGGCGGCGGGAACTGGGAAGGGAATGACAGACAAGGTCAGCAAGGAAGAAAAATAACAAAGCTAGTTTTGGGTGCACGAGTTGGCAATGTAGCGGTTTAATCTCGTGCATTATATAGTGTCCCAACTGTGACTCGATCGGGAGTCAAGATGAAGAAAACAAGTACGCACATTTTTAATACGAGAAGATATAATTTAGAAATAGGTTGTGAAAACGAGATTTTTTTTTTACTTTGAAAAAAAAAAAAAAAACCACTACTATGGGAATTTTAAAAAGCCCCATGCTTTTGTGCTTGTCATGCAGTTTGAGAGTACACTAGTTAAACCTTAAACAAACCAGAACCATCTCTGTCAGAGGCATCTAATGAAGATTAGCGACCTCAGATCTGTGGCCATCCACCATTATGGTAGCCTTGGGCCGGCGGCTGTGTTCAGGTTTTTGGTGATCAAAAAATTAGTTTGGGATAAATTGGTTGTAGGTGTGCCAGTTTAGGATATTTGTGGTCAAAAAATAGTTTGGGCTAAATTTATCTTAATTTTGTACTAATTTGAAGTTTTTTGTGATATTAACCCGGAATTTTAATCTATGGCACGTGAAGATGCTCGTGCGCACGAGGCATTTATAAGTAGCGGCTCTTGTGCCCGATATTGCTCCTTCTTTCGCGAAAAATAGCAAAAGAAGTAACGTCGCATGCTCCCGGTGGGAAAAAATAAAAAAGATTCTCCAGACTCTCTGTACATTGCAATACAAAATCGACGACTTCTGTAGCTTTGGTCATTCTACATATATTATGTCAAGTTCTTATTATTGTAATGCAGATTATGACATTATTCTTATCGTGTTCCTAGATATACGCTCTCTATTTGTTAATCTTTCCCTTAGAATTTCATGAAACTCGCACATTGAATAAATATCGAATCCATCTGCAGCTCAACGTGAGGTCCACGTGATGACCTCGACCATAGTGGATCGAGACTAGGTAAGTGATTTTGTTCTCTTAAGGTAAAAAAATTACTTCTCTCTCTACAAAACTTTCTATAGCCGTCCTCCACCAATTCCTAATTGGTGGGTCTCTCTCTCTCTTTTACTCAGACTATAGAAAAGCTTTCATTGACTTGACTTCTAATTTTTCCCACGTTCAGGGAAGGTTAACAAACCAGAATAGAATAATGTTAGTGATCCAACGACCGCAGATATGAAGGAACCGGCCATGGACGAGCAAAGACGACGGGCGAAGTCCATGGCGACTCTACCAGTAGTGACGGCAGAGGGAGGCATCGGTGGCGATGGCGGTGTGGACTCACGGTGGGTGCAATGGTAGGCGGAAGAGAAAGGGACATCGGTAGAGATTTTTAATTGTTGTAAATCAATTTCACGCCATATACATGTGTCAATTTCTCATTGACTCGAATAAAAAAATGCACGCCACGTCAGCCTGTGACATGGCACTTGCAAATCACTGAATATTTTATCATCTGAATAGACTTTACTATTTGCTTAATATAAATCTTGCGGTGGATGAACTTTGACTTTTCTTTAACTCGAAACTCTTGAAACTTTCATAGCACATAAGTATCCACACATAAATTCATGTGTAACTTTTAAAATTTTTAAGATTTAAATAATATTTTAAGTTGTCGAGGGAAAACAAAAAACTACTTTTTGTTTTTGGTTTATCATGAAAACAAACCGGCAGTTTACAATTCCTTCTCATGTATCCAAACAATCATTGTCTTCTTATACATCACCTGAGTATGCAATTCCTTCTCACTATACACTATTGACCTCCTCTTCTTCTTCTTTTCGGTCAAACACTATACACCACCTTAGTGTGCTAAAATTACTACACTAGCTTTGGTTTTTGAGGTGGGCCATCTCCAATGGGGCTCACACAATTTGGTGGAGACTTTGCTTTAGAATCTATTAATTGAGTCTGTCCGGATAATTTTCTCTTTTGATTTAATCTAAATCTTGCGATGAACGAACTTTTACTTTCTTAGCTCGAAAACTTTGAAATAGTATATAAATATTGCACATGGATCCCGCACTTTTTCTCCCACTTTTGCCCGTTACTCAATTTATTTTTTATTTTTTAAAAAAGTTTGTTTCTTAGCTCCAAAATGCAAAAACCACAAAATAATCACAAGCAATAAAACAAGTTGAATCAATAAACGGACATTCAAAAGCGGAAACTCTACGCAACAATCAGATTTCAATAATTTATCAGAGATAGAGTCGCACAAATTAACGAAATCAGTCTGACTTACTTTACACAGACTCAAAATACCATCGGACCAAGATGTAATAGTTTTTGGAGAATTACTAAAAAAAATCATAAATCTAGTGTAATTATGCAAATTCAGTATTAAATCTTTTGCATTTGTGCCAATTTTGGCCAAAAATCACTAAGGAGATAATTTTTAATAATATTTCAATATTTCTTTTAATTTATTTATCAATTTATTATTTCGTTTTTTTTTTCTTCCCTATCTCCAGCTTATCGCCAAGAGCTAGCGTCTCGCCTGCCTCTGGCTAAGCTCGCCCTCGTCGGTCACTGGCGAGGGCGAGCCTTGCTTGACAGTTCTCGAGCGAACAATCCCTCGGATTTGATTGCAGTGAGAAAGGTGAGGGAAAATAAGAAGGCGAAGATGGCGAAGCTTGTGTTGCGGTGAGCCACTGACGAAAGAGAGAGGTTTGAAGTGTGCAAAAGAGGCTAATAACGTTGATATATGGTTCCATTCGTAGATTTTTTGCTCCATTTTTTTAACTAGACAGAAGCTTTCATCGACTTTCTAGTTGTTGGCACGGAACTTAACGAGCCAAAAAAGAATTATGTTAGTTGTACACAGCGGTAGACTGATAGTTTAAGAATTCTTGTAGGGTACTCGAACATGACACATTTATGAGAAAAAATGCTACATGTGCTACAAATTGTTCTTGCGATTAATGCATGTCTTCTTTATATGATACATCCAGAAAGTCAATGCTGACATAGGTGACTGTTATATATACACTAGTTGGATCGTGAGCATAGACGTGCAATCAACGTGTATTACATGCCGATCTTGGGATAGGACAAGTATTTTGTGGGATTGATCTGTGATCCTAGAATCATGGGTGCACAACTTGAGTGTTCAATAGAAAGTCATGGGTAACTTATCACATTTAGATCTAACGTGTCAGGAAAGTAGGTGGGAGACTAGGTAGAGCAATGTGAACGTATTAATTAGGGGTGGGCATGGTTCTAAGGTAGAATCGAGAATCGGAGATCCGGACCAGTACTTAGGTTCTAAGTTATGCATGATAGGTTCCAAGTTTTAAAAATTAGGGAACCGGTTCCAACATGTAGGTTCTAGGTTCCCATCTAGAACAAGTCTGCGTGCTATCTTGTTTTATGTCTTCGTGCAATTTTACAGTATTCCATGATACTCGATTATGAGCGTGTAATCTGCAACCACTAGTATGAGCTTTCATTTTCGGCGATATCCATGATTGAGACATTTACTTTGTTAATATCTCATATTCTTCGTGTGTCTAGTTATGAGTTGTGTTCAGTAGATTGTAGCAACAAATGGTGATTATCAAAGGTCATGATTCATTGCAACCATTCAATTAAGAATACACATGGAACCTGGGTAGACCTTGGAACTTGTGACAAAGTAGGTTCTAGGTTTCAAGGTATAAAGGGTAAGTTCCAGGTTCAAAATTTGAAGAACCCATTTCGACAGGTAGATTCAAAATGAAACCTGGACAGACCTCATCCCTAGTAGGGCTAATGACACAAATAGTCCAACTTTGGCCCAATGTGTAATTTAGTCCATGAACTTTAAATTTGTTCAATGTTATCCCTAAACTTTTGGTACATGTGTTCAATTTAGTTTCTGGACTCTATGAAAATGTTCAATGTAATCCCTGAATTAGAATTAACGACAACATTGAATATTTTCATACAGTCCAGGGACTAATTAAACATGTTTAAAAAGTCTAGGGACTACATTGAACAAATAAAAAGTTCAGGGACGATATTGCACATTAGGCTAAAGTTCATGGAACATATTGAACACATTTAAAGTTCAGGGACAACATTGCATATTGAGCTAAAGTTGATAGACTATATTGGGCAAAAGGTGATTGGTTTGAGGGATTTTGATGAGATCTGTGAAAGGCGTAAGAAAGTTGAATACCGTTTCATAATTAACATATAAAAAAATTCACATTTAAAGATCGAAGGGATTGGTAGGGCCGTTGCCCCCTGGCTGTTTGGTGTTCAAAGTAATTTTGTTTATGGAAAAGTTTGCTATAATGTATCAAAATCTTAGTTCTTTAATGAAGCGGGATAAGTGACGAGCTTTTCTACAATCATTATTTGAAGAAGAAGAGTAGATCATACAAACAAGGTAGAGAAACCACAGATCTCAGTAATGCAAAACGTAGACGTCGTACTCCGACACGAGAAGTCCACTGGTTCGGTCGATGGAGTGAGTCTTGGTCCGAACATAACCGCGCGAGAGCTGGAAAGCTCCGGTCCCTCCTATAATGGCCATCTCCCTCACCTCGAGCGCCAAGCTGTTCCTTCCGAGCATACTCAAAGTGCTCCCATTGAACTTCCCTTCGGTGAACACAAAGTTAACGGCCATCAACAAGGCCGACTCGGACTGCGACGTCGATGACGTGAGGCCTTGGGCTCGGCCGACAAGCTTTGAGCCCACGTCAGGGCCCAGCTTCAGCATGTCGTCGATCACAAAGACAGCGCCGAAGGACGTGGCCGACTGGCTAGTCGTCAGGGCTGAGGCTACTTGTGTGGCGGTGAAGTTTTGGCCAGCGGACACCTCGTGCAAGTAGAAGTGGAGGTGGCTCAGCTTCTCTGATCTTCTCGGCCCGGCTTTGATCGACAGGCTGCGGGAAAGATGGTTAGAGAGAAGAAGAGTGTGAAGAGGATGAGTTTGGGTAGAGATCTGGCCATGGTGGGGTTGATTTGGGCGTGTTCGGCGTTTCAAAGTTGAGGAAGCGTTTTAGGTTGGTGGGGGTCTAGAGGTTATATAGAATGAAATAAACTGTTCCAAAATAATGCTATACTATGATAATGACCTGATCAAAGAAAAACTTCATCGATCTCATGAGATGTATATAAAATTAATCTACTGATAGGTAGAATTTGGGCAAATTCTCGTGTAACAAATCATGTTCACCTTCCCGATTCGATCTAAGACAAGCCATCCACGGCGATAATTAGAGGATTCGAAAAGGAAATTCTTCGATGTGGTCAGATCCGAGTAGTTGTAACTAGGGATCGGATCTTAGTCGACCTTAGATTTTATTTAGGCGCAATATCCCAGTAGTAATATAACCCTTGACCAATCCCTTAGAGAGGCACATTCTTGTAGATCTGTCAAAATGGGTGATAAACTCATTTCTTAACCCATATATGATAAGTTGGATTGTTATATGAGTTAATTATATTCAATAAATTGGTTATAAATGAGTTTAAACATAATAAGAGTAATAAATGGATTATAATATGGTTCGGATATGAGTCACTATATGTGTATTGTATGGAAATGAATTTATTTGACCGGACCATTTTCGATCCGACCAAACTCGCCCTTTTGACGGGTCTACCTACATGTATGTGCAAGAATGAATTGAGAGAGAGAGAGAGAGAGCGCAATGACATTATCGCCTTATTATAAAAGTTGTGACTTCTTTATTTTCGACATGATTGCAAATATCTTAGGGCCCGAACAGAAAGAAAGAAAAAAGGGATCCGAGAACAAGAGAGACACAGAAGTAGGAGATCATCAGGAGAAGAGGCTGATCTGTAATGATCAGCAGTTGAAGAAGCAAGCGCATCTGTAGTTGGAGGTACCGGACAGACACTCTCCGCGCGGCTGCTGGGCGGCGGTGTGCTTCTGGTAACACGCCTTTTGGCAATTGTAGAGGTTGCAGCTCTGCGGGTCCAGCACCTCCTGACATCTCCCCTGGGCATTTGCTTGGGGCACCATCACCATGCACGTCCCTGCGAACAATTGGTGAGATTTATCCGTCAATCATCATTTAATTCCATTTTACAATAAAATTATATATATATATATATATAACAAAGGGATTGAACATGAATATCTCCAAATTTTGCATCCTGATTGACTCTCTTTGTCTTTTTTGAAATTGAGGATGTTTTGGGATTAGAGTGTCGGGAATAGAAACCTGAGAGGAGGAGGACTAGTACGAGAATACGAGGGAAAGCGAGGGACGCCATCTGGGTGAGACTCGGATGTGTTCTTTCAAGGGCTATCTCGAGCAAACAAGAGAACTCGTATGTGGAGAGGAAGTTGCAATGAAATTGACATTTGAGTTTCTGATGCTTGGGATGATTTTATAGACTTTGGGAGGGTTGGTGAATTGGAATGTATGGAATATAAGATCTAGAGATATGGAGATTTAGGGAAGGTTATCTAATTTCTTCCATGTTTTTCAGAACTTGGCATTAACGACTGATGACTAAAATTGGTCTAATAGTTAATAGCAACCAACAGATATGACCAAACAAAAAAAAGGAAATAAATCAAGCATTTTTTCTAGAATAACAGCTTTTTACAATATGTTCCAATTTACCACAATAATATACCATAAGTGAGAAACCATCTAGATTGGCATTGCCTATGATGTTGATCATTTTTCTGAGTGACCAATATGTCTGACAATCATAATTTTCTCGATTCTTGCTTCAACTCTTAATTTTTCCTTTTCGAATCCTAAAAAAAAAAAAATTCAAATTTTCATGATCAATTTTGACAGACTCATTTCCTTTTCTAAATCAACATTATGTGTTTGGTCGAGAGTATCTTACATTATGTTAAAAATGACGAATCTAGATAGAGATACAAGAATAGAGTGGAAGGCAGTTACTGGCACTATAATAAGATAGCGAATACTTTTTTTCTTTCTTTCATCTAACTAGTAATTAAAATAAAAATAAAATGGTGGGAGAGACCAAACGGTGATCTCTCCTTGAATATTTAGGTTCTTATAAACTTAGAAATTTCTTGCTAAATTAACTATAATATACTTTGATCATCATTGTTTCTCGGATGCTTTAGAAAATGCCAAAATGGTGCTGTTACTTTGCTTTCTTTTTTTGCATGAATCTATCCTAAGTTTTCCTTCAATGTATTTCTCATGTTCGGAAGATCCGGGCAGCAATTCATCAATAATTAATTTAATTTAGAATCAATTTTTCTCCAAACTAAACTGACCAAAATCAACTTAACCCCAGCAACAACCAGCGGTATATTCCAGCAATACAACCTCAAAATAAGCAAATGTAATGCTGAAATATTAAGGAGACAAAGGCAACAATAACGTCAAGATTTTACGTGGGAAACTCAATGAGGAAAAAATCACTGATGGCCCAAAAACTTTCACTAATCACTAAGAAATAACAAGATACATAGAGTTCTTCTCTAGTCATACATTAAGGCTTAACATCAACGATACAACAGTATGTCATCACCACGAAGGTGGATTAACACAAAATGGACCAAACAAACCCTAATCGTTCAGATAAAACGAGATACAATTTGAAAAGGGTTCTCAACGAAAGAAAATGATTCACTTTCTTTCTTTTACTATGTTTGCTGGGGCCCACATAAGCGGACGCATCCAACATCTCATAAATTGAACAGATAGTTTGACCGAAAAAAAAGAAGAACGGATATTCGGTGTATTTACCAATTTTTTCTTAGCAAAAGTATTTTTGCATTATGGAGGTAAAGTGGTGCATCGCGTAGACATCATCGATTTCCAGATTTTGTTTTTCACTTTTCCGATCAAGCACAATGTAAAAAGCCGTTCCATAAGCAACTGATCGTGCACTTTCTAGTTTCGAACAGGACACACCCAACATCTAAACTCAAACTGTATTATTCACTCCCATAGATGGACAGACATATAACTTCCTTTATTATCGCGTTCCTCGTTCTCGTGCGTGCATCATCATCAGTAATGTAATGCGTAAGCATCGTACTTCACAATCGCATTATTCGTCGTCGCGTTGTAAGTGTAAGTTCTCAGCTGGATATACCCGCGAGCGAACCGGAAAACGCCGGTCCCGCCAACTATGGTCAGCTCCCTCGGATTTTTCAGGATTGGGTTCCGCCCCAACACGCTCAACGTGCTCCCGTTGTACGCTCCTTCTGTGAAAACCAAGTTCATGGTTATGGTGAGGCCGATCTCGCTCTGTGACGAAGACGCATACATTCCTTGAGCTCTCCCGACGAGCGTCGAGTTCAGGTCTGGGCTCACGGTCAGTGGGTCGTCGATGACCGCGACGAGGCCAAAAAACGTGGATGAAGTGTTTGTCATCGCCGCTTGGGCGACGGGCACGGCAGTAGGGTGTTGCCCGGTGAGTGTGTCGTGTAGATAGAAGCGAAGATGGGTCATCTTCTCGGGTTTGAGCCGAAACTGATCTCGAGCAGATAGTTGTCGAGCGAACAGTGTCTCGGATTTGATCGCAGTGAGGAAGGTGAGGGAAAAGAAGAAGGCCAAGATGGTGAAACCTGCTTTGAAGTGAGCCATTAGAGAGAGAAAGAGAGGTTTGATGCGTGTTGAAGAGGCTGCTAACGTTGATATATGGTTCCACCGTAGACTTTTGCTCTATTTTTTTAAATATAGAGAAGCTTTCTTTGAAACCCTAATTTTTTTTTTCTGGCAGATCTTAAAAAGTCCAAAACAGAATCAATGTTAGTTGTACAGTAGGTGTAGACTGATGGTTTAAAAAGTTGTTTATGTCATAAAAGAAAGGTGAAGAATTCTTGGAGGCTACCGTGACGTGACACATTCCTGAGAAATAATGCTATATGAGGTTTAAATTATTCTTGCGTTTTATGCATTAAATCTTTTATATGACTAGCATTATAAATAAAGCAAAGGTGTAGTATACATCCACAAAGTCAATGCTAACATAAATAATCTTGAGTTTAAGATTAATCAACACCTACGACTGCCAACTTCGATGCCCGCTTTTCACGGCGGCAACTTCACCACTCGTAAGTATATTGAATTGCAATGCGAGCTCGGTCACTTTGTTTTTTTTAAGTATTAAGTCTTTTCCAAATAATTTTTCGCGAAACAACTTCATCGAATTTGGCTTAAGAAATGACGAGTCCAACTTTAATTGGTTTTCTTAGTAAGTGGATGATTTTGAACAACTAATACAAATATGCCACGTCACTTTGTAAACCAATAGAGTTTAGATGGCAAATTTATTTATGCATTTCGAAATTGTTGGTTTGGTATAAATAGCCTTTTGCTCCTCAGCTTACGAGGTATTAACGGCCGTTTCCAACTATTGTTCCCCTCCCAATGGTAGGTTCTTATGCGTTACTCACCCGTCCGCCACTAGAAACATCGCTTCCCCTCAGATTTGCAGGTGTTAAGCATACCGCCGGTGTGACATTCTGAAATTCGACTCATTTCTGGGATTTATATAATGAATGGATAACTTGTTGTTGCACTCTAGATTTATCTCACTCGGAATTGATCACTCTCGAGATGACTGACCGTGAGGGAAAGGCTAGCTAGGAATTTAAGTACGTGGACCTATCGCGGGTCGATACGCGTAACTCCTAAAAGCCGCCCGTCAGTTTGAGATATTTTAAAGTTGCAATCGACTGGTGTGGACCGCGAATTAGATTCCGGATTCGGGTGCCGAATTTTCAAGGACATCACCGCTAATAATTGGACGTCGCCTCATTGGGGTTCAGTGTTCATTGGCCAGCCGTACCGATCGTCCGAACTAAAATTCCCGGCCTGTCCTAAAGTTGCAGATTGTCAGTTTGTGCTTTGCGGTATTCTTTTGCAAGAGCCAATGCATTGATGGGATGTTATACTCTTGGAAACCCCATCAACCACCTCACTTTAGTCACCTCATGAAACCCCACCACCAACTCCCACTCACCTCTTCATCTCACCCTATCCTATCCAAAAGCAATCTAAAAATCCCAACTAACCTCACCAACCCCCACTCAAGGCTTAAGGAAGGATGGGATGAAGCTCTTGGAATTCTCTCTCCTCCCTTGAACCTCCCTTGGCCGAACTCCCTTTCCTCTCCTCCTCCACGCCGGTACCGACCAGTAACCTCACGCAATCGCCGGTCCCGCCAAGCCGCCACCGCCTAGCTCGCCAAGCCACCGCCATCCGCCGCTGTTGCCGTGCACTTTGGGGGCTGATCGTGGGTTGAATCTTGAGATTTCAAACTTGGATTTGGGTAAGCAACCTCCTAACTCTTGATTAGGGTGGTAGGTCATCATTAGACTAGCTTAGATGTAGTTTTTAGTGGATTTTAGTGGCTGCCATGTACTGTTCATTGAAGGCCGTGTACTGTTCATTGCAGGCCGAGCACTATTCATTGAAGATGGGTACTATTCATTGAAGGAAAATACTATTCATCGAAGATCCAAAATTTTAAAAGTGTTTGGGATGAATATTGGAGCTCTTGGATGATGATTTAGGTGGTTAGAAACTTGATTGATGTGGGATGTTAATCCTAGATGGGTTTAAGGATGATTTGCACTTGGATTGGGTGGTTTTAGGTGCATTTTGGGGGCTGCCTTAAGGGGACCCGAATTTGGGAATTCCATGTTGATGTGTGGATGCTTGGGAATGATATTTGAAGTATTGAATAGTATGGTTGGTGTGGTGGAATTTGATTGTGTTCAAGTGCGTAGTAGGTGGCTCGGTTTAGAGCATTTTGCGCGAATGTGAATTTCGGGTTAGCTTAATTGTGCTCTGGATTGTGTGAATTGATTGGTGAACTTTGATGTGCACGTGTGGTCGTGCGAGCGATATATTTGATTTATGCCTTGATGCGTGTTACGCGAGGCTCGCTCTGAAAATTTATGCTTTGTGATGTGTATATGTGATTTGAACCCTGAGGCGTTAAACGCGGGGTGTTGTGCAATCCTGAGGCGTTAAACGCGGGATTTGATGTCTGACTGGGCTTTGGACCCAAACCTGAGGCGTTAAACGCGGGTTGTGACGTGTACCTGAGGCGTTAAACGCGGGTCACGATCTTTTCAGACTTGAGCTATGTATAAAGCTATATACATATATGTGAAGCACTATTGAGTGCTAAGTGCTGCAATTGTGGCCTGAGCTGGTGGGATTAATTATGCTGGTTATGCCTGGCTTGTTTGCCTCGTGTTGTGAAATTGTAGTATGGGTGGTGTAGACTGCATGCTAGGTTGGTCTGGTGGTACGTGTCGTCCTAACCGAGACTTAGGGGTGAGCTTATTGAGATTTATTCTCATAGTTGTAAGTTAAAATATTTCAGACCCTCGACCCTGAGGAAGCATGGTCCTACTGTCGCGTTTTGGAAAGGTTACTGATCCGGACACTGAGCTTGAGGAGCCGGAGCATGCTGAGGAACCTATGGTGTCTGATCCTAAAAAGGAATCACTGTCTGGTGATGACGAGGGTTGAAGACTATGATAGTGTTTCTCGCCTTTTTGGTATATCCTAGTAGTGGATATAGGCTAATGGGCCATGATACCCCTTTTGTAGTTGATGACTGCTCCTGGTGTTGTCCGTGTCTGTAACTTGAATCTTGGCATGTTTATATAATGGTTTGTTTCCTGTTTCTCTCTTCTCTATCCTCCTCTTGAATTTTATTGTCTGGGTGTTGAATTTGTTTCCGCTAGAGCATGCTTTAAGATCTTAAGATTTGATCTGGGTCGGCGACTAGTCCTGGGTTGTCACAACTCTTAACGACCGCTGAAGGGGTGTCGGGCGCTCGTAGGACGCGGGGCGTGACAGCCGGCGTTTATCTTGAGCCAAAATCTAACTTTCTGATTCATAGGAATGAAGCTTAATCGGAATGAATTTTGTGCCAAAAAGATAATTTTTTTGTCAATTCTTATTTGAGTTACTAATATATGTTTATTTTATTTTTTCAATTTTCCAACTTTTCTTATGATTTTTAAATTTATTTTTATCTTTAATTTACAGGAAATTTTCCTTTCCTGCGTTTCCCGCAATTTGTTGTTCTAGAAAAGAACCTTTTCACGACTTTTGTCGATTCGATTCGATTCATCACTCGTTGGAAGATCTTTCGCTTTTTTGGTGAACAAAAAATGGAAGATAAGGGCGACAACTTGGCTCTTAATCCGGGACAAAGGATCCTCGTCCAGATATACTTGGCTCTCAATTAGGGGGATAACTAAGCTTTTCTATAATCTTATTTGAAGAAGGAAGAATAGATCGTCCAAATAAGGTCGAGAAAGCACTGATCCCAGTAATGCAAAACGTAGACGTGGTACTCCGACACGATCCGGCCATCTCCCTCACCTCGAGCGCCAAGCTGTTCCTTTCGAGCATTACTTAAAGTACTATCTTTTGTTGAGATGCACATGTGAGTTGTGCTAAAATGTCCAAAGGTCGGAAAATCAATGTGGCGATGAGTAGTTAATATATATTAGTTGGCTCATAACTCATTGACTTAGACTTTTGAATGAAAGTGAGTACAACTGAATATGTTGACATATTCGGACTTGGGCAATCTCCTCGGGTGAAGGTATCAGGCATACGGTATCAGAGTTGATAGTAGATTCGTGGCCTCCAATTTGTCCTGGTGTGTAGTGAATATTTCAAGAAAGAAATCTCGTTAACGAATCAGCTTCCGGGCAGCCTGACCTTTTGAGTAAATGTGAATTCAAATGAATTTATTGATAGACTTGGACTTGGGCGATCTCCGCCCCAAGTGAAGGTTTTGGGCCCAGCCGACGAGCTTTGAGCCCACGTCTGGGCCCAGCTTCAGCAAAGACCGCACCAAAGGACGTGGCCGACTGGCTCGTCGTCGGGGCTGACGCTACTTGCATGGCAGTTAAGTTTGGGCCGGCAAACACTTTGTGCAAGTAGAAGTGGAGGTGGCTCAGCTTCTCTGATCTTGTCGGCCCAGCTTCGATCAACAGGCTACGGGCAAATGTGTAGGATCGCGCGGCAAAGATTGTTAGGCGGAAGAAAAGCGTGAAGAGAATGACTTTTGGTAGAGATCTGGCCAAGATGTGGTCCATTTGTTCGCCGTTTCACAGTATGGGAAGGGTTTTAGTTATGTGGGAAGTCTAGAGATTACATAGAATGATTTAGGGCTGTGAATAAACTGTCACAAAATTATCGTGATACTAATCATCAGAATTTCATGATCCGGTAAAAGAACAAATTTATCGATTTCGTGAGATGTACATAAAATTGATCTAATGAGAGGTGGAATCTGGGCCATGAAACTTATGATTGGAAGAGAAGTAAAAACTTTTCCTTGCAAGAGCGAAAATTTATTCACGGTATGATTGGAATTTTTCTAGATTTCAACAATAAACATGATCACACCCTCCCACGGCCTCGTGGAAATGAAGTGTTTCAGCGGGGAGGGACAAAATAAGACTTCCTTTATTCTCATCACGCATGCATGGTGGTGCTTCTTGTTCAATAATGATGCGCGTACACATCGTACTTCACAACAGCATTCTTCGTCTTCGCGTCATCGGAGTAAGTGCTCACTTGAATGTAACCGCGAGCCAGTCGGAAAACGCCAGTTCCTCCGACGACCGTAAGCTCCCTCAGCTGAGTGAGAATCCGGTTTTGCCCTAGAACGCTCAAGGTGCTCCCATTGTACTCCCCTTCGGTGAAAGCCAAGTTGATCGTCATTGTGAGGCTGAGCTCGGTTTGGGATGACAACGCGTACACCCCGTGGGCCCTCCCGACGAGCCTTGAGCTCGGATCGGGGCCCGCGGTCAGCGGGTCATCGAAGACCACGACGTCGCCGAAGGAGCTCTGCGACTGGTTAGTCGTTGCGGCCTGGGCAACGATTACGGCCGTCGGGTGTTGCGCGGTGAGGATGTCGTGGAGATAGAAGCTAAGATGGGTCAGCTTCTTAGGTTTGAGTCCTGATTGATCTGACGGCGATAATTTCCGGGCAAATAAGGTCTCTGATTTCGCAGTGATTATGATGTTGAAGAAGCAGAAGAATTGAAAGAGGTTGAAGAAGATTGTGTTGGAGTGAGCCATGGCGTGCGGGAGATGGGTTGGAGTTGAGAAATGACTCCTAGGAAACGAGTTAACGTTGTTAATATGGGGGAAGACTTTGTATTATTTGGCAATACTATAAACTTCATTGACTATCAAACCAATAATTGTAATATGTATGATTTGCAGGTTACATTCGAAAGCTCCATCCGAGGAAAGTCAAATATGGAACTTCATTATTCTAATTCGTCATAACAGGATGAGTTGAATAAAGGCAAAATGTTGTTTGCAAGCATAGACTCAATTATCATATAGATAGCTCGACTATTGTGTACCCTCATTGTCCAAGCAATGTTTGACACTAGGCCAAAAAAAGAAGAAGAGAGAAATGATTATATAACTGTTATTAATTCATTATGAGATTAATCGCTTGTTATAGGGAAAATATTAGGTACATTTGTTTTTGCCATGTGTGCCGTGCATAAGTCCACTCATTGATTGCCACGTGGACATAATAGGCCCACTTTTCAGATCTTTTCTTTCTCCTCGTTTACCCCCCCCCCCCCCCCCCCCCCCCCCCCCCCCCCCCCCCCCCCCCCTCTCTTTCTCCCTCTGGCCTCTCCTTCACGTGCACGGGAGCTGTCATCTGCCCTCTCCCTCACCTGAACCCACTGACGGAGTCGCTAGTGTTGACCGAGCCAACTTGATCTGGCCAAATGACACCGACGACGGCCATGGATGAGTCGTGAGCCGCTCATCCCAAGCCGCGAGCGTCGTCCATGGCTGCCCACCGCCACAACCATCTTCATCAACCTAGAAAAATGCTCCAAATCTTTCGACATTTTAAAGATTAATAACAAATAATTAGAAATTAGTGTGGAGTCCATTCCTTTAGAATTTGTGGCTCACAACAAATCGCCCAAAAATTGTTATGCTAGCAAAGTCCAAAAACAAAATGTTGAGATTAATCAATTTTTTGTTCTTTCCCAAAACGTGAGACGTGCTTTGCTCCGAAATTTACTTGTCAAGAGATACAAATTCAATGCGGAGTTATGTATACAATTAGCAAGTATAAAATAACAAACAGACGCTAAAAATGAATAATTATAGCATGCACCCCCCAAAAACATCTATAATCTTCGGAATGAACCTTACCAACTACCACTTCACAATTAATCAACTTGCGGGAACAATATTCCCTCCTCTTATTTTACGCAAATTGAATACTCTATCGCGAATACCTCTTAAAATTTTAAGTAACGTGAGAAGGAACATGGAGAATCAGTTAGTTTGTATGCATCAATAATAAATAATTTAACTGAACCATTCAAAAGTTCTTTTCATGCCGGTAGATATTTGCAAGAGTTGGATATTATTGTAGCCACCATTAGTAGTATTCCTCCCCGCCGCACCTCCGTTGCTCAACCCGCCATCTTCAGCAAGTCAACTGTCGGGCTTCGCATGCATCCACCACTGTCTCTGCTCGAGCTCTTCCTCATCGAAGGGCGGCACTGACAAGAAAGCACTGATTTTTATCGCAGACGAGATAATTTTTAATAATATTTCAATATTTCTTTTAATTTATTTATCAATTTATTATTTCATTTTTTTTTTCTTCCCTATCTCCAGCTTGTCGCCAAGAGCTGGCGTCTCGCTTGCCTCCGGCTAAGCTCGCCCTCGTCGGCCACTGGCGAGGGCGAGCCTTGCTTGACAGTTCTCGAGCGAACAATCCCTCGGATTTGATCGCAGTGAGAAAGGTGAGGGAAAATAAGAAGGCGAAGATGGCGAAGCTTGTGCTGCGGTGAGCCACTGACGAAAGAGAGAGGTTTGAAGTGTGCAAAAGAGGCTAATAACGTTGATATATGGTTCCATTCGTAGATTTTTTGCTCCATTTTTTTAACTAGACAGAAGCTTTCATCGACTTTCTAGTTGTTGGCACGGAACTTAACGAGCCAAAAAAGAATTATGTTAGTTGTACACAGCGGTAGACTGATAGTTTAAGAATTCTTGTAGGGTACTCGAACATGACACATTTATGAGAAAAAATGCTACATGTGCTACAAATTGTTCTTGCGATTAATGCATGTCTGCTTTATATGATACATCCAGAAAGTCAATGCTGACATAGGTGACTGTTATATATACACTAGTTGGATCGAGAGCATAGACGTGCAATCAACGCGTATTACATGCCGATCTTGGGATAGGACAAATATTTTGTGGGATTGATCTGTGATCCTAGAATCATGGGTGCACAACTTGAGTGTTCAATAGAAAGTAATGGGTAACTTATCACATTTAGATCTAACGTGTCGGGAAAGTAGGTGGGAACATCCGACTAGGTAGAGCAATGTGAACGTATTAATTAGGGGTGGGCATGGTTCTAAGGTAGAATCGAGAATCGGAGATCCGGACCAGTACCAGGTTCTAAGTTATGCATGATAGGTTCCAAGTTTTAAAAATTAGGGAACCGGTTCCAACATGTAGGTTCTAGGTTCCCATCTAGAACAAGTCTGTGTGCTATCTTGTTTTATGTCTTCGTGCAATTTTACAGTATTCCATGATACCCGATTATGAGCGTGTAATCTGCAACAACTAGTATGAGCTTTCATTTTCGGCGATATCCATGATTGAAACATTTACTTTGTTAATATCTCATATTCTTCGTGTGTCTAGTTATGAGTTGTGTTCAGTAGATTGTAGCAGCAAATGGTGATTATCAAAGGTCATGATTCATTGCAACCATTCAATTAAGAATACACATGGAACTTGGGTAGACCCTGGAACTTGTGACAAGGTAGGTTCTAGGTTTCTGGGTATAAAGGGTAAGTTTCAGGTTCAAAATTTGAAGAACCCATTCCAACAGGTAGGTTCAAAATGAAACCTGGACAGACCTCATCCCTAGTAGGGCTAATGACACAAATAGTCCAACTTTGGCCTAATGTATAATTTAGTCCATGAACTTTAAATTTGTTCAATGTTATCCCTGAACTTTTGGTACATGTGTTCAATTTAGTTTCTGGACTCTATGAAAATGTTCAATGTAATCCCTGAATTAGAATTAACGACAACATTGAATATTTTCATATAGTCCAGGGACTAATTAAACATGTTTAAAAAGTCTAGGGACTACATTGAACAAATAAAAAGTTCAGGGACGATATTGCACATTAGGCTAAAGTTCATGGAACATATTGAACACATTTAAAGTTCAGGGACAACATTGCATATTGAGCTAAAGTTGATAGACTATATTGGGCAAAAGGTGATTGGTTTGAGGGATTTTGATGAGGTCTGTGAAAGGCGTAAGAAAGTTGAATACCGTTTCATAATTAACATATAAAAAAATTCACATTTAAAGATCGAAGGGATTGGTAGGGCCGTTGCCCCCTGGCTGTTTGGTGTTCAAAGTAATTTTGTTTATGGAAAAGTTTGCTATAATGTATCAAAATCTTAGTTCTTTAATGAAGCGGGATAAGTGACGAGCTTTTCTACAATCATTATTTGACGAAGAAGAGTAGATCATACAAACAAGGTAGAGAAACCACAGATCTCAGTAATGCAAAACGTAGACGTCGTACTCCGACACGAGAAGTCCACTGGTTCGGTCGATGGAGTGAGTCTTGGTCCGAACATAACCGCGCGAGAGCTGGAAAGCTCCGGTCCCTCCTATAATGGCCATCTCCCTCACCTCGAGCGCCAAGCTGTTCCTTCCGAGCATACTCAAAGTGCTCCCATTGAACTTCCCTTCGGTGAACACAAAGTTAACGGCCATCAACAAGGCCGACTCGGACTGCGACGCCGATGACGTGAGGCCTTGGGCTAGGCCGACAAGCTTTGAGCCCACGTCAGGGCCCAGCTTCAGCATGTCGTCGATCACAAAGACAGCGCCGAAGGACGTGGCCGACTGGCTAGTCGTCGGGGCTGAGGCTACTTGTGTGGCGGTGAAGTTTTGGCCAGCGAACACCTCGTGCAAGTAGAAGTGGAGTTGGCTCAGCTTCTCTGATCTTCTCGGCCCGGCTTTGATCGACAGGCTGCGGGAGGATGTCTGAGATCGTGCGGGAAAGATGGTTAGAGAGAAGAAGAGTGTGAAGAGGATGAGTTTGGGTAGAGATCTGGCCATGGTGGGGTTGATTTGGGCGTGTTCGGCGTTTCAAAGTTGAGGAAGCGTTTTAGGTTGGTGGGGGTCTAGAGGTTATATAGAATGAAATAAACTGTTCCAAAATAATGCTATACTATGATAATGATCTGATCAAAGAAAAACTTCATCGATCTCATGAGATGTATATAAAATTAATCTACTGATAGGTAGAATTTGGGCAAATTCTTGTGTAACAGATCATGTTCACCTTCCCGATTCGATCTAAGACAAGCCATCCACGGCGATAATTAGAGGATTCGAAAAGGAAATTCTTCGATGTGGTCAGATCCGAGTAGTTGTAACTAGGGATGGGATCTTAGTCGACCTTAGATTTTTTTTAGGTGCAATATCCTAGTAGTAATATAACCTTCGACCAATCCCTTAGAGAGGCACATTCTTGTAGATCTGTCAAAATGGGTCATAAACTCATTTCTTAACCCATATATGATAAGTTGGATTGTTATATGAGTTAATTATATTCAATAAATTGGTTATAAATGAGTTTAAACATAATAAGAGTAATAAATGGATTATAATATGATTCGGATATGAGTCACTATATTTGTATTGTATGAAAATGAATTTATTTGACCGGACCATTTTCGATCCGACCAAACTCGCCCTTTTGACGGGTCTACCTACATGTATGTGCAAGAATGAATTGAGAGAGAGAGAGAGAGAGCGCGCGCGCGCAATGACATTATCGCCTTATTATAAAAGTTGTGACTTCTTTATTTTTGACATGATTGCAAATATCTTAGGGCTCGAACAGAAAGAAAGAAAAAACGGATCCGAGAACAAGAGAGACACAGAAGTAGGAGATCATCAGGAGAAGAGGCTGATCTGTAATGATCAGCAGTTGAAGAAGCAAGCGCATCTGTAGTTGGAGGTACCGGACAGACACTCTCCGCGGGGCTGCTGGGCGGCGGTGTGCTTCTGGTAACACGCCTTTTGGCAATTGTAGAGGTTGCAGCTCTGCGGGTCCAGCACCTCCTGACATCTCCCCTGGGCATTTGCTTGGGGCACCATCACCATGCACGTCCCTGCGAACAATTGGTGAGATTTATCCGTCAATCATCATTTAATTCCATTTTACAATAAAATTATATATATATATATATATATATATATATATATATACAAAGGGATTGAACATGAATATCTCCAAATTTTGCATCCTGATTGACTCTCTTTGTCCTTTTTGAAATTGAGGATGTTTCGGGATTAGAGCGTCGGGAATAAAAACCTGAGAGGAGGACGACTAGTACGAGAATACGAGGGAAAGCGAGGGACTCCATCTGGGTGAGACTCGGATGTGTTCTTTCAAGGGCTATCTCGAGCAAACAAGAGAACTCGTATGTGGAGAGGAAGTTGCAATGAAATCGACATTTGAGTTTCTGATGCTTGGGATGATTTTATAGACTTTGGGAGGGTTGGTGAATTGGAATGTATGGAATATAAGATCTAGAGATATGGAGATTTGGGGAAGGTTATCTAATTTCTTCCATGTTTTTCAGAACTTGGCATTAACGACTGATGACTAAAATTGGTCTAATAGTTAATAGCAACCAACAGATATGACCCAAAAAAAAAAAAAAGGAAATAAATCAAGCATTTATTCTAGAATTTTACAATATGTTCCAATTTACCACAATAATATACCATAAGTGAGAAACCTTCTAGATTGGCATTGCCTATGATCTTGATCATTTTTCTGAGTGAACAATATGTCTGACAATCATAATTTTTTCGAATCTTGCTTCAACTCTTAATTTTTCCTTTTCGAATCCTAAAAAAAAAAAAAAAAATATCAAATTTTCATGATCAATTTTGACAAACTCATTTCCTTTTCTAAATCAACATTATGTTTTTGGTCGAGAGTATCTTACATTATGTTAAAAATGACGAATCTAGAGAGAGATACAAGAATGGAGTGGAAGGTAGTTACTAGCACTATAAGATAGCGAATACTTTTTTTTTCTTTTCATATAACTAGTAATTAAAATAAAAATAAAATGGTGGGAGAGACCAAACGGTGATCTCTCCTTGAATATTTAGGTACTTATAAACTTAGAAATTTCTTGCTAAATTAACTATGATATACTTTGATCATCATTGTTTCTCGGATGCTTTAGAAATGCCAAAATGGTGCTGTTACTTTGCTTTCTTTTTTTGCATGAATCTATCCTAAGTTTTCCTTCAATGTATTTCTCATGTTCGGAAGATCCGGGCAGCAATTCATCAATAATTAATTTAATCCAGAATCAATTTTTCTCCAAACTAAACCGACCAAAATCAACTTAACCCCAGCAACAACCAGCAGTATATTCCAGCAATACAACCTCAAAATAAGCAAATGTAATGCTGAAATATTAAGGAGACAAAGGCAACAATAACGTCAAGATTTTACGTGAGAAACTCAAAGAGGAAAAAATCACTGATGGCCCAAAAACTTTCACTAATCACCAAGAAACAACAAGATACATAGAGTTCTTCTCTTGTCATACATTAAGGCTTAACATCAACGATACAACAGTATGCCCTCACCACCAAGGTGGATTAACACAAAATGGACCAAACAAACCCTAATCGATCAGATAAAACGAGATACAATTTGAAAAGGGTTCTCAACGAACGAAAATGATTGACTTTCTTTCTTTTACTATGTTTGCTTGGGCCCACATAAGCGGACGCATCCAACATCTCATAAATTGAACAGATAGTTTGACCGAAAAAAAAAGAAGAACGGATATTCGGTGTATTTACCAATTTTTTCTTAGCAAAAGTATTTTTGCATTATGGAGGTAAAGTGGTGCATCGCGCAGACATCATCGATTTCCAGATTTTGTTTTTCACTTTTCCGATCAAGCACAATGTAAAAAGCTGTTCCATAAGCAACTGATCGTGCACTTACTAGTTTCGAACAGGACACACCCAACGTCTAAACGCAAACTGTATTATTCACTCCCATGGATGGACAGACATATAACTTCCTTTATTATCGCGTTGCTCGTTCTCGTGCGTGCATCATCATCAGTAATGTAATGCGTAAGCATCGTACTTCACAATCGCATTATTCGCCGTCGCGTTGTAAGTATAAGTTCTCAGCTGGATATACCCGCGAGCGAACCGGAAAATGCCGGTCCCACCAACTATGGTCAGCTCCCTCGGATTTTTCAGGATTGGGTTCCGCCCCAACACTCTCAACGTGCTCCCGTTGTACGCTCCTTCTGCGAAAACCAAGTTCATGGTAATGGTGAGGCCGATCTAGCTCTGCGACGACGACGCATACATTCCTTGAGCTCTCCCGACGAGCGTCGAGTTCAGGTCTGGGCTCACGGTCAACGGGTCGTCGATGACCGCGACGAGGCCAAAAAACGTGGATGACGTGTTTGTCATCGCCGCTTGGGCGACGGGCACGAGGTTGCATCGCATTTTTGGGCAGAAGCTGTGTCAATAGCATGTTACATTTTAAACCATGTTTCTTTAAGACCAATCATTGAGAAAACCCCTATGAGCTTTTTAAAGATAGAAAACCTGATTTAGCATACTTCCGTGTGTTTGGTTGTAAATGCTTCATTCTGAAGAATACCAATGATCGAGCTGGTAAGTTTGATGAGAAGTCGGATGAAGGAATATTCCTGGGATATTCAACAACGAGTAAAGCATACAGAGTCTACAACAAAAACTCTCGATTTGTTGAAGAATCAATAAATGTCAAGTTTGATGAAAATATTCAGATTTAGAATGATCAATCTGAATATGTTCAAGTTCCGTCACTCCATCAAAGTTCAAAACCTGTTGAAGAAACTGAAGAGAATCATGCATCTGAGGAAGTTCAGAATCAAGAAACAAGTCAACAAACTACAGAAGAACCAGAAGAGATACAACCTGAATCTAAAGACTCAAGTAATGTCCAAGACGAGAGATTCAACCAGAACTAGAAACACAAATCCAGTCATCCCAAGGAACTTATAAAGAGGAGCTTGGATGAAGGAATCAAAACCAGATCGAAATTCAAGGAAGCAATGAGCAATATAGCATTAGTTTCTGAAATTGAGTCTAAAGGGATTGAAGAAGCTCTTACTAATGAAAATTGAATCAATGCAATGCAAGAAAAACTTCATCAATTCAAGATCAATAATGTCTAGGAGCTCGTTTCAAGACCCAAAAATCGTCCTGTAATAGGAACAAACTAGGTGTTCAGAAACAAGATGGACGACAGAGGAAAGGTGGTTAGAAACAAAGCAAGACTTGTGGCAAAAGGATATTCTCAAGAAGAATGAATAGATTACGATGAAACCTACGCACCAATTGCTAAGTTAGAGGCCATAAGGTTACTTCTTGCTTATGCTTGTTACAATGACTTTAAACTTTTTCAGATGGATGTAAAAAGTGCATTCCTGTTGACACCTAAATTTTGATTTTCCTTAAATCATTTCGTTTACATAAAAAATGAAAATTAATTTTAGTTCTCACCAAAAATAAATTAGTTTTCATGCATAGCATAATTAATTTGGTTTAGCATGCATTGCATTTTGCACATTTGCATATTATCCGGACCGGCGGTGGATGGACTTAATTCAAGGTTTTGAACTTGATTGAATTATCTGAATTGAGCTTGTGCCGATATTTTTAAGAAATATGGGCTGTTAATTAAGTGTGATTAAGTCCTTAGGGGGGCTTAATTAAAAGGTCTTGCAATACGGGGTCTATTTCATAAAAAGTCATAAGTTAGAGCCCCTAACTTGACCTAATCTTCCCTATATAAGCACACGTAGGTCATTGAATCAAGGAGGCCGCTCACAATAGAATACACGGCACTTCAAGGCCACAATTTATCACACGGCCACATTGAGAGCTCCACTGCATAAAAAACACGAGAAGGGAGAGAGGGGAAGTATTCTGAGTCTCCTTCGTTTTCCCTCTACGCCAACGTTGCTCCTCAAACCCTGAAGGTCCTCATCTGATTCACGGTGCACCACCAGCCTGGCGTCTTCTGCTGTCCAGTCTTGAAGCCTCGCTATTTGGTGTTATCTTCCGCCGATTTGGAGTCCAATTCAGTCCCTGCTCAAGCCGAATTATTGCAATAATTCACCTCTTGATTTCTTGCTATTCGGTGCCCAAGAAAGTTTGTTTTTTTACTATTATTCGGTGCAGGTTCAAAAGCTGTTCGGGCACGAATACTCCTCTGTTTTGGCCTGATTTGAGCTGCTGTTTGCTGCTCAATACTTCACCGTTCGATTGCGATTGGAGCTGCTGTTTGGGGTGCGGTTTAAGCTGTTTTGGCGCCAAAACAGTGCTGTCCAGCCCAGGTTTATTTACAATTCAGTGCTGAATTTTTCTGCAGGATATTAAGGTGACCTCGCTGTTGTTTCAAGGCTCGTTTTTGCTGTAACTTAAGGCGAAACAGTGCTGTTTTTGGGCGGAACCCACAGCTTGCGCACGTGCAGGATTTTGAGAGCGAAACAAGGTAACTTCTCTATACTTTTAGGGTTGAATTGATGTTGTTTTGAGGTGATAAACATGCTGTTTTGCTGCTGTTTCTATGCTGTTTACATGCTGTTTTTGTCCGAAACAAGTTGTTTTTGTGTTTTTATGCTACTAACTCATGCAGAATTTTGCCGGGAGTGTAGAGGTAAGTATTTTACTTATTTTCAATGCTTTTTTGCATGAATTTGATGCTGTTTTGCTTGCCGTTTTTTTGGGCATAATTGCTGATTTTCAGGAAAATTGTCAAGAAGCAATCTTTGTGTTCTAAAACCGTAATCTTGTCACATATTTCGAAATTTGGGGATTTAATTGGACTTATTGGATATACTTTTCATAATATTAAAAAAGAGGCTAAATCTAATTTAGGGAAGATCCTTTCCTAAAAGGCAACGAATTTTTAGACTTGGACAATTCTTCCCGTCACCATTCGGGAACGATCCTCTGGTTTAGAAAAGCGGGAAAGATAGGCCAACTCGATCTATTTCCATTTAGATCCGGTTCGCTATCTTTCAAAAGCCGATTTTGGATTTAGTTTCCTTCCTCTCTCTTTTTCGAAAATTATAAGAAGATGGGGTTTGATTTTCCTTGATTGGTTTAATTGCTATCTTGAAATATCTTGTCTGATTGGATATTCTATCTGATATGAGTTTTCTAATAGACTTGAAGTTCCTAAAAAATTTAGAAAGATATGGTTTCTTAGAAATTATATCCAGTTAAATCTTTAGGAAGATAAAGTTTCCTAGAAACTTCATCTGATTAAGTCTATTTTGAAAATGGTAGTTAATAGGATTAAATCGAGGATATTCCAGATGTGACCGAAGATTGCATCTAAAAATCTAAAAAAGTCTCAAGAAAAGTCGGCACATCCTTATGCATGGTTCGAATATTCTTGTCTGCATATCCTGCATATCTTTTCATATTTTCGAGCACCATATCTTGCATGCCATATTTTCAAAAGATATCATTTGCATATTCATGTTTATCTTGTGTCACATTGTATATTTTAATTCCTAAAAAAAATAATAAAAAATCTCATTCATATCTTGCATATTCACATCATGATTTTTTTTCAAATATCACTTCTTGCATTCCTTTTTTTTTTTTGGAACTTCATGCATATCTCGAATATCTTGCTTGCATGATTCGCATTATCTCCAATGCATATCAAATATTTTCGAGTATCATCTAATTCCTCCTTCCATTTTTTTCGAAATTAGTCTTGCATATACATATTGCATACTTTCGAATATCATAAGTTATGTCCTTCCATGATTTAAAAATCACATATTACATCATGCATATCTTCGCATATCTCATATGTTGCATGTCCATGTCATTTTATTTTGTCATGTCAGTTTTGCACGTCTATTTGGATTGCTTGCATGTTGTCTTGAATATTGCATTCATGAGTCACTTTGCATGTTTTAATTAAATTGAATTCAGACATATCTTGCATGCTTTGCCTTGGTGTTTTCGCATTTAGTGTAATTCATGCATTTGCATTTCATTTTAAGTAAATGAAAACATAAAAGAACACCTCATTTGAACTTTAAGATGAATTCAATCAAATTAGAGTCACCGACTTAGGACTTTCATGGAATTAATGGTACCGAAAGGGCATTAGTTTTAATTAACTAGTGTAATCAAGTCCCCGAACTTAAAATCTCTGGTTCGTAGAAATAAAGTGGTTCTCCCGCTACTCTATTTAGGTTCCTAATCAACCTACCAAAAATGATTAGTGGCGACTCCAAATCTAAAATCATCTTAATGAAACCTAAGTTGCGATTTGGTAGGGCTTGGGAGAGTCCGTATTAGGTTAGTTTCTAATTAGCCTGATAATCCATTAGCCTAAAATCTGATTGATTTTTTTAGGTCGCGACAGCTTGGCGACTCCGCTGGGGACTTGCTTTAATTTTTTCGAAAAAAAATTAAGCCTTAATTGGATTACTTGAATTTTTTGAGAAAATTAAAAGCTTTAGCGGACTTAGGCCTAAAGAAAATTCCATGGATGTTTCGCTTTTGGCGATCTTGATTTAATCTCATTTTAAGGTGTTATATGTTCTTGCAGGTTGGAGTGATAAGGGGTGGAGTTGATTGTTAACCATTTGTTTTGCAGGGAGAAGTTGGAATGAATGTCCTGGTTATTTTGAAGTGTTGAGTGCCATGAACTGTTTCGCATGCCTTTATTCTTTTAAGCACGACACTTAGCACACACAACCCGCCACTGAACCCGAGTGGCTAGGCTTAGGATGGTGTTTGATTAGGGGCACACCGGCCATCGCCATTTGGCTCGAGTCTCCCTTTTCAAGTCCCGAACTTTTCAAATCGGTGCCAAGAGTTACCACCCCCGTCATTAACCATGTGATGCGGGTTGTTACTTGGCTGAGCCGGATGTCTACGAGGATCCCCGACTCAATCACAAGCTAAGGTGGTTCAGTCCGGACATCCTTGGGGCTCCACCTTTGTCAAGCCATTTTAGATAGAAATCGAACCTCACGAGCAATTTCATGTGCATGTCTATGTGGTTGGCATGTTCTTTTTCTTCTAAAAGGCGGTACTTCCTTAACCTTTACTCTTGTCTTTGCTTATTTTTTTCGAGTCGGTCCATGACATTTGTTAGGTGAGTCAAGTGTCTTAAGCTAAATAGGGTCATGTTTAGTTTGCGTTCTGCATTCCTGTTGTTCAGATATACCTTACTGCTTTGTATGATTTGTTTGATTTCCTTCGGGGCATTTCTGGGTTTCAACCATTGAATGAAAAGTGTTTAGAGGATCTTGACCTGTCATTTGTAAAATTTTCAGATCAATCCAATATGTTTTCCATTTTCTACTGAATTGATAATGAAGGCAAAGCAATCTGAGTTTTCAGGAAATTTCAGACACCAGTTTTGTTTCACCATTTTCCACTAGTAAAAGTGCCTTTTTGAATGAAGTCAAAACTTGAAAGTGGTAGAATGGGCCCTGAACTAGGAAGCTGCAAATTTTCGGACATCAATTCCCAATTTTGATGACCCATTTATCCTCAAAACAGAAACCGGACAAATCAGTTTTCTGAACAGAATTTTTGGAAAGGACTATTAAACTGTATTGATTCAGGGGAAATCTGCCCGACCTTTAAACATAAAAGTCGTTTATCTGCCTCCTGACCATGTCCTCGTAAAATTTTGCAACATCTCGATCACTCTGTGAATAAATCTGATTTTTGTCGTAAATGTCGACAGAACTGGAATCTGCTGAACAAACCTACTGATTATGGTTGTTTTTGTTTCTGAGTCTAGGGAAAAGTCATGGGCTGGCACACCATTTTCCACCATCATACTGATCATGTTAACGAAATTTTGTAGGTGATTCATCACGGGTACCTCAAACCCTCATATTACTCTATCAGTAGCAAAGAAAATGGCCGACAGAGCTGAGATTAACGCAATAGTTCAGGAGGCCCTCAAGGAGCACGCGAGTGAAATGACTGGGCAATTCGAAGGGATGGTGTCCCAAGCTATGGAAAGAGTGATAGCGAGATTCGCCGCCATGCAGCAGCAGTCCAGTTCTGCCCCGTCACCCACGGCACCTCCACCGCCTCCTCCGGTGGACGATCCTAACAAAGGCACGGGTCGTGTCCCCATACACACTTTGCCACTAGAGGACGTTATTCTATCTGGTCTTAGCCCGGGAACATCACCTACTATCTCAATACCCCGAGCCAGCCCTATGGCCGGGGGAATGAGTGAAGAAGCCTTGAAAGCTATAGCCCACATGGAGAAGAGGATACGAGAGGTGGAAGGCACACACAACATACCCCAGGTTGACCTATCCGTCTTCTCAAAGGTCAATGTACCAGAAAAATTCAAGATGCCTGACTTCGAGAAGTACGATGGCACTTCCAATCCGGTTCAGCATGTCCAAATGTATCAGGCGAGGATGAACAAGTACGTGGTAAACGGCCCTCTGATGATTCAGACTTTTCAGGCCAGTCTGAAGGATGCAGCCATGAGGTGGTACACAGACTATGAGGTCTATCGCATGGAGGATTGGGAAAAAATGGCCAATGCGTTTGTCAAGCACTTCAGTTTCAATCTAGATGTCCTCACTACCAGGGAGGACCTCGAACAAGCAGAGTTGAAGAAGGGTGAGACAGTTAAGCAGTATGCTACCAGGTGGAGGAATGTCGCCTCCCAACTGAAGCCGGTCCCGCCTGAAAGGGAACTCATGAGACTGTTTGTCTCCACCCTCCCTCAAACAATGCGGTCGCGTATCCTGGGAACCGCAGCAACGTCGTTCAGTCACCTCATCGCAATGGCAGAAGAGGTGGAAATTGGCATGAAAAAAGGATGGTACGGAGAAACTGGCTCGAGCACAAAGCGATTCCTAGCCAAGAAGGACAGAGAGCCAGACTCGCAGGTGAACATGACTTATGTCCAGAAACCTCCAGTTCAGACACCTAAAGTACAAGTCTCCAATCGGCAGGCGGCCAACTTCGGTTCGCATGATCAGGGACGATATCAGCGAAGGAACCGTCAATTTTCGCCTCTTCCTGGAACTCCATCCCATGTATTGACTGTGTTACGCAAGAAGGAGCTTCTAACTACTGAGCCGTTGCGGCCTGGTTATGCGACTTTTCCAAAATATGACCCATCGAAGAAATGTGATTATCATCGGGGGGAGCCTGGGCATGACACAGATGATTGTTCAGTACTCAAGAATCGTATTCAAGACTTGCTCGAATCTGGGGCATTTTCCTTCCAGACGAATAGCCAACCGAATGTACAGAGTAACCCGCTCCCGAATCATTCGGGAAATGCTTGAAGAATCATCGGTGTGGATGGGCGTAGGCCCACATGAGTAACATTCTTATGTTTTTGAATTTCCCTACGCGGGAACCTTTATTTCTTTCTAGGACTTCTCATTCCAATCATGTTAGGATTTCCCTTTCAATAAGATGTAACTTTTTGATTCATAATCAATAAAATTACATAAGTTTTTTTTTTTTCATCATTTTTGGAATCTTATTGAGGCATACCAAACCAACCCGATGACGATAACCAACGATTGAAAAATTTGTCATCTATGGTAAGCACTGAGGGTTGGGCTTCTCAAGATTTCTCGTCCCAAAGTTTTTGAAAATAAAAAGCTTTTCAAGGAATTTTTTTTATATATAAAAAAACGCATGCAGTTTAACCTGTTTGTCTTACTGACTCATCTACCATATGTCTTGGCATTAATCCGAGGGCAAGGAACAGATTCATAACTCGAATAGTGAGCTAGTCCGACCGATCCTTGGACAATCCTGCGCAATCCCTACATATGTTTCGAGCCTCGTAGCTCACGGTCAAGCCAGAAGTCCCTGACCGATCCCAGTACATCGACTAGTTAAGGCAGATCCAGGCTTCGCCAATGATCATTTCCGGTGCCAGGCGATTGAGCTATTGGTCAACCTGAGTCTGATTGGCATTAGGCCTGATCAAGTCGAAATGCGAGAAATGAACGGATGTAGTCGTCCTTGGCTGGAGGAGATCTCAAGAATGGGCCAAGAAGAGATTGCCTTGTGACTTTGCCGCATCAACCACTATGACACTGCAATCTTAACTAACGGCGGACCGTCTAGAGAATTCAGGACTGAGGCAAGCTTAAGTATTGCAAGAGATCACGTCGGTCTTATCAGTCAAGTTATTCAGGGGCAACATCCCGACCTCCAATCCAACACGGTCCCATCGGATGATGCTAGACAGACGAACCAAGAGGTAAGTTTTCTTTTTCCGAACTTGACTGACTCAAAAGACATTTCCTCCTCTTTGCCTTGCAGGTAACAAAACTAGGAGCATGTCAGCTGTCGATGACATTAGCAAATCAACTAACTCAATTGAGTTATGGTGAAACCTTGATCGGAGTTCACTGGCGATATGGCCATAACCATGTTCATTCGCGGCTTGCCGTCTCTACTGTGCCCCTAGCGACGCTCTTACTCATGACCACCAATCATGCCATTCCTGGTGATCATGGATCATTGACCGTTAGCCATCCGTACATGGCCGAAAACTAAGAGGCTGGCCCGGTTGATCCTGAGACAGTCCATGCATGAGTAGTGAGCATTGTAATTCATAATTGAGCTAGAGACCCTGGTCGATCCCATACCGGCCCATACATCAAGCTGTCAGTCAGTCAAAGCAAATCTATGCTTCAGTTGAAGGAAAACGAGGCAAATCCGAGGCCGTCCGATTTCAAAAGGAAACATCTCTACTTAAGTTTGATCGATCTTGAAAATGACATTTTGTTTTCCTTCTTGCAGGTGCCAAGATAGGAAGCATGACCCCAATTTGCTATCACCAAAGCAAATGAATGATCGGGATATCATGGGTCTTCACCTGCTTTTTAGAACTCCACTCACGCACCCTTTTCTCGTGCAGGATCAAGCACAGGAATGATATGCCTATCAAAGCTGGAAATCAAACTTCCAACTCGGGGCATACCTAGAGGCAATCTCGGATTATGCTACCCGACATAGCCTATTCTGACAGACAGAAAGCAAGACAAATCCAAGACAGCCTGACTTCAAGAGAGAGTATATCTTGCATGGCCTGATCATTTTTTTGAAATAATGACCCTCTATTTTTCCTCCTTGCAGGGTCAAGTGGTGAAACGCATCATTTGCCAAGCCTGGAATCAAATTCTAAACATCGGTCATATCTGGGGGGAATTGTAGATTTTTGCAAAGCTACAATCATCTGACATGATCCATTCTGACGAAAATGGGGCAAATCGATGGCGAACCCTCACTTGGATAAAGGGAGTTGTGTTTTCTCTGTCTCATGATATTTTCAAGATAACACTCATACTTTCCTTCTTGCAGGAGCACACGACCGACATGGTGGTCAACACCAATGAACAACCAGAGCATCTTGGGTCTTTACTCGACTTATTATTCGTTCATGCGTCTCCTTGTGCAGGGGAAAAGTCAGGGGTAATTCATTCCTCGACACGAGGACTAAGCTCCCCAACTTGTTTGATCCATTCACGCGTTCTGGGGCAACTCAATTTCTCTCGTTCCCAAGAATTCTTTTTCATACTTGCACGGTCTGATCCTTAAGCAGAAGCATAAGATTTTCATGAAATATGATTGATGCTTGAAATGGCTCACACATTGCATGATTTATTCATGACTATTCTTCATGTTTAATTTACCAACTTTGAATAGGGAGCATGAATTGCATATGATGCATCGAATGTACAAAATGGGGCATGACAGGATGACGAAAGGCAAGCCATTTCCACACACGCCCTGCATTTTTAATCCCCAGTGAGTTGAGAGGTAGCTAGATTATGCATTCTCAAGGTAAAGGGTTTTCTCGCGAAAGGTACGATAGCCGAAGTGACGGAGGCATTCAGTTCTCTATCCAAACACTGCAGGTTATCCATTGCAAACCCCTTGAGCGGCGGTTTCATTTCTTTACCCCTATCAAGAACCACCCTACATCGGGGTCCAGACGAGGCAATTCCGGCAGAACATGAGGTAAATGGTTAGAAATTCTCTTGCTCAGACTAACATTAATCTTTCAAGTTTTGCTTTGCATTATACTCAAACTTTAATTCAAGTGTCTTAGGATGACGAAGAGCATTCATTTCTCTATCCTACACGCTTTATCCTTTGCATAGCCCACTTGAGCCAACAAATTCATTTCCTAAACCCTTGTTGGTGATCATTGCTCATTCCAAGGCGAAGATGGCATTTTCCCCAAGAAGCAGAACTGAAGAAGGCCGGGTCAACAGAGAATTCCCGAGTGAACTCACCTTGTATGCTAGATTTTTCATGTAATGTCTGGCATAATTTTTGTTTGTAAATGCTCGTGTTGTTGTAATTCCTTAAAGAAAAAAGGATTCAAAATCACGGGATTTGGAAAGAGAAAAAGAGAAGCAAGTGCAGCCTAAAAGAAAAAGGCCCGCTCCCGAAAAAGACAAGCAAAAACGAGACGTCAAAAAAAAAGAGAAAAAAAAATCGAGACGTCGTGACAAAAAAGAAAGAAAACGGGAGTTGGGAGTAAGAAAAGCAAAGGCTGATCCCACAAAAATCCCGGGCGGAAAAAGCAAAATGCCTATAAAAAACAAGGCCAATGCCCATTCAATCCTTGTTCATTTGTAAAGTACTTCTGAACTTTAAATGCATATATTTGCATACTCTTTCTTGTAAATCCCCAAAGAGTTCGAGATGTAAAGGAAAATTTCCAGAGAAGCCGGATTGCAAAATGCAATTTCCAGCGAGAGTCCATACCATTCTCAAGAAATGATGGTATCCTTTGAAGACTATTCCAGAAAGGTCGAGATCGGTGACAAGACAGCTACGATCACCAACATCAAACCCTTCTCATATATTTTCTGAGCCAAAATGAACCTTTTCGTTTCTCAGTCCCCAAACCAAACCTACGTTACAACCCTTCAAAGTCTCTTCTGATTAGGGCACTTGAGTTAACGTAGAGTTAAATGATTTTAAGCATCGCTCGAAGAAGTTCGAGCAAGATTATTTCTCTCTCATTTTGCAGGGTTCTTAACTTGTAAACCCGGAGTAGATGACGAAGATTCTCTTTCAAAAAGCCTCGACTCCACAGAGAGTCCCCTTTTGTGAACCTTTGACCTAGCCCTCATTACGGTCCTAATCAAGACCTCCAGATCGGCTCGGTCGTACCAATTGCGAGATTACTCAGACCCTTGTCGAATACGATGATGGTAAGATTGAGTGATTCTCTTGAATCCTACAGCCAGGATAAATAACTTTTCTCGAGAGTGAGAAAGCCCTTTTGGACTAAAGTTCCACACTCAGGTTACATTCAAGGCATTCATAATATAATGACCTCCCTAGATAGAATTGGTAATGCAAACTTGACAAAATAGTTTTGAATGAACTGCATTATAAACTATATACATTTTGTTCTAATCATTGCAAACTTAGCTGAATAGTTTTGCATGAACCAATTGAATTCTAGAATGTACGCTTGTACGTGTTACCTCTAACACTATCTGATAGGTAGTGCATTCCCAATGTTCGAGTTACCTTCTGAGGTCTCGAAATTCATCCAAGGATTATTGAATGAACAAACCCTGCTGGTAAGTGCCCACCGGGCGATCTTCCAAGCTCTCGGGTAAGTATATCTTCAACCTGAACCTTTCAAAAGAGTGAATTCTGATGATTGTCAAGGTGCTCAAATCCATTGCGGCACATATGATCACTCAAGTACCCACTTTCTTCAGTGAAGCGTGATTTTTATGAAATACATGTCGCATTAGCATTGGTTTGTCTATGCGCATGATTATACTTCGAGTGAAAAGACAGGTATGACCCAGTCAGCTTGTCCTTCCCTTAGCCGTTTGCTCAAAGAATCCAGGTAAGTTTTCTAAATCCTTTTCAAATTGACAGCTCTGCTAACTTTAGTTGTCATTTTGATTCTTTCAGTTCACGATCGACCTGCTCTCGTGTTCTTGATCTTTATCTTTACCCAATTCACAATCGACCTGCTCTCATGTTCTTGATCTTTACCCGGTTCACGATCGACCTGCTCTCGTGATACCTTTACCCAAGTCACAATCGACATGCTCTTGTGGTCTTGGTCTTATCTTTATCCAACTCATGATCGACCTGCTCTCATGAGGTTTTTACCCGGTTCACGATCGACCTGCTCTCGTGATACCTTTACCCAAATCACAATCGACATGCTCTTGTGATCTTGGCACTACATTTCCAGCTCATGGCAACCCGCTAAAACGATGGTGGTCCCAAGAGAAATTTTACCGACTCACGAAGACCCGCTAAAACGATGGTGGTCTCGAGAGACATTTCCAGCTCATGGCGACCCGTTAAAACGATGGTGGTCCCAAGAGAAATTTTACCGACTCACGAAGACCCGCTAAAACGATGGTGGTCTCGAGAAACATTTCCATCTCATGGAGACCCGCTAAAACGATGGTGGTCCCAAAAGAAATTTTACCGACTCACGAAGACCCGCTAAAACGATGGTGGTCTCGAGAGACATTTCTAGCTCACCGCGACCCGCTAAAACGATGGTGGTCCCGAGAGAAATTTTATCGACTCACGAAGACCTGCTAAAACGATGGTGGTCTCGAGAGGCATTTCCAGCTCATGGCAACCGGCTAAAACGATGGTGGTCCCAAGAGAAATCTTACCGACTCACGGCGTCTCGCTAAAACGATGGTGGTCCCGAGAGACATCTTACTAACTCACGGTGACCCGTTAAAACGATGGTGGTCCCGAGAGATATTTTACCGACTCATGGTGGCCAATTAAAACGATGGTAGTCCCAAGAGACAAAATGGTGCAGTTTGAACCATAACTCAAGCACATTTCTCCATTACAGATCTTGCGCTGTCTCGCATCAGAATGAGATTTCTGATAACAGATAGGCTCCAGTACCTTGAGATCCTTGCATCCATAAGAAGAAGCTTGAAAATCAAGGGAATCGACAGCATCATGAACGTCTAGTAAAGCTTAGATATTTCATATGCGATCCATGTGTAGGTCTTCCTATTCTGTTACATGGAAGAAAGAAGTCTTGGCATGTGTTAATTACAGTCTTGCATTTCATACATCATCTTTATCTGCATAGAAAATGGGACAAAAAGTCTTGCAAAAATTCATCATTCATCATTTGCATAGTCAAAATTTAGGCTCAATTTTATCTTTGAGCGAAACCTCTGCGAGCCTCCACTCAAAGAGGGGCAGCTGTTGACACCTAAATTTTGATTTTCCTTAAATCATTTCGTTTACATAAAAAATGAAAATTAATTTTAGTTCTCACCAAAAATAAATTAGTTTTCATGCATAGCATAATTAATTTGGTTTAGCATGCATTGCATTTTGCACATTTGCATATTATCCGGACCGGCGGTGGATGGACTTAATTCAAGGTTTTGAACTTGATTGAATTATCTGAATTGAGCTTGTGCCGATATTTTTAAGAAATATGGGCTGTTAATTAAGTGTGATTAAGTCCTTAGGGGGGCTTAATTAAAAGGTCTTGCAATACGGGGTCTATTTCATAAAAAGTCATAAGTTAGAGCCCCTAACTTGACCTAATCTTCCCTATATAAGCACACGTAGGTCATTGAATCAAGGAGGCCGCTCACAATAGAATACACGGCACTTCAAGGCCACAATTTATCACACGGCCACATTGAGAGCTCCACTGCATAAAAAACACGAGAAGGGAGAGAGGGGAAGTATTCTGAGTCTCCTTCGTTTTCCCTCTACGCCAACGTTGCTCCTCAAACCCTGAAGGTCCTCATCTGATTCACGGTGCACCACCAGCCTGGCGTCTTCTGCTGTCCAGTCTTGAAGCCTCGCTATTTGGTGTTATCTTCCGCCGATTTGGAGTCCAATTCAGTCCCTGCTCAAGCCGAATTATTGCAATAATTCACCTCTTGATTTCTTGCTATTCGGTGCCCAAGAAAGTTTGTTTTTTTACTATTATTCGGTGCAGGTTCAAAAGCTGTTCGGGCACGAATACTCCTCTGTTTTGGCCTGATTTGAGCTGCTGTTTGCTGCTCAATACTTCACCGTTCGATTGCGATTGGAGCTGCTGTTTGGGGTGCGGTTTAAGCTGTTTTGGCGCCAAAACAGTGCTGTCCAGCCCAGGTTTATTTACAATTCAGTGCTGAATTTTTCTGCAGGATATTAAGGTGACCTCGCTGTTGTTTCAAGGCTCGTTTTTGCTGTAACTTAAGGCGAAACAGTGCTGTTTTTGGGCGGAACCCACAGCTTGCGCACGTGCAGGATTTTGAGAGCGAAACAAGGTAACTTCTCTATACTTTTAGGGTTGAATTGATGTTGTTTTGAGGTGATAAACATGCTGTTTTGCTGCTGTTTCTATGCTGTTTACATGCTGTTTTTGTCCGAAACAAGTTGTTTTTGTGTTTTTATGCTACTAACTCATGCAGAATTTTGCCGGGAGTGTAGAGGTAAGTATTTTACTTATTTTCAATGCTTTTTTGCATGAATTTGATGCTGTTTTGCTTGCCGTTTTTTTGGGCATAATTGCTGATTTTCAGGAAAATTGTCAAGAAGCAATCTTTGTGTTCTAAAACCGTAATCTTGTCACATATTTCGAAATTTGGGGATTTAATTGGACTTATTGGATATACTTTTCATAATATTAAAAAAGAGGCTAAATCTAATTTAGGGAAGATCCTTTCCTAAAAGGCAACGAATTTTTAGACTTGGACAATTCTTCCCGTCACCATTCGGGAACGATCCTCTGGTTTAGAAAAGCGGGAAAGATAGGCCAACTCGATCTATTTCCATTTAGATCCGGTTCGCTATCTTTCAAAAGCCGATTTTGGATTTAGTTTCCTTCCTCTCTCTTTTTCGAAAATTATAAGAAGATGGGGTTTGATTTTCCTTGATTGGTTTAATTGCTATCTTGAAATATCTTGTCTGATTGGATATTCTATCTGATATGAGTTTTCTAATAGACTTGAAGTTCCTAAAAAATTTAGAAAGATATGGTTTCTTAGAAATTATATCCAGTTAAATCTTTAGGAAGATAAAGTTTCCTAGAAACTTCATCTGATTAAGTCTATTTTGAAAATGGTAGTTAATAGGATTAAATCGAGGATATTCCAGATGTGACCGAAGATTGCATCTAAAAATCTAAAAAAGTCTCAAGAAAAGTCGGCACATCCTTATGCATGGTTCGAATATTCTTGTCTGCATATCCTGCATATCTTTTCATATTTTCGAGCACCATATCTTGCATGCCATATTTTCAAAAGATATCATTTGCATATTCATGTTTATCTTGTGTCACATTGTATATTTTAATTCCTAAAAAAAATAATAAAAAATCTCATTCATATCTTGCATATTCACATCATGATTTTTTTTCAAATATCACTTCTTGCATTCCTTTTTTTTTTTTGGAACTTCATGCATATCTCGAATATCTTGCTTGCATGATTCGCATTATCTCCAATGCATATCAAATATTTTCGAGTATCATCTAATTCCTCCTTCCATTTTTTTCGAAATTAGTCTTGCATATACATATTGCATACTTTCGAATATCATAAGTTATGTCCTTCCATGATTTAAAAATCACATATTACATCATGCATATCTTCGCATATCTCATATGTTGCATGTCCATGTCATTTTATTTTGTCATGTCAGTTTTGCACGTCTATTTGGATTGCTTGCATGTTGTCTTGAATATTGCATTCATGAGTCACTTTGCATGTTTTAATTAAATTGAATTCAGACATATCTTGCATGCTTTGCCTTGGTGTTTTCGCATTTAGTGTAATTCATGCATTTGCATTTCATTTTAAGTAAATGAAAACATAAAAGAACACCTCATTTGAACTTTAAGATGAATTCAATCAAATTAGAGTCACCGACTTAGGACTTTCATGGAATTAATGGTACCGAAAGGGCATTAGTTTTAATTAACTAGTGTAATCAAGTCCCCGAACTTAAAATCTCTGGTTCGTAGAAATAAAGTGGTTCTCCCGCTACTCTATTTAGGTTCCTAATCAACCTACCAAAAATGATTAGTGGCGACTCCAAATCTAAAATCATCTTAATGAAACCTAAGTTGCGATTTGGTAGGGCTTGGGAGAGTCCGTATTAGGTTAGTTTCTAATTAGCCTGATAATCCATTAGCCTAAAATCTGACCGATTTTTTTAGGTCGCGACAATTCCTGAACGGTTACATCAAAGAAGTCTTGGGTCTAGCAATATCACCTAAAGAGGGGGTGAATAGGCGATTCTGAACACTTTTGGTATATAATGCGGAAATTAATAGATTCAAAACATAAACTGAGTAAGATGAGTAAAAAGACGTGCAGATTAACTAAACACAGCAAGATGAGTTTAGGGAAAGAGAAATTGTACGCAGTGTTTATAGTGGTTCGGCTTTAGCAAGCCTACGTCCACTCTCTCACGATGACAGCCGATCGGCTGGATTCCACTATGAGTCGATAAAAGGTTACAAGAGTTGTCACTCTAATTACTCTTACAAAGGAACCTCTCAAGACTGAGAATTTTAAGCTCACAAGAACAAGAGAATGTGAATCTGAACAACTCAGCACTTTGGAATTTTAAGTTCTTGAACTCACTTGCAACAGTCACCATTGATCTTCTTTTATACTCCTTCAACCTTGAACTAGCCGTTATCAAGGTCCTTCAAAGGATCGCTCCTCAATCTCTGATTGGCGCCATCAATCTTGATTGACCGAGACTGTATATAAGAAGATCCAATAGCCGTTGGAGTAGAGTTTGAACACTTCAGATTCAGTCGCCCATACAACCAAATCTTCAGTTTCCATAAATAGAGTTCATCCAAATCTCCAAGATATCTTGTCCAATGAAGGTAATATCCAATCGAGGATATTCTCTTGATTTGATTGGAAAATAATCATGTCAATCAAATCTTACAGATTTCCATGAAAAGACGCGGCCAAATCGGAAACCTGCGAAACGTGGGTCTTCAGAATCTGGCAGAGAGATATTACAGAATCTGAACGCTGTTCAGAAGCAATCTTCTGAACTATAGAGACTCTCTGAGTTTGAACAGATTAGAACAGTGACTCTGAGCTTTTGTAAAGTCTTTGCTGACAGGTCACATAAATCTTCAAAGATAAATCTTCAGAGGCAACACAAACCTCCTTCTGAAGTCTTCAGAAGCAACATAGACTTCCTTCTGAAGTATTTAGAGACAGCACAGGCTTCCTTATGAAGTCTTCAGAGGCAGCACAATTCTTCATCTGAATACTGGACTTCGACTATCTCTGAAGCAAGCGTGCGACGACTACTCCTTGAGTCTAAACGCCAGTTTTGGAACATTATAAGCTATTGTTCACATGCTCATTCCTGCAATATAAAATTTATTTGTATTAACTAGATTCTCTCACAAGAGGGTTAGTTTTGTCAGAATCAAAATATTCAGAGGGAAGATTTTCTCAACAAGAAGAAGTCTATATCGAGCAACCACCCGATTTTGAGGAACCAAGAGGAAAGGATCTCGTATATTCCCTAAAGAAAGCCTTATATGGATTAAAGCAAGCACCTCGTGCTTGGTATGAAAGGTTAAGCAGCTTTCAATCTGAACAAAAGTTCACTAAATGTAATGTTGACACTACTCTCTTTATTCAGAAGCGGTGTAAGAATAATCTTATTGTTCAGATTTACGTTTTTGATATTATTTTTGGCTCTTCTAATGAATATCTATGCAAGAATTTCTCTAAAGTAATGCAGGATGAATTCGAAATGAGCATGATGGGAGAATTAAGGTTCTTTCTTGGACTTCAGATTCAACAAACCAAGGAAGGAACATCCATTCATCAAGAGAAACATGCTCTTGAGATTGTCAAGAAATTTGGCCTAGAGAATTGCAAGAAGACGGAAACTCCAATGTCTCATTCGTCTAAACTTCATAAAGATGAACAAGGAAAAGAAGATGATTAGAAGCTATATCGCAGTATGATTGGGTCGCTTCTATATCTCACTGCATCAAGGCCAGATATTCTATATAGTGTCTGCTTATGTGCAAGATTTCAGACATGTCCAAGAGAATCACATCTTACAGCAATCAAAAGAATTATCAAATATATTGGAACATATCCAGCTTATGGTCTTTGGTATTCAAAAGATTCTAATTTCATTCTGAAGGGATATTCAGATGCAGATCTCGTCGGATGTAAAATTGACAGGAAAAGCACTTCTGGAATCTATCAACTTATGGGAAATATGCTTATTTCCTGGTATTCCAAAAAGCAAAGCACTGTTGCTCTCAGTACAGCAGAAGCAGAATACGTATCTCTTGAAAGTTGTTGTGCTCAGATCCTATGGTTAAAACAACAACTAAAAGACTATGGAGTTGAGGATTCAAATGTGGAAATCAGATGTGACAATACAAGCACCATAAATTTAACCAAGAATCCTATTCTTCATTCAAGGGCGAAGCACATCGAGATCAAACATCATTTTATTCGCGATCATGTTCAGAATGGAAATGTTCACATTCAGTATGTTGATACGAAGAATCAACTCGCAGATATATTTACTAAACCTCTTGATAAAAATACTTTCAATTTTATTCGAAACGAATTAGCCATTACTAATCTCTTATCTTAAGATGCATTGAGAACATGTCACTTGAAATTGTTCAGAAGCATTGCTGTTCAGAAATATTGTTCAGAAGCAAAACTGCTCAGAATCAGAGTTCAGAAGCAAATTTGCAGAACATATGTTTAGAAGCACCTTTATAGTGAAGTACTTCAGAAGCAAGGTTAGTTCATTCTACACCTATTTATATTTAGAAACTCTTGATAAGGCAAGGATTTAAGGTACGTTCTCTAATTTCTAAATATATGCCTCATTGATTGATTGGAATAATTCAGTGTCTTTGGATCGATTTTTTTTTGGATTTTATTTTAAATTGATTTTATTTTCAAAAATAACCGCTTTATAGTTTTTCAAATCTTTTGAGAGGTCTCGAACCGGCACCTCCCTCAAATATCACAATCTCCTTTCAAATCCTAAAAACATACTTCTCTCTCTCTAATTACATTCCTTCTCGTTCTCTCGAAATCTTTCTCTCTAAACTTCCAACTTTTTCATCCATGGCTCCAAAATCATCCTCTTCCATGAAGAAAGGAGCAGAAGAAGGTGCAAGTCAGAGAAGGAAATCGTCAAGGTTGACGAAGGGTAGAAAAGCTCGCATCACTGAATCTATCAACATCTCTAGGTCAGAACCCGAAGATGAGAGTCACACTGCTCAAAGGAAATCAGTTTTGTCTCAGTCCGAGTTTGACGAAAGAGTCACTCTGGCTCTCTCTATCAAACCTCTGTATGATTCCTTTAAGAACCTTGGATCCAGTGACGAAAATGTCAAGTTGCTGTTGAATATACACAAGTTTGCAAGCGAAAAATATTTTCTTGCTATCTTAGAACTGCCTCTGCAAACTGTGACATCGATTGCTACTGTTGTTCCTGAGAATGTATCTCGAAAAGGCAAAGAAAAGGTTGTGCCAACTGGAGTCTCGAAACCTAAAAGGTCTCCATCAAAGAGCATCGTTATCAGAGAAACAATAAGCGAAAAAAGTGAAACTAGAGGAAGATCTGATGACGACGACGATGTGTTTGCCAGAGATTTTAAGAAAATCAGAGGGATTATAAAAGACACTGATTTTGAAAGCAAGCTGTTTTCAAGTCAGATGCATTGTGAGAAATACGAGTCGCTGAAGGAAAGAGGAGTTATACCCCAAAGGGTATTTGACCTCAAATATTTTGATAGGGTGGGTATCCCTATAAGGAAGCACTTGAAACTAATGAAGCTGAAAGATTTTGCAACTGCAAGAAGGTCAATCTTTCTAGACTTAGCAGCTTACTTTTATTCAAACTTGTGTTTCCGAAATTTTGATTCCATGTTTTATACGGTTGGAGGAGTCCAATATCATTTGCATGTCAGAGAACTTGCAAATTTAATGGGAGTTGATGAAATAAATTTTGTACCCATTGATGTACAACCTGATGTTGTCTACAGTTTTCTAATTGGGAAAGAGAATTATTCCAGAGATTCAAAGGCACACATTACTTACAATGACTTCCCATTGAAGCACATAGTAATGCACAAGATTGTGATTGAGAGTTTAAGACCCAAGGCTGCTTCAAAAATAGATATTTCGAAGTATGAAGTCAAGTTGATGTGGGGACTGTTAAATGGTTGCAAACTATCTCTGGCACACACTATTCTTCTCCATATGTATAGGACTGTGTAGAAGACCAAAGGACAATTAACCTACGCAAGGTTAATCTATCGGATCTTGTCCTTCCACAAAGTCAAGATTCCTAGTGAGCTCATTCAGAATGAAATTCAGATAATGGTAGCTAGGGAGTCCATGATACAGAAAATGGGCTTTAGACAGACTGATGGTGGATGGATGAACAAAAATAAAGAGGCTGTTCTAGTCGAATTAGAGGAGAAGAATGCAGAGAGTGAAAGATCAGCAAAGAGAAGGAAGACAGAGGCTAGAAAAGGAAAGCAAACCACTGTTCAAAGTGAGTTTTCAGAAGAAGAAGTAGAAGAAGAAGTCGTAGTAGAAGAAGAAGAAGGTATATCATCAGAAGATGGTGAAGGACCCCTACTGTCTTATCCGAAGGAAATATCGAGTCAGAAGATGAAGAGCATGCTGAAACAGCAAATGAGCAGGAGGATCCTATAGATAAAGAAGATGATCTCCATAAGACTCATGAGAGTGGAGATGTAGAAGCTGATGAGACAACTGGTGAAAAGGCAGAGAAAAAAGCTCAGCTTGCTACGAATGAATATGTGGAGATAATGGAGGAGCAACTGGATGGCAGAACAACCATTGAAGTTCTGGTTGCTCGAGAACAGAAGAAGAAGTCTTCATCACCACCTGAGGACATGGAGATTGATAAGTCTGATGATTTTGTTGTCACAGCTAGAGGATCCACAGGAGTTGCTCCTGTTAAAACAATTCAGATTCAGGGGGAGCAACCTCAAGAATCTGTTGTTTTAAATGAACAACCTGGGGAGTTAATAATAGATACTATTCAGACTGAAATTGTTTAGGAGGATAAGGCTGCTGATGAAAAGGAAGAATCCAGCAGAAAGGAACAACACGAGGAACTTAATGTCGATCAGACTGAAGAAATTCTGACTGCTGTTGTTCAGAAGGAGAAAGCTGGTGTGGAAACAGATGTTCAGCAGGAGCAACATCTAGAGAATATATCTGAAAAGCCACCCACATAGATTGAAACTACTACTGTTGAAGCTGTTATAATCATTCCAGATTCAGCATCTGATCAGACTTAGGGGGAGATAAATTTGCAACGTGTTCTGGATTCAACATTAAAGGGTAAGGCTCAGATGATAGAAGAAGAAGACCAACAGACATCTGCAGGGATATTGAATGCTTCTATCAATGAATTACTGGAAGCTAAGTCTTCGCAAAGTCAAGTTCAGATGGAAGTTGAAAAACTTCGAGTAGAGATTATGCAGAGGATAGATAGAATGGAGACGAAAATTGAGAAGAAGATGAACAGGTTTGAGGAAATGCTTCACAAATACTGTCGTCTTTTCTGCTCTGAGATGGCCAGCATTGGTACTTACACATTGATCAGAGATGAAAGGATCATCAAAGAATTTCCAGAGATGAAGGAACTTAAGGATTTCGCCACCTTTATTGCTAATATGGGCAAAACTAATGAAGTTGCTCAGAGAGATGATGAAAAGCATATTGATGTTCCCTCATCCTCCTCAAAACAAAATCCACCTCCGTCCTCTTGAATTTGTTTTCAAACAGTCCGTATTTGTTTTCATTTTATCTTTGTCGAATGTTATATTTTTTGCAAACCTTGTCTATCACGACCTTATTATGGTCTGGTAGCTTGCCTCTTAAATAATGTATGTGTGGATTGCTATCTTTGTCATATTATCTTGCTGATGACAAAAAGAGGGAGAAGATGCACATCATTTTTATATTGTAGGTTATGCACATATGCGAATTATACGTATGCGCTCAAACGAATTCAACGATGTATACAACATATGGTGATATCCATCTATCACTCAAAGTGCATATCTTATATATTCAGATGCACATCGTTTTGAAGAGATTCACTTGAGTCAAATATTCATATTCATCGTGAAATCTTTTCTGAGCTTAACTTTAATACAATTTTTTTTATATATCAACTTTCATTGAGGAAGTTTTGTCATCATCAAAAAGGGGGAGATTGTTGAGAAAACCTTCCCTCTGAATATTTTGATTCTGATAAAACTATCCTTCTTATGAGAGAATCTAGTTAATGCAAATATTTTTTATTGCAGAAATGAGCATGTGAACAAAAGCTTATAATGTTCCAAAATTGGCATTCAGACTCAAGGAGTAGTCATCGCACACTTGCTTCAGAGATAGTTGAAGTCTAGTATTCAGATAGAGAATTGTGTTGCCTCTGAAGACTTCAGATGGAGGTTTGTGTTGCCTCTGAAGACTTTAGAATGAGATTTGTGTTGCCTCTGAAGACTTCATAAGGAGGTTTTTGTTGCCTCTGCGGACTTATCTCTAGAAGATTTATGTGACACGTCAGCAAGGACTGTACAGAAGCTCAGAGTCACTGTTCTAATCTATTCAGATTCAGAGAGTCTTTTTAGTTCAAAAGACTGCTTCTGAACAGCGTTCAGATTCTGTAATATCTCTCTGCCAGATTCTGAAGACCCACGTTTGGCAGATTTTCGGTTTGGCCGCACCTTTTTATGGAAGTTTGTAAGATTTGATTGACAGGATTATTTTCCAATCAAATCAGGAGAATATCATCGATTGGATATTACCTTCCATGGACAAGATATCTTGGAGATTTGGATAAACTCTATTTATGGAAACTGAAGATTTGGTTGTATGGGCGACTGAATATGAAGGGTTCAGACTCTACTCCAACGGCTACTAGATCTTCCCATATACAGTCTCGGTCAATCAGGATTGATGACGTCCAATCAGAGATTGAGGAGCGGTCCTTTGGAGGACCTTGGTAACGACTAGTTCGAGGTCGAAGGAGTATAAAAGAAGATCAATGGTGACTGTTGCGAAGAGAGTTCACGAACTTAAAAATTTCAAAGTGTTGAGTTGTTCAGATTCACATTCTTTTGTTCTTGTGAGCTTAAAATTATTATTCTTGAGAGGTTCTTTTGTAAGAGTGATTAGAGTGACAACTCTTGTAACCTTTCATCGATTCATAGTGGAATCCAGCCGATCGGCTGTCATCGTGGGAGAGTGAACGTAGGCTTGCTAAAGCCGAACCACTATAAATATTGCGTGCAGATTCTCTTTCCCTAAACTCCTCTTGCTGCGTTTAGTTTGTCTGCACGTTATTTTACTGATCTTATTCATTTTATGTTCTGAACCTATTAATTTCCGCATTAAGTATCAAAATTGTTCAGAATCACCTATTCACCCTCCCTTTAGGTGATATTGCTAGATCCAACAGTAACCACCATTAGTAGTATTGTACCCGCGTCGTCTCCCCGCCGCACCTCCGTTGCTCAACCCGCCATCTTCAGCAAGTCAACTGTCGGGCTTCGCACTCATCCACCACTATCTCTACTCGAGCTCTTCCTCATCGAAGGGCGGCAGCGGCAGGGCAAAAGAAATGGAGGGGATGCACACAGGGACAGCGATGTATGTTGAGAGAGTGAGGAGGGTTCCCATGACGGTTCGGGACGAGCCGGACCAAATCTGAGGGAGAAGGTAGGCATCTCGGCGGAGGTTGGTGGGGGCGATGACAGCAATGTCGTGCCAGCCAGAGAGAGAAAGGCGAAGAAGTTCCCTACTCTAAATCACATCTGTCCATACAGACGTAACAAAAAAAAAAAAGAACTATAATTCCATGACATTTTCTTATTACTCTAGAATGAAAATTCCTTTGTTAGAAGTCTAATTAACAACTCAAATTGTTAGGCGAAGGGAGACTACATCTGTATAAGGTCTTTGAAGTCCCATAAGTAAAAACCAAAGGAGGCCCTTAGTTGAATCAATTTCCTTTGAACTTCAAATCCACTTTCGATATATTTCTCCAAAAGCCGAATAAATTTTCAGTATAGTACAACTCAAAAATTGCAACAGCAGTTCGATTTTGTCTAGGTACAGATGCACTCCATTTAAGCGCCATTTGTTTGAGAATTCGTACATGGACTTGGATCGTATACGGTATTCCCATTTAGTTCATTCATACCCATGCGTAAAAGAAGAGTGAACCGCGCTCCGAGCCCGGAACCATCCAATGACTCGAATCCACAGTCACCGCGAAATCGAGCAGTAAGGCACAACGGAAAAATCCACCCAGAAGTGGAGGGAGACGATAGAGCAAATGACGTGATCTGACTTATTATCAAATCGCGACCTCTTTATCCTCGACACGATTGCAAATCTCGTAGAGCTTAAAGGAGAGAGAGAGAGAGACAGAAAAAGAGAGACACTCAGAGTAGCAGATCGATCATCAAATCAGCAGTTGAAGAAGCAAGCGCATGTGTAGTTGAGGGAGGGATCGGACAGGCACTGTCCGCCGTGCTGCTGGGCGGCGGTGTGCTTCTGGTAACACGCGTTTTGGCAATTGTAGAGGTTGCAGCTGTGCGGGTCCAGCACCTCTTGACATCTCTTCCGGGCATTTCCTTGCTGCACCATCACCATGCACGTCCCTGCAAACAATTGGTGAGTTATATCCGTCAATCATGGACTCTCTTTGTCCTTTTTGGAATTGACGACATTTTGGGATTAGAAGTGTCGGGAATAAAAACCTGAGAGGAGGACTAGTACGAGAATACGAGGAAAAGCGAGGGATTCATCTGGGTGAGAATAAGACGTGTTTTTTCAAGGGCTACCTCGAGCAAACAGGAGAACTCGTATGTAGAGAGTAAGTTGCGATAATGGATGTTTGAATTTCTGATGCTTGGGATGATTTTATAGGCTTTAGGAGGGTTTCTAAATTGGAGTGTATTTGGGATTCTCGTTTGATTATCCCCATTTATGGAGATAGATTTCCTTATTAGAGAATAATGTTAGAGGTACTACTATATTAGGAATATTATTTGATATTGGGTATTTTCTAGGATGGCTTATTTCCTTTCCTCTACATTCATTCGGGTATATATACCATTGGTTGTAATAGGTAAAAAAGAAGAAGTCAATTGAGCAACAATGTAGCTTTTATTGACTCTCTCTCTCTCTCTCTCTCTCTCTCTCTCTCTCTCTCTCTTGAAGAGCCTATAATATTTACATGTTATGAGAGCCACCAAGAGAGAATGAATCAAATCAAACCCTAGCCTCTTCTTCCCTCAAGCTTCCCGATTTTGTCAATAAACCCTAGTCTTTATTGCTTGCGGTGATTTTATAGGCTTTAGGAGGGTTTGTGAATTGGAATGTGTGGAATATTAGATCTAGAGAAATACAGAGATTTAGGGAAGGTAATATAATTCCTTCATTCTTTTTGTCTTTACTTTTCTTTTTTTTTTTGAATTTGGCATTCTCTTACAATTCAGGAAACGTCGAATGATTAAAATTGGTCTAATAGTTATTAGCTTGTTTTATTTGTCGGATATTAACGAGCTTGGTTTAGCATATAGTTGTTGGCCCAAAAACACAATGGCAACTATTCAAAATCAAAGCTCGGGCAACCAAGAAATATAATAGTAATAAATCAATCAAACAAATGTGAGCAATACACTAAATCCAAAGATTAAGTGATTTATAGTGGTTCGACTTTGTATTTCACATTCTAAGTGTATCTCTCATCTCACTTGTGATTTACAATAGCAAATTTGTGTACAAGAGATTTCTCACATTTAGATATTGTCGTATACTTCAACAAGATTTGAGATTAAACTATTATTTTTGTAAGGGGTTTTTTTATCGTCGTTGATTGGTAGCGGTTTTTGTCCGCGATTCATCCATAATGGTTTGTGTCAATTGAGTCTATCTAGCCAATTTTAGCTAGGAATCGCTTACGTGGACGTCTGTTGTCCTACGTGATGCGGCTGGCACTGATGTGGACATTTTGAATAATTTTTTTAAAAAAATTGAATTCTTAATAATTTTTCCTTCCATTTCAACCGATGAGGGTCTCATCGGCCGCTGGTTAGGGCCACGACCCTCACCGGCAAAATGAAATAAAAAAAACAAAAAATAATAATATTTAAAAAAATGTTCACGTCAATGCCGGTCGCACTACGTAAGACGACCTACGTCCACATCAGCGATTTCCGGCTAAAATTGACCGAATGGATTCAATTGGCACAAATGCAAATGGTTTAGGACTAAATTGGTTCACTTTAAAGGTTTATGATGACTGAATCGGCACTAATGCCACAGGTTCAGGATTTTTTTTGGTACTTTTCCCCGAACACATGCAACATATAGTACCAATTGTCGAGACTTGTTTCAACATGTTAATAAAAATTGGTTAATGGATGTGAAAGCAAATGAACCTGAGAAAAGGAGGATGACAACTAAATTATGGGAAATAACAAGCTTCTCCATCTGGTTGACAATGAGATCTTTTAATTACCTCAAACTAGAGGTGTGCAAAAGAACCGGGAACTGATGAGTATCGGTCCGATGCTCGATTCTAGATTGGAACCGCCCACCCGGATCACCCGAACCAGTTAAACACTTATTATGTATGTATACATACATATGTACTTATATAGGAAAAATTATTTAAAAAGTCCTAAACCTTTTGCATTTTACCAATTCAGTCCTAAACCTTTTAAATTTGCTCATTCAGTCCTAAACCTTTTCACCTTTTTTCAATTCAGTCCTATTAGCCGAAAATCGCTAACGTGAACGCCGACCATCCTACGTGGCACCGCCGGCGTTTACGTGGATAATTTTTAATAATTTTTTATTTATGGATTCAGCGATGGCAGCCCTCGCCTGACATCAGAGGAAAAAAAGAAAGGAAAAAAAGGAAAAGGAAAAGGAAAAGGAAAAACAGAAAAAAAAAATATTTTAAAATAATATTAATAATTGTTCACGTTAGAGCTGGCGGTGCCACGTAGGGCGGCCGGTGTTCACATCAGCGATTTTCGGCCAATAGGATTGAATTGGTAAAATGTGAAAAAGTTTAGGACTGAATTAACTTCAGCTCTCTCTCACGAGTCACCCCTTTTAGCTTTTACTCATTGGTCCTCAACTTAGTCCTCCACCTCCTCACGCACGATCTGTCTCAAAACAGAAAGACAACCTAGCCCTCTCTCGCCTTGCCTTAACTCACTCTTGGTCGCCTAGCCTCTCAACGAGTCAACTGAGCTCTCCCCTTCGTCCCCCCACGGTCGCGGCCTCGCCTCCAACCCTCTCTCGCAGTCGATCTCGCCTCCCTCTCGCGGTTTCGCTCATCGAGCTCTCGGTCACCTCGCCTGTCAACAAGTCAGTTGTGCTCTAACCTTCAGCCCTCACGGTCGAAGCCTCGCTTCCGGCCCTCTCTCGCAATCGGCCTCGCGATTCTAGATTTGATCTTTGGGTGTGACTGCACTAACCAATTTCTGAAATCTTAAAAAAACTGTCGGTCAGTGGAAGATTTCTTGGTATGTCCTGTTGACTGACTTGCGTGGCTAACAAGTAAAGACGGCAACCTAAATCAGTGGACGATTCTTGATTCCCATTTTGTGGAATCAATCCTTAGTGGACCGTTCCCGATTCTAGGATGGGAAGCGCTCACCCTGGAACCGATCACCCATACCTCAAACCAAAATCAAAAGAATTCTTTGTAAGTAGAGATGATGGTGCAATATGAAAATTAATGGACATGATTACTAATGTTTGGGTAATTTATAGGTTTTTTGTTTTTCTTTTTTTTGGTCGAAATAAACTTTCATTGAAAACTTATAGGTTTTAGAGGGGCTCATTAGTTGACAATATCGAAACCTAAATCTGGATATTCAGGGAAGGTAATCAATTGAAAAAATGGAAACCTAAATCTGGATATGTAGGGAAGGCAATTAATTGAAAAATGGAAAGAAACCTAAATCTGGATATAAGGGAAGGTAAACTAATTCCTTGTAGCCCTCGTTTCCTTACGCTTTTTCTTGTTAAATATAAATTGTCATTTAGTACGATGATTCTTAATTGAGATCGATCTACTAGTTTTGCATACACAAATCCTTCGTACGACGTCGTAATTATCCTGCTAGGATATATGATAAGCTCGTCACGTCTTATCTTCACAATTGTGGTCGAAGTGCAAGGATGGTTTCATGGTTTCTTAAACCAAACCAAGACATAATACAGCGAATCTCCAAAGACAATCCTTCATCAAGAGTTGTCGCTCAGAACAGAGTCGGAAACATCACAGCATACAAATTACATTACATCAATAAGCATATCTATTGGAAGGGAACACGCAACACAAACACAAGAAGTTTAATACACTCGAAATGAAAAACCAAAGGCCAGGGAAGAGGGCACGAGATTGCTCATTTCCTATGCTCTTCTTGGTCATCTCAGTCTTTTCAACTTGGCTACCTTCACCGCTATGTGCCTTGTCCGTTGCTCGATCAGCGAAGCGGAAATATGCACATCTCCATTCCTTCTTGAACTGCAAGACTCCAAAAAAGTCCCAAAACCCCGACGCAAATCCAAGCATTACGGCCCGTAGAACAACGCCTTTTCAAGCTTGTCCTCGTCATGCGTATCTTCAGGAGGAGAGACTTTCGGTGCTTGAGGCGGCTCAGCACCTAGACATTTTCTTCTAAGAAGATCACCGCAGAGTAGAGGATTGCCGGCATAAATGGAAGGATCGTCGAGTGTCTGGATTTGATTTCCTTTAGGAATCTGCCCCGTGAAGTTGTTTTGTGACAGGTTGAGGTGGGCTAGGGATGTTAACTCTGAAATGCCCTGCGGGATTGTCCCTGAGAGGTGATTGTTCGAAAGATCAAGAGACTCGAGCGACCTCATGTTCCCAATGCCAATGGGAATATCTCCAGAGAGACGGTTGTGCGACAGGTTCAAGCCATGCAATTCCGAGAGGAAAGAAAGTTCTTCGGGGATTGACCCGACCAAGAAGTTGCTAGAGAGATCCAAATTGACCACAAGTTGCAGAACGATTTTGGTGTATTCATTAGATCTTCCCTTCATGATCTCAACCACGTGCTCCTGACCCCAATTCGGAACATAGGTCCCCATTACTAGCGATGGAGATGGAGATGGGGAGGAAGTTACATCCTGTGTAGAAGCAGCGGCCACAGTTCCAAGTGGATTGAATGGATCCAAGTGTATCATGCTGCTCATATAGCCAAGACAACGTGGGATCATTCCCGTCAAATTGTTCACTGCAATGTCTAATATTTGCAGTGCTGAGAGTGAGCAGAGCTGTAGAGGGATGCTGCCGATAAACCTATTCTCTCGTAGCCTCAGGATCTGCAAGAAGTGAAAGCTTTCGTCGAACCATGTCGGGATGCTTCCGGAGAAGTTATTCTCTCCAAGGTCTAAAATCACCAGACCTGTGCAATAACCTAAATCCAGAGGAAGCTCCCCATTGAGACGGTTTCCATTCAAGTGTAAGATTGAAAGCCCGGACAAGAGTCCGATTGAACTTGGAATTACTCCAGACAACTCATTGAATGACAAAGTCAAGAAAGATAAAGAAATGTTCCAACAGTCGATAGCTTATTCTTGGCAAGACTCAAATCAGACAACCACTCCATGTCACATAACGATGACTGTATCGCACCACTGATTAGGTTGTCATCGAGATACAGAGTACGTAATTGGTGCATAGCACCAATATTTGTTGGAAGAGATCCAGAGATGAAGTTGAGGGAGATGTCCAAAGTGGAACAGTAGGTCAAGTTTGCCTAACCATTTCGGCAGGGGCCCGAAAATGGAAGCATTGGCGAGTTTGATTTCTTCGGCTTCCACTTGCGTCCGAATTCACTGGGGAAATGTAGTCCTGAATTTACAAGTTTCCATCCCAATGGATCGAAGTTGGAAAAGGGGGTATCCAGCTGGGTTTTGCCTTAAAAATCAAGTTACTATTGTCACTAAGATCCAACTCCCTGAGCCTTGGCAAATTAGACAAATGGATTTCCGAAATCACACCTCCCAGATGATTTCTGTGAAGATGCAAGGATCGTAAAGCCCGTAATTTCCATAATGACTCCGGAATAGGCCCCACCAATTGATTATTTGAAAGATCTAACAATCTCAATGACGATAACCGACCTAATGATGATGGAATGGTCCCATTTAATTTATTACCTGAAAGATCTAGTGTTACCAAGTTTGACAATGACCCAATGACACTAGGGATTGGACCGGAGAAGAAATTGCGGAAAAGCAAAATACTTTTTAAGTTTGTGAAGTGCAGCAACCAGTTGGGCAAAGTACCCCCCGTAAGATGATTATCACGTATATCCAGGCTCTCTAAGTTATTCTCGACGAATCCTGATGAATTTCCTTGGGTTGTCGAAATCTCTTCTTCGATTTGGTTTACACGCAAACTCAATGACTTGAGGTAGTGCTTCTTTTTTAAGAATGCGAATAAGCCTCCTTCAATGCTGTTGAAAAAGTTAATCTCAAGATTTAGATGAACAAGGCTTGTAAACTTGTCAAACCACATGGGGATTGATGAGTTGAAAGAGTTCCACGAAAGATCGAGATGCCGGAGAGAAGTCATGTTTTGAAATGTAGTGCTCGTGATGGGACCATCAAAATCATTATCCGAAAGATTGAGGTACCAAAGATGAACAAGAGAAGTAGAATTGACCAAGCGAATAGAAGACAGATGAGAATTATGTAATCGACAATCTGATAAGCTCAAATGTGATAAAGACGGGAGCGTGCTGATCACCTGCATGAGGCCTCTTCGGTTCACAATCTTTGAGTCACTCATGCCGAGGTACTTTAGTGACCGAGGAAGAGAAATCCACAGGGCGTCATCCACAACCAAATTTCCGAAGTCATTATTAAGATCAAGGACTTCCAAATTGGTGAGGTTTCCCAATTGCCGAGGAACCGTTGAACCGTTCCATGGAAGTTAGTATACGACAGATTAAGGTACCTCAATTGTTTCATCGAACCGAGGAATTTGGGTATTCTTCCATGATCGGAAATGATCCAGCTTAGGTCTAAGTGGTTCAAGTATTTCAAGTGGAGCAAAGAAGAGTTTAGCTCACCAGCCAGGGAGAGCACATTTCCGTCTTCAATGGATGAGGGTAATCGGAGCTTGATGACATGACCACACACTCTATCACAAGTCACCCCTTCCCATTTGCAGCAATCTTGGCCTTTCCACCAAGAGCTGAAGCCCTGATCCTTTATAGAGAGAGAGAGAGAGGAAAGGAGAGATTTTCCCCTTTCAATGTGACAAGTTGTGGTTGCATGCATGTGTAAAATCTTCAAAGGATGTGTTTTGCAGTACAGCACATGTAAGGTAAGGTCCACATATCATAATCATAGTCATACAAGAAAAGGCACATCCATTCTTGCAATTGGGCCCAATCTAGAAGAGAGATTACATGTCCACATATCATAATCATAGTCACACAAGAACAGGCACGTCCATTCTTTCAATTGGGCCCAATCTAGAAGACAGAATCCAACCTCTAATAATAAGTCCAAGTGAAAACTACGCCCAATTTTTGCAGTGCCGGACACGGACTAAGTCAAGTCTTCTCTGTATAAATGCGTGGCTATAACGACACCGTACATTTCACTTTATGACTTTTACTAAATTACCAATGTCGAAATGACGATCTTAACTAGTCTTGTCGCCACTCGCCCGTGCTCCGCACTGGATTTTGTTGGCCATTGCTTAGAAAAGCAAGACAACAGGAAACAACAGCGAAAAAAACGTATTGCGGTCACTTCACAACATCACAAATGCAATTGTTTGTTCTTTATTTCTGAATTCTTCTCCCGCAACACCTATTTTGAACTTGAGTTTGCTTGGTCCATAAACTTCCAAGATAAATGATGATTTCTACCATAGAAAACATAAACGGTTCGATTTGTAAAAGAACTTTCTCTGTATAGACTTTTCTTTCAATGGAAGTATGTCAATTGTTTTCCATGGACGTAATTTGATTATTTAACTAAGCAAGGGATCAGTAACGCAATTCATGTGCAGAAAGTGAAAGGGTCATAGGACCATTCCAACATATAAACCACACTAAGAAACTCAGAGCTATTATAAAATAAAACAAGAGAACAGTTAGGATGCACGTGCGAGCTGTGTTAGAAAAGTCCCACATCGAAGAATTGATATGGTGTTAAGTAGTTAATATATCTTAGTTAGTCCATAATTCATTGGCTTAAGCTTTTGTGTGAATGTGGGTCCAACTGGATATGTTGACAAGCTCAGACTTGACTCCCTCTTGGCGAAGGTACGCTTGTGACAAATTTACTCTAATGGACTGAAATAAAGTTTAGGACTGAATCGGCAAAAAAAAATTAATACTGAATTGGCACAATAGCAACAGGTTTAGGATTTTTTTGGTAATTTTCCCTAGTGGGTCACCAACGTATAACAAATTTATTCCAAACAAATTTTTGGGTCAACAAAAACCTCAAACTGGTAACATGTGACAAATTTACACCAAATTAATTTTTGGGTTACCTAAAACCCCAAACTAATAGACACTCGTGACATATTTACCCTCCATTAACTTCCGTCAAATTTTATCTTGAAATTGCTGAGCTGGATGACACGTGGCAATAACTCAATTGACATGGCAAGTTCACACAGAAATCCATATCAGTTTGAGATAAATTTATCATAGGTGTTGATAACCTGCCTAATGCTATGGTTATTAAATTATCAAGATGTGAGGACATCTTCAGTTTATAGACATCATGTTGGAGCTCAAGAAGAAAGAAACAAGTCGAAATGAAACCGACGATCAGATAGAACCATCAGCAATATCAGAAGCAAACGCACATTTTCATGCTCGACCCGTCAATTCGGCACAATCCCAAGGCCTGCTCGGTCGTGTCGAGGTGCTGCTTCCGACAGGCCGCGAGACATTTTGGGGCGGAACAGCTTTCGGGTCCAGTAAGTCCACACATCTCGCCAGCGCATTTGCACGGTGCACCGCACCCATGCCTGCAATATATAGTACGACTTTAATCGTCAAGACTTGTTTTGAACAGATGAATCGACATTGGTTAATGGATGTGAAAGAAAGTGAACCTCAGAAAAGGAGGACGAGGACTAAAAGATGGGAAATAGCAAGCTTCTCCATTTGGTTGGCCATGAGATCTTTCAATCACCTCGAACCAAAATGAAGAGAGAGTACTTTGTAGTAGGGATGAAGGTGCAATATGCAAATTAATCGGCATGATTATTGATTTTTGGGTAATATATAGGTTTTAGAGTGGCTCATTAATTGCCAATATTGAAACCTAAATCTGGATATTTAATGAACGTAATTAATTGGGGAAAAGTAAAACAAAAAGTTATAAACTAATTGCATTAGTATCAATTCAGTTATCATAAACCTTTCAACTGAACCAATTTAATTTTATACTATTTGCATTTATACCAATTGAGTCCATCCGAGCTATTTCAACTCTCTCTCACGAGGCACACCTTTTGGCTTTTACTATTCGATCATCACCTTAGTCCTCCACCTCCTCTCGCATGCACGATCTCTCTCAAAAAAGAAAGAAACCTAGCCCTTTTAACTCTCTCACCTGTCTTATCTCGCTCTCAATCGCCTCACCTCTTAGCGAATCAGCTGAGCTCTTCCCTCCGTCCCTCATAGTCACGGCCTCACCTCCGACCCTCTTTTAACTCTCTCACCTGTCTTATCTCGCTCTCAATTGCCTCACCTCTCAACGAATCAGCTGAGCTCTTCCCTCCATCCCTCATAGTCACGGCCTCACCTCCGACCCTCTTTTAACTCTCTCACCTGTCTTATCTCGCTCTCAATCGCCTCACCTCTCAGCGAATCAGCTGAGCTCTTCCCTCCATCCCTCACAGTCACGGCCTCACCTCCGACCCTCCCTCACAGTCGATCTCTCCTCCCTCTCGCAGTCTTGCTCATGTCACTCTCGATCACCTTGCCTCTCAGTGAGTCAGCCGAGCTCTCATCTCCGGCCCTCCCTCGCAGTCGGCCTCATAATTTTCAATTTAGTCTGGGTGTGTGACAGCACTAACCAATTTCTAAAATCTGAAAAAGACTGTTGGCCTATGGAAGATTTTTTGGTATGTGTTGTCGACCGACTTGTGAGGCTAACAAGTAAAGACGACAACCTAAAATGTTTGGGAAGGTGATTCTCATTCAGGAACTTGCCAGTTCCATGGATCCACCCGGGAACTGGAGGTTCGGTTCACGGGTGGGTCCATGGAACCGGTGCGCGGTTCCCGATTTTCATTTAGTAAAACCGGTCTTTAATGGGTGGTTCTCAATTCTAGGGCGAGAATCGCTCACCCCGGAACCGATCACCCTTATCTCAAACCAAAATTAAGAAGAGTACTTTGCAAGTAGAGATGAAGGTGCAATATGCAAATCAAATGACATGATTACAGATTTTGGGTTAGTATATAGGTTTTAGAGGGGCTCATCAATAAACAATATCCAAACCTAAATCTGGATATTTAGGGACGGTAATTAATTGAAAATATGGATAGCCAAATCTGGATATTTAGAGAAGGTAAATTAATTGTTCTCTCCCTCGTTTCCTTTTCTTCTTTTTTTGGGTTAAAACATAAGTTGGCATTTAGTAAGATGATTCTTAATTAAGACTGATCTACTAGTTTTGCATACGGATTTAGCCTGCTAGGGTATATGATAAAGCTTGTCACGTCTTATCTTTACAAATGTGATCGAAGCGCGAGGATGGTATCATGGTTTCTGGAACCGAACCGAGACATAATTCAACGAATTTCCTTGAACTTTAGAATGTTTGTCGAGAAACTCTAAACTAAGTGCAGTGTAGTCACCTCTCGCATGGTCGACTCACCATCGTTTCGGTTTTTACTTCATTTGTTTTCTCTTCATTCTAATTGAATATCGAAGTTCGCTCCTGTTGTAATTCCCCCTTATCAATTGATAATGTCCTACCGAAACATTGTGCCTTCGGACGATGCCTTGCAACCTCTCCAAAGACCCGCACATTCTAATTGTCCCTGGTAAAAGACAATCACTCTGTTTCTTACCCGTAACACAAGAATGGGCATCTTCCTTGCAGTTTATCAACAATGGTGGTCGCTCAGAACAGAGTCGGAAACATCACAGCATACAAAATTACATTACATCAATAAGCATACTACTATTGGAAGGGAAGACACAACACAAGCACAAGAAGTTTAATACACTCGAAATGAAAAACCAAAGGCCCAGGGGAGAGGGCACGAGATTGCTCATTACTTATACGCCTCTTGACCATCTCAGTCTTTTCAACTTGGCTACTTTCACCGCTATAGCCACATATGCCTTGTCCGTTGCTTGATCCGCGAAGCTGAAATATGCACGTCTCCAATCCTTCTTGAACTGCAAAACTCCAAAAAAGCCCCAAAACCCCGTCGCAAATCCAAGTATTACGACCCCGTAGAACAACGCCTTTTCAAGCTTGTCCTTGTCATGCATATCTTCAGGGGGAGAGACTTTCGGTGCTTGAGGCGGCTCAGCAGCGAGACATTTTCTTCTTAGAAGATCACCGCAGAGTAGAGGATTGCCGGCGTAAATGGAAGGATCGTCCAGTGTCTGGATTTGATTTCCTTTAGGAATCTGCCCCGTGAAGTTGTTTTGCGACAGGTTGAGGTGGGCTAGGGATGTTAACTCTGAAATGCCCTGCGGAATAGTTCCGGAGAGGTTGTTGTTCGAAAGATCAAGAGACTCGAGCCACCTCATGTTCCCAATGCCGGTGGGAATATCTCCAGAGAGACGGTTGTGCGACAAGTTCAAGCCATGCAATCTCGCGAGGAAAGAAAGTTCTTCCGGGATTGACCCGATCAAAAAGTTGCTTGACAGATCCAAATTGACCACAAGTTGCAGATCCACCTTGGTGTATTCATTGGATCTTCCCTTCATGATCTCAACCACGTGCTCTTGATCCCAATTGGGCCCATACGGAACATTTCTCCACATCACTCGCGATGGATCTAGGGAGAAATATATATCCGGTGGATCACAAGCTAGCCGAGATCCATATGGTCCATATCGTCCATGTGGATAGACTAGATTGAAGTTCATCATGCTTTTCAGATCGCCAAGACAACGTGGGATCGTTCCCGTCAAATTGTTCACTGCAATGTCTAATATTTGCAGTCCAAAGAGTGAGCAGAGCTGCGGAGGGATGCCGCCGGTAAACCTATTCTCTCGTAGCCTCAGGATCTGCAAGAACTGAAAGCTTTGGTCGAGCCATGTTGGGATGCTTCCGGACAAGTTATTCTCTCCAAGGTCTAAAATCACCAGACGTGTGCAATTACCTAAAGCCAGAGGAAGCTCCCCATTGAGACGATTTCCATTCAAATGTAGGGTTGAAAGCGTGGGCAAGGATCCGATTGAGCTTGGAATTACTCCGGATAACTCATTGAATGACAAAGCCAAGAAAAATAAACAACTCTTCCAACAGTCGGGGATACTGCCCGATAGCTTATTATTAGCAAGACTCAAATCAAACAACCCTTTCATGTCACATAACGATGACGGTATGGTGCCATTGATTAGGTTGTCATTGAGATACAGAGTCTGTAATTGGTACATAGCATCAATATTTGTTGGAAGAGATCCAGAGATGTTGTTGTGGGAGAGGTCTAAAGTGGAACAGTTAGAATATAAGTTGGGCAAGGGTCCGCTAATTTCATTGTAGGATAGATCGAGCAGGGAAAACGTCAAGTTGGCTAACCAATTTGGCAGGGGCCCGAAAATGGAAGCATTGGCGAGTGTGATTTCTTCGGCTTCCACTTGCGTCCGAATCCACTGGGGAAATGTAGTCCCGAATTTACAAGATTCCATCCCAATGGATCGAAGTTGGAAAGGGGGTATCCAGCTGGGTTTTGCCTTAAAAACCAGGTTGTTATTGTCACTGACATCCAAGTCCTTGAGCCTAGACAAATTAGAGAAATGGATTTCCGAAATCACGCCGCCCAAAGAATTGTCGGAAAGATCCAGCACGGAGAGTTGAGAAAGCTTTCCAAAACTGTTGGGTATACTACTGTTCAAACGATTGCTGTAAAGAAACAAGTGCTGTAAAGCCCGCAATTCCCCTAACGACTCGGGAATGGGCCCCACCAATTGATTGTTTGAAAGATCTAAGGATTTTAATGACGACAACCGACCTAATGACGATGGAATGGTCCCATTCAATCCATTGGATATAAGATCTAGTGCTACCAAGTTTGACAACGAACCAATGACACTAGGGATTGAACCGGAAAAGGAATTGGCGGAAAGCAGAATCGTTTTTAAGTTTGTGAAGTGCACTAACCAGTTGGGCAAAGCACCCTTTAGATCATTAACACATATCTCAAGACTCTCCAAGCTATTCTCGATGAGGCCCGATGAATTTCCTGGGGTCGTTGAAATCTCTTCTCCGATTTGGTTGTTACACAAACGCAATGACTTGAGGTACCGCTTGTTCTTTAAGAATGAGAATAAGCCTCCTTCAATGCTGTCAAACTGATTTCCCTCAAGATAGAGATGAGCGATGCTTGTAAACTTGTCAAACCACATGGGAATCGATGAGTTGAAAGAGTTCAATGAAAGATCGAGATGCTGGAGAGAAGTCATGTTTTGAAATGGAGTACTCGGGATGGGACCTTGGAAATGATTACCCGAAAGATCGAGGTGCCGAAGATGAACAAGAGAAGTAGAATTGGCCAAGTGAATAGAAGCCGAACGGAAATTTCGTAATCCACAACCTGATAAGCTCAGATGCGATAAAGATGGGAGCGTGCTGATCGCCTGCATGAGGAGTCTTCTGTTCGCAATCATTAAGCCGCTCATGTCTAGGTACTTTAGTGACCGAAGATGAGAAATCCACGGGGCATCATCCACAACCAAATTTCCATAATCCCGAATATCAAGTACTTCCAAATTGGTGAGGTTCCCCAATTGTCGAGGAACCGTTCCATGGAAGTTAGCGAACGATAGATTGAGATACCTCAATTGTTTCATCGATCCGAGGAATTTGGGTATTCTTCCATGATCGGAATTGATCCAGCTTAAGTCCAAGCGGTGCAAGTATTTCAAGTGGAGCAAAGAAGAGTTCAGCTCATCAGCCAGGGACAACACATTTCCGTCTTCTATGGATGAGGATAATCGGAGCTCGATGACATGACCATATACTCGATGACAAGTCACTCCTTCCCATTTACAGCAATCTTGACCTTTCCACGAAGAAAGCAAGCGAGACGGGTCTCTGAAGCTTTGTCTAAGCTGGAGCAGAGCCTCTCTCTCTCGCTCTCTGCAAATGGAAGTCGAGTTTCTACCGAAGCATACACCTGAATCGTCTAAAATGAGCAATAGAGTTACTAGTGCAAGGACTTGAGAACAATATCTCCCCATGAGCAATGAGGGAAAAGTCTCACGGGCAGAGAACAAATTTATGCTTTGGAGAGTGGGGGTTTTAAGGGTCCTCTAATCAAACCCAGATCCTTTATAGAGAGAGAGGCAAGGAGAGATTTTCCCCCTTCAATGTGACAAGTTGCGCAGCACAGCACATGTAAGGTAAGGTCTGTCCACATATCATAATCATAGCCATACAAGAAAAGGCACATCCATTCTTGCAATTGGGCCCAATCTAGAAGACAGAATCCAACCTCTAATAATTCCTCCATGTGAAAACTACGCCCAATTCTTGCAGTGCCGGACACGGACTATAGTCAAGTCTTCTCTGTATAAATGCGTGTCTATAACGACACCGTCCATTTCACTTTATGCCTTTTCCTAAATTACCAATTTCCAAATAACGATCTTGACATCAAAGGTCATTACTGAAGGGGAGCAAATGAGAAGGGTACGACTTTGCCATCAATTTCGATACTCTTAGATTGGGTTTCACTAAGAGGCCTCTGAGCTCAAAAAAACACGGAAGAATGAAGGTAAAATATGGGGTTAATACCACAAAAAAACCTCAAACTGGTACGCTTATGATAAATTTGCTCCAAATTAATTTTGGGATCACCAAAAACCTCAAACTGATAACGCGTAGCATATTTATCCCGAACTAATTTTTGGGTCAACAAAAATCCCAAACTGGTAACGTGCGACATATTTACTCCAAATTAGTTTTTGGGTCATCAAAAACCCAAACCAATACACTTGTGACGTATTTACCCTCCGTTAGCTTCCGTCAAATTTTACTGTGAAATTGCTGAGCTGGATAACACATGGCAATAACTCAATTGACATGGCCAGTTCACGTGGAAATCCATATCAGTTTGAGGTAAATTTATCATAGATATATCGGTTTAGGGTTTTTCGTAGTGTTAACCCTGAAATATTAACATAATCGAAGGAAGAAAATACAGCTTTGGAAAATTACTTCGACAAGTTTATAGAATAGATGGGATGATCATAAATGCCGACAATCTTTGTTAAAGAAAGCCAGCAGTTGCACAGGAATCCGGATCACCTAACATTGGGGTTTCTGCAACATGGGTAACATTACTCAAATCATGCCATCCATTTTCATTTGGACGGCCAAGAATGGGCCATGTCATTTGTTGAGGGGGAGGGAAAAAAATTGGGCAAGAATTTTTTTAGGGTTTGAAAAATTTTGAATCCCAACCCTCTCTCAAATCAGGCCGTCCATTTTCATTTGGACGGCCTGATTTGAGTAATGTTATCCATGTCTCAGAAACCCCAATATTAGGTGATCCGCTTCCGTTGCACAGAAACTCCACGATCCTAAGTTGTTTAGAAAACAACTCAGTGTTCAAGTAAACTATGGTGAACGTAGGTATAGCTGACAATAGATCTCTTTCGGGCAAACTCAATCTGTCTTGAGAACCAGAAGTATCCCCATTTTCAGGGGGCAAATCAGTGCCTTCACCTTCGACTTCAGCTTTCTTGGGAGAAGGAAGCAAAAAAAAAAAACAACAACAACAACTTCAGCTTTAGAGGACGAGAAAAATTCAGGCTGCAGATGGAAACTGAGAGAGACAACGGAAGGAAAAATTCATAAATGGAATTGGAAAAGCTGCAAACTTTTCGGTTGAGATTTCTGATTTAGTTGGTAAATTTCTAATGCCAATGCTAACAAAAAAAAAAAGGCAGAATATGTGCACTAGAAGTCTTAAAACTTGTCAAATTGATACAATTGAGTTTTTCCGTTAACACCGTCAACTTGTTTAGCCGAAAATGCTAACGTGACATTTTAAAATTAATTTCTCTCTCCTACGTGGCATTTATTTTTATTATTATTATTATTATTATTCTTTTGAAAATTAAAATTTAGCCTTTTCTTGGTTTTTTAATTAATTTAAATAAGATTTGAAAAGAAAATATCAAAAATGCCAAGTAGGAGAGAGAAATTAATTTTAAAATGCCACGTCGGCATTTTCGGATAGACAAGTTGACGTTGTTAACAGAAGAACTCGATTGCACCAATTTGAGAAGTTTTAGGACTCAATTACACTTTCGTGGCAAGTTTTAAGACTTCTAGTGCACATATCCAAAAAAAGCGAATAAGGCTATTAAATTCCTATTAAACGCCATGTTGGCATTACATTGCCTTATTTAAATTAAATTCTCATTTGAATTAGATTAAAAACACTTATAAAATGTCAAAGAAGTTAGTACGTTACTATTTTAAATGGAATATTGATTTTTATTATATTGTGCATAAATCACCAGCGAAATTTGTAGAATTTTAGAGGACTTAGAGAATTAGGGCCTGTATAGTAACCATTATGGTTTTCTAATTCTGTTCCTCGGAACAAAAAAAAGATGAGAATTTGGTTTGGTAACGTAAACGATTCTGATTCTGATTATGTTCTTGGGAACAGTTTTGGAGCAAAAACAAGAACAAAAAAAAAGTTGGTTCTGGAAAAATAATCACTTTTGATAATCACAAAACAAAATGAAGTACCACATCTCTCACTTTTTTCTTTCAATTCTCTCGTCACTTTTCCCTCGACCTAAAACAGAATAATGTCTCATTTTCAAAGAAAAATATTTAAGATAATAAAAATAAAAATAAAAAACAGAAAAAATTGGAAAATTTCTATATATAAAAAAATCAGAAAATCCCTAAAAATAGAAAAAGCTTAAATTATGCTAGTTTAACCTCGTTTTCATAAATTTGGGCCTAGATTTCATAGATTTTATTCTTTTTTAGGAAATTCATTAACACCTTTGAAATTAAACCCGAACCACATTCTCTAAGCCCTTAGGGCTTCGTTAGAGTTATATAATGCGATTTATCAATGCCGTGATCCTTGATTATGCACTTGATTTTATTGGTTGTGATTTTGCCAGGTTTATGTACTTTAGACTTAGTCTAGTTTTAAAAACAAAATTGGAAAAAGACAAAAATAACCTGCGTGAACACTTAGCAAGCTCTCATTCTTAAGTTTGGATGAATTAAGCCTGAGATTTGATTTTCTAGAACCAAAAACGCACACCAAATGCAGGGCAGTGCAGTGCATTTTCCTTGCAAAAACGAGGGTGTCGCTTATGTCGGTTGTCTGCTCGCTCAAAAGAATTGGATGAAACCCCAAAATAAATGGCGAAAATGACTCGTGACGATTCTTGATATTTATTTTTATATTTCAATATGCAATATGTTATATAAGAGAATCAATATGAATTAATCTTTGATTAATTCGAAATGTATGATGAAATTTCACAAAGTAACTATGCAATTATTTAATTTAAACGACAAAAATTGGGAAGAGAAATTGTTCTTGGGAATAGAAATTATGTGCAGTTAGCAAATGCATTTCTGTTCCAGGAACAGAAATTCTATGCAGTTACCAAACATGTTCTGATTCTCTAAAACTCATCTAGGGAACAGAATCAGAAAAAGTCATTTTAATCCGAATCACTTTTGAAATCAGAATAGTTGCCATACAGGCCCTTAGTTATTTGTTTGGTCATCCATGAGGCCCTAATAAGCAAGTTACTGATCATAATCACTTACGAAGAAAATTGGAAAAGTACCTGCAAATTAAAGTTCTTGAGTGCACTAGAAGTCCCGAAGTAATTGAGTCCTAAAACTTTGAAAAAGTACAAACAAATCCTACAACTTGTCAAATGGATGCAACCAAGTCTTTCCATTAACGCCGTCAATTTGTCTAACAAAAAATGCTGACGTGACATTTTTAAAGTAATTTCTCTCACCTACATGGCATTTTTTATTATTATTTTCTTCATCAAATATTGTTTAAATTAGATTAAAAATTAAAAAAAGGGCTAAAATTTCATTTAAAAAATTTGGAAAAAAAAAAACAATGGGAGGGCCCCGTCGCCTGTCGCAGGCCCTAGGCAATGGTGGCCGGCCCTCGCCCTGGGCAGTAACTTTCGTCGGCGATGGGCAGCAGTGACAGCGCCCCATCGATGAGGCCTTGCCATTCTTCTTCTTTTTTTCCAGATTTTTTAAAATAAAATTTTAGTTTTTTGATATAATTTAATTAATAAGAAAATAATAAAAATTCCACATAGGAAAGACAAAGAGATAGAGAGATTGAATGCGTGGAGGCGTCAAAAACACTGCTTCTAAGACTAGAATCACTGTCAACCCCACCGCCAAAGATGGCGAAGACCTCGCTCTCACAGTATCGGCTGCCCACGCGCAGCCGCTTGCTGCCACCTACTGTGACCGGATCCGCCCCCTGCTCGACGCTCTGGACAGGCTCCGGAACCTCATGGTCATGAAGGAGGGTATCCAGCTCCCCACCATTGTTGTCGTCGGCGACCAGTCCTCCGGCAAGTTAAGCGTCCTCGAGTCCCTCGCCAGCATCAACCTACCGCGTGGGCAGGGGATTTGCACCCGTGTTCCTCTCATAATGCGACTCCAAGACAACCCTTATGCCGATTGCCCTTCGCTCTACCTCGAGTTCAACGGCAAAGTCATCCACACACAGTCTAAGGCTATTAATGCTGCCACCGAAGAGATCACGGGCCATGGGAAGGGCATATCGGATGCCCCGCTGACTCTTTGGTCGTCAAGAAAGACGGCGTCTCGGACTTGACCATCGTTGACTTGCCTGGAATCACGAGAGTGCCCGTGCACGGCCAGCCGGAGAACGTCTACGAGCAGATCTCGAAGATGATCATCGAGTACATAAGGCCTGAGGAGAAAAAATAATCGCACAATTAAACTCCCCGCCAAAATAACTTTTTGTTTGTATAAAAATGCTTCTTTGTTTCCAAAAACAATCTTGGATCCATACAAAACTTCCTTAGGAATCCAAATCTTCTAGAATAACAGTTTCTTGCAATATGTCCAAATTTACCACAACTATAACATACATGAGATGCAAACCTTTAAATTGCAGCATGTCAATAACCGCGGTCATTTTTATGGAGAAAATTACCAAAAAAAACATTAAATCTATTGCAATTTAGCCAATTCAGTCCTAAACTTCTTTTTTTTTGGCCAATTGAGTCACAAATCTTTTGCATTTGCGCCAATTCAGTCCATCCGGCCAATTACGGCAGGAAATCATTGATGCGGCAAGGCCGACGGTGATGTGGATAATTTTTAATAATATTCAATTATGTTTTGAATTATTCTTATTTAATTTTTTTGTTTTCTTTTTTGTTTTCTTTTTCTCTTCTTTTTTTCTTCCCTTCCTTCTTCCTCCAGCCGGTCACCGGACCTTGATGGCAAGGCTCGACCGATCACCGGTCTCCAGTAGGCCCTCGCCTCTGGCCGGTCACCCGACCTCAACGACCGGCTGGAGGAAAAAGGAAGGGAAGAAAAAAAAAAGAGAGAGAAAGAAAATAAAAAAAAATAAAAAAGAAAAGAAAAATTCAGAATTCAATTTTCTTTTTAAAATATTATTAGAAATTATCCACATCGGCAATTTCCAGCCAAAATTGGCTGGATGGACTGAATGGACACGACACGAGTGTACTAGTTTGGAGTTTTTCGTGGTATTAACCCAAAATGACGAATTGAAAGAGAGATGATATGAATTAGGAGCAATAACTTCCGCATTAAGTTTTACAGGGGTGATAGTCAAGAGTTTTATTTATTTATTTTAAATTTCAATCTGATTAGAAATCAGAATTTAAAGATAGTGGGGGAGACCAAAGGGTGTTCCCTCCCTTGATAGATAGATACTTATTAACTTAGAAATTTCCTCCTACATTAGCTATAACATAATTTAATTGCATCACGTGGTTGGTGCATCTAATTACAATTGCTTCACGGAAGCTTCAGAAAATGTCAAAATGGTGCTAGTACTATGTTTTATCTTTTACATTACTTTAAGCTAAGTTTACGATGGATGCCCAAATCTGGATATTTAGGGAAGGTAAATTAATTGCTCTCTCCCTCGTTTCCTTTTTCTTTTCTTCTTTTGGTTAAAATATAAGTTGACATTTAGTAAGATGATTCTTGATTAAGATTGATCTACTAGTTTTGCATACACAAATCCTGCGTATGACGTCGGATTTAACCTGCTAGGATATATGATTAGCTCGTCGCGTCTCATCTTTACAAATGTGCTCGAAGTGCAAGGATGGTTTCATGGTTTCTCATAACCAAACCGAGACATAATTCAACGAATTTCCTCGTACTTATAGAATGTTTGTCGAGAAGCTCAAAGCTAAGTGCAGTGTAGTCACCTCTCGCATGGTCGACTCAACATCATTTCCGTTTTCACTTCATTTGTTCTCTCTTCATTCCAATTTGCCACTGTGTTTCTTACCCGTAAAAGAGCATGTCCGCAAACAAAAGAAGGGCACCTTCCTGGCCGTTTATCAAGAGTCCTCGGTCAGAACAAAGTTGGAAACATGACAGCATACTAGTCACATCACATCAAATTGTTCACTGCAGTGTCTAATATTTGCAGTCCAAAGAGTGAGCAGAGCTGCGGAGGGATGCTGCCGGTAAACCTATTCTCTCGTAGCCTCAGGATCTGCAAGATCTGAAAGCTTTCGTCGAACCATGTTGGGATGCTTCCGGACAAGTTATTCTCTCCAAGGTCTAAAATCACCAGACCTGCGCAATAAGCTAAAGCAAAATGAAGCTCCCCGTCAAGACGGTTTCCATTCAAGTGTAGGGTTGAAAGTTTGGGCAAGGATCCGATCGAGCTTGGAATTACTCCGGACAACTCATTGAATGAGAAAGTCAAGAAATATAAGTATACGACTTATATCCTAATGGATCGAAGTTGGAAAGGGGGTATCCAGCTGGGTTTTGCCTTAAAAATCAAGGAAATTTGGGTTGTTGAAATCTCTTCTTCGATTAGGTCGCAATGACTTGAGGTACCGCTTCTTCTTTAAGAATGCGAATAAGCCTCCTTCAATGCGAACAATCATAGTCATACGAGAAAAGGCACATCCATTCTTGCAATTGGGCCCAATCTAGACGACAGACTTCAAAGTTCAACCTCTAATAATTACTCCAAGTGAAAAGCTGCTCCATTAAGGAGAGACCGTGGAGAACTACGCCCAATTTTTGCAGTGCCGGGCACGGACTAAGTCAAGTCTTCTCTATATAAATGCGCCTCTATAACGACACCGTCCATTTCACTTTATGACTTTTATTACCAATTTCGTGCACAGGATTTTGTTGGCCGTTGCTTAAAAAAAGCAAGACAAAACGTATTGCTATCACTTTCACAACATCACAAATTCAATTGTTTGTTCTTTATGTCTGAATTCTTCTCCCGCAACACCTATTTTAAACTTGAGTTTGCTTTGTCCGTAAATTCTCAAGATAAATGATGATTTCGACCACAGAAAATATGAGCGGTTCGAATTGTAGTGTAGGCTTTTCTTTTATGGACATATATGTCGATTGTTTCCCATGGATGTAATTTGATTCTTAAGTTATGCGTTTGGTGTTCTCCACCCTATACTAATAGTGACGGTAATTAAGCAAGGGATTAGTAACGCAGTTCATGTGCACCAAGTGAAAGGGTCATAGGACCATTCCAACATATAAACCACACTACGAAACTCAGAGCTATCATAAAATAAAACAAGAGACAAATCATCCCAACAAAAAAAAAAAAAGAATCAGACAACATATGTGATAAATTTACTCCAAATTAATTTTTGAGACACCTAAAACCCCAAGCGAATACGCTCGTGACATATTTACCATCCGTTAACTTTTGCCAAATTTTACCGTGAAATTGCTGAGCTGGATGACACATGGCAATAACGCAATTGACATGGCAAGGCCACACGAAAATCCATATCAGTTTGAGGTAAATTTATCATAAATGTATCGGTTTGGAGTTTTTCATAGTGTTAACCCTGAAATATAAACAGAATCGAAGGAAGAGAACACAGCTTTGGCAAATAACTTCGACAAGTTTATAGGATAGATGGGATAATCAGAAATGCCGACATTCCTTGTTAAGGAAAGCCAGCAGTTGCACATAAAATCCACGATCCTAAGTAGTTTAGAAAACAACTCATTGTTCAAGTAAACTATGGTGAACGTAGGTATAGCTGACTGTAGATCTCTTTCAGTCAAAACTCAACCTATCCAAACCTTGAGAACCAGAAGTATCCCCATTTTCAGTAGGCAAATCAGTGCCTTCACCTTCGACTTCAGCTTTCTTGGCCGAAGGAAGCCCAAAAAAAAAAAACACAATAACAACAACAACAACTTCAGCTTTATACATGTCCTACTATTTTCAATCCTAGATGAACCTACAATGTCCCAGAACCCAGAACAAGACTAACAAAAACCAAATTCTCAACCATCATATGCACTCTAACTATGACAAGATCCCAAGTGCCTGGAAAATGTCCCGATGTTTCAGATAGATCGAAATCCACCGGAACAAACAGCAAGAGCGAAGGCAAGAAACCAGATACTGATAGGATGTGTGCCTGATTCAGCTGATACCCACGATGCCGATCATGGATTATCAAGTATAAACTCAAATTTCTTTCACGCAGTACATCTAAGTGACGTTTTTTGGTCGGAAATCTAAGGGATGTATAAGATGAAGGAGAAATGATGAAAATTTGCGCGAGGAAAAACATATAATTTTCTGGTACAAAATCGTGAAACAGTCAACTACCCTGAGTGCCTCAGTGGGGTCGAAAGAACCCGCTCTTAAATTATCCGTTCATCAAGGATAACATGGTCAGAGAATTAAGGGCAAAAATCATGGAGAGACTTTGTTGTTCATATGCCCTCTAAAATTAAAATGTAACTACCACAAATTGATGTCGGAAATCGGTTCTAGAAATGCTCTCGTTATGTCCAAATGAAAAAGAAGACAGGCAACCGATAATACAGTTTATGGAGTCAATTGTGCTGTGTTACTTTCTTTAAAAAGAAATAGCAATTTTATATGTCTATGATAGGATAATTTACTGTGTATTTATAGGAGGAAAAAGCTGATTATCGATTTCATTCAACCGGTAGTGTTACCGGCTTTCCGCATTCTAGCCGAGAACTTGGAATTAACAAGAAGAAATATCAAGCACTTCCAACCAACTACTTCTTATGAGTTTTCCAAGCTTCTAGCATTCTGCAAGCGCTTCAATAGTTTTGCATCAAGTACAAAGAGATTGACCGGAAACCCGCTTCATTTAACGGTGGACATGAGCATTTGTGGGATCATTGCTCAAGTGGCTTCAGGCGGAGCGGCTCTGTGTAGGTGGTGGCTTGGGCATTGGTGCATTAGACAGGAAGCTCCTGAACATAGTAAGTGCCTGGGAGGGGAGATACATCGGCACTTCGTGTCCCGAGCCCATTACGGCAACGAACGTCAAGCCTTCATATATCTCAATCCAACCTGCAAGCTGGGAAATCGAAGAGAGTCTAGTTTTAGTCATTTGTGAATGAATTTTGTGGAAAGCTTTTCTTTGACTTCAATTCGAATTGCGTTTTACCAGATTGTGATGGTACCAGGGGTACCATTTCTCCTTTACTTTCAATTTTAGTGCCGCAATGTTACGCCGAGTCATCGGCAAAGGAACGGCTGCATCTGTCGTCCCACTACTCAAGAAGAAGGCGAATAATCCATGTGAGTCAACACTCGACGCCGCTAACGGCAAGATAAAAGACACCTTTGCGATGAATTAGAAGAAACGTCGGTTTCCCCATGAAAATGAATGTTTGTGCACTAATCCTAGGAAATGATTCACAGGGGTAAATCTCAGCTCTATCCAGCATGTTCTATTGACACATTCTTTTTTCGTGTAATTAACCGATGCACCTCACCTGTATATCCAAATCTGCAAGCGGGTGTCTATGAGTTCCTTAAGGACCGGCAGGACCGATGCCTCTCGGTCACTTTTGCTATATCTGAGTTTGACTTTCGGTTCACTGCATAAGCCAAATCACATGATTAAAATTCATCTCTGGAAATTTCGCATGCCCTGGGTTTGAACAAAGTTATTGTCTCGTGATGAACAAAACCTGCAGAGGGTGTAGTTCAATGGAATGTAGGCGGTGTCGACGTGGAAGCGCTCTTGCACATCTTCCCTTTTCAGGTACTTCTCGGTGTGGGCATCCAGGCAGAATCCGTTCCCGTCTCTATACAGCAGATCCTGCTTCCAGAGAAAAAACAACGGATGAAGCTGTTTCTCGAGATTTCTTTTCGCGCCTCTAATATTAAATTTGGGAGCTATCTCACCTGTACGGAGTTATCGTCGCATCGTCTCGCGTATACGTTGAAGGTATTTACAACTCCTATTTCATTATTACCTGCTTCGCCCCATGCTTTAGTGCAGCCTTCCGTAGCTCTATCCACAGAGCAAAACTTCTTCATGTTTTCGTACGTAGTGTCTGAAATAAGCCCATGATTCCAATAGAACTCCCACCTTCCAGGATCTCCAGATATTTTGTCAAGAATAGGATTTCCTATCTGAATTTTTTTCCCAAAGAGAACAATAGTAAAAAGTTAGTTCAATTCAGCAGTGAAAACGAATCGACTTCAACCGGAGACTCCATGTTAATAATCGTCGCACCATGAGTCCCTTCAGATTGATAATCGGTCGGGCGATCCCTTTGTTTCCATTTACAATCACTTGAGCGAGTTGAGGTACATAATGGCCTAAAACAAGACCAATTTTCGAACTTGTGAGTGACACAGACTGTGTTGGATAAGCAGGTTCATTGGGATTCAATGGTGACAAGACCTGCATACCTGCATAGCTCTCTCCAGCAAGATAAAAGTCTCTGTACTTGAATTTGGGGAAGACTTCGAGCCATTTGTTTAGAAACGCGTAATTGTCCATGGCTAAGATTGTAAAGAAAGGGGACATCAATTAATCTTTCGGAAGAGACGCATCAGAAAGGTGCGAAACTTAAATTTCACAAAGTTAAACCGAGTCGAAAAAAGTCCCGACCAGTGCTATTATCTCCATCTTGCTCAAGAGCACTGCGAACAGAATATCCTACACCGAAAGGGGAATCGAGGAAGAGCAAATTTGCCTCTGCAACAAGACGACGAAATGACTGTTAGTAAATGGCCATCCATGAGTTTGAAAGAGGTAACATCCGTAAGGACGTTCATCGGTTCTGATGGGATTAACAGAAATAAACCATCGAGTCTCACTGCGTCGAAAAGTCGTTACTTTGGTTTCTAAAGACCGTATTGGCAAAGTCGTATCGTAACCCAAAAGCATATACTCTAGTTCTACCATTATTTACAATTCATGCATCAAATTATGATCATATTCAACTTCGATAGAGATAGTTCAATGGAGTTTTGTTGACAGAGAAGAAACCAATGTCGACTGCATCTAGCATTGCTGAAACAAAAAATTACCAGTGTCCCATGAGATTTCTCTCTTAGCAAGTTCCCCGTTGGGCAGCACCTGAAAGGGTCCGATCTCCTGAAAAGCTCCCCACCCAATCGACGAGCAACCGGGTCCTCCATTGAGCCACAGGAGAAGAGGTTTAGATTCCGCATCCGACGACGCTTCGACCAGCCAATAGAACATCTTCTTCTTCTCGCTTATCCTCACGTAACCCGAGTACTGAGAAACACTCGCTTCCATAGGTTGTCCGGGCAATGCCGTGATCCTGGCGCTGGCCGCGTCATCTATAGAATTCGTTGCAGCGAAGAACGGCAGCAATAAGCTAAACAAGGGAAGGTGAAAAGCGTTTGGCGACGCGAGTTTCTCCATCTTTTGATCTGTGTTTCGATGGAGTTCCTTGTTAATGCTCTTCGGAATCCTGTTCTCTTTGTATATACATGTGTGTGTTCCGGGGTCAACTAATTAACTGAAGAGACAAGACGGTTGCATTAGTTTGTGCAACGAACAGTGATTTGTTGTCTGCAGTTGTAACATAACAAGACTTCATTTTTTGAATTCGAATCGGAGGTCATGAAAATCCTGCATTGTTTTATTAGCGCTTGTTTCAGGTTTTCTAAGCTGTAAAGCACTAGGGAAGCTTCGATTATGGTTGTGGGAGTTAAGAACGAACGAACCAATGAGGCTTATTCATCAAATAACCAAAACGTTAAAGAACGGAAAATATAGGATAATGAAAGGCAAGTTTAGACTTCTTTTGATTATTTGCTTAACTTGGCAGAGGGTATTTTTCGTCTTCTTAAATTTTCAAGAATCCTCATAGTGATCGTGGATGAACTTTAAGGGCTAATTGGTCAAATCAAACTAGAAGATGATTGGAAATGTCATTTCCCTTTAGAGAAATTAAGAAAATATTACATATATGATTCTACATACGTCAATATTCGAATATTTTGAGAGGTTTTGTTAAATCGCTTTGTGTTTAAGATTATAAAAAAAAAAAACTGAACAATGATGGATCCATCAAATATAAGAAGTCTAGAAATAGATGGTCATCCGTTAAAAGAAGAAGCTCCTTTAATGGCAGCCATTCGGACCTTTGCCTCCGAGGTATATAATACTTCGATTGCAACCGAGAAAACTTTGATAACAGGGACTAGACAAGACAACCAACAAGGTGTTTTTTTCTCTTTTCTTTTTTCGTCGAAAACCAAGAAGGTTCAAATGGCGGGTTTGTCTTGGGAAACTTGAAACATTTTTGTGAAAACGTGATAGAATATAGATACTGTGTAAAAGGTGCGCCAGTGCTATAGAAACATGTTCACAAATCTTCTACAAACAGAAATTGAAAGAGTTTGAAAAAATGGAAGAATGAGAACCAGATTTAGGATGCGATTGCTTCGCGAAAAATGAATGATTTAGAAAATATTTTTCTAAAAAATATCATTTGTATAGCTTACAAAAAAAAAAATGAACGAATGAAAAATACTTCCATCGATCACGAAAATATTTAGACACAAATTGTTGTAGGTAATGAAGAAAAAATTATTGACTGAATATTTCGGATGATACAAGCGATCATTTTAGGAAAACGTTTTCCAAATCATTCATTTTCTGCTAAATAGACGAAACCTTTGTTGTGAGTGCGCGGCATAAGTCCAATACCATCACCCAAGGAAATTACCAAGAGGGAGCCCAAGTCCGAACCCATCAACATATCCAGTTAGACCCACCTCTACTCAAAAGCTTAAGTCCATGAGTTATGGGCCAATTAGGATATATTAACTACTCCACACCATATCAATTCTCCAATATTGGACTTTTCTAACACAACTCACGCATACATTCTAACAATCTCTCCATCACGTGTGAGCTCCAGTGTTAGGAGATTCATCCTTGGTCTCTTTCTCCGAACCGAACCATGAAGTGTTTGTCACCATATTCCTTTATTGAGATATTCACCAAATATTGATATATATTGGGATTGGGCCACCAATCAACCATTTGTTCTGAGTGCGCAACAGAAGTCCAATACCATTACCCGAGGAGATTGCCAAGAGGAAGCCCAAGTCCGAGCCCATCAACATATCCAGTTAGACCCACATTCACTCAAAAGCTTAAGCCAATAAGTTATGGGCCAACTGGGATATATTAATTGCTCTACACCACATCAATTTTCCAATGTCGGACTTCTTTAACACAACTCACACGTGCATCCTAATAACCCAACTCCACTTTCACAGCTCTTACAGCCTCAACAAGATTAAAATTCATTGTGTAATTCGAAGTTACATCTTATACAAAATGCGTTACTTCCGCTCGAAATTTCTAGAGTTGCTTCTAAAGACTCACAGCGCCATATCACAACACCATATCACTTGCATTCCAAATTACAAGTATGCACACCCTCTACAGCGATTCACAATCATTAATCGCTTTGTTTAGTAGCTTTTAATTATTTAATCATCTTCAAAGTATCATAGGAAATTTTCCGAGCAAGATGAAGCGTACATTCAAAGCTGAGTTACTACAAGTCTCTCGTAACTCATTCGTTAAATTATGGCAAACATGAGTTTCTTTTGCTCCATTGAACTCCCTCTCTCTGATTGAACGAACCTTCAAGACAATGAAGCCTGTATAAACAGCCAAAACACGAGCTCATGAAGCATCCACAAACAGATCTCCAAGCGAAGACCAGAACAAATCAGGCGCGAGATTCAGCAAAAGCAAGGAATAGCTTAGAGGCTAAAATGGTGTCGGCACGACAGGCATTGTTGCTTCTGAGCCTCGCGGTGGCCCTGATGGCAATCACGCCTGCTCTGTCTGAGACCAAGGGCGTGGGCCTTCCCGGCTTTCCCGTCATGAGTCCATTGGAATGTTGGAAGATCATCGACGGCGTAGAGGGGTGTTCCGCCCAACTCCTGAAGTCGATCAAAGAGCTGCACCTCAAGTTCTTGCCCGACTGCTGCAAGGCCATCATCGGCATCCCCTGGACCTGCACCCAATGGATTTTCCCCTTCAGCCTCTCGTTCGGCGACAAGGTCAACAAGTTCTGCACCAACTTACTTGGAGCAGTGCCTCCTCGTGATTCCTAGATATTTGGCAGCAGGGTTTGGTCAAGGATTTTTGTGGTGTTTCGTCTTGTGGCTTTGCTACCTTTCAAGTAGTGTGGGTTTCGGGCCATTTAGTTGAATAAATAAACAATGAGGTTTTCTAGGATTTCGGCATAAGAGATGGCGGTTCCTGTCGCGTCCCATGTTTTCATGTCGTTGATGTATGGGTTTTACATGATATAAAGATCTGTTGCTCGCTTTTTCCGCATTACATGCTACTTCCTGACACTTTTTTTTTGGTAATGCGCATGATTTCCCAGACAATACACTTGCTAGAGCAGCGCTCTGCGCTATGTAATAAAACTCAAAGAGATAGCATTTTCATGACTGAATTCACACGTTTGTGTAATAGAACGTGCAATATTAGAGAGGACTTTCATTAAATCCACCGCGGTTTAATAGGGTATTACGATTTTGTTCAATGCGGCTCAGGTCTGGTTTTATTTATTTTTTCAATCGGTAAATAAGACTAATCAATCTTGATATGACAGAGAACCCGAGTAAACCTTTTGCCAGCTCGACTATAACAGGGCAGTTTTCCGTAGCATCCTCCGTCCTTACAACACCCAAGAAGGAGGAAGAAGAAGAAGAGTACAGAATTTAATACCCTTGGGTTGTTTTCCGTCTGAAGCTTACTAGTGAGAGTGAAGCACCAAGTGAAAAAGTAGAAAACTCATTGTGGAGGAAACTTGCAATAGTAGGTACAAAAACACACCCCGTCGCTTCTGCATTTTCCAACCCCGTGCACTTCTCTAGAGCACTCGTTAACGCATTTTCGGGGGCTGCACTTATGGAAACTGATCAGCTTGTAGCACGTGTGCTCCGGAATCCTCGCTGCATGCGCACCCCGGGCCGCCATGGCCAGGAAAATCTCGGCTGCTCAAGGAAGAAGACTAAATGAGATATAAGCGGGTTTGACTAATCTACACTATTCATGTGATATATTTTCATGGTTTCTTCCTTAACGATTTCTCTTGCAACTAACAAGAAGTATTCGAAAGTTTGTGGGATCCCTCTTAGAGAAGATGGTTAATTCAGAGCACCAACAAACCGCCTTCTCTGGACCGTGAGCACGCCACCATTGGCTAAAGCGAAGCAGTTAAGGAGGTCATATGAAGAACATAGACACTTATATGACAAAAATAAATGACCTGAGAAAAGAAGCAGTAGCAGAAGAGATGGGTACGCCAGAGACTTCTTCATCTTTGAGTTTCAAATTGGTGGTCCAGCCCTGATGAGCTTCCTCTCAGTCTAAAGAGTCTTGCGATTTCACGTCTCTGCAGGGGAGAGCATCTCAATGCAAGTTCATCACATGTCCATGGTGAACCCGATAAACAACCCAGAAGATCAGGACTATCAATGGGAAAGAGATGAGAAGAACGTGTTCTGAGTATGTTCTGTTGGTGGATTTGACATGGAAACTTATATATGAAGAGGAGAGTGCAGGTTAAGCCAACTTTTGCTCCGAGTCAGTAAGAAGCCAGAGAGCAGTTTCCAAGCTTGTGACGGACTTCTTACTTCAGCACATATACTTTACTTTATACACACTTCACTGATCATATTCAAGCCCATCAATGGCTATTTGAAGGCAATCAGCAAGCAAGGTCGATTCCTCCCGACCATTCAATTCCGTGAACTCCAAATCTCTGTGCTTAAATATTTAGAATCTAACCAAAAAAGATTTAAACTTTGAATAATCCGATAACCATATACCACCAAGAACATTCCGTAGACCGATCATGCAGCAGATCAAAGAGCAGATTCTACTAGTCACGGCTGAATCAGATAAAACACGTAAGAATGACTGGTGAAAATAGCAGCAGCCTTCAAAGGGGGCATTGGAAATAAAAAGAAAGACGACTCGATAGTAGTTCTTAATTTGATACTATTGCTTCTGCAGCATTCAAAAAACACAGTTCGAAACAGAAAAAATCCTCAAAAAAGAATTGAAAAGCAAGTCAAGAGAGAAGACTCGGATTCAGATCATGAATATAACTAAACCAGTTACCACATGTATGTGGCTCACACATCAGAGCTAACCAGTACAGATCAGCTCTAGTAACCACCCTTAAGGTCGTTTACGACATCATACGGGATAGGAGTAACAGTTTCGAGGGTTGCTCCCTCCACCATGAATCCTGGTTTGGGGCCCTCAGGCTGCCTCTTGGTGCTGATTTTCTCGCCTCTTGCCTTGGCCTCAGCTTTCAGCTTATCGTTCTGGATCTTTCTCATACAGATTTCCTCCGTGCATCTTGAAGGCTGAACATGTTCAATGCGCACGTGGATCCTTTTCCTGATTATTCTGTTGCCCACCTAATTCATGATAAAAAGAGAGATTGCATTTCAGTACAACAATAAACAACCATACTAAAGTACAAAGTGAACCTTGTGTAACAACTTTCGACCCAAAAAAGATAAATAGAACCTTGCGTAACAACTCACTACAGCACCATGACGAGACATGAAAAACATGTAAAACATCCACCTAAATCAACCACCACAGAATTAAAAATGGCAAAGTCAAAGCATGTACACTAAAAGGGCTTCTTTTTCCAATGCAAGACGAATCAAGGTATGCCATCCAATTTGAGGGGGACAACAATCTGCAACGTGAATCGAAATGAGACACGAGCACCACAAGGAAGAGAGCAAAGTAGTAGAGTGATTCGAATTCTTACATGAGCATAATGCATGCAACTGGCTGAACATCAGAAGTAGCAATGCATAATTTCTTTCTTCAAAAGACAGTTTTTATCATATCAATCAAATTCGAGCTATTTCAGCTTCAAACAAAAAAAATTTACCTACAAATATACAAAAGAATGACAAATTGCCACCCCTAGGGCTGGGCTTCATCCAAAATGACATACAATCAGAAGATAATAAAGGCGAGACAGCACTTTTCCGGGCGCTTCGAACTTAAACAAGCTCGAAGAGGACAATGAGCTGACAAACCAATGGTTGAAAATGATCCAAAAGAACTAAAGTACTTCAGTTCAAAGAAGTTTTCAATGCCCGTGAGAAACCCAGTACAGAGAATCGCAATTACAGCGATGGAGCAACTCAACATAGCTACAAACATCGAATCTTACATATGACCACAACGCGCCAGGGTAAGCAACATCATTCAGACACAAATGAAACACACATGCCATCATTTCCGTACAAATCACAGCGCGAAACAACCGTACGGCAACATATATCAAGACTTTCCCTGGCAATAGAACGCGAAGAGACAGAAAATGCAATACCTGCTTGTTGACCTCGACGCCGATGGCATGCTTGGTCACGTTCCAGATGCGGCCGGTGCGGCCGTGGTAGAACTTGTGGGGCATGCCCTTGTGGACGGCGCCGTTGACCTTGACGTCGACGTAGTCGCCGATCTTGTAGGTCCTGAGGTAGGTCGTCAAGGCGATGTACCCCTTCTTCCTGAACGGCCTCGAGAACGAGTCCCTCGTCCGGCACCTCACGCCGTGACCCGCCGGCATGTCTTCGCGAGCTTTTTTACAGGTTCACTGTGTTGGGCTGGCGTCTCTGAAGAAGCTGCTACCGGAAGCGAAAACCCTAGCGAGAAGAAGATGGACTGGGACGAGTGTGGGTTTTATAGGGATGATCGTTGGAGAGCTTGGGACGTTGGGCCATTGGGTAGTGCGGGCCGATATTGGGCCTAGCGTGGGATTGGATCCGGGTCGGTTCGGGCTGCAATTGGGTTGTCTAGTTTTTTTTTTAAATCAATATTGGGTTGTCTAGTTTGTTTTTTTTTTTTTTTTTGTCAAATATTGGGTTGTCTATTTTTATTTTTATTTTGAAATATTGGGTTGTCTAGTTCGGATGGCTGCTTTTGGGTCTCTGGAATTTAATTACACTATTTCAACAAATTTTAGGAGTTTTAGAAAACTAATTTGATTTTATTTGTTATGGGCTGTGGTTTGATCAATTTAGCTAAAAAAAGGTAATTCCTTAAATATTTCGTTACATCAATAAGTACGGATTTTTCACATTCTGAGAATTTTGTTTGTTCCCTCCTCCACCTTGTCAATCAAACTACCTGATCTGATCGATGTACAACTCTAGTCATATTTTACTAGATCTTTTAATATTATGAGGGCGTTAGAATGAACCAATATATGAATAAACTTGAATCAATACGGTGTCATTCATAATCCAATTGGCAATTTGACTCGCTATTATTGTCAAGATGAGAAATTTGCAGGACTTAATGACTAAAATGACTTGATGCCACAAATAAGATGCAAAGATGAAAAGTGTAGAGAATCACTTTATAATCAGTAGAGTTTGACAAAAACAAAAACAAAACTACATTTTTAGTATCTTCACATTATCAAGGAAAAAAATTATCCAAGAATTAGAATTTAAAGATGACCAAAGATCTGATAAACCATAATTTGAACTTAAAAAAATTGAAGATTTAGATCTGATTTTGAAATACATTTGTACCGGCTACCTTACCCAAGAGACGCCCGCGTGCGCGTGTATCGTATACGCCCTCCCCGAGTAGAGAGTAAAAGTTGACCAGTACCACCACGATCAGTCCGCAGTAGCAGCAGACGCACGTACTCTCTCTCTCTCTCTCTCTCGCAATCCCAGTATTACCAGTTCTGACTCCTCCATCTTCCCCCTCTGTAAAACCCTAGAAATCAATCCCTCCCTCCCTCCCTCTCTCTCTCTCTCTCTCTCTCTCCGTCGATCCATCCGGTCCAGCCCTCGATTTCTTCATCTCCGGCACGTCGAGTTGCGTCGCCTTTCTTCCCTACCGGCTCGAGAATCGCGTCGCGCGGTGTTTGATTTCGGGACCGTGGTCATCTGGGGTCTGTGAGTGAGGGAGAGCGGAGCTGGGGAGGTCCGACAAGGCTGGCGGGTTTCGGGGCCTTGTAAATGGCGGATCCGCCAGGTATCCGCCGGGTGAAAGACGCTGCCTTAGTTCAATCGGTTTCGCCAGAGTTCGAGCGCTGTGACAATCGCGAGGATTAAAGTATGCTGAGCGTGCTTCGCGTGCACTTGCCCTCGGATATACCCATTGTAGGCTGTGAGCTCACGCCGTACGTGCTTCTGCGACGACCCGACAAGTCTCTCTCCACCGACGATGTCCCCGAGTCTGATCCAGTGGACGGCCACTTCTTGAGATACAAGTGGTAAGTAAGTTTGGTGATGTTGAGTGACGTGTTTGGAGTGGCAATTGGATTTATACTATTGGGAATTGCGCAGTTCATTGTTTTTTTCTATTGTGGTTTTCTGAGAGGCAATTGCATCGCAGCTACTTGAGAGTTGTTTGTGCATTGTTGAGTGGCCTTGTAATAGTTCTATGCCCTCTCTAGTTTATTAGTTTCTCTGTCCCTTTTATTGCAAGGATCATCTGGTCTTATTTATGAGATGCTGGTTTGCTTGGTTTACTTACTTAAAATGACATTGCTAGCTTGGGGTATTCAAATGTGCTGTAGGAGTTTGTGTACATTGATGTTACAGTTATTATATTCCCGTGGCATAGACTTTTTGAAAAGCAGTTTTTGCTCAGTTAAATATCCTCCCCGTTGGCGCAGCATGAACATTTACTTCTGTAACTTCTGGAAGAATAGGACAAGCCTCCTGTGTTGGGTTTTCATCCCGAATTAATCTTTTTCGTCACGTAGCAGAAGTGTTTGTGAACATGTGCATTTATTTTGTACCTGCCATTTTTGTCTGTTTGGTTACAAAAAGGCACGTATGAGCTCCAAATGGGAAGGAGTTAGCCACATTCATACTGTTAACAGTGTAGTAGAATGTCTAATTGGTGTATCCAGAGGGAGGCAGCTGTGATGGCTGTTCTGCTTGTTGTGGCAGTCTTGGCTTGCTTGGTGGGCAAAGTATTGGATGTTTTAGGCAGGTGGAAAAGAAGGTTACACAGCATGTAAAATTTATGTCAACTTGTCAACTGGTAGGTTTGTCTCGTGATGTATGGCTTTTTATGGGTATGTGGTTCAAACAACTTATGCTGTAAATTAGTATTACTTGTAACGAAGATTTTCAAGACTTAAAGTTTTAAACTTGTGAGGTGAAGAAGGTCAGATTTGTGTTTTTTATGGGTTTTGTTGACAATAATTAACCAGCTATCTGTCAGTTTGCATTTATTTTCTAGTAGCATGCATTGAGATGTGAATAGATTAGGTCTTTGTTATCTACAGGAATCAGGTAAGTTACGTTATCATTTAGTGGGTGCTCATCAGTTTGTTGTTACAGTCAGGTTTCTCTTAGTTCATTTGCATTATTCATGCAATAGATGGGTAAATGTGTCATAAAATCACCATCGTAATCAGGCATGTTTTATTGTGAAGGGTGAAGTCTTATTTTGGTTGTTCATTAGTTATTGATGATCCCCTAATATGAGTGAATTTTGGCATGGTTACTGAACAAATGCGGATTGTTGACTGAACCTCGAAAGTGATCCACAGAAATGTGAATGAGGTTAAACAATGTTTCTACTAGAGAATTGACAAGATTGAGCGATTAAGATGAAGGTGAAGAGCTCACTCATGATGTTAAATCCTGGGGAAAGACCATGCAAGAGAGGCTGTTAAACTCTATGCTTACGAAAAACATTGCAAAATGTGAAATGTGATGGAAGGATGTTAAGTACACGTAAAACTTTTAGAATAAAGCTAGAGATGCAAACAATAATCTACAGATCTGGTTTACAGAGTGATGCGGTGAGCTCTTGCCATCTGGATGTGTATATTGCACTTGTTTAATTACTCGGTTATAATTGACTATATTGCTTAGTAAATTAACTTGTAAACCAATCTTAGTATCTTCAGTATACTCAAACTTTCAAATAATGTGAAATAACAATATGTTTAGAATCAGAAGCATTAGGACGTGAAGCGAAATGGTAAACAAGAGACAATTAGTATGGCAAAGAGTACACCGATTCAGTTTTCGTTGAAACAAGTCGAGGTAAGGGTAACATTATCTAAATTGATATTTCCTTATCAATAAACTCTACCAACTTTGAACGAGATCTCATTAAATCAATACCAGTCATCCACAGGAGATTGTGCCGTTAATATTCTTCAGCCAACAAAAGTCATCACTGTCAAACTAGTTTTGATTCTTGGTAGCGTTATTTGCTTTTTGTTAGGTTTTTAGTTGGACAATAACCTGAAAAAAAATGACTGAATTGTGAAATGAAATGGTTTCAGTGGGTTCTTTCTTTCACTTGCAGGTATCGGATACAAAGCGATAAGAAAGTTACGGTCTGTAGTGTACATCCATCTGAACAAGCCACGTTGCAGTGCCTAGGTTGTGTTAAGGCCAAAATACCTGTCGCGAAAAGCTACCATTGTTCGCCTAAGTGCTTTTCAGATGCATGGCAGCATCACCGAGTTCTGCATGACCGTGCTGCAAGTGCTGTCAGTGAGAATGGGAATGAGGAGGAAGAGTTATTCGGACGTTTCAATAGCTCAGGATCAGGAGTTGTTAATACTTCTTTATCTGGTTCTTTAACTAGTTCTACATTGACAAATGGATCGGCGCCTTTGTATCCGCAGACAGTTACACAAAGGAGTGGTGGTGATACTTGGATTGAGGTAGGACGCTCTAAAACTTATACCCCAAGCGCAGATGATATCGGTCATGTTCTTAAGTTCGAGTGCATGGTGGTTGATGCGGAGACAAAACTTCTTGTTGGACACGTCAACACCATTTCGACTTCTTGCGTCATTCCTGCACCTTCTCCTAGTCCACGACGATTGATCCCTGTTAGTGGAGTTGATATGATGGGAAACGTAGATTCAGATGATCGTGTTTCCTCTGGAACATTTACTGTTCTTTCATACAACATTTTGGCTGAAGTTTATGCCTCCAGTGAGTTTTACAGTTACTGCCCTTCATGGGCTCTTTCTTGGCAATATCGCAGACAGAATTTGCTACGGGAAATAGTGGGTTATCGTGCAGACATTGTTTGCCTTCAAGAGGTACATGAGCGCTTTCTTTTATGTTACTTCTTGCTGTCTTGTCGGACTGATAGCTGGAGTGCCATCGTAACTCTCTAGTATGCATTGATACAAACATTCTTATTCTCAACGGAAGTTCCAGTTCGTGGACATCTTAGTTTCGTTATTTATGTAATCGAAGCAAAAAAGGTCTTTGTGGACAATCTAGTTTCTTTCTAGATCAAGTTGCTAAATTACTGTTCTTGTTTAAATATATTAGCCGTTGTGGTAGATTCTTTACTTGTAGATAGAGTAATGGGAAAGGAAATTATAGTAAGAGGTTGTACGTTTATCAGATCTACCTTGTTTGGAAGAACAAAAGGTTAATTAGGCCTCCTCCTCATGCATCGATGGAGATTGGCCATTTATTAGTTGTTGGAAGGAGCAAAGTAATTGAGATCATTTCTCTCCTTGCCTTTTGGCTCATTTGGAAAGGAAGAAACAAGAGGGCAATTCAAGGCGTCATTAGGATCTTTCTTACGTTATTTGGTTGTACACCATTTACTTTTCATACAGCGGGAAAGTTCAATTTTATTCTTCTAGTTTTATGGAAATGTTAGAAGCAATCTTTTATGCCTAATTTTTCTATTTTGGTGGCTTCCCTTCTGGAGTCAGTATGTATAGGGGCTGTGTATCCCCTTAGTACTTTCTTAATGGATCTTTGTTTAGTTGATAAGAAAAAGACAAATAAAAAGGACATTTTGTCCTCCCTTTTGGCATGTTTGATACATAGAAATTTAACGTTATGTGTCCCAAAGGATGAAATCAATTCATAAAGTGCACGGTATGGTCATTCAAAACTGATATGGTTTCTTTTCCAGGTTCAAAGTGATCATTTCGAGGAGTTTTTCGCCCCTGAATTAGACAAACATGGTTATGAAGCTTTGTACAAGAGAAAAACAAACGAGGTTATTCATAGACTTCCCCTTTTATGTCGTTTTAGTTTTCACGTCGTTTCATTTATTTATGTCTGTCGTCTGCAGGTTTATGGTGGGAATATCAATACAGTAGATGGGTGTGCTACATTTTTTCGCAGAGATAGATTTTCTAACGTAAAAAAATACGAGGTATAAGACTTTCTGCATTTGATGTCTTCTCTATCTCCTATCATCAGAAGCTAAAGGCTTCAATGCATGTATGCAGGTTGAATTTAACAAAGCAGCACAGTCCTTGACAGAAGCATTGGTTCCAAGCACCCAGAAGAAAGCTGCTTTAAATCGATTAGTTAAGGTGGTAGTTTTTTTTTTTCCAGGTTATTTCCAATTGCGTCATGCTAACATTCTTTAGCCTTTTTTCCGCTTATCTTTGGACTCAAGCATTTTTTCCATATCCCACAGGACAATGTCGCTTTAATAGCTGTTCTAGAAGCAAAATTCAGTAATCAGGGAGCTGATAATCTCGGAAAAAGACAGCTTCTTTGCGTGGTAAGTGCTTTTCAGCGTGAACATAATTATTGTTTGGATCCTTTGGACTATATTGGAATTTGTGAATACCTGCTGAGCCTGTTCTATTGGTACGCTTGATACTGTTGGCTCGTGTCTTACTCCTTGTCTCTGCCATCATTAGATAAAGTTGGTGGGCTATAGGGAGGTTTGTGTCATTTATTTGGCCAGATTCCTGGTGTTGGCCTAGAAAACTGAAATCTGAGACTAGTGGAATTCCATTAACCTCACGTCACATGAAAAGTTACATAATTTCTGACTTGGTGTTACTGTTCTCTGGCAAAGTGTGTCATGGCCCTGTATACGACTCAGTAGATAAGATGCATGAAGGGGCCAGGCTCAGGTGGTGCATATAAGACAGCTTGGAATAGTTAACTTGAAACGTGTAGCCTGAGGAGCCATTGCATGCATGTATATACGTATGTAGGTAGGTAGGTATATGTGTGCATGTATGTCTGTATGTATGGATGTATGGATGTATGTGCACACTTGTGAGTTTTTGCTGGAGACCATCTGAAGATAAGCTTCATTCCTCCTCCTTCCGCCATTTAACATCATTTGACCAAATCCTGTTTGTGGTGCTTTTGACTACAGGCGAATACTCATATTAATGTTCCACAAGATCTAAAGGATGTGAAGCTTTGGCAGGTTCTCACCTCTTTCTATATTGCATCATTTGGTGAAATTATCTGTTCCAGCAATGACGGTTTATATCTCATTTTGCAATTATTAATATGTAAATCAGGTCCATACCCTTTTGAAAGGATTGGAGAAAATCGCTGCCAGTGCTGATATTCCAATGTTAGTGTGTGGCGATTTTAATTCAGTCCCAGGAAGGTTTGTCACAATTTCGATGTGGTTTCAGAGTTGCAGATATATATGGCTGGTCATTTTTGGACCTGCCTTTTTACTTTGGTGATCTGATGAAACTAGTAAATATAAATGCAGTGCGCCTCATTCACTTCTTGCTATGGGAAAGGTTGATCCGGTGCATCCAGATTTATTGGTTGATCCCTTGGGTATCTTGCGCCCTTCTAGCAAGCTGGCCCATCAGTTACTATTGGTAACCTTTTTCATATCTATTTAAACAGTAGCCTTGTATTTCTTGAAGAGATTGCTGAAAGTAGTGAAGTGAGCAAGATCAAGCTCTTCCTGTTCCCTCCCAGAAGTTTTTCGCTGTTTCTTACCTCCTGGACGTTACAGGTCAGTGCGTACTCATCCTTTGCGAGAATGGGTGCTGGTCCTGGTTTGGAGCAGCAAAAGAGGAGGTTGGACAGCACAACCAATGAACCTCTGTTCACTAATTGCACCAGAGATTTCATCGGCACATTAGATTATATATTTTACACTGGTAATGCTCTCTGCAGATATTTTAAGGCCATATCAAGCATTTTAAGATAAATCCATGTTGTATCCTTTCACTTATGTTGCTGCTGATTTGTCATTGTAGCGGACTCTTTGACGGTGGAGTCTTTGCTGGAGCTCTTGGATGAGGATAGCTTGAGAAAAGATACAGCACTTCCTTCTCCAGAGTGGTCTTCTGATCATATAGCTCTTTTAGCGGAATTTCGTTGCAAGCCAAGACCCAGACGTTGACTCTTCAGGTGGCAGTTGTCTTCTCTATTTGGTCTAATGAGTTAACTCTCTCCCTCTCACTGTAAAATAAGACATGAAGCTAAAGAGAGAAATTTTACATAGGGACCCAACCTAAGAAAAATTCTCAGCATGCTGTCAAAATCAATGTCATTTGAACTGTAAATTTCTATGGAACAAGAATTTTAGTCAAACAAAACAGTGCCTCTTTACTGTCTTATCCTACCGAATTGGGTTGTTGTGTCACATGATTCTCTTGCTTTTTATGTCACCCTCATACTTGTCTAGGAAGAGACAGATGGTTTGGGCGTGGGCGTTTATCTGCTTGTCATTTTGCAGTTTCATCTATGAGTAAAGGTATGATGGCTTTCAAATGCTAAGCACGGGGATTACTTCTTTGAAATGTTGCAGATCTGTACTTCCCTCTTCTCTGGCTCCGTTCCTCGCTTGAATTGCTCATATAACTTGCAAGCAACCATATGCCAGTTGAGTTCTTACGCAAGGATGATATCTCGTAGGAAAGTGCTGGAGACACCTAAGGCAAGTGAAGTACAAGTTAATAGACAAGGATGAAGGGGTTCCCGAATGAATATCCTATCCTTTCCAGGTAGATCCTTGTGGGATCCTCGCTATGATCTCTGCCCGTGTAATGTCCACTGTTGTCACGTAAAGAAAGTGAAACTGACGTATTGAGATACGTCCTCTCTTTTGCTTTTTAACCTTTCCGTCCATAGAAAATTGTTCAGCAATGTCCACCAGCTCTCAATAGAATATAGTCATTATCCTGTACTCTAATTTTATCAGCAAAGCAAATGGTTGATGGACTGCATTTGCATGTCCTTTTTACAGTGTTCCTTATATATTTACTTGGTTTCTTCTTTTGATCCAATCCGCTTGTCGCATCTGACCAAGTCCAACATGTTCGAATGATATGTAGCTGAGCAATACGGATTGCCTCTGCTCTAAATTTTAAAAATGTGATCTGATTTTGTATAATCAGCTATGCATCTTCATTGAGATACTATGTAGAGGGACCCACTATCATATTATTATCATACATTCATTGCTAGCTATACGATAATTATTAGCACATACTATACTCTATAGCACTATCGTACCTTTTGAATATTGCACATCATGGAGAATCAATCCATGATTTCATTCGCTAATGCACCACTAGACTAGAATAGACCGTCTCGGGCCACTTTCCTGAGAACCCAAAGTGCACCTGGCTGGAGCAGACCCAAGGCGGCAAGAAAGAATCCACGATAGGAAACGTGTTGCGTTTACGAAGTTAAATTTTTAGACCAACATAAAAAAATCTGTTGCGAGTTGTAATTACTTGGATTGGTTTCTAAATATACACCGACAAAAGAAGCCAAGTAAAAATATGTATCATTAATTTTGGCTCGTTTGTTTCACGAAGAAAATTTTTTGAGAAATTATTTTTCTCATTTTTCGGTGTTTGGTTCGTTTAGGGAAATGAGTCAACGAAATTTTTTTTCTAGTCAACAGAAAACCTATGTGTAAATTCACGGTATCGGCGCTTTGACTTGAAACTCTACGCTTGGGTACGGAAATCCTAATGTTGGTTCATAGATTTCTCGTGCCCGTGCCCGGATCCCTAGCGGCCACGCCTGGGTCCCTAGCGGCCACGCCTGGGTCCATCAAGGAAGAGCCCGAGACCCCGGTGCTCAAGCCTGGCCCCCTAATTGAAGCGCTAGCTTTAAGAGTGGCTCTCGTCTAATCTTTTTTTTAATTATTATTTCCGGATAAACTAACAAGTTTAGGTATTATTTACGCCGCGTCATTAGGTCAAAATGTACCAAATGTTCATCGAAGATACCAAACAATTGCATATCGTGACTAGATGGATGGATATAATCGAAGATACATAATTAAAAAGTGTGACGAGCATATTGCAGGTACTAGACCAGCTAAATCGCATTAATGATGAATAAATCTACATAAATGTTGAATTAAGACAAGCAGATGAGACAATATGATATTGGAACTTGACTCTACTTGAGAAATAAAAGCTCGATACTTGATACTTGATCCGATGAAGCTTTATTTTTGTTATCTTCAGGTTTATTCCATAAGATACTCGCTAGCTTGGGCTCAGCTAGATGTGTCAAACGGGTGGGTCGGATCGAATATGATCCGACCCATATTGACATATTTAATCCGTTTTGACTCATTTTCACGCAGTACAGATCTAACGACCCATACCCGACCTGACCCATACCCAACTCATACTCGATCTGATCTGTATTACTTAAATACTTATATATTTAACCATCATTCTTATAGTTTGTTAAGAAAATTATATTGCTAAAACAGTTTCATGCAACACAAATCTAGTGAAAGTTTTTAAAAAATTATTGTTAATTTCTATTTTCTATTTTCTTTTCGTTTCTCCGGCGAGCGGCAGCGGGCGGCAATGGGTGGCGGCAGACGGCAAAGGTAGGCGATGGGCGGCGGCGGGCAGTGGCAATGGCAGACGGCGGCGGCGTTCCACCTATTGAACAATTTTTACATTTTTTTAATTTTGTTTTTCTTTCTTTCTTTTACTTGTAAGATTAAAATTTTTAAAAAAATATAAACTAATATACTTGAGGTCCATTTACAACTGGTGCTTGTGAAAGCTATGTGACCCTAGCGGGCCAAGCCAAGTCCAACCCAACTGATGACTTAATTTTTAGATGGGTCAAAAATGGGTTCAACTGTGTGATCCATTTTTGACCCATCTGATTCAACTTTAACTTTTGGAACAATTTTCACTTGGCCCTGTAAAAACTTATAACCCATATATACAAAATATAAGTCAAAACATGGGTCATGAACCCATATTGACGGCTCAGGCTCAGCTTGTCTCGGATAGATTAATATGAGGTTGAGTTGAGCTCAAACTTGGGTTCTCGCCTTCTTATGCTAGTGAGAAGAAGTGTGGTAGTAATGTTTCATACGTGCATCTGTGAAAATCTATTTAAAAGAGATCATGAGCCTATCATTTCATTAGGCGCACAAGCCGCTCGAGGCTTTCTTGCTAGAGGACTGCGAAAAAGTCTAGCTAAAATATCCACGTGTCGTGCGTGTGCGGTGCACGTCTTCTAGAGTGAATAGTTGTTTGAGAGGAGAGTTATGGGTTTGTGTTTGAGATGATTTTAATGTTCTTGACATAATGGATACTATTTTGCGGTCGATCAGCGTGTCGTCTTGCGAGGGCAAAGAGCTTAAATGGCTTCAAGTTAAGTTGAAGGATGTTTTGTGCGGGAAGAAGTTTCTTGTGGTTTTAGGCGAAGTGTGGGTACTCTTATAGATAGTGGAGGGCGTTTTAGATGGACGAAAAAGTAAAGGAGAATATCTTGAGATTAAGCTGAAATTACTTCGATGAGTTGGTATATCTATATCCTATTATCAATAATCAAGTATTGACACATCATGCATGAACTTTTGAATGACCCAGCAATGGCGGATGTGACGTCCTTTACCTCTAGGGAGCCTTAGCTGTTGGACGATGAAGATGATGCCTCTCTCGAAGAGAAAGCTCGTTATGCATTATTTGATCTGACCTCTGTTTGCTACAATCAAAAAGCCTGGGAGCATGAGCTGGAACAAAGGTACTAAGAACTTTAATGCCACTGAAGGTTGGATTTCAGATAGGAAGATTCCACATTTCCATCAAGGTGACGTACGACTTGCTTACAAAATTGAAGTACTTTAGGGTATTCTCGTTACATCATTGTTCCATCACAGAGGTACCAAATTCTATTGGCGCATCAAGACATTTTCGATATTTTAACTTATCGTATACTAATATCGAAAGGCTATTTGAGTTAATTGGTGCCTGGTGCAAATTATGGTTGAGCACATAACCACTCCTTTTCACAATAGCCACGGTAAAGGAAATATCAACTGACTTCAGTTGGTGAAGCGAATTGTTTAACTTTAAATGAATACTCGAGCGAATTATATTTGGAAATCCGACGAGTCTTCGAAAATCTCATTTTATGAATCGATATTTGCGAACCAATCTTGTGTTTCTCGCGTATTATTCAAGGGTGAAATAGCATGTGATATGCCTCTACTGACTAATTAATTGGAGGAATTGGATCATTGAAACCAGGAGGGGTAAAGAGAGCTCCCGCCAATTTTGCAGGTGGTGACAATTCCCAAGAGAATGGCAAAAAGAGAGCCTCCACGAGAGAGACTAAATAGGGGCCTGAAGAGAAAGCTTTAAGATTTACCAAACTCTGATCTCCCATTCCCTTGAAATGCATTGTTTTCTCTCTTCCTATAAAACCAAATCAAACCCACCTCTTATCTTATGAACATAGTCTGTTTACTTACTAAGCTTTTTCCCTTTTGGTCAGAGTGTGTGTAGCTCAGTTTCAAGCCAACCAACTTCAACCTCACATATCTAAGTCTGCCATCATTCTTTTGCATTTGGAATTTTCTCATTCTTTGGGCCAAAAAAAAAAATGGAGGCCGTATCCTTCAATTCTCTCTTGGCTGCGCCGAATGAGCTAGCAAGAATAGTGTCGTGCAAGCATGACCGGTGCTCATTGAGCAAGAAGAAGAGCCTAACATGCTGCCAACGTGGCGACAATGCGATCAAGTACACCATTCTGAAAGAGAGATCTGCGTCGGTTTGCGCCGACCAAAGTAGTGCTCTGATAGATTCAGGAAGCTTGGCTATGTCTCCAAATGGGAAGAGCCGGGCAGAGAATTGTGTGAAGGGTTTGGTGCCTTATGCTGGGCACACCCACTCTTTAGTGGAGATGGATGATGGCATTGGAATTGTCAGATTCTTGAGAGGAAAGAGATTTTTCATTACTGGTGCAACTGGGTTCTTGGCAAAAGGTGAAAAATGAACGTCTTCAAGCATAAACCTCTTGTCTGTAAAGTTTCTCTGTTCTGTTCTGTTTTCTTTTTTTTTTGCTGGAAATTGTTAAATATCTCAGTTGTTAATCATTCTCAATGTACTAATGGCCAGTTCTGGTCGAGAAGATCTTAAGGACCGTTCCAGATGTGGGTAAGATATTTCTCTTACTGAAAGCGAAAGATAAGGAAGCTGCAATGGCGAGGCTATCAAGTGAAGTATGCCACTCATGCTTCTGAATTGTCTAAAGTTACTGCCCACATCTTATGAACCATCTTTATGTTATTCTCTGATGATGGAGCTTTTCGTGGATGGTTGTGCACAGATAATATGTTCAGAGCTCTTCAAGAGTCTTCGACAAACTTATGGAAAATCTTATGAAACTTTCATGCTGAGCAAGCTAATTCCTGTGGTTGGAGATATTTCTGAATCGAATCTTGGTTTAGGAGATGAGTTGGTTGACTTCATTGCAAATGAAGTAGATATCATTGTAAATTCAGCTGCCAATACCAAATTCGATGAGAGGCATGTGATTTCTCCTTCCTCTTTTTTCCCCCTTGCCCTCTTGGTTACAGGATCCATTGATAATGTCATCTTCTGGCAATCTTTTCTGCTTGGCTGAAAAAAGAGGGATAGGAAAAGCTATGTATGGCGAACTTCTCCATATAAAGCGCCAATGAAATGATCCATTTCTACATAATTCTACAGGTACGATGTTGCTATCGACATTAACACCAAAGGACCGTACCATATCATGAGCTTTGCAAAGAGATGCAGCCAATTAAAAGTCTTCTTGCAAGTTTCTACAGGTAAATATTGTCGGGACAACTTTCTTGGTGTAACAGTTATGGTCTAAGCCTTTTCTGGACATCTTTAAGGGGTATCTAAGTAGTTGATTGCTATCTTTTATGTTTGTAGCGTATGTCAATGGAGAAAGGCAAGGGAAGATCATGGAAAAGCCATTCTGCATGGGAGATAGCATAGTCAGAGAAAGTTACAGTGCTGAACCACGAACGTCTCTTCCTCAACTGGATGTGGAAAGGGAAATTCATTTGGCTCTAGAGTCAAAGAAGGCTTTGGAAGATCACGCAGTTGCCCAAAAGATGAAAGAGTTGGGTCTGAACAGGTGATTTTTAATCCACCTTCTAATTACTACTTAACTCTTTTGCACTTGATTTTTGCACAACAGATAGTTATCCGTGATAAATGATTGCTTTAGGACTAGGAATCCGAATGACATTCTTATTGATTAATGACAATGGCCAAAATCAGGGCGAAGAAGTTTGGATGGCAAGATACTTACGTGTTCACAAAAGCTATGGGAGAGATGCTTATTGACAACATGGGAGGAGAGGTTCCGGTCATCATAATCAGACCTAGTGTCATTGAGAGTACTATAAAGGAGCCATTTCCAGGATGGATGGAAGGAAATAGGTACTTCATCATCTATTCAGATTATGGGGCTGTTCTGTTGATGCCATATTCCGTACAAAATAGCTAATCTTTGTTGTTAAATTTCAGGATGATGGATCCCATCATCTTGTCCTATGGGAAAGGACAGCTCACTGGATTTCTCGTTGACCCAAATGGAGTAATCGATGTCGTAAGCAATAGCATCCTCTTTGATGATCTCTCCAGGACTCCTAAAACTGTAAAACATTGAAAATCGCAACAACAAAAAAATGGTTGTTTGTTCACATGATCAGACATGATACAGCCGTTGCACTATGCTAAGAAAAAGTTGTGTATATGGTTTGGTTTACAAAGGTCAAGGCCTAAAACTGCCACAGAAAGAACTACCAAAAATGCTAGCTTCTTTACTTATTAGGAAATGGTACATATCTTTGACATACTATTAGTCGAAACATTAACAAGGGATGTTTACCATTCTTGAGGTTCTTGCAGAAATAATCGTTGAAAAACTTAACTAAATCAGTCTAATTGGTCAACCAGTGATGTTTCTGCTACTAATATTTTAGGTACCGGCTGATATGGTAGTCAATGCTACCTTAGCAGCCATTGCAAGACATGGAATGGTCGGAAAATCGGGAATTAACATTTATCAGATTGCTTCATCAGTCGTGAACCCACTAGTTTACCAAGACTTGGCTAGACTGTGTTATGAGCACTACAACACTTCGCCATGCATCGACTCAAAAGGTAGACCAATCCTTGTCCCATCGTTGAAGCTATTCACTTCCAGGGACGAATTTTCAGCTCATCTTAGTGGAGATGCTAGTCAGAGAAGCGGGTTGAGAGCCATGACCTCAAACACAAAGCTGTCCAAAAAACTTGAAATTGTTTGTCGTAGATCGGTGGAGCAAGCAAAGAAATTGGCCAACATATATGAGCACTACACATTCTACAGTGGAAGGTTAGTAACTGAAGCTCTCATAGTTATATTAGTTGGTGACGAAATCAACTACATGTTGGTCAACGACAAAAAGGACAGTTTTCAAATCTGCCAACTCAAGTCTACATTTCATTCCACTACTAGTATTTTCCCCTAATGTGCAGAAAAATAAAACTTTTCTCATCTTCTTTAAGAGAGTGCACTAAACTTAAACGTGGATTTCATTTCTACCTTAACACTCCCAGGTTCGACAACAGCAATACTGAGCGACTGATGGAAAGAATGTCCGAGGAAGAGAAGAGGAGATTCGGGTTCGATGTTGGGAGCATTGACTGGAAAGATTATATCATTAACATCCATATTCCGGGTCTGAGATGGCATGTGATGAAAGAGAGAAGGACGTTTGGTTAAAAGGAACGGCACATTAGGTTCTATAACAGTGTGTAATATAATAAAATGGATGTTGATCACATCTGAAAAGCAAATGAAGACAAGAAATAGTTAATTTTTACCATCGCTCTACTATGGTCCATTTGTTACAGAGACTCATGTGGCCATTGTACTTGAACTAGGATCACTCCATTACGGATCGTAATAACAAATGATTGATTATGTTTATGATGTCATCGATTTGATAACTGGCTACTGACGAGAATCATATCAAACCTATACCCATAGTCAAATCTGTTGATCTCCCGTTTTTAGCAACAAGCACAATGATACTGAAATAAGAGCAGAAACAGAACTGCACAAAGGGGGACTTCACTAAATATAAGTAGCTCGAAAGGCTTTTTGTTTTACTGAAGTTGTATGCAACGCCTAGACATTTATGCAAAATGAAAGATAAGAGAATAGCAGCAGAATCTATTGCTAATGAATGCGAGAGAGTAGTCATACCTGAAGCCAAAACCTTGGGACAGAAGACTTTGTCGCGCATTGTGATCTAGACTTGCATAAATGAAGCACCTAAGTTCTTCGCCTGCAAAATACCCTTCTAAGATTGCAAAACAGAGTTGAACAAAAAAAAAAGGATTGCGACACAGAATTGACCCTTGCTAAAGAAGAACCCGACTGGACAACGTAACCACAGTCAGCTGGACATAGCTTGTAATTTCCTGTATAATTGTTGTCATAATTTTCTTCTGCATGAATTATACTGAATTATAATAGATGAAACCAACAGTCTGACACATGACCACAATGGACAGTATAGTCTCAAGCTCCATCATGAAACCCATAAAACTATACTTACTAATCCATTCATCTCATGAATTGCATAGCAGGTACCCAGTAATATTCCATGATTCTCTACAGCATGATTATATCCTCCCCATTTTGACATGATAATGGTATCAGATCAGACAATCCATCGACACAGTCTAGCCTCCTTGTCCTTGCAAATTGTCAAATTGCAAATCAAACGCTTTCTATACTAAATGCCCAGACTCACAAATGGCCCACGTGCCAAAGGAACTGATGAATTTGGACACTCTATGGATACTGTCTCAGGCTCTCAGCATTTTCACACTCGATGAAAATACGAAATCCCCCTTTTCATACATTGTATGAGATAACTTGGCAGTGCGTGGCCTGCTCTTTCAGGAAACTGACAGCCAAGGGAAAGCTACTAACGGCTAGAGTGATGATACAATCTCCTCCAATAACTTACTAATCACAAATGAAGCCAGGAGAATCTAAGATACTGTATGGACTAAGACGAGAATGTCCTACAATAACTAAAGTGCTGCTGCATAAATTTACTGTAAATGAGACAAACCTGGCTCAATATCTCGAAGGGCTTCAATCTTGCAACTGCATCTTCTAGCTATACAATATGCGTATTAGGATCTGCAAGGAAAACAATACAATTCTTCTAAACAGCAGATTACAAACAGAGGCCAGAAAAAGTTCAGTCACTTCGTTTTTCTTTTTTTCAACTCAGTAACATGCAATTCAAATGATCAAATTGGCAAAACATTATCCTTGAAATCTCCAGTTTCTAATTCAAAAATCAGACTAAAAACACACTTTCTTTCACAGGAACAGCTGATCAAAAAGCAGAGGCCAAAAATAGCTCCATCACTTCTTTCATCATTCTGATAAGGTGCATGTATATCGTTTTTTCCTCAGTAGCATGTAAATTAATCTTTCAAATTATCAAATTTTTATACTAAAACTCTGCATCTTCAAGTTCAAAAGTCATACTAAATATACACTTTCTTTCACAGGAGTTGGGACTTATGTGGCCAGCCATCAAGGGGCTTATTTTATCAAACATCCACCATTATCAAAAGCGACCAATTTTGAATCTCTCTCTCTCTCAAAATTTTGTGCAGCAATGCTACAAAAATTATCAGGAGAGGAGCAGGGAAGTACCACAGTCATGATTGTAGAATGAAGGAAGCATGTAAACCGCATTTCCCGCAGCAGCTTCAGCTTCAACAGATGCCGCAGCCATTGAAAGCAAATCCTCAAACAATCCTCCACCCACCTCTTCATGAAATTCATTGATCCGACTCCGTGCAAGCAATGTAGTGTACCATTGCTTAGTAAGAACGAGAAATGTCAAAGACAATCATTCTCATAAAAATGACAAAGGGCAGGATACAAAACAAAGAAGGAAAAATGAAAATTAGTGTTGTATGAAGGATATATGCTATCTGCTCATCCTAGTGAAGGCCTACTTCAGCAATCTGAACCCTTCCTCCGTCTAACATTAATTCAGAAGGTCAAAGGAAGTCCAACAAGATTTCCTGCCAATTGTTAGTCGATAAATAACATACATAAGCATTGAGACTATAAAAAGTGAGTCTTCCTATTGTTCTCACAACTATCTTATAATACAAATAAAGATAAAATCTGCAGCATCTCTCAATCTGATGAATTCTTTTTTAATATATTGAAGACAATTTCCAAATTGGTCTTCAAAGGTTTCAAACCTGCACCTTACAAATTCATAAAGGAAAGCACATTATGCTTTACATGGAAAAGGTAATGCTGCAAATAGCCTTCTTGAGAACCAACACAGCACCAAACAAATTTAAAGAGGAGCATTCAGTTGTCAAGGGCTAAGGCTTTTAATTAAAGGAACAATATGATAAAAGACTCTGGTCCTTCTAATTTAGTCCCAAAAATTCTTTAGTACAATAAGAAAAATCAGTGTGGAACCACACATTTACAGACTTGAATTTTCAGATTAAAAGAAGTCAGCTGCAAGGTTCTCACCTCAGCTATCATCTCTGGAGACAAATAAGTAGGCTGAAGTATGTCAAGGGAGTCACTGGATGTGGCGCCTTGTATAACCATACAAGCTAGCTGTTTTACCAGGAGGGGATATTTCAAACCTTGGGCACTTTGCAGAGAAATAAATGAAATTTTACATCAATATCATGGAAACCCCTTAAGAACTCGAGCTTTTTCATCAGAAGATAATCACACCAACTTAGCTATTGAATGCTCTACTCTGAAAGGAAAGTTTTTCCACTCACCATTAAACATAAAAACTGGTGCTTTGATGGTCTTAGCTTGCTTTCAAATGTCATAGAGAAGAAGGAAATCATTAATTCTTTCGTTAAGAGGTTGGTCTGTAAACCAAGCTTAACAAAAAATAAAGCAACTCTAATTAGGAAAAAATCATTGAGGCTTTGACAGATCAGACTAAAATCTGCCGGGCTTCTTTTATAACAGCTTAAATGAGGCCCTTGCATGGTCACTTTTGCTAGACATAGGCAATTACTCTTCATGAATCGTGTGAGAACCTGCATTGGGTCCCAGGAAAAGCACCTGGGTTGATAAGATTTCTAAACTGTAGTTAGTTCTCCTGTCAGCAAAACAGTAACCAAGACCATACCAGAGTTTTCTACTACAACCACGAAAGATTGACACATGACTTGCATCGCATATGATACCCCAGAAGCATATCCAGTCAAAACAGGTGAAATTCAATCAGGACGCAGATAGGCAGAAAGAAATGGAACAAAAAGTTCTCGCGGTGGCTTCTATATGTTGCCTAGTCGTAGCCACATGTAGCCCAGAGTGAGTCACCTTAACTGGCTGGTGATGGAATCTACTTCTGGAAGCAAACAACAGTAACAAGACTAGAGATACTTCATGCCGACAAAAACCATCGTGGAGTGACCAGTCTGCCCTTGTCTCGACTTCATAAAATGCCTGGGCACCAATACCAAATATGATATCAAGTAAAATTCATTAAAGCAACAAAATGTTAGATAAATTCAAAATTTAAAGCAGTTCCTTTGTTAGTGAACCATCTGCATATCAAAGTCTCTCCCCCCGGCCATGCCAGAACCACTCTACAGCCAACTCGCCAATTTAGTCGGTCACTAGCCGTTCGATACGTCAAAACAAACCTACAAACAGCTCTTGCGCGGTCTTTCGAACAGGCGAACTCATTTGACTGCACGCACAACCAAGAGCTTAAGCAGTCGCTACCTGGGAGCGTACTCTGCATTCATCGCGCCACACAACAACGCCTGAGCCGGAGAACCTGAACTGTTCGGTTTCCTGAGGCAGGAGTTGCAGACGGCGTGGAGAGAGTGGAGAGAGGGGTGAGACACGACCGGTTCAGCCGTGTGGATGAGTTCGCCGGATCCGATCCTCCGAGTCGGGACGGCCGGCCGACTCGTTGAGTCCGACTCTTCTCGGAGGCGGTCCGAGTCGAGCTAGACTGCGACAGCCGAGCCAGTCCGTGGATGCGGTGGAGTGGAAGGCGAGTCGGAGAAGCGTTCTCGGACCGCGAAGCTTGTGCGAGCGCGAGTAAGCGCAGCGACCATAACGCGACAGCAGAGACATTTTCTCCCGGCGCAACAGAGAGACTGAGACACAGACGGAGACTGCTTGCTTCCTCGGTCACTGCCGTCGTTCTGCTTTTGCTACTTCGGTCGAATTTGTTTAGTATTTAGAAGACACAGATAATGTTATCCCGTAATACTGTCTTTTCTCAGTCTTTCCAAAAGCGTGTCTGTTTTTATTTATTTCGCGAAAAATAATTTTTTTAAAAAATCTTTTTCGAATTTTTCAGTCTGATGCACAAAAAATAAACTAATCAAAAACATTATTTTTTTATCAATAAAAGCATACCTTCGAAAGTTGAGAAAAATGATTTTCTCTTTTTCGATTTCCTCCCTACACCCCTTCATATTGCTTTTCTTTTTAATTATTATTTATTTTTCTTTTCTTTCTTCCTTTATCGATCGCCGGCCACGACGATGGCGAGCTTGAGCTTGCCGGCCACGGGCGAGCTCATCCCTTCGCTTGTGGCCGGCGACCAGAGGAAGAAAAAAAAACGAAGAGGAAGAACAAAAAAATAAAAAATCATAAAAGTATTCAAAAATAAAAAATTAATAACAATTTTGGATTTTTTTCAAAATTACAAAAATTGTCCATGTTAGCGTCGGTCGTGCTACGTAGGACGGCCGAGTCCACATTAGCAATTTTTGATCAAACGACGACGCATAAAATTAAATGAGATTTTCCTTACCAAACGAAGGAAAATATTTTCCAGTTCATTTTCTGGTTTCGGCCAAATACCCAAAAATATTGTCATTTTTCAAAAACGTCATATTTTTCATGAAACAAACGGAGCCTAAGTTTTTAGATGCCATTGATCTATACTTTGTGATCGGTTTCAGAACGGGCCGGTTCCTTTCGTGGAACCGGGATTCAGACCAAAGGGGCCGATTCCCAGTGCAGAATTGAGAACCAGCCCACGTGCTTTTGGAATTAGACCAGACCAAACTGACCGGTCCGATTCTCGATTGGGTCAAAAGAACTAGCCCCTTCTACTTTCTTTTTTTTTCTGATGAATTCTCAAAGCAAACTTGACTGGTTACACACCTTTCCAAATAGGCTGGGTTGAAAATGACATGCATCCTCACCAGGGACACGAATGATAATACTAAGCTGTAGAGGATATCAATCAAGAATGTTTCAGACTAATAAGCCTGCGTAATTATGGAAAGGCACGCACTCTAGGATCTATTTCATAATGGACGATAATAAGACATTGAATTAGTAGAAGCATAACAACTGCGAAAGCATCACTAATGGTAAGCTGCAAACTTCCAGAGTCCAGACTCCCTGGCACCACGATGATTTTGAAACTAACAGAAGAAAAAAGTGCAGCTCATGTACGATTGATCCGAAACTTTTTTTTTTTTTTTTTTGGTCGAAAGATCCGAAACTTAATATAAATAGTCAGTTTTAAGCATAAATTGTAAAAGGTGCAACGACCTGTATTTTGAATTCACATTTTCAACTTTGAAGTCGCCTGATTCTGAACCTCATTCACAATCTGACCACTTTCCCAACCACCTTCCACGGGTACCACCAGGGTTGGGGCCTTTACAAGTGGCGGGTTGAGTATCTCACCATATATCTCTAAAACATAATCCCCAGAGCAATTGATCATTAAGATATAATTCGATTTCCACAATTTCATCCACAAAGATCAGTACAAGCATGTGTCACGGATAGGAGGTTCCGTGAGTCAATCGATCGACCACATGGCCCGCATGAACCACAAGACTTGAAGTGTCAAGAGGATTTTCTTGAGCTCTCTAGAATATTTTTAGGGGCGGTTGATACAGTAAATGTACCTATTCTAGGGCTTTCTTATCATAAATGTCGGTAGTTGTTACTTGTTAGATGTGGAAATGCAATCTCGACCATTAGATCTAGAGTCGATCAACGATAATCATTAGGAGGCTTCTTGTATAAATAGTGAGCTCTTTCCTTCATTTGTATCATCCAACACTTAACAATACAAAGCATTCTCTTCCGAGCTTCTCTCTACAATCTGGGTGACTCTAAACACTTTCTCTCTCTACAATCCGAGTGAACGAGCGCAAAAGAACAAATTCGCCGTGGCAGAAGAATCTGCTCGAGAACAGATGATTCTGTTTTTTTCTAAAGCTATCCTACAAAATCCGTAATGTACCAAAAGTACATTTCATATAACTCAAATGAGCAACCAACACAAACCAAACGATACAAATCCCACAATAATTAAATCTCACAACCCTAATGACAAATCGCGAACGGCATAAAGATAACGCACTCTGATTTGTCAATTAACACTCAAGATTTGTCATATAACTCAAATAGAGAGGAGAAAAGAGTACCGGTGCACAAATAGTTCCGCTTTATCGGGGGCATTTGAAACTCCGCCATTGCCATTGAAGAAGAATCGTATGAGCAGAACACCGTTGAAGAAGAAAGAGAAAAAGACTTTGGCGATTCAAAAATTGAAAAGGAACAGAAGTGGGATTGACGTGAATAAGTCGGTATTTGAATATTCATATACAGGGTCTTCACAACTGGTGCAAAAATTGTCATTAAATCACTGTTCTGTAAATGAAAGAAAATTTAAAATAGAGAATCACCTCATATAAATTACCGATTCATCCATATAGTCTTCATCCTGTATAGAGCAAACATATCTAAACTTTTCCGGGGAAACACCATTTAAAAACTTATCGAATGGATAAATCGTAAATAGATCATGTAATTATAGCAATCCATAAAACTTCACCATATTTTAAAATTAAATCATCTCCCATCAACATATGTAAAATTCAAAATACAGATTATTAAAGTATTATAATTCTCAAAAAGCAATTTAGTTAAATTTGATATCAAAGATAGCTATGGTGGGCATCTAATCAAGATTTTTTTAAAAAAAATACTAGAATATTCAAATCCACATTCTTCTAATCAAGATTTAAAACGTTCCTCCGGCGTAACACTGATATATTTAAATACATCTATACATACTTACAATATGTAAACAGAAATAGGTATTGCTACATTACATCTTAAATGTTTTTGTGTTGTTTAATCCATGAATAAGTGCATTATGTTTGGGTTTTAATGCCATTAAATAATCAATGTATTTATGTGTTGGGATAAAATCTAAATTTGTCTAGGCACAAGAGAGAGAATCATGCACAGATTTGAACTAATAAACAACGATAATTAAACAGAATATTCTTTCATATCAACCGACTTAGACAATGATTTTAACAAAAGAACGCATTGAATCACCGGTAAATTTTCTTAAAAGTTCAATCACAAATGATGCTATTACTTGTGCATAGTGATATATGACATCTTTTTTTAAGTGTCAAGCTCTAGAAGATTATGTACTAGTTGTACTTGGGTCGCCAAGTGATACCAAGCTTACTCCTACGTGATTAGGAGAAATCTTGATTCAGGATTTGAATTAGAGTTAACTTCTCGATGTAAGAAAAATCTCCGTAGAGAATAGCTCGGGGGAAGTTTGAAGAGCAATCCATATTGAAGGCTGAAGCAACACCGCCAACCATGCTGCACCTTGTGGGCCTTCTGTAGTGTGCATGCCCTAATTAAGAAATCTTGTTTGTAAATGGGGATGCTCAACGCCAGAGATACTACAGATGGAATTAATGATGGTGGTGGTGGTTGATTCTGCAAATATTTCTGGTCATAGGATGCCCAGGTTTCGGCACCATGAAGGTTCCTGCATGATGCGGACTGTGCTTTGGGTAAAACGTTTGACGACTCATCCTCAAATCAACACATGATTGCCCAGATGACGATGCTGATGCCATTGCATATGGCGAAACAGGAAATCCAGCATTATTTGCTGCAGCAACAGCATCAAACACATAAGAGGTCTTTCCTGCAATCAAATCCTCACATCATTCGATTGATCAAAGAACCTTTTATCTGAGGTCACACTTGGTTCTCGAGTCAATCGCTTCTCCAAAAGTGAAATTGACATCCTTAAAGAAAACTCACTTCGGGTGTGTTTTCATCAGCATTGGACGCAACAGGCGTACCCGTACAAGAAAACTGACTGCTTTCATAAATATCACTTTCCGTCTCCTCAACAATAGAGTGTGTAGAACTTAGCTTGGTAGTGACGGGCATTCGATTGCAAACTACTATCTGGTTGGGAAAAGAGCATCTTGTCTTCACTTTCAGATGCTTCACCGTCAAACACTACGTCAATACCCTGTAAATCATCTAAATCTGTCTTCAACCGCTTAGGGTTTTGGAACTCTTTCTCTCCATCACTAGCAGCAGCAGCATGTTTCACCTGTGCTACTGCCTCGCCAACTATTGTGGCAGAAGAACTCTGTCGTTCCCTTTGTCTAGCCATAAACTCATCTACATGGAATGAAGGTCTTCCACTCGTTCATCCTACACGTGGAACTGCAATGACATCACTAAAGCCATCAACGTTTCTCCCGTGTGTCATAGTCATTCACTTGCATAGGTGGAGGCCTGCCGGTATTTGGTTTGTGCAGCTGGAATGTATCTCTCAATGTAGGACCAGAGGGAGCCACAGATTGACTTGAACCACGTGAAAATGCACCAGAGGCTGCAGGATCAGAAGGTGCATTCTCCCCTCTGGCGGCTCAGAAAATGCACCAAAGCTATATACTTAACAGTGGATTTCATTTCTACCTTAACAATCCCAGGTTCGACAACAGGAACACTGAGTGACTGATGGAAAGAATGTCCGAGGAAGAGAAGAGGATATTCAGGTTCGATGTTGGGAGCATTGGCTGGAAAGGTTATATCATTAACGTCCACATTCCAGGTCTGAGATGACATGTGATGAAAGATTAGTTAAAAGGAACGGCACACTAGGTTCTATAACAGTATGTAATGTAATAAAATTGTGTTAATGACATCTGAAAAGCAAATGAAGACAAGAAGAAGTCAATTTTACCATTGCTCTATTCTGGTCCATCCATTACAGACGCATGTGGCAATTCTTAAGTACTTCTACTAGGTTCACTCATATGTTTCATAACAACAAACGATTGATTTTGTTTATGATGTCATCGATTTGATAATTGACTATTGAAGAGAATTATGTCAAACTTATACCCATAGTCAAATCTTATGATCTACTGTTCTTTGTAACAAGCACAATGATATTGAAATAAGAGCAGAAACAGAACTGCACAAGGGGTACTTCACTAAATTTAAGTAGCTCGAAAGGCTTTTAGTTTTGCTGAAGTTGTATGCAACGCCTAGACTTTTACACAAACTGAAAGATAAAAGAATAGCAGCAGAATCTATTGCTAATGAATGCGAGAGAGTAGGAAAAATCTCATCTCCTCCTTTGCCAATACTTCATAGTAGAGATCCTTCTAGTCCCCAGATAAACACCGAGGGCAGTCACACCTGAAGCCAAACCCTTGGGACAGAAGACTTTGCCGCGCATCCCGATCTAGACTTGCATCAATGCAGCAAATCCTAAGTTCTTCACCTGCAAAATACCCTTTTAAGATTGCAACACAGAATTGACCCTTGCTAAAGAAGAACCAGACTGGGCACAACAGTCAGCTGGACAACTAGCCTGTTATTTCCAGTATAATTGTTATCATAATTTTCTTTTGCATGAAATGAATTATTATAGATGAAGCCAATAGTCTAACTGGACAACGAGTCTCAAGCTCCATCATAAGACCCATAAAACTATACTTACTAATCCATTCATCTCCTGAATTACATAGCGGGTACCCAAGTAATATTCCATGATTCTCTACACCATGATTAGATCCTCCCCATTTGGACATGATGATTGTATCAGATCAGACTATCCATCGAAATAGTCTAGCCTCCTTGTCCTTGCAAATTGTCAAAATGCAAATCGAATGCTTTCTGTACTAAATGCCCACATACTCACAAATGGCCCACATGCCAAAGGAACTGATGAATTTGGACACTATGTGGGTACTGTCTCAGGCTCTCAGCATTTTCACACTCAATGAAAATACGAAATCCCCCCTTTTCATGCATTGTATGAGATAGCTTGGCAGTGCATGGCCAGCACTTTCAGGAAACTGACAGCCCAAGGGAAAGCTACTAACGGCTAGAGTAATGATACAATCTCCTTCATTAACTTACTAATCGTAAATGACGCCAGTCGAAAATAAGAAACTATACGGAATAAGACGAGAATGTCCTTCAATTTAGATAAGCGAGAAAGAAAATGCAATATACTAAAGTGATGCTGCATAAATTTACTGTATATGAGACAAACCCGGCTCAATATCTAGAAGGGCCTTCAATCTTGCAACTGCATCTTGTAACCATATAATATGCGTATTAGGATCTGCAAGGAAAACAATGCAATTCTTCTAAACAGCTGATTATAAACAGAGGCCAAAAAAAGTTCAGTCACTTCTTTCATCATTCTTCCAAGGTGCGTGTAGATCATTTTTTTCTTCCCTCTGTACCATGCAATTTCATTATTCAAATTCGCACAACTTTATCCTAAAAATCTCCAGTTTCTAATTCAAAAATCAGACTAAAAACACACTTTCTTTCACAGGAACAGCTGATAAAAAAGCAGAGGCCAAAAAAAGCTCAATCACTTCTCTCATCATTCTGTCAACGTGCGAGTATATCGTTTTTTCCTCAGTAGCATGTAAATTAATCTTTAAATAATCAGAATTTTATGTTAAAATTCTCCGTTTGCTAATCCAAAAGTCATACTAAATATGCACTTTCTTTCGCGCAAGTTGGGACGTATGTGGCCAGCCATCAAGGGGCTAATTGATCAAACATCCACCATTATCAAAAGTTTGTGCTGCACCGCTTCAACAATTACCAGGAATAGGAGCAGAGAAGTACCACAGTCATGATTGTAGAATGAAGGAAGCATGTAAACCGCATTTCCAACAGCAGCTTCAGCTTCTACAGATGCCGTGGCCATTGAAAGCAAATCCTCAAACGATCCTCCAACCACCTCTACACGAAATGCATTGATACGAATCCGTGCAAGCAAGGTAGTGTACCATTGCTTAGTCAGAACTAGAAATGTCAAAGACAATCATTCTCATAAGAATGACAAAGGGCAGGATACAAAACAAAGAAGGAAAAATGAAAATTAGTGTTGCGTTAAGGATACATGCTATCTGCTCGTCCTTCACATGAGCATCTGTGAAGGCACACTTCAGGAATCTGAACCCTTCCTCCATCTACTCACATTGATTCGGAAGGTCAAAGGAAGTCCAACAAGATGTCCCGCTAATTGTTAATAGATAAATTCTTTTTTCAAATGATGAAGACAATTTCTAAAATTGGTTTTTAAAAGTTTCAAGCTTGCACCTTACAAATTCGTAATGGAAAGCACATTATGCTTTACATGGAAAAGGTAACGCCGCACATAGCCTTCTTGAGAACCAATGGAACCAAACAAATTTAAAGAGGAGCATTCAGTTGTTAAGGGCTAAGGCTTTTCATTAAAGGAGACAGGTCAACATACGATAAAAGGCTCTGGTCCTTCGAATTTAGTCCCAAACATTCTTTAGCACAATAAGAAAAATCAGTGCGGAAGAGGAAACATTATAGCAGTTTAATAAAACTTTTATAATAAACCACACATCCATCAGAATTGAATTTTCAGAGCCACAAGGTTCTCACCTCAGATATCATCTCAGGAGACAAATAAGCAGGTTGAAGTATGTCAAGGCAGTCGCTGGATGTTGCGCCTGATATAACCATACAAGCTAGCCGTTTTACCAGGAGAGGATATTTCAAACCTTGGGTACTTTGCAGAAAAAAAGAATGAAATTATACATCAAGATGATGGAAACCCCTTAAGAACTCGAGCTTTTTCATCACAAGATAATAATGCCAACTTAACTATTGAATGCTCTCCTCTGAAAGTCTTTCTAGTCACACAAAACATAAAAACCGGTGCTTTGTTGGTCTTCACTTGCTTTCAAATTTCATAGAGGAGAAGGAAACCATTAACTCTTTCATTAAGAGGGTGGACTGTAAATCAAGCTTGAGAAAAAGTAAAGCAACTCTAATAAGGAAAAAGCCGTTGAGGCTTTGACAGACCAGACTATCTGCCGTGCTTCTTTTATAACAGCTTAAATGAGACCCTTGCATGGTCACTTTTGCTAGATATAGGCAACTGCTTTTTGTGAATCATATGAGAACCTGCATTGGATCCCAGGAAAAGCCCCCAGCATGATAAGATTTCTAAACTGTAGTTATTTCTGTTCTGTCAGCAAAAACAGTAACCAAGACCAGAGGTTTCTACTACAACCACGAAAGATTGACACATGACTTGCATATGCAACCTCAGAAGCATATGCAGTGAAAACAGGTGAACCTCAATCAGGATGCAGAAAGGCAGACAGAAATGGAACAAAAAGTTCTCGAGCGGGCTTCTATCTGTTGCCTAGTCGCAGCCACATGTAGTCCAGCGTGTGAGTCACCATAATTGGCTGGTGATGGAATGTACTTATGGAAGCAAACAACAGTAACAAGACTAGAGATACTTCATACCGACAATAGCCATCGTGGAGTGACCAGTCCGCCCTTGTCTCGACTTCATAAAATGCCTATTGCACCAATATCAAATATGAAATCCCGTAAGATTCAGTAAAGCAACAAAATGTTACCAACAAATTTAAAGCTGTTCCTTTGTAAGTGAACCGCAGCTTGCTATAAGGACAGTAAGACAATATACTACGATTATTCCCCCCCCCCCCCCCCCCCCCCCCCCCCGGGCATGCAAGAACCACTCTACAGCCAACTCGCCAATTTATGCAGTCACTAGCCGTTCAATACGTCAAGGAAAAACTACAAACAGCTCGTGCGCGATCTTTGGCGAACTCATTTGCCTCAACAAATCGACTGTAGGCACAACCAAAAGCTTGAGCAGTCACTACCTGGGAGCGTGCTCTGCAGTCATCGCTACAGAACGACACCGCCTGAGCCGGAGAACCTGCACTGTTTAGTTTCCCGAGGCAGGAGTAGCAGACGGTGTGGAGAGAGGGGCGAGACACGACCGGTTCAGCCGTGTGGATGAGTTCGCCGGATCCGATCCTCCGAGTCGCGAAGACGCCTCGGCCGGCCGACTCGGTGAGTCCGACTCTTATCGGAGGCGGTCCGAGTTGAGCTGGACTGCGAGCGCCGAGCGAGTCCGTGGATGCGGTGGAGAGGAAGGCAAGTCGGAGAAGCGTGCTCGGACCACGCAGCTTGTGCGAGCGCGAGTAAGCGCGGCGACCACAACGCGACAGCAGAGACATTTTCTCCGACGCACACAGAGAGACCGAGACAGAGACGGAGACTGCTTGCTTGCTCGGTCACCGCCTTCTGCTTGGCTACTTCAGTTTTCTTCTCTCTCTTTTTTTTTTGTCGAATGTTGCAATGATTTGCAAATGATCTTTGTTAAGTATTTAGCAAGACAAACACTTATGTTATCCCACAATGCTGTCTTTTTCTCGGCCTTTAGAAACGTATGTCTTTTAAGTCTTTGGACGTCCTCGATCTATATTTTTCTATTCGGATTCAAAGTATGGTAAGTATAGCCAACTCTTCTTATTCAACCAATACCATAAATCTAGATCCTCTAAAGACATTAATTAGTCAGACGGGAATTTTCAAGATTCGATGTCCGCAATTTGCACTTCTGTTCTGAAAATTGAATCCATGGGGAGCTATCCAGTAGAAAATAATTTTGATCCCAGTGAATGAATGTCGATCGGGTGAATAAAAGTCCGAAAAAGTCTAGCCAAAAAGATACAAAATGGGTGTACCTTGAGGGCAGCATTTTCCATACCAAAGCAAGGAGAAAGAAGTGGAAGAGGAGGCCGAGTGGCATGATTGCGAGAGATGTGGATACGTGACCAGCATTGCCTCCCTTTCAAGTTCCGTCCCAAGTAATCTCCCTTACCTGAAGTGAGCCCAGAACCGGTTTTTGATGGAGACCCAGAAAGATCCCCCACGCGCTCCCGCGGGATCTGCCACTACCCTTCTTCATTCTTGGTCCGATTCTTTCAAGTGCGTCTGTAATTTGCATGCCTTGAAGGCTTGAACCAGATTAGCATCGCCACTTTGACACAAAAGAGCCATGTTTGGCTCAGGGAATGAGTCGATGATGCTATTCTCTAATGTTACCAATCGCACTAGTGGTCATTGTTTTGATCACTTTGGTGTTGTCTGAGATGGGGAATGAATGCAAAGTTTCCTTCTCAGTCGTTCCGTTTCAAATGTAGAGAATTCTTGACCTTGCCGTATCCGATATCTCACGTGAAGAGACCTTCTGACTTCCGAACATTGGAGGGGCTGCGATGATGGATTTGTCAATGTCGAATGTTTGAGTTCCAAGTGAATTTGAGCAGTTGTGGCTCCAATAAAACGTTAGGAAGCTTATGTGGGATCCGTATGAGAAAGTACTTATTCTATTATATTTTGCTTCTTTCTCTCTAACGGCCTTTCTTTTTACATGGTGAGGGTCGTCAAATAATTTTCGATAACCCTTTATTTAGGGCTATTAATTGTGGGCACAACCTCTTGATAAAACATACACGGTGCATATGTTGATGCATTTGCATAAGCTTAATCATGCCGAACAATGAGCATGTCAAGTATGAATTGACCCTTTTATAGATTTATAATGTGCTTGGACCGTTAAATTAAACAATTTATAACATTATTCCTGCGTAACACTGATTTATTTAAATACGTCTATACATATTTACAATATGAAAACAGAAATAAGTATTGCTACATTACATCTTAAATGTTTTTGTGTTGCTTAATCCATCGAATTTGCGCATTATGTTTGGGTTTTAATGCCATTAAATAATCAGTGTATTTATGTGTAGGGATGAAGTCTAAATTTGTCAAGGCACAAGAGAGAGAATCATGGACTGATTTGCACTAATAAACAACAATAAGTCATAGACTAAACGGAATAATCTTTTCGTATGGGCAGACTTCATCAATGATTTTAACAAAAGAACGCATTGAATCACCTATCAATTTTCTTAAAAGTTCAATCACAAATGATGCTATTACTTGTGCATAGTAATATATGGCATCGCTTCTTTTAAGTGTCAAGCTCTAGAAGATTATGCACTAGTTGTATTTGGGTTGCCAAGGGATACCAAGCTTACTCCAAAGTGATTCGGAGAAATCTTGATTCGGGGTTTGAATCAGAGTTAACTTCTCGATGTAAGAAAAATCTCTGTAGAGAATAGCTCGGGGGAAGTTTGAAGAGCAATCTATATTGAAGGATCAAACTTGAATCGGGAATTGAAGCAACACCGCCAACCATGCTGCACCTTGTGGGCTTTCTGTAGTGTCCATGCCCTAATTAAGAGCTTCTGAGTCCTATTTAGGGGGTGAATTTCTAAGGATCCTTGAACAAAGATCCAAACTCATCAATAAAAGCAAACGACAAGTCTCTTTTCCATCATAAAATCTAAAATTTTATATGTTATGATGACATTTTATATGAAACTCACGAAATATATATAAAAAGTTACGATTCAACGAACCGTCCATGGGTAAATCATGTCACTGTGAAACTATTGTTCAGGGTATCCCTTACGATCCGACGAACCATCCTAACCATGTCAGCTGTGGAACTACGCCCGTTTGAGGATATAACCAACTGGGTACTGCCGAAGAGAAAGTTGCTCCCCAATGTGCGCCCATCATCTTTTCTGGGCTGTGCCCCTTTTATCACCAATGGAAAGCAACGTGACCGCCATCATTTTGATTCTCCTCTCCAGAAAAGCCATGCTGGTCAAGTCATTTTTTTTTTAAGAGGGTACACTTTTCTTGAGGTAAAAAAAGAAGATGCACATAGAGAAAAAAGCTCTATCTTCTTTTCCTAAGACGGTGAACTGATGATGCAACCTTTGCCAAATCCCCCAATTAGCATCCTCTCCCTTTTTCTCTTCTTTTTTGGCTTTACAGCCACCAACTCAACTGCAGTACACGCGCCAGTAACTGCGTTTTGGGCTCTGAAAAGCTCTTGATTCTCTCTCTCTCAAGTCTCAAGTACTCTCCCTTCCCCTACTCGGTTTCTTTAAGGATCCTACAGTTTCCAACAAGACAGGCACACACAAACACACACTGTGTCTCGGTCTCCGCGCAAGGTAGATGAGTCGTCTCGCTCCGGTTTCGGAAGAGCCCGTCGACGACGAGAGCACCAGGAGCTGCTCCAAGAGAGGCCGGTCATGGAGGGACTGGCTCAGGACCCACCTGTCTTTTCCGTTCAGCAAGAAGACTAGTCATCTCAAGGTCCTAGTCAGCGTCCTGGGTTGCCCTCTTTTCCCTGTCTCCGTCCATCAAAAGACGCCGGTCAATGAGGTGAGTCGACTCAATGAGCTGGTTCCTCTTGCTGTGTTTTTCCTCTGTTGGCGGTGTTCTCTGCGACTGTAAACATGGCATTGCATGTTTTCGGAAGGCAAAGGTAGGATTTTTCTTTTCTGATAGCGTCTTTCTTTTTGCGTTTCCTCCCGGTGAAATGAGAAAAAGGTATTGCTTTCTGTTCGTGCGTTTTACACTTTGATCAGGAAGAAAAAGTTCTCGTGTCCCGTGAAGTGAATCTGAATCGTTTTAGTGAGCCAAAATCCAGATAGTCGACCTAACATGGGTTGGATGTAAATCAATGCAATTGTGACATGAAGCAGGGGAAGGGGGAAAGAATCATAAAAAGGTCTCGAACATTTTTGTGCTGAACTCGAAAAGTACCCTGCTAAATAAAGAGGGTTGAGAGAATTTGTCCCGTCTTCTTCTTTTGCGAAGCTTGAATTGGAGTCCTGAGCTTGAGCATTGAATTAGGATCATGGGGGACGAACCTGACTAACTTCATAGATGCTCTCTGGTTAGCCATTGAAACTTCAATTTTGGGCTGAACTAAGCAACAGACAAGGTTGTAGTTATAGAGCTGATGAGGATTGATATTGCGTGGTTACCAAGTTTTTCTCAACGAACTCCGAAAATGTTAAGAGTTAAATGTCACCAAGAGACCTTCCTTTAATGTCAGGCAAGGATAAATCATCTCTTTTGAGATGACATTTGATGCATAATGTACATTGCCATGCCCTTGTTAGGTGTCATCCTCAGCACAGTACATCGTACAGCATTTTACGGCCGCTGCGGGCTGCCGGAAGCTGGATGGGCGAGTGAAGAACATGTTCGCCACGGGAAAAGTTGTGATGGCAATGGCGGAGGAGGTCGGGCCAAGCGGGGCGTCGGCGGCCCCCTCGACCACCATGGCGAGCAGCGTTTCGCAGCAAAAGGGGTGCTTCGTCATGTGGCAAATGGTCCCCGACAAGTGGCTCATAGAGCTGGTGTTGGGCGACCAAAAGGTCGTGGCCGGTAGCAACGGCAGCGTGGCTTGGCGGCACACACCGTGGCTCGGAGCACACGCCGCGAAGGGCAGCCTCCGACCTCTCCGGCGTGCTCTCCAGGCAAGTTGCTAACTAAATATTCTTTCGTTGTTTTCTACGTCAGCACCAACCGTACCAAACCTATAATTATTTGGAATGCTTTGCTTGAAGATCAAAATTGGGTTCGGATTGATTCACAAATCAATATACTGAAGATAAAAAAAGAATGGTGCATTGTTCAACATTCTATGACATCTAAATACAGAATCGAAAGTAGTTTGCATTCAATTAAGGGCTATTTGATAACTAAATTAGGTGCTGAATAAGATATTCAGTATTTAATGAAATTAAGTAATGAGAGGTTACTTAATTGGTTCAGTGGTAGTGAGAATCTTGTCAAATATATTAATTAACCATGGTCATTTTTTACATTTACTAAGAAATTAATAATATTCAGCTATAAGTTTTCAATTATCATCAAATAATTTTTCATTTTTATTTTCAACACTTAAGATGAACGTAACCTAAAATTCACTACTTAAATTTTCGGGATTTATTTGTTTTTCCTTTGTGGAAGAACCCATCAAATAAAATTTTTTCCCCGACGTGCAGAAGAAATTGTGAAGAAAACCGAAACAATCAGCTCAAAACTCCGATTCGACCTTTTAATGAACTTTAAAGAATACTCACTTTGGGTCTACTTGCCTAGTTTTGACACGAGAGTCATCATCAATTCAGGCCAGAATATTCTCCTGTGAAAAATTAAGTGGATGCTGTAATTTGTTGCATTTCTTTAATGTTGCTCTGCATGTTCTTTTTCCAATCTTGATCACGATGATCACCATCCACTGAAAATTGTGCCTGCAAAAGTCAACACTTGTAGGAGATCTATATCTAATGTACCTATGTCCAGGACCAAGCTGGGACTCTGCTGCACTTGCAATTAAATTATAGGGGGTTAGGCATTATTGTGCCTCTGTCAGAAGAGGTTAATTTCTACTAAAAAACACATAAAAAGCTACCTAAGTTGTTGTCATATTGCCATAGCACACAGTAGGGTTGGACCAGTGACTGTCATGTCTCGGAATAATGTATGTTCATGTCATGGTTGTGTTTCATTGAACAAAAGAGAAGAAAGAAAAAAAGCACCTGGCCAGATCAATTATACACCACTGCTATAAGACCTTGCATAGTTATGTGTACATTTGTGATATAAGTACCGTGTGCATTTTTTTTTTTAAATGTTTCCGTCCACTATTTTTAAAATTTTTAAAATCAAATCTCTATATTTTTTATTTTTCTAATCAAGTCTTTCGACTCACACAAAATGTCTAATCAAGTCTCTCGGGCACAAAATTTTGACCAACTCCAGCCAATGTGGCCCATTTGGAGCATACCATCCATTCATTATTGACGCTCCTCCAATAGGTGCCCACGTGGGCAATATTCACACCAAGTCAGTGTCCTCCAACAACAGCCACATCAATCGGATATGGCCGGATATTTAACAGAGGGACTTGATTAGAAACTTTGTCTAAGTAGAATGATTTGATTAGAAAAACTCAAAAGAACTTGATTTAAAATAGCAGTGAAAGTAGATGGACAACAAAGTAAAATATATTTCCTTTCCACATTACCTACCTATATGTAATACGAGGAAGTACTCTGTCTGTATCAGCTGTAATTTCCTACATAAGCAGAGGTTCTACGCTAGCTTTCCAATAACGTTTCGGGAATTTGAAAGCAGCCTAAAGCGGACGGAGTTGGTGATTGAATGCAACCTCTTTTGAGGCGGTCTAATGTTTATCATTGCAGCCAATATAGCGGATCATGTCTCCTGGGCCCAGTACCGTGCATTTCCTGCTCTTTAATGGAAGTTTTCAGAGCCATCTATATGAAATATTTAGAGTGTGTATTTGGGTGTGGAGAGGTGTGGCCTCTGCGCCTTATATTACCATGTCTCTGTGATCTGGCATCCCTAAAACTTGGGAAGGAATTAATCGTAAGTTGATGCAGGGACTAGATCCGTTAACAATAGCAGCCGTATTCTCTTCGTCGGAATACATGGGAGAAAAGAGAATCGGAGATGCGGATTGCTTCGTCCTCAAGCTGTCCGCAGATCAAATGGACCTGTCTGACCGGAGCGACAGCACGGCGGAGATGATCAAGCACGTCGCTTTCGGCTACTTCAGCCAAAAGAACGGGCTCCTGGTGCACCTGGAGGACTCGTATTTAACGAGGATACAATCCCCTGGGACACACCCCATGTACTGGGAGACCTCGATGGCCACTCAAATCCGGGACTACTGCGAAGTGGATGGCGTCATGATCGCTCACTCCGGCCAATCGAGTGCGATCATCACACGTTTCGGGGATGATCGTCTACGGGCAGGCCCAGAAATCACGCGGTTGGAAGAAACGTGGATCATCGATGATTTCGCGTTCAACGTGCCTGGTCTCTCCGGGGACAGTTTCATTCCACCCAAAGATGTGAGGAAGGACCATTTTCCAACAGGTGATGATTGGAAATCACCATTAGACTGATACATATTTTTCTTTCGCCGCTTTATGATCAGGAGTTTTGAGTTGATGCAAGAAAAAAGGGGAGGTGCATCTTATTTAGTGTCATTGATTGACAAAATTGAGAGTAGCCAATTCATTTGGTTGAATATGAGTATAGTGATTATGTACAAAACTGCTTCCAAAGCCTTTTTGTGGTCCTGTTTTGGTACGGACCCAAATCTTAAAGCAGATTAATACGATCACAAGCTCTTAAGCAAATACACATGATAGGGTTCTGCTGACCATAGGGACCACCGTCGGAATCCGGATAGGCGCAAGGGCAATAATGCAAATGCTTGCATTCTTATGTTATGTTTTATCGATCATGCATTTTGCCAACATTTGGCGCATCAATGCGTCTGGACAAAAGCATCGGATCAGCAACCCTTCCTATTGCTTTTGAGGATCCAGATCGTGGGATAACTCAGTGACCCTTCCTATTGCTTATTCATCTAGATCCTGCTCACCTACAGTTTGTACGGTTACTTCGGCTTATACTTCCTGATGCCCTATGCTGTATTCGGCCTTCTTAGGAACTTCCCCGTTCCATAGACATCTGCCATCAGAACTCTCCTCACTTGGAATATATTCGATGCCCAAACGACATTTACTAGTTCATTATGAGGTGATCCTCCCACTCAAGCCATCAAGTGCCCCTACCATCAAAGGCAAACTAAAGTGACAGATTTGAACAGTGCATACAAACAAGGTTGCTTGAAAATCCTGGATTTGGGAGAGAGTTACTATGCACAACAGATGTACACAGAGCAATTTCGCTGCAAAATATGAAGCTCGCAATCTTTCTGTTCAGTATTAAACTGACTTGGCAGATGACATTAGGATGAGGTACCATCTATAACTTTCGTTATCAAGATGAGGAGCTCTCATCTGAATAAACATTTAGGGTTTCGATAGTGCTTTCCCAAATAAATGAGAACCCAAATCCTAGTGCTTTTCTATACCAGCCCGAACGTTATGCAGCCAAAACAGCCACCTGATGGACGAAGACAACTCACAGGTTGAGCCTAAAAAAGACCAATGTGACGCGGTTTACTCGTCAAGATGTGGAAGTCCACCTAAGGTGGGGGATGAAAAGGAATACAGAATTTATTGCAGAACTCCGATCTTTTAAAGTAAAATACAACAGAGAAAAGATCAACAAGATGGCAAACATAAAAGCAGGAGCAACTATTAACGATGAACTGTAAATTAAGATAGGTATGCCTCCATGTAGCAATAACACTAAACAAACAACACTAAAATTGACATAGTATGATATGATCCTACGACACAAGAAAAGTTTTAACATGGTCCATACCTTAACCAATACATTACGCTGTCTCTGCTGGCATTCGTTAATAGGTCTTACACTACTTAATTACCTAGAATAGTCAAGACTACGGCTCCTGCTCCTGCTGAAGCTCCAGCTGCGACTCCTTGAGCGATAACTTCGACCTCTTGGCGATACTGACCTGCAACATCAAGAAAACTTCATTGAAAAATTGATGAAATAAACTAAGGTCCAAAGCATCTTGGTGGACCCAAACAAACAAATAACAAGGAGACAAAAGATCATACAAAAGCAATGAATACCTTGAGTAACGGCGACTCCTGGGAGAAGGTGAATTATAGTATGCATCCTGTGAGTAAGTGCGTGCATACGATGGAGATCGAGAATAACCCCGGGGAGAACGTCTCCTATCATAAGAACGACCCCTGACAATAGCACAATCAAATTCCCCGTGAACCTCAGCTTCTACCAGGAAACTACGAGAAGCCGTTTCGTAAAAGTTCCTTTAGTGATACAATTTAGCTATTCCAACCATAACATTTCCAGAAAAAAAGTGCAAAAACTGATTGTGGATGATAAGCACAGCCTAACATTGCCATTTTCTAGTCAAATGAAGAGAACAAAACAGTAATATGCTTTCATAGGTCACACATCTACTCGACAAAATAACATGAGGAGCCCAACCATCCCTCAATAGACTAAATCAACTTTCGAAGCAAAATCAAACGACTCTTATGAAACCACACATTAAGAATACAATGATAAAAGTAAACTAACTTATCAGGAAAGGTAACAGCCATGTCGGATCCCCTCCCAGGTCATGCTTAATAACTCGAACTATAACCATAACATGATACAGAGTCTCTACACTGTTAAACTCATCATCTCATCACAATTAACACAAACTGTCCTTGCAATGTTATTATTTCACAAACATTCCATGTAATTGACAAAGAATATACTAGAATTCTCTCACAAAACAACCACCTTCGTTGCAATGACATACCTCTAAGCACCCCCAATACTGTTTCCAACCACACATTGGCCCCAGCTTAAAGTACTATTGCAGCCTTGGAGAAAGTTCCTACTTAAAAGAACTATGTTCTCCCATGCCCTCCCACATCCACAACATAAGTGTGTGCTCTTACAACCTCCTATTCTATGTTTAGGGTAAAAAAGTATCACAAAAGCACACAAAGAGTTCATGTTCAATTGTCAGGTAAAATCCTTAATCACCTGAAGCGTTCTCTCGCTCTCATTTCTGAAGGCTTCTTCCTATTTTCCTCAGCAAAAATCACGCTCATTTCACGGCCAAGGAGCACGTCCCCATCCATGTAACGTTGAGCATCTGCAGCATCTTCTGGATACACATACTGAACAAAGCCAAAACCGCGGGGCTCCCTGCATCAACAACAGATCATCAACCATAAACTAGAAACCAATGCCAAGGGCACAGGTGAATTGGAAAGTCATCTTTGAAGATGAAGAATAATGACAGAAATTCTGCCCACATTCCATTTAATACGAAAGGCAGTCATACAGTTGCTCACCTTGTGCAAGCAAATCTTAATTTGTTGAAATTCTTCAAGAATTTGAACTTCTTCATAAGAATTCAAATCCATTTTCTTCAAATCTTCATTGACATTAAGACAACCTTGAACGATACTCTTACCATTTCGATAGGTGTCTTCAACAAACTTTCACTTCATTACTTCACTGGTGTCTTCAAAACTTTCAATGAGAAAACCAAACTCCCATAAACAACTGATGAAAAAGGTAACAATCTAGACAAGAGGCCAAATACATGTAGATGGAACAATCATAGGCAATATTTTATCTTTTTAACATTCTTTGAGTAGTTGCTATATCATGAATACTTAGATTCATCTAGGAACATTAACCCACAAAACTAAGAAACCTCATCGACCTATCATCTCCTCCAAAGGTTGTCATGACTTACCCTGTATAGTAATCACGAGGCAAATAAATGTCCTTGAGAGGACCAAACCGGCCAAATGGACCACGCAGATCTTCAGCCCTGCATAAGAAAATTTTATTTATAACTTTGATTAAATAGTAATTTTTCTGCAATGCAGCGAGATGATGAAAATAAAGCTACCATATACCACAAGGTTATAATGTACTACAGGGGGTCATTCATTCGCTAACAGGAGCAAAGCATCTTATTCTTGCCTCACGCAAAGCACTCTAATCAGCAACTATGATAGCGGTAATTACCCTGCTAGCACTCTGATATGCTAACTTGATTAATTCCATCTTCTGAAATGTAAAGAGAAAATATTCTGCAAGAAGCATAGTGCCTGTGCTACGAAGCATACACCAAGGAATGCATGAAATCAGACCTACAGTCGCGATGGAGGTTGCGAACCAGAAGGCTAGTAGGAAGGTCTTTGCCACGACCGCCATATCGATCCGTAGGACTAGGGCTTCGGCGCCTCCTGCTATAACTCCTTGGTGGAGATGGACTGTAGCTATAACTTCTTCCCCTCATTGGCACAAAAACTTAAAGCCCACTACCTACAAAAAGGAGCATTTGATCCACATGGAGAAATATTGCTTTGGAGCAAAACCTCTTGACTTGCAAACTATCAACGAGAAGAGCATCTAAAGTGAACCTTTACGGTGAACTGGTATGCAAACAAGCACCCACTAACACTCTTAAGACTCCACAGCCAATTCAAATATACATGCAAAGCATCAAAACAATAACTTTCAAGCCTCATCCACTCCTACGTCAAGAGCTATGACTTAAAACCTTAATCTAATTAAAAAAAATCCTAGATAACACAATTCTGCCACCGATGATCGTGTTGCCAGAACAATGAAACCTGTTTTTAACACCAAAGCCAGTGCAGTAATAATCATACCCTCGAATATGACAGGCCACTAAAGGAATTATCCAACTTCAAAATGTGCAGAGAGGACCATTCTCAGCCTGAAGAATTTCTCTAGTTCTCATATGGTTTTAGAAGAAGTCCGAAATTTGAAAAACATGAGGTACAATAAAAGAGTGAAGTGCAAGGTGTAAAGTTGACAAAAACATCTAAGAAAAGCAACCGCTTTTAGAACATTTTATTCATACAAATAACCGGAAAAACAAGAAGCACAAATTTCTCATCCGCAAAGAAGGGCGCTTCTGAGGTCCAGATTGCGAAATAGGGGTCACCGGAAACACCTTTTAAGATTAATCTAACTGAAGACATTTTTTGGCTTCAAATCCAACGGTCGTATCCCATAATGGACCCGTAAAATACCATGACGGGTGTTAGATCTATCCCTGCAACGAAACATGACAACCCGCAACTGTTTCCCCAAGAATTACCACGCAGTCTTGCCCTGTTCAGCCACGATGATCAACCGACCACGTGCAATCCAATCAACACGCGCGAAGGCTACGAATTAACAATTCTAAGCACGAGATCAAACGACGACGACCTCAAAACGAAATAAGTCGAGATGAAGAGAAGCCGGCAGCGTTAACAGACACCGGACAGCCGGAAAACGTCGAGCTCCATGAACTTAACACGTTCATCGACAGAATATCCTCGCATCGGAGCTCGGAAACCAAAAACAAAACGCATTCAGAAGCGCGTCGGAGGGCGAATCCATACCTGCAACGCAGAGAGACTCGGCTGGATTCGATCGTCTCGCGCTCAGAGAGAGAGAGAGAGAGGTGAGTCAGGTCATGAGGCCGCGACGTGGCAGGTTATAAACGACTCTTGCGGGCGAATGCGCTCGAGAAGCTTCTCTCAGTTATTCGAAGACCGGGGTTTTATTCAGTACGTGCGACAACATTCTTTCCCATTTGTACTCGCGAATCTAACCGCTGATGGATGAGAGGGGTGAGATGACGGAGGCCCGGAAAGCTGAAGGCCAGGCCCATAATGAAAGCTGAAATGGGGAGGCGGTTTGGTTACATTCGCATAAATAATTTTTTATACTGAAAATTGAGAAAAAGTATAGTACGTGAAAATACTTTTGAATGGATATACGTAAATTTGGTTTTTCCAAAGATAAAAACCAACACATTTCATCTCCTTAAAAGCAAATGGCTTGTTAATATTAATGTAGCCGAGTGACACCTAGAAAATTTCTGCTTTTCGTAACGAGAAATGCGAATTTGATTTTATCGACTTTTAGATTATTGCAAAACAAGTATTGGTGCAAAAAACCTACAAACCATTTTCATTTTCTTCTATAGAACATAGATGCCCTATTTGGGGCCTAAATAAAGTTGTCTTGGATACTTATCACGTGAATATTTATTCTCTTTTTAATGGATAAAACACACTTTTTTCATATTAATTTTCAAACCCCGGTATTTTTGTGTCATTGACGGTACAACTCCGACAACTCTGCTCCAATTTCTTTAAGAACTTTTTAGGTAAGACGCAGCGCACTTCTTATATTTTTTTATGTGTTTGATTTTTTAAGTACTTTTGGCTACAAATTTTTTGATTGTGAACATGATGTAGTCTTTTTTATTTTGGCTTCGCTGCGAGCTTTTTTTTTGTGTGCAGAAAATCAAGCGAGAGTAATCTGTATTTCTTTTCTTTTATCTCATTGTTAGAACCTTTCCATTCCTTCATAAACAGCTCTAAAAACCTTAACTAGACATTTTGTTCGACCAAAAAAAAAAAGAAGACATTTTGTAACTAATTATTTGCGTACTGTTAAAAATCTCTGCCCCATTCGGTCCGACCGGACAACCCGACCCGATTCATGTCATTGTCCGCTAGTGCCTTCTTAAAGATGAATACCGAATGGTGGCTGGAAGGCTTGAGGCCTCTCTTCTCTGCAAAACCCTTCTAAAGCCCCCAGAGCCTCTTCAGAGCTTCATATAGCTCACCACGCTCAATCGCGTCTCGCGCATAGCTTCGCTCTGCTCTGCACCACATTCCGATCCAAGCAAGAGATAAAGGGTTCTTCGTCCGTGTACATTATCTGGTTCGGTTGTTCTCTCCTCTCGAAGTTTGACAGGAAACGGTCCCGAGGCCCCCCTGTGAATTTTTTGCCCCAGAGAACGATCCGTCGACATGGCGGCGCCGAAGTCTCGGAAGGGCCGGTCGAGAGACGGTCCGAAGCTCTCCAAGGACTCCAAGAAACCATTAAAAGCCAAGAAGAAGTCCGGCGAAGCGGCGCGGCAAAAGCCTGTGGCCTTACAGCTCGAGGACGACGTGCCTGATTTTCCCAGAGGTTAGAGGACTCCGGCTTTCCCTTTGTGTTTGTGGAGGTTTCTCATTAATCGGAGAGGAGGAAAAGTAATACGAGTGAACTCAAACTGCTTTTTTCTTGAACTGTCACGGCACGGTCGACGCATTTGTGATAGGAGCTTGGTGTGGATTGTCGTAGGTAATCTAATTCTAGACCTATTGTCGGAAGATGGTTATCTTCTAATGTGTCGAGGTTTAGGCACATTCGTAAGTTGTAACTATTTTGTGATGTCCCAAGAGAGGAACTTTGGCTGTCATTTTTTTCTCTTCCAAGCAGCGTGATTGGACTTCTCAGCTTTTCCGTTGATAAAAAAAGAATAAAAAAAAGTTCTTCTTTCGGTGCATATTGACGTCTAGAATCTACCCTGATTCAAATCATCTAGTTCCTATGCCTCTGAGTCATTTATCACCTATCAGCCTTTAACAGTTAGGTTGAGTCCCGAGCTTGTTCACCATCTTCATAATTTATTTCACACTGGATCCTATTTGATTAAAATAAACGGCAATGGTAGCTATGGATAACTGCTTAAGGTTCTTTTAAATGTTGTTTGATTTGTATGTTCAGGTGGAGGAAGTTTTCTCAGTCGAAAAGAACGTGAGGAAATTCATGCTGAAGTCGATGCACAGTTTGTGGCTGAGGAGAGGGATTCAAAGAAAAAGAAAGCGAAAAAGATGCAGAAGAGGGGGCCTACTTCGGAAGATGATCTGGGTTCACTTTTTGGGGATGGAATGACTGGGAAATTACCTAGATTTGCAAACAGAATCACTTTGAAGGTGCTTGTCTCTGTTCTCTGGTTGTCCGTGTAGGACTTCGCAAGATGTACATGATGCTCATTAGTTTGTCAGAAACCCAAATACACATTACGTGTCTTCACAGAGAAATTCCTCATTTCAGAATTGTCATGGCTCTGGAAATAACTTTTGCACTATTAGTGAGCTTTAGATTGTGAGAGCTATTACCATGTTGTGCTTCTTGTGACACACACATTTATATTTCGACAAGCCATTGGCTCAATGCGGCCTTTTTTCCCTGACTCCCTCTCTTCTTCTGCTCCACTACCCAAATGCAATTACTCATCAGTGGGCTGCATCTTAGTCATCAATCCTCGTATGAATTTCGTCAAGGCTATATTCACTAGTTTAGGTTAAGTTTCATGGTATCCAAAATTTTCTTTCCCTCTCTATTGTTTATTATACACTATCCCGCCATGCTTCTCGGCCAATTTTGGTGGACAATTTTCATGTAATATTTGATCGTCCAGAATATTTCTCCCGGTATGAAGCTTTGGGGAGTCATCAGTGAAGTCAATGAGAAAGATCTCGTTGTTAGTCTTCCTGGGGGATTACGTGGTCTAGTTCGGGCATCAGATGCAATAGATCCTGTTTTAGATGGTGAAACTGAGGTAATTGTTGCATGTTGATGACTCATATGCATTTCCTCAATTGCCATGGCAGTGATCTTTGTTCTTTTAATAATTCTCTGCACCCCTGATACTTCACCTTGTCTTTTCATTTTCTCCTGTAGGAAAGTGACAATAATTTACTGTCGAGCATGTTCAGTATTGGGCATCTTGTATCTTGTGTTGTAATTCAAGTAGATGATGATAAAAAAGAAAAAGCAAAACGAAAGATCTGGCTCTCCTTGCGTCTCTCTTTGGTGCAAAAGGGATTTACACTAGAAGCCATTCAAGAAGGGATGGTAAGCTTTCTGAAATTTCTTAAAAGACAGCTGAAAGGATTTGATTTTGACTATTTGTCGATAGACCCTCTTTATCTGAACCATGAACAAAATAAGAGTACAGGTCTGGCATTTTTTTGACTTACTTGGACATTCTTCTCGAGTGCAAATATCTCAACATGCATGCCCTCAAACTTCAGGCAAATAAGCTCATTTCTTGTGGTTTACAATCTCATGCTTGGTTTTTTTAATCATTTTCTGTTACTTACCCTGCAATCATAACTCAGTATTGGGCTGACTCATAGGCTGAGAATAGTTGTTTTGTTTCTATATATATTTTTCTTCTAGTGATTAGCGATATGTAAAGAGTGTATTAGGGTTTACTGTTTAAATCGGTATTGCATGTGTTGGACTTAGATTGTGATTATAAACTTGTTAAAATGGAAGCAATACTTTTTCATGCAGAGGATAACGCAGAAACAAATGTATACTATTGTTGCAAGCTTGTTATCATGACTTTTTTGTCATTCATGTGGCAAACTCAAGGCATCATGTACTATTGTTGCAATGGTGATTTATGGATACCTTTACTTTGAGTCTGTCCTGCATGTGTCGATTTAAAATTCTCGAGATCGTTGTTTTATGTCTTTAATACCATCAGAAATTCGTGAATTTCTCTTTGACACTTTTGATAGACGAATAAATAATTGTTCCGAAGTATATGTTGTTTTACATTTTGTTTGGTCGTTTTAATAGATGTGTTGCATGATCAGTAAAGTGAAATAATGCTATTTACATGATTTTGGCAATCGTAATTCGCTTATTTGGCTCAATTTTGTTATCATTGGGTATAGCGAGTGTCATTTTATGAGGCAGCCATGCTTATCTCTGGGTGGTGGTTCTCTTCATAGACCAACAATCTCTTCCCCGATTAACTATCGATCAGAATTGTAGGCTGGAACTAATGTCCCTGGTTGATATTATAGGTCCTCTCAGCATACGTCAGAAGTGTTGAAGATCATGGTTACATCCTCCACTATGGCTTGCCTTCTTTTACAGGATTTTTGCAAAAAGCCAGCGAAGATGGTAATGCCTCTAAAATTTTTGTTTTTGTTTGTTGTTCTATCTTGTTTACGTAAGCTTCTTTGCATTTACAGTTTTGGTCAGATACTGTGAAGTAGGTACCGATATTAAAGTATATGAGAATTACAAGGCAGCCTGATTTTCACTTTAAATGCATCTTTGTTGCACAAACATATTTGGAAGAATTGACGGAAGTTCGCATTATCTGACATGATTTAATAGCAGCAAGAACCTGACACGATGCATATGACATTGAGTAAATCATTCTGATCTATGTTCGAAACAATCCTTCTTTAGAGTTTGCGATGGGTTGGCAATCTCACAGAGATTGAACCAAATTAAATGGAAGGGGAACTCAAGTTGCCACTTGCAGAAGAAAACTTTTAAGGCAAACCCTCGCCATCAGTTAGTGAAACTTTTTGAGGACATTCAGAATATGACAAGTTGGATAGCATTCCTATTTGACTGAAAATAGTAAAGAGTTAATTTATCAGGGCTAGGAATGATGTCTCTGTCACAAGCTTTAAAAGCATCAAGCACCTCTACCACTTTAGTCCTCATTCTCTATTTCTAGCGTTTTAGCAACATTAAGGTTGCTTATCTAGGCTGGTTAACTGTGGCTATAATGTCACTTGCGTTGACTTGTAGCATTTGACATTCATGATTCTTTAGTTTGGAGTGAAAATATTACCTATTTAACTCGCCTGCAGTGGGCATCATTACAAGATTCTTTCAGATAATATATCTCCTCTTTTTCTTCGGCAAAGGTACTTATCCGTAGAAGTTTGGAAAACAACATAGTTAGATGAATTGTTTCTCCCAAAAATTTTATGATCTTATTATGTATATTTAGCATAGTTATCAACGCTACCCTCTCTTATAAGCCGGGTTTTGTACGTATAAGACGATCAAATAGAGAACCCCACAGAAATTTATAACCGAATTAGTCAGACAGAACAACAGTGAGAGGGAAGTTTCAAGATTTGAACGTGTAACAGTGCTCTGATACCAAGTTCTGCAAATTCTTTCCCAATAAATTAATCTGTCCTATTTCTAGCTTGCTTCAGTGGTGTGTGCTTGTTTGCTTTGATTGGTGTAATGGAGATTTCGGCTACAATATTCCTTCCTTTGGTTTTCAGGTCTTTGTATATATGTATTATAGTTCCTTTTGCAATTTTTGTTGCTTCAATAATGTCTCCCGTATGTGATTCACATGTGGCTTTGATGTATCTTATTTCAATTTTCACAGAGAGTAAGGGTCCTGAGTTAAAAGTCGGGAAACTTTTGCAAGGAGTTGTCAAAAGTATCGATAAAGCTCGAAAAGTTGTTTATTTGAACCCTGACCTGGATATGGTGTCAAAATTTGTGGTAGCTATTCTTAATCATTCATTCCAAACAAGTTGTCAACCTATCTTTCATTCAAAGGTGATTTACTTTTGCCCTTATTTCATATCGGTATTTACACACAGACAAAGGACGTGAAGGGCATCTCAATTGATCTTCTTGTTCCTGGTACGATGGTTAATGCTCGTGTACAATCGACCATTGAGAATGGGATCATGCTATCATTCCTCACATACTTCACTGGAACGGTGGGTTTAATGTCATTGGCTGTCTTATTGTTGAGCACTTAAATTATTTTTGACTAAATGAGCAGGGTTTGATATTTTAAGGGTAGTGGATTCTTCTTGTCTGGTTATGTGTCATTTTATTAATTGACAGGTTGATATGTTTCACTTAGAGAATGCTTTACCTACAAAAAGTTGGATGGACAGTTACACTAAAAATAAGAAGGTTTGGTCACTCCTCTTTATTTTCACTCTTGTGTTGTGTATTTATCTCTAGGCGCATGACTGTTCCTTATTTTTTTGTTGGCTCTTGATTGTTGTCTTTGCACGTAACTTTTAGCAACCGTTATATGAGGGAATAATCTTAATGTTGCTTATCATGTCATATTTTCTGCTGAGTGCACGTCTAATTTTGCTCTCCTTAGCATGTCAGAACTTCACAAGACGCTGACAGCTTTGTTTTTGCAAGCTTCATTTGGACGTGAATATTGCTTTGATTCTCAACCTCATACTTGGACATTGGGGGGTTTTCCATTTATTTGATGTCCCCAGTGTTGAAAGATTGTCAACAATACTTTCAGTTTCTTGTGAGGAGTAGAAATTCTTAAAGATCAATCACTATTTGCACGGAGATAATTACTGTACTTGTAGAAAGAATAAATGGTTGACTGAAACATCATTAGCTACTCTTTAGATGTTTATCTGCATAAGTAGTTTCAGATGGTGTGGAGACTATCCTGATAGACAAGCTTGGCTATGGAAGGCTACGACATCAGCCAAAGTATTGTGGATAGACATTTAAGTATTGTAAGCTGACTGTATGAGACGATGACATTCTAAGTTTCCAATACTGTAAGCTGACTGTGTGAGACAGCGAACTTATTCAGGGTTTTGTTGCTGGAACTTGCATTTACATCCTCCTTCAGGCTTGGTGAGCATGCTGCCTATTTTGGCATGTTGGGTACTTGGTTTCTCCTTCATAGCGCATTTGCTGGTATGACTGCTGGCATTGAAATTAGTGTAGCCAGGGTCGATTGGAGTTTCGATGAATGATTGCCTGCCAGTGATGAGTTCTATGGTTTTATTTTATTTGTACCACATAATATGCTGGCTGTAAAAGTAGTTGCAATTTATGTCTATGCAGTTCTTTATCCTCGAAAGTTGTCAAGATTTGATCAATGACATGTTTGGCCCATTATATTTTCAGCATGTTAAAAGGTTGTCAGAACGATGAGATTTGGTCCTATCATCTTTCGTTGTTTCTAATTTGCGCTGTTACCTTGCTGTATCAGGTTAATGCTCGGATTTTATTTGTTGATCCTTTTAGTAGAGCAATCGGTTTGACTATGAATCCGTATCTTATTCAAAATAAGGCTCCTCCTTTGGTAAGATTGCAGACATTATTCTCCTTAGCCTGAGGAATGTCAGTGTCCATTTGTTGTTTGTGTTCTGAATGATAGTCACTATGGATCTGGCAATTAATTGGCAATCCTGTTACTTGGTTTCTGAAAGAGAGATGTGAATTCTACTTAATGCAGTAATTTAAGACAATTTCTTCCAAGCTTGCTGGAGTGCAAGTAGGCAACTTCTTTGGAACTAGCATTTCTGCCCAGTCCAGTTTAGGCTATCGACATGAACTTATGCTATGCTTTTGCCCTTAGAAGAGATAACAGAAACAGTAGATGCTCTCTTCGCTTCCAAATTTGTCCATTTTTCTGTACTAGGGTACCGTGGAAGTTTGGCTGGCACTGTGAATTGCTCTACTTCTGTAAAGAATAATTGCGACAAAATTTCCGACTTGCTCTCTCATCGACCATAATTGCGTTAGAAATTAAGGTTAGCGTTGTTTTTGACATCATAAAGTGAGCATGTAAGGGGTTCAACAAGGATTTACATTATGGTTTTGAGGTTGGCCTTTTTCTTGCATGGAATCTCATGCGTCCTTTTTCTCCTCTTTTCTTTTTCAATGGATTTGGAAATATCAACTCCATTGATATTTTCCTTGGTCCAACAGTAAGGTTATTCTGTTGTGACCTGGACGCCGCAGGTTCGGGTCACGGGAACAGGGTCGCTGTGAAAGCAACGGTAGGTCTTGTGAACCTTCCCGGACCCCATGATGTGGGAGCCTCATTCAAGGGCGCCTTTTTTATCTTCCAGCTGATAGGGAATAAGAAGGAAGATCTTTGACCATGAGGCAACACGAGATATAGTGTGGCCCCTGTTTCGATCAGGCTTTTATTGTCAATGAGTTTAAGATTTGTCGTTTACAAGTCTTTCCACTTTCACATGGGGCCTTTCAATCTTTTCTCTCTAATTTGGCCTTTTTAGTTATCCGAACTTTTTCCTTTTTGACCCGTTCTTCTATAATCATGGCGTACTTGAACAAGTTTCTTTATTAGTTAATACAAATGATCATGTGTATAGGCATGCTTTTTAATTTACTACCTCTTTGTTTCACTTTGGCAGATTGCTGGGGTAGGCGATATTTATGAGAGCGCAAAAATAGTCAGAGTAGACAGAGGGTTGGGCATTTTGCTCGAGATCCCTTCTACTCCGCAGTCTACTTCAGCATATGTTAATGTAAGTTAATTTTGAGGGTTTTCTATTTTTATTCGTCTATCTTAATTGCAGTAATATTTCTTCTTTAAACTTGATGCTATCTTGCTCCCAATGGTTACAGGTATCAGATATTGCTGAAGGGGAAGGTCATAAACTGGAAAAGAAGTTTAAGGAAGGAAGTTGTGTACGTGTTCGGATTTTTGGGATTAGGCATTTGGAAGGGCTAGCTGTTGGAGTTTTGAAGGTTGGTCCTTTGTAAAAGCTCTTAAATTTAAGTGTCATGGTTACTTACATTGGAGCCTGAGTGTCTCTGATATGTGACTGTTGAACTAGCTGTTAACATGGACACGCCATGGTATAGAATGTCTGGATATTAATTGTTTGTGGTGACAGGTGCTACTATATGGTATATAATGCCCCTTTGTATGATTTCCAGTGTATGATGGATCTCCTTTTGTTATTACCCTTTCTTCAGTACACAAGTTTTTTGTGGCTTCTCTTTCCATCGGTAGTACTCAAATGGTGGTTTGCTCTCCCGTTTGCAGTCAATGAATGGTGTTTGTGACGCACTGTTGCAGATATATGTATATATGTCATGTATGTATAATGGACCAAGTAACAATGCATCCTTTATAAGAGCTACTAGAGCATCACTTATACATGTCTACTTTAACTCATGTAAATTTTGAAATATTAAGAGGAAGTTCCTTTGGTTGGCCACATTTTTTTTCCTTCCTTTTTCTCGTTGAATTTTGCAATAGTGGAAGCTCTATTGTTTCAAGTGAAAGGCTCTCTTTGAGGTGCTAATGTTCTTCACGTTCTGCAAGTCATTGAGCTAAATAAAGAAACTTTGACTATCTAAGGCAAGTTTTTGGGTCTTCATGAATGGACCTTATAGACTAGATTCCTCATCTGAATTTTTGCTTGGAAATGGTTCTTTTTAGGGCAAGTTAACTATCCTGTAATATTGCGACCAAAAAAAAATAAAATTCCTGTAATAATCTTTTCAATAGTTATTTTAATTCCTTTAATGACAGTTTTGTTAATTGCCCATATATTGTGGCTCTAATTGATATCAAGCAGGCCACTGCATTTGAAGGATCGGTTTTTACCCACTCTGATGTCAAGCCTGGGATGGTGGTGAGAGCTAAGGTGTTAGTTGTCGATACCTTTGGTGCTATTGTTCAGTTTTCTGGTGGCGTAAAGGCCCTTTGTCCACTTCCACATATGTCTGAGTTTGAAATTGCAAAACCTCGAAAAAAGTTCAAGGTAATTCCAGCAGCTAAGATCACTTACCAGATGGTTCTTTTGATCTCTTCTAAAATTTGACGATGTGCACTTTTTTCCTTCAGGGCGGAGCTGAGCTGGTGTTCCGTGTGCTTGGTTGCAAATCTAAGAGAATAACTGTCACCCACAAGAAGACACTTGTATGCTCCCTTTCTTTCCTTATCCTGCTTCAATTTGGTTTTGCTTGCTAGGGTAAAGTCTTTGCAGCTTTAGTTTGTGTGTGGTTCAGCTCGTTAAATGTGAAAAGAGTGCCTTTTGGCTTTCCCACTGAAAACAATTCTTTTGATTCCAAATTATTAATAAATTAATCCTGCATGACCCCAATGACATTAAATGCCTACATATATTTAATGTATTTCTTGGTACATAAAGAGAAGTTTGCTGTGGGCGCCAAGAGTGTGCAGCCCAAGGAGATGAAAGCCAAAAGGCAAAGAGCTCATTTCCAAGACAAACAATCTATAATATCAATCAATCATTACATTACGGAGTAAATCCAAGTGTAAATATAGTGTTAAATTTTGGAACAACTTTTGGTAAGTGCTTAGACAGAAAAATCTTCCTCTTCAGAGGATCTCTCATTTTGTTCTCTTGAACCAACCAAAAATAGCTTAATAGACCTAGCTATGCACGAGACTTTGCACGAAATTTGAAAACCCTTGAAAAGGTTGGATATTTTTGTCATTGGCTGAAAAATTGAAAACCCTTGAATAAGTTATCTATTTTTCTTGTCATTTGATCGGAAAAAATCCATGAATGACGCTCAGAATGCCTAAAAAATGCAAGATATTCGAAAAATTAAAATCAAATAGAAGAATGATAGTGGAAGGTCTAAAATCTAAGACTGAGAATTGTAACCTTCACTTTCATTCCTTTAAGAAAATCACGTCCTACTATGTACACTCTCAAAGTGCTTTCTGCAGAATATGTAGATTTAAGTAAGCTAAGAACAAAAGAGGCTCTCCACTTGTGCGCTGATGTGGATCTGTATGGAAGATTAGCTTTTTCCTTTTCCCAAATGTTACTTTTCCATGTGATGTTTGCAGCATCTGATCTGTCTAATAATTAATTTCTGGCAATTCTGTAATCAAAATCTTAGTCTTGCTGCTGAAAAATGATTGTCAATTTTTTGGCAGGTGAAATCAAAACTCACAATTATTAGCTCATATTCAGATGCTACAGATGGACTTATAACCCATGGGTGGATAACCAAAATTGAAAAGCATGGATGCTTTGTCCGGTTCTACAATGGCGTCCAAGGATTTGCTCCTAGGTAATTTTAGATTGTTAAGAATATTCTAGGGACTTGCATAGATTGTTACGTGGACTCTATCATCTTACTCTTCTTTCCTTAGCATTTACTGGGGTATTGTTTGCATGCTGCAAGTGGACACTAATATAAAGTGCTAACGGCTGGGCTTATCTAATATTAGATGAGTGATTGAGTTAGTCAGAATTAGATTGTGTGATCTAACTAGACTATATATATTTAGTGTGCTGCTTTATCAAAATAATATTATGTGTGGCGGTTATGAGGACTTTCTTGATTTGAGGTGAATTCAGTATATAATAAATTATTTTAATTGCAGATAAAACTTTCAGTGAAAAAAATCGAGGATGTCTTTATTCAATAATTATACTAGAACAATGTATAAATGCATTTGTGGCGGGTTCATGATTGTTCCATGTTCAAGTTTGATAAGAACATGTTTTACTGCTATAAGTATCTCAGTAGTAGGGATAACTCCATGCAGTCAGCGGGTTAAATCTAATTTGGGTTATGACAATATCATTTGATGATGTTCATGAGGGCTTCATTTTACTTATAATGGACATAGTTGTTCACATTTTTACCATTTGGAAGCAAATATGTATTTGGAATATGATCATATTAGATGACAAGCTGAACAAGGTTGAATGGAGTGTTTTTAGGTGGACAAGCAAGTTCATGTGCCCTCATGCTGTCATGTCGAACCCCTTGCATACGTTGCTAGCTGTTATTGTTTGACAATTGTCAAAGTCTCACATTTGATTTTTCTCCTCCTAAACCAGACATGAACTTGGGCTAGAACCTGGATCCGATCCAAGTTCAATGTATCATGTTGGACAAGTTGTCAAGTGCAGAGTAACTGGTTCTGTTCCTGCGGCACGAAGGATCAATCTAAGTTTTCTGATGAAGCCTGCAAGGTTAGTCTCATCTAATGTTTCTTTTTTCTTCTTGAACCAAGTTGCACACATATCATGCATTTGATATGGAGAAAGAGAGGGGGGAGGGGGAGGGAGGGGTTTCATTCATGCATACACTCATACCGGCAGAGCTCCTTGCACTGCTCATGAATTCTACCATTTGATTAACTCTGGAGTGTGAGAGGGAGGAAGGGATTTCATTCTTGCATACACATACTGGCAAAGCTCCTTGCACTGCTCATGAATTTTACCATTTGAGTTAACTCTGGAGGGAGGGAAGGAGGGAGGGAGGGGTTTCATTCATGCATGCACTCATACCGGCAAAGCTCCTTGCACTGCTCATGAATTCTGCCATTTTGATGAATTCTGGAGTATGTTTTAACTCTGGAGTGTGAAAGGGAGGGAGCGAGGGAGGGAGGGTTTTCATTATGCATACACTCATACCGGCAAACCTCCTTGCACTGCTCATGAATTCTACCATTTCATGAATTCTACCATTTGATGCATTCTACAATTTGATTTAACTCTGGAGTGTGACATCCAGTCTAACTTCCAAGCAGGATTTCTGAAGATGATATGGTCAGGTTGGGCAGCCTTGTTTCAGGAGTGGTTGAGGCAGTTAGTCCTCGTGGGGTTGTTATATATGTTAAGGCAAAAAGTTTCTTCAAGGGTACAATTCCTATTGAGCATTTGGCGGATCACCATGGTACCTTGTTAGTTTCTATCTCATAAATGCATGCATTACCATAATAAGCTCCTTTTATTCTGTTGCTTATCTTATGCACTCACCTTGCAGAGCTTGCTATGTTAATGGAATCAGTGTTGAAGCCTGGATATGAGTTTCAGCAGCTCCTTGTTCTAGGTATTGCTACCGCTCCCCCACCTTCCACCAGATATATAGTACATCTGCTTGTTAAGGCTAGCAGCTATGTGATCCAACAGGAAAAGTGAAAAAAGCTAATAATGAATTCTGGAATCGGAAAAGTAAAAGAAGTGAACAAACAAAACCCGTTGTAATTAGGTTTGACACGCAGAGAGAGACAGAGAGAGAGATCAAGGATCACCATGGAGGTCACCTGAGTGCCAACCACCATAATGCAACCACCATGGCAGTGGTACAGCCTTGGGTATGGTCACCTTTCGTGGGGACGACCGCCGATCTCCTTCCCCCCTCTCTCTTCAATGCTCAGGATTATCTTACAAAAATTGGTTTTTCAATCCTGGATAGGAGAAATCCTGTGTGGGGTCATCTCACACCCAGGTGGTTTTATTTTATGCTGGCTCTTTTATATCCGTGTATATAGCATCGTGAGTGATCACCATAGGCTCTATTTTTAGGCTGTTGAAATAGCCTAATTGTTTCTTCCCCACATTAATTTATTATTTTTATGGAGTTGTTGTAGACTTTGCATTTATCTTGCTAAATTTTCCAGGCTGATACCTGCAGCATGACTGAAATAAAAACCATTGTAAAAAATAGCTTCTCCACCTGTTTGGCATTATTCACTTCCATATGCTGTTCCTCATTCTAATTAATCTCACTTCTTTTAGGTGAACATGTTTTCTCTCCAACATCATTCTTTAACTTTTTGCACCAATGGTCTCATGCTATTAAACTCCTTACATTGTAGACATTGAAGGAAACACTTTGTTACTTTCCGCAAAGAGCTCCCTCATCAACGCAGCTGTGAATCTTCCTTCTGATCTGCATCAAGTACATCCAAATTCGACTGTCCATGTGAGTTGTAATTTCTAAGATTAGTTGGGGAGCTTTTAATTTTCAAATATCGCTGTTGAAGATTGATAGACTCATCATGTAATCCTAGGGATACATCTGCAATATCATCGAGACAGGTTGCTTTGTTCGTTTCCTTGGCCGTTTGACTGGTTTCTCTCCAAGGAAAAAGGTGAACACGTCGTATTAGTTATCTGATTTCAGTGGTTCTATAGTCAATCCTGTACTTACAGCCCAAGCAATTCAATTCTCTCTTTCCTTGAAAGGCGATGGATGCGCTGAGAGCGACTCCTTTGGAGGCCTTTTTCATCGGGCAGTCTGTTCGGAGTAACATACTTGATGTTGGTGAAACCTTTAACAATTATTGTGATTCACCCTTTTTTAATAGCTGATTGTTCATTTTTCGTTCTCAATTTGCTTGTTCTCCAGGTTGACAATGAAACAGGTAGAATAACACTTTCCTTGAAGCAATCATGTTGCTCTTCGACCGATTCATCCTTGATTCAAGAATACTACTTCTCAGAGGATAAGGTAGACAAAGGAGCACTTCTAAATATTTTTGGATACTTTGTAGTGTCTTCATTTTGGTTTTAGCTTGTCTCAGTTGGCCCTTGATCAATGTGCTCGAAATGAACATTTTCACTATAATTTATGTGCAGTCTTATTCTCTTTACTTGTGTATTGGGATAATCTTGAATTGCATGGTATTATTTGGGGGAAATTTACTCAAATTTTCACTCCGCTATGTTGACTCTTCTATAGAGATCATAAACCTGCATCAATGGGTTGCGACATGGATATGGGCATGAATGTGGTTATGCTCCTCAACATTGGATTTGATGTCCATGCCTTATTGCAAAACTTTTACTTTATTAGGTCATCCTTCTGTGAAGAAAAATAGTCAAAAGAATTGAAGTGGAGATTACTAAACATATAACCGAAAAGAAAACCAACTGACAAGAATGGTTGAATGTACTAGAAAATTGTATAAATCATATGGGTGAACTGTTTTTGTTCTGTTCTTGAATTTCCAGATTTTAGCATTCAATTTGTCTTTCTTTGATATGCCAAGTTCACGTATATCATGTGGATAAAAAGGCTGTCAAGCTTAGTATGCTTCCTGCTTGTGGTGGAATATTGAAATATAAACCTCAAAACTAATGCCAGACCACCATCCCTGCATATAAAAAGGAAGAGGACAAGAACTATTCGTGTCTTTCCCTGCATGTTTGTGGCTGCAATGTGATCTTTTTCTTTCTCGGGAGCCAGGTGGGATTCTTTCTTGGGTTTCACTAGTGCAGTATTTGTTTCGCTGGCTGGCTTTCGTAAGCTCACAGAATGACAATGGAAAATTTTTTCTAAAGTGATATGGTTTCAGCATAGGCAGAAAAAGCTTTTATATGTAGCAATATTATATGCGTATAATAGTTAGTGCTAGTTGCCTGGTTGTAAAACCAGTTGGCTGTCAAGTGGCCATCTGATCAGTACTTTCAGCACTTTGATTGAACTTTTGTAGGTCTCTATCGGACTACAATTTATGTTGTCTAATGGTGTTTAATTTTGTGGTTGTAAACCAGTTGGTTGGGTGATTGCTTAGTATTGCTTCCCAACTGCTCTCCCACCCAATATGGGGATTGGGGGCTTACACCTCGTTTTCTCGATTGTGAACTATGTGTCTTTGCGTTTTATCTTCCAGACGCAAATGTAAGCAGCTTGAATCGCCTTCATCATCATTCTCAAATATTTTGTTAGTTAAAGTTTCCTTTCCCATTGGAAAAATTGGCTTAACTATCTTAGTCAAGTTAACATTGCTCTAGCTGAAATTCATATTAATGGGAACTCTGGTCACCAGATGCTTCAATACATATTCTATGCTTGTGGGTACTTGGTTATAGATCGTTTGATGTTCTGCACTATGTATTTATGTTTCGAAGTTATCCTTTTCGTTTGTCTACAATTCTTCTGTTTGTTTTAGATTGCTAAGCTTCAATCTCCAACCTTAAGTGGAACCGAGCTAAAATGGGTCGGAAGATTCAAAATTGGCAGTATTGTTGAGGGAAAAATCCAGGAGAAAAAAGATTATGGAGTGGTTGTCAGTTTCGACGACTATGCTGATGTACTTGGTTTTATTACTGACTATCAATGTAAGTTCTTTTATGTATGTTTAATTAGTGAAGATTTCATACCTTTCAACTGTTTACCCAAAAGACAATTGAAACTTGTGCAGTAGGAGGAAGTTCTGTGGAAGTAGGATCTGTTGTTCAAGCTGCGGTTCTCGATGTTGCCAAAGTGGGGCGGCTTGTGGATTTGTCTCTAAAGCAAGTGTTTGTTAACAAGGTCAACAATGAAAATTCTAATAGCCATTCTGAAAAGAAGGTTAAATTACTTCCATCTCTTTGTATCCCCTCAATATGTCTTGATAAACAGATTTGCAAATTGTTTTAGCATTAATTTTGTAAGAAACATTGAACGTGAGTGAGTATTAACCGTATCTTGCCTCTATCAAATGAAACCTGTTTCCCTTTATATACCTAACTTAATTCTTTTTTACTTCTCAGAAGCGTAAGAGAGAAGCAAAAAAAAATGCAGAGCTGAATCAGACTGTCACTGCAGTGGTAGAGATTGTGAAAGAAAATTATCTGGCAAGTGTTAAATGTTATGTTAACTTTATTCAGCAAAGAAAAGTTTTCATCACTATCCATGTTACTTACGTGATTATGGCTTCTCTTCATAATTTATGTACTTCGTTCATCCATTGTTCTAAGATTAGCTTTTGCCCAAAACAGGTTCTTGCAATTCCTGAGTGTAACTATGCTGTGGGATATGCACTGATATATGATTATAACACTCAAAAGGCCCCTCAGAGACAATTTTTGAATGGAGAAAGGTGATATATTTTTTTCTTGATATTAGGTGATATATTTTTTTCTTGTTATTTTTCCGGTTTAGCATTGTTTCATTTTATAGGAGTGAGGTTTTCCAGGCTTCTCAAACTGCAGTCGGCATCTATCTTGGATACTTTTGTCTGTTGTCACTCCCCACCGATTCTCTCTGTTCTCTCCATGGGCTGAGACGGTGCAGAAGATGTTTTTGTTTGAGCTATTTGTCTTCTGATAATCTTTAGATCATCTGTAACTCCTGTTTTTTTTGTTTAGATCTTTCGAATCATGTAATATAGTTGTCTAGTTTTGATACATGAAGAATTTGTGACATGACATTGTTGTTACTTGTTTCGGTGTCACTACCACTGTTGTGGCACTTCCTGCTTCTGACACGACTTTATGTTTGGCTTATTTGTTTAGCTGCTGATATTGTTTTAGACGATCAATTACTTTGTTTGGTTGTACTTCTTGATTTGTTTGAATCTCTTGTCTGGTTATAATATTGACTATGGAATCATGACATGACCTTGTTATTTCTTGTTTCAGTGTCACTGCCACTGTTGTGGCACTTCCTACTCCTGCTACCATGGGAAGGTTGCTCTTGCTTCTTAAATCTGTTGCTGATGTCAGCGCCACATCAAGTTCAAAGAAGGCTAGAAAAATGTCGAATTTCAATGTGGGATCTCTTGTACAAGCTGAGGTAGATGCTCTAGCATGTTTGATGTTCTCTAATTTGATATTCTTGTATTTGTTATTGCCTATTGTCACAAGGAGTTCATTGAAGTTCTTTTGCAATACACTAACGTTTAGTCTTTCTATACTTGTTTATCATTTACCAGATTACTGGAATCAAGCCTCTTGAAATGCGACTAAAATTCGGGGTTCATCTGCATGGGAGAGTTCACATAACAGAGGTACTTTATCAGTATGTTATTATATTATTCAGAGTGCATAATAATTGCTCTTCATACTTCTACATTTAAAGCATGTGTATTTTGTGTGTTCTTCTTCTTGGGCAGGTCAATGATGATAACTTTGTGGACGATCCATTCAAAAATTTCAAAGTTGGGCAAAAGCTAAGTGCGAGAATCGTTGCAAAAGCTAACTCATCAAATAAGCGGACAAACAATCAGTGGGAGCTGTCTATAAAACCATCCTTGCTTAGTGGTAAGGTTAACTACATTTTTTGTGTTGCTATGTAAGTTTTGCCCTGTATTTAATTTGTTTTGAAATATGCTGTGTCCAAAATTCTTCTAAATCGTGCATCTCTGATCTTGATGCAACAATTTTGTCTTCTAACACACTCTTTTATTTCTCGTTTTCTTTTTCTTGTCAAATGTGTCAGTCACCATGTAACATCAGCACTTTGTTTTGCCTGGCTATACATGTGCACATTTAAGTTGCTGTGTTGTTGGACAGCCCTCCAATTTGTTGAATTGCACCTGCGGCCTTTAGTTTGAAGAATTATTATGGCGACCTATCCATAAAAGTTGGTTAGATCTAAAATAGATTTAATGTGCTGAGAATGCTTTAATTTCTTGAGACTCTAACTGATGATATAGTTCAATATCTTGTGCCACTATATTATTATACATGTGTTGTCAGCGTTTGTAGTTTAATTAGACTTACCTCAATCCCTTAAATAATGTACTTAAATCATAAGGATGACTCATTTCCGCCATTTTAGTCTAAATGAACTCAGAGAATGTCCTCATTTTTTATCCAGTACTCCAAGGGGGGTGTTAAAGTCAATTCAACAAAAAACATGGAGTGCATCATAGTAATTTCAGAGAATGTAAGGGATGTTTTGCTCAAGTAGTTTATACAATGCTTAATTTTGTGGAGGTTATTCCCTCTTTGCTGCAGTGTTTCTTGCTTTACTGTCTTGGTCCAGCATGAGTACTCGTAGGGTGCTACCTCCATCACTCAATACTCTGACAAGTCTCTTAAATGCGACTTTTCTATGTACTGAAACTCGATGTGATCCACCTCTCTCCACTATTGGAATTTCAAAATCTACTTCTTCCTCAATATAGATAAACAGTTTCTTCGGTCTAGTAATTGATTAACCTAGAAGACGAACCTATATGTAACGTTAAGGCTGCTTATTGTGATCTGGAGGTCCCAAGTTCTAGTCGCAGAATCAGCTACTTTGCAAAAGAAGGGGTAAGGCCGCATACGTGAACCCTCTTTTGAGCCCAAAAGTTGGGAGCTTGTGCAGTGGGGTGCCCTTTTTAGTAATTTAGTATCACCTCTCTCTGATTTTTCTGTTCTGATGAGTTAAAGGTGCTGTGACTTCTGGTTCTATCATCTCAATGCTAACTGTTTGTACAGATGCCCGTGTAATTGGGGAAGATTTTGCTTCTGAAGATTTTAATATCACTGCTGGACAACGTGTCTCTGGTTATTTATATAAGGTGGATAGTGAATGGGCCTGGATATCCATATCTCGGCATGTGAAGGCTCAGCTGTTTGTTCTTGATAGTGCATGTGAAAAAAGTGAGCTTCAAAACTTCCAGAATCGCTTTCATGTGGGAAAAGTTTTTTCCGGATATGTTTTAAGCGCCAACAAGGAGAAAAAATTGTTGCGGTTGGTACCATGTCCTTTCTCAGATGGGAATTATCATGGTGAACAACAAAAGATTGATGATTCAAGTGAGCAAAAGCTAAAAGATGATGTTACAGCACATATGCATGAAGGGGACATCCTGGGTGGCAGAATTTCCAAAATTCTTCCTGGTGTAGGTGGATTGGTCGTCCAGCTTGGCCCTTCA